>CM019064.1:167168619-168566119 GCA_009667805.1 Leptobrachium leishanense
CAGTTACCTCCCAGGGGGTCCCAAGCTTTGTGTCAAGGAGCAGAGCGCTGGGTCAAGGGAGGGATTGAAGCGGAGGCCATAGGAGTCATGGCTGCGGCTGTCCGGAGTTCTAATCTGCAACTCTACGCAATTGAGGGATGAAAGTCTACCTACCTTTTCAAAACAGGACCTGAAAGCTGATCAGGCCAGAGACCCTTTAATTGCGTTAACCATTAAGGCCCTAACTGCGAACCAGCGTGAAATTCTGCTGACCAATTCCCCAGATGGAGCCAGATTGGTCTACAAAGAGTGGGAACGGTTAAAGATGTTGGATGGGTGGTCTACCGAAGGGGCCCCTCAGCCAATGCTGAAGAGACCCAACAGTTTTTTCCCACCTAAACATAGGGAGAGTGTGCTGCGATCGCTACATGATGAGCATGGACATTTGGGCGCAGAAAGGACTTTTAAGCTGGTGCGAGACAGGTTCTATTGGCCTTGCATGAGAGCTGAAGTGGAAAGTTACTGCCATTCATGTCTGAGGTGTATTCAAAGGAAGACCCTACGACCCGAACCGCTCCAATGAGCCATCTGCAAAGTCAAGGACCCATGGATTTGGTGTGCAATGACTTCCTGTGCTTAGAGCCGGATGCTAGTGGGCAGGGAAATATATCTTATAGTGACTGATCACTTCACACGTTACGCCCAAGCCTTTTCTACGAAAGATCAACGCGCTCCGACAGTGGCGAAGGTTCTGATGGAAAAAGTTCTTTGTTCACTACGGTCTACCAAGGAGAATACACTCTGATCAGGGTAGAGACTTTGAAAGCCGGCTTGTTGGGCAACTACTGGAACTGTTGGGAATCCAAAAGACCCAAACTACACCATATCACCCTCAAGGTGATGCTCAGCCTGAAAGGTTCAATCGCATGTTGCTAAATATGCTGGGGACACTGTCAAACACAGTAAAGCAGAGCTGGAGTCGTCACATAGCTACGTTAGTACATGCATATAACAGTACGGAAAGTGATGCCACTGGATACTCACCGTACCGTCTTATGTTTGGAAGAGAAGCTCGACTGCCGGTTGATTTGGCGTTTGGGCTATCTCTGGACCAGACGTCGGTAGCTTCCCATAGAAATTATGTGGATAGACTTCGCAAGAATCTGGCCTCTGCGTTTGACCAGGCCCGTTTGACCTCAGGAAACAGGGACAGAGGAATAAACGGAACTAGGACTTGAAAAGTTCGGATACAGGATTTACAACCCGGTGATAGGGTTTTGGTTGAAGAACTTGGGTGCTGCTGCGAGGCACAGTTAGCGGATAGATGGAGTTCTCAAGTCTAACATTGTTGCAAGCAACTGCCGGGTCTGCCGGTGTATCAAATCCGGCCGGATTGGAAAGGCTGGGCCTCTTAAGAACTGGCACCGGATCATTTATACCTTTGAGAGAGGCTGTGAGGATACCAGTTGAGGACGAACTTTCTCTGCCAAATCCGCCTGCTCCACGTTTGCCTCCCGTTACTCGGTCTCAGCAGACCCGGGCTGTCGAGAGAGCGAAAGGGACAGTGAGGAAGAGAGTTTTTGTCTGGACTGGATGCGCTCACCGGACCTGAAGAGGTTATCTCGGTTCTGAACGGTGGGAAAGTAATTTGAGGCCTGAGGCTCCTGAATTTCAGTTAGAAGTCCCCCGAGACTATTGAATCCTGTAGTTCCTGAAGCTGAATCTTATGACTACAGTTCTATGCCTTCACTGGAAGGATCATACTCCGAAGAGGTGTCTGCTCCAGTGGTAGAGAGAAGAATTGAACCCGCGCCTGTAGTACTTCCACCTGAAGAGGAACTGATTGAGCCAGAACAAAACGCTCTGTTAGACCGCCTCAGAGACTCACCTACGACTCACCAGGGCATAGCACTGAAGAGGCCGTCACCACAGTGCGAAGGTTGCCCGAAGTGTCTGCTATGTTAGCTGAGGTAGTCCCAAAGCATGAGTCAACTTGAGGAAGTGTATTTAACCCATTGTATGCTTGCTGCTGAGCCTGTATATGTTGCCTAATATGTGTTGAAATGTATGCAACTGTTGTACCTCCTTGGAGAGACCAAGAGTTCTAGGAGGGGGAGAGTGTAGCGCTGGTCTTAAATCCCCTGCCGTGTAGTATTGCTTTTGGCCACCGGAGGGCGACAAGTGCGATGTGAGACACTGAACATTGGGACTACATTTCCCGGCATGCTTTGGGGAGCGGACACAGGAAGTGGGTGGGACACAGACGCTGACATCCTGAGCCTCGTGGAGAGAGCTGGCAGAGCGCGCCAGGGAGTGAGAGAAGCAAGACACAGTGCTGCAGAGCGTGACAGTGACCAGGCCGGAGCGCAGCTGGGCCTGACGAGATAAAGACCGGGTTATTCAGCCTTACAAGAGAAGACCCAGTGATTCACCAGAATACCCACGCTGATATCGAGTGAGCTGGAGGACCCCGATTAGGAGCACCGCAGATCGATCTGACAGGGAGTGCAGGCGGTGAGCTGGACATCTTGCGGCAGCTAAAGGAAAGCAAGACAGCGGATCTGGTATAGATAAAGAAAGAGGTACAAATGATTAGTGGACAACCACCATCACAGAGCCCCTTAAAATATTGGGGTTAGAAAATAATAATTTTATTATTGGACATTGCCAAACAATGTACAGACAGTTGTATAACAAGACAGGATGTCACATAAGTAAACAAACAATAGAAGTGACACTATGGACTGAAAAGATATCAAGTAAATGAAATTGTATAGTAATTAGTAAGTCAAAACTACCAAATTGTAGTGAATACCGTGTAGCCAATGCTGTTACCTAACCTAAATTATCATATTGACATGAACTATAAGTAAAATCACTCATGATATGAGATATCAATGATATAAATTATATTAGTATTGTGTGGGTAATAGGCAAACCAGCAAGCGGACATATAGGTTAACTGTAAAATAATCCCTCCAACGTATATATGATTAGGTGAAACAAGCGTTGTGATGACGGAAAAAGGGTATAGGATCAATTGGACAAAAGCAGTGTGGACCAAAGGTAATGGCCCAACAGCAATTGAACTCTGAACTCGTGCAAGCTGGATAAATAGCACTTAGAAACCATGGGTGACTGGTATAATAGCAGCAACCTAATGGTCATTAATGAAGTTAAATCTCAGGTTAATCGAGTCTAGTAAAGAGTATCGGAGAGAAATTTGACTTGCCCAATATATAAACAGTTAATTAAGCATCCGGATAAATGGTATCGCATCGATTAATATACAGACAACAAAGTGTTACCGATAGTATGAAGAATAATGAGTGATCGTTTATACCCTTATTAACATCAATTAGATACTGATATTTGTAGGAATTGGGAATAACTCTAATAGTAACAGTTAATAAATGTCACAAATTGAACAATAATTTGAAAATAGTAGCTGGTTTATTAGATTGCGATGAATAGTTAAGTATGAGATGTGTAGATCTTAATATGAGCTAACGCTAAATGTGACAGATAAATTAATCACAGTAAGCGGAAATAGCTAATTGTGCCATACAATACATACTAGAGTTAATTGGTCCATTATGAATAACTCAAGTGATTGATTATTTGAGTATCGATACATCTCTATAATAGTAACATTTGGTTGAGATCATATATGAAAAGATTCCAATTGGTCATATACATATAAGTGCCCAATGTAATTTGTAGAGAACAGGCTTGCATTTATCAACAACCACACACCAAGTGGAAGGATTGTTAGGCTAAAGAGAATAGTATTAATATAGAGGCATATAGAAATAGCTGTAATAATGCTCAACACTAGGTTGTATGTTTAACCTTGATATGATTTAAATTACAAACATACATATATGTGGAAGATAAATCGACAAACGCCCAATATTAAGTATATAGAACCAAATTATCATATGAAGATTGAACACCGACCACACACCAAGTGGGAATTATTTTGAAAATCGGACGTACAGTCAGTAAAAGTCACAATACAACCTGAGGTATAAATAAGGGCAATATAATTGCAATTATGACCAATATATATGTGAAGCTAAACGGAATAAGCTCTAAATCAAAAGAGCTATGACCACCAGTCCATAGTGTTTAAAAATTTGATTATAGAAAGAATGTGAAGCAGTTAAAATGGGTAAAGACCATCGGTGTTGTACCGCGCTCAAAGCGCGGTAAACACCGATGGGTCTTTACCCATTTTAACTGCTTCACATTCTTTCTATAAAGACCCATCGGTTTGTTACCGCGCTTTTGAGCGCGGTACAACACCGATGGGTCTTTACCCATTTTAACTGCTTCACATTCTTCTATAATCGAATTTTTAAAACACTGGTGGTCATAGCTCTTTTGATTTAGAGTTATTCCGTTTAGCTTCACATATATATTGGTCATAATTGCAATTATATTGCCCTTATTTATACCTCAGGTTGTATTGTGACTTTTACTGACTGTACGTCCGATTTTCAAAATAATTCCCACTTGGTGTGTGGTCGGTGTTCAATCTTCATATGATAATTTGGTTCTATATACTTAAATCGGCAAACGCCCAGTATTATCTTCCACATATATGTATGTTTGCAATTTAAACCATATTAAGGTTAAACACACAACCTAGTGTTGAGTATCATTACAGCTATTTTTATATGACTCTATGCTAATACTATTCTCTTTAGCCTAACAATTCTTCCACTTTGTGTGTGGTTGTTGATAAATGCATGCCTGGCATTTGATAAATGCAAGCGTGGCTTCGTCCGATTTCCACAATAATTCCCACTTGGTGTGTGATCGGTGTTCAATCTTCATATGAGAATTTGGCTCTATGCACTTACTATTGGGCGTTTGCCGATTTATCTTCCACATATATGTATGTTTGTAATTTAAATCATATCAAGGTTAAACATACAACCTAGTGTTGAGCATTATTACAGCTATTTCTATATGCCTCTATATTAATACTATTCTCTTTAGCCTAACAATCCTTCCACTTGGTGTGTGGTTGTTGATAAATGCAAGCCTGTTCTCTACAAATTACATTGGGCACTTATATGAAAAGATTCCAATTGGTCATATACATATATGATCTCAACCAAATGTTACTATTATAGAGATGTATCCGATACTCAAATAATCAATCACTTGAGTTATTCATAATGGACCAATTAACTCTAGTATGTATTGTATGGCACAATTAGCTATTTCCGCTTACTGTGATTAATTTATCTGTCACATTTAGCGTTAGCTCATATTAAGATCTACACATCTCATACTTAACTATTCGTCGCAATCTAATAAACCAGCTACTATTTTCAAATTATTGTTCAATTTGTGACATTTATTAACTGTTACTATTAGAGTTATTCCCAATTCCTACAAATATCAGTATCTAATTGATGTTAATAAGGGTATAAACGATCACTCATTATTCTTCATACTATCGGTAACACTTTGTTGTCTGTATATTAAATCGATGCAATACCATTTATCCGGACGCTTAATTAACTGTTTATATATTGGGCAAGTCAAATTTCTCTCCGATACTCTTTACTAGACTTGATTAACCTGAGATTTAACTTCATTAATGACCATTAGGTTGCTGCTATTATACCAGTCAATATGGTTTCTAAGTGCTATTTATCCAGCTTGCACGAGTTCAGAGTTCAAATGCTGTTGGGCCATTCCCTTTGGTCCACACTGCTTTTGTCCAATTGATCCTATACCCTTTTTCCGTCATCACAACGCTTGTTTCACCCAATCATATATACGTTGGAGGGATTATTTTACAGTTAACCTATATGTCCGCTTGCTGGTTTGCCTATTACCCACACAATACTAATATAATTTATATCATTGATATCTCATATCATGAGCGATTTTACTTATAGTTCATGTCAATATGATAATTTGGGTTAGGTAACAGCATTGGCTACACGGTATTCACTACCATTTGGTAGTTTTGACTTACTAATTACTATACAATTTCATTTACTTGATATCTTTTCAGTCCATAGTGTCACTTCTATTGTTTGTTTACTTATGTGACATCCTGTCTTGTTATACAACTGTCTGTACATTGTTTGTTTGGCAATGTCCAATAATAAAATTATTATTTTCTAACCCCAATTTTTTAAGGGGCTCTGTGATGGTGGTTGTCCACTAATCATTTGTACCTCTTTCTTTATCTATACACGATTTCTAGAGGGTTTAATCCCATTCTTGGTTGGGGTGCCCTCATCCTTATTTCACTTTCCCAGGCTTGGGATTAGTGATTGTTTTTTCTTTCCAGCGGATCCGGTAACCCATAGAATCCCAGTCAAAATTGAGCGGAGAGACGTCCTGGGTCGAGCGGAGCACCAAGTATCTGGCGGATGGGTGAGAGGCCTTCCAGGCCGTTGTGAAAATAGAAAGCACGCTGCTGTTTGTTTAAAAAAAACCACAGGGCCCCAACTTGACTAGTCGAAGATACCTCATAAATAATTCACTGGCCAGTTGAATATTGTACCCGGGTACCATCACACACACACACACCTACATTCTTTGGGACATAACCTGTACGGGACTCACTCCCCAACCACAAAGGGGGTTAAAGATATATGTTTCTCTTTTCCGTTGCGCGTTTCTCGAATTACGAAGCATTGTATTTCTTTTCCGCTGCGTGTTTCCCGCATTACGAAGTACTGTAAATATATATATATACGTCTACCGTGTTATTCATTATATGCCATTTATTCTAGTAAACTATATAATTTAGAAAATCCACGACGTTGCTGGAGTATATTTATTCCCTAGTGCGGGGAGACTGACCCGAGGTTCAATTTCAGCGGCTCCTCCGGGAGTGAGCGCTACAATAGATTAGATTTTACCTTTTTGTTGGGGCATCTTTCTAAGTCTCTCATTACTAATTTCTCAAATATTTTAATTACTTCCGAAACAACATGATTTCTAGGGGAAAAAAATTGACTTGGGTTTCAAATTAGTATGCATATATTTAAACTTCACTGGACCCCACATTTCTCTCAACCGGGGACCTAGCGAAGAACTTTTTCAAACACAACCCCCTTTTAAATCTTTGTAAATCCACATAAGTATTAAATCTATCCATCCCTCTACTGGGGGTGAATTTTAAACCTCTTTCAAGGAGTTTTATTTCTGTATTTGTCAGAATTCTCTCAGTCAAATTAAAAATTCCTGTTCCCTCTATCCTCTGTTTAACTCTTCTCCCTGATCTCTTCCATCTTCTGGCTCCTCCCATGATCTTTTCCTTATTCTTGGTCTTTGTAACCTTATATCCAATTCTCTGAATTCCTGTGACCTTTCCCTTTCTCTGCGTAGATCCTTCCAAAAATCCCCCTCCCCATCTAATTCTGGGTAGATACAGCCCCGATGTCTCAGTCTCCTCTGGCGGTCGGGTGTCAGGCAGCAGCTCGCTATCTGGGTCACTTCCTCGTCCACCCCCCGAAATCAATGACCCTGGCGCACCATACTTGATCAGAGCATTCCCTGATGCGGTTCTGCATGTAGCACCTGGTCCCTAACAACAGGACCAAAGCACAGCGGTCAGCCAACGGTTTCCCTAGTCAGCAGATCATCATCCCCCCCTCCAGCAGCTGCTCCAGGTACATATGCAGACCCGACATCCCAGCCCTAAAGTCAGCAGCGCCAGGTGGGGGAAGGCGGACTGTCCCAACGCCAGCCCCCGCACTCCACATCCATCCCTGCTGGTCGGATTGTCTCAGAGGCCAGGAGACGCGGGCCCTCCATCTCGATTGCCTGTGGCTCGAAATAAGGGTCTCCGGAGGGGGGGGAAGAATGAGCACCGCAGCACAGGGGAGTTGTGTAGAGGGTGCAGCTGGACATCCAAAACAGCACAGGCAGCTCAGGATTTGCTATGGGGTCGAGGTGAGAGGTAAATATTCCTTTTTAGTGGGAAATAACCACCTAAAATGTCCAAATCAGAGCTGAGAGCAAACTGCCTGTGTCCACTCACCTTGGCTATTGGCCACGCCCTGATTAATTTTTTTAAATTAATGGTTTCTCTGTTCTTTGGATGCCGAATCGCACTGAAGTTGCGGTGAAATTCCCTGATTTCGGTGGTTTCAAATTTGACAGGTTAAAACAGGTGAATCTTCTAGGTAAAACTGTAATGGATGTAAAATCTTAATTTTTTTATAGACAACTATTTTTATGTTTTTTTTTTATAAATATAAAGTTTTATTGAATTTTTCAAAGGAAAGAAAGGAGGGGAAGGGGGTACAAAATAAAAAGGGGAAAACAGGGAAGCAACAAAGATATGTTAAGTCACCTATCTCCATGGCTTTGACATATATGATCCAACGGGAAGCTAGACGACATGGCATTAAAGTTTAACAGTGTAAGTATCCCACATAGTCCAGTGATCTTTTCCGACCCCAGACAATCCCAAAGACCTGGCCATAGCATCCAGGGACCATAATTCCCCTAACCTAGTCTTAATCATGCCCACTGTGGGCACTTTATCAGATTTCCAGTTTGAAGCTAGGAAATTAGTGGCGACAGACAATATATGAGCTAGGAGTTGTTTCTGGAACTGAGTAAGGGACGTGGGAAACATTTGAAGGAGGAAGATATCAGGAGATGGGACAATTTCTTCGCCTAGAACCTCCGAACTCAGTGAGGCGATCTGATCCCAAAAAAATTTAAGACTGGAACAGGACCACCAGACATGAAAAAAGGAACCATCCTCTTCCGCACATCTCCAACAGGTCCTAGAAATACTAGGTTTATAATAATGTTCCCTGTCGGGGGTAATATACCAGCGATACAAAATCTTCTTCCTAGCTTCCACTAGCGAGATACATGGAAACTTCTTACAATCTAACAGAAAACAGTCCCTCCATTGGTCCGACGTAAATGTATGCTTCAAATCCCATTCCCATGTCATCTGGAATCTACATTGTTTAATCGGGGGTCTAGTTAGATCAAGGATAAGAGACGAGTCTCGGGAGTGGGGTTCAAATAATAATGTTGAAACAAAGTCAGCAGGTCAGAGTTGGGGGGGTGCAGTAGGTCATATGATAAACAGGAGCGCAGCGTCAAAAAATGAAAGCCGAATTTAGAATGAAGGTCTTGTAGCTGTAGGAAGCGAAGGAGGTCATGTGAGGAATAGAAATAAAATAATTTACCAAGCGAAGCACGGTACCACGGGTGGGGGTCAAAATTAGGGATCAGGTGTGTAAACATCGAGAGGGGGGGGCCAGAGAAAGGGGGTGTATCACAGTCAAGGTGGAACGAGTCAGGTCCCAAACACGTAGGAGGAGTGCTGCTAGGTCGGGTAGTACGTTAAGCACTGGTCGGTAAATTTTAGGCGTCCACAATAATCCCACAAACCCATGTGGGAGTGAACAGGGAAGAAACAGGGCGGTCCACTGGGGGAGATTTGTACTCGTAAAAAGGTGGCCAAGATTCGTCATCAAAGCGGTCCTAAAGTATAAAAATAAATTAGGTAACCGCAAACCCCCTCTGGCCACAGGTTGGTGTAATATAGCAATTTTAATGCGGGGTCTCCTACCTCGCCATATAAAGCTAGAGAGGGTAGAAAGAATAGTCGTAAAAAAAGGACATTGGGGTCGCCAGTGGCAATGCCCTAAAAACATATAACAGTTTAGGTAATAGCATCATCTTTATCGCATTGATCCATCCTGCCCATGAGATCTCTACCTTAGACCATTGTTAACATAAATTAGAGATTAGGGCAAGAAGAGGTGTATAATTAAGTACAAAAAGATGGGATTTGGTGAACGTCAATTTGATCCCCGAATAAGCCAGGGGAGCTATTGCACCAGTCATAAGGGTAATTGCGTTTAAGGGTGGATAGGTCAGATTCCAGAATACCAAATGGCTTGGGTTTTGTTAACCTTAATTTTATGGTAGGACAATTTCCCATATTTTGACAAAATGGAGTGAAGGGCAGGCAAGGATGTGAGGGGATTGGTCAGCGTGAGTAAGAGGTCATCAGCAAAAAGGCTTAATTTACAAGCAGAAGGGCCCACCATAAGTCCCTCCACCTCATCAGCTTGTCTAATAGTTTGGGCAAGCGGTTCTAATGCTAGTGCATATAGAAGTGGGGAGAGAGGGCAGCCCTGCCTGGTGCCATTTGTGATGGGGATCACAGAGGACTGAAAACCTGCAGTTAAGACACGGATATTTGGAGAGGAGTAGAGCACCAGAATAGCCCCAATAGCCCCTCTAGAAATACCCAATGGAGGCGGTCGCACGCCTTTTCGGCATCAAGTGAGAGCATCAAAGTTGGCGTGTTAGATCGTATTGCATAGTCCATCAAAGCCATTGCCTTGATGGTATTATCAGGGCCCTGCCTAGATTTAATAAACCCTACTTGATCATCAGCGATTAGTAATGGCATGATATCAGCTAGTCTAGTAGCCAATATTTTGGCATGAAGTTTAGCATCGACATTTAGAAGGGAAATAGGTCTATATTTGGAACATTGATCAGTAGGTGGGTTGTTTTTAGGGATGGTAACAATAGTGGTGGACAACCAGTCAGGAGATGCGCTTCCTGAATTAAATATGTGAGTAATTGCAGAGAGAAGAGGGGCGTTTAGGCGAGCAGGAAAGGATTTATAGTAGGCGGTCGTGAAACCGTCCAGACCAGGCGCCTTATTGGTCCTTTAGGGAGGAGAGGGCTGATGTGAGTTCTTCTAAGGAGGACAAGTAAAGCAGTCGGGGAAGATGTTTGTCTGGTAGCGAAGGTAAGTTAAGTCGTTGGAGGAAAGGAAAAATCTCTTGTAAAGAGGGCTGAGGCAGTGTGGTGTCGTGGCCCAAGTTATATAGAGTGGAATAATACGTCACAAAACAGTCCGCAATCTGCTGAGGTTGATAACGTGTTGCCCCGTCTGTAGCAGTCAGATGATCAATCCTAGACTTTGCCACCCTCTTCCGTAATCTATTGGCCATAATCTTACTCGCCTTATTACTGTAAAGATATATTTTAGTTCGAAGTCTGCGCGCCCTCCATACATTATCCGTTTCTGTCAGCTGTAACTGGAGCCCAACTAAAGTGGCGCGGGTAACTGTGTCGGTTTGTTGCTTATGTAGGGTCGTGGCCTGGTGGATTTGGTGAAGTAGAGTCAGTCTATGGGAAGAGTTCTGCTTCTTAAAATAAGAGCCCCATTTGATTAACACACCACGCACCACCGTTTTATGTGCTTTAAAATAATTTTCTAGGTGTGTTGAGCGTCCTCCACAACCTCTGGACGGGACAGAAGGGATTCATTTAAACGCCAGTGCGAGCGTCCAATGGGAGTACAGGAGTCAGGAAGTTGTAGGGTGATAGGGGCATGGTCTGACCAAGACATGGAGCCCAACTTGCAATCAGACACCAAATTCAAATAAATCCGTGGGAACAAAAAAATAATAAATTCTAGAGTAAGTTTTATGCGCTCCTGAATAAAAAGAATAGTCGCAGTCGTCAGGATGAAGAAGACGCCAAATATCAAATAATTGAAACTCCGCCAAGAGAGCCGCAAAATTGCGAACAGCGGAGCGCTGCACCCTGGTAGGTCGGGGCGGTAAGTCAAGGGATTGAATAAGTCTCCGCAGACTATAAACCTCCCCGATGAGACTTTAAGAAATTTAACCATTGCTGCACGGAGGAATGAGAGTTGACCGGTATTAGGACAATAAATATTAGCAATGGTATATGGTGTTCGATTAATATCACATCAGAAAAAGGTATTGCCCATTAGGGTCAGAGATCATTCTGTGCAGATTAAAAATCACATTTTGATGAACCAGAATTGAAACCCCTCTCGCCTTAACCAAAGCCGTGTCGTGGAATTGATGGGAGTAAGTTGGGAGATACAATTTAGGGTGGGTGGATGTTTTAAAATGAGTTTCCTGGAGACACACCACATCAGGGGGTTGATGGCGCAGGTCCGCATACAGAGAGTGTCTTTTATATGGAATGTTCAGCCCCTTTACATTTAATGAAACAATTTTAAACGACATCATATATTCTAAGACTGGTCAAAATAAGCAGATAAAGTACAAATCTCAGGGCCCTGGACCACCACCAGTCAGACATCAGAAAAAGAGCATGTCAAGTCAAACATTGACGCTCATGACACCAGAAAAATCTACATGTGCAAAGCAGCTCCTGCGTGGAAAGTGAAGCACAGAGGGAAAAAAAATGTGGTGCAATCGAAAAGAAACAAAAAAAAACTGAGGGTAGACAACAAAAGGGGGAGATCAGTAAAAAATAGGTAAAGACTGAAAAAAGGAAGTTCAGTGCAAACGGCACCAGAAAAATCTATACAAAACCTCTCCTAGGCCACAGAAAACTCGGGCCAACCCTGGTCATACCAGGGGGAGGTGGGGGATGTATATTCGGACAGGTTTAATCCAAAAGGTGAAAAGAGCAGGAACGGTGTGTCCACCAAGCGGAGTTAACAGTGTGAAAAAACAAACTTCCCCAACAACAGGGGGTAAACACGCCCCACACCCTCTCTGTCAATTTAGGCCTCTCCTCTTTCTTTGCAGGCCGGAAGTCAGAATCTGCAGGACGAAACGGAGCTACCCGACGGGGAGACGAAGAAACCAAACACGGCCAGGCGTGGGGAAACCATGAAGAATGCCGTCAAGGCAGGTCGACCAGTGCGAGGCTGGAAGAAAAGAAGAACAAACACGAGGCAGAGGTTAAAACCGAGCCATCAGTAACTTGCAATGCAAGGCGCACTCAAAGATCACAAAAGCCAGCCCAAAGGAAATCATTTTATTCAGCAACACGCGCGCATAAGTGGCGTAGATTACAACGCGAGAGCGCAGGCGCGCGCAGTAAATAAGACACGGACAACCAGAGGAAGCTTTAATGAAGGAATCAGGCAAGAGGGAGGGAATCAAGGGGGGGGGGAAATACTCGCCTCCGAGTCCTTATTAAAATTAGAACTTTCCGTCATGGAAATAGGAAAATTCCTCAATTTTATCCCAGGAGACTCGGAGGCTCCTATTTTGCCAATTCAAAGCTGAGCAATAACCGTCTCTGTCCAGTGTCTCAGAGGACGGAAGTAAAAGAGACGAGCAGTAGACTCCCTCGACCAGTCCGCGGAATGCAGGACGTCCTCCAGCCGACAGCCAGCTGCCACAGCCGAGGAAGCCATGGTGGCCGGGACCGAATAGGCCCCAAAAGGAGGCGGCATCTACCCCTGCCAGCTCCAGCAACCAGCGCACCCATCGAGCCAAGGTCATCAAGCACGGAAGGACAGGAACAGGGGAGAAACGGACCCAATATGGAAACCCACTAGGCGGCTCTCGTAGAGTCTGAGGCATCGAACTGGGCACAACAAAGGACAATCCGGGTAGGACGGAAAAAACACAGCCGAAATAGAGGTCTTAGTACGTCTAGTCACATCAAAAGTGACACCGTACGGGCCAAAGGAACGAGAAGGGTAATCCAGAGCCGGAACGTCACCCACAAGTTTACAGGAGAGCAAGCAGAAAAGCATCACCAGTTTCACCGACAACTGCCGTAGCGACAGATCCCCGTTGTCCGGCCAGGACTCCAGGAAACGTAATACCCGGGAAACATCCCATGTGGAGGAATACCTAGGGAGGGGGGGCCGCTCAAAGCGAGCTCCCTGTAACAGACGGCAAACCAAGGGGTGTTGTCCCAGAGCCACCCCGGCGAAACCAACAGGACCCGTGGACATTGCCGAACGGTACACATTCAAGGTGTGGAAAGCCAGTCCAGAGTCGAACAGGGACGTCAGAAAATCCAATGCCGAATTCAGAGAGGCTGAAACGGGATCCTGATGCCGTCCCATACCCCAGTCAGCCCACCTGTTCCAGGCAGATCCCTATGCTCCCTGGGTGCCGGGGGCCCACACTTGTAACAGAAGTTCCCCAGTCCTGGATCGAAATCTCTTGGCTTTGCAAGGCAAACCGGAAACCAGCCACGCCAGAAGATCCAGGCTGCCGTCTGCCACCAGAGGGTGGGGTGCGTCCGCCGCGTCTCGAAGGAGGTCCGGTCAGCGGGGTAGCATCCTGGGGATGTCGATCGCGAGTTCCGGAAGGGCCGGGAACCAGGGCTGAGTCGTCCAGAAAGGAGTAATCAGAACCAGCATTGCCCCTTGAGTTCTGATCTGCATCAGCGTCTGAGCAATCGGGGTGAAAGGGGGAAAGGCATAGTGACGGGTCCCGGACCAATCCTGTAGGAAGGCATCCACTGCCAGAGCGTCTGGGTCCGGCCTCCAACTGAAGAACTCCCGCAGCTGAGCGTTCAATCTCGAGGCAAACAGATCCCAGCGGAGAGGTTCCCACAGTGAGTGAAGTCGACCGAACACTGAAGACGGTGTCCGCCAGTCGCCTGGATCCGACAGGTGACGAGAATTTCAGTCGGCGATTTGATTGGAGAGGCCCGGGATGAACTGGGCTTGAGCCCAGAGACCGTGACGAAGACAGTACTCCCAGAATTCCGAAGCCATGAGTGACAGAGGTTCTGATCTGGGGCCCCCCAAGGCGTTGATATAGTGCACCGCCGGGAAGTTGTCCAAGCGAAGGAGGATCGAGCGATGTGGGGAGTTCCTGGTGAAACATCGGATGGCGAAGAAGCCCGCCAGTAACTCCAGGACGTTAATGTGTCGGGTCTGTTCCGCGGGAGACCAACGTCCCCCCGTCTCCGCACCGTCGCCGTGGGCACCCCATCCGAGGCTGCTGGCATCGGAGTATATGGTGAGAGTCGGGGAAGGAGGAAGCAAGTGTTTGCCGTTCCATGATGTCATCTGGGAGTGCCACCACGTCAGGTCCGATCGGGCATCCTCCATTAGGGACACCGTATCCGAGTAGTCCAAACATGCTTGGAGGGAACAGGCCTTCAGGCGTTGGAGGGCCCAATAATGTAGAGGAGCTGGTACGATCGCCAGGCGTGCCGCTGCCAGAAGACCAATCACCCTGGCTAGAATCCTCAGAGTAGGCGCTGAGTGTCGGAGGAGAGAGGAAGTTTCCTTGCGGATGTCCCGAATCTTGGAGGGGGGCAGGAACAACAACAGGTCGTGGGAATCCAGGAGAAAACCCAGGAATTCAATGCGGTGCGTTGGAGTCAGTAGGGATTTTCCCGCATTGATTAAGAAACCCAGTTCCTGTAGGAGGGAGATCGTCCATCGATGGTGCATCAGAAGTGTGTGTCTGGATTAGGACATCAGGAGGATGTCGTTCAAGTATATTATAAGGCGGACACCTCTGGCTCGCAGGGAAGCGACCCCCGGCTTCAGCAGCTTCGTGAAGCACCACGGTGCTGATGAGGGGCCGAACGGAAGGCACATGAACCGCCACACCCGATCTTGCCAGAGGAACCTGAGGAAGTCCCTGTGGGCCAAGCAGATCGGCACCGACAGGTAGGCATCCTTCAGGTCCAATTTGACAAACCAGCCGTCTCTCCGGAGGACGTGGCGTAACGTGTGAATACCTTCCATCTTGAAGTGGCGGTAAACGACCGATAGGGCGGAAGCCCCCGCCTTTTTTGGCGACCAAAAACAAGGTGCTGAGAAAACCGTCTGTGGACGGGGGGGGGTTTGATCGCCCCTTTGGACAACAGGTCCTGAATCTCCGCCTGCACCAGAAAATCCTGCGCGTGCGCAAAGTGGAGCGGCGCGGGGGGGTTGTGTCTGTGTAGGCGTGTCCACAAAGTCTATGGAGAAACCCCATACCGTGGCCAGGACCCACGCATCGGTAGTGAGGCGCGACCACGCGTGTGCAAAGCGGTCAGCCGACCCCCAACCCTCACCTCTGAAGCATATCGGGTGGAGTTAAAGGCAGAGCCAGAGGTACGGGAGTGACCCGCACGGCCGGTAGAGCGACCACTGCCTCGGCCGGCCCTGTGAGAGACCCGTCCTGGGAATACTCTCTTCATTGTGGCCTCGGCCTTGTTTAGCATGGAGAAAGACCCCACGTACGTGTTGAGCTGCTTTGCAAATGGCTCGCCAAAGAGTTGGCCTTCAGCCTTGGCTCCCAAGTCGGTAGCAGCCATGTGGATCAGGTTAGTATCCATTTTTAGTAGGATAGTCTTTCTGCACTCCGATGCTAACGCAGCGTTCGCGTTCCCTAGCAAGCAGAGGGAGCGCTGTAGCTATTCCTCAATCTCAGAGAGGTCTAGTTGGAGCTCCGATAATTTGGCGTTGTTAACAATATCCAGGGCTTTTACCAAAGGACCAGCCGTGTCAAGCAATTTGTCCTGACATGTCTTTATGGCAAAATCTATGCCTTTCTTAGCCGACCAACCTTTGTTGGCGACGAACTGCTGGAAGGCTTCATCCACCTCGGGGGTGATACATGTCTTGCCAGCAGTGGTGGGCCGAGGGCATTCTGCCCGCAGGTTCAATCTAGTTCCCTTGTCAAGAGGGCAGCGCATAACGCTATCGACCCAGCGCTCAATATGGGGTTGGGGGGGTCCAAGCGGTAGAGCTTGGGTGGGAAATCTCACGGGGATTAAACATGGGATTTCCCGCTGGGTCGTATATCGTATCCCCAACCTGCATAGGGGGTGGCTCCACCATAAGGTCTTCATCATGGACCGGGGCGTATAGTGTAATGGAGTCATCTCCGTCATCACCCTCAGGATCGCCTTCCCCTGAACTTGTCCCTCTTGGGACGAGACTCCAGGCTGACGCCTTGGGTCTCTTGCTCTCGGCCGCATTGGTTGCCCCGTGGTCAGGGGCTCTCTTGTGAGAATCAGACTCGCGGATCAGTAAAGGCATTGTTGCGGGGTTGCCAGCCCCTCCATAAAGCACCAGATGGACGTGAGATATGGGGATCAATATGCCCTAAGACTGAGGGGTCTAAAACCCTTTGTGGGGAGGCGTCCTGTGATTGTTCTCGGGGTTGGGAAGGCTCTGAGACCTGGGACACATTCCCTTGCAGGAAAGCGGAACAGGAGGCTATTTGGGGGGGGGTGCTTGAAGAGCAGTCACTGCTTCCTCCATGGAGCGTCTAAAAGGTGTAGTGCATGTCAGCCACGGCCGCAGAAATGGATTCAGTAATAGAGGAGCGGAGGGAGGCCTCGAGGGCCGCAAATTTGGCCGAGGAGCTAGTTCACTTATGCTTTTTGGGTAAAGAAGGGGTATTCACCTCAGGGGCAGCAGCCCTATGCATGGAGCTACTCTCCGACCCGGAGCCCCGGGAGGGAGAGCGAGAGCTGCGGTGGGAGTCCGACATCGCTGTACCTCGAGTGTTTGGATGCGATCAACAAATGGCGGCCAGCATGAAGGAAGTGGGCGTGGTTTAGCACCGTGCGCCTCGAGCGAGAAGCTCGCGAAAACAGTGGTGGATGCACGCAGTCGGAAGCAGGCAAATGGTCCCGAACGAACGTGGATACGTCCGAGCGGGGTTCGAAATAGTGCGAACACCGGGTCAGATGCAGGGACCTAGTTGGTCTCCCGGTAAGGCCCGATGGGGAGCGCCGACCCCCGTGACTAACACCGGAGGGTAGCGGCGTCCCAATATATAATATAGTGTAAAAAGCTAAACACAAAGCACAGATAACCAGTAAATAAACATAAAATTGCAGGAGAAATAATGAGAAACAACTTATGTGTCTGAAGAGCAGCAAAGAAAGAGAAATGGCCTATATCTGGGCGGGACTAAGTTGACAGACTGGGAGAGGGTGTGGGGCGTGTTTACCCCCTGTTGTTGGGGAAGTTTGTTTTTTCATACTGTTAACTCTTTGCTGCTATGAAGAAAGTAAAGAAAGAGATGGCAAAATCGGAGCCTCCGAGTCCTGGGATAAAATTCTTTGCGTTTAGACAATAGACATAGTAGCAGCAGACAAGTCAAGAAAGAACATAAGATCGGCGTACGGTGCAGCAAAGCCTCTGCGGTTCTCATTGCACATAAGGGATTCTTTAATCCAAAAAAAGTGAATGCTCATTAAAACAGCTCTAGGTACCGTTTGGTCCAGATGTCGCGGTTTCGGAATACGATGTACTCTGTCGAGTTGTAAATCCGTGTCTAGCGCCTCTGGGAGCAGAGAGCGAAACCGGGCCTGACGATATGTGGGCAAGTCACCAGGTTTAACCGTTTCAGGGATCCCTCGCACCCGTATAGTATTTCTGCGGGATCGGTCCTCTAGGTCGGTCACCTTAAATAAGAGACTCGTGGGTAGATTTTAACTCCCTAGAAGCGTCTACAAGTTCGTTATGGGCTAAGCACAGTTCGCCAGATTTAGTTTCAAGTGCATCTGTACGCTCTCCCAGATCCCGAATTTCCTGGAGATTGGCTGTGATAGAACGAAAATCCTCCTGTATAGTGGTTCTGAGGTCCTGAAGCAAAGATTGGTACTGGAGCCCAGAGGCAGGAACAGACGCCGACAGGAGCAGGGGCTGGGGATCCCCCCTGGCGGGATCGATTGCGGTAATCCAGAATCGCGTGAGGTCCGGGCGCCATCTTGCGGCCTATCTCGGGTTTCCCGGAGTTGCGATACTTCCGCCGGCTTCGGTGTTTTGCTGGGTGCCATTGCGTGCTAGGTGTCTTGAGGTGTTTGAGGCTGTTTGTGGGTCAAACCGCCGCCGTGTTGAGCCGCTAGAGCGGGAGATTCAGTCGGTGAAGAGAGAGCCCAGGTCACACGCAGCTACTCAGTATGGCTGCCGGCCACGCCCCCTCACATTTTTATGCTTTAAAAAATCTTTGCCCCTACATGAGCGCCGGGGACAGAGAAATTGATGATGGGGATTGAGCAGATATATGGGAGGCAACCCACAAAATCTTCCATTAGTGTCCTCTATCAGGAACAAGCCATTAAAACGTTGATGGGTGGTACGTTAACCTGGATTTTCTACACAAGGTAGAAAATTGGTTGGTGCAACTGTAGTATGAAGGACACACATTGGTGATCACCCCACTCTGGCAGCAGGCTCATTCGTTGGCTCTGAGGGTCCTGGCTGCTCCTGTGGAATTTGACCCCTGGTCCTTTGTCCTTGCATGGCCTCAGCCGCACCTACGCCACCAGTCCAAATGGCTGGCCAAGCTTGCAACAGCGGTGTGGAAAGCCTTGGAGAGATGGAAGGGCCCCCGACCCGCTAAGTGGAAGAGGGTCATGGCAATCCTGATGGATGCCAAATGGACAAACTGACTGCCAGGGTCCATAATACCCAATCAGCGTACCTCAATGTTTGGGCAGACTGATTGGCAGTGGGAGGGGAATGAGGGTGGTTTGTGATTCTGCTGTGGGGAAAGGTGAAGAGACCCGGCTGGGCGCGAGACTTCTTTCTCGCGGTTGTTTTTTTTTTTCCCCCTTCTCACACCCTTTCTCTCTTCTCCCCTCTATTCTTTCCCCCTTGTTATCCTCCTTCCCACTCCTAATTCCCTTCTGGATGCCCTCGAAAACGGGACACATATTTCTGGCTGTTAATTTGTTTATAGTGCGTTTTGGAGTGCCTGCGAGCACACCTACAACAGTTGTCTTTTTTCAAAGTTTACCCAGGAGGTGCATGCGTGTACGCTGTCATATATGCCTTGTGTCTGGATAAAGACTTAACACTTTGTATTTAAGACATTTTATTTTAGACTTTAAAAATTAAAAAGGTCTGATTAAGAAAGAAAAAAAGAGCCTTTATTATTTAAGATACTCTTTTTTTTATTGATTTAAACATCCTATTAGGGAAAACAGAAAACTTCCTATTTTTCTCCCCAATTCGGTGGAATTCGCTGAGGCCAATTCAGCACAATTCGTCACTTTTCACCAACGTCCGAAAACGGCTTCGGCAATTCCATCTTAGGCACAATACAGTGATCATTCAATAGTAAATGCACTGAATTTTCAATTAAATGGAATTGCCAAAATGAATAGCACCGAAACTGTACTCAATTTCAGGGCTTTGTGAATAGACCGCATTTTGCTCCTTTTAAGCATTTTTTTTTATCTGATGAATCGAGCAGTTTACAGAGGGTATAATATGAATATACTGAGTCGCTATCACCACCCAAAAACGTGTCTCCTCCACCTAAGAAACAGAACAAATAAAAATACTTAACATCTAGGACAGGTGCAAGCCTCAGTCAGTTCAATCCTCTAGTCAATATGTATATCGAAAGAAACTAAATAATTAAAATAGTGCGGTCAATATAAATATGTACAATGGTATAATCACGTAAGCAATTGTCTCATGTAGTCTCAAATTAAAAATGCGTAAATGGACTCACAATGTGAGAGTTGTTAATGATAAAGTGAAAGCCACTCTTCTCTCAAGCCAGTTCAGCGTCTGTCCCATAGAGAAGTAATGGTTAATTTCATTGCCGTCAAAAGTCACCGCATTTTGGCAACCTGAAGCACACTGCACCATATTTTGCTATTAATTAGCTAGTATTTGGAGAATTTACAGCTCTCTGAATAGCCGAACAGCCACGAAATTGCACCAATGGAATTCACCATTCGGTGCCTTTTAGGGGTTATTCAGAGCACCGAATTGACCACGAAATTACACCGAACAGTGAACTTCCCCATACGGTGCAATTTCGTGGCCATTTGGCTACTCAAAAAGATGGCAATTCACCAAATATTGGCATAAAACACGGTGCCTGTTCGATGGCTGTGAAATCCCCATTGAGAAGCAATAGTTATTTGTCTATTCAGAGACACTGAACAGCACCGAAATGTCAGGGAATTTTTTTTAAAAGAATTGTGTTTTTTTTCTGTAGAAGACATTATTATTATTCAAAAAGGAGCTTATATGTTATTTGCATGCATTTTCATGCAGTAGTTTGTCTTTATAAATGCCTTTTAAAAGTTGGGTGTTTTTTTTTAACCTGTTATGTGGCAGGTCAGCTTTTTCCGGTGGCATTAGGTAGTCCGTTCAAGCGCGTCCTCACTTGGTAGTTAAGTGGTTAAGGAAGGATTTTTGGAAATTCTGCCACTAAGGGGTGAATATTTTAAACAGGACATCTATATCTCAAAAACAGAAGATGTTACAGATGTGAAAACTGGTACTTACACCCTGTTCCAAATAATTATGCAAATTCTATTTTCAGTGTCGCAAAGATTAAATATTGTTTTTCAGTTTAACTCATGGATGGCATTGTGTCTCAGGGCTCTTTTGATCACTGAAAACAATCTCGGACACCTGTGAAAGATCGCCAGGTGAGCCCAATTAAAAGGAAAAACTACTAAAGGAGGATGTTCCAAATTATTAATCAGAGCACCATTTTCAAGCAATATGGGGAAGAAAAAGGATCGCTCTGCTGCCAAAAAGAGTGAAATAGTTCAATGCCTTGGACGAGGTATGAAAAGATTAGATATTTCACGAATACTTAAGCGTGATCATCGCACTATTAAGAGATTTGTGGCTGCTTCAGAGCACAGACCGGTTCGTGCAGATAAAGGCACATTGGAGGAAGATTTCTGCCAGATCCATGCATCGGATCAAGAGAGCAGCTGCTAAAATACCATTACATAGCAGCAAACAGATATTTGAAGCTGCTGGTGCCTCTGGAGTCCCACGGACATCAAGGTGTAGAGTCCTCCAGAGTCTTGCAACTGTGCATAAACCTTCCATTCGGCCACCACTAACCAATGCTCACAAGCAGAAACGGCTGCATTGGGCAGAAAAATACACGAAGACTAATTTTCAAACAGTCCTGCTCACTGATGAGTGCCGTGCAACCCTGGATGGTTGGTGGATGGCGACCCTGTTCAAACAAGGCTGCGATGCCAGCAAGGCGGTGGTGGAATCAGGTTTTGGGCCGGAATCATGGGAAGAGAGCTGGTCGGCCCCTTTAGGGTTCCCGAAGGTGTAAAGATGACCTCTGCAAAGTATGTGGAGTTCCTGACTGACCACTTCCTTCCCCGGTACAGAAGAACTGTTTTCCGTAATAAAAACATCTTCATGCTGCAAAGAATACCTCTGCATCAATGGCTGCTATGGGGATAAAAGGAAAGTCATGGTGTGGCCTCCATCCTCCCCTGACCTCAATCCTATTGAGAACCTTTGCAGCATCCTCAAGCAAAAGATCTATGAGGGTGGGAGGCAGTTTACATCCAAAAAGCAGCTCTGGGAGACTATTCTTACATCTTGCAAACAAATTCAAGCAGAAACTGTCCAAAAACGCACAGGTTCAATGGATGCAAGACTTATATAGTTATATAGGCTGAAAAAAGACATGCGTCCATCGGGTTCAGCCTCTCCCACATAACCTACTGCTGTTGATCCAAAAGAAGGCAAAAAACCCAGTCTGAAATATGCAACATACCGGGAAAAAAATTCCTTCTTGACCCCAGAATGGCAGTCCGATTTCTCCTTGGATCAAGAAGCTTTTACCCACATATTAAATATTATAACCCTTAATATTCTGTGTCTGCAGGAAGTCATCCAGTCGTTTTTTAAAAGTCTGTACAGACTCTGACCCAACCACCTCAACAGGCAGAGAATTCCACAGCTTTATTGTTCTCACCGTAAAATAACCCTTCCTATGCTTTAAGCTAAATTTTCTTTCTTCCAGTCTAAATGGATGACCCCTTGTCCTGTGTATAGTCCTGTTAATGAATAGGTTATCAGACAATGGTTGATAATGGCCCCGTATATATTTATAGAAGGTTATCAGATCCCCTCTAAGGCGCCGTTTCTCTAAACTAAACAGGTTTAAGCTTGTTAGTCTTTCCTCATAACTTAACCCTTCCATTCCCCTTATTAATTTAGTTGCCCGGCTCTGCATTTTTTCTAACGCTATAATATCTTTTTTTAAGACAGGTGCCCAAAATTGCACGGCATATTCAAGGTGCGGCCTGACCATTGATATATAGAGGCAAAATTATGTTTTCATCCCGTGAGTGAACTCCCCTTTTAATGCATGCCAATACTTTGCTGGCCTTGGCGGCTGCTGTTTGACATTGTTACTTAGTTTGAAGTCTATGAATATTCCCAAATCCTTCTCCTGCTTGAATTTCCCTAACTCTGTACCATTTAGGGTATAAATTACTTGTGTGTTCTTCACTCCAAAGTGCATAACTTTGCATTTATCTAGATTAAATCTCATCTGCCATTTAAGTGCCCAGTCCCCCAATTTATCTAAATCCCTCTGCAGCGAAGTAACATCCTGCTCACATTGTATTACTTTTCCTAGTTTTGTGTCATCTGCAAACACTGATACATGACTTTCAATGCCTATCTCAAGGTCATTTATAAATAAATTGAATAGTATTGGTCCTATAACAGACCCCTGAGGGACACCGCTTACCACTGGTGTCCATCTTGAAAATGTACCAATTATGACCACTCTCTGTACCCTATCTTTTAGCCAGTTTTCTATCCAAGAACAAGTATTTTCATCTAGACCATTTTTTCTCAATTTAAATAGTAACCTTTTGTGTGGAACTGTGTCGAAAGCTTTTGCAAAATCTAAGTAAATCACATCCACTGCGACCCCCTGATCTATACTTCTACTTACTTCCTCATAGAACGTAATTAGGTTAGTCTGACATAATCTGTGTTTCATGAAACCATGCTGATTTTTGCTAATTACATTATACCTCCCAATAAATTCCTGAATATTATCCCTTAGTAACTCCTCAAATACTTTCCCAGCCACAGATGTTAAGCTCACAGGTCTATAATTCCCAGGCACAAATTTTAAACCTTTCTTAAATATAGGGACCACGTCAGCTTTTCTCCAATCCTCTGGTACTATTCCTGAAAGGAAAGAATCTTGAAAGATTAAGAACAGAGGTTTATATATTTCAACACATAGCTCTCTCAGTACTCGTGGGTGAATTCCATCTGGCCCTGGGGCTTTATTCACATTGTTTAATTTCTGCAAAACCTTGTCCTGAGTCAACCAGTCACTTTGTATTAGTAAGTTATTAATGAATTTCATGTCTCCTGTTATAGGTTTCTCTTGATAAATACTGAAGAAAAATAATCATTTAAAATTTCTGCCTTATCCTGATCTTCCGTTAATAATAACCCTGACTCAGATTTTAGTGAACCTACATTTTCACTCTTGGGTTTTTAGAATTTATGTACCTAAAGAATCTTTTAGGGTTGGTCTTGCTCTCTTTGGCTATTTCTTTTCATTTTCTAGTTTAGCCCATCTAATCGCATTTTTACATGCTTTATGGCTGCCCTATATGCTTTATAGGATGCCTCAGATTTATCAAATTTAAAAGCTTTAAATGCCTTTTTATTTTTCATTTCCTTAGTTACCTTCCTACTAAGCCACATTGGTTTCAGTCTATTTCTTTTATATTTATTAACCAGTGGAATATATTGTGACGTGTACTTTTCTAGTGTTAGTTTAAAGATATTCCACTTATCCTCAGTGTTTTTCCCGTGAAAGAGTTTCTGCCAGTCAATGACATTAAAGAGCTTCCTTTATTTTAATAAAGTTGGCCTTTTTAAAATTATATGTTTTAGCATGCCCCTTATGAATGTGTTTTTTTGAGTTAATTTCAAAAGTCACCATATTATGGTCACTGTTTCCCAACTGTTCCTTTACATTAATATTTGACAAAAGATCCACATTATTTGTTATAACCAGGTCCAGACAGTTATCCTCTCTAGTTGGTGTTTCTACCAGTTGGGACATGAAGGTATTTAAAATATTCAGAAACCGGATTCCCTTTGCTGAATTACTAGTCCCACTATCCCATTTAATGTCCGGGTAATTAAAATCTCCAATAATTAAAGTGCTACCATGATCTGCAGCCTTCCTAATTTGCTCTAACAGTTGTTCTTCCTCATTATCTATATTAGGTGGTTTACAGCATATGCCAACCAATAGTTGACTTCCCTGTTTATTCCCCAATGAAATATTTACCCATAAAGGATTCCACATTTCCCTCATCACTTACCAGTTGTGTAATATTAGGCTTTAAATCCTGATTTACATATAAACACTCCACCCCCTTTCTTATGTTTCCTATCCTTTCTAAAACAATGTATAACCGTTTAAGTTTACAGCCCAGTCATGCGTTTCGTCCCACCACGTTTCTGTTATTCCTATAATGTCGTATTGCTTAGTGTGTGCTATTATTACCTCTAGTTCCCCCATCTTGTTATACATTTAATGTTGTCTCTACCCACACATGCTGAATGTGACTTTACCCATCCCCCCCGGCTCCACCCCCCTTAGTCTGAACTGAAACCCTTCTGCTATTTGCTCTGTCTCCATTTTGTAAGATACTGTATCCCTCCCCCCCTTCCACTAGTTTAAAGTCTCCAACCTTTTAACCATCCTCTCCCCTAGCACAGCAGACCCTCTTCCATTCAGATGCAATCTATCACGACTATACAGATTGTACCCCAGTGCAAAATGAGCCCAGTGCTCTAAAAACACAAAGCCCTACTTCCTGCACCAAGCTTTAAGCCACGCATTGACCTCCCTGATCTCCCGCTGCCTTTCCACTGTAGCACGTGGCACAGGTAGGATCTCAGAAAATACTACCTTGGAGGACCTCTTCTTCAGTTTACTTCCTAATTCCCTGAAATCATTCTTCAGGTCCTTCCATCTCCTCTTACTTTGTCATTGGTACCAATATGGACTGTTAGAGATTATTGACTTCTTTAATAGGTCAGGGATATATTAATTATGACGTATATTTTTCTTATTGTAGATATAGATATATATATATATATATATATATATTATTGACAGTGCCTCCAATACCAGTGGTATAAATTGGTATTTAACCCCTAAAATAGGGATTAATAACCAATCAATGAATATACGTCTTAACAAATATATGGCGCGTTATCCTGAGTTCTTTTGATGCTATCTAGATATTTTTAAACACAATAAAATCAATAAAGATGATATGAGACTGCATAACGGTAAAATAATTCAAACCAAAATTTATTCACACGTCAAGTTTCATACAATCATATGTTATCGACGGATTAGCAAGATACAATTTACAAGTGATTGGAGATCGTGATTAGTAGCGATACTGCGACACGCAATAATCTAATGGACAGATATTTTAGGTTTATAGACCGCACCACAGATATGCATGCCTCAATTCTTAAACACCAAGCTCTATTCTATTCACTTAAACCTTTCCCCTTATAAACCAATCCTCCACCTGGCTAAGATAAACACTCAGTTACCGGGCATCACCTGCAGCACAATTTATTATTGTGGGGGCCTATTCACTAAATGCAGCTTCCTTCAGGGAGATACATAACACACTCGATAGGGAGACTATCTGTTCCACAGATCAATCACAGCACTTCATTCGATATATGTTTACCCAACGCTTCTTATTGACTTACGGTACATGCATTCAATCGAAAGGGCTGCAAGATGGATATGGAAGGAGTTATGCTAGGTTATGAGTGGGGCGGACGGCACTTGACATCTAAAAGCTATTTCACGGTCCCAGCGTATCTCACTATAGGTATATAATTGATATTTTTAGATGTCCACAAACAGTATTCTTGGAATATAAATAATTTCACTAAATTATGGCTCAAGTGTTCAGCCGGGAACAGCTTTCTTCCTTGGCATTCCTCTGCAGTGGAATGTAAAGGCAGAATTACTAGTCTACTGATTAGGCTTCACAGCAAAGTAATTCATTTATATTCCTTTAGTTTGTGATGGACATCTAAAGTAAGGACTGTGCAATTAGAAAATAGATATCATATTATTCAGGCATACTTTACCATCTGGTTAATGAAGATAGAGTGGTGGAAGATTAGGGTGTGGTCGGTCTTAAAGGGGCGGCCGATGATAATTGCCTTTCTTCCCTCCAAGCGTCCCTCAGGTCTCTCCAAGCTTTTCTCAGTGTGTGTCCCAAGCTCTGGAGTGTCCTCTCTATATAGTGGTCTTCCGCCCAGTTTTAGATCTAGCCCGTCACTATGTGGCCTCATTTGATTGGAGGATATATATATTCATCAACTCCAGGGGTCTGTCCAGGTGTTATATTACCTGGCCAGCAGATGGCGCTCTCAGATCATCCATCAACCTTCTGCAGGAATTAATTTATGTGTTTGGCCAATCTTTTACTGGTTTGGGGTCTTTTATTCCTATATCCCGGGACTCCATAGATTTTATTAACAGATCAAAATTTATTTCTATTGTGGCATCGCCAGCATACTTCGCCACGGCGTGTGTGCATCTCATCCCCCTTTACTTATATCCACAGGGATGTGTATGTGAGGGGTCATACATTCATGGTATCGTTTTTAACATTCACACGTTACCAGACTTAATCGGCTTCATGCGGGTTAGTACACCAGACATTTGTGATGATCAACTAAATGTGGTAGGGCCTCTGTTTTTATAAGATGCTAAAATTATCAGTTCTAACTAATAAATATTCTCATACCATATAGTACATATTGCCGAATAGCATAGCATTACAAGCTGGTTTACCCAAGCCATTTAACCTTCTTTGGGTTTTTTTCTTTATTGGGCAACCTATTGTTCCATGTTTACGTGGCTTTCAGAGTTTCGATCTGACGAAATAAACACCATACTGAGATTTCTATCTTAGTTGTCATTGTGTTCCCTTACTTTTAAACCATTTGATCTAACCCGTTTGTTTATTTTATTTATTTTTTACAACCAGAGTCCATTAGACCGTCTTTGATCAATGTTAAATGTCCTTTCTTGTATGCGTAACACTAACGAGTTTAGCTTATCTCTTGTTCTTGTTATATATTAACGACGCAGACAAGTTGTTCGTGTGGCGCAATTCCTGGCCCCAAATTTAAACATTCCTGCGTTATAGAAATTTTATATCTAAAAAGGTCTGACAGGACCATGACAGCTGGGTCATCTCCAGCCCCTCCCAATAATCTATCAACTCTGTCAACCACATGCCTAACACAGGCACCAGGCAGACAGCAAACTGTCCGGTTACGGCAATCAGCGCGACAGATTACCCTATCTACTCTCTTAATAATAGAGTCCCCTACCACCACAACCTGTCTAGGCTTACTTACTTGCCCTCTTTATCCCTCCCTTACTTGGTGGGCTGATCCCCCTGCTGTTAGGTGTAGCAGTACTGGAGGCTGCTCCCTCTGAGCTGATGCACCCAACATCTTCGCTCAAAGGGGCAAATCTGTTGGTGTGCGCAAGATCAGGACTAGCCAACCTTTTCCTCTTCCCTCCCCCCCTGCTACCACGTGTCACTGACACCCAGCTACCAACCTGTTCCCCGGTTAACTCCACTCCTCCCACACCCCTAGATTCCTCAACTATACTTTGCTCCGTGAGAAGCAGGCTCCTTTCAAGATTGTCAATCTGCCTCAGCGTTACGATTTGCCCTTCCAGATCTCCAATATGAGCTTCCAGAAGAGCTACACGTTCACACTTGCTACAGAGATATGGACCCTGGAAGGATTCCTCCAGACATGCATGCATGCAGCAGGATGTGCACTGGGTCAAACCTTCAAGCTTGCTAACACTCATACCCACAACAAGAGAGCAAATATATATCACAATTTGTACCTGTTATTTGAACTCCTGTTTTTAACTCCACTTGAAAATAGCCCACTTAGGAGTAGACCGTGAGCAAGCTCAGTGAGCTGCCATTGAGTTTATGTAGCCATACAAGTGAAATCACCTGACAGGCTACACGCCCCCAATTAACAAGCCACCAGCTACTCAGGGAAAAAAAAAGCACAACAGAAAAAAAAAACAGCAGAGAAAAAAAAAAGGAAATTAAACAAATTGATAAATAAACCAGAGGTTTCTCTCCCTCTAGAGATACAAACCACAGACCAGTACAGGTAGAATTCCTGTTTTTAACTCCACTTGAAAATAGCCCACTTAGGAGTAGACCGTGAGCAAGCTCAGTGAGCTGCCATTGAGTTTATGTAGCCATACAAGTGAAATCACCTGACAGGCTACACGCCCCCAATTAACAAGCCACCAGCTACTCAGGGAAAAAAAAAGCACAACAGAAAAAAAAAACAGCAGAGAAAAAAAAAAGGAAATTAAACAAATTGATAAATAAACCAGAGGTTTCTCTCCCTCTAGAGATACAAACCACAGACCAGTACAGGTAGAATTCCTGTTTTTAACTCCACTTGAAAATAGCCCACTTAGGAGTAGACCACTAACAAGACTTGTGAAGCTGCTATCAAATAAGGGGTCCTATTTTAAAATGTAACGTGACCTGTTAAAATGTTTAAAAAGTTAAAATGTTGTTCAAAAGTTTGATTGAAATAGCTTTTGATTTCAGTAAATATGCTGCAAACACAAATGACAATTTTCAGTTCTTTACAACCTATAAAAGGGTTTTGAAACTTACAATGCACTGTTCCAAGTTATTACGCACAGTAAGTTTATTTTGAAAAAATACACTGTTATCATTAGCAGGTTTGTTCAATAAAATTTGTATTGTACTCTTAAATAGTTGATAACAGAATTATGCTGACTGTTTACATCATTTAGGTAAATGAGAAAAATATCATTGGTATAATAATTTGGAACAGGGTACAGATTCTGCTTGAAAAAAAATTGTGCTGGTTGATTCTTGCTGCCGATTCATATGAACTGCATTTGATTGTTTGCACTAAGACTGCATCAATTCTCTGCATTGTTCAGTTTTGCCCACCATGTGGCGCCAGATACTTATCTATTTAGACAATTGATCTATCCCTACCTTGTTCATGGGTTTTGAAATTCTGCACTTGAGAACCTTAGTCGCTACCTAGGGATTCATCTAAACCATACCAGGGGCTTGAATTAGTCTGTACTGCAGTTCGCCTGTGCCTGGCACAGACGTGAAAGCCCCCCCCCCCCGTGAAAATTTGATATGCTTACCATGGAAAACCTTACCCACGCGTTTGCCTGTCTATTGGGAGTGATTAGCATTATGCACAAGCCTATTGCCTAGAACTGGGGTTCCTGCTACGTCACAGGGTCCTGTCACTTCCTTGACTTGCGGTCGCTCCTGCCCCACCTTCTTTCCCCTCCTGTTTTCTTTCTTCCCTCATATTTTGGTCCCTCCCTTCGCTACCTCACTCTGCTGAGGAGTGATCCCATATACTAGATGACCAATTCATAAAGAGGAGACCTTTAACTTTTTTTCTCTTACCATGTCAACGAAAACCAAGAGCAGTATCTGGAAAAACAGTACTATTGGGACATGCATTACTGGCTTTTCTACATATTGTCCCTTTATGCAACTATTGTACTGCTTTTTTGAATGTCAAGTTTATGTAATTGTGTCATATCCATCAATAAAAACGTGAAACTTCTCTAAGGACAGTGTGTAATGTCAACATTACAGTACTAGGCTCCTGTGTTGGCGGCAATACAGCTCACAGGATGTGCAGGCTGTATCGGGTTGTTTTTGGTGTGCTGGACAGAGGAGAGCCTCCATTGCTGTGTGCAGAACAAAAACTTTTGAGCAATGATAAACATTGCGTTTATTACAAGTAACATGTAACAGGTTCTTTTTGCATGTGTATATAAATAAAAAGATGCCCCTGATATATTTTCAACTAGCAAGATTCGCAAGTATATGCAGATGTTTTGCCTATATCCTTTGTTAAATTATTGGATTCAAATCAAAGCTCGGTCCCTTCCCCCACCACCATTTAAAAAGGTTTTAACCAATTTCAAATGTGCAAACCAAATCGTATACAGATTGTACTTGGATACTAGATACAAAAGGACTGATGCTCTGGGAGTCATTTTATGACTATTGTAAAAACATTACATCGTACAATGGTTAACAATTTTCAAAAAAAAAAAAGTTTTACACTTTGAACATGACTCCTGAATTAGAAATTTGTAAGCAATAAATATCTGCAGTGTATATATTTATAAAATCTAATTTCAGCGTCTCATACTAGACTTCTGAACTAAAGCCTGTACATAGACGTTTTTAACCCCTTAACGTTGGGTGGTGCCTGGCAGGAGGCGTTAACACCAGCGCTTGCAGGCCTCTTTGGCTGCAGGGGGACTGCCCCCAGCAGTCAGTGTGCGCCGACTAGAGGGCGGGGCCGAGGCGGTCCATAGTAATCAACGGGGTGTAGGAATACATTCCGCATCTTAAAAGCCCATCAGCTGCAGGGACGGCATGGTACACCCTGCTGGAGGAAACATTTAGGCTGGGTGCACACGGGACTTTTTCTTAGTGCGCGTTAAAAACTATGCACGCGTGTGTTAAAAATTACGGAAGAGATCGGTAGAGGGCAAACGATGCGTTATTTTTGACGCACGTCATAAAAAACTGAATATAGGTTGGAAGACTCGTGCTAGTGCGCAAATTTGACTGAAGGTGGGCGTTTTGTGCGCGTGCGCAACGCCCGACGTCGCGTCAATCCTAACACAACCTTTGTGTTTTGGCCAGACATCTTCAGCGTGCGTTATGTGCAGCGCGCGTTATGCATGTGGTTATGCACGTTAGCGTAATTATACGCAGCGACACGCACTAAAAAACGTCCCGTGTGCACCCAGCCTTAAACTTTTCATGATGCTCACCCAGCCTAAATTGTGACGGAGCTGCAACGGAGATTGGATCCAAAGTATCTGCGTTACCTCCAAGTTGTTGGCAACCAGTGTATGTGGCAAACGCTCACTGCTCAACTGTTGAGGACTTTTACGCCTTATGATGAATATACACTCACTTTTTTTGCACGAGCATAAAGCAGATAAATTATTGATCAGAAAAAGGGGCAAGTAAAGCAGTCTGTGCACCAAAAGAAAAAAAAAAATTACTGCATTAAAGTGATTATTTACACATGTGGATGTATGTACAGTATATACAGAGGGAAATGTAATCGTTTATACAAACAAAAAAAAGATGTGTACATAATACTTTACTCAATGTTCAAAAGCTCCTGCAGGAGCTCAAAGAATAAATTCAATGTGGTTGTATTCAGCGGCAAAGCAAAGGAATTTCTTTTACTGCAAATGAAATTTGTAAGTGGACTCCAGGGTAATCCCCCAGATTTCCAGCATATTGTACGTACCATCCAAGGTGTGCTGAAGCTATTTTGAACAGTTTGGGTTCTGGTTTGTCCAAGGCAACACAGATCCCCAGATGCATTATTTTAAATGTATTATCCATTATTTGGCCAGCAGTGGGTACCCTCGCCCTATCAAATAATTTTTAGAGACGGTAAGCTTAACAGACCGTTCATGAAATACATTTTAAAACTGCCTGCAATGAAAAGTTGTTATAAATCCACTGGAAGAGTTTTCATGGAAAACTTAGTGAACAGGTTAATAAAAAATACCTCAAAATGTTTCTGTGGTGATCACCATGCATTAACTAAACAAAATATTTTTGTGTTTGGAATCTGGAATCTGGCCACGAGATTTTAATCTTCTTAGTGCTTCTCGCATATGTCGAGGCTGTAGAGGTGGATTTTCGCCCCACTTTTCACAAACGTCTAGAGCTACAGAAAAGGGAAAAAATCCAAATGCTTTAGATTCTAGCACAAAAGCAAATGAAGATGATTTTAATAGATTTCACACATTTCATTTATTACATCCATCAATTTATTTCCGTTCCTGCTATTCCATCATACATTTGAAAGATCACAATGTTAAATGTGTAACATACAGGTGAGATTTGCTGCTACTGTCTGATTTGAGTCACTCCAACACTCTTCTCAACTTCTCATTCTCAATGTTACATAAACATCAGCTTTTTGTAGATGTTTTAACTTTTCTTTTATGTACTTACATTACACCCTCTAACAATCTCATTTCTCCCACACTTCACTCTTATGGTCGTACGACTTCTGCTAACCGGTGATGTCTCTCCTAACCCTGGCCTTATGCTCACTTCTCAATCTGCCATATGAGGAATCCTGCAATTTTTATCCATATCCCCCCCATTACACTGCACCTGATGGAATAGCTACTCTGCCTGCGGTCTCCCCAAAATCTTCCTTTATCCACAACCTTTTCAGCCATCATCCCTCCATATCCTAGCGCTCACACCTTCTGAAAGTGCTATCCCTGTCTCCCTATCCTATGATAGTCTCAAACTGTCCTGCACACAAACATCTGGGGACCGCAAGGGAGGGGTGGGATTTTTAATCTCTCCAATATGCACCTCACAACCTATTCCTCCCCTGCAAAGTCCATGCCATCTGTTTTTTTCTGCCCCACATCTCTACGTATTGCAGTAGTCTACTGCCATGCCTGGTTATCCAGGACCTTTTCGGAAACATTTCTCAGTATGGCTCCCTCACTTTCTCTCATCCTTGGAGACTTAACATTCCCATCGACTCTACTACCAACATCCAAATTCCTCTCAATCACAGCCTCCTTGGGTCTCAGTGGTCCAATTCTAACAAGTTGGCAAAGACCTGGACCTGAAAAGTATATGCTCCAGTCTCTGTATTATTTACAACTTGTCTGACACACATTTCACCCTTTCCGATCACGCTGCCTATCCTGGAAACTTCTACCACCAACCCAACTTCCTGCATTTTTACTCCCACTCCACTTTAACATCGAAAGGCACAACGGTGCCCTGGATCCAAATTTACTCTTCACTATGCATATTCTTCCAATCTCAACTTCCAACTGCATTGACACAGTAATCTCTACACCTCTGCCCTCTCTCCAGCCAACACGTTTAGGCATACACTGTAAATGGCTTGTCAAATCCAAGAACCTTCTGGCTTGTAGAATTATACCCCCAGATCCTGTATTTCATGATTATTCTACAGAAAATGTTGTTATCTGGCACATAGGTTTTCTTAACCACTTCAAAAGTTTGAATTGACCCAATGAAGTAATCTATACTAGGAGGTTTTTGGAATGAGCAGACTCTGTCCATCTGTTGCTCTGGCCCTGCTCTATATGTAACAGCAAATATATATAATAGACTGTGGAGCAGTTACATAAGCACCAGATTCCCTGTACCACAAAATATACGCTGTACGTAAATCCAACAGAAAGAGACAAAAACTAAGACGTGCTGCACTAAAATTCATATATGATAGGAAGGAAAACAAAGTAAACATAATGGGTATAGTCCCATATCTCTAAGGATGAAACTGCATATTTCGTGAGACATTGTCCTTGCCTTTTAGTATTATACTCTAGTTGATCCTCAAAGTGCAATAAAGCCAGAATTTAATAAAAGAAAAATTAAATATTCAAGTCCCAAACAGACCCTACCTAGATTGCCATTGGATGCACTCGAGCAGTGGGGCCAGCTACTCTACCTTTAGACAGAAGTGGCAATCAGCCCTTGCACGATGGCTTCAGTGCACCATGTGGGGTTAAGGCAGACTGTCGAGAACAGCAACTACTCTCTCAGACACAGTGTAAGGAGATGGCATGGTTGACGCATTATCAGAAACACAACAGGTAACCCGACGACATATCCCAAGATGCGAAAGGATTAAATAGTCCTCCTCTTGCCCCTTTTCATCACCGACCATTACCAGGAATACCAAATCAGTCGTGGTTTTACTCGACATATATAACTACTACCTCCGAATGGGCAGCAAACGTGCTCCCCTGGAGCACATGGAATTTATATGCTGCAGGAGATAAATCAACTCACTATGGGTTTATGTTTAATCTCCTGCAGCATAATGATAGCTAATAGAAATTATGTGACCAGTATAACATGGTTGAGATTGCATGTGAGTGTTTGTAATGGGCAGGCTTGCCTACAGTCAGCAGGCTCTCAAAATTCTGAACACAGACTTATTGGGGACATACACCGGAATTTGGAGAGAGATCGAGGGGAGTAGATTAAATACCATAGAAGTGGGTAACAGGCACTTTAGAGCTGGGGGATAAACTGTAGACTTGCTAGCTCAGAAATATGAAGGGATGTAATGTACAATGAGGCATACAAGTTAGGGATAGACATATCTTTCCAGAGCTGATACTGATAATCAGTAGGCTTTCTGCCCAATATTCTGTACATTTAAAGTTGTGGGGGAAAAAAAGCTGACATTTTGCCATTAACTGAATGTGTTTAATAAAATTGCAAAATATGGCACTATTTCCATTTCATTTATTCAATAAAGAAAAAAGAAAAAAAAAAATGTAATTTTTTTCATACAAATCAACTTGGTCATGTCTAGACTCTGGCTTTTGCAGCGATACCTCGCATGATCCTGAAAAGGTATGGGGCGAGCAACCGATGTTTTGGAACTACATCTCCCATGATGTCCAGCTACATTAGGTTGTTAGAGCATCATGGGAAATGTAGTTTCAAAACACCTGGAGAGCCAAAGTCTCCCTGCTGAAGGTCATGTGGTACCAGAAATACACGGCTCCAAAAGACCCCTCTTCTCCTGTATTGAGAATTCCTTACCAGATGGGAGGGAAGCACAATTTCTCATGTGCAATACGGTCAGTGGACAAGGGAAGTCCTACAATGAGGGCTGACATCTAAGGCTAGGGTCAAACGAACGCATTATTCGCAGCGACCATCAAAAAGTGCGTCCGAACGCATTGACGTATTTTTTCACGGAATGCGCGAAAACGGTCAGACGACGTGCATTTTCGTGTGGGATTTTTTTACGGATCGTCAAACACTTTTTGCGTCTGGACATTATGTAGGCTGGACATTAGCAGCGTCTGACGTCTCCTAATCACGCACACACGCCGCAGTGCACTCTGTACGTCCGTACTAGCGGTTCTGCATTCTCGAAAAAATGCGTTAATTTTCCACTTGCGTTGCGCGGCCAGACTTTCGTGCGGCCGTACTTTGTATATTGGCCGTCATTGCCCGTCATTTGCTGCTACTGCGGCCGTGATTAAGTGCGCCTAAACGCACGTTAAAAATGCGTTAGTCTGACCACAGCCTAAAATGTCAACCTGCTATGTGAGAAGCCCCAAATCAGCACCAATCTACGGGACTTTGTGGGTCACAGCTGCAGTGAGCCAACGTGGCCAATTATGGGCAAATGAAAATCTAATATAAATTATCAGAAACCAATAAAAATCAGTCTATCCATAATTGAAGAAGGCAGAATTTAGAGAGATGTGCTAAGGGCAGAGTAGAATGGACAGAGATTTAGAAGAAAACATGAAAATAATAAAAGATATAGACCAGGCGGTAGAGATTTAAAAAAAGGTGCATTATCTATGGTAGGACAAGAGAAGAGACCCGGAGGTGTGTGTGAGAGTTTCACAGAGAGACATTCAATGAACAAAAAGTGTAATTAGGTTGAAATGGGTTAAGAGACCCAAACTGGGAATAGAATGGTTAAAATATGCTGTCCAAATTACACAATTGTTCTTCTACAAAATGATTTTAACAATAACTGCAAGTAGATTGAGCTACTGCTTTGGTCTGTTGGACAAGCAGATTTCTAAGAAACTGTCACATCTGTGCCTCTAGACTAGAGTAATATATCCAGCTTTCCTGGGTACGTTGAGCATAGCAACATCATCACACTGGACAATTCCCCAACAAGGCCATGTGTTCCTTTACAACAGATCTCTCAAACTCAGGCCCCTGAAATAAGCGAGAATGCTACAAAACATATTTACGAAGATTATTCCATTAAGTAATTGCTATAAATCCATATAAAATCCCACTCAATTACACTAATAACCTTAAACCGGGTATAAAAATCAGACATTACACCCCTTGCTTTCTACTATCTATATTGAGAGATCGAGAGATCCCTGGTTATAGATTCCAAGGCTCCTCCTAAGGCTAGGGTCAGACGAGAGCAGTGTTCACGTCAGTGTTGCCACACATAAGTACGTCCGCACAGAAGAGTGGACGCGTGACGGATGTGGCAAACGGACGCAGGTTAGGCAGGAACGTAAACCCGCTAGGACGGAAGTGTAGAGTGCGCCACGTCCGCATAGCTTTGTGTGTGAGTGATGGAACGTGGTCAGACGGACTGCATTTATATGTCCAGCATTTTTGACGGACAAAATGTTTTTTCATTTTACTTTACTTTCCCTCCTACATCCGTCAAAAATAACGTCAGTCACAAAAACGGACTGTGTGGCCACTACTGCGTCTTCCGTCAAAAAGTGCGTCCGTACTGCACGTGCGCAGTCCGTAGAAAACGTGCAAGTCTGACCCTAGCCTTAGATACGCCCCATCCCTCCCAGCTCATTTGGTTATCTTTAGGCCATGTGCCTTCCACCCCTTTCAGGGGAGGGGGAATGACCTGGACTCTCCAGGTGGGAAAACCAGCTGGAACAGTATTTCCTCTGTCCAAATAGAAACTGCCATTATAGCTCTTACTCACATGCTAATTGAATAGCCATGCCCAAGGCTATTCTATAGCCAGTCTCTTGGGATAATCTGAGGTTGAACCCTGGTTCCCATTTCTTACACCCCCCCCCCCCCCAGATGTTTCTGAACTATACCTCCCATGATTCTCTGGCCATCTATTGCTTTGAAATAATTCTAGACAGACATAAATTTCTGGGAAGCTATGAGTTTGAGATCCCTGCTTTAGGGGGATGACAGGATACCAAGGTCCATATTTGAAATCAGCTATCATGATGTAATTTATATGTTACACCATTTTCAGGACTGAATGCATTCTTTGATGAAAATGACCACACAAACACTTAATCTATGAAGTAGCTCATTGAAACATTTGTTGACTGTGGATACATACTTTCATATAACTGTAAACATACCATAATTAGACTACACACCACTCACCTTCTTCTACAACTTCACCAACAAACACCTTAGCAATTCCTGACATTGCAATGACAACATTCTGAGACACCGAACACCCAGTGATGGACTGAATCAGCTGAAATGAAAAAAATGTGAGCATTAAATGACAAAAAGTATGCGTTACTTGGGGTAAAGAAGACTTCAGCAACATTTTTTGATACCCGTTTTATTGCAGCTTTAGGGAATGCAGATCTTCTGTACATTTCATAACGGTTGAGCTGTTCCTCAGAAAAAGAGGAAACCAATATCCTACAGACGAAAAGAAATTATGTAAACATGGGAAGTCTTAAGCCAAAGAATGAGACGAGCAAATCCTAAAATTCTTTGACGGCACTCACTGCATCTTTTGGATTTCATCTTCATCGACCTTCTGTTTCCTCTCCCTCCGTTCTTTTATTTCAACCTTTATTTTCTTGTTGCTCTGATTAAGATCAGAGGTATCCTCCCTCTCTGAAAGCTCTAACAGACCAAGATTTTCAGTTTCTTTCACCTGAAAATAAAAGATTACAAGAACTGAAACCTTTGTGGTTTTCTGTTGGTAACATAATAAGCACAACAACTAATGGGACTCAATCATCACAAACTCTTGCTGGAAGGGCTGGGTTGGGGGAACAGGCTGACGATATTCAGGTCGTGGCACTGTGGGGTTGTAGCTATATATTTGAGGGAGATCTATTCTGGCTGAAGCCCTATTTCACAATCCTGTTTCAATCTTGGGCCTTCCTCATGTAATAATTGGCACTGAAGCACTGGACTATGACGACAAGCTAGATGCGTCCTCCTGCAAACATGCAGGAAATCTGAGGAAACGTTCAATGCATCATCTACACCTTACGGGTTCGGTCATGCTGGCACCAAATTATAGAAAATGTTGCATGTGCAATTAGATGTAGAATTACAAGAAATCCCTTAATGGAAGCATCTGGTTGCGTAGCTTCCATAAATACTTTATTTGAAGTATTTTACCGCTTAGGGTAGCCTGCTTGGTAGTGTTTTGCAGACTTACAATACATATTAGGAGGGGAGTGGGGCACATTCTAATGTAAAGATCATTTTGCTGAAATTATTTTCCCAATCAGGACAAGTAGGATACCAGTTGAGTCTGTTGGACAAGTAGATTGTTAAAATGATTTTAACACACTGCCAGAGAGTCGAGGCTTTGCATGGGTTACATCAGCAGGGAGAACACGTCATGGTGTGGAAACGCAGATATCTAACCTGAATAAAAAACTGACAGAATTTGCATTAACCTTATGCCTCAACAACTGCAGAGTTTTGGCACACAATAAATGCAAGGGGGGGGGGGGACAGATTTGCCAGCACATCCTACAGATGCAGATTAAATGTGCCGGCTGGGTGGAGTAGAGGTAACATCACTGCTCTGCATGGAGAGAGCCTGTGGAGATATTGGGCAAGACACCTGATGGTACATACTTGCCACCCAGGACATACTTGAGAACGAGAGAAATCTCAATGTATCCTTCCTGGTAAAATCCTTTCTCAAGAATAGTAAAAAAAATGCTGCACTCTGCACGGGGAATCCTATGGAGCTCCAGCTCAAAAGGAACACTAATGAAAATTGAGGTCGCTATTTTTTTACCTTTAAATAATTGGACAGAGGCTGCTGACAGTCTAACAAATTATTTTTTGGCCCAATTTACTCACCTTTTGTCCCTCACTGGACGCAGCTCCTCTTTTTTCAGCTCAGGGACTCCAAAACCTGGAAGTCCCCGATGCTTTTCTGTGTAATTTGTGTTCCCTGCATAGCATAGGGAACGCAAAGTAAGCACAGCAACGGGACTTGCAAACTTTACATTCACAGGTCCTGAGGCTGCCACACCATCACAGAACAATGGATCGGAGCTCCAATCCTTCGTGGCCTCTCTGAGGCCGATCGCTAAAGTGATTTGTCTCAGAGATGGTGACGTCGGCATGCTCCCTGTGCCAACGTGACTAGCAACCAGTGTTCTGCCCAGGCTGCAAACCTGCGTCACCGGACATGACACGGATCAGCTGTTAGCGAACCCGCCACACGGGGCATGCACGCTGATGTCACCACATACCTCTATACACACACACCCAGTAGTGTGTTTAGAGGCAGTGGTGAAAAAAATAATAATCTGCGAACCGTCAGGAACGCGCATGCGCACTGACGTCACCACATGCCTGCAAACACACCCCGGTGTGTTTAACCCCTTAGAGACCATGGACGTACCATGTACGTCACGGCCGCGGGTCTCTTTTAGACCCGCTGACGTACATGGTACGTCCTGCGGTCTTTTGAGCGCTGGAAGCGATCGGATCGCTTCCAGCAGCTCAAACGCCATTGCAGGCTGCCTGGGAGTCCATGCAATGGCGGTTAGAAGTGCCGGGCACCTTGTGATCGCTCCCTGGGAGCGATCAACATCCGGTTTGACCGGAAAGGTGCCCCGCACTTCTACAGAGCGCTGGAAGCGATCGGTATCGCTTCCAGCTGCTCTGAGTATATTGCAGGGATGCCTCGACAGCGAGGCATCCTTGCAATATGGTTACCTGCCGCCGGTCCGTCCGTGATCGCTCCCCCCGAGCGATCACTTCCGGTAGCGGCAGGAAGTACTGCGTGCCACGCGGTATCGTGGCACTCAGTCCAAAAACGATCACATGAGTGATCAGGTGCTCTGCTGGGTGCCTCGAGGGATCACGGCACCCAGCAGACAAAAAAAGTGTAAAAAAAAAAAAAAGTGTAAAAAAAGTAAAATAAATAAAAAAAAGGTATAAAATAAAAGAAAAAACTGACAGCCAAGATGGCGCTGCCCTTCTAAGGGCAGGGTCATCTTGAGGCAGGCTAGGAACATTCCACACAGCCCCATCAGAGAGGCAGGCTAGCAACATCCAATCAGAAGTTATAAAAAATCTAAATAAAATTTCTAATTTGTCAGGTCAGGTCAATATTTTGTAAATATTGGCCGTGACCTCTGTGATTCTCCCTCCCTCTCCTCACTTGTGTTTTGGTGAGCGAGAGAGAGATCAGATTTGACAGGTTAGAGATTTTAGGTAGATTTAGTGAGATTAGAAAAATTGAGGCAGATTTAGAGAGATTTTAGGGAGATTTAGAAGAATTGAGGCAGGTTTAGAGGGATTTAGGTGTTTATTTGTATTTTCTTGTGAAACCCAACGGTTCTTCTAAGAATACACACATACATATATATAATAAAATTGTATAATCTATTATATATATGTCTGAGAGGGTGTACAGCGCCGAGGAGGCATATGCCATCCTGGCGTCAGAATCTGAGGTATCTGCGTCGGACTCAGACCCAGATTTTGACCCCGCTAACTGCTCAGAGACCTCACTAAATACATCATCTACGCTGGCTGATGTATCTCCTAGTGAGGTTTCTGATGCAGATCCTGGGCCACCACCTGCCAGCAGGAGACGCACAGCTCCAGCTGAGGAGTGGGTAGTGCCTTATCGCCAGAGGCCAGATATCCCTCCTTTCACGGCAAATCCTGGCATCAATATTGATGTTGCAGGATTTACCGCCACAGTTTTTGCAGGTGTTTATGGGGGGATGATTTGTAGGGCCACATCGTGGCCCAATCAAATCTGTATGCCCATCAGCATTGTGCTGCGAAGCCAGACTCCTACTTGGCAAGGCAGCAATGGACCCCGCTAGATGTGCCAGAATTTCTGAAATTCTGGGCACTTACTATGCTGATGGGCATCATAAAGAAGCCCTCAATTCGCTCCTACTGGAGCAGTAGCCCCATCTGCTCTACCCCCAATCAATGTCACGTAGAAGGTATGAAAACATTTTGCGTTTCATGCACTTCAGTGACAACAGCCTGTGCCCTCCTAGAGAGCATCCCCAGTTTGACAGGCTGTATAAAACCCGCCCCCTGATTACCCACTTCGCCGCCAGGTTTGCTGAGGCTTATACACCTGGAAGGAATATCTATATTCACGTGGATGAATCCCTAATGAAATACAAGGGAAGGCTGGGATTCAAGCAGTATATTCCTTCCAAACGCTCCAGGTATGGAGTGAAGGTGTATAAGCTCTGTGACAGCGAGAGTGGGTATACTCAGGCCTTCCGGGTGTACGAGGGAAAGGATAGTAGCCTTGACCCTCCAGGTTGCCCAGAACACATGGGAACCAGTGGCAAGATTGTGTGGGACCTACTTTTTCCCCTGCTGAACAAAGGGTACCACTTGTATGTTGATAATTTTTATACGAGTGTCCCTTTGTTCAAGCTGCTGTATTGTTTTGATACAGTAGCATGCGGTACTGTTCGCAAGAACCGCGTAGGTTTCCCAGCACAGCTTGCCCGCACCCGGTTAAAAAGGGGGGAGACCTCAGCTCTGCGCCAAGAGGAGCTGTTGGCGGTCAAGTACAGAGACAAGAAGGATGTATACCTTCTATCCACCATCCACACTGAGAGGTCTGTGGAGGTCTCTGTACATGGCAGAGCTGAGCGCATCAGGAAGCCAGTGTGCATCAAAGCCTATAACCGGCATATGGGTGGGGTTGATCTGGCAGATCAGCTGCTCCAGCCCTACCAGATTATGCGGAAGTCAAGGGCCTGGTACAAAAAGGTTGCAATTTACCTGATGCAAATTGCAACCCACAATGCCTTTTTGCTCTGCAAAAAGGCAAACCCCGGAGTGACGCTGTGCTTTTTAGTTTCAGCTCCAGGTCATTTCGGGGTTTTTGTACCAGGATGCACCTGCTCCCCGGGCGGTGATGGGGGACAGAGTTGGGGCTACACATTTTATTTATAAAATCCCCCCTACGGAGGGCAAACAGAAACCCCAAAAAAGATGCAGGGTGTGTTTCAAGAGGGGGCAGAGGAGAGACACAATATTTTACTGCCCAGAATGCCCTGGACAACCCGGTCTGTGTCTTGGGGACTGTTTCAAGATGTATCACACTGTGCGTGATCTGTGATTTTTTTTTTCTTATAGTCAGTTCAGTTTAGTTTTTTTTTCTTTTACTGCACCAGACTTTTACATTTTATTCCTCCATTTTTATGTTCTACAATTGGTGCTGTATTTTGCCAAAATCTTTGCACACCTATGCATGGGTGTACTCAGGAGACCTTGCAGAAAACAACCTGGAGAGTTTTCATGCAGTAACCAACAACAGTGTCTCCTAAATCACAGTCCAAATCTAATGTGGGCGTAAAAATAAAAAAATTCAAAAATTACCGCCACACACCTTCTCAAATGTTTTGGGCTAAAACCGTTGCATCCATGGCATCAAAGCACTCCATATGCAATACCTTGGGGTGTCAACATAAACAATTTTCTGTCAATAATTCAAACTGGGGTATGCGGTAGACCCAAAACCAAAGATAGGCCTAGCTGAAGAAATAATCTCAATTTCAACTCCAATGACAAAGTCATAAAAATTGTATTTGAACCTTCCCAAAATCCTGGCAAACCTATGCATGGGGGGCATGGGTGTACTCAGGAGACCTTGCAGAAAACAACCTGGAGAGTTTTCATGCAGTAACAAACAACAGTGTCTCCTAAATCACAGTCCAAAACTGATGTGGGTGTGAAAATGAAAAATGACCACCAAACAGTATCCAATTTGTTTGGAGCAAACGGTTGCATCCATGGCATAAAAACACTCCATTTACAATACTTTGGGGTGGTAGCTTACCAAATATATGCACGTTCATAAAATTGGGGTATGTAAAAAGGCCCCTAAAAAGAAGATAAGCAAAGAAGATACGGTATGTCAAATTAGAAAATTGACAATCACATGTCAAAGATTGGCGTAGCACCCCAAAAACAACAGAACAAATCTATATATGGGTGGTATCACTTTACTCAGAAGATGTTGCTGAACATATTTTGGGGTGTTTTTTGGCAGTAACCCATAACTGGATTTGACAATTCATGCCTAAAGTACAATGTGTGTGAAATAATAACACAAAAAGTGACTACCTGAAAGTTTGACATAGAGCTAGTGCATGGAAAGTGTTAAAATACAACTCTTTGAAGCACCCTAGGGTGTGCCCTTTCTAAAAATATATGGTTTGATGGGGGTAAATTACTTTGGCCGGCTTCAAAAATGTCCCAAATAGGACATGGGTGCATGATGACGAAATGTGAAAATTCCAAGTTGGAAAACTGAAATGCGCAACCCCCAAATAAGGCCTATTAGCCCCCAAATGACCCGACATACCTATACATGGGTGGTATCAATTTACTCAGAAGATGTTGCTGAACATATTTTGGGGTGGTTTTTGGCAGTAAACCTTAAAGTTCATTCTTAAATTGCGCTAAAAAAAATAAAAAATCCACAAAACTTTTTTTTCTCTCAAACTTTGGCATAGATTTGTGGTAAAATGGTTTGCATGGAAAGAGTCAAAATACCCCAAGTTTAATACCTTGATTTGTGTACTTTAAAAAAATATGTATATGTGGAGGGTTATTCAGGAATTAGTGACAGATATCAGTGTTACAATGTCACTATCAATAGTTTTGAAAATAAACTCTTTGGAAATGGCAAGTGCTACTTGCACTTATTGTTGCATAAAATAAGGAAAAAAGCGAGGAATATGTAAACATTGGGTATTGCTAAACTCAGAACTAAATTTAGAAACTACTAAGGAATTAAATATTTTTGACTGTTGTTGATACATAAGAAATTTTGGGGGTCAAAGTTCGAAAAAGTGGTGTTTTTTCAATTTTTTTGTCATATTTCACAAGGTTTTTTTATAGTAAATCATATGAAATGAAAAAAAAAATTGTATTTTTATAAAGTCCATTTAATGGCGAGAAAAACAGTGTAAAATATGTGTGGGTTGCATAAACGAGTAAGAGGAAAATTTGTCCTAAACACTAACAGCGCAGAAACGTAAAAACAGCAGCGGTCACTAAAGGACGGATTTGTGTAAAACCACCCGGTCACTAAGGGGTTAAAAGCAACGGTGTCAGCGAACCGTCATGAACGCACATGCGCGTTATCATTAACCCGTTCACAGGGTGCCCAGTGTGGTGGATTCGCTGATATTCCCATAGGGGATGTGGCCAACAGCTGAGTTCGCGACTTTTGGCAAGTGCACTGCCTGGGCAGAACACCGGCAGCTGGGAAATTCAATTTCCCTGGCTGCTGGTGACGTGGAGGAAACTCCACTTCACCCATCATTTTTAGCAAAAACATGGAGGGGTGGGAGGGGAGAGAGACTCCTCACATCCGGACCACTTTATAAAAGGGACGTATTAAAAACAGAATATTGGAATGATGGGATGATGGGATGATTGATTGCAATACTCAGCTCTATCAATAGGTGTTAGTATACAGAATACACACACACACACAGCCGCTAATGACCCAACATGTTTTTTCTTTTCTGCAGTTCTTGATAATAAGTTGCAAAGGTTTATTGAAAATTTTTAACTATTCACGTGCTGATATAGCAAATTATTTAGAAACAATAGAGAAAATTAGTCTACATAGGGATTATGGGTGGAATATCACGGTAACACATGCCAAGGAACATATTTAACTAATTTCTGAAAAGGATACTGGTATAATTATTTTTCTAGATGGGGATTATGGGTGGAATATCACTGTAAAATATGTCAAGGAACATATTTAACCCTTTCACTGCTGAGGACGTGTGGGGAGGGCATGGCCTTTCCAATGATACCAAACATGACCATGTTTAAAGTAAAGAAAAAAATAATAGTAAAAAAATAAATAAAAAAAATTTTAAGATGTGAAATGGCTCAGCAGTGAAGGGGTTAACCCATTTCTGAAAGGAATATTGGTATAATTATTTTTCGAGATGGGGATTATGGGTGGAATATCACTGTAAAACATGCCAAGGAACATTTAACCTGTTTCTAAAAGGAATATTGGTCTATTTATTTTTTTGGATGGGGATTATGGGTGGAATATCACGGTAACACATGCCAGGAAACATATTTATCCCGTTTCTAAAAGGAATATTGGTCTATTTATTTTTCTAGATTGGGATTATGGGTGGAATATAACAGTAACACATGCCATGAAACATGTTTAACCTGTTGCTAATATATAAGGTCTTATGAAGAATAAAAAAGGTCTGCTACAGGATATTTAAAAAAAGCCATTTAAAGAAAAAAATCTGAAATATTTTGCCGAAAATTTTTTTGATACTTTTTTAACCACTTGAATGCTAAGGACGCGCTCAGCGCGTCCTCAGCATTCCCGCTGGTATGCGGAGGACGCGCTGAGCGCGTCCTCGCATTGGGGTCAGCGTTCGGCCGGGTTCCGGCGATCGCTGGCCCCTCCGGTGCGGGCTGACATCCTGGATGTCAGCCCGGCATCCGGAGCAGTGGCCGCCATTATTAGGTGTCATCGCGCCCCCGCGATGACACCTAATTCAGGCGCCCCCCCGCATGTGCGGAGGAGGCGCCTGAAAGGGAGGGGGGAGGTCCTTCGGACCTCTCTCCCTCCGATCGGCGGCACACAGGGGCTTAACCCAGGCATCATTTGGAAGGGCACAGCCTGCCCTTCCAAATGATGCCTGGCATTAACCCCTGGGGAGCTGGATCGCAAATCGGCGCTGAAAAGCGCCGATTCGCGATCCTTCCCGGGAGCTGGCCGACATCTTGGATGTCGGCCAAGCTTCCGGGAACTCCCCCAGAGGACTGGCGTCATCGTGCGCAGCACGATGACGCCAGTCCTAGCGTTAACCCCTAACTGCCACCAAGTGTGGAGATAGGGAGTTCCAATGAACTCCCTATCTCCCGATCCGTGGCAGTTAGGGGTTAAATTTTGATATGGTTGGATCGGCCAGAGCATGGCCGTTCCAACGATACCAAACATGAAAGTAAAAAAAGTTGTAAAAAAAAAAAAAAAATAAACACTTTTATTTTTTTTGGTTTGTTAATGCAGCAATATTGTTCCCATTTCAATTATAATGTGAACAATGATGCTGCATTAACGATTTTTGTATGCGGTGCGTTTGTTAAAAATGGTGTCATTTTCCCCAAAAAAAAATGTAACGAGACCCCATCTCTAATTTTTTTAACAAGCGCACCCCATACAAAATATAACCGCAATTGCTCGCATGTTAAAATGTGGAAAAAAACACTTTACACATTGTAAATTATTGAAAATACATATTTTATTGCATTTTTTGTTATAATATACAAACATGACATAACGTATACATATAATAATGACATATTATGAATCTACCGAGTCTGACGGAAAGAACGATATATAATATGTCGGTGTCATATACTAAAATAAGCCTTCAAAACACGTTTAAACATGATGCGCAAAACAGGTAAAAAATGACCTCAGCACAGGGGCGGGAAAAGCCTCAGCAGCGAAAGGGTTAAGCAAACGAAAATAAACTTGAATATGTATTTACGAAAAGTTGGGAATATTATTTTTTTTTTACATTGAAACCAATGATATTTGCCTGCTTAAAACCTGTCAAAAAAAAGAAACCACAGAACATCAGGGCATTTCTCTGCTGTTTGGTGTCTGTGAATAGATTAACCAATGCTTCTCTGCCGCCGAAGGTCACCCTATTTCGATATTTGGCTGACTGACTGCTTTTTCAATAACCGATTGGCCATGAAATTACACAATACTGGGTAATTCACCATTCGGTACAATTCCGTGGCCAACACGGTAACCTTTGAATAACCCATTATATATTTATACTAAAAATGAGGAGATAAAAAGTTTCAAACCAGCCATAGAGGCCCTAAGAGACAAGGCGCGTAGAACCTTCTATGCCATCAGGAGAAACCTCTACAAACTAAAACCGCCTGTAAGGCTAGGGTCAGAGTGGGGCAGTCGGAACGCGCGTGCAGGCGCACTAAATCACGGCGGCAGTAGCAGCACATAACGGCCAATGACGGCCAATATACGCAGTACGTGCGTACGAAAGTGCGCCGACACCACGCAACCAGCAAATGAACGCATTTTTCTCAGAACGTGAAACCGCTGCTACTGACGTACAGAGTGCGCTGCGGCCGCATAGCAGCGTGTGTGCGTGATTAGGAGATGTCAGACGCTGCTAGTGTGCGGCCAACATAACGTTCAAACAGCCGGATTTCCCTAGACTTCTTTTCACCCCATCGTCATGAAATACGTCCAGAATTGCGCATCGTCTGACCACTTAAGCGTATTCCGTGAAAAAATGCGTGCGCACGCATCGACGTACATTTTGACGGTGGCCGCAGAAAATGCGCTCATCTGTCCCTAGCCTAAGAGTCTGGCTTAAAATCTTTGATAGTGTCATCACTCCAATCCTCCTTTATGGCAGTGACGTATGGGGCCCCATCACCTACCCTGACCAACCCAAATGGGACACCAGCCCAACAGAAATATTCCATCTGGAATTCTGCAAGCACCTCCTCCAAGTCCATCGGAGCACCTCTAACAATGCTTGCCGGGCCGAGCTGGGCAGACTCCCCTTACTTCTTGCAGTACAGAAGAGGGCGCTATCATACTGGGACCATCTAAACATCAGCAGCCTCAACTCATACCACCATAAAGCCCTACTGGCCAACAAGGACCATCCAAAACCATGTGGGCTGCAACAACTCATATCCACCCTGAACATCCAAAACCCCCATGAAGGCAACCTGACAAAATATCAAATAAAGGCCCTAATTAACGATTCCAGGGAAAACTATATCAGAGAATGGAGACATGATATAGCAAACTCCAAGAAACTCACCATTTACCAATCCTTACAGAGGGAATACAAACTGGCCCCATACCTGGAGGTACTACAAGACCCCAAGGACAGACAGATCCTGAGCCGGTACAGACTGAGCGCCCACAGCCTGGAAATTGAATCAGGGCGGCATAGACAGACCTACAAGTCCAGGGAGAATAGACTGTGCCAGCATTGTGACCAGGAGGCCCTGGAAGATGAGGTCCACTTCCTCCTACAGTGCCCCAAGTACTCAGCACTGAGGGAAACTCACTTCCAGAGACTCTCCGCTCTCATCCCGGACTTCACCTCTATAGAAGAGACGAGGAAACTCCACATCATATTGGGAGAAGAGGAGCCGGCGGTGAAAATATCTGCCCAATACGTCGCAGAATGTCACAGACTGAGAGGAACATGAGAGATCCTGGATTTATAAATCCCCAACACGGACTCGCCCCCATCCCCCATCACATTATCCCTTACCCCTGATAATGTCCATGGACTTGCCCATTCCCCCCCATATATATGTCCCACTACCCCCCTCCTCCCCATATGCTTTGGCAATGCTAAAATGTATTTGGTCCTATTGGCCCTGGAATGGAATTGCCCTCAGGTCCCCTCATCGCACCGGATTCATTCTTTAATACAAGACGTACAAATTATGGATAAATTGACGGCTCTGGCCAGAGACTCTCTCCCTGCCTATCACACCACATGGGCCCCCTGGATAGACCATATGGGACATTCAGTAATGACATGAGAAGGAGGACTTCATGGTTTTTTCTTTTTATGTCCCTGGCGTGAACGTTCTTGACTTCGCATACAGGGAAACGAACCTACTTTTGTTTGCATTTTACTTGACCTCCATATGTTTTTCTATTTGTATCGCTATTCTTTCTTTTCTTTCTCTTTATTTTACTTCTTGGGGATCTGGGCAATCCCCCCCCCCTCTTCCTTCCCCCCTTTTTCTGTGAATTCTAGGAAATTGGATATATTTGGAGTGTATTGCATCTTTATATGTTATGCTCTGTAATCCTGGATTGGATTGCCTTATTTTCTCCAATAAAAACATATTTAAAAAAAAAAAAAAATGTATTTGGTCCTGCCAATAAAGCTTATTTTGATTTGATTTGATTTGATTTGATTTGATAAAAAGCAATCCTCCTTAGGAGTGATGACTCCACTGCCAATTTTACACCTGGAAAACAATTTTAAAATATTGTAGCCTAATGTATCAAGAGAAGAACGGTCTGGGATGTGGGGCATAATGTTGGTCGTCCATTGGGTCCGTATTCGTGCAATGGTGTGATCATCCGGTATACAGGTCTATTAAAATGAAAGGGGAAAAAATCAGAAGAGAACAATCTAGACCTATTTGGAAAGGGAGATAAATGGGAGAAGTTTACTGGTTTGGCTGTTTTGACCTCAAATTGTCACTTCTCTAGTCATTCTCCTGAGTGTCACCTTTCATTTGAATAAATCTGATAGTCTGTCATCCGTCTGATCCCACAAACATGCAGGTTAAAATCAGCCCTCTTCCACTGGACAATTTTGGACGATTTTTGCGACTACATCTTTCCCATTTCAAAAAGGGATTTGTCAGACAACGCCGGGATCTGGTAAAATTTACATGAAAAAAAGATGAATTGTATAGTTAAACCTCCATGCCGCGGCAGGGAAGTGACTCAGTTCGACAGAAGACGACCATAGGATTCAGTGTAAAACATATTTTCATTTATATATTTTTTTTTAATTCAACCATTTCATTTCATCCACAGCAAAAAGCCTTTTTTTTTGGGTGAAAAAAATCTAAATTCAATTTTTCAAAAATACACAAAAAAACAAACAACTGGGCTTTTTTCCTGGCTGAATGTGGAGTTTTTTTTCTTCTTCAGTCTGGCTGCTGTCATTGGTGCTCAAAGCTATTTCAGCACCAAGGACAGCCGCCCCGCCCCCCGTGTTCAGCTGCGGTCAATGGTGCGCTCCTTGGTGCTGAAACCCCATTTCAGCACAAGGGAGAGCTTTTTCTCTTCCCCTACTGCGTTCGGTGGCCTGTCCATTGGCCGACATAGGTCCTCCACAGATGCTTCCAGTGGACGACCCTGGTCGTGCAACGGGGTTGTCGGTAGTCAGAAGATCAAGTTGGTTGTTCATTTACAGACCCACCAGACAGTCAGCCTAACAGGTCTATTCAAAGAAATGTGAAACTAAGGAGAATGAATGGATTAGTGAAAATTCTAGTTCAAAATAGCCAAACCAGAAAAATTCTCCCATTTATCTCACTTTCCAAATCAGCTATTTGGTCTAGAGTGTTCTCTTCTGCCAATTCTCCTTGTTTTCACCTTTCTCTGAATAACCCTGTAAAGACACACTTCAGCTGACTTTCGCCACTACAAATTCATGCTCCAGTTCTAAAGTTTTGCTTTATCCTTCACTAAAACAAACTTACTTATCGCATCCTTTTCCCATGATTCCAGACATCTTTTTCATACTTTCAATCTGTTAATGTGCCCTGCTTCCACTCAACCCTCCAGACCTCACTGCTGTCAGCTTTGATAACTTTTTCACCGATAAGATCACTAAACTTAAGCTAGAAATTGCTTCACAGCCCTCCTCCTTTAACTAGGGATGCACCGATACCGATACTAGTATCGGTATCGGGCCGATGTGCAAACGGCCTGATACATCCCGCCGATACCGGAAGCCGGCGCTGGGCCAGCTTGCCGGTATCCGCGGGGCTGGGGAAGCTGGCCGCGTGCATGAAAAGCACGCGGCCAGCGTTCCCCTCCGGCGCGCCGTGATACTCACCCATCCTGAAGGTCCGGTCGCTGTGCAGTGATGCGTTCCCGCGGCCACTGGGCGCTCCTGTGACACTGCCTCTCGGCTGGAGGCCGCGTCACAGATGCGCCCGGCGGCCACGTGATCGCATCACTGCCCAGCGACCGGACCTTCAGGATGGGTGAGTATCGTGGCGCGCCGGAGGGGAACGCTGGCCGCGTGCTTTACATGCACACGGCCAGCTTCCCCAGCGTTCGAGCTGGGGGCAAACCCATGTGAGCTGGGGGGGGGCAAACCCATGTGAGCTGGGGGGGCAAACCCATGTGAGCTGGGGGGGCAAACCCATGTGAGCTGGGGGGGGCAAACCCATGTGAGCTGGGGGGGGCAAACCCATGTGAGCTGGGGGGGGCAAACCCATGTGAGCTGGGGGGGGCAAACCCATGTGAGCTGGGGGGGCAAACCCATGTGAGCTGGGGGGGGCAAACCCATGTGAGCTGGGGGGGGCAAACCCATGTGAGCTGGGGGGGGCAAACCCATGTGAGCTGGGGGGGGGCAAACCCATGTGAGCTGGGGGGGGGGCAAACCCATGTGAGCGGGGGGGCAAACCCATGTGAGCTGGGGGGGCAAACCCATGTGAGCTGGGGGGGGCAAACCCATGTGAGCTGGGGGGGCAAACCACATGTGAGCTGGGGGGGCAAACCCATGTGAGCTGGGGGGGCAAACCCATGTGAGCTGGGGGGGCAAACCCATGTGAGCTGGGGGGGGGCAAACCCATGTGAGCTGGGGGGGGCAAACCCATGTGAGCTGGGGGGGCAAACCCATGTGAGCTGGGGGGGGCAAACCCATGTGAGCTGGGGGGGGGCAAACCCATTTGAGCTGGGGGGGCAAACCCATGTGAGCGGGGGGGCAAACCCATGTGAGCTGGGGGGGCAAACCCATGTGAGCTGGGGGGGGCAAACCCATGTGAGCTGGGGGGGCAAACCCATGTGAGCTGGGGGGGCAAACCCATGTGAGCTGGGGGGGCAAACCCATGTGAGCTGGGGGGGCAAACCCATGTGAGCTGGGGGGGCAAACCCATGTGAGCTGGGGGGGGCAAACCATGTGAGCTGGGGGGGCAAACCCATGTGAGCTGGGGGGGCAGACCCATGTGAGCTGGGGGGGCAGACCCATGTGAGCTGGGGGGGCAGACCCATGTGAGCTGGGGGGGCAGACCCATGTGAGCTGGGGGGGCAGACCCATGTGAGCTGGGGGGGCAGACCCATGTGAGCTGGGGGGGCAGACCCATGTGAGCTGGGGGGGGGCAGACCCATGTGAGCTGGGGGGGGGGCAGACCCATGTGAGCTGGGGGGGGCAGACCCATGTGAGCTGGGGGGGGCAGACCCATGTGAGCTGGGGGGGGCAGACCCATGTGAGCTGGGGGGGGCAGACCCATGTGAGCTGGGGGGGGCAGACCCATGTGAGCTGGGGGGGCAGACCCATGTGAGCTGGGGGGGCAGACCCATGTGAGCTGGGGGGGCAGACCCATGTGAGCTGGGGGGCAGACCCATGTGAGCTGGGGGGGCAGACCATGTGAGCTGGGGGGGAAACCCATGAGACCTGGGGGGGGAAACCCATGAGACCTGGGGGGGAAACCCATGAGACCTGGGGGGGGAAACCCATGAGACCTGGGGGGGGGAAACCCATGAGACCTGGGGGGGAAACCCATGAGACCTGGGGGGGGAAACCCATGAGACCTGGGGGGAAAACCTATGAGACCGGGGGGGGAAACCCATGAGACCTGGGGGGAAACCCATGAGACCTGGGGGGCAAACCCATGAGACCTGGGGGCAAACCCATGAGACCTGGGGGGCAAACCCATGAGACCTGGGGGGCAAACCCATGAGACCTGGGGGGCAAACCCATGAGACCTGGGGGGCAAACCCATGAGACCTGGGGGGCAAACCCATGAGACCTGGGGGGCAAATCCATGAGACCTGGGGGCAAATCCATGTGAGCTGCGGTCAATCTCATATAAATTTTTATATGAGGTCTGTTCCTATTGGAAAGCGTCACATGACATTAAATAAAAGTATCGGTACTCGTACTCGGTCTTAAAAAAGTGGTATCGGTGCATCCCTACCTTTAACCATTCTACCCAACTGACTTCCTCACTCCCTGCCCCCCTCTTCTACCAGGTCTTCCTTTTCTCCGGTTTTGCAGGAGGAGGTCTCAGAAGTTCTCCTGTCCGACCATCTGTCAACTTGATCTCATCCCCTCACATCTTACGCGGCCTGTTCTACCAGTCACTGTCCCTGCTTTGACTCATTTTTAAACCTCTTCCTCTCCTCCGGAGTCTTTCCCTCTGCTTTCAAACATCACCCCATTCTAAAAAAAGCCATCTCTTGACCCCAGCTCCCTCTCGAACTACCATCCCAACACTCTGCTCCCCTTTGCCTCCAAAATTCTAGAACGGCTTGTCTATAACCAGCTCACCAGTTTTCTTGCAGGCAACTCTACTCGATCTACGCCAGTCCGGCTTTCGCTCCCAGGGCTCTGAGACTGCTCTGACGAAGAGGACTAATGATTTAGTTGCTCCTAAAACCAAAAAGGTCACTTCTCCCTCATTCTTCTTGACCTTTCCACTGCATTCGACGCTGTTGACCACCCTCTTCTGCTCCTCACGCTGTGTCAGCTTGGCCTCAGTGATGCCACTCTCTCCTGGTTCTCTTCCCATCTCTGCTGCTGCCTCTTCACCACCTGTTACTCTTTCAAATGGGGAACCTCAAGGCCCTGGTTCCCCTACTACTCTCGATCTATACTGCCTCTCTGGGCAACCTCACCCTCTTCCTATGGATTCAATTATCATGCCGACGACACCCAAATCTACCTTTCCTCTCCCGATCTCTCTCCTCCAGTGTTGGACAGTGTTACAGCCTGCCTCTCAGCTGTCTCCAACTGGATGACTTCCCGTTTCCTAAAGCTCAACTTCTTAAAAACCTGAAGTTCTTATCTTCTTTCCCCTCCTCTAAAGACCTTTGTTCCTGCGCCCATTTCCCTTCAGGTGAATGGTGCCATCATTACTTCTACCTCTCGGACTCCAATCTGTCACGGATCCCCCGATAAGATATCAGTCCCTTCAATCCTTGAATGGTCGTTCTAACTAGTGGTGCACCGAAATGGAAATTTCTGGCCGATAACGATCCCGAATTTTCGGTTTCGTTTCCGGCCGAAAACCAATACCGAAAATCAGACATGAGAACCTGGGCCTGGAGGCCAGGGACACGCCTGATCCTGAAGGCCAGCCGAGCAGCTTGCTCGGCGGGGCCTCCAGGCCCAGGTTCGGATGACTGATTGTTGCACCTACATCCTCCTACTTCGGCCCTGAGCTCCAGCAGTGACAGTCCTCCGGCTGTCGCAGGCTGCTCGGCTGGCCTCCAGGCTCAGCGGTGGCAGTCCTCCTGCATCCAGTGTCCTGTCTCTGTTGGTCGCCGGTATGACGTCACAGAAGCCTTTCACCCTGGGTCTGCTGGTTTGACCACAGGCTGTCGGGGGCCAGGGAGCTGAAGTGCCAGACGTGACACTATCCTTTACTCCTCACATTCAGTGTCTAACCAAATTTTGCTACTTAAACTTAAAAAAAACATTGCACGCATCCGCCCAATTCTTAATCCAGACTACTAAAATGCTCATCCTAGCTCTTATCTCCCGCCTTGACTATTGCAACCTCTTTCTCTCTGGCTTTAAGAGATCCCAGATTCTCCCTCTGCATTCTGTAATGAACACCTGTGCCAGACTCGTACACCTCACCTCCCGCCTCTGTCAATCTCTACACTGGCTTCCTGTTTCCTTTAGAAATCAATTTCAAAATACTGGTGCTCACATACAAAGCTCTCCATAACCACGCCTCTGCCTGCATCTCCTCCCTTATTAACAGGTACATCCCGACCACTTCGCTCGGCCAATGATCTGATGCTATCAGTTCCTCTTACCCGCACCCCCAACTCTTGCCTTCAGGACTTCTCCTGAGTCGCCCCCTTTCTATGGAACTCCCTCCCCCGCCACATCAGACTCCTCGCCTCTACAGTCCTTCAAGAAGTCTGAAACCGCATTACTTTAGAGAAGCCTATCGGCTCACTCCATGATCTCCCCACTGTAATTTCCTGCTCCTCTTCCCATTCAGCCCTCCTGCAACCCGCCACTTCAATTACCCCTCCCCTAATGGGTCACCCCTCTCCTCTTTGATTGTAAGCTCTCTAGCAGGGTCCTCCCTCCTGTGTACGTATATTTGTTATTCTGTCTCTCCCATTGTACAGCGCTAACGAATTTGTTGGCACTTTATAAATACTTGTTCACTCAAGATTTCATAGGCAGTAATTCCTCAGATAACATGCATTAACTGGGGTAGTATCAAATTTCTGTATATTTCTTGAAGCAATAGTCAATCCAAAAAGTAAAAGGAGAGGGAATAAAGATCAGCAATAAACATTTCTGCCAGATGAAGGAAAAGATAAAAGTGCTTACATAAGAAAATCTAAACCTAAAAAGGAAATGACAGTTGACTGGTACTGCTCTCCTCATAAGAAACCTTGTGATTCCACACAAAATCCCCATGTAATAAAGTATAATTTACAAAGTACTATTTTACCAGGAAGGACACAGATTTCTCTAGTTTTCAAATATGTCCTGGGTTCAAGAACATTGAATTTGTACAGTAGGTACAGTTACAGGCATTTATATAGTGCCAGCATATTCCACAGCGCTTTACAATGGGGGAGCACAAACATGACAAGTACATGATAAAAGAGAAAAAGACAACCCTGCTCGTAAAATAACTGTCCAGGTAATACAGCATTTCAACCAAGCGCTCAGCCGGAAATCCCGTGAGTTTATAATCTAAGGGACAGGAGTAAGTGGAACAAATGGGAGCAGGGGAAGGTGAAGCTGGAAGCCAGAAAGAATATAGTAGGGATTCTATGGGGAAGGACCAGAAGCTTGGACTTGAGTAATTAGGATTAGTGGAAACAGCTGGAAAGGAGACTTGAAATTAGGAACCGGGGTGTATGGTGAGGGGGAGTTGGACAGCAGAGTGGAGAAATGTAGTTCTGTCTGCGTTGTGGCAAAGAGAAAGAAGAAAACTATACCAATACCAGTATTCCTATCAGAAACAGGATAAATATGTTCCTTGGCATGTGTTATCCCAATATTCCACCCATAATCCCCATCTAGAAAAATAAGTAGACCAATATTCCTTGTAGAAACAAGATAAATATGTTCCTTGGCATAGGTTACTGTGATATTCCACCCATAATCCCCATCTAGAAAAATAATTGGACCAATATCCCCTTTAGAAAACAGGTTAAATATGGTCCTCGGCATATTTTACTGTGATATTCCACCCATAATCCCTAGGTAGACTAATTTTCTCTATTGTTTCCAAAGAATTTGCTAGGATTCAATTTTACAGCCGTTTGTATATCAGCACGTGTATAGTTAAGGTTTATTAAATGATTATCAAGAACAGTGGTCCTCATTCTCCTACAGAGCACCACAATTATGGAATAACCTCCCAGACCCAATTAAATCTTCCCCTAGTCTTAAGTCACTCAAGAACTCCCTATTAACATACCTCAATAAGGAATGCACCTGTAAACATGTAACAGTGATTATTTCCTACATATTTATTTTCTGTTAATCTGTATATAGAAACATAGAAAAATGTCGGCAGATAAGAACCTTTCGGCCCATCTAGTCTGCCCAATTACATGGAGACTTTACCTGGATTTATCTTTTGTTTAGGATAGCCTTATGCCTATCCCATGCCTGCTTAAATTCAATTACTGTTTTGGCCTCTACCACTTCTACTGGAAGGCTGTTCCATGTATCCACCACCCTCTCAGTAAAATAATGCTTCCTGATGTTACTTTTAAACCTTTGCCCCTCTAATCTAAGACTATGTCCTCTTGTTTTGCTATTTTGTTTACCTTGTGGATTCCCTTTACGTATTTAAATGTTTCTATCATATCTCCTCTGTCTCGTCTTTTTTCCAAGCTGTACATGTTAAGATCATTAAGCCTTTCCTGGTAACTTTTCTCCTTCAAGCCGTACACCATTTTAGTAGCCCTTCTCTGAACTCTCTCTAAGATGTCTATATCCTTCTGGAGATACGGTCTCCAGTACTGCACACAGTACTCCAAGTGAGGTCTCACCAGTGCTCTGTACAGTGGCATGAGCACTTCCCTTTTCCTACTGCTAATACCTCTCCCTACACAACCAAGCATTCTGCTAGCATTTCCTGCTGCTCTATTACATTGACTACTTACCTTTAGATCCTCTGAAATAATGACCCCTAAATCCCTTTCCTCAGATGTTGAGGTTAGGACTGTATCAAATATTCTATATTCAGCCCTTGGGTTTTTACGTCCCAGGTGCATTATCTTGCACTTATCCACATCAAAACTCAATTGCCACAGCTCCGACCATTTTTTTAGTTTACCTAAATCATTTGTCATTTGTCTGATCCCTCCAGGAACGTCAACCCTGTTGCAAATCTCTGTCATCAGCAAAAGGACATACTTTACCATTAATACCTTCTGCAATATCACTAATAAAAATATTAAAAGAGAATGGGTCCAGGTACTGACCCCTGAGGTACCCCACTGGTAACAAGACCTTGCGCCGAATAAACTCCATTTACCACAACCCTCTGTTGCCTGTCACTCAGCCACTGCCTAATCCATTCAACAATATTGGAATCCAAGCTCAAAGATTGCAATTTATTGATAAGACCTCTATGCGGAACAGTATCAAAAGCCTTACTGAAATCTAAATAAGCAATGTCTACTGCACCACCTTTGTCTATTATTTTTGTTACCCAATCAAAAAAATCATATGTGTTTTTTTAATATCTTGCATTGTATTACTTTGTATTTCTGTAACAACTGTAACATTTCAATGTTCTTGAACCCAGGACATACTTGAAAACGAGAGAAATCTCAATGTATCCTTCCTGGTAAAATCCTTTATAAATAACTGCAGAAAAGAAAAACCATATTGGGTCATTAGCGGCTGTGTGTATTCTGTATACTGACACCTATTGATAGAGCTGAGTATTGCAATCAATCATCCCACATATTCTGTTTAGTAGTTTAGTACGTCACCTATATAAATGGAAAGTGGTCAGATTGAGTAGAGAGTTCCTTAAAAATGTATTATTTTCTGCAGAGTTTAACAGAAAAAAGGCATGCTCGGACCTGACATTTAAAATAAGATGGGTTAGCACTTGTTCCAGCTGATCAGCGTGTTTCCCGTCGTCTTTTGGAATCAGAAGATAAAGTAACACCCCTGTACTCACATTATCCTCTCTGGCATCCCTTTGCCTCTTTTCCTGCTGCTCGGCAGTAGGTTCCGCTTGATCCTTTCCTTCCTCGCTCGATGTTCCCTGTGCAACAGGAGTATCCGCCATCGCGTAAGCAAAATGGATCGGATATACTAATAGAGCACTTCCGCTTTCTGGAGTTGTAAACAAAAGAGAACATCGTTCATGTTCATTTCCGTTTTCACCAGCGCCATGTTCCCGTAGTCCGTCTCCTGTGTACGCGGACTGTATCCTACCCCCTCCCTTCCCTACTCCATTAAAGGAGGTTTGGCTGCCGACTGGCGTTCTTCTCTGGACAGGAAACGTGACTGTTTTTTTTTTTTTTAAATCAAGTTTAATGTAGCAATCAATCAATAGACACACGTCGCTAGGCTTCAAAGCGTTCCTGTAAGCGTGTGCAGTTATAAACAGCAGGGAAATGGTTAACTTATAGTGAAATGTAAAGTGGTGCTGCAGAGGCTTCTATTTCGGCGATTCAAAGCGTTTCTGTAGTGTAGATAAAAGCCCTTTATATTTCCCAAAATGAACCCCTTTTCTGCGGTTTGATCATTGCAAGCAGTGATGAAACTGCATGAAAAGGGTTAACATGGGGGGTGGTGTAAAGTGAATTTAAAAAAAAACATTGGGGTTAATTGTATTGTTTTTAAAATGCTATTAGTGTTAATTTAGTCAGGGTTATTATTATTTTATAAAGCGCCAGCATATTCCGCAGCGCTGTACAATAAGCACAGTATAGACAGGGTTACAATACATTGAACAACATTTGACAACAGTACAGGAGGAGACTCACAATCTGGGAGGGTTGGGGTTGGAAACAGGAGAGGACTGTAAGGTGAGAGTGATTGATGGTTGCGTCAGTGAGTTGGGTGGTAGGCTTCCCTAAATAGGAACGTTTTAAGGGAGCGTTTGAAGGAAGAGAAGTTATGGGAAAGTCTGACAGTATGAGGGAGAGCGTTCCAGAGAGTGGGGGCTGCGCGTGAGAAATCCTGCAGTCTATCATGGGAAGAGGTGATGCGGGGAGAAGCTAGGCGCAGGTCACTGTTTGACCTTAGGGAGCGGGCTGGGGTGTATTTGGTGATTAGTGAGGACAGGTAGTGGGGAGCTGAGTTAGTGAGGGTTTTGTAGGTAAGGATAAGGATTTTGAACTTAATTCTGCAGTGGATGGGGAGCCAGTGAAGGGACTCGCAGAGGGGAGCGGCAGAGACAGAGCGGCGGGTGAGGTGAATTAGCCTGGCAGAGGCGTTCAGGATGGATTGTAGGGGGGAGAGGCGGGACAGAGGGAGGCCAGATAAGAGATTATTGCAGTAGTCAAGTCGGGAGATTACCAGGGCGTGTATGAGTTGTTTTGTGGTGACAGCTGTAAGAAATGGCCGAATTTTGTAAATATTACGCAGTTGGTGTCGGCAGGAGGAGGAAAGAGACTTGATGTGGGGGATGAAGGAAAGAGCAGAGTCAAGTGTAACTCCAAGACAGCGAACTTGGTTTGATGGGGAAATGGTGATACCCTCCACCGTGATAGAGAAGTCAGGAGGTGGGGAGGCATTGGAGGGAGGAATAAGTAGGAGTTCAGTCTTTGACATGTTGATCTTTAGGTGGTGGGAGGCCATCCAGGAGGGGATGCCAGATAAACAGTCACTGACTTTTGAAAGGACAGGGGGAGAGAGATCAGGGGTAGAGAGGTAGATCTGAGTGTCATCAGCGTAGAGGTGGTAATTGAATCCAAAGCTGTTGATGATTTTGCCCAGGGAGGAGGTGTAGATGGAAAAGAGCAGAGGACCAAGGACAGAGCCTTGAGGTATGGTAGTTAGGGGGAAATATTGCATTGTTTGGTGTTAATTGCTACCAAGAAATGTGATGTACCCTTTAAATCAGGACAAATAAATGAATTAATTATTTTGAATTACTTTACCTGCGCTAATTATGTACATTTTAATATTGGCAAAACCATGAAAGATAGTAGTTTTTTTTATGTTTATATTTTTTATAATAAGAATTTATATATGCACATGTCACATAAAGTTAAAGCCCTTTTTGTCCTTGGTGCTTTTCACTGGCGTATCTTGGTGCACTTCGCCGATATTTTGGTGAATTCACTAATTATCGAATGGTCACCAAAGTGCACTGAAGATCGAGTCGCTAAAGCCTCAAGAAAAATGTGATAATGTCGCCAAAAAGCACAGACCACCAACGAAAATTGCCTAAGTGGCTTTGGTGAATTACACCGAACTGTGAAAAGAAAAAAAAGGAAGTCTCCTATTCTCAAAATAGGAGTTTTAAGCAATAAAAATATGGTAAAAGGAGTCCAAAACGTCCTTTAACCCCTTCACGACAGGCGGGCATCGCCCGTTGGGGGTTAACACCGGCAAGGTGTACTGGTATGCCTCACCCGCCGAGGGTCTCTGATATGATCCGCCCACGCAGCCGACACGCCTCATTGACTACAGGGGGACAGCCTGAGTTCAGGCCATCCAATTGCGGCCAAAGGCAAGCGGAGTGTGCCGGCTGCGAGCAGGGGCCGAGTATTTCGCTTTCAATTTCCTTGTATTTAGTGAATTGACAGCATTGTGAATAGTTGAATGGGCCCGAGATTGCACTGAAAGGTGAAATTCACAGGATAGTGAATAACCTCTTAGATAATACATGAAAACTCAAGATGACGGTGGAATTAATCCTGGGATGATGTATTTATAATTTCGAAAAATTCATTACTATAGCTTATACTTTGCCATAACAAGACCTATGTTAACCCCTTGTCTGCTGAACACATTTGGAGGACATCATGGGGTTTCCCTGCAGCACGCGGAGGACGCCCCCCCCCCACACAAGGGTTCCCTGCAGCCTTGGGGAGACCTCCGCAGGTCTGGGGATTCACGCAGTGGTCTGCCTTCCTAGAATTCACACAAAAACACTCGCAGGATGTACCAAGATAGTTGTGGGAAGCAATCTATTGAACATAGAAAAAATGGCCCTTGCCACTGTTGGTGATGGGGGGGGGGGGTAACCCCAATTTAACAATTGAAAAAGATAGTGGAGATAGCCAAAGAATAAAATAAAACTTAGCTTTTAATGAGAAATGCAGTAAAACAATGCTTTCAAAGCTCATGGGTTTGAAAGCATTCTTTTACTGCGTTTCTCATTAAAAGCTAAGTTTTATTTTATTCTTTGGCTATCTCCAATATCTTCTTCCTAGAATTCAGACCACACCTTGGGACCTCTCCCAGCCCACTGACATCATCATGCATGGCCGTTATGATGTCAAAAAGGGACCTCCCTAAGGCTGGGGTCAGACCAGCGCACTTTTAACATGCGTTCTGGCGCACATAATTACGGCCGCACTAGCAGCAGATGACGGGCAATGACGGCCAATATACGAAGTACGGTCGCACGAAAGTCCGGCCGTGCAACGCAAGTGGAAAACGAACGCATTTTTTCGAGAACGCAGAACCGCTAGTACGGACGTACAGAGTGCGCAGCTGCGGCATAGCGGCGTGTTTGCGTGATTAGGAGATGTCAGACGCTGCTAATGTCCAGCCTACATAACGTCCAGACGCAAAAAGAGTTTTATTGACGATCCGAAAAAATCACGCACGAAAAATGCACATCGTATGACCGTTTTCGCGCACTCCGTGAAAAAATACGTCAATTCGTTCGGACGCACTTTTTTACGTTCGCGTGTAAAAATGCTTTCGTTTGACCCTAGCCTAAACCGAGCAGGAAAATCTTGATAGAGGAGGTACAGAGGTCCTTTGGACCCACTTATCTCTAGAACCATAAAAGATAAAGAACCACGCTTAGTATCATTGGAAAGGTCAGAGCAGCCTCTCCAAATATGACCAGGTTTTGTTTAAAAATGAAATTAAAATGGGGCGTGGCCAACCGCCGATCGAGATGGCGGCATAACTGAGGAGCTCTGAACTCAGACCTCACACTAAGCGCCATAAAGCACCTTTAAAGCACCCGAATTTTTACTAAAGCGCCTTGCCTGGGTGAGTGAGATGTCCCAGGGGAAGACCAAATCGGCAGCCAAATCTGAGTTTTTTACTCCATGCACCGGCCCCAAAAAGTCGGCGGCCGGAATCCAAGATGGGGCCGGCCACTCGAGCCCGGACCCACACGCGGCTCCGCAGGCAGACAACCAGGCACTGGGATCTGAGATGAAGGCCCTGACTCAGACTTTAGAATGTGTGATAGCCTCTATGTCAGCTGATTTTAAATCACAATTTAAAGAAGTGGCGAGGGAGATTAGGGCTGATATCCAAAACCTGGCTGACCGCACGTCCTGTCGGATATAATCTCTGCACGTGAATACAACACGTTTATATATATTGGATTTATCAGCCAAGCCTCCAATATGTCTATATTGGACTTACTGGACCTACCTCGGCAGTCGTCTCCAATATATCAGGGATTATTATTTCATAAGAAATTTATACGAGACACAAATATCAATCGTCTATATCTCTTAGAAATTATCCTGAATTCTTTTAATTGTCTGTGTTTTGCTTTAAAAAATACAACAATCAATAATCGGATAAAAATATATATATATTTATTACGTATACAAAAAAGTTTCAAATCTCATTTCATAAACAAAAATTTATAAACCACAATCCAGCATATAAAAACTAGCTTCACAATATATGTATCTCCGGTTAGTAACTGCATATATGATTAATATCATTTATTTTCTCAGTTAGTAACTAATACACAAATGGTTAATAAACATTTCTGCTTAATACAACATGCATTTCCCAGCAAACAATGTTTAACCAGCCAGCTCTTATAGATATATATATATCTCTATGCTACATGGATCAACAAAAGATGAGCTAATTTAATAATAAGTAATAAAAACTTATTTAGTGAATCCTCCCCTAATCTCGAGAATTAAACTTCTAATCTTTTGCTTTTTATTTTGTAGTTATATAATTCCTTGCTTATTAATTTTAATCACAGTAATTTCCAAATTCAATATATATATTGGTATCAATCTTGCAACATTTCTTTAGGAATAAATCCTTATATCCACTTCTTCATACTTCTATCTGCAGAATAGAATTACTTAGAATTTGGATTTTAACCGTATCCGAGAAGTCTCAGTCTACGTTGCAAAAATCTCTACAAATATATTTTTACATTAATTCCTTATTTCATACATTACCTGTCCAATTTGGATGTTGATGAGTCTGCCTTGGAATTTTCTATGTGATGCTTTGTTTTGGAATATGTGAAAATTATCGATATTAGATAATCAATGCATGTGAGTTAGAGATTTGGTGAGAATATTGATTGCCTCATGTCTTGGGATCTGAGTGCATCGTGGTGTGAGTCTGATGTGAGTCTCTGTCTGTTGGAATCTCTGACTGACTTACAAAAGAACCTTTGCCGCCTATTATACCCAATTTGACGTCATGGTTAATTATTTTTACTATCCTCTGGAGGGCAGTATTGCACTTCTTATATTAATTCCATTAATTCCATTATTTCTTTTTTATATCTTATCTTGGGTCAAAGTCAGACTAACTTAACAAAAAGCCTTGTCTTTTACTAGACTGTCTCTAGAACAGTGTCTGTCATTTGATTTATTCTCACTCCCTTTTGGTTGCTTAGATCAGCTAAATTCTTTCCTGGTTAACTCACAGAATCTATTCTTTAGTAATTTTTATTATTTACCAATTATATACCTTCTACAATATTTTGGAGTATATATTTCATACTGTAATTATAATAAAATATACTTGATTATAAACATATATTTTGTGAATATAATTATATATTACAGAATATTAACTCTTATTCCTATACCCAAAGACAAAACTCTTTTGTTTTAAAAATTTAAAACAGACCAATAAATTTACTTATGAAATGTCTTAGCATTTCTCACATTCATTCTAGGTTCCTTCATGTCTGGGACTTCTTAACCCAGGAATGAACTTTGTAAAAAAAATCTTGTTCATTTCTAAACCTAGAGAATATTTTGAAAGAAAAACTGTCTTAAAAAACAAAATGGCTACAAGCATCCATTTTAAATTCTCCTTTTCTGTGCTATACCCGACAGTCCCATATAGAAGATAAATTGGGGGAATATGCTGATGCTCAGAATTATCTGGCTGACAAAGTACAGGAACTAGAAGACTCGCTGGAAGGGTGCCTGGCCAAACTTGCTGATCTCGAAAATCGGTCTCGCAGACAAAACGTGAAAATCCACGGCATTCCTGAAAGCGTTAAACCCCAACAGCTTGCTTCTTATGTCACTGACTTTTTTCCCCACCTAGTACCTGACTTGATGCCGGAATCCTTGCTAATGGATCGTATCCATCGCCTCCCAAGGCCTCCCGCCATACCAGCGGACTCCGCACGCGACGTAATATTACGCCTGCATTATTTCAGACCCAAGGTACTCATCTTCCAGGCGCTGCGAAAACCTCAGGCTGTATCCCCTGAATATGACCATCTTCAGGTATTTCCCGACCTAGCGAAACGCACTCTAGACTTTCAACGCTCCCTACATGGGGTGACTACCACACTCCGTCAACACGAAATCTTATACCGCTGGGGTTTCCCACAAAGCTTGCTAATTACTCACGAAGGATCCCAACGCGTGGTCACGACGCTGGAGCAAGGCCCAAAGTTCCTGTCGGAGAGAAACCTGTCCCCAACCTCCCCTACCCGGCGACCCTCACTTGCACCTCAAAAGCTGTCTAAAGATTGGAAGAAAGTGCGCAAAGGGAAACCGGGTTGACCGCCTTCTTCTCTTTTGTCTCATTTGACGCATTCTGAAGGCTCCACATGGGCCCACCCTGACGACCTCTGCGGCCCTGCTGCTAACCCGACCTCATTTCCCGGGATTGATCGCTCACCTCCACCATACAACGAACAAGGTTTAAATGCTATTGTATGTCATTATGGTCTGGCAGCTCCGTCCAGTTGAGAGAAATTCTCTCCCACGTTCCCCCTATTTTCCTCCCTCTCTTGTTGAGACCAGTGGTCCAACAGCGGGTATGTTGCCACGTAGGAGATCCACGAACCCTTTTTTTGTATATAGGTTTTTTCGTGTTTTTTTCTTCTTTTCCCTTTTTATCATTTTCCAGGAACCACCAACCACGCCATCGCACATCATTGAACATTCGCCTCTCTTTCAAGACACTCTCGACTTCGGATCCGAGGGACACTATTCTCCTCGAACTTTGTGGTATTTTTATGCTTCCTTATTTGTGTGGCCACAGCCCTCTGTGGGATTGGGTAACTATTCGATGCAGTGTTCTAATCATTAACGCTATGTCATGCTTCTCTCAAGTGAACCCCCATGGTGAAAGTTACATCATATAATGTCCAGGGTCTAAACATTCCCTATAAACGATGGACGCTCTATAAGGAACTTGACTCTGCTAAAGCAGACGTCGTTTGCCTTCAGGAAACCCACTTTAGGAGACTGTCCCATCCCCTGTTAAAATGGCCGAGCTTCACGACCCAATTCCATTCCACGGGCCCGTCTAAATCTAAAGGGGTGTCCATTCTGATTATAAACAGCATTGTATTTGAATTGCACCGTAAACTGTCAGATCCGAATGGCAGATACCTGATTTTTGTATGCTCTATGAACCATAAGATATACACTATTCTCAATTTATACGCTCCCAATGAACATCAGGTGGAGTTTGCGGCTTCTGTATTTACCAAATTATCCTCTGTAATAACTGGTACTTTACTCATCTGTGGGGATTTTAACTTTAGTCAAAGACACTTCAGGGTTCGGCTCCCGCCCTCTCACTGGGAAACGTAAAAAACAGGTAGAAAAATTTCAAGCCTTGTTGGGCGATTATCACCTATATGACGCATGGCGCCTATTCCACCCTAACGAAGTTGACTACAAATTCTTCTCTAAAGTACATAAGACGCACGCTCAAATTGATTACATACTGATTCAAGGCCATTCGCTCCCAAGAGTAGAAAGCTGTTCAATAGGCACAATTTCGGCCTCTGACCATGCCCCCGTCACCTTAATCCTTAAAGATGATTATAAAACGTTTGGTCAGTCTCCATGGCGCCTTAATGACTCTGTGTTGTCTGACGAGATGGCTAAAAGTGATCTAACTTCCCAATTAGAATCCTACTTTGATCTAAATATGAGTGAAGATCTTTCCGCCACAACCATATGGCAGGCCCACAAGGCAGTTCTGAGGGGACACTGTATTAAATGGGCATCCCGTTTTAAAAAATCTAAAGAGGCCGCTCGCCTCCTCCTTCTGCAGAGACTTGATTCTCTATACCGATCACACAAGATATCCCCCTCAGACGCCACAACCCGCCTCTTGAGCGACACCCATGATGAACTACACGCATTGGATAGACAGTCCCATTTTTCTCAGCTACAGTGCCTTAGGACGCGTTTCTACGCTTATGGTAACAAACCTAGTAGATTACTAGCACAAAGAATACGCACACTCCTGCCCAAACACCGTATAGATAAACTCCTCTCCCCTGGCCAAACAGCAGTACATAAACCCTCCAAAATTGCAAAAGAGTTCGCAACCTACTATTCATCTCTCTATAATCTGGCGGATAATGACGCCATCCCACACCCCTCCACCGCTGACATAGACGCTTACCTCTCACGTCACCACCTCCCTACTTTGTCTCCTACGCAAACGGTACAACTGTCCTTGCCTTTCTCCATCAAAGACAAAACTAAAGTCATATCCTCCTTACCACATGGTAAAGCGCCAGGCCCGGATGGATTCCCTTCCTCCTACTATAAAACTTTTGCACCCCATCTGGCACCACACTTACATAGAGTGTTCACACAGGCACCTCCGAAGGCATGTTTCCTAAAGACATGTTACAGGCTACAATTGTCACATTGCCTAAACCGGGCAAACCCCCGACTTCCTGCCCTAATTTTCGCCCCATCTCGTTACTGAACACAGACATAAAAATCTACGCCAAATTACTGGCCATTTGGTTAAATGACATACTTCCCACTTTAATAGGGCGAGACCAAGTTGGGTTTATCAAAGGTAGACAAGGGACCGAAAACTCTAAGAAATTGCTGGCCCTGCTGTAATACCAATCTATTCATAATATCCCATGTTTATGGCTCTCACTCGACGCAGAAAAAGCGTTTGATAGGGTTCATTGGAAATTTATGAGTAGAGTTCTTGACAAATTTGGGTTTACTGACGAACACATTAGATCCGATATGGCGTTATACGCCTCCCCTTACGCTAGGGTGTTGAACAGTGGCTTTCTTTCTAACGCATTTAATATTACCAACGGCACGCGCCAAGGCTGCTCTTTATCCCCACTGCTCTACGCTTTAATACTAGAACCCCTGGCTCAAGCCATCAGACAGGACGACCTCATACGTGGGATACAAATAGGTCCCCAGACGTTTAAACTAATCCTTTTTGCGGATGATATCCTTATAACAATCACTGACCCAATAGACTCTCTGTCCTCCTTACATGCCGCTCTACACGATTATGGCCTAGTCTCATATCACTCCATCAACCTCCCTAAAACACAAGCACTAGCGTTAGGACTTCCCCTGATGACCTACGGTCTATAAAAGCTCGCTACTCTTTCGCATGGAACGACCAGGGTATAAAATACTTAGGCATAACACTTCCAGGGAAGTTTGAAGATGTGTTGTCTACCAACCACAAGAAAGTCTTCGCTGAAACAAAGTTGTTACTATTGCGTTGGAGGTCGGTGAGATTGTCCTGGTTGTGTAGAGCGGCAGCTGTTAAGATGACGATTCTGCCCAAATTGCTATATGTATTTCGCATGTTACCCGTTCCCATTCCGAGGACCTTACTTAATGTGGTTCACCGAGACATCTCTTCCTATATATGGAACGGAAAGCGCCCACGTATTCCGTTCAAAGTCCTATCGTCCCCCTGCGGATGGAGGACTTAAATTCCCTCAGATAATGGCGTACTACAAGGCGGCAGCCATAGCCTCCCTGAGCGAATCCTTTCTTATACAACAACCGTTATGGATGGATATTCAATCAGTATCATTACCAGGCCACTCCTTTCCCGGCCTACTTTTCACCCCCTTTAAATCCAGACCTCATCTCCCTGCAGCTCTTCAGATAACTAGATGGTATATCACTATTTGGGACCAACATGCCCGCGCCTTTACTTCTCTCTACCCTCTACCCCTCGCCACCCCAGTAAACGCTTTGACTTACGTGATTCCCTTTTTAACCCTAAACCGTGGACTCACCACGGAGTCACGCACGTGTTCCAATTTTTCAAAAACTCCTCCGTCATCTCCTTTGCCCAAATGCAGACTTTACATGGAATACCTTCTCAAGCGTTTCTCTCATACCTTCAACTAAAGTCCTACATGAGAACACTAGGAACGCTTAATTCTGTTTCGGCAGGCACACCTCTACTCGCACCATTTGAGTCTTTTACAGTATATCCTTCACAAACCACCAAGCTCCTTTCCCTTTGTTACGTCTATTGATGTCCATAATGAGCTTGTCCAAACGCACTTTTCAAACGGCTTGGGAAACTGAGTTAAACATGCCCCTTACGCTAGAACAGTGGTCCCACATATTTTATTTGATAAAAGGTGCATCCCAGTGTATTTCAATTTTTGAGACGCGTCGTAAGGTGCTGTACAGATGGTACTTAGTACCTGTTAGGGAATGCCACTTTAATAAAAATGTTCCTGATACCTGTTGGCGCTGTCTCGCGGCACGGGGAACGATGCTACATGTTTGGTAGTTCTGCCCAACACTTCAACCGTTCTGGACTCAAGTGGCGTCGTTTGTAGATGAGGTTTTGGCATTAAGGTCCCGTTCTCTCCAATACACTAACTCCTAGGACTCCTCCCAGACGATGTGAGGAAAATGTTGAGACAACGAAATGTTATACATGTTTTGTATAATTGTGTCCTGTTGTTACCTCTTTATCGCCAGACTCTGGAAAAAAACACTATCCCCCACTCTACCCTCCCTGACTAAAACGATCTCTGATCTAGCATTCTCTGAGGCCCTGGCCCGATCACATTTCCATCTCCCCTCCCCAACACAAGACCCTTGGACACTGGCAAGATCACCTAATATTTCAAACTACTAAAACCATAGGCACGAGGCTCCCATAATGTTACGACTAACACCTAATATTCGCCACCCCTGCAGTCCCAAGGTCCCCCCTCACCTGTTTTTCTACCTAACGGTACAGCCCTATCGATTGAAGTCCTCATAATAGTGTTGGCGGTTCCCGATGGCTCCCCCCGCCTGGTTCCTCTCCCCCTTTTCTTATTCCTTGCTTTTCTCCCCTCTCTATCTTTCCCCTTTTCTCTCCCTTTCTCCCTTCCTTCCCCGGTATGTCTCTGCTTCTGAGACCCATCCGGTTGATTGTTAAATACCTTAATGTGATGTTTTCGTATCTTTGCCATTCTGTAGAGCAATTTCTTCCTTTTTTATTGAATACCGCGGTTTAACATCATCGCTATAGTAAAATGTACCGAACCTTCCCTATTTATGTAAGCTTTTTTCTTTTTGTATCCCATCTTACTGATTGAAATAATAAAACATTTAATAATAAAAAAAAAATTAAAATAAATCTTTCTCTTTTTTTTTATAATGCAGCACTATTCAGTTATAATGTGAACAATGATGCTGCACTAACTCACCTCATTTCCCACGATGCAGCAAGTGTGGAGATGATGGTATATTACGCATGGTTCCATCAAAAACCTAAACCGGCGCACTGCTACGAGGGCGCTTGGAACCCTTTGTCTGCACAAAGTCAGGTGAGGAGTCACTGGAGAGGTCAGAGTCTGGCCTTTCCAACGATACTAAATATGACCATGTACTGTGTGAAAATATTAAGAAAAAAAATATTAAATGCAAAATTTACTTTTTTCCCTCTCATTTCTAAAGGCAGTGGCATTCTAAAGCAAACAATGCCGCTATCCTAACTCACCTTCTCAATTCCCACGTTGGGACCAAATCTGGAGGTGATGGCGCAAAGCGTTTTTACACATTGGCTCATCTAAAACACAAGCCACTTCAACACTATGAGGAGAGTGGGGGAACTTTGGACCCCTGTATTTCCATTCTTTACCCTACACAAACTCATGTTAAATTTCATTGGACAGGTCAGAGTCTGGCATTTCTAATGATACTCAACATGACCGTGTAAAATGTCATGTAGACAAAAAAAAACCCCACAAACAAACAAGACTTTTTTTTAAATTTATTTATTTTTTGTTCCAAAGCAATGCCATTGTCAATTTGTTACGTATAAAATGAGCAATACCACTGCTGTTACTCATCTTCTCCTTTCCCACGCTGCAAGCAAGGTCAGGGTTTTATACAGAGCAGGGACGTGCAGTGAGGTCAGTGGCTGGTTAGGCACTGGCTACTATCAGAGCCAGATATACACAGTGTGACAGTGTGATTCGGGGCAGGGTAATAGATCATAAATATAGCAGCCAGCAGATGGTAGACTCCTTTTTACCTGAAAGGTTAACTAAAAAGCTGAGGGCTAATTAGGATTGCCCTGGCCTTTAAATAAGGTGTGTGTGTTTCAGTGTGCAGTCTGTGTGCTGGCTACAGCAATGTACGAAGTAAAAGAAACGCCTGAAGACAAAAGGGAAGTACTTTGTCATTTTTCATCCATTTATTAGTAAGCGGCCTAGCTGCCCAATATTTAGTGAGGACATCCTGTATGTTTAGTCAGACTCTGTATGAAGAAGTAGGCGTTTGTTTTATATTTTGCTGTACCATGCTACTTTTATGACTGCACAATAAAAGAATGAGGAAGTACTGATCCTTGCATCCAGTGGATTTTGTAATGGGCGGGGTATCGCCCACCAAGGAGTAGCGGAGTTGAGATCCTTAAGGGCTGAGGAATCTTCTTGATGTTTAACCACTGATTAAATCTCCCAGAATCAGACACTTGTGGCAACAAGGTAGAACCATACACAGAGTTGCTACTAAGTACTAATGGTTTTGAGACCAATAGAATACTTAGAGCACATACAGAGAAACACAGATCACTTAGACAGTTGGTGAGGGTAAGCGCGCACTGACAATCAGCATTAAATAAACATGACTTAGCAATCACGGATTGAAATAATATCTGTGGCTGGCGAACGTGAATCCTTGGTTGGGTATAGGCACTTAGCGAGGCCACGGACAAGACCCACCGATGAGAAAGAACACTTCCCCAGTAGCGTGTAAACACCCCAGCGGCAAGCATGAGGTTAAACCACCAAAACACCACACAGACAATCAGAATCAATCAGCAGAGAATAGTCAGAAATCAGGCCGGGTCAAATAACAGGAGCAGGGATCGAATACAAAAACCGGGTTGGCAACAGAAAGGCAATCTTAATCAATATGCAGCGATGCGGGAATCAGACTCCACGACAGGGCGACGAGGCAACTCCTCGCGCCCTGTTTTAAAACCGGCGGCTCCTCGTGACCATGCTGGGCCCCGCCCCCTCGGACGCCACTCGACCATTCCCCAGTGCTGGCAGCCGGCCAGCTCCTGGCACAGGACCTTGCCCAGACCCCCAGGCAGCGCAGCGGGGGCTGAGGACATGACACCACTATCACAATAGATATTAACTAACTTTCTGCAGTTTGTATTTAGCTGTAAATTACCTTTTTACTCATTTACTGTACCCACACATATATAATTTTTCTCTCCATTAAAAGGACTGTCTAAAGATACCATTATTTTCATCAGATCATATACTTTACTATTAGAAAATAAATAAAATATAGAAAAACTGTTTTTCTGTGCCCCTGTGCCTGTCATACTCTGTATCCACCACTAGAGGGAGAAAAAGAAGCTGCCTGGGCCTGTCATACCCTGTATCTGCTACTAGAGGGAGCAGGGGGCGTTCCCTGGGCCCCTTCCTGTCAATCGGAGGCCAGCCTCCAATGCAGGTGGTTTTTTGAATGGCTTGGACCAATGGTGCTTTCCCATTGGTCCATGCTATTTTATTGCTCTGTCAGGGCCTCTCTGAGGCTCTGATGAGCAGTATTCAGGAATTAGCCAGCGCGCATGTGTTCCTATTTGAACAGACGAGTGGCTGCAGACCTCCAGAGCAGCCTACGCGATTAGCTTAGCGGGGAAGCATACCACCGCTACACAAATTGCATAGGCTGTAAAAGAAGGCGCGCAGAGGCAGAGGCCAACAGAGCCAACAGCAGGGGAGCGTGGAGCAGGTGAGTTTCTTTTATTATTTTAACGTTTAATGGAAGATGAGTGTGACGGGACGGCCGCCACTACGCTGTAGCGCAGTACAACAGTTCAAGTGTTTATTTATTTGTGTGTTATTAAAAGTTCGTTAGCCCTTATTTTTATAAGTACCTCAATATGATTTTCCCTGTTGTTCCCCTGTTCCCCGCTCATTCAGAGCCACGGAAAGTTCACCAGACGAGCTGGCACCGAGCCTCAAGATAAGGGCTGCACCCACCAGGGGGGCCCAAGGTGAACAAAGGGAAATTGGGCCATGGCTCTAGGCAGTGGCAGAAATCATCCCGGACCAGGCGGACCAGGGGAGAACAATGTATTTTTTCCCCATAAATAAGCCTGTGTTCTCCATGAATAATAAATCACTCATTTGAACCTTTACTCCTGCCTCAGCTAGTAATTGGGGATGACAGGGCTTTGGGAACTGGGACGTTTCAAGGACCTCTCTACAGCGCTGCAAACTCAGGGTATCCTACGAGCACCAGCGGCACCTCGCTACCACACTACCGACCTCCAGGTGTACTCGGTGCTGACGGCGGATCTACTCAACCCGAGTAGCGGGTTCCATCACATTGGCTGGCAGCCTGGTGGGATCGGCTGAGACCAGACAAGCAGGGGGAAATACAGCCACTGGCTTGACCCCGGTCTCAGCCACCGCAACACGCCGAGCATCCGGAGCGGCCGCCATCCGGGGGGAGATTCTGAGACCAGCCCAGCAGGGGGAAAAACAGCCGCTGGCTTGACCCCGGTCTCAGACACCCCTGAGTCCGAGAGGCGGACACCCCAAGTAACTGCCGTAACCCCGTATGGCCCAGCACTACGAGGGTCTGAAGCACACGGTCCTTAAAGAATTGCTGAAAGCCAGAGGCAAGATCCCCGGGGGCAAACCGAAGGCGGTCATCATCAGCGAATTGATGGAGGACGACCGTGCTTGTATGGCTCCCTCCGAGGGCTCCGAGACCTCAGAATGGCGACAAGATGTACAGTGGCGGCTGGTCCTGTACAGAACAGACCCCTCTGCCGACATCATCGGCAGGGTCTTGGCAGATACGGACAGACTCCGCCAAGCAGAAATGCAGCAACGGTCCGGTGGGTCTCTGACTCCCCAGGGCAGCACCGGACCCCTCAAGCAAAAGATTCCCTTTGCCGCCTTCAAACTCTTCCCAGAGGGAAGCGAAGATATTGACGGCTTCCTGCAAGATTTTGAAAGACAATGTGCCCTGCAAGAGGTGGCGGCCCGAGATTGGGTACCTCTACTGGCGAGTAAGTTGACGGGCAGAGCGGCTGAAGCCTACCGGGCTGTGGCGGATGAGGACTGCATGGTGTACGAGTGGGTCAAGGAACACCTGGTGGCCCGCTATGCGCTCACCCCCGAGGCGTATCGAGTCCGGTTCCGAGCTCTAAAGAAAGGGACCCATGACTCCTACGCGAAATGGGGGCACCGCATGCAACAGGCTGTCCGCAGCTGGATCCAGGGATGCCAAGCCACCCACCCGGACCAGATCATCCAACTGCTCTTGCTGGAGCAGTTCTATAACTATTCACCTCCAGAGGTCCGGGATTGGGTGCGAGACCGACGTCCCCTCACCCTGCCCGAAGCTACCCGCCTCGCTGATGAATACCAGGACACCAGGCGAGTACCTCCTCCTGACATCCGGCCCCCACCTCCCCGGTTCCATCCTGCACCCCAGCCTCGTACCGCACCCACCGAGAGAGCACCCCGGCCACGACAATCCACACCCCGGTTCCTCGGACCGGTCCCCGGTGCTATGGGTGCAACCAAATCGGACATATCCGGGACCGCTGTCCACTGACTGCCAACCGTCCTGCCCCGCATCGCCCAGCACACCCTCCGGGCAGAGCTACGGCATATTGTTGCCAACATGAGCCGGAGCCAGAACCCACAGCGATTCCAGACGAAGACTGGGGCATCCTACATGAAGCAGACCCGATTCAAGCAGCTGCCCAAGATAACCGGCAGCACCATCGCCAAAAGGTCCGGGTGAATGGACAGAGTGCCAACGGCCTGCGGGACACCGGCGCAACCCTTACCCTGGCACAGCCCCACCTTATTACCCCGGCTGCCTCCACAGGCTACTCGGTGGCCGTCCGAGTCGCCGGCGGCCATGTTTACCGGATCCCTACGGCCCGCGTCCATCTCGATTGGGGCACGGATGTCCGGGACGTGGAAGTAGGGATCATGAAAGACCTACCAACTGAAGTACTACTCGGCAATGACCTTGGTCTGCTGACCTCTACTTTTGAGGACACCCACCCTGGCGGGGTATGCCCGTCACCACCCGCCATCAAGCAAGGAAGGCTCCGCACACAGACTCCGAAGGGACCGCGGTAAGTGAGACCAGCCCAACCCTTGGCCCCGACAATACCCCCTCCCTGACCTGGGATTCCCCGACAGACTTTGCCCAAGCCACCAGGGAAGACGTCACCCTTGCCCCTTACCGACAACAGGCTGGGCGGGAGCCGGGAGGGGTAGGGGAAGTGAGATTTGCCTGGGACCAGGGGAAGTTGTATAGGACCTCCGGGGGAGCGAGGAGGGGAGTGGACCAGGTACCCCATAGGCAACTGGTAGTGCCGGGGAAATATCGGCGCGATCTGTTGAAGATTGGGCATGATATTCCCCTTGCAGGCCATCTGGGGCACAGGCGGACACTGCACCGCCTGACTCAGAGCTTCTTCTGGCCCGGGTTATCCGGGGATGTTAGGGACTATTGCCGGACCTGTGAGGTATGCCAGCGGGTAGGGAAGAGGGGGGACACCCGGAAAGCAACCCTGAGACCCCTACCCATAGTGGGAGAACCCTTTAGACGGGTGGCAGTGGATCTGATAGGACCCCTGGCGGTGCCTAGTACTACGGGCAAGAAGTATATCTTGACCGTAGTAGACTACGCCACCAGGTACCCCGAGGCCGTGGCCCTCTGAGATATCCACGCAGAGACCGTCGCTGGAGCTCTGCTACAGGTATTCTCCAGGGTCGGATTTCCCCAGGAAATCTTGTCTGACCAGGGCACGCAATTTACGGCCGAGGTGACCCAGCAGCTCTGGAGACTGTGCGGGATTAAACCCCTGTAGAGTTCCCCTTACCACCCGCAAACTAACGGGCTCTGCGAGCGGTTTAACGGGACCCTCAAGCAACTCCTTCGCACCTTTACCAAGTCCCATAAGGACTGGGAATGCCACTTGCCTCATCTGTTGTTCGCGTACAGGGAGGTACCCCAGGAAGCCACTGGCTTCTCTCCCTTTGAGCTGTTGTACGGCCGGAGAGTCCGAGGCCCCTTGGACTTGCTCCGGGAGCACTGGGAAGGTGCTCTGGCCGAGGAGGGGACCTCGGCCATAGATTATGTGCTTGAGTTTAGGGACCGGCTGCAGGAATTGACCGCCCTGGTACGGGACAATCTCAAGCGGCCCAAACCAAGCAGAAGAGGTGGTATGACCGGTCGGCTAGGGACCGCACCTTCCAGCTAGGGCAGAAAGTGTTAGCGCTCCAGCCGGTCAAACAAAATAAGTTGCAGGCAGCCTGGGAGGGACCCTACAAAATTATAGAGAAGATCTGCGATACCACCTTCATCGCAGCCAGATGTTCGGATGAAAGGATCCAAAGAACCTTTCATGTGAACATGCTGAAACCATTTCATGAAAGAGAAGAGGCAGTAGCCGCCATCTGCGCACCGGACGCGGGGATCTGGAGGATCTCCCCCTGCCGGTACTGCCTGGGGATCCGAGCGCCCAGGGGATAGCTGATGTCCGGCTGGGCGAGGGACTCAGTCCACGCACAGGGGAACAGGCTCAGCAGGTGCTACGGGAGCACCGAGACCTGTTCTCGTCCCATCCCGGCTACACCTCTGTAGCTCTGCATCGGGTCGATACCCAGAGTCAAACCCCTTGCGGCAGACGGCGTACCGAATCCCCGATGCAGTGAGAGACGGGATGCAGAAGGAGATCCGCGAGATGCTGGATCTAGGGGTAATAGAACCATCCGAGAGCCCATGGGCCTCCCCGGTGGTTCTAGTACCCAAGAAGGATGGCACTACCAGGTTCTGTGTAGATTACAGAAGGCTCAATGAGCACACCGTTACCGACGCCTACCTCATGCCCCGGTTAGACGAGCTCCTGGACCGCATTGCCCAGGGTCACTTCCTCACCACCATTGACTTGTGTAAGGGGTACTGGCAGATTCCCCTTGCCGAGGAAGGTGTGCCGAAATCGTCATTCATCACTCCGTTTGGCCTGTACCAATTTCGGGTCATGCCATTCGGGATGAAGAATGCCCCGGCCACATTCCAACGCATGGTGGATCGTCTGCTAGAGGGGATGCAGGACTTTACCAGCGCCTACCTAGATGACATAGCCATCTTTAGTAACACCTGGGAGGACCACTTACAGCACTTACGGGCAGTACTGGACCGCATTGGCACCGCAGGTCTGACAGTCAAACCAGACAAGTGCCACGTTGGCATGTCCGAGGTCCAGTACTTGGGCCACCGGGTGGGCTGTGGAAGGCAGCGCCCGGAACCCACCAAGGTTGAAGCTGTCGCCCAGTGGCCCACACCCCGCACCAAGACCCAGGTGTTAGCATTTCTAGGTACGGCGGGGTACTACCGCTGCTTCGTCCCCAACTACAGCGCCATTGCCAAACCCCTGACTGACTTGACCCGCAAGAACCTTCCCCGACAGATATTGTGGTCCCCTGAGTGTGAGGAAGCCTTCCAGCAGCTCAAGCGAGCCTTGGTGGAGGCCCCCGTGTTGACCGCTCCTGATTCAACTAAACGTTTTGTCGAACCACACAGACGCTTCTATGTTCGGACTGGGAGCGGTGCTGAGCCAGGTCGGTGAAGATGGGCATGACCACCCGGTTGCCTACATCAGTCGGAAACTTCTACCCAGGGAGGTTGCCTATGCGGCAATCGAGAAGGAGTGCCTAGCCCTGGTATGGGCACTGAAGAAACTCCAACCCTATTTGTATGGGCGCTCCTTCACGGTCCTCACAGACCACAACCCCCTAGCATGGCTGAACCGGGTGGCCGGAGACAACGGCAAGGCTCCTGCGGTGGAGCATGGCCCTACAGCCCTTCAACTTTACTATCCAATACCGTCCTGGTAAGCAAACTGCCAATGCGGATGGGCTATCCCGCCAGACTGAACTTGAGATCTAAGGTGGGGTCCGTGGACATCCCCAAATGGACCCGCAGAGGGTCTCACCGGGTCTGCCAACTGGTAACTTGGGGGAGATATGTGACGGGACGGCCGCCACTACGCTGTAGCGCAGTACAACAGTTCAAGTGTTTATTTATTTGTGTGTTATTAAAAGTTCATTAGCCCTTATTTTTATAAGTACCTCAATATGATTTTCCCTGTTGTTCCCCTGTTCCCCGCTCATTCAGAGCCACGGAAATTTTCACCAGACGAGCTGGCACCGAGCCTCAAGATAAGGGCTGCACCCACCAGGGGGACCCAAGGTGAACAAAGGGAAATTGGGCCATGGCTCTAGGCAGTGGCAGAAATCACCCCGGGAGGGCTGAGGGCGGACCAGGGGAGAACAATGTCTTTTTTCCCCATAAATAAGCCTGTGTTCTCCATGAATAATAAATCACTCGTTTGAACCTTTACTCCTGCCTCGGCTAGTAATTGGGGATAACAGGGCTTTGGGAACTGGGACGCTTCAAGGACCTCTCTACAGCGCTGCAATCTGGGGGTATCCTACGAGCACTAGCGGCACCTCGCTACCACACTACCGACCTCCAGGTGTACTCGGTGCCGATGGCGGATCTACTCACCCCGAGTAGTGGGATCCGTCACAATGAGGCTCTGACTCACCTGCCTACCCTGACGGCACGTCCCTGGTATATATTTTAAGTATGCTGTTGATCTCATTTAATGGAGAAGCAGATCTGTTTTTTTAACTGGGACTGCAGATCCCAGCACATTGGTGAATGCTTCTCAAATATTTCTCACATGGACCAGTCCTGAAATAAAAGAAATAAATCGCACATAGCGTAGTATATTCTGTATAATGGACCCTCCAGTATCCCAGCCAAGAAAATTACTCCCTTTTTCAAGGGCTCTGAACTATAACAGCATGAACACATATGTTTAAACAGTTTCTGGTCTCACCACTGCCACGTTTGATCTCCCCTTATTCCATCCGCAGTGGACACCTTATTTAAAGGAGCAAGTTAGATCCTTGTGTAAGAAGGCTCGGTGAACATATGTATAAAGACCATAAACTGGCCAGATTTAACCACTTGGATGCTGAGGACGCGCTCAGCGCGTCCTCAGCATTCCGCTGGTATGCGGAGGACGCGCTAAGCGCGTCCTCCATTGGGGTCAGCGTTCGGTCGGGTTCGGCCGATCGCTGGCCCCCCCGGTGCGGGCTGACATCCTGGATGTCAGCCGCGCATCCGGGACCACAGCCGCCGGAATTAGGTGTCATCGCGGCAGCGCGATGACACCTAATTCAGGTGCCCCCCCGCATGTGCGGAGGAGGCGCCTGAAAGGGAGGGGGGGAGGTCCTTCGGACCTCTCTCCTCCGATCGGCGGCTCTGCGGGGGTTAACCAGGCATCATTTGGAAGGGCACAGCCTGCCCTTCCAAATGATGCCTGGCATTAACCCCTGGGGAGCCGGATCGCGAATCGGCGCTGAAAAGCGCCGGTTCGCGATCCTTTCCGGAGCTGGCCGACATCTTGGATGTCGGCCAAGCCTCCGGGAAACTCCCCGAGGACTGGCGTCATCGTGCTTAGCACGATGACGCCAGTCCTAGAGTTAACCCCTAACTGCCATCAACTGTGGAGATAGGGAGTTCCAATGAACTCCCTATCTCCCGATCCGTGGCAGTTAGGGGTTAAATTTTGGTATGGTTGGATCGGCCAGAGCATGGCCGTTCAACGATACCAAACATGAAAGTGAAAAATGTTGTAAAAAATAAAAATATTGAAAAATAAAAATAAAAAAAATTATAAAAAAAAAAATAAACACTTTTTTTTTTTTTTTGGTTTGTTAATGCAGCAATATTGTTCCCATTTCAATTATAATGTGAACAATGATGCTGCACTAACGATTTTTGTATGCGGTGCGTTTGTTAAAAATAGTGTAATTTTCCCCAAAAAAAAATGTAACGAGACCCCATCTCTAATTTTTTTAACAAGCGCACCCCATACAAAATATAACCGCAATTGCTCGCATGTTAAAATGTGAAAAAAAACACTTTACACATTGTAAATTATTGAAAATACATATTTTATTGCATTTTTTGTTATAATATACAGACATGACATAACGTATATACTATATAATATGACATATTATGAATCTACCGAGTCTGACGGAAAAAACGATATATAATATGTCTGGGTCATATACTAAAATAAGCCTTCAAAACACGTTTAAACATGATGAGCAAAACCGGTAAAAATGACCTCAGCACAGGGGCGGGAAAAGCCTCAGCAGCGAAAGGGTTAATGAATAAAAATTACACAACGCTGTAACGACTGTAGTCTTTTTCAAAGTGCTTACATACATGCTTTATCACAGAGTTTATATAGATAGCATACTGGTAATTAGTGTCCACACCTTGTTTCCACTAGGGATGAGCTGGTCGGGTTCGGACGGTTCGGAGTTCGACCCGAACTTTGGCAGTTCGAAAGTTCGCGAATTTCGAACTTTTTGGGCGTGTTCGGTTCGGGTTCGAAAAAAAAAAAAAAATTTTGAAAAAAGTATAGAAAATGCTTAAAAAAATACTAAAAAATCTAGAAATAAAGAGACTCTTTACTGCAGAATATTATAAGCAATGGTTTATTAGATATTGAATTAAAAACTAATGTGTACGTGGAAAGATTATCAACTCTAAATGACCTCTGTTCCAAACGGGCATAACACCAGGTGTTTTTAGTCTGGTAATCAATTTGATACATTGTACAATATACTGAGGGTGGGGTGGTGGTGTCTTGCTTCTGATTGAGATTTGAGAATAAATTTTCCTAAAACATCCTAATATGCTGCATTTAACTGGTGTTTGAAAAAAAATCTAAAGCACAATGTTATTTTTTCACCTCGGGATTAAACATTCACAGGGTTATTCAGAGAGCAGTGAAAAGAGGAGAATAACTGGAGAAGTGAAAAATTCTAGGTCAAAATAGCCAAACCAGAAAAAATTCTCCCATTTTTTCTCACTTTCCAAATCGGCTATTTGGTCTAGATTGTTCTCTTCTCTTGCCAGTTCTCCTGGCTTTCACCTCTCTCTCAGGGTTGTTCAGAGAAAGGTGAAAACCAGGAGAATGGCAGAAAAGAGAACAATCTGGACCAAATAGCCGATTTGGAAGTGAGATAAGGCTAGGGTCAGACTAACGCATTTTTCTCAGCGACCGTCAAAAAGTGCGTCCGAACGCATTGCCGTATTTTTACGGATTGCGCGAAAACGGTCATACGATGCGCATTTTTTGCGTGATTTTTTTACGGATCCAAACCAGGAAACTTTGGGTGTCTGGACGTTATGTTGGCCGGACATGAGCAGGGTCTGACCTCTCCAAATCACACACACACGCCGCTAGTGGACGCAGAGCACTCTGTACGTCTGTACTAGCGGTTCTGCGTTCTCGAAAAAATGCGTTTATTTTCCACTTGCGTTGCGCAGCCGGACTTTCGTGCGACTGTACTTCGTATATTGGCCGTCATTGCCCGTCATTTGCTGCTAGTGTGGCCGTGATAGATGTGTGCCTAAACGCACGTTAAAAATTCGCTAGTCTGACCCTAGCCTAAATGGGAGAATTTTTCTGTTTGGCTATTTTGACCTAGAATTTTCCATTCTCCAGTCATTCTCCTGCTCTTCACCGCTCTCTGAATAACCCTGACAGGGTTATTCAGAGAAAGGTGAAACTCAGGAGAATGACTGGAGAATGGAAAATTCTAGGTCAAAATAGCCGAACCAGAAAAATTCTCCCATTTGTCTCACTTTCCAAATCAGCTTTTTGGTCTAGAAGTTTCCATTCTCCTGCTTTTCACCGCCAAAAAATCTGTAAAATTTTTCTGCGTGTCCGAAAATGTCTCCTCTTTTCATACAGACTGCCGCCCCAAGCAGTTGTTTATGGATAGATTAACCACTTGAATGCTAAGGACGCGCTCAGCGCGTCCTCAGCATTCCCGCTGGTATGCGGAGGACGCGCTGAGCGCGTCCTCGCATCGGGGTCAGCGTTCGGCCGGGTTCCGGCCGATCGCTGGCCCCTCCGGTGGGGGCTGACATCCTGGATGTCAGCCCGGCATCCGGACCAGCAGCCGCCAACATTAGGTGTCATCGCGGGGGCGCGATGACACCTAATTCAGGCGCCCCCCCCCGCATGTGCGGAGGAGCGCCTGAAAGGGAGGGGGGGGAGGTCCTTCGGACCTCTCTCCCTCCCGATCGGCGGCGCACAGGGCTTAACCCAGGCATCATTTGGAAGGGCACAGCCTGCCCTTCCAAATGATGCCTGGCATTAACCCCTGGGAGCTGGATCGCGAATCGGCGCTGAAAAAGCGCCGGTTCGCGATCCTTCCCGGGAGCTGGCCGACATCTTGGATGTCGGCCAAGCTTCCGGGAACTCCCCAGAGGACTGGCGTCATCGTGCGTAGCACGATGACGCCAGTCCTACAGTTAACCCCTAACTGCCACCAAGTGTGGAGATAGGGAGTTCCAATGAACTCCCTATCTCCCGATCCGTGGCAGTTAGGGGTTAAATTTTGGTATCGTTGGATCGGCCAGAGCATGGCCGTTCCAACGATACCAAACATGAAAGTAAAAATTTTGTAAAAAAAAAAAAAAAAGAAAAATAAAAATAAAAAAAAATAAAAAAAAATTAAAAAAAAAAATAAACACTTTTTTATTTTTTTTGGTTTGTTAGTGTAGCAATATTGTTCCCATTTCAATTATAATGTGAACAATGATGCTGCACTAACGATTTTTGTATGCGGTGCGTTTGTTAAAAATAGTGTCATTTTCCCCAAAAAAAATGTAACGAGACCCCATCTCTAATTTTTTTAACAAGCGCACCCCATACAAAATATAACCGCAATTGCTCGCATGTTAAAATGTGAAAAAAAACACTTTACACATTGTAAATTATGAAAATACATATTTTATTGCATTTTTTGTTATAATATACAGACATGACATAACGTATACATATAATAATGACATATTATGAATCTACCGAGTCTGACGGAAAGAACGATATATAATATGTCGGTGTCATATACTAAAATAAGCCTTAAAAACACGTTTAAACATGATGCGCAAAACAGGTAAAAAATGACCTCAGCACAGGGGCGGGAAAAGCCTCAGCAGCGAAAGGGTTAAAGGAAAAGCATTTACTGTCATTTGAAATGTCATTTTTTGGTTTTTACATATTTCTATACATCCTAGAAATCCGCCACTTCACGGGCAGGTTATGGGGACCTCCTAGGCACGATATTTGAAGGAATTTTTCGTTTTTATTTTTAACCCTTATTTCAGTGAAAACTCACTGTCCCTTTTAAAAACGTTTTTTTAAAACTTTTTGTCCTTGTTTCCTGTCCCCCAGGGCACTACCCGGACCCCCATACACCTTTTATGGCAAATATGTAGCATATATGCCCTCTTGGAGGGCACTCTAAAAAAACGAATTTTCAGCCCCATTGACTTGCATGGGGGTTCGGGTTCGGGTTCGGTCCCGAACAAATGGGAAGTTCGGGTTCGGCTCATCCCTAGTTTCCACGCACCTGACAGCATTCGGTCTTAATTGGTCACGTGTGGCTGCTAGCTGAATTTAAGCAAGCATGGGATAGGCATAAGGCTATCCTAAACAAAAGATAAATCCAGGTAAAGTATCCATGTAATTGGGCAGACTAGATGGGCCGAAAGGTTCTTATCTGCCGACATTTTTCTATGTTTCTAGCTGTGATGCAATTCCGGTTCCTGTTTGCCATATAACAACATCTGCCCTCACTTAATCCTCATGCCATTTTAATTGAGGGCATTCACATATAAATGGGTGCTAACATTAGGAAAAGCTACCCTAATCTGATAAAACATTCATATCATTATAATATCAACAAAATAAAACAATGTTCAATAAGAACAAACTTATGAATGCATAAAAAACGTAAAAAGATGAAAAAACAAATGAAAACATTAAAAACATAAAAATACGAAAAGGGAGTGTATTCACAGCAGACTATTATTCCTTATTCGGCGCATACCGGGTACCGCCACTGACACTGACTGTAACAGAGCATTCCTTCTGTCCATTGTACACCTTTTAATATCTGTAGTAGACTAATGGAATACTACTAAAGTAGGCAATCAATATATCTTTGTAAAAGTATCTTTTCTAGAAGCCCTCAATTCCAACACTTGGGGTATAGTCCTTACCCATCTGTATAAAAAAACATAAACTGGCCAGATTTAATGAATAAAAATTGCACAACGCGTTTCGACCATAGTCTTTTTCAAAATGCTTACATACATGTTTTATCACAGAGTTTATATAGATAGCATAGTAATTAGTGTCTACACCTTGTTTCCACGCACCTGACAGCATTCTGTCTTAATTGGTCACATGTGGCTGCTAGCTGTGATGCACTTTCCGTTCCTGTTTGCCATATAACAACATCCACCCTCACTTGATCCTCAGGGCCATTTTAATTGAGGGCATTCACATATAAATGGGTGGGTGCTAACATTAGCAAAAGCTACCCTAATCTGCTAAAACATTCATATCATTATAATATCGGCAAAATAAAACAATGTTCAATAAGAACAAACTTATGAATGCATAAAAAATGTAAAAAGATGAAAAAACTAATGAAAAACATTAAAAACATAAAAATACGAAAAGGGAGTGTATTCACAGCAGACCATTCACTTCAAAATCAATGTTTAACCCCTCTGGTGCTAAACAACCCACATCAAAGATCCGCCTTGACTCAATTCTATTGATATTCATAAGGTGATCACCCTCTCTCCAATGCTTTTTAACCTTTTGGATACCAGCAAAGCCCAATAAACTGGGATCTCCTTTAGGATGTTCTATAAAGTGTGCTGGAAGAAAGAAAATTTAGCTTAAAGCATAGGAAGGGTTATTTTACAGTGAGAACAATAAAGCTGTGGAATTCTCTGCCTGTTGAGGTGGTTGGGTCAGAGTCTGTACAGACTTTTAAAAAACGACTGGATGACTTCCTGCAGACACAGAATATTAAGGGTTATAATATTTAATATGTGGGTAAAAGCTTCTTGATCCAAGGAGAAATCTGACTGCCATTCTGGGGTCAAGAAGGAATTTTTTCCCGGTATGTTGCATATTTCAGACTGGGTTTTTTGCCTTCTTTTGGATCAACAGCAGTAGGTTATGTGGGAGAGGCTGAACCCGATGGACGCATGTCTTTTTTCAGCCTATATAACTATGTAACTATGCAATTTATAATTTCTTTTAAAATTATAAATATGTTTGGCTATTCTGATTTTTAGTGTTCTTGTGGTCCGTCCAATATACTGCAGACCACAAGGACACCACAACAAATAGATAACATTATTGGTATTACAAGTAAGAAAGGAGTTAATGACAAATTCTCGATGATTTGAGTGGGACTTGAACTTCATGACATTCCTCTCTTTTGATTTAACCGTCCTACATCCCATGCAAGTTCCACATTTGAAAAAACCCTTTCTTGCTCTTACTATACTCAGACAAAAATTTATATCTAGGGTCAACATCTAGGAAGCTTTTGGTTAATTTTAGTTTTAGATTTTGTGCTCCTCTATACACTACCCTCGGTTTCTCGCCAATAAAATTGTGCAACTCTTTATTTTGTGCCAAAATATGCCAATGTTTGCTGAGTATCTTTTTCATTAACTTGCCATCCACTGAATAATTAGTAATGAATGGTATTTGAGACACCTCATTTCCTGCTGTGTCTACAGCAATTCTACTCCCAGTTTTATACTGCAATAAAGTGTCTCTGTTCTTTATTTTGACCTCATTGTAATTCTTCTTAATAGACTCTTTATCATAACCCTTCTGTGTGAATTGATCTTTCAAAACATTAGCTTGGTCTACAAAATCGTCAAAACGAGAACAGTTGCGCCGAAGTCTTAAAACCTGGCCCTTTGGGATATTTTTTTACCATGGGGCATAATGACAACTATCAATGTCAATATAGCTATTAACATTGATACATTTAAAACATGTCTTTGTATGAAAGATACCATCTTGTATAAAAATTTCCAAGTCTAAAAAATTGACGCGAGCATCACTAATTTCTTGGGTAAGGACTATACCCCAAGTGTTGGAATTGAGGGCTTCTAGAAAAGATACTTTTACAAAGATATATTGATTGCCTACTCCAACCTTTAGTAGTAAAACAAAAAGCCTATCTTAAGTATTCCATTAGTCTACTACAGATATTAAAAGGTGTACAATGGACAGAAGGAATGCTCTGTTACAGTCAGTGTCAGTGGCGGTACCCGGCATGCGCCGAATAAGGAATAATAGTCTGCTGTGAATACACTCCCTTTTCGTATTTTTATGTTTTTAATGTTTTTCATTAGTTTTTTCATCTTTTTACGTTTTTTATGCATTCATAAGTTTGTTCTTATTGAACATTGTTTTATTTTGCTGATATTATAATGATTTGAATGTTTTATCAGATTAGGGTAGCTTTTGCTAATGTTAGCACCCATTTATATGTGAATGCCCTCAATTAAAATGGCATGAGGATTAAGTGAGGGCAGATGTTGTTATATGGCAAACAGGAACCGGAAGTGCATCACAGCTAGCAGCCACGCGTGACCAATTAAGACAGAATGCTGTCAGGTGCGTGGAAACAAGGTGTGGACACTAATTACCCGTATGCTATCTATATAAACTCTGTGATAAAGCATGTATGTAAGCACTTTGAAAAGGACTACAGTCGTTACAGCGTTGTGTAATTTTTATTCATTAAATCTGGCCAATTTATGGTCTTTTATACATATGTTCACCGAGCCTTCTTACACAAGGACCTAACTCCCTCCTTTGAATAAGGTGTCCACTGCGGATGGAATAAGGGGAGATGTTTACCACGACTGTAGAAGTGATTTTCTTTCTGAAGATAAGGGTAAACAACGCGATTTAGCAGCCTTTGAAAGTGGGATGGTTGTTGGTGCTCGGAGCCATGGAGCGAGTATCAGCAAAACCGCAGAATTCATTAAATGTTCAAGAGCAGCTGTTGTTAAAGTGTTTAAAGACTGGACTGTCAGACGAAAATCTGGGTCTGAACGTGCGAATTGTGGCCGTCAGCGACTAGTCAATGTTAGGGCAGAAAGGAGAGTGGCAAGACTGGTAGAAGACAACGGAAGGGCAACAGAGCTTCAAATTACTGCAGATCTTAATCAGGGATCCTCTCAAATGATCTCTGAAGCACTGTTCGCCGTACACTGCATCGTATGAAATATGGTAGCCGAAGGCCTGTTCGAACACCTTTGCTGTCTGCAGTTAACAAGATAAAACGTTTCCAATTCGCATAAGAACACAAGGATTGGACAGTCGAGCATTGGAAAAAAGTCATGTGGTCAGATGAATCAAGTTTCCAGTTGCATCATGCAGATGGCAGAGTGAGAATTTGATGGAAACAGCATGAAGGCATGCACCCCACATGCATGAGTACAACCCTTCAAGCTGGTGGGGGCCGGGTTATGGTTTGGGGCCCTTAAATTCATGTGGAACAACATCTGAATAGCACAACATACCTAAGCATCGTTGCTGATCAAGTTCATCCTATCATGTTGATGGCGTATCCCAATGGAGATGGCTTCTTCCTACAAGACAATGTGCCATGCCGCGGTGCTCGTATTGTGCAGGAGTGGTTTCAAGAACATGAGGGAGAATTTACCTTGCTTAGGTGGCCCCCACAATCACCAGATCTCAATCCAATTGAGCATTTGTGGAATGAAGTTGAAAGAGCCATCAGGCAGCTGGTTCCACAACCATCAAATCTCACAGAACTGGACAGTGCTATTCATCAGGCATGGTGTCAGATTCCTCGCATCTCCTTTCAACATCTCGTGGAATCAATGCCAAGAAGAATCGCTGAAGTATTGAAGGCAAAAGGTGCCCCAACGAAGTACTGATGGTGTGGTCATAATAATCTGGACAGGCGGACATTTTTTTTTCTCTAATGAAATGAGCAGGGGCGGACTGACAAGTCTCAGGGCCCCCAGACCAAATAAAGCAAGCGGCCCCTCAGACTCCATCCATGATCCAACTCTTTCCCACCCAAATCCCTCTAGCCTCAACTCTAAGCTCTTGTGAGACCATGCAGGACCGTTGGGTGATTCGCAGAGGGAGACTGGGGACTTTTCCCCCTGTCCCACTCTACTCCCGGCTCCTACTCCTGGTGGATCCAGTGGTTGTTTGTGCCACAGGATGAGAGGAGTGTATCTGATTTTTGGGGGTTTTTCAGCTGTTGCTACTGATTCTGCAGAAGCGGAATCATTTAGCACCAGCTTCCAGCTGTGGTTAACTTTTTCGTTAGCACAGCGTTGCGGTAATTAGTGTTAGGACTTTGTAATCCTCATGCTAATTACTCTTTGTGCTCCCAATGTTAAGTATAAGGGGTGCAAAGTACAGGAAGTGAGCGCAATCAACGAAGCGGTAATGGCTTTATTAATCCATTAGCATTCAAACTGTAATATGGGGGGGCATGTGTTAACCTAGTGCTAATGCTCACATATCTGAGCATTCATGCTATCGTTAAGATTGTAATAGGGACAGATAAAGTTTTGAATCTCATGAGTCTGCTGCATAAAGGATATACAATTTGTCTGGGTCCTATAATAAAACATCACTTCAAATCACATTTACACATGAGCAAATCAAAACAAAACAGTTAAAGTGAGCTCAGCACTAATGGCTACGCCTCAGCAGTGAAGTGTTAATGGAACACTCCACTTATCCTGACCACTCCATCCAGCAGTCACAACTGACGTCGGCACGCAGTGAGTGTGCTGACTTCACCATCTCTGAGACCAATCGCATAGCGAGCGTTCTAAGAGGGGCCTACGTAAAGTTCACAAGTACTGTTGCACAAAGTAGCACAAACTGCGCACAAAAGTCTCGTATGTGAGGGAGAAAATGGGGAGGGTGGGACCTCCATTTTTCAGTGGAGAGTTCCTTTTAACACAAGTGCCCCCTGGCCCATATATCTTATTCGATTAAATATATAGCCCAAGTTAGGTCACCTTAATGTTGAGTCAAACTGTGTGGCCCACTCAGGTTGGCTGTGGCTGGTAAGGCTGGTTGGCACTTGAGTCGCAGGCAACAGGCTCCTTCTGGCCGCCGAGGTGGAAAAATTCTGGGCTCTAGCGGGCGGTGACTGTACTGTGCTGAGAAGGATAAATCACTGCCTCCCTTGTAAATGTGTAATAAGTCAGCTCTGGGACTGCCACACCTTGTAGTGTTCGACTAGGCCAGGGGTCTGCAACCTTAAACACTCAAAGAGCCATTTGGACCCGTGTCCTGTGGAACATACTGAGGCAGAACCATGGACAGTAGCTGAATGTGAAACATATCAGTCTATTTCGCATCAGGACCATGGATAACGGCAGGCTTGTGTAATGAACGCTACTGCGTTCACCCCAGGTCAGCTTGTTTTGGATCATAATGAACAGATTTCTATAACATGAAAAGAAATGAGGACTGTAATGCCTAGTCTCCCAAGCCAGGAAACCTATACACAATCCTGAATACCACTTAAGCCCAATTGGTTTCGAGACCAAGAGGCCGCTTAGTGAAAACACAATAACTCTATTCACATAGATACATTACATGAGCATGACTTGGTACAAGATAGGCGTTGTGAATATTAGAGTTGTTTTTTGCGAGGTTAGTGAATTGACCAGCCTGCAGGGCAGTCACACAATCTGAGAACTTGTGGTTATGGCTGCAAACAGAATGAACATGTAACAGACAGCTGGAGTGATTCTTAGGTCTCTCGACCTGGCGGGCAGACACACAATCGGAAGCCTTGTGATTAGGACTCAAATCAGTTTGATTAGTCAACAGAGACCTTGGGCGAGAGATGAGTTTACCAAACGGGCGGACAGACCTCCAAACTGCACACAAGCGATAAAACATAAACATGAATACTGAACGCCGCTCAGACAAAACACCAAGGGGATTAGCAAGAGAATCATCAATAAGGAAAGCCGGGTCAAAGCGTAAACAGGGTCCTCAAACAAGCAAGGCAACTGGGAATAAACAGTAATGATGCTAGACAGCAGGCGATGCGGGAACTAAACTGCACGTCAGGGCAATGAGCAATATCTCGCGCCCTGCTTTAAACCCGGTGACCACGCCAGGCCCCGCCCCCTCAGACACCGATTGGCCACTACCAACTGCTGGCACTCGACCAGCTAGCGACACCACTGGGCTCCCAGACCCCCCAGGCAGCGCTACGGGGGCTGAGGACGTAACAGCTTGTTACTATCCATGGGACTGACAAAATGTGTTGTATCAAAATTCATTGCTGAACGCATACAGACTGTAAGAAGATAATCCAGCTGTATGCATTCAGCAAAGAAAAAAACAGGCCTCGTTATACATTTAAAATTAGCTAGGAAACCTAAAGAGTAACCAAAAAATCCTAAAAAATAAATTAAAAAATGTCTGTTTGCTGCAATTGAAAATAATAAACGGTTTTAGAAATATTTAATAAAAACGGGGATTTTTTAACATTGAAAGCTATGGTGGAAAAAAGAGGTTTGTGAGGGTCCTGTGGATGAGCAGCGGCACTAATGGCCGTAGAGGTGGGGCCCGCTCAGGTCTCACAGGGTTTTTGCTCGATTGTACCATTACAGGTAGACATTTGCACAGCACAAAATTTCGTTTTGAACTAATGGATTAGTACTAAAATGCAATTTATTTAGTTGCTAAAGAAATTCGTTTTCAGTTCTTTAGTATGAAAACTAATTTCATTCATCCGAAAACCAGTGGATACAATTACTATTGTAGTGGCTCCTCAGAGTGCTGAGATCGCTGCTTGTTACAGTATCTCTCACTCTCAGCACAATGTGTCAGGCAAAGCTGTTACAGTAACTGACTGCTGCTCATCACAGCGCTCAGTGTTTCAGTAAAACTAGTAAATAATATTTTTATATATAAGAGGTTATAACAATATTATTTATATATAAGAGGTTATAACAATATTATTTCCTTGTTTTACTGAAACTGAGCGCTGTTACAGTCAGTTACTGTAACAACTGAGCCTGATACATTGTACTGAGAGATAATATAACAAGCAGCTGATCTCAGCGCTCACAGCCACTGGATTTAAAGGGCTAAAAACAGGCTCCTCTCTGTATAATGTATAGAACATCCTCCTGCATTAATTAATACCCCTCTCTGTATAATGTATACAACATCCACCTGCATTAATTAATACCCCTCTCTGTATAATGTATAGAACATCCTCCTGAATTAATGTCCCTCTATGTATAGAACAATCCTCCTCAATTTATACATTTCTCTGTATAATGTATATAACACCCTCCTGCATTAATTAATGCCCCTCTCTGTATAGAACATCCTACTCAGTAGGATCTACTGCATTGGCATGTGGAGGGTGCAGAACTTCAGAATGCAATGCTTATCCAGCACAGGAGAGGAAACTTTTACTTAAACTTTGAATCTCTGTGGGGGAGAGAGACAGGAATATAAAAGCAGGGGAGAGGGCAAATATTAACATAAATCGGTCTGAAAGCTCAGAGAAGAGATGTCTGGTGCAAATTTATTTTTTATAATAAAGCACTTTAAATCCAGGGAAAACGTTCAAATAAATCACACTGACAACTCATAATAACAGATTAACTGTGAGTTGGATACTAAATGTATCAGACGTAAAAAACCCTTTATAACAAGCAGCACTGGGAGAGGAGAGGGACTTTATATAAAATGTGTATTATAGATGAGGAAAGGGGATAGTGCTCCTGGATAATATAAAATGTATCAGACCTAAGCCCCTATTATGCAGAGCAGGAGGGGAGATAACACACGTTTTATTTAAGTCCCTCTCTTCTCCCAGCGCTGCTTGTTATAAAGGGTTTTTTACTATCCAGCCCTCCTCTGTCATTAGCTTTCAGTGTGATTTATTTGAATGTTTTCCTTCTCCAACTGCTTTTATCATCTTGTCTGCCTCATAGACATGCAAGGGTTAAGTAAAGGTTTCCTCTCCTGTGCTGGCTGGCTGTGCTGTGAGTGAGTATTCTGGAGCTCTATCACTGTCAGATTTTCGGGTAGGGGTCGGGAAGGATTACGCATGCAAACCTTTTCTGTAGCTTTGCGATGTTGCACTCTTCATTGCTGGTTTCCTTCAATCCATGTAATATTACAAAAAGGACAAACTAAAATGTAGTGCATTTTATTTTAGTTTCTTTCGTTTTTTGTACTGAGCAGTTTCGTATCTCTTGAGTAATACGAAAACTAAATTATCCCAAAATTCGGACTAAATCGTTTTAGTACTAAAACGAATGCACATGTCTAATTACAGGGACGAATGCTCCATATGCAAATCAACCTGCTCTTACCCAGAAAGGGTGGCCAGTACCAGTGGTGTCACTAGGGTTGGTGTCACCTGGTGCGGTAACTCATGGTGTCACCCCCCCCTCCGAGTTTTACGGTTTCCTTTTTTAACTACTCTTACTCATAAATCAGTACTCCCATAGCACTGAATGCTCATACACACCGCCATAGGCGTGCGCAGCCTATTGCATTAGGGTGTGCACCCAAAAGCTCAAAACACACACATATATATATATCACATACATACATACATACATACATACAACGACATACACACACCATTACTATGTGTATGCTTCAGGGGTTAAGCAACCTTCGATACCCAGACGTTTTGAAACTACATTTCCAATGAGTCTCATCTATCTTAATTATTGGCCGAGCAACATAGGAGATATAGTTCCAAATGAGCTAGAGGACCAATGACCCCGGTATACATCATGTCACCTCAAAATGCTAGATCAAAAAATTTAAATTTGGATTTTGATCACATGCAGCGTGTAAATTTATTTTACCACATTTTTTCATCCAAAAGATTGTTAGTTAGCGCGGGCGCACCATATTAAAATCCAAACGCTAATCTGTTAGAAAACCAGTTACCGTTTGGAATCTTGCACTTTTCAGCTCCCTATACTTAACATGGGGAGTGGAAAGTGTTAATCAGCATTAGCATTACAATCTACTAGCGCTGATTACCGTCCGGTTGCGGTTACTGAACATTTACTCACAACCAGGACCTGGTGCTAATGGATTCCACTTCTGCAGAATCAGTCAGCAACAGCTGAACCCCCCCCCCCAAAAAATCAGATACTCACCTCTCATCCCGCAAAAAGAACGACTGCTCCATTCACCTCTTCTGGCCGCCAGGAGCAGAGGGAGACTGGGAGAAAAAGTCCCTCAGTCTCACTCTGGGAATCACTATGTCGACCTGACGGATCTCACAAAGACTTCAACGACGTGCCGAGTACATCCTCTACACACAAACATGAAACCAGAGGATGCGCTCAGCACGTCGTAGCAGCAAAGTGGTTAAATGTTAAAAAGGAGTGAAATTTGAGTAGAGTGGCCCATTTAACCTCTTGCTGACTTGTACCAATACAGTCTCCTACCTGTACCTCACGATGCTGCCAAGACGCTCGCTGTAATTTATTTATTTTTATTTATTTATTTATAAAGGATTTTACCAGGAAGGATACATTGAGATTTCTCTCGTTTTCAAGTATGTCCTGGGTTCGAGAACATTGAGTGGTTACAGAAATACAAAATAGTAAAATGCAAGATATTAACACAGGACCAAATATACAGATTAACAGAAAAATAAATATGGAGGAAATGTAGTCATTATGTTACATGTTTACAGGTGCATTCTGTATTGAGGTATGCTAATAGGGAGCTCTTAAGGGACTTTAGACTGGGGGAAGATTTGACGGCGTCTGGGAGGTTATTCCATATTTGCGGTGCTCTGTAGGAAAATGCGGATCGAGCCATTTTCTTTTTGTATTGCGGTATTGCAAGTAAGGTGCTGGTCCTGGATCTGAGGTTATACAGTTGTGTTCAAAATTATTCAACCCCCAATGCTGTAAAGGGTTTTAGGGAATTTAGTGTACATTTGTAATTGTATTCAGAATGAAATCCTAAAAGGACTTTTTAAAGAACCATATGTAACTAAAATGACATCAATTGGTTTTGTAATACAGTAGTAAATGTTTATTTTGTGAATTCTTCATTGACACAATTATTCAACCCCTTAAAGACTACCACTCTGAAGAACAGAGGTTCATTCAAGTGTTTTCAATCAGGTATTGAAAACACCTGTGGATGTCACGGAGCAGCAATAAAGCATAATAAGCACCACTAAGGCAGCTTTAAAATGACTGTGATACTCAGCTCCTTCTAGACATTTACTGGTGTGGTTACAAACATGGTGAAGTCAAGAGAATGGTCCAGGAAGACAAGAGAAGAGGTGATTACTCTTCACAGGAAGGGCAATGGCTATAAGAAGATTGCAAAGATGTTAGACATACCAAGAGAGACCATAGGAAGCATCATTCGCAAATTCAAGGCAAAGGGCACTGTTGAAACGCTACCTGGTCATGGCAGAAAGAAGATGCTGACTTCGACTGCTGTGCGCTACCTGAAGCGTAGAGTGGAGAAAAGTCCCCGTGTGACTGCTGAGGAACTGAGAAAAGATTTGTCAGATGTGGGTACTGAAGTTTCAGCTCAGACAATACGGCGCAAACTGCGTAATGAAGGCCTCCATGCCAGAACTCCCAGGCGCACCCCCTTGCTGTCTCCAAAGAATAAGAAGAGTCGACTGCAGTATGCCAAAGGTCATGTGGACAAACCACAGAAGTTTTGGGATAGTGTTCTGTGGACTGATGAAACAAAATTAGAACTGTTTGGGCCCATGGATCAACGCTATGTTTGGAGGAGGAAGAACAAAGCCTATGAAGAAAAGAACACCTTGCCTACTGTGAAGCATGGCGGGGGGTCAATCATGCTTTGGGGCTGTTTTGCTTCTGCAGGTACAGGGAAGCTTCAGCATGTGCAAGGTGCCATGAATTCTCTTCAGTACCAGGAGATATTGGATGACAATGTGATGCAGTCCGTCACAAACCTGAGGCTTGGGAGACGTTGGACCTTTCAACAGGACAATGATCCCAAGCATACCTCCAAGTCCACTAGAGCATGGTTGCAGATTAAAGACTGGAACATTTTGGAGTGGCCATCGCAGTCACCTGACTTAAATCCGATTGAGAACCTCTGGTGGGACTTAAAGAAAGCAGTTGCAGTGCGCAAGCCTAAGAATGTGACTGAACTGGAGGCTTTTGCCCATGACGAATGGGTGAAGATACCCGTAGATCGCTGCAAGACACTTGTGTCAAGCTATGCTTCACGTTTAAAAGCTGTTATAACTGTAAAAGGATGTTGTACTAAGTACTAAGATTGAATGTCACTTGGGGGTTGAATAAAACTGATAATGATGTGAGCACAGAAAAGACATTTGTGGTTATTTCATTATAAATGTTATGTTATATTTGTCTGACCTACACGTGCCACTTGATTGATTTAATTGTAAGCAAGATGACTGAATGATCAAAATCAATGTCAAACTGGCCAAAACACTCAATTTCAGTGGGGGTTGAATAATTTTGAACACAACTGTAGGATGAGGGAACTGCTGGGGGAAGCAGCATATTCAGGTAGGGTGGTAGCTTCCCAGAAAAGCTCTTAAACACCAGCTTGGAAAGGTGAAGGGTGCGTCTAGAGTCCAGCGATGGCCAGTTTAGTTCTTTTAACATGTCACAATTCTTTTTGTGGAATGCAGGCAGCAGATATTGTGGTGATTTCTGTGCACAATACAATCCTTTATGGTACAAGACAAGGGGGCAACACCGGACAAGGAAACAGGTGCAGAATTTTACGCAAAGCAGCCTGTTTAAAGACAGATACATGCATTTATACACACAGCCATACGTTCACATACATAACTATATATCCTCCTCCCTACACCCTGGGGGTATGTAGCAATAAAGCCCACATTAATGTGCAGTGTGAATGAGCATATCCCAGAAACCACAACAATAAAACTCACAGTAATGTACAGTGTGTATGAGCGTATCAGAGATTCGCAGCAATAACACCTTCAGTAATATACAGAGTGTATGAGCGTATCAGAGCTCCACAGCAATAAAACTCAGCAATGTGCAGTGTGTATGAGTGTATCAGAGCTCCACAGCAATAAAACTCAGCAATGTGCAGCATGTAAGAGCGTATCACAGAATCCACAGCAATAAAACCAAGCAATGTGCGGTGTGAATGAGCGTATCACAGAATCCACAGCAATAAAACCAAGCAATGTGCGGTGTGAATGAGCGTATCACAGAATCCACAGCAATAAAACCAAGCAATGTGAATGAGCGTATCACAGAATCCACAGGCATAAAACTCAGCAGTATGCAGTGTATGTGTATCACAGAATCCACAGGCATAAAACTCAGCAGTATGCAGTGTGTATCAGTGTATCACAGAATCCACAGGCATAAAACTCAGCAGTATGCAGTGTGTATCAGTGTATCACAGAATCCACAGCCATAAAACTCAGCAGTATGCAGTGTGTATCAGTGTATCACAGAATCCACAGCCATAAAACTCAGCAGTATGCAGTGTGTATCAGTGTATCACAGAATCCACAGCATAAAACTCAGCAGTATGCAGTGTGTATCAGTGTATCACAGAATCCACAGCCATAAAACTCAGCAGTATGCAGTGTGTATCAGTGTATCACAGAATCCACAGCCATAAAACTCAGCAGTATGCAGTGTGTATCAGTGTATCACAGAATCCACAGCCATAAAACTCAGCAGTATATGTGTATCACAGAATCCACAGGCATAAAACTCAGCAGTATATGTGTATCACAGAATCCACAGCCATAAAACTCAGCAGTATTTGTGTATCACAGAATCCACAGCCATAAAACTCAGCAGTATTTGTGTATCACAGAATCCACAGGCATAAAACTCAGCAGTATGCAGTGTGTATCACAGAATCCACAGCCATAAAACTCAGCAGTATATGTGTATCACAGAATCCACAGGCATAAAACTCAGCAGTATATGTGTATCACAGAATCCACAGCCATAAAACTCAGCAGTATTTGTGTATCACAGAATCCACAGGCATAAACTCAGCAGTATATGTGTATCACAGAATCCACAGCCATAAAACTCAGCAGTATATGTGTGTCACAGAATCCACAGGCATAAAACTCAGCAGTATATGTGTATCACAGAATCCACAGCCATAAAACTCAGCAGTATATGTGTATCACAGAATCCACAGCCATAAAACTCAGCAATATTTGTGTATCACAGAATCCACAGGCATAAAACTCAGCAGTATGCAGTGTGTATCAGTGTATCACAGAATCCACAGCCATAAAACTCAGCAGTATGCAGTGTGTATCACAGAATCCACAGGCATAAAACTCCGCAGTATGCAGTGTGTATCAGTGTATCACAGAATCCACAGCCATCAGCCATAAAACTCAGCAGTATGCAGTGTGTATCAGTGTATCACAGAATCCACAGCCATAAAACTCAGCAGTATGCAGTGTGTATCAGTGTATCACAGAATCCACAGCCATAAAACTCAGCAGTATATGTGTATCACAGAATCCACAGGCATAAAACTCAGCAGTATATGTGTATCACAGAATCCACAGCCATAAAACTCAGCAGTATTTGTGTATCACAGATTCCACAGCCATAAAACTCAGCAGTATATGTGTATCACAGAATCCACAGCCATAAAACTCAGCAGTATTTGTGTATCACAGAATCCACAGCCATAAAACTCAGCAGTATGCAGTGTGTATCAGTGTATCACAGAATCCACAGCCATAAAACTCAGCAGTATGCAGTGTGTATCACAGAATCCACAGGCATAAAACTCAGCAGTATATGTGTATCACAGAATCCACAGGCATAAAACTCAGCAGTATTTGTGTATCACAGAATCCACAGGCATAAAACTCAGCAGTATATGTGTATCACAGAATCCACAGCCATAAAACTCAGCAGTATTTGTGTATCACAGAATCCACAGGCATAAAACTCAGCAGTATATGTGTATCACAGAATCCACAGCCATAAAACTCAGCAGTATATGTGTATCACAGAATCCACAGGCATAAAACTCAGCAGTATATGTGTATCACAGAATCCACAGCCATAAAACTCAGCAGTATATGTGTATCACAGAATCCACAGCCATAAAACTCAGCAGTATATGTGTATCACAGAATCCACAGCCATAAAACTCAGCAGTATATGTGTATCACAGAATCCACAGCCATAAAACTCAGCAGTATATGTGTATCACAGAATCCACAGCCATAAAACTCAGCAGTATTTGTGTATCACAGAATCCACAGGCATAAAACTCAGCAGTATGCAGTGTGTATCAGTGTATCACAGAATCCACAGCCATAAAACTCAGCAGTATGCAGTGTGTATCACAGAATCCACAGGCATAAAACTCAGCAGTATGCAGTGTGTATCAGTGTATCACAGAATCCACAGGCATAAAACTCAGCAGTATGCAGTGTGTATCAGTGTATCACAGAATCCACAGCCATAAAACTCAGCAGTATGCAGTGTGTATCAGTGTATCACAGAATCCACAGCCATAAAACTCAGCAGTATGCAGTGTGTATCAGTGTATCACAGAATCCACAGCCATAAAACTCAGCAGTATATGTGTATCACAGAATCCACAGGCATAAAACTCAGCAGTATATGTGTATCACAGAATCCACAGCCATAAAACTCAGCAGTATTTGTGTATCACAGAATCCACAGCCATAAAACTCAGCAGTATATGTGTATCACAGAATCCACAGCCATAAAACTCAGCAGTATTTGTGTATCACAGAATCCACAGCCATAAAACTCAGCAGTATATGTGTATCACAGAATCCACAGGCATAAAACTCAGCAGTATTTGTGTATCACAGAATCCACAGCCATAAAACTCAGCAGTATATGTGTATCACAGAATCCACAGGCATAAAACTCAGCAGTATTGTGTATCACAGAATCCACAGGCGCATAAAACTCAGCAGTATGTGTATCACAGAATCCACAGCCATAAAACTCAGCAGTATATGTGTATCACAGAATCCACAGGCATAAAACTCAGCAGTATATGTGTATCACAGAATCCACAGGCATAAAACTCAGCAGTATTTTGTATCACAGAATCCACAGGCATAAAACTCAGCAGTATATGTGTATCACAGAATCCACAGCCATAAAACTCAGCAGTATATGTGTATCACAGAATCCACAGGCATAAAACTCAGCAGTATATGTGTATCACAGAATCCACAGCCATAAAACTCAGCAGTATTTGTGTATCACAGAATCCACAGGCATAAAACTCAGCAGTATATGTGTATCACAGAATCCACAGCCATAAAACTCAGCAGTATATGTGTATCACAGAATCCACAGGCATAAAACTCAGCAGTATATGTGTATCACAGAATCCACAGCCATAAAACTCAGCAGTATATGTGTATCACAGAATCCACAGCCATAAAACTCAGCAGTATATGTGTATCACAGAATCCACAGCCATAAAACTCAGCAGTATTTGTGTATCACAGAATCCACAGGCATAAAACTCAGCAGTATGCAGTGTGTATCAGTGTATCACAGAATCCACAGCCATAAAACTCAGCAGTATGCAGTGTGTATCAGTGTATCACAGAATCCACAGCCATAAAACTCAGCTGTATGCAGTGTGTATCAGGGTATCACAGAATCCACAGCCATAAAACTCAGCAGTATATGTGTATCACAGAATCCACAGGCATAAAACTCAGCAGTATATGTGTATCACAGAATCCACAGCCATAAAACTCAGCAGTATTTGTGTATCACAGAATCCACAGCCATAAAACTCAGCAGTATATGTGTATCACAGAATCCACAGCCATAAAACTCAGCAGTATTTGTGTATCACAGAATCCACAGCCATAAAACTCAGCAGTATGCAGTGTGTATCAGTGTATCACAGAATCCACAGGCATAAAACTCAGCAGTATTTGTGTATCACAGAATCCACAGCCATAAAACTCAGCAGTATATGTGTATCACAGAATCCACAGGCATAAAACTCAGCAGTATTTGTGTATCACAGAATCCACAGGCATAAAACTCAGCAGTATATGTGTATCACAGAATCCACAGCCATAAAACTCAGCAGTATATGTGTATCACAGAATCCACAGCCATAAAACTCAGCAGTATATGTGTATCACAGAATCCACAGCCATAAAACTCAGCAGTATATGTGTATCACAGAATCCACAGCCATAAAACTCAGCAGTATATCTGTATCACAGAATCCACAGGCATAAAACTCAGCAGTATATGTGTATCACAGAATCCACAGCCATAAAACTCAGCAGTATATGTGTATCACAGAATCCACAGGCATAAAACTCAGCAGTATATGTGTATCACAGAATCCACAGCCATAAAACTCAGCAGTATATGTGTATCACAGAATCCACAGCCATAAAACTCAGCAGTATATGTGTATCACAGAATCCACAGCCATAAAACTCAGCAGTATATGTGTATCACAGAATCCACAGCCATAAAACTCAGCAGTATATGTGTATCACAGAATCCACAGCCATAAAACTCTGTTTAAATATTTAAAATACACTATTAAAAAATATTTTTGATATATGAAAATTGCACCCTCTCCTGCTTACCTTTGTTTTTTTTTTTTGCTAGCAGGGAGGGTGTTTGGATATCTATCATTGGTGGTCCAGTGGCACAGATGGGGGGGAGGTCAAAGAGGGGTAACCCGGCTGGCCACATCTGATGGATAGCCGCCGGGACCCCTCATTTCCGCGGGCCTGGCAGCCTCCGCTTCCCTGGTGGTCCCTGTGGTTCGTGGGGTGCTGCACTGCACTCTGTACATGGCGCACAGACCGCACAGCACATCCCTCACTGACACGAGCAGCCGGCGATCTCTGATGACCTGTCACCTGACCGCCGGCGCTTACTGACTGTGTCAGAGCATCAGAGATCGCCGGCCGCTCGGGTCAGTGTGGGATGTGCTGTGCGGTCTGTGCGCCATGCCCAGATCGCAGTGCAGCACCCCACGAACCACAGGGACCACCAGGGAAGCGGAGGCTGCCGCCAGGCCCGCGGAGACAAGGGGTCCCGGCAGCTATCCATCGGATGCGGCCAGCCGGGACCCAGAATGTGCCGCGGGCCGGCATTAGGGTGTGCCTAGGCACACCCGGCACACCCCGTGCGCACGCCTATGCACACCGCACATTACTGTGAGGCTTGTGGAGCTCTGTGATATGCTCACACACAAATTTTGCGAACTGTCAGCAAGTACGGTGCCTGTTCGAAGGCAGTGAAAGTCCCCATAGAGAAGTAATGGTTAATCTGTTTTAGAGAACTCCGAACCGCAGAGAAATGTCAGTGAAATGCCCTGATGTTCAGTGGTTTCATTCAGCAGGTTTATTCAGGCGAAGCCCATAGTTTCAATGGTAAAAATATCCCAGTTTTTATCCAATCTAAACAATAAAACAGTAAGACGGCGGCGTGTCCGTCACCTCGCCGCCGTCTTCAAATGCGCGCGCAACCAGCGCACTGCTGGGTGCGTGCGCATCCAACCGCAGCAGCACGCACACAGCCGCTGTGCGCAAGGGACAACAAAAATCTGTTGGAGAGGTGCACAGCACCTCTCCAACCAGGGCCGCCATCAGGGCATTACGCCCAATGCTGCCGTAAGGGGCCCGGGGGGCGGGCGCCGGGCCCCCGACGGCAGCAGCGTCGCCCTTTAACAGCTCCGGTATCGGACTCGATGAGTCCGAATCCGGAGCTGTGTCCCTGCTGCTGCTGCTGCTGCAGGAGCCGGAGGAGACACTGTGTCTCCTCTGGCTCCTGGCAGCTTCACTTCCTGGCTGGGCGGGGCCAAACAGCGTGTGAGGGGCCTCCCAAGCACGTTGCTTTGGCTCTGCCCCTCCACTCAGTGAAGCTGCGCGCCGGAGCTGGAGGGGCCGAGAAGAAGATCAGAAGAGAAGAAGATTAAAGAAAAGATGAAGAGCAGAAGACAGAAGAAAAGAAGATAGAAGAAAAGAAGACAGCGGAGTGGTGAGCCAGGGCCCAGACCCTAAGGCCCAAACCCAGGGCCCAGACCCCAAGGCCCAGGACCCAGACCCTAAGGCCCAGACCCCAAGGCCCAGACCCAGACCCCTAGGCCCAGACCCAGGGCCCAGACCCTAGGGCCCAGACCCTAAGGCCCAGACCCCAAGGCCCAGATCCAGGGCCCAAGGCCCAGACCCCAGGGCCCAGACCCCAAGGCCCAGACACAGGGCCCAGACCCAAGGCCCAGACCCCAGGGCCCAGACCCAGACCCCAGACCCCAAGGCCCAGGACCCAGACCCTAAGGCCCATACCCCAAAGCCCAAACCCAGGGCCCAGACCCCTAGGCCCAAACCCAGGGCCCAGACCCCCTAGGCCCAAACCCAGGGCCCAGACCCCCTAGGCCCAAACCCAGGGCCCAGACCCCCTAGGCCCAAACCCAGGGCCCAGACCCTAAGGCCCAGACCCAGGGCCCAGACCCCTAGGCCCAAACCCAGGGCCCAGACCCTAAGGCCCAGAACCAAGGCCCAAACCCAGGGCCCAGACCCCAAACCCCAAGGCCCAGACCCAAGGCCCAGACCCCAAAGCCCAAACCCAGGGCCCAGACCCTAGGGCCCAGACCCAGGGCCCAGACCCTAAGGCGCAGACCCCAAAGCCCGAACCCAGGGCCCAGACCCCTAGGCCCAAACCCAGGGCCCAGACCCCTAGGCCCAAACCCAGGGCCCAGACCCCAAGGTCCAGGACCCAGACCCAAGGCCCAGACCCTAGGGCCCAGACCCCAAGGCCCAGACCCCAAGGCCCAGACCCAGGGCCCAGACCCCTAGGCCCAAACCCAGGACCCAGACCCCAAGGTCCAGACCCAGTGCCCCAGACCCAGGGCCCAGACCCCAAGGCCCAGACCCCTAGGCCCAAACCCAGAGCCCAGACCCCAAGACCCAGGGCCCAGACCCAGGGCCCAGACCCTAAGGCCCAGACCTCTAGGCCCAAACCCAGGGCCCAGACCCCAAGGCCCAGGACCCAGACCCTAAGGCCCAGACCCAGGGCCCAGACCCCAAGGCCCAGACCCCAAAGCCCAAACCCTAGGCCCAGACCCCAAGGCCCAGACCCCAGGGCCCAGACCCCAAGGCCCAGGACCCAGACCCTAAGGCCCAGACCCCAAGGCCCAGACCCCAAAGCCCAAACCCAAGGCCCAGACCCCAAGGCCCAGACCCCAAAACCCAGGGCCTAGACCCCTAGGCCCAAACCCAGGGCCCAGAACCCAGGGCCCAGACCAAGGCCCAGACCCCAAGGCCCAGACCCAGGGCCCAGACCCTAGGACCCAGACCCCAAGGCCCAGACCCAGAGACCAGGGCCCAGGCTAGACCCCAGGGACCAGGACCCAGGGACCAGACCCCAGGCCAGACTCAGGGCCCAGACCCCAGGACCAGGCTCAGCCTAGACCCAGGGCCCAGACCTCAGGGACCAGACCCCAAGGCCCAGTCCCAGGGACCAGACCCAGGGCCCAGACCCAGACCCAAAGGCCATCATACACAGCCCGTTTCTGTGAGATTTATTGCTGTGGATTCTGTGATACGTTCAGACACACCGCTCGTTACTGTGAGTTTTATTGCTGTGGATACTGTGATACGCTAATACACACTGCACATTACTGGGAGTTTTATTGCTGTGGTGCTATGTTATGTCCTTTTTTTTTTTTTTGAAGGGGAGAAAAGCTGTTAGAGGTTGAGGGAGTGCCAGGGGGGGCCCCATCGTGAGGTTTAGTAAGGGGCCCCATCATTTCTGATGGCTGCCCTGTCTCCAACGGATCGGTTTTTTGGATTTCATGTGAGCGGTGCAATGTGTATAAAAGGGGTTAATTTACAGAGTGACATGTGGGCGCTGCACTTACGCTGTTTTGATTTAATCTGAGCCTTTATTTTTCTTCATGGATGTCTTTTCCCTCATGATTTCAAAAGTAAACACCATGCTGCCACCTACAGGCAGCCAATAGGAACCACCGGAGAGCTTTGTTGATTTTTAAATTCTCCCACAGGGCGCGTTTTTTCTGTTCTATTCTTTATTCCTTGAATTCATTTCTAATAACGTTATAATGATTAGGGATGAGCTGTTCGGTTCGGAGTTCGACCCGAACTTAGCCTGTTCGATTAGATCGCGAACACCGAACATTTCCGGGTGTTCACCGCTTGTTCGACCACAATGCATTTTCCCACTGGCCTGAAGCTCGTAATTGGCTACAGCCTTGCACCTGACCACAGGTCTGGTGCAAGACAGGTTCAACACTATGCCAATCACGGCTCAGAGTCCTGATCGGGCAAATTTTGCCCAATCATGGGCTCACGGATTTAAGTCCCGCAGCACACTATATAACGTTTCCACGCGCCGATTCTGCACGCATTTCAGAGGAGATTTCAGAGGAGAAAGTTGTGTGTTGTTACTGCCGGTCTGCCACGCTACTGGGGGGGTCTGGGGGGGTCTCATTTCTACCAAATATCAGGGAATTTAGGTGATGTGTGTCTTGTCACTGTGCCAGCAAGTTTTTTTGGGGTTTACAACTTTCTTTAAAACATTTGTGAATTGAGGTGATCTTCTGTGTTTTGTCACACAGCCAGCAAGTCTTTTTGGGGCTCACTAATTTCTTTAAAACATTTGTGAATTGAGGTGATCTGTGTCTTGTCACACAACCAGTACCACGCAGTATTTTGGGGCTCACTAATTTCTTTAAAACATTTGTGAATTGAGGTGATCTGTGTCTTGTCACACAACCAGTACCACGCAGTATTTTGGGGCTCACTAATTTCTTTAAAACATTTGTGAATTGAGGTGATCTGTGTCTTGTCACACAACCAGTACCACGCAGTATTTTGGGGCTCACTAATTTCTTTAAAACATTTGTGAATTGAGGTGATCTGTGTCTTGTCACAGAACCAGTACCACGCAGTATTTTGGGGCTCACTAATTTCTACAAAACATTTGTGAATTGAGGTGATCTGTGTCTTGTCACACAACCAGTACCACGCAGTATTTTGGGGCTCACTAATTTCTACAAAACATTTGTGAATTGAGGTGATCTGTGTCTTGTCACACAACCAGTACCACGCAGTATTTTGGGGTCACTAATTTCTTTAAAACATTTGTGAATTGAGGTGATCTGTGTCTTGTCACACAACCAGTACCACGCAGTATTTTGGGGCTCACTAATTTCTTTAAAACATTTGTGAATTGAGGTGATCTGTGTCTTGTCACAGAACCAGTACCACGCAGTATTTTGGGGCTCACTAATTTCTACAAAACATTTGTGAATTGAGGTGATCTGTGTCTTGTCACACAACCAGTACCAAGCAGTATTTTGGGGCTCACTAATTTCTTTAAAACATTTGTGAATTGAGGTGATCTGTGTCTTGTCACACAACCAGTACCACGCAGTATTTTGGGGCTCACTAATTTCTTTAAAACATTTGTGAATTGAGGTGATCTGTGTCTTGTCACACAACCAGTACCACGCAGTATTTTGGGGCTCACTAATTTCTACAAAACATTTGTGAATTGAGGTGATCTGTGTCTTGTCACACAACCAGTACCACGCAGTATTTTGGGGCTCACTAATTCTACAAAACATTTGTGAATTGAGGTGATCTGTGTCTTGTCACACAACCAGTACCACGCAGTATTTTGGGGCTCACTAATTTCTTTAAAACATTTGTGAATTGAGGTGATCTGTGTCTTGTCACACAACCAGTACCACGCAGTATTTTGGGGCTCACTAATTTCTTTAAAACATTTGTGAATTGAGGTGATCTGTGTCTTGTCACACAACCAGTACCACGCAGTATTTTGGGGCTCACTAATTTCTTTAAAACATTTGTGAATTGAGGTGATCTGTCTCTTGTCACTGGCTGCCAGCTATCAGTGTGTCTCACTGAGTTATACCAGAGTTGAATCAGAGTTCTGTATATATTAATCTATATATCACTCACCATGTCTGAAAGAACAAAAAGGACAGGCAGACACTCCCAGACACAGATAAGAGGGCAAGCAGCCCCTGTGTCGGGAGGCTGTGCCTCTGGTCATGGTGGACGTGGTGCATCCTCTGCAGGGGCACGCTTGTCCTTTCTAACTGGTGCTGGCCGTCTTAAGCAGCAGCAACATACAGAGGACTTGGTGGATTGGCTAACCAGGCCATCCTCATCCTCCGAGTCCTCTGCCAGCCAGGCTTCTAGTGCTTTACAGTCCACCTCAGCTGCCAAAGCATCTAATGCAGCCTCCATGTCCACAGCTACTCCTGCCGTAGCCTCGCTATCACACACGGAGGAGTCAGCTGAATTGTTTGACTACAATGAGAGTGACATGCTGCTTGAGGATGCGCAGCAAGTACAGTGCTCTGATTCAATCTCTGAGGTTGAGGAAGGGAGTATAATCAACCTAGAGGAAGGGGGTGCCAGTGATGACACACAAATAACTGGCACTCATGTTGCCCCAGCAGCTGCAGCATACTGCCAAGTTGGCTCCAGTGACGAGGAGATAGGGGGTGATGACGACAATGATGATGAGGTCAATGACTGCACCTGGGTGCCTGATCGAACAGAGGAATTAAGTGAGGAAGAGGGGGAGGAGGAGGCACAGCAAACACGAGGCACAACATCCTCTGTGACCAACCGTAGCACTAGCCAGTCCAAGGCATCACATGTCAGAGCTGCTCCGGTGCAGAGCGCTGTTGTCTCAAAGAACACATGCAGGAACTCTGTTGTCTGGGAGTTCTTTAAGAAATGTGCAGTAGAGCGCAGCGTTGCTATTTGTAATCTATGTCAGATGAGGCTTAAGCGTGGAAAGAGATACCGGACACTTGGGTACCACGTGCTTGAGGCGACATATGAACAACTGCCACACATCCCGTTGGCGCAAAACTTTGCGTAGGTCCTCCTCCTCCTCATCTGTCTCTACCCCCACTGTATGTCCAGCCATGTCATTGCCTACAACCTCCACCGACAGGGATGATGCTACAGTAATGGATGTACCAGGTCCTTCCTCACAATGTGACATCATCCCAGCAGCTGAAGATTTACGCAGTCAGATTACATTGACGCAGCTGCTGCAGCGAAAGAAAAAATATAGTCCCAACCATCCCCAAGCACAGCGTCTAAATGCCAGCTTAGCAAAATTACTCGCATTGCAGCTGCTGCCTTTCCAGCTGGTGGACTCTGCTCCCTTCCGTGAATTTGCTGAATGTGCTGTACCACAGTGGCAGGTTCCAAAACGCCATTACTTTTCACGCAAGGCCATTCCAGCACTATACCAGCACGTGGAACACAATGTTATCCAGTCATTGGGAAAGGCAGTCAGCAGCAAGGTGCATGTGACTTTAGACACGTGGTCCAGCAAGCATGGACAGGGTCGTTACATTTCCTTCACGGCACACTGGGTAACTCTGATTGCAGCTGGGAGGGATCCAAGACGGGGCTCTGTGCTGGAGCTTGTTCATCCACCACGCCTCCAGAAAGCTGCTTGTATGAGGTCTGTCTGCTCCACCACCACCACCTCTCCCTCTTCCTCCTCCTCCTCCTTCTCGGTCTCTGGCGAAGTGGCAGTTAAAACGACGCCTGACAGGGTCTACGCAATGGCTCAAGCAAAAAGATGCCATACTGTGCTTGAGCTGGTTTGTTTAGGGGACAGGAGCCACACCGGGCTAGAAATTCTGTCAGCTCTGCAGGGGCAGGTGCAGAGATGGTTGACACCACGCCAGCTTCAGCTGGGAATGATCGTCTGCGATAATGGCAGCAACCTTCTCTCCGCCCTACGCAAAGGTAAATTGACGCATGTACCATGCCTAGCACACGTCCTAAATCTGGTGGTACAGCGTTTCCTAACCAAGTACCCAGGGCTGCCAGAGCTTCTTATCCAGGCCAGAAAAGTCTGCAGTCACTTCAGACGGTCATTCCCAGCAAGCGTTCACCTGGCAGAAATTCAAAGAGAATTCCACCTTCCCACAAACCGTCTGATCTGTTACATGCCCGCCAGGTGGAACTCGACATTAGCAATGCTGCAGCGTCTGCACAAGCAGCAGAGGGCCATCAACGAGTACCTGTGTGAGTATGGCACAAGGACAGGTTCAGGTCAACTTGTTTTTTTTTCCCCCCCGCAGTGGCTGATGATCAAGGATGCATGCACTGTACTGTCACCATTTGAGGAGGCAACGAGGATGGTGAGCAGGGACAGTGCATGCATCAGTGACACAATTCCTTTAGTGTTCCTGCTGGAGCACACTCTGCGAGGAATTATAGATGTGGCTCTAGAGGCAGAGCAGCGGGAGGAAGAGGAGGCCTTCCCTAGCTCTCAAGGCCCCAGTCTTTTCGCAGACAGTATTCCAGCGGGTCCTACTCAGATCAGACAGGAGGAGGATGAGGAGGCAGAATATTTAAGTAGTGGGGGCATTGAAGGTGGGGATTCCTCAAGGGAGGGTTTCGTGTGCCCAGAAACACAAGGGCTAGTGCGTGGCTGGGAGGAGGAAGTGCACGATACGGTCATCCTCATTGACCATGAAGACTCGGAAGCTAATGCCACCTCCAACCTACGCTGCATGGGCTCCCTAATGATGCAAAGCCTGGTAAAGGACCCCAGGATTCGTGCTATCAAGGAGAGGGATCATTACTGGTTGGCAACCCTTCTTGATCCAAGATACAAGGGTAAAGTTGCAGAGCTCATCCTGCCCGCACAGAGGGAGCACAGGATGAAAAAACTTGAGGACGCTCTAAAGCGACACTTGTGTAACACCTTTCCAGGCACTGGTAGATTACCAAGTGCTGACACAAGTGCTTCTGAGGCTGCAGATGATCAGAGGAATAGTGGTGAAGGCCAGGGCCGCTTGACTGATGCATTTTTAAATTTTTTTAGTCCACGACGCCCAGGAACGTCAAATGTAGGCACCCATTGCCAGCGTCTTCACCATATGGTGCAGGACTACCCAGGGGCAAGGGCAGACCTGGATACCTTTCAAGCAGATGATCCACTGGCTTACTGGGTGTTGAGATTGGATCACTGGCCAGAATTTAGCCAATATGCTATGCAGCTACTAGGTTGCCCTTCATCCAGTGTGCTTTCCGAAAGGACATTCAGTGCCGCTGGAGGTTTTGTCACAGACAAAAGAGTGCGTCTGTCCAACGACTCTGTAGACCGGCTGACATTTATAAAAATGAATCAGTCCTGGATCAGCAGCTATCAATCCCCTGATGCTGAAGTAATGGAATAGATCGGAGATGTCCTCTTCTGCATTCACAAAACCTCCAGCACTGAACTCTTCCACAATACCACAAAAGGGTTACGGTGTGAAGGCACTTGCTGCCATGAAAGGCACAATGTTTGGCTGCACTGACGCCTGTGCCAGATTTATATCATTTTAAGTTTTTTGAACCGCAGGGTCCAACCCTGCACTCTTCCACAATACCACAGAGGGGCTACTGTATTATGATGGCACTTGCAGGCCTTGCACCAAAAGCACAATATCTGGGTGCACTGACGCCTTAACCAGATGCATATCTTTTTAATATAGGACCACATGGTCCACCCCTGCATTCTTCCACAATACTATAGAGGGGTTACTGTATGATGATACTTGCTGGCCTGGCAGTCTTGCACCAAAGGCAGAATATCTGGGTGCACTGACGCCTTAACCAGATGCATTTTTGTTTAATATAGGACCGCAAGGTTCACCCCTGCATTCTTCCACAATACCACAGAGGGGTTACTGTATGATGATACTTGCTAGCCTGGCACCAAAGGCACAATATCTGGGTGCACTGAAGCCTTGACCAGAATCATATTTTTTCAATATAGGACCACATGGTCCACCCCTGCATTCTTCCACAATACCACAGAGGGGTTACTGTATGATGATACTTGCTGGCCTGGCACCAAAGGCACAATATCTGGGTGCACTGACGCCTTGACCAGAATCATATCTTTTCAATATAGGACCACATGGTCCACCCCTGCATTCTGCCACAATACCACAGAGGGGTTACTGTATGATAGTACTTGCAGGCCTGGCACCAAAAGCACAATATTTGGGTGCACTGCCACTGACGCTTGTATCAGATTCATATCCTCAGAGGGGTTACGGTGTGACGGCACTGTTGGGGACGCTAAAGGACCAATTTTGAAGCACCTATTGTTACTTTCATCCAAAGCCTGCATAAGTTTAACAATAATTTAGCCAAAAAAATCAGTAAACTTTTTCTGCGTGTACGAAAATGTCTCCTCTTTTCATACAGACTGCCGCCCCAAGCAGCTGTTTATGGATAGATTAAAGGAAAAGCATTTACCGTCATTTGAAACGTCATTTTTTTGTTTTTAAGTGTTTTGATACATCCTAGAAATCCGCCACTTCACGGGCACGATATTTGAAGGAATTTTTGTTTTTTATTTTTAACCCTTATTTCATGGAAAACTCACTGTCCCTTTAAAAACGGGTTTTTTTAAAACTTTTTGTCCTTGTTTCCTGTCCCCCAGGGCACTACCCGGTCCCCCATACACCTTTTATGGCAAATATGTAGCATATATGACCTCTTGGAGGGCACTTTAAAAACCGAATTTTCAGCCCCATTGACTGCATTGAGTTCGAGTTCGGACCCGAACATATGGGAAGTTCGCGTTCGAGCCCGAACCGAACTCGGGGGGTGTTCGGCTCATCCCTTATAATGATCATTTGTTTTCACTTTTTTTTTAGGATAACCCACATTTATGTGATACTTTATACGTCCAGTGCCTGTGCTCTCAGCAGGATACTCTGGGGGGATTCTCAGGTTCCCCATGTCTGTTGTTTTAGATTTGTGCATGTCTTAACCGTGAACTAAAATATTGGATAAATCACTCTCTGAAACAACAGAACCATTAACTACCATCAAATCGAGACGATTCCAGGTAAAAATAAACACATAGGGCTATATTACAAAGTTGGTGCTAACTTAACCAGAGCTGTTGTAAACTTACCAGAGCCATTATGGCCTATGGAGGTTTTCAGTTTACAACAGCTCTGGTTACGTTAGCACCAACATTGTAATACTGCCCATAGATTTTATTAAGAAAATAATATCAATATAAGCAGAAAGTGTAAATGATCAGAATTGTCCAATTGGGCTTTGCAGGGCGGCGTGTAAGGAATGCTCCATCTCAAACTGCATGTATCGCTGCCAGAGAGGGAGAGGTAATAGTCAAACAATATTTGGCTGTTGTCTAAGGTGTTACAGTTACAAGTTTTATAAAGCGCTAACAAGTTTCGTAGTGCTGTACAATGGGAGGCAGAATAAAAAATATACATACCCAGGACATACTGAAAACGAGTGAAATCTCAATGTATCCTTCCTGATAAAATCTAAACAATAAAACAGTAAGACGGCGTGTCAGTCGCCACGCCGCCGTCTTCAAATGCGCGCGCAACCAGCGTACTGCTGGGTGCGCGCGCATCCAACCGCAGCGGCACGCGCACAACCGGTGTGCACGAGATGCAACAAAAATCCGTTGGAGAGGCGCTGAGGCTTTTTTTTTGTCCCTCATGGATCCCCCCTGCCCTGAGTCTCCCCCCGACGGCTGGTGCAGGGGAGGCTCTGGGCGCCGCATGCCGAAACCAGCGCGGCGAAGACCTGGGGACTTGATCATGGCACTGGAACAAGGTAAGTATTGGCCTCCCTGCAACTGGGCAACCTACCACCTTGAGCCTGTCCCCATGAGCTTACAATCTAAGGGATCCCATGAGCTTGCAATCTCAGGGGTCCCACGAGCTTGCAAACTAAGGGGTCCCATGAGCTTACAATCTAAGGGGTCCCATGAGTTTACAATCTAAGGTTGTTACAAACGCATTTATATAGAGAGATACTCTTGGATAGGACATTGAAAAACAAATATGTGGACATGAATTCTGAGCTGGCGACAACAACAATAGACAGCCCTCCGGGCAGGCTTAACAACTAGCATCTAATAAACCGTTTATTCCTTTAATCTGTAGTAAAAAGTCTCTTTATTTATTGATTTTTTTTTGTATCTTTTAGGCATTTTTCAAAAAGATTCCATTTTTATTTTCTAATAGCGTTTTTTTTCTGTAACAGTCCTTTTTATTATCATTCATAGGACCTTATATGTTAATTCCAGACATTTTCGTTTAGTAGTTTTTTTTTTTTAAACCTGCGAGTGACGGGTTTGCGGCGGCATTCGGTGGCTGATTCCCTGCACTTCAGGGACCCTGCGGTGAATTCACCGGGTAGATTTGATTCCCCAAAGTGCGGGGAACAACAGAACACTGAAATGTCTACGTCATTTCGGTGCTCTGTGAATATCCCCTTTAGTGGTGGTTTTATTACCGCCCCCTGGAAAGTACCAGCCTAGGCCTTGCCTACCCATGACATACTTGAAAATGAGAGAAATCTCAATGTATCCTTCCTGGTAAAATATTTTTGTGTACATTTTTTTAGTTTAGGGTGTCACCCTAGGGGGTGATGTCACCTGGTGCGGGCCGCACCCCCACCCCCTGTGGCGCCACTGGCCAGTATTGATTGCCAAGGACGTATATATTAGATCATTTTGTTCTCTTTGTTTTCATTTTAGATCATTGGTTCTGGTTTTTTTTTCGTTTCAGATCATACTGTATGTTTCCGAAAATTAATTATTTTCTGACAGTTTTGTTCCGTTTTTTCGGCATTTCGTATCATTTGCGCCCCGGTTTTTTTCCCGTTCCAGTCCCATAACAAAATTATTTCATTTGCATTGAAAAATCGATTTGGGATTTTGTAATTTAGGTGGCTGATATTTCGTTTTGGAAATGCTCCTGAAACAACGAAAATGGTGAATTTCTTATGAAATTCAATTCGAAACGATTACATCCCTACTGTGAGTTTTGTTGCTGTGGAGCTCTTTGATGTGCTCATACACACAGCACATTACTGTGAGTTTTCAAGCTGTGGAGCTCTGTGATACGCTCATACACACAGCACTTTATTGAGAGTTTTATTGCTGTAGAGCTCTGTGATATAGTAATGTGTGGTGTGTATCACAGAGCTCCACAGCAATAAAATCCGCCTGCTGCCCTACTCCAGTTCATGTCCCGTCGATCTGCCTTTTGTCAAATTCTGTATTCATTGTTAGTTCAATAAATTACCTGGATCTATCCCCATCAGTCTGCAGTGCCATCATTCCTGCATCCTGGGCTCACACCTGTTATTGGAAACCTGACAATACCCTGTCAAATATATAACCACATATTGGAAAAGAAATTTCAATGGAGAAAATGATTGAAATCTGAATAGAGTACATTTTGATATGGCATTGTGATGTGACATGACATATACACATTGTAATGATATCGTTTGAATCTTCTGACTGCTGAAGACTGTGCCCTTCCCAGCAATGCCTCTCTCTTTTTTTATTCACTCCTAGCCATTCAAGAGGGAGTGTGGTCCAACCAGGGCTGGATTAAGGGTATCATGGGCCTGGTGCTGAGGATTTTGTTGGGCCTATTTTTAGATACTGAGGCAACAAGCGCCAACTAAACTGTCAAATCACCAAATACTGCCGAATAGACAGAGAAATAAGGTGCAGTTCGCAACAATTAGGCAGTCTTCAGCGGCAGCAAAATTGTCTTACAGAGAAGTAATGGTTAATCTATTCACAGATGAACATATCACAGAATCCACAGCAATAAAACTCATGCTCAAACACACTACACATTACTGTGAGTTTTATTGTTGTGGAGCTCTGTGATACTCATACACACCGCACATTACTGTATCACAGAGCTCCAGAGCAATAAAACTCATAGCAATGTGCAGTGTGAATTAGTAGTCTCTCATTTATGGTTAGGCTGGCGTCAGACGAGCGCACTATGTGCACCCAAACTGACGTGCCTTCTGGCGTCTGTCACAGCATTGAGACGCTGCGACGGGGCCAGCCACACGCTGTTGCGCTCGCAGGAATTTTGCACATGCTGCAGCCGTGCATCAGCCCTCTCCATCAAAGTGCTAGGACGTGCGTTGACGGGGCTGCAAAACGCGATTCTCCATAGGAGGATCGAGCTTTGCAGCGCTGAGGGCACTAACTGCGCTCAGCAAGGTGGCCAGACGGTGCGTCGAGTGGAAGGAACGTCCACTCTCACACTAGTCTGACACCAGCCTTACTCTCGCTCTCTCACCCATCACATCTCTATGATCACTGTCTGACCCTCTCACTGTGTGACCTCTCTCTCTCTCTCTGTGACCTCTTTCATCCCACTTACTGTGAGACCTCTCTGTGACCCCCTTTCTTTTTAATTTCTCTGTGACCCCCTTTCTTTTTAATTTCTCTGTGACCCCCTTTCTTTTTAATTTCTGTGACCCTTTTTAATTTTCTGTGACACCCTCTCTTTTTCATTTCTCTGTATGACCCCCTTTCATTTTCTCTGTGACCCCCTTTCCTTTTCTGTGTGACCCCTTTTTTATTTCTTTCCTTTTCTCAGTGACCCCTTTCCTTTTCTGTGTGACCCTCTTTTTCATTTCTCTGACCCTCTTTTTCATTTCTCTGTGATCCCCTTTCTTTTTCATTTCTCTGTGACCCCCTTTTCTCAGTGACCCCCTTTTTCATTTCTCTGTGATCCCCTTTCTTTTTCATTTCTTTCCTTTTCTCAGTGACCCCCTTTTTCATTTCTCTGTGTGACCCCTTTCCTTTTCTGTGTGACCTTCTTTTTCATTTCTTTCCTTTTCTGTGACCCCTTTTTCATTTCTCTGTGTGACCACCTTTCATTTTCTCTCTGTGACCCCCTTTCCTGTGTGACCCCCTTCTTTTTTATTCCTCTCCTTTTCTGTGACCCCCTTTTTCATTTCTCTGTGTGACCCACTTTCTCCTTAAACCCTCTGTCTCCACTGTGTGCTGCCCCCCCTCCCCGCATGCTGCCCCTCCTCCTCCCTGCAAAGTGAGATCAGAGGAGAGCTGCGGGGTGGGGGGCTCAGTAAATTAAAAGAAACGCTGCTCACCCCAAGAGAATGATAGGGGAATCTCGCCTTTCCCCCTGGCTGCTGGTCGGCTCTGTGTTTCCTCACTGCCTTTCCACGCGGCTGGAAACAGGAAGACTTGATAGGAGGATGGGGAGGAGCAGCCAGTGTGTCTCCCTCAGCATCTGATCAGCGCCACCTACTGGCTGCTCCTCACAATAATCCTCCTACATAATCCACCTTTACATCGGCTGCAGTCTGCGTGTGTGTCAGGCCTGCCAGCCACAAGGTGATTGTGTGTGTGTGTCCTGTCGGCCAGCAGTTTATTCTTGGGGCAGCTGTGGGCCTATTTAATGGAAGGGGCCTGGAGCTGCCGCTCCATCCGCCCCTACATTAATCCGGCCCTGGGTCCAACGGATCCCCCTTCCCTTTCAGGCTCTCTCCCGGCAGCGTCTAGGGTGTGATGTCACCTGGTGCGGGCCGCACCCCACCCCCTGTGGCGCCACTGGCCAGTATTGATTGCCAAGGACGTCATCCCTGCAAAAGAGGTGCAGCAACCCCCAGACGATCGTTTCGGCCTTGTTAGGCCTCATCAGGAGGGTATAGCTGACACCCCTCTAGGCACCTCGAGCAAGGGGTCCACGTCTGGATTACCCTGTCGTCGGGGGTTGCTGCATCTCTCGTGCAGGGATGACGTCCTGTCCTTGGCAATCAGTACTGGCCACCCTTTCTGGGTGAGAGCAGGCTGATTTGCTTATGGAGCATTCCTCCCTGTAATGGCACAATCAAGCAAAAACTCTGTGAGACCTGAGTGGGCCCCACCATAGAGCAGGTCACTAGAGCAGCTGCTCATCCTCAGGACCCTCACAAACCTTTTTTTTCTCACTATGGTGGAAAAAAAGCCTAGTTCCTTTAAAATAAGTTAGGAACCTAAACTTTCACCCAAAAAATTCCGAAGAGGGGGTGGCCTGAAACTGATGTCATTGTGGCAGGCAATGATGTTAGTGTGGTGGTCGGGGTCTTTAAAACCAGAAGTATGACTTCAGGGAAGTCAGACTACTGCGGGACTCCAGCCACAGAGGTAAGTATAGGGAGGGAGGGGGGTTAAAGGACCACGACGTACAGGGTACGTCCTTGGTTCTCAACGGGATTTTTCCCAGGACATAACCTGCACATCACTAGTCACTAAGGAGTTAATCAGTGTCATGGTCTCCTCAACAGTTGCCAGGCAGAGTAAAAAAAAAAAAGATTTCTCTGACCAGCACCCAGAAATCTGATCTCTACTGGAGATTTTCAAAACAGGATCTGTTGCTAATATCAGCTCTCCTGCTGTGCGCTAATTGAGCTCTGCCGGGCAGTCAAACAAACTGTCCATAAAAGTGCTGGTTGAGATCGGAATGCTGATTTTCGTTTTCCTGCTACACAGACAAGGTGCCTGCCTCAACCCCAAAATGTCTGAAAATGCACCCATTATTTTCCTTAACCCCTTCCCGACCGCTGATGTACCATATACGTCCTGCCCATGGGTCTCCCTTAGACCGGCAGACATACATAGTATTTCAGCGGGCTCCTAACCTCCCTCCTGCCGATACTCACCTCCCTCGCTGGCTCCAACGGCGTCTATGGCAAGCTGGAAGCTTGCCTCACCGTTTCCCTGGGGGCCGGCAGATCCGATGACGTCATCACGCTGCGTGATGACATCATCGGCAGGCGCCGGTAAGGAAAATTCAGGAAGGGGAGGGTTGGCTCATTTGGAGCCCTCTATATCCCCAACCATTTATGATACAGTGATGCTTTTTGCATTAACTGTTTCGCTGCCGATCGTGATTTGACGCAAATCAGCCAAGCCTCCAGGTTCCCCCCCACCCACTGACAACCTCACCATATGTGTGAGGATGTCAGTGGGCCAGTTAACCCCCTAGCTGCCATGTGGAGATAGGGAGATACTCTGGATCTGTGGCAGCTAGAGGGTTATATTTGACATCATTGGAAAGGCCTGATCGTGGCCTTTCCAATGATACCAAACATTACCAGGTAAAAATATATATTTTTTCTTGTCTGGGGGGGGTTTAGTTAAATGGGATACAGCGCTCAAAGACCTAAGTCCATGGGAAAGTGGGGTAGACACAAAATATGTCCATAAACAGTAGTCCTTGTCTTTAGGAGTAGATCTTCTTAAAAATGCAGATGAAGTATGCACTGTAGGAAAAAACACAGAGGACCAAAAATTGTGCAGTATGATAGCACCCAAAATGAGAGCAACTCATATTAATATTTCACTCACATTCTGGGGAGCCCACAACCGGCTCCTGGGAATAAAGCAGGCAGGGACTTTATATTACGTGCCCATAGACCCTCCAATCGGTTTCTCCAGAATTCGTCGAGAGAGAAATGCTGTAGGGAAATCAACAGAGACCAAAAGAGCACCTCCTAGTGCGGTAAATTACAAATGATTTTGTGGTTTAAAAAGAGCGCCAAGTTTAAACTCACAAGCAGTTGAGCCTCTATTGGCTCCGTCACAATGCGAACAGGGAGTCATATAGGTGTCTCCAAAACCTTCTTTGCAGGGTTCAAAAAAGGCAGACAGCGATTGAGTTCAAAAATAAAAACATTTATTAAAATAGATAAATCATATCTACCAGACCAGGACGCGTTTTCCCAACAGTGGCTTCCTCAGCTGGATATTACATGTCTACTCTTGCTGCGGCCTTTATACAAAATGCATGATTTGTTAAACAATTAAAAAATTTATTAAAATTGGCTGTGATTGACCTCAGGTGTAATTGGATCGCGCCTGCCATTTTGCGCATGCTCAGAACTCCGCGGGTCACCCTGGAACACGGAAACCAAGATTTTACATAAAGTTAAAAAATAAAATATATATAATTTTTTTTTTCCCTTCCTTCCCTTTCTGCGCCCGCCGTTTTGCGCATGCGCATTCGTCTCGCGTTCCAACCTGGAACGCGGAACTCCTCAATACTCCCACTCGGTGCTTTTAAGTCTCCTATAATCCACATAGCACCTAAAAGAGTGGTCTCAAGGATAACTGTCTTTTAGACATGTGCATTCGTTTTAGTACTAAAACGATTTAGTCCGAATTTTGGGATAATTTAGTTTTCATATGACTCAAGAGAAACGAAACTGCTCAGTACAAAAAACGAAAGAAACTAAAATAAATGCACTACATTTTAGTTTCAGTCCTTTTTGTGATATTACATTGATGAGTGAAGGAGACCAGCAATGAAGAGCGTAACATCGCAACATCCGAAGTTCTGCACCCTCCACATGCCAATGCAGTAGGATGTTCTATACATTATACAGAGAGGGGTATTAATGCAGGAGGATGTTATATACATTATACAGAGAAGGTATAAATTGAGGAGCATGTTCTATACAGAGAGGGACATTAATTAATTCCAGGAGGATGTTCTATATATTATACAGAGAGGGGTATTAATTAATGCAGGTGGATGTTGTATACATTATACAGAGGGGGTATTAATTATTGCAGGAGGATGTTCTAAACATTATACAGAGAGGAGCCTTTTTTTTTAGCCCTTTAAATCCAGTGGCTGTGAGCGCTGAGATCGGCTGCTTGTTAAATTATCTCTCAGTACAATCAGGGTTATTCAGAGAGCGTGAAAAGCAGGAGAATGACTGGAGAATGAAAATTTCTAGGTCAAAATAGCCAAACCAGAAGAATTCACCCTTTCATCTCACTTTCCAAGTCGGCTATTTTGACCTAGAATTTTTCATTCTCCCAGTCATTCTCCTGCTTTCACGCTCTCTGAATAACCGTGAATGTATCAGGCTCAGCTGTTACAGTAACTGACTGTAACAGCGCAGAGTTTCAGTAAAAACAGGAAATAATAGTGTTCTAACCTCTTATATATAAATATTATTTACTCGTTTTACGGAAAACTCTGAGCGCTGTGATGAGCAGCAGTCAGTTACTGTAACAGCTTTGCCTGACACGCGGGCAGTATTACATGTTGGTGCTAACTTAACCAGAGCTGTTGTAAACTGAAAACCTCCATAGGCTATAATGGCTCTGGGAAGTTTACAACAGCTCTGGTTAAGTTGGCACCAACTATGTAATATGGCCCACATTGTGCTGAGAGTGAGAGATACTGTAACAAGCAGCGATCTCAGCCCTCTGAGGAGCCACTACAATAGTAATTGTATCCGCTGGTTTTCGGAAGAATGAAATTAGTTTTCATACTAAAGAACTGAAAACGATTTCTTTAGCAACTAAATAAATTGCATTTTTAGTACTAATCCAATTAGTTCAAAACGAAATTTTGTGCTGTGCACATGTCTACTGTCTTTGGTCTGAGCGGGGGCCACAGACTTGGAGGCTATTAAAAGGGCTGGCATATGGAATAAACTAAATGGCACAGCACTACATTATATAAAAAAAAAGGGAATAATAATCACAAAGCTGTATAAACTGTAGATCGATAATCTAATGCCATATGGTGTCACAGCGCTACAATTGCATTAGTAATATACACAAATAATGTTATAACATATGCGCCGTAACACCATATAATACTTCAATGGCATTAATAATTTTAAAATAATTAATTATATTAAGGGCTAATATATTAAAGTGAACAGGTGCTCGTATAAATATTGATTGCTATAAATTGTGCAGATGGGCACACCATCATATCTGTAAGCCATCATGGTCGTATACCGTGATGGGTATGTGTAACATTACTAATTACTTCTAGGAGAATGGATAATCTTATAATGGATGAATATGAAGGGATTTCGTTATATAAAAAAACATTACTAAAAATTATAGAATGCAATAGGTGTGCATTAAGTGTGCAAATCGCATGAATTAAAATGCCATGGTATATATAAGTATAATCAAGACTTAATAAAGTGCAATAAATGTGCTTAACATGTGCATACTACAGAGATCATACTACTATGATATAATAATGTACAAACTCTTATATTTAGGGCCCATCAGATTAAAATAAATTAAAATAATCAAGAGATATAAAATCCCTATGGGTCATCATTGTCAAGTAGATACATAAATGTGTAGTGTATAATGTTATGGAGTTAGATATAAAGTGCTAATTTACTTAGAAGTGTAACTAGTGTGCACATGAATATGAGTGACGATACGGTAATAATAAAGGCCTCTGAGGGCTAATACGTATATAATTAGATATAAAAATAGTTGAGAAAAAAAAAAGATAATGTGCAAACTAGCTAAAATGACAGTGCATTACATATCCAATAAAAACATTAACATTCATCTATACAGTACTGGTAACATTAAAATACATGTTTCTTATTGCCATTAACATCATCATAAAGGTAATTGGAAATTAATAAGATCTAAATCTAAAGGAAGTGAACCAATTCGAAATCATTATTTAGGCCTCCCGGCGCCAGAGTCCCTAAATCAAAAATAAGTCTCATCTCCTCTCTCCCCAGTGCCGTAGTTTCACTTACACCTTTATTGGTGCATCTCACTTTTTTTACAGCAGAAAATTTAAGGCCTCTTGGACATCCATTATGGGATAGTTTAAAATGCTGAGATACAGAATGTTTATCGTATCATTTGTTAATGTTCCTAACATGCTCAGAAATTCTGACATTTAGGGCCTGGCTCGTACGACCCACATATTGGAATCCACACGGGCACTCCAAAAGATATAACACATTCTTAGAATAGCAGGTTAAGATTTTATTTATCTTAACCGTCTTCCCAGTCTTTTTATTAATAAAATTCTCAGTGTACCGTTTCTTATTCCCTGTGGATCTACAGGCCAAACATTGGCCACAACCATAAAAACCTTCTTTTACATGGAAGTGATTAACTTCCTTCTTATTAACAATTTTACTCTTAACAAGTCTCTTTTTTATATTTTTGGCCCCTCGAAAAATAATCCTGGGTTTATCTCCTATAATTAGATTCAGATCCTTATCTTTCTATAAAAAATGCCAATATTTTTTAAAAATCTTTTTAATTAAAACACTGTTTTCATTAAAATCACATAGGAAGGGAACTCCTTTTACCACTTCTTTCCTGGTTTTATATTGTATGAGGCTATTTCGATCCACGGTTTTCAAATCTCTAATTAATCCTTCTAATTCAACCTGATCATAGCCTTTATCTATGAACTCCTGTTTAAGGATCCCTACCTGTTCTTCAAAAATCGTGTCATCTGAGCAGTTCCTGCGCAACCTAGTGAACTGCCCCTTTGGGATTCCCTTAAGCCATATCATGTTGTGACAACTTGTCTTATCGATATACGTATTAGTATCCACATCTTTAAAATATGTCTTGGTCTCTATGACTCCATCCCTCACGTAGATCTCAAGATCAAGAAAAGAGATTCTTTCTTTACTCCACTTCTTTTCAAGTTTTATACCCCATTCCTCATTGTCCAGGCTTGATAAAAATTCCAACAGTTCTATCCCTCTCCCCTCCATATGAATAGCAAATCATCTATATACCTCCTATAAAAAGGGACCCTGTCCTGCGCCCAGTCACGCGAACCATAGATAAAACTGGTTTCCCAGCCTGCCATATATAGGTTTGCGTAACTGGGCGCAAACCGGGTGCCCATAGTGATCCCCCTCGTCTGAATATAAAATTCTCCATCAAATTGGAAGTAATTGTTATTCAATATGAACTCTATCCCATCCATTACAAAATCGATCTGTTTATTCTCCAGACCCCTAGACGTAATTAATTGTTCCTTAACTACTTCCATTCCTTTATTATGGGGAATGTTACTGTATAACGCATTTACGTCACACGTCACCAGACAGTATTCATCCTTCCAATGAACCTCTTTCAATCTTTGCAGTATATCAATGGTATCTTTAGTATAGGAAACTATATTCTTAACAATGGGCTGGAGAATTCAGTCGACATATTCTGACAGGTTACTGGTGATTGAATTAATCCCTGCAACAATGGATCTTCCTGGGGGTTCAATTGGGTTCTTGTGAATTTTAGGTAGTATATAAAATGAAGGGGTCTTCGGATACAAGTTATGGAGAAATTTGTGCTCCTTATCAGTTATAATTAATTCCTCTTTTCCTCTATCCAATAATGTCTTTAGTCCTGTTTTGATCCCATTAATCGGATCCCCTTTTATTACTTGATATGTTACACCATCATTCAGTATCTTCTTAACTTCTAGAACATATTTTTCTTTAGATAAGATCACCACACCCCCCCCCTTTTTGTCCGCGGGCTTAATCACGATATTCTCATCTTGCTCTAGAGCTCTCATTGCATCGTTCTCTTCTTTAGATAAAATATAATCTATCTTTTTATTACTAATCTTCTCTAAATCCGTCATAACTAAGGTTTCAAAGACCTTCATCTCCTCTGAGATGTAGTTGCGTGGAAAAAACGTGGAGACTACACCTTTTACTCCCACCCCAACTCGGTCTACACCCGCATCGACTTCATCCTTTTGTGTGTGGCCTTATAGCCGCACGCATCCATGAGATTACGTGGTCTCACCATGCCTCCATTAGTTTAACTATGATGGACGGTGCCCCCAGGATGTCCCTCCTGCCTACGGCCAACCGTGAAGAAATCTACACAGCGTTCTCCCACATCGTTCAGGATAATAATCCCTCCCACTACCCCCTTGACTGCCCATAAATTGGTCCTCCTTGGCCGCTTAATCAGCCTGCAGATTGCCCACACTATGTGCCAGAGGGCTAAAATGTCTGAACTCTTCCAGTCGCTCTGGATACTAGAGCGCTCCCACAAGGACCATCCTGACCCGATGACCTGGAATGACTTGGTTGCGGCCAAAGGAGAACTGAATTCCCTGCTGACCGAAAGGGCCCGGGGTGACCTACGTCTGGTTGGCCAATTATTTTTCGAGAAGAGTGACAAACTGGACTCTATGCTGGCACGCAGGCTGCGTGGTCTCCGTAAACGTAGCATCATCGCAAAAATTCGCCGCCCTGACAAAACCCCTGCTCATGATCCCGACTTGATTGCTGATGCATTCGCCCTTTATTACTCTGGCCTCTACGACGGCACCATGACGGATCCCACACAACACGTGCAGGTGACATTCGTCTCTTCCTTGACAAATTGCCCTTATGTGTTTCCCAGCTTTATTCTGCTAATTATCCTGCGATGGTCACCTCAGTTAAGTCTCTGCTCTGACAATGGTCTTCCTATTCCATGTCATATACAAGTTTACGCCCTTAAAAAGGACTGTCCTCCCTATCTGTTCCATACCTTGCCCATCCCTTTGCAGCCCTCTAATTCCCCAACCTACAGTCTGCATTTTTCAGCTTTATCTGGTTGGGCAGGTGACCCCGGATCTCCCGCACTGTACTCCTCCACCCATGATCCCAGGGTGGACTGACGGTCCCGGGCCTCCGATACTACTACCACGCGTCTCAGTTGTCACAGTTGCTTCAGTGGAGAGCCGTCGGGGGCCGGATCTGCTGGGTTGACATTGAGTTGCAGTGTGTCCGGCCGTCCTGGCTCTCCCACCTTCTATGGCGTCCATTATCTCCCCTTGAGAAATTTTCCCTTTCACCTACGTCCACTCACTCCCTGGCCCTTTGGAATTTACTTAAATTCCAATCTGCCTTGACGACTGACCTCTCCTTACTGACTCCCCTGGTTCACAATTCCTCCTTCCTTCCCTGGGACAGACCAGGCGACCCTGCCTTTTGGTGGTAGGAGGACAGGGGTCTGCTGTCTGTGGGAGCCGTGCTTCTCCAGGGGTAAGTTCCCCTCTTGGGGGTACTTTAGAGATTACGATATCCCTCACCGTGAATACCTGACATATCTCCAATTACGCCATTTTATTACTAGCCTCTTCTCACCTATCCCCCCCCTCCTCAGCATACACCCTTCGAGAGACTGGTTTTGTGGGGTGCGGGCAAGACAGGAGCCATCTCTCGTATTTAGTATATTCTCCTCTCCCGGCCTTGTCAGCCACCTGTCCCTTTCAACTACTATGGGAACGGGATGTGGGACGCCATTATGGATTTCTCTACGAGGCTCACGACATGCGTCCTGATTAAAGCGAATTGTTATAAGCTCCTGTAGCGTTGGTACCTCGACCCTGTCCGCATCCAGCGAATATACCCCACTGCCTTGGGGTTATGCCCCATCACTGTGACGCACGAGGCACGTTCTTTCATATGTGGAGGAAATGTGGGAGGGTCCAAGATCTCTGTTCTTCAGTCTTTGATCTGTTATCAATGGTACTAGTGGACCCCCATCTACCCTGACCCCCTCCTGGCACTCCTCAATAGCCTCTTCAGATGTCAAAGCCTAGCTCGCCCTGCTCTCCATCTGGCCCACTTAGTTTCCACGGTCTCCCGGATCTGTATTGCTCAGTCCTTCCCTCCTTGACCGAGATTAAATCTAAAGTATGGTATCTCTACCGTGTGGAGTATCTAACTGCTGAATTGCATGACAATATAGTCTAATGCGATGGGCCCCGTGACTGGCCTCGCAGGTCGCTCCACGGCTCGCTCTCCCTGATTAGAGTGGTCCGATGCTACCCCTCCTCTACTCTGACCGTTGGTTTCCTTTTATATGGTTTGTTTTTATCTAGTATTGTGATTGGTTTATATGCTCGCTGCTGACAAGGTTTTTGTTTTCTGTACTAGACACATCTCTGTGTCTTGTCTTTTATACCTTGTGAGTTGTGACTAGGGATGAGCTGTTCGGTTCGGAGTTCGAACAACGAACATTTCCGCGTGTTCGCCGCATGTTCGCCCACAATGCACCACAATGCACTTTGGCTACAGCCTTGCACCTGACCACAGGTTCAAGACTATGTCAATCACGGCTCAGAGTCCTGATTGGGCAAATTTTGCCCAATCATGGGCTCACAGAGCTAAGTCCCGCAGCACACTATATAAGGCTTCACACAGCACTTCAGCACAATAGGGATGTGCGTTTCGGGTTTCGGAATTTCGGAATTTTCACGAAATTTCCCGATTCGTGTTTTCGGATGCGGCCGAATTTCCGAAAATTTTTAGATCCGAAAATGGCAGATCCGAAACGTTTTCCGAGCCGAAACGAAATATTTTCGGAATTTTCGAATGGACTTGAAATGTGTCAAATCGAAATTTATTGCTTTGAAACGAGGAGAACAGACTTTCCGAAAAAACGAAAATTTCCGAACTTACGAAAAGTCGATACAAAAAACGAGCTAAGTGACACGAAAATACGAAAAATGGTCGAAATTGCGAAAACATGTACAATTCCGAAAAACGAAAATTTCCGAAAATCACGAAAAGTCGATACAAAAAGCGAGCTAAGTGACACGAAAATCCGAAAAATGGTCGATATTCCGAAAAAAAAGAGTACACGAAAAACGAATCGAGCCGAACCGAAGCGAAACAGAAATCGGTCGAAACGAGCCGAATCGAAAAGTTTAAAAATCCGAAAAATTTAACCGAATCGAACCGAAAAAAAAATCGGTGCACAAGCCTACAGCACGTTTTTGAGAGGAGATTGTTCTTGTGTTAGTGTGTGTTCTCACTGCCAGTCTGCCACCAGCTACTGGGGGGTGTCTCATTTCTACAAAATATCTGGGAATTGTTCTAATCTGTGTGTTCTCACTGCCACCCAGTATTTTGGGGGTCAGTAATTTCTACAAAATATTTTGGAATTGTTATAATCCGTGTGTTCTCACTGTCACCCAGTAATTTGGGGGGTCTGTAATCTCTACAAAATATTTGGGAATTGTTATAATCCGTGTGTTCTCACTGGCTGCCACCAAGTATTTTGGGGGTCAGTAATTTCTACAAAATATTTGGGAATTGTTATAATCCGTGTGTTCTCACTGCCACCAAGTATTTTGGGGGTTAGTAATTTCTACAAAATATCTGGGAATTGTGGTAATCTGTGTCTTGTCACTGCCACCCATCAGGGGGTCTCACTGATTTAAAGGAGGTTTCTGGGAATTGTAATCTGTGTCTTGTCACTGGCTGCCAGCTATCAGGGTGTCTCACTGAGTTATACCAGAGTTCTGGAAATCTTTAATCTTTATACCAGAGTTGAATCAGAGTTCTGTATATATTTAATCTATATATTACTCACCATGTCAGAAAGACCACAAAGGACAGGCAGACGCTCCCAGGCACAGATAAGAGGGTAAGCAGCCTCTGTGTCAGGAGGCTGTGCCTCTGGTCGTCGTGGACGTGGTGCATCCTCTGCAGGGGCACGCTTTACCTTTCTAACTGGTGCTAGCCGTCTTAAGCAGCAGCAACATACAGAGGATTTGGTGGATTGGCTAACCAGGCCATCCTCATCCTCCGACAGCCAGGCTTGTAGTGGTTTACAGTCCACCTCAGCTGCCAAAGCATCTAATGCAGCCTCCATGTCCACAGCTACTCCTGCCGTAGCCTCACTATCACACACAGAGGAGTCAGCTGAATTGTTTGACTACAATGACAGTGACATGCTGCTTGAGGATGCGCAGCAACTATAGTGCTCTGATTCAATCTCTGAGGTTGAGGAAGGGAATATAATTAACCTAGAGGAAGGGGGTGCCAGTGATGACACACAAATAACTGGCACTCATGTTGCCCCAGCAGCTGCAGCATACTGCCAAGTTGGCTCCAGTGACGAGGAGATAGGGGGTGATGACAATGATGATGAGGTCACTGACTCCACCTGGGTGCCTGATCGAACAGAGGAGTCAAGTGAGGAGGAGGAGGCACAACAAACACGAGGCACAACATCCTCTATGACCAACCGTAGCACTAGCCAGTCCAAGGCATCAGATGTCAGAGCTGCTCAGGTGCAGAGCGCTGTTGTCTCAAAGCACACATCCAGGAACTCTGCTGTCTTGGAGTTCTTTAAGAAATGTGCAGCAGAACCCACCGTTGCTATTTGTAATCTATGTCAGATGAGGCTCAAGCGTGGGAAAGACACCACGTGCTTGAAGGCGACATATGACCACCTACCACACATCCCGTTGGTGCAAAACTTTGCGTAGGTCCTCCTTGTGGCAGACTAGATCTATATTCCTATCTATATAAGGGTCTGCCTGTATATGTGTGTCTATCTCCTCCATATAGAGTTATGTTCATATTTGTGTCTGACCATTTGGTAAGTGTATCCCTGGGTTTTCAGCTGAAATGTAATCAAAAGGTTTAGCTTTCTCCCTTGGGGGGAGGATGTAACACGTAGCTGTAAAAAGGGAATTTCTTTTGTACACTGCCATAGCAAATCACACCTTAGCAGACAAATCGGCACCAAGAGAGCTGAACACGATCTTCAAAGAAAGGAAGCACATCCTTGATCTCTAAGGGGGTCTGGAGGGAAGAGGGACGCCTTTAGGCAATTAAAGATTAATTGACAAGCTTACTGAGCATGGCCGAGAATTGCACCCTGGGAAATGAAGTCCAGGACACTATGGGTGGGGGCTGGAAAGATCAGGAAGTTTATAAATTCGGAACACTGGCCATGTGTTTTTGGCTGATCACTTGGGATTCCTTCTAAAGAGGACTGATTTGTCCATGCTCTACCTCCAGATCCCAGGAGGCACCGATGCCAGTTACTGAGTATACCGTCGTAAGTAAGGCTCTGTGATTAACACCTTTTTCTTTATATTTTGCTGTGTATTGTATAAGTAATTGATTTATTCTAGTTATGATTTTTTATGTAACTAAGCACTGATTTTTCTATCCTAAATAAACCAAAAAAATATTTAAGTTTTGACTCTGGCTGATGAAATCCACGCTAACTAAGAGATTGGGAGTATTGCTATTTGCCTTAAGCTCGGTTATATATAAGAAATTGCGTGTTGCGGTCGTCAGGAAACGGCAGGGAATTGTGGGATCTGTAGTCACTGTCGAGTCTAGGATAGTACGGCGGCTAAGCCCTGCGTCTCCTGTTGCGACGCTCGTAGTGTCCGTGAGGACTGGTGGCAGCGTTACTAATAGAATAAGAAAGTGAGTTCCAGGATTGTGAGAGACGTAGTGAGTACGCGCGTCAGGAGAAGACTTGTGCTGCGTTGCAATCTTGGGATCAGTATATCGCGCCCTACGTGCCTGCTGTGAGAGGTAGTGTGGCCGGGACGGGTAGAGAAGTGCGCGTAATTATCTGGGTCTAGGATAGATGGATAGTGCGCGGCTTAACCCGGCGTCTTTACGCAACAGCGCGCGTAGTTGGGTCGTGACACTCCTCACCTGTCTCTACCCCCACTATATGCCCTGCCATGTCATTGACTCCAACCTCCACTAACAGGGATGATGCTACAGTAATGAATGTACCAGGTCCTTCCTCACAATGTGACAGCATCCCATCAGCTGAAGATTTACGCAGTCAGATTACGTTGCCCCAGCTGCTGCAGCGTAAGAAAAAATATAGTCCCAACCATCCCCAAGCACAGCGTCTAAATGCCAGTTTAGCAAAATTACTCACATTGCAGCTGCTACCTTTCCAGCTGGTGGACTCTGCTCCCTTACGTGAATTTGCTGAATTTGCTGTACCACAGTGGCATATTCCAAAACGCCATTACTTTTCACGGAAGGCCATTCCAGCACTATACCAGCACGTGGAAGACAATGTTATCGAGTCATTGGGAAAGGCAGTCAGCAGCAAGGTGCATGTGACTTTAGACACGTGGTCCAGCAAGCATGGACAGGGCCGTTACATTTCCTTCACAGCACACTGGGTAACTCTGATTGCAGCTGGGAGGGATGCAAGATGGGGCTCTGTGCTGGAGCTTGTTCATCCACCACGCCTCCAGAAAGCTGCTTGTATGAGGTCTGTCTGCTCCACCACCACCTCTCCCTCTTCCTCCTCCTCTTTCTCTGTCTCTGGCAAAGTGGCAGTTAAACAGAGTTTAAGTGGCAGGGGCTACGCAATGGCTCAAGCAAAAAGATGCCATACTGTGCTTGAGCTGGTTTGTTTAGGGGACAGGAGCCACACCGGGCCAGAAATTCTATCAGCTCTGCAGGGGCAGGTGCAGAGATGGTTAACACCACGCCAGCTTCAGCTGGGAATGGTCGTCTGTGATAATGGCAGCAACCTTCTCTCCGCCCTACGCCTGGGTAAGTTTACGCATTTACCATGCCTAGCACACGTCCTAAATCTGGTGGTGCAGCGTTTCCTAACCAGGTACCCAGGGCTGGCAGAGCTCCTCAGCCAGGCCAGAAAAGTCTGCAGCCACTTCAGACGGTCATTCCCAACAAGTGTTCGCCTGGCAGAAATTCAAAGAGAATTCCACCTTCCCACAAACCGTCTGATCTGTGACTTGCCCACCAGGTGAAACTCGACATTAGCAATGCTGCAGCGTCTGCACAAGCAGCAGAGGGCCATCAACGAGTACCTGTGTGAGTATGGCACAAGGACAGGTTCAGGTCAACTTGGTTTTTTTCCCCCCCTGCAGTGGCTGATGATCAAGGATGCATGCACTGTACTGTCACCATTTGAGGAGGCAACGAGGATGGTGAGCAGGGACAGTGCATGCATCAGTGACACAATTCCTTTAGTGTTCCTGCTGGAGCACACTCTGCAGGGAATTATAGATGTGGCTCTAGAGGCAGAGCAGCGGGAGGAAGTGGAGGCCTTCCCTAGCTCTCAAGGCCACAGTCTTTCCGCAGACAGCATTCCAGTGGGTCCTCCTCAGATCAGACAGGAGGAGGATGAGGAGGAATATTTAAGTAGTGGGGGCATTGAAGGTGGGGATTCCTCAAGGGAGGGTTTTGTGTGCCCAGAAACCCAAGGACTAGTACGTGGCTGGGAGGAGGAAGTGCACGATGGGGTCATCCTCCTCATTGACCAGGAAGACACTGAAGCTAATGCCACCTCCAACCTACGCTGCATGGGCTCCCTTATCCTGCAAAGCCTGGTAAAGGACCCCAGGATTCGTGCTATCAAGGAGAGGGATCATTACTGGTTGGCAAACCTTCTTGATCCACGATACAAGGGTAAAGTTGCAGAGCTTATCCTGCCCGCACAGAGGGAGGACAGGATGAAAATACTTGAGGACGCTCTAAAGCAACACTTGTGTAACACCTTTCCAGGCACTGGTAGGTTACCAAGTGATGACACAGGTGCTTCTGAGGCTGCGGATGATCAGAGGAATAGTGGTGAAGGCCGGGGCCGCTTGACTGATGCCTTTTCCAATTTTTTTAGTCCACAACGCCTAGGGACGTCAAATGTAGGCACCCATTGCCAGCGTCTTCACCGTATGGTGCAGGACTACCTAGGAGCAAGGGCAGATCTGGATACCTTTCCAGCAGATGATCCACTGGCTTACTGGGTGTTGAGATTGGATCACTGGCCAGAATTTAGCCAATATGCTATGCAGCTACTAGGTTGCCCTTCATCCAGCGTACTTTCTGAAAGGACGTTCAGTGCCGCTGGAGGTTTTGTCACAGACAACAGAGTGCGTCTGTCACCGACTCTGTAGACCGGCTGACATTTATAAAAATGAATCAGCCCTGGATCAGCAGCTATCAATCCCCTGATGCTGACGTAACTGAATAGATCGGGGATTTCTTCTGCATTCACAAAACCTCCACCACTGAACTCCTACACAATACCACAAAGGGGTTACGGTGTGAAGGTACTTGCTGCCACCAAAGGCAAAATATTTGGGTGCACTGACACCATTACCAGACTTATATCTTTTAAATTTTTTGAACCGCAGGGTCCAACCCTGCACTCTTCCACAATACCACAGAGGGGTTACTGTATGATGGCACTTGCTGGCCTGGCACCAAAGGCACAATATTTGGGTGCACTGACGCCTTTACCAGATTCATATCTTTTTAATATAGGACCGCATGGTCCACCCCGGCACTCTTCCACAATACCACAGAGGGGTTACTGTATGATGGCACTTGCTGGCCTGGCACCAAAGGCACAATATTTGGGTGCACTGACGCCTTTACCAGATTCATATTTTTTTAATATAGGACCGCAGGGTCCAACCCTGCACTCTTCCACAATACCACAGAGGGTTTACAGTGTGACGGCACTGTTGCCGACACTAAAGGCCCAATTTTAAAGCACCTTACTTACTTTCACCTTACACCTTACTTTCATTCAAAGCCTGCATAAGTTTCACCATAATTTAGCCAAACAAAATCACTAAACTTGTTCTGCGCGTCCTAAAAGGTCTCCTCTTTTAATACAGACTGCCGCCCCAAGCAGTTGTTTATGAATAGATTAAAGGAAAAGCGTTTACCGTCATTTGAAACTTCATTTTTTTGTTTTTAAATGTTTCTATACATCCTACAAATCCGCCACTTCACGGGCAGTTTATGGGGACCTCCTAGGCACGATATTTGAAGGAATTTTTCATTTTTAACCCTTATTTCATGGAAAACTCACTGTCCCTTTAAAAACGTTTTTTTTTTTAACTCTTTGTCCTTTTTTCCTGTCCCCCAGGGCACTACCCGGACCCCCATACACCTTTTATGGCAAATATCTTGCATATATGCCCTGTTGGAGGGTACTCTAAAAACCGAACTTTTGACTCCCATTGACTTGCATGGAGTTCGGTTCGTGTTCGAGTTCGAACTCGAACTTTTGAAATTGTTAGAGTTCGTATGCGAACCGAACACGGGGGTGTTCGGCTCATCCCTAGTTGTGACTGTCTTTTTCTTTGTTATTTATTGTAATACAGGTTTTAGTACAGGGTTAGCACAGGTTTTTGGGATATTTTGACAGTATTTGTAATCATAACGAATGGTACGCGATACATTTCACAGAATGAGAGAGCACTAATAATATCAAAACGCATATGTGGTTGTATGTCGTTGTTGTGACTGTTTTATACCTGTATCACTTGTCCTAAAAACCTCTTAATAAATTGATTTGTGGAAAAAAGGTGATTTGGCAGGAGAAGTGAAAATTCTAGGTCAAAATAGCCAAACCAGAAAAGTTTTCCCATTTATCTTACTTTTGTTTAGATTGTTCTCTTCTCCTGCCAATTCTCCAGAGTTTTTACCTTATACTAAATAGACCTGTATGGTATATATTAATGTGTGGGTCACTGTAGCCTTTTCCAACTGCCCCTATCAAGAAAGTGTTTGCATCTGTTAAAGGTTGTAGTAGTTTTTGTCTGTCTTGTTTGGGAAGCACTGCCCCATTATCTGATGATGTAAATCGAAATCCCCTGTTTACCTGGTTTTCCTCACACTCTATCTACTATTATTCTGGTTTCTTGTAATGTTGTGCTATGGGTCTTGGTGACCAGAATTAATCCCTTTATCTGTCCCTAGTCTAATTAGGTCATAGACAGGCAGTAGTGCAGTAATTTCTGAGCAGTAACAGCAATATCCCTCCAGGGGAAGGATTAATGATGAAGTGCAGTAAAACCCCAGGGTGTCATTTTCCATTGGCCGCCAGGCTCCGCCTGGCACTATATATATTACTCATTAAAGGCTCAGTTATTGGCTGACTGTTATAACCTCAAGCTCTGCATGGTGCCTCATTTCTCAGCAATGATAATCACCATGCTTTCAGTGTCCCCATCCTTAGGCTTCTGCTAAGGGCTAGAGAAAGACACAAGAGACTGCTGGTGGGAGAACAGGGGTCTGGCAAGGAAGCAGCATTAACAGATGTGACCCAGTCAGGGTATGGAGATCTGTTACAGTGCATATGTTTTGATTGAAGTAAATGCTTCCCTTTGAAAAATGTTTAATTGGATGATAGCTATTAGCTGCAGTTGCATGCCTAACAAAACAGGTTTGCGATGATAGTGAACCTAGAGTATGAGAGAAGCACTTTTTACATACCTTTTTACAGTTTCTATACCTCTATAAATGGTTTATTCGTTTAGCCCTCATGTTAAATAATCTTGAAAATCTAACCGTTTTGTGGAAAACGATACAGTGGTGGCTATATTGCCCTTTGCCACTGTCATAGGTGTTAGTATATCTTTCAAAAAAATAGTAAACAGGACCCAATTATAACAAATTTTTTTAGAACAGTTAAGCCATGCAATTTTTTGAATAAATATGAATTTTATTAAATTTTATTAACTTTTAATAAGAGGTTTTGTGTGCATTTAAAATTTATGTTTTAATCCACATCCATGGTGTCCATCCTTGGACTAAATTTGGTTGCTTCGTGATGGCGCATTTGGCTGTTTTTCCATCTGGTTGCTTGCACTGTGTACAGAATCCTTTTCAAAAGATGACTGTAGCCACTTCATGGGTGAATCTTGACGTGTCAAAGAAACACCCCACAATCCTTGAAATCCGACAGCAGAGGCAACTCTTTTCTCTAGGCAAAAAGATACACATATGAGAAGATTGCATGCTGAAATATGCATATTGTCAGAAAATGTATGTTAGTAGCACCATTTTCAAGGGTCTGTTTTCAAGTTATGAAAATTTCACTGCCTTTACACAATGGGCCCTATTTTACAGACCGTAACAACGATAGTTCTCAAGAGTTTGGTTTATTTAAATAATCCTTTTAAAAAAGAACCAGTCTTAGGATACCAGTACATATAACAATGTTAACCCATTGTAAGGGATATACCTGGCTTTGGAGGTTATGAGCCCAGTATGCAGTAAAACAAACAAACAAAACACACACACACACACAGGAATACACGAGGGAGACAACCAGCAAGCTGAGGGCAAGGGGCAGGACACGAAGAGGGCTGAAAAGACACCGGTAAGAACACATTGGGGATTGCAGAACGGGTAGTCACTGCTGTAAGCTTGGAACCATTTGGAACCATTTGCAAAACAAGTGTAAACTTGGAAGGCAAAGCAAGGCAAAGCTGGATACATTGTGGATTGCACGTCAAAGCTGGATAAATGGTGGGTTGCATGGCTAGGCTGGATACACAGTGGGTTCCAAGGCTGGCTACATGGTGGGTTGCATGGCTAGGCAGGCTGGGGACGCAGAGGCAAATTATTGGCTCAGAAGCACTGTCAGATGGAAGGAGTAGCTTTTTATTGGTATCAGTCAGTGCTTAATTGCTCAGATCAATGAGTACAAATATACTGGGAAAAATTGAGGCTGAAAGTACAGAGGTCTAGAGACAGGTACCAGGCTACACCAAAACCTGGTCTGGAATTTGCTGACGTGACAGGAAGGAGGCTGCCAGGGGCAGGGCCGCCATCAGGGCATTATGCCCCATGTTGCCATAAGGGGCCCGGGGTGGCCCAGCATGCCGGGGCCCAATCGGCAGCGGCGGCGCCCTTTTTAACAGCTCCGGTATCGGACTCTATGAGTCAGGAGCTGTACTGTTTTGGTCTCCTGGCTCTATGACTGGCTGGGAGGGCCAAGTAGTGTGCATGTGCCTCCCAAGCACGCTGCTTTGGCACCGCCCCCTCCACTCACGTGTGTGAAGCACGCGTCACACACAAATGTAGCTGCGACGGAGGGCCTGGGAGAAGAAAAGAAGAAGGAAGATGAGAGGAGAAGGAGGAACAAGGACAGAAGATGGCGGAATGGTAAGCCAGGCCCAGCCAGACCCTAGGGCCCAGCCAGACCCCAAGGTCCAGCCAGACCCCCAGGGCCCAACCAGATCCCAGCCAAACTCTAGGGCCCAGCCAGACCCCTAGGGCCCAACCAAATCCCAGCCAGACCCTAGGACCCAGCCAGACCCTAGGGCCCAGCCAGAACCCAGCCAGACCCTAGGGCCCAGCCAGATCTCAGGACACAACCAGATCTCAGGACACAGCCAGACCCCAGGGCCCAGCTAGACCACAAGGGCCCAGCCAGACCCCAGGGCCCAGCCAAGGCCCAGCCAGACCCCAGGCCCAAGCCAGACCCCCAGGGCCCAGCCAGGCCCCAGCCAGACCACCAGGGCCCAGCCAGACCCTAGGGCCCAGCCAGACCCCCAGACCCCATCCAGACCCCCAAGGCCCAGCCAGACCCCCAGATCCCAGCCAGACCCCAAGGGTGCAGCCAGACCCCAGCCAGACTCCCAGGGCCCAGCCGGACCCCAAGGCCCAGCCAGACCCCAGCCAGACCCCCAGGACCCAGCCAGACCCCCAAGGTCCAGCCAGAGCCTAGGGCCCAGCCAGACCCCAGGACACAGCCAAGGCCTAGCCAGACCCCAGGGTCCAGACAGACCCCCAGGGCCCAGCCAAGACCCAGCCAGACCCCAAGGCCCAGCCAGACCCCAAGCCCCAGCCAGACCCCCAGGGCCCAACCAGATCCCAGCCAGACCCTAGGGCCCAGCCAGATCCCAGCCAGACCCTAGGGCCCAGCCAGATCCCAGGGACAAGCCAGGGCCCAGCCAGACCCCAGCCAGACCCCAAGGGCCCAGCCAGACCCCAAGGTCCAGCCAGACCCCCAGATCCCAGCCAGACCCTAGGGCCCAGCCAGATCACAGCCAGACCCAAGAGCCCAGCCAGATGCCAGGGCCCAGTCAGACCCCAGGGCCCGGCCAGACCCCAAGGCCCAAGCCAGACCCCCAGGGCCCAGCCAGACCCCAAGGCCGAGCCAGATCCCAGCCAGCCCCTAGGGCCCAGCCAGATCTCAGGGCTCAGCCAGACCCCAAGGCCCATCCAGACCCCCAGGGCCCAGCTGGAACCCAAGACCTGGCCAGACCCCAACCAGACCCCCAGGACCCAGTCGGACCCCAAGGCCCAGCCAGACCCCAGGGCCCAGCCAGACCCCAGGACCCAGCCAAGGCCCAGCCAGACCCCAGGGCTCAGCCAGACCCCAGGACCCAGCCAAGGCCCAGCCAGACCCCAGGGCTCAGCCAGACCCCCAGGACTAAGCCAAGGCCCAGCCAGACCACCAGGGCCCAGCCAGACCCCCAGGACTAAGCCAAGGCCCAGCCAGACCCCCAGGGCCCAGCCAGACCCCCAGGGCCCAACCAGATCCCAGCCAGACCCTAGGACCCAGCCAGACCCTAGAGCCCAGTCAGACCCCCAGGACCCAGACAAACCCCAGGGCCCAGCCAGATCCCAGCCAGCCCCTAGGGCCCAGCCAGACCCCCAGGGCCCAACCAGATCCCAGCCAGACCCTAGGGACTAGCCAGATCCCAGCCAGACCCCAGGGCCCAAGCCAGACCCCCAGGGCCCAGCCAGACCACCAGGGCCCAGACAAACCCCAGGGCCCAGCCAGATCCCAGCCAGCCCCTAGGGCCCAGCCAGATCTCAGGGCCCAGCCAGTCCCTAGGGCCCAGTCAGACCTCCAGGGCCCAGCCAGACCTCCAGGGCCCAGCCAGACCTCCAGGGCCCAGCCAGACCCCCAGGGCCCAGCCGGAACCCAAGGCCCGGCCAGACCCCAGCCAGACCCCCAGGACCCAGTTGGACCCCAGGGCCCAGCCAGACCCCAGGACCCAGCCAAGGCCCAGCCAGACCCCAGGGCTCAGTCAGACCCCAGGGCTCAGCCAGACCCCCAGGTCCCAGCCAGACCCCGAGGCCCAGCCAGACCCCAGGACCCAGCCATAGCCCAGCCAGATCCCAAGGCCCAGCCAGACCCCAGTCAGACCTTCAGGGCCCAACCAAGGCCCAGCCAGACCCCAGGGCCCAGCCAGATCCCAGCCAGGCCCTAGGGCCCTGCCAGACCCCAGGGTCCAGCCACACCCCAGGGCCCAGCCAGATCCCAGCCAGACCCCCGGGGCCCACCCGGACCCCAAGGCCCAGCCAGACCCCAGGACCAGCCAGACCCCAGGGCCCAGCCAGACCCCAGGACCCAACCAAGGCCCAGCCAGACCCCAGGGCCCAGCCAGATCCCAGCCAGACCCCAGGGCCCAGCCAGACCCCAGGGTCCAGCCATGCCCCAAGGCCCAGCCAGACCCCAGGGCCCAGCCAGGCCCCAGAGCCCAGCCAGACCCCAGGGTCCAGCCACGCCCCAAGGCCCAGTAAGACCCCAGGGCCCAGCCAGACCCCAGGGCCCAGCCAGACCCTACGGCCCATCCAGATCCCAGCCATATCCCAGGATCCAGCCAGACCCCAAGGGCCCAGCCAGACCCCATTGCTCAGCCAAGGCCCAGTCAGGCCCCAGCCAGACCCCAGCCCGACCCCAGGACCCAGCCAGACCACCAGGGCCCAGCCAGTGGATTTATTTACATTACTATTTGTGTAATATGGCAGGATTACCAAGTGTATGACTGAATTGTGTGGCTATAGACAAAATACCCTATGTTAATGTGTTCAATACTCTATAAGGAGTGAGGTGAGTGTTGAGATTGTACAATTAGTCTCTTCCACAGCTGAAACATAGATCAGACACCACCACTAAACAGAGAAGCTTGAAAGAAGATTTGTTGTTTTAAGATGACAGTGAAGATACAAAGACCTGCCAGGAGCCAATGACCTGCCAGAAGACAATGATCTGCCAAGGCTTGTGTTTCAGGTGCTTATATTGTAATGGACTGAGTGAACAGAGGTGGGTGCATCTAAAGAAAAAAGTGCACACCACAACTTTACATACATGGACTTTGCCTGTGACTACACACCCTTTTCCATTATTCTCAAGTTCTGTGAAGACCAGTCAAGTTGACGTCACATAAATTCCAGGACTCAAGCCTGAGACACACTGAGCTCGTTGCAGCGAGACGCGCTCAGCGTGTACAGATATTTCCTTTTTTTTTTCTTTTTTTTTCGCATTCAATAAGTTTATTGGGTATATAGTGAAAACAGTACATAGAATGTCAAATATACGAATTCAAGGAACATAGTATATGGGTATGAAGCAGTTTGTTCGACACATCTAGTCAACATATTCCAGATAGTATGTACATCATCTCTGCCATTATGGCGTACAGCATATTTTAGTGCTATGATATATATATCTGATATATATATCAATCTTTCTAGCGAGTTGGTGAAAAATCATCCTCATCCACATCGTGAGAAGAGGAAAAAAGGAAAAAGGAGAGAAAAAGTGAAAAAAAAAAAAAGGGGGGGTGAATTAGCATAGAAAGAGGAGGGGAAAGATGGTTCGAAAAGAAGGTGAGGAAGAGGGGAATAGAGCACCTAGAGGCGTGAAAAGATAAGGTGAGTGAAAAGAGAGATAAGAGCCGGAGAGAAAGAGGAGTGGGAGAGAAAGAGTGGTCAGGGAATGGTAATTGATGTTGGTGGCAATAAAATAATAAAGGATAAATTCCCAATGTGAGCCCGCATTAACCGGTACATTATGTGTCCTCTAGATCCATCTGGTTCCCCCCAATAGACCCACCATCCAGCCCCCCAGCCTGGTCCCACTCCCTCCTCAGTGTTTTATACGTCTCGTAAGAAGACGCTTGACTCCAATAAAACCATGTGGTTGTAAATCTTCGTCTCATGGCGTCTGAGGAGATTAGTGACTCCTCTGCCCTTTGGATGTCATTCAATTTGTCTGACAGATCTGTCAGACTTGGAAGTCTGGGTGACCTCCAGAATCTGGGGACTAAGGCTCTTGCCCCCAACAGGATCCTTAATAACAAGGATTGTTTTAGCCGCTTCACAGAGGTATCTATATGGAAGAGAAGGAACACCTCCGGTTGGAGTGGTAGTGTCGTGTCCGTCAGACTGAAAATCAACGATGCAATCATTTTCCAAAACCGCTGGATGATCGGGCATTCCCACCAGATGTGCAAGTATGTTCCTACTTGGGAGCAGTTTCTCCAGCATCCCGGGTCCCCAAAGGATGAAATGTGTGCCAACAACAGCGGGGATCGGTACCAAAATGAGAGTATTTTGTAAGAGGTCTCTGCGAACGCGAAGATACGAGATTCCTGATGGGTCAATGTGAGCGTCATCTGCCACTGTTCTGTCGTGATTGGGAACTGCAGTTCTCTCTCCCAGCGGCCCATAAACCCTGGTTCATGCCCGTCTGCCTTCTGAATCATCTTCTACAGTGCGGAGATGCTGTGGTCCAGTTGTAAGCCAAGGTCGCAGAACCTCTCAAAGGGCGTCAACTGTCTGAGTAGCTGTGCATTACCCGGCAGTTTACGTAGATATCCCTGTATTTGGTGGTACTTAAATATGTCTGCAAAAGGAACGGGGGCGGCGTCTTCGGGTTCTGTCAATTTTAGAAATTGCCCATTGCGGAAAATATGATGCGCTTGTAGTCGTGTCCCCTCCGTAAATCTACATCTCACAGAGGGACGAACTCTGCAGGAGAGGTTTGGGTTTTGACTCAACGGTAGCAAGGGTGACGGATAAGAGTACAGGGAGAAGCGGCTCCGAATTCGGTGCCAAAGCACCAGCATGGCTCGAGTTGGTATGTTCGCCAAAAGACCCGACAGGCTCTCATGGCGAAGCAGCCAGGGAAGGGTCCACAACGGTGCGCCAGCCACTGCTTCTTCAAGGTCTAGGCCTCTATCCCCCAGTCCGAAGGACATCCAGTCCAGCAGTCTAGTCAGGTGGGCTGCGTAGTAATACCACGTCACGTTCGGCAGTGCCAGTCCACCTGCTAATTTAGGCAAGCTCAGTGTGCGATATTGAAATCGTGCTCCCTTAGTGGGCCATATGTACCTAGTCAGAGTCGATCTTAACGTACGAAAAAATGTGTCATGAATAAGTATGGGTAGCGCCTGGAAAAGATACAAGAGTCGGGGGAGGACGTTCATTTTTACAACATTAATCCTGCCAATCCAGGATATGTATTTCATCTTCCACTTGGCCAGGTCATCCCGTATGGTATTAAATAAAGGTGAAAAATTTGCATCAAATAGCTGTGAAGGGTCTGCTGTTAGCCAGATCCCCAGGTATCTCATTTTGTGGGTGCACCACCGAAATGGGTATGTCGTTCGAATCACGTGAGTCAACGTCTGAGAAAGCGATATATTGAGGAATTCAGATTTGTCAGCATTCACCTTAAAACCCGATAAGGTTCCGTATGTTTGTAATTCCGTTGTCAGGGCTGGTAGCGATCTAGACGGCTGCGTCACCAGGAACAAAAGATCGTCCGCATAGGCCGATAATTTGTGCACGTCTCTCATCCCCTGAAGGCCCGCCACCTCTGCGTTAGATCTGATTGAATTCAACAATGGTTCCATGTATAGTGCAAATAAAAGTGGTGACAGTGGGCAGCCCTGCCGCGTGCCATTGGTGATGTGAAATGGCTCAGATAGAGCCTCGTTCACCTTGACCCTGGCCATAGGTGTGGTATACAGAGCTCGTACCCATTCCATGAATCCGTCCCCGATTCCCATGCGATTAAGTGTAGCGAATAGAAATGGCCATGCCACCCGGTCGAAGGCCTTGTCTGCATCCACAGACAAGAGCATCATAGGTACATTTCGATCCTGTGCTATGCGAATAGCCGACAGTACTCTGGAAGTGGCATCCCTGGCCTCCCGGTTCGGGATAAATCCCGTTTGATCTGGGTGGACTAATTTAGGTAGGAAATGTTTCAAACGGTCGGCCAAAACCCGCGACAGAATTTTTAAATCACAGTTCAGCAGCGAAATTAGTCTGTAGTTAGCACAGAGTGTATGGTCCCTATTTGGTTTAGGGAGGACCGTAATTGACGCGGCCGTAGTGGCAGCATGGAACGAACTACCTTCCCGTAGTGATTTGAAGACCGAGGCCAAGTGAGGTAGCAATGAGGAGCGGAATGTTTTATAATATTCTATCGGCAGTCTGTCTGGCCCCGGACTACGTCCCAATTTCATGGGTTTCATAGCAGCCGCCAGTTCTTCGACTGTGATCGGGGCGCCTAGAAGATCCGCCTCCGAGTCAGAGAGACTTGTCAACACACGCGTCGCCAAATATTCCGTGATTTCTGGTGTACCTCCCACAGGGTTCTGATGACCCTGTAGATTATAAAGGTCGCTGAAGCAGTCTCGGAACGCCTGTTGGATACGAGTCGGGTGCACAGTAGCTGGTTTCCCGACCGGTTTGATTTTCGATATGTATGCTGTTTCCCTTCGGGATTTTAAGATGCGGGCCAGTAATTTGCCCGGCTGGTTCTCTCTTAATGCAAAAAAGCATCGTGTTTTAACTGCCAGTAGTTTCGTTTGTCGGTTAAGTGCGGTTGCCATGTCACATCGGAGACGTGAAAGGCTTTGGTAAAGTTCATCAGGGAAATCCGCATGTTCTCGTTCCAGTTTGCGTATATCGCTCAAAAGCGTAGTAAAAGCGGATGATTGCCATTACTAATCAGAAAGCCCCGCAATACCGCCTTGTGGGCCTCCCAAACCGTTGGGACTGCGACGTCAGTAGGTAAATTGTCAGCGAAGTAATCCGAGAGCAATTTTGTCGTTTCCTCTTTTAAGACCGGATCTGAGAGTAGGGACATATTCAAGCGCCACACGCGTTCTCTTGGCTGGTGAAGCGGGGAGAGTAATTGGAGTGTCACCGGTGCATGGTCTGACCATGTTCGGGTGCCAATCACAGCGTTCGAGGACAATTTCAGTGTGTGATGTTGTAGGAAAAAAATAGTCCAGTCGGGTGTATAAAGAGTGGACTGAGGAATAATAAGAATATTCCCGTGCCCTTCCGTTATGGAGCCGCCATGCATCAACTAGCTGCAAGGTCGACAAGGATCGGTGCATATGTCGGAGAATCCCAGCGGGAATCGTAGTGGTCCCACGTGATGCATCCAATTTAGGATCCAAGGCGACGTTGAAATCACCAGCCATAATCAGGCAACCTGATTTGAATTCCATTAAACGTTGAATAATGCCATGCAAAGCCTTGTGTTGGGCTTTATTGGGGAGGTAGATAGATGCGAATGTGTAAGTGACGTCAGCTATGGTGCCTTTGATAAAGAGGAATCTACCTTCCGGATCTGTGAGTTGGGAAGTCAGGACAAAGGGTACAGTGTTAGAGAATAGGATGGCTACTCCCCTTGATTTCCCCGAGGCGTAATGACTATTAGTCAGGCCAGGCGCCGACCCCCCCCCCCCTGAAGAGGGTCTCCTGGAGGAACGCGACAGACGCTCGCAGCGACCACAGCTCCTGGAACAGTTTACTGCGCTTCTCAGGGCAATTCAATCCTCGTACGTTATAAGTAAGTAGTTTCAGGGGCGTAGGAGTATACATGGCCATAATTAGGGAGTGTGGCAGGTAATGTGATCAACAAAGAAATGGATGGGGGAATCCAGGAGAGAAGTCATAAGAGGGATACAGAGGAGAGGAGGAGAGAAAGTAGAGTAACAAGGAAGAAAAAAGGGAAGACGAGAGGGAGAAAGAGAGAGAAGGAGAAAAAAAAAACAGAGAAGGTGTAACGCCAACCTGAGTATGGGCAGTTTAATCCCCGCAAAATACGTGGATCAATGGGCCCCTCAGGGGATACTCGGCGCCAGTTCTCTTGGGGGGGTGGTGGCAAATCAAAAGAAATGCCAGTGTATAAGAACAATAGAAAGTATAAGAGCACGGTAAACGCTCAAAACTGTCAATAAAAATATAGATCACAACATAAATCGCTCAATGACAATCCGGCATAACATTAAATCGTGGACAGAAAACAGGAAACAAATTAGCAAAGGAGTAACGAAAAGGTCAAAGCCTACTACAGGTAAATTTCAAACCAACAAGGTATAACTACTGTTTAGAAAGGTCACAGATTTCTCCAGGCTGGACCAACATAAACGCAGACCCCTCCCCCCTCCCCGCTTTGTGCCCCCACTACAGATCCCAAAATGCAGCACAGATATATATATATATATATATATATATATACCCTCCCCCACCCGCCAGTGTCTGTGGTCCAAGCCCAAACACGAGACAAGCTTTCCGCCCAACGTTTAAAAAATTCTATGGGATAGATGGTAAAAATAAATTGACTCGGAGGCCTTTGCGCCCGTCCGTTATCCGATGATCCGGCCATAGAGCAGGTTCAACCGAGCCAGTGGGATTGTTATTAAGCTCCGAAACCTATAATATGGCCTCCGCCAGCTCCCATTACAGAAGGGGCGGCGTTAGTGTGGGCCGGCAAAGAGTAGTGGGCTCCACAGTACCGCAAGTTCGACGTTGTCCAGAAACGTTCAGAGTAATGTGTCATACCGGGACTGGGGGCAAAAACGTCAGTAACCAGGACAGGCAGGCATCGTAATCAGACACCGGGGCGTGAAATTACAATTTAACAGTGCGAAACAAGCATTGCCGGGTGTGTTCCTCTGCATATTCTGTGCTGCCATAAGTAAGGGGGGGGGATCTCATCCTCTCGGGCAGTTTAGGGAAAACTTGTAGGGAAATATATGTACCTCAGAGATTTGCCGCGGGGAGGAAGGCAGAAAGGGCGTGCGTGCACAAGGAGGGAAATCAGGTGCCATCTTCAGCCTAGGCAGGAGAGACTCCCTGCCGACCACGATCCCCTCGTCTGCGTGATCTTGGACGCTGTGGGCGAGGTTGGCCATATTGGAGTCGTTCACGGCCTCGATAATCCGGGTGGCGGGTGGGACGCTCCCAATCAGATATTTCAACTGAGGGCAAGTCCAGGTCCCTGAGGAAGCCCTGCACATCAGCCGGGGTGCAAATAACAAAGAGGTCTTGTCCACGCCGTACCATCAGGGCAAAGGGATGTCCCAATCGGTAGGGTATGCCCGCCTCTCTCAACAACGCCAGCAAGGGTCGAAGGGCCCTTCGCGCCCCCAGCGTAAATGTAGATAAGTCATTGCAAACCTCAATGTCCTCACCGTCATAAACCAAGGGGGTGATATTACGTGCTGCTGCCGCAATGCTTTCCTTCAGTGTAAAGTCGGTGATGTGGCACACTATATCCCTCGGTGGATTGGTGGGGGCCGGCAGCCTCGGGCGGAAGACCCTATGCACACGATCTATATGTTCGGGCGTGAGCCGGGTATGGCCCAGGAGTTCGCCGAAAAAGGCCACCAGGTAAGCTCGGAGGTCCGTGATGGATTCCCTTACCCCGCGTATGCGAAGGTTGTGTCGGCGTGATCTGTTCTCCAGGTCATCGATGTGGCGCCTCATGTCCGACATGACTGCGGCCTCCTGTGGTCCCGCCGCTTCCTCCAGGCGGCGTTCCACGTGCTCCAGCCTGCCATCCATCTTCGTCACATCCGAGCGTAGACCATCTATCTCTGCCTTGAATGTGTCCTTCACCGACAAGATCAGTCGATCGATGTCAGCTCTGGTAGGCAAGGAGGCAATCAGGGATTCCCGGTGTCCGATTCCGCCATGATCCGGAGGTCCCGTTTGTGAGCGAGGTGGGGAGGCTGCCATGCTGGAGTCCGCACGAGGCAGGGGTGTCGGGTCCGAGACTCCTAAGAAGGCGTCTAAAGTTCCAAGTTGGGTCTCTCCGAGACGCTTACGGGGTGTAGCAGGTCCTCCTTTGGTTTGACCATGTCCAAATTTGCGATGTTTAACGCTGATGTTTGACGGAGGTGTCAGGAGCTGGAAGTTCAAGCTGCCATCTTGCCCAAGCGCCAGGAGACGCCCCCCGTGTACAGATATTTCCACCTCCCACTCTCAGGCCACGTCACAATGCGGCGCTGAGCGACGGGAGTTGGAAAAATCCAACTCTCCCCTCAGCGGAGCGACGCGATGAGGGGAGGGGCTGGATCTGCAGCACACGGCGCATGCGCCGTGTGCTGTAGATCCCTCCCACCAGCGCTGCTCCGGAGTCTGCACTCTTCCGTCTGTGTTCACCTCGACGCAGCGGCATGGAGAGAGGAGAGCCTCCCAGCAGCAGGACCCCGAGCCAGGTGCCACCAGGACCCCCCCTCCATAATGTGAATTGCACACCTGCCCATTCCCCAATAGATATACCAATAAAAAAAACACTGCCCGAGTCCCCACGCAGCACACATGTCCCCGTCCCATTCTACCTGGCTGTGTGTATGTGTAATTAATAAATTATATACACTGAGAAGTCTGGCTGTAAAATATTATATATATATATATATTCTTTACAGCCAGACTTCTCAATATACTATATATACACACAGCCAGACTTCTCAGTGTATATATACAGTTGTGTTCAAAATTATTCAACCCCCACTGAAATTGAGTGTTTTGGCCAGTTTGACATTGATTTTGATCATTCAGTCATCTTGCTTACAATTAAATCAAAGAGGCACGTGTAGGTCAGACAAATATAACATAACATTTATAATGAAATAACCACAAATGTCTTTTCTGTGCTCACATCATTATCAGTTTTATTCAACCCCCAAGTGACATTCAATCTTAGTACTTAGTACAACATCCTTTTACAGTTATAACAGCTTTTAAACGTGAAGCATAGCTTGACACAAGTGTCTTGCAGCGAACTACGGGTATCTTCGCCCATTCGTCATGGGCAAAAGCCTCCAGTTCAGTCACATTCTTAGGCTTGCGCACTGCAACTGCTTTCTTTAAGTCCCACCAGAGGTTCTCAATCGGATTTAAGTCAGGTGACTGCGATGGCCACTCCAAAATGTTCCAGCCTTTAATCTGCAACCATGCTCTAGTGGACTTGGAGGTATGCTTGGGATCATTGTCCTGTTGAAAGGTCCAACGTCTCCCAAGCCGCAGGTTTGTGACGGACTGCATCACATTGTCATCCAATATCTCCTGGTACTGAAGAGAATTCATGGTACCTTGCACACACTGAAGGTTCCCTGTACCTGCAGAAGCAAAACAGCCCCAAAGCATGATTGACCCCCCGCCATGCTTCACAGTAGGCAAGGTGTTCTTTTCTTCATAGGCCTTGTTCTTCCTCCTCCAAACATAGCGTTGATCCATGGGCCCAAACAGTTCTAATTTTGTTTCATCAGTCCACAGAACACTATCCCAAAACTTCTGTGGTTTGTCCACATGACTTTTGGCATACTGCAGTCGACTCTTCTTATTCTTTGGAGACAGCAAGGGGGTGCGCCTGGGAGTTCTGGCATGGAGGCCTTCATTACGCAGTGTGCGCCGTATTGTCTGAGCTGAAACTTCAGTACCCACATCTGACAAATCTTTTCTCAGTTCCTCAGCAGTCACACGGGGACTTTTCTCCACTCTACGCTTCAGGTAGCACACAGCAGTCGAAGTCAGCATCTTCTTTCTGCCACGACCAGGTAGCGTTTCAACAGTGCCCTTTGCCTTGAATTTGCGAATGATGCTTCCTATGGTCTCTCTTGGTATGTTTAACATCTTTGTAATCTTCTTATAGCCATTGCCCTTCCTGTGAAGAGTAATCACCTCTTCTCTTGTCTTCCTGGACCATTCTCTTGACTTCACCATGTTTGTAACCACACCAGTAAATGTCTAGAAGGAGCTGAGTATCACAGTCATTTTAAAGCTGCCTAATTGGTGCTTATTATGCTTTATTGCTGCTCCGTGACATCCACAGGTGTTTTCAATACCTGATTGAAAACACTTGAATGAACCTCTGTTCTTCAGAGTGGTAGTCTTTAAGGGGTTGAATAATTGTGTCAATGAAGAATTCATCAAAGAAACATTTACTACTGTATTACAAAACCAATTGATGTCATTTTAGTTGCATATGGTTCTTTAAAAAGTCCTTGTAGGATTTCATTCTGAATACAATTACAAATGTACACTAAATTCCCTAAAACCCTTTACAGCATTGGGGGTTGAATAATTTTGAACACAACTGTATATATATATATATATATATATATACTGAGAAGTCTGGCTGGGTGTATATACATTGAGAAGTCTGGCTGTAAAGAATTATATATATATATATATATATATATATATATTGCATAGACGAGTGAAGGGATGCACTGGAGGTCTTAGAAAATAAAAGTAAAAAATCCTTTATTTAATCTTCATTAAAATAATTCCCGGACAGTTCCCTGACGTGTCGGCCCTTTCAGAGCCTTTTTCAAGGAGAAAGGCTCTGAAAGGGCCGACACGTCGGGTAACTGTCCGGGAGTTATTTTAATGAAGATTAAATAAAGGATTTTTTACTTTTATTTTCTAAGACCTCCAGTGCATCCCACTGGTGTATTTTGGCCTAGGCCAACAAGGCCTAGGCCTAGGGCGGCACTTTCCAGGGGGCGGCGGCCCGCCGGGTGGCCACACCCCTAAATTATTTTTTCTTAAAAAAGATTTTTTTATTTTTTTTCACATTTTGCAAACTATTTTACCAGGAAGGAAACATTGAGATGTCACTAATTTTCAAGTATGTCCTGGGTAGGCAAGGCCTAGGCTTTCGCTTTCCAGGGGGCAACAAAAAACCTCACCACTAATTGGGTTACTCACAGAGCACCGAAATGACGCCAACATTTTGGTGTTCTGTAGTTCCCTGCACCTCGGGGAATAAAATTTCCCGACCCTGCAGTGAATTCACCATTCACCGCAGGGTCCCCAAAGTGCATGGAGTCGGCCGCTGTATGCTGCCACCGCAAACCCATGGCCTGCTGTTTTCAAAAAAACTGCTGAACGAAAATGTCTGGAATTTACATATAAGATCCTATGATTAATAATAAAAAGTTCTGTTACAGAAAAAAAAGAACCGCTATTAAAAAAAAGGGGGGGCTTTTGCCCAAAAAATTCTGAAAATTACTAAAAAATTACTAAAAAAAAAATCAATATCTTTTGATGACATTTTCGCTGATGTACCCCAGCTGGGTGACCTTATGCCTCTTAGAGAAAACTTTGCTACCCCTAAAATGTCTTTTCTAGTACATGTTTTCTCTCAGATTTTCCTTTAAGATGACCTTTACTAGTTTAGCTGACTGTCGGTCTACTTGAGTGTTCCACCGATTTCTGCTTTACCTCAGTATACTGGATGCCTTTAGCCGACTTCTCATTTTCTGTTGATTATTCGACGAGCCCCCTCTTTGGGGATGTTTATTGCTAATATGTGACTTCATTAGATGACTTTTTTGTTTTATAATGCTGTGATTTCTCTGACATTTCATGCCCTGCGAGGCCATTCATTACGTTGTATGTTGTTGCTGACTCTTCCAAAATAAAAACTTTAAATATAAAAAAAAAAAAAAAAAAAAAAAAAAAAAAAATCAATAAATAAAGACTTTTTACTGCAGATTAAAATATAAATGTTTATTAGAATTGCATAAAAACGGAAATATTTTAACATTGAAACCTATGGGGTTCGCCTGAATAAACCTGCTGATTGAAACCACCGAACATCAGGGCATTTCACTGACATTTCTCTGCTGTTTGGTGTTCTCTGAATAGATTAACCATTACTTCTCTATGGGGATTTGCACTGCCTTCAAACAGCACCGTACTTGCTGGCAGTTCGCCAAACTTGTGTGTGAGCATATCACGGAGCAGTGGTGTACTTAGAGGAGTGGCGGAGGGCGGGCCGCCCCAGGTACCAGTGATTATTGGGGTGTCATTAGGGGGTACTAGGAGGTGCCACTGTCACTGTGTGTCAGCTTTGAGCTGTGTTCTCAAACAATGAGCAGCGGAGCATGGCGTTTTCATACGGAATAAAATCGAATAGAATAAAAATCCTCCTCTCCTCCCTCCATAGCTCCTCCTCTGCCCCGCAACAGCTCTAGGAGAGGGGAGGGGGATGTGATTTGTGTCCAGAGAGAGAAGATGACAGTAAACAGCAGGTAAAGGGGGGTATCAGCAGAATATGAAGCCTGTCTGCTTACTGCTGTTTAAAGTGGACGTTTCCTTAACCAGCACTGTAGTGATAGAAATTTGTCATTGAGTTGCCTGGCTCCTGGTGAGGCTGCGTGCGTGCAGGTCACACTCGGTCCGGCCAGTCAGGTGGTACTGAGTCTCAGTACCACCTGACTGGCTGAACCACGTGACACGCACGCACACAAGCAGCTGCCCGCCCTTTCGTTAACATGGACTGTGACTCTATTCTGGACTGAACACCCACCGGGAAGGGAATCAAAGCCACGGTGCACCCTCTGGCAGTGGCACCCCACTGCTGACAAGATGGCTCCACGCACAGCCGCGATCCTAACGTGGCCTGGAGGGACCTCCTGCTGAGTCTGTACACAGTCCCTGCTGACTCTGCACACAGCCCTACCGTGGACGGAGGCCGGTAAATGTAGAATAAATAATTGCTGTGTGCTCATATACACTCGGTTTGCTGGGAGTTTTATTGCAGTGGATTCTGATACGCTGACACACACCACACATTGCATTGCCGGGAGTTTTATTGCAGTGGATTCTGATGCACTCATACACACTGCACATTGCATTGCTGGGAGTTTTATTGCTGTGGATTCTGATACGCTGACACACACCAAACATTGCATTGCTGGGAGTTTTATTGCTGTGGATTCTGTGATACACACTGCATAGTACTGTGAGTTTTATTGCCCTGGAGCTCTGGGATACACTCATACACACTGCACATTACTGTGAGTTTTATTGCTGTGCAGTTCTGTGATATGCTCATACACAGTGCACATTTCTGTGGGTTTTATTGCTGTGCAGCTCTGTGATACGCTCATATGCAGTGCACGTTTCTGTGGATTTTAGTGTTCACCCGTCTATGCTATCCATTTTTGCCTGGGATTTCGGCACGGAGGCTCAAGCGTAACAGCGGGCTGGCTCTTATCAGGTAACACATTGGTATGTATATATATACAGTTGTGTTCAAAATTATTCAACCCCCAATGCTGTAAAGGGTTTTAGGGAATTTAGTGTACTTTTGTAATTGTATTCAGAATGAAATCCTACAAGGACTTTTTAAAGAACCATATGCAACTAAAATGACATCAATTGGTTTTGTAATACAGTAGTAAATGTTTCTTTTGTGAATTCTTCATTGACAAAATTATTCAACCCCTTAAAGACTACCACTCTGAAGAACAGAGGTTCATTCAAGTGTTTTCAATCAGGTATTGAAAACACCTGTGGATGTCACGGAGCAGCAATAAAGCATAATAAGCACAAATTAGGCAGCTTTAAAATGACTGTGATACTCAGCTCCTTCTAGACATTTACTGGTGTGGTTACAAACATGGTGAAGTCAAGAGAATGGTCCAGGAAGACAAGAGAAGAGGTGATTACTCTTCACAGGAAGGGCAATGGCTATAAGAAGATTGCAAAGATGTTAAACATACCAAGAGAGACCATAGGAAGCATCATTCGCAAATTCAAGGCAAAGGGCACTGTTGAAACGCTACCTGGTCGTGGCAGAAAGAAGATGCTGACTTCGACTGCTGTGCGCTACCTGAAGCGTAGAGTGGAGAAAAGTCCCCGTGTGACTGCTGAGGAACTGAGAAAAGATTTGTCAGATGTGGGTACTGAAGTTTCAGCTCAAACAATACGGCACACACTGCGTAATGAAGGCCTCCATGCCAGAACTCCCAGGCGCACCCCCTTGCTGTCTCCAAAGAATAAGAAGAGTCGACTGCAGTATGCCAAAAGTCATGTGGACAAACCACAGAGGTTTTGGGATAGTGTTCTGTGGACTGATGAAACAAAATTAGAACTGTTTGGGCCCATGGATCAACGCTATGTTTGGAGGAGGAAGAACAAGGCCTATGAAGAAAAGAACACCTTGCCTACTGTGAAGCATGGCGGGGGTCAATCATGCTTTGGGGCTGTTTTGCTTCTGCAGGTACAGGGAAGCTTCAGCGTGTGCAAGGTACCATGAATTCTCTTCAGTACCAGGAGATATTGGATGACAATGTGATGCAGTCCGTCACAAACCTGAGGCTTGGGAGACGTTGGACCTTTCAACAGGACAATGATCCCAAGCATACCTCCAAGTCCACTAGAGCATGGTTGCAGATTAAAGGCTGGAACATTTTGGAGTGGCCATCGCAGTCACCTGACTTAGATCCGATTGAGAACCTCTGGTGGGACTTAAAGAAAGCAGTTGCAGTGCGCAAGCTTAAGAATGTGACTGAACTGGAGACTTTTGCCCATGACGAATGGGCGAAGATACCCGTAGATCGCTGCAAGACACTTGTGTCAAGCTATGCTTCACGTTTAAAAGCTGTTATAACTGTAAAAGGATGTTGTACTAAGTACTAAGATTGAATGTCACTTGGGGGTTGAATAAAACTGATAATGATGTGAGCACAGAAAAGACATTTGTGGTTATTTCATTATAAATGTTATGTTATATTTGTCTGACCTACACGTGCCTCTTTGATTTAATTGCAAGCAAGATGACTGAATGATCAAAATCAATGTCAAACTGGCCAAAACACTCAATTTCAGTGGGGTTGAATAATTTTGAACACAACTGTATATATATATATATTATATATATATATATACATACAGACTATAGGGACATAGGGAGTGCTATGTAGATTAGGGCTACATAGCACTCCCTGTGTCTATATATATATATATAATCGGTTGTAGTGGAAGACAAAAAGCGAGATAAAAGGCCTCCACACTATAATAACACTGTTTATTATTGCAGAAGCCACTTGCACATCACAGCAATTTGATGAATTGCATCCTAGAACTCCTGTGCCACATTCCCCATATGCAGCAAGGAATTCTGGGTAGGATATGTAAATGACATCAGTCTCACTTTTATGCATCCTGGGTCTGTTATTACACAGAACCCTAAAATCAATGCTATGCCACACTGTGGCTTTGTAGCAGAGATAAGGTTCATGCAACTGGTCAAAGTCACTCCAAGGACAGCGCTGTTTCGGGTTTGTTGGACCCTCATCAGCTAGGAGCTGGGCATGATGACCAGTTGCAGTGGATGCTTGGGACCTGTAGGGCAATCAGCATCTACAACGGTTGTAGTGGAGGACAAAAGGTGAGATAAAAGGCCTCCACACTATAATAAAGTGTGTTTATTTGTGCAGAAGCCACTTGCACATCAATCAGTAATTTAGATGTGTTTTATTCAGTAGAAACCTTTTTTCCTATATGACATGCGCTTTGTGAAAATAAGAAGATTTTGGTGTGTATATTTTAACCCTTTCGCTGCTGAGCCATTTCACGCCTGTGTGCTGAGGTCATTTTTACCGGTTTCGCTCATCATGTTTAAATGCGTTTTGAAGCCATATTTCATTATATGACCAAGACATATTATATATCGTTCTTTTCGGCAGACTCGGCAGATCCATAATATATCATTATTATATGTATACATCATGTCCTGTCTGTATATTATAACAAAAAATGCAATAAAATTTTAATTTTCAATAATTTACAACGTGTAAAGTGGTTTTTTTTCACATTTTAACATGCAAGCGTTTGCGGTTATATTTTCTATGGGTTGCGCGTGTTAAAAAAAATAGAAACGGGGAGTCGTTACTTTTATTGGGGGAAAATCACCCGATTTTTAACAAACGTACCCCATACAAAAATCGTTAGTGCAGGATCATTGTTCACATTATAATTGAAATGGGAACAATATTGCTGCATTAACAAAAACAAAACAAAAAAAACCTTTTTTTATTTATTTTTTTAATATATTCTATTTACATTTTTATTTATTTTATTTTTTTCTTAATTTTTTACATGGTCATGTTTGGTATCGTTGGAAAGGCCATGCTCTGGCCGATTAACCCAAACAGTAACCCCTAGCTGCCACGGATCGGGAGATAGGGGATTCATTGGAACCCCCTATCTCCACCATTGGTGGCAGCTAGGGTTAACTTCAGGACTGACGTCATCGCGCTATGCACGATGTCGCCAGGGGGAGTTCCCGGAAGCTTGGCTGACATCCAAGATGTCGACCAGCTCCGGGAGAGGATCACGATCCCGCGCTTTTCGGCGCCAAATCGTGATCCGGCACCCAGGAGGTTAAAGCCAGGCACCGTTTGGAAGGGCAGGAACTCGCGGGGGGGGGGGGGGTGGCGCGTGCAATAGATGTCAGCAAGGATGTCAGCCTGCACCAGGGGGCACAGCGAATGGCCGGAATCCGGCCAATTGCTGGCTGCAAAGGGAGGACTCGCTCAGCGCGTCCTCCGCAGCCAACGCTACCTCCGCAGCGAAGCGGTTAATTTAGTTAGTGGATTCCTATCCAGTGTGGAGAGAAGCAAATGTGATGCAGTGTAGCCTGGCTGCGAGGCGGAGCGGAGTGAAGTCAAGCCTGCAAAATGTTTGCTTCACTTTGCTTCGCTACGCTGGGTGTCGCTACAGGCTCAGTGTGTCTCAGGCTTTATGAGAGAAGGCAAGCTAATGCTCTTGGCTTTCAGGAGGTACAAGCAGCAGAAACGGGGGTTAGCAAAGGCAAACTGCAACTCATAAAACTCCAATGAACTCAAATTCTTTGATTCTCACTGGAGTATGCATCAATTCCTTTTCAGGACATTTGACCATATCCAGCTCTAGGAACAAGCAGCAGTTTCGGTGAACCCACAGGTGTCTGACTCTATGAACTTAGTTGTGCCCAGATTCTATGACAATTTTAACTTCACCTCACATGAACACATTATGATTGGGTATATTTATGGTTTTAAATGAGAAATAATATTTAAAGGGGTTAATTCAGGGCTATTCAGAGAGCGGGAAAAGCAGGAGAATGACTGGAGAATGAAAAATTCTAAGTCAAACTAGCCAAACCAGAAAATTTTTCCCTTTCATCTCACTTTCCAAATGGCTATTTTGACCTAGAATTTTTCATTCTCCATTCATTCTCCAGTCATTCACGCTCTCTGAATAACCCTGCTTGTGTCTCCTGTCCTAGATTTTTTTATTTTTATTATTATTATTATTTTTTATGAGGTGTAGCATTGGTTCTACTTAGCAACTAAGGACTTGATCCCTGGGATATAATTCCCTACAGTAAATAGGTTGTTATGCTGGGAGTTTTGGAATCCATTCAACAAAGAATAAGAAAAAGTGGGGGAATGTGGGGACATCATACACATGCCTCTCCTGTATATTGAATTAGCCAGATCTCTCTGCTCTATAGCCTTCATTAACATATCACTAGCCTTTGGTTAATTACAATATGCCCTTCCCTTGGAAAGGCACACCTACTCCATTATACATGGAACTCTCTGTAGTTTATTCTCTCTCTCTCTTCCTGTTGACCTGCAGAGTGGACAGTCCTGTTCTCCTGGTTGACAAGTATACACTGTGGGCTGCTGGCCCTCTATGCCTATTTGTTATTGTTCATATTGGCTGCTTTGTAAATCTTGTATATATATGTTATATGTTATATAGTGTGCGGTTTGTAATTCCTACTAAATGTTTACTATAGTGGACGAGCCTGTCTTGTGCAATATATATATTTGTGTTGGATGAGTGGTACACCAACAAATATATTTTGAAGGTCTCAGCGACGATTTACCACAACAGGGTTCACCAGATTTGCACTATGTCCATTTTTTTCCTTTAATCCTTTAAGAAACGCTTCAGAGATTTTTCCCAAACAGTAGGCTGAGGACGGCCAGTAAAAAGTCCATTCGCCTTCAATATAGAGCCAGGGTGGCTCTGCGTTTGCCACAACCTTTCTTTTAAGAAAAATATCCCCTGTAAAACAGTGTTACACTAAAAAGGCTCTATAATATTGTGTTTTTTAGAGGAAAATGTGGTCAAATGCTGATTGAGAAAATATATGAGGTTAAAAAGCATGAAAACATTTTCTATAAGGTAATTAATCCCCATAAAAAACAAAAAACTAACTGATCTGAAAAATGAATCGATCCGAATCATCAAATCGATCTGCAGAGAGGTGATGCCCTGCAGTGTACAGATTCATATGCTGCATTAATTATACTGCAGAGAGGCGCTTCCCAGCAGTGTGTGGATTCAAATGCTGCATTGAAACCTGAGGGTTAAAAAGCCTTGTTTCTTTAAAAAAAAAGTTAGAAAACCTAAAATTTCACCCCAAAAAATCCTAAAAAAATAAATAAGTAAAGAAACTTTCATTCTATTGTTAGTAATCTACTTCCTATTCTTAAATAAGCAATAAAAAATGAAATAACTCCTAGAAACAAAAAACAACTGATCCGAATCACCCGAATTGATCCAAATCACTGATCCGAATTGAGCCGAAATTTCGGATCGATCCAAAATGTCGGATGGTTGATATTTTGTTTTCGGAAATGCTCCTGAAATACAAAAATGGTAAATTTCGTCCGAATTTCAATTTGGAACGAAACGAAGAGCACATCTCTAATGACAACACAGATCACTTGGATACCGATGGGCAGCACTTGCACATGACGGAGATTCGCATATCTGCAGGAAATTGGTAGGAGACACAAATGTATTTCTCTGTCAATTCACCTGTATGTGGCGAATTGACAGCTTAGTGAATACACAAATTGCACTTACGGTGAAATTCACCATTCGGCAAATTCAGACGTTAGTAAATAACCCTCCGTGATGATAGTCACTTTAAACTTGGGGTACCTGGATTTGGCATAAATGTTGGGAGGTTTAGGACTGTGGGTTCTGGCACAATCTGAAACATTTTTCCTCCAACACTCTTTTTCGAATTTTGATTCAAAACTATTGCACATCTCTAGTCTAGATGAATATACTTGTTCTAGGATAGCAGCTCTGCTGCAGAATGAGATCCGGCCCGTCCACATGCGGGAATCACGCGAGACAGGCCTTCGCGGCTACTCCGATGGCGGGAGTAGATGGGGAGTGCGGGGACTGGCCGTGGGATGATCCTTGAGGCCGCTGAGCAGTGGGATGGATGCAGGGGACCGAAGGCTGTGTCCCACCCAGTCTTTTTGCCTATAGAAGTGCCTTAACTGATGATACTGGGATACCTGCCTGCGCAGAGGTCATTCGACCTAAAGTAAGGAGATGTGTGTCCCCCCCCGTTGCCTGCTGCTTTGGTCCTGTCTGGGCTCTAATTGCCGACCCCAACAGAGGAGCTGCGTGTGATGCTGCCCCGAGTCACTGCTGGCAATGGAGGCAGAGACCACAGCCTACCTACCCTGCCAGCTTCTGCTTGTCTACTAGGGGGCCTGTGTCTCCTGGTTCCCCTTGTGGTGCCTACCTGTGCAGCCTCTACCTCTGTTTCTGGATACGGAATGAAGTGTACTCTCTGTTGCCTGCTGGCCCCATGAATTCCGTCCCGAGTTGAGAAGATTTCCCCCAACCTGACCCCCCCCCTCTTTCTTCCCGTCTTTGATTGCTGGACATGGGAAAAAGACATCCTGTTTTTGGACTATATTTTGCATTTTCAGGCTGTGGCTTTTTCTGTTAAGGTTAGGACATCTGTACTTTTTCTGAAGGTGTTTGATTACTGGGGGTCTGATATCTGGAGGTCTGATATCTGGGGGTCTGATATCTGGAGGTCTGATATCTGGGGGTCTGATATCTGGGGGTCTGATATCTGGGGGTCTGATATCTGGGGGTCTGATATCTGGTGGTCTGATATCTGGGGGACTTATATCTGGGGGACTGATATCTGGGGGACTGATATCTGGGGGACCAGGGCCGGATTAAGATCTCTATGGGCCTGGAGCTGAATATTTTGGTGGGCTTTTTTCGTAATTTAGTGAAATGGCAACATTTTTTTTCTTTTAGATTTTACATTGTCATGTTTGGTATCAATGCAAAGGCCAGGCTCTGTCCTGTCTGACACGACACCTCAGTTGACCTTGCGAGGTGTAAAGATTAGTGGCGCAGGGTTCCAAATCCCCCCCAGTGCACTTCGCTGCATTGTGGCGGTTTAGGTTCTTGATGTAACAATTCGTATTATGGAGTGTACCATCACGCTTGTTAGTGACATGAAAAATGAGATGGTGAGTTACTGCAGCATCATTGTTCCCTTTATAACTGAAAAACATTGCTGTGTTAGAAAGAAAAATATTATTTTATTTTTATTGTTACATAAAACCTGGTCATGTTTAGTATCATTGGAAAGGTCATTCTCTGACCTTTCCAGTGATACCTCACATGACCCTGTAGCTGCTATGGAGGTGGATATATAGTGGTCCAAATGCCCATCAATGCAGACAAGTTTATCTTTTCTGTGGGCCTATTCTGGAGCATGGGCCTGGAGCTGGCGCTCCATCTGCTACCTCCATCTGCCCCTATGTTAATCCGGCCCTGTGGGGACTGATATCTGGGGGACTGATATCTGGGGGACTGATATCTGGGGGTCTGATATCTGGGGGTCTGATATCTGGGGGTCTGATATCTGGGGGTCTGATATCTGGGGGACTGATATCTGGGGGACTGATATCTGGGGGTCTGATTACTGGAGGTCTGATTACTATGGGTCTGATATCTGGGGGTCGGATTACTAGGGGTCGGTTTACTAGGGGTCTGATATCTGGGGGTCTGATTACTGGGGGTCTGATTACTGGGGGTCTGATTACTGGGGGTCTGATAACTGGGGGTCTGATATGTGGGGGTCTGATATGTGGGGGTCTGATATCTGGGGGTCTGATATCTGGGGGACTGATTACTGGAGGTCTGATTACTAGGGGTCTGATATCTGGGCGTCTGATATCTGGAAGTCTGATATCTGGGGGTCTGATATCTGGGGTCTGATTACTGGAGGTCTGATTACTGGAGGTCTGATATCTGGGGGGTCTGATATCGGAGGTCTGATATCGGAGGTCTGATATCGGAGGTCTGATTACTGGAGGTCTGATTACTGGAGGTCTGATATCTGGGGGGTCTGATATCTGGGGGGTCTGATTACTGGAGGTCTGATATCTGGGGTCTGATTACTGGGGGCCTGATTACTGGAGGTCTGTGCAACTTAAAGAATCCAGGTACTACATAAGAATCCCTTGGATCATTCAATCAACTTTTTGTTTCTACTACATATGTGCCTTTTGCGTATCTAACTTTGTATCTCTGCTTGCTCATTGCTAGTCATGACCTTATTTATTACTGCATTCAGGGATTGTTTCGCTAGCATAATTTACTAGCCATTATTATATTTTATTAGCCTTATCTGTGTATATGAAAGAAAAATATTTATTATTTTATTTTTGTTACATAAAACCTAGTCATGTTTGGTATCATTGGAAAGGTCATTCTCTGACCTTTCCAGTGATACCTCACATGACCCTGTAGCTGCTATGGAGGTGGATATATAGTGGTCCAAATGCCCATCAATGCAGACAAGTTTATCTTTTCTGTGGGCCTATTCTGGAGCATGGGCCTGGAGCTGGCGCTCCATCTGCTACCTCCATCTGCCCCTATGTTAATCCGGCCCTGTGGGGGACTGATATCTGGGGGACTGATATCTGGGGGACTGATATCTGGGGTCTGATATCTGATATCTGGGGGACTGATATCTGGGGGTCTGATTACTGGAGGTCTGATTACTATGGGTCTGATATCTGGGGGTCGGATTACTAGGGGTCTGATATCTGGGGGTCTGATTACTGGGGGTCTGATTACTGGGGGTCTGATAACTGGGGGTCTGATAACTGGAGGTCTGATATGTGGGGGTCTGATATCTGGGGGACTGATATGTGGGGGTCTGATATCTGGGGGACTGATTACTGGAGGTCTGATTACTAGGAGTCTGATATCTGGGCGTCTGATATCTGGAAGTCTGATATGTGGGGGTCTGATATCTGGGGGTCTGATATCTGGGGGTCTGATATCTGGGGTCTGATTACTGGAGGTCTGATTACTGGAGGTCTGATTACTGGAGGTCTGATATCTGGGGGGTCTGATATCTGGGGGGTCTGATATCTGGGGGGTCTGATATCTGGAGGTCTGATATCTGGGGGGTCTGATTACTGGAGGTCTGATATCTGGGGTCTGATTACTGGGGGCCTGATTACTGGAGGTCTGTGCAACTTTAAGAATCCAGGTACTACATAAGAATTCCTTGGATCATTCAATCAACTTTTTGTTTCTACTACATATGTGCCTTTTGCGTATCTAACTTTGTATCTCTGCTTGCTCATTGCTAGTCATGACCTTATTTATTACTGCATTCAGGGATTGTTTCGCTAGCATAATTTACTAGCCATTATTATATTTTATTAGCCTTATCCGTGTATATGTATATTTTTCTTTCGCTTCACCAATCCCTGCTTATCTTTGTGTCACAGTACATCCCTTTTAACTTTAAACATATATAAACACCTTTTTTTCCCTCTCTGCCCCAATCACCAGGCCAGCAAACTGCAATACTTTTTTATTCCCACCCTTCCCTCCCCAAGGGCAACTTTATCTTACTTTACTTTACTGTTATAAGGTAATCATGTCATGTGACATAGCACACCCCCTTTAATTCCAGTATTTAATTCTTGAAACCTTGGTTGCTTCCTCACCTGTGAAGTTCCTAGATGATGATTCACACACACCCCTGTAATTACCTGGCCATCCAACCTTCACAACCACAGTTAACCCATTACTCACCCCTCCCCTAGCCACCTGTATTTCTATCACTATTTACCAGTCAATCACTTCATGCTCCTATAGCGTCATTGTCTCCCATGACAATGATACACCTTAAATATTTTCTTCATGTTTACTGTAACTTCACTATCTATAAAGTCATCCATGTCTTTACATATACCCCCACCACCACACTCCCTTTTTATTTCTTCTTCATTGCTCCTATCCCACTTCTCTCAAATCAGGCATTTATCATGCACTTCTGCTCTCTCGCCCCATCCACACATAAACATAAACCTCTCCACGCACATTCAAATCATATTCCCACCTTTTTTACTTATCACTCACTCTTCTCCTTGCAGCAGGGGATCTTTCCCCCCAACCCTGGGCCCCCCAGGGATGTAGGTTTCCACTCAATCCCCAGCTCTAGAAACTCAACCAACCTCAGACACATTAACATATTCCCCACTCCCACCTTCCACTTGGGACTCTGGAACGCTAGATCAGTGTGTAATGTGAATAAATCTACTGCCATCCATGACTTCTTCATCACACGCTCCCTACATACACTGGCTTTAACCGAAACCTGGCTCTCTCCATGCGATACTGCCACACTTGCATCGTTAACACATGGCGGTCTCCAACTGACACACTCCCCTAGACTGAGTGACAAAAAAGGTGGTGGCGTGGGGTTTTTAACTCTCTCCCCACTGCTCCTTTTAGGACATTACCCCATTCCCATCTCTTATTTTCCCCACATTTGAGGTCCATACTATTCGCCTGTTCATGCCTCTAGCCGCTCGTATTGCTGTTATCTACCAACCCCATGGCCAACCTCTTCTCTTCCTTGACCAGTTCTCTTCTTGGCTCCCGCATTTCATGTCTTCTGACATTCCATCCCTCATTCTTGGTGACTTTTACATCCCTGTTAACTCGTCACATAGCTCAACTGCCTCGCGACTTCTCTCGCAGAAATCTCCACTTTCTGGATCCACAGCAATTCTCTGCTGATACATCCATACCGCTCTCGTCTGTCCTATCTCTCTCCTGTACTAATGAAGCCATTTCTACAACTCTACTCTTTCCTCCACCCTTGATAAGTTAGCGCCATCAAAACCCTGGTCAATGAGGCGACAAAACCTGCAACCCTGACACAACATATTGACCCGGCATCTCCAAAGATGTTCTAGAACTGCTGAACGCTATTGGAGAAAGACTCGCTCCCACTCAGTCTTTCTTCACTATAAATGTAGATCCTACAGATCTGCCCTCTTCCAAGCCAAGCAGGAATATTATACAGCCCTCATACACACCCACTCACGGAACCCAAAATGCCTGTTCGCCGCATTCAACTCCCTTCTCCGCCCTGCAGTGGCTGTGCCTCACACTGACTTCAATGCTGAAGACCTAGCATGCTTCTTCACAGCAAGAAATAGAACAGATAAGAACTAAAATCTCAACAATACCATTATCACCCATGCAGGAAGATGCTAACCAGGTCTATCCTCACATGTTTAACTCATTCCCTTCAGCAACTGAACAAGAGGTCCTTAAACTACTACGATCCTCCCATCCCACTACCTGCCTCCTCGACCCCGTTCCCTCACATCTTGCCAAAACACTCTCCGTTTCTCTTGTACCATCCTTGACCCACACCTTTAATCTGTCCTTAACCTCTGGGGTCTTTCCTGCCCCCCTCAAACTTGCCACGGTAGTTCCAATCCTAAAAAAGCCATCTCTGGATCCAACTGCTTCCTCCAACTACCGTGCCGTGTCCCTGCTCCCTTTTGCCTCCAAACTCCTCAAAAAGCTTGTGTATGCCTGTCTGATTACCTCAACACCCACTCTCTCCTTGACCCTCTGCAATCTGGCTTTCGCTCACTGCACTCGACGGAAACAGCTCTTGCTAATCTGACCAATGACCGTGCAAATGCTAAGTCTAATGGGTGCTACTCTCTGCTGATCCTTCTTGACCTCTCTGCTGCCTTTGATACAGTTGACCACTCAGTCCTCCTGCAAACTCTTAGCGATATAGGACTTCAAAGTACTGTTCTTTCATGGTTCGCTTCCTACCTGTCCCAACGATCATTTAGTGTCTCATTTGCTGGAAGTACCTCCTCCCGTCAGCCTGTCTCTGTTGGGGTGCCCCAAGGGTCAGTACTGGGCCCTCTACTTTTTTTAATCTACACAGCCTCTCTAGGCAAACTGATCAGCTCCTTTGGATTTCAGTACCACCTATACGCTTATGACACTCAAATATAGCTCTCCTCCCCCGATCGATCTCCGGCTCTCCTGGATCGAGTCACTGACTGTCTCTCTGCCATCTCAAATTGGATGTCTTCCCGCTTCCTTAAACTCAATCTTGCCAAAACTGAAATTCTTATCATTCCTCCCTCCAAGAAGAACCCAATCCCACCTATCTCTCTACGAGTAAATGGAACACCCATTAGCCGGACGCCTCAAGCTCGCTGCCTTGGTGTCACTTTTGATTCCGACCTAACGTTCTCTCCCCACATCCAGACAGTGACCAAATCCTTTTACTTTCAACTTAAAAACATTGCCTGTGTCCACCCCTTTCTCACACAAGATACCGCAAAGGTGCTGGTTCAAGCGCTTGTCATTTCACGACTTGACTACTGCAACTCGCTCCTTATTGGCCTCCCCAACTCCCGTATTGCCCCTTTGCAATCTGTAATGAATGCAGGTGCCAGGCTTATTTTTCTCACCAGACGCACCTCGCGTACATCCCCCCTCTGCCGATCCCTCCATTGACTTCCTGTACGTTCCAGGATACAGTTTAAAATACTGATGTTCACATTCAAATCGCTCAATAACTCATCTCCTCCCTACATTTCTTCATTAATCCACAAGCACGTCCCATCCAGACAACTCCGGTCGTCAGGCGATCTCCTCCTGTTAGCTGTCTACGCGCGCACGGCCAACTCACGCCTCCAAGGCTTTTCATGGGCAGCACCAGTCCTGTTGAATGACTTGCCATCAAACTCTCCCCTGATCTTCAGGCCTTCAAGAAATCCCTCAAAACCCAGCTCTTCAGATTAGCATACCACATCACTGACGCAACTCATCCCTGACGCAACTCATCCCTGCATAAGATCGACTCACACATGATTGAAGTTGCTTCTATGGTCCCACCATTCCCAAACCACTGGCACTAATGATCCTGCTATCTAGTAAAATTCATCTGGTCTTCCTCAACCCCAATCCCTCTAGTTTGTAAACTCCTATGAGCAGGACCCTCTACACCTGTTGTTTCCATCATATGTCCGCTTATCTTGCTCCCTTTGATTATTGTAAAGCGCTGGCGGAAACTGTTGATGCTATATAAATAATGACAATAATAATAATAATAGTTTCCTCACTTGTTTATGTTTACTATAAGAAAAAGCTCAATAGCTTTCTTAGGCCAGGGTCAGACAAGTGCACTATGTGCGCCCATACTGACATTCCTCCTGGCGTCCGTTGCAGCGTTGTGATGCTTCCACGGGGCCAACCAGCAGCTGCAGCGCACATGAATTGCCCGTGCTACAGCAGGCATGCTGTGTCAGTTCAGAAAGCCGCCCCGTCGAAGCGCTACGACTCGCGTTCAACGGGGATGCAAAAGTGCGATCCTCCATAGGAGGATCGAGCCTTGCAGCGCTAAGCACACTATGCGCTCAGTGAGGTGGCCAGACAGGTGTCAGAGTGGAAGGAACGTCCACTCTCACGGACGTTCCTTCCGCTCTGCAAAACACTTGTCTGACCCCGGCCTTAGTGAGAACGGTACCTCTTACCTCCGGGAGATATTGGATGCATTAGTCTGTTCATCTGAACGTTCCAATGGCGGACATTGGTGCTTGCTTGATGAAGCTTCCTCTGAGCCACCTGAAATTGGTTAAAGAGTAAGAGTGAACTAGGCAGCTTATACTATAAAAGATATTTGAGACCACACAGGTTATGTTAAAAAGGTATATTACTAATCGGTGTTTAATAACTACAAAAAATAAATGTACTATTATTTAAGAATTAAAAGAAAAATCTTGGTGGTAAAATAACTGTACTTTGTACCATTAAAAAATACAAATAGGACTATACACAGGACACGAGGTCACCCATTTAGACTGGACGAAAAGGAAATTCAGTCTAAACCTTAGGAAGGGTTATTTTACGGTGAGAACAATATAGCTGTGGAATTCTCTGCCTCTTGAGGTGGTTGGGTCCAAGACTGTACTGACTTTTAAACAACGACTAGATGACTTCCTACAAAAACATAATATTAAGCGTTATAATATTTAATGTGTGGGTAAAAGATGCTTGATTCAGGGAGAAATCTGAGTGCCATTCTGGGGTCAAGAAGGAAATTTTCCCCCAGTATGTTGCATATTGGCGTGCGCTTCAGATTGGGCTTTTTGCCTTCTTTTGGATCAACAGCAGTAGGTGATGTGTGAAAGGCTGAACCCAATGGATGCATGTCTTTTTTCAGCCTATGTAACAAGCGAGGGAGGTTGGGCAGACGCCAAAGTAGGCAGAAGTGAATTGGAGGAGCTCAGTACTTGCAGACTCTCACTCTAAAGTGAATAAATAAATGAAAACTTTTCGGTGCTTTCTTTGCTCTAATTTGGCTTCCTTAAATTGCATACTCAGGGCTGTCCCTGGAGTTGGGTGCCTAGATTGTTCCCTAATTTCATTAATAGGTAATGACCATGTGGGCTTCATACCAGGCAGACAGACAAACAGCAAAAAAAAACCTGTTAAATATATTACATTTAATTTATAGAAACCAGACTCCCTGTATATTACTGGTCTGATATGCTGAAAAACCATTCCAAATTAATTGGCCTGTTCTAACTAAGTTACTACAAAAATATGACTTCCTAAAAACGTTGACTAAGGATACATTTCATTATATCACAATCCAGCTTCTTATCAGAGGATTTCCCCATTACAAACGGTACAAGGCATAGATGTCCCTTGTCCCTACTATTATATGCCCTAGCGATTGAGCATTTGGCCCAACATATTAGACAAGAAGATGATATTACAGGTTTTGATGTTGGCCCGTCCGATACATAAGTCTGTTAAACATACACAAATGCCAAGCCATGGCTATCTAGCTATCTGCTTACCCAAAACTGAACTAGCTTCCTTACAAACGGTGTTCCATTATGATAGAGTGGACCATTTACAATATCTGGGTATCAAGCTTACAAAATCCCCTCAACCCCCTTATGACAAACCTATAAGACACTTATTTCAATTACAACTTTTCTTCCACTAGCACAGATTTGACCTTTCTTTAGTAGGCTGCATATCAGTCAAAATTACACTTTTACCTAAGATTTTATACATCTTCCGCACCTTAACGATCTAAATACTTAAATACTGAAAGGATTAAAAAATTTATTGTGCCATAAAATGCTTATAAGAAGCTTTCGGTAAAAAGAATGTGCCTACACTTTGTCTTTTTGTTATCTGTCTGAGACGTTTGTCTTTAGAACAACCTTGGAGTCAGGAAAGGATGAGTTCTTCTCCTGTCAGTATAAGATGTCCATTACTCAACCTGCCTTACTCCCTTCTGCAATAACAGGATGTGGCTTTCACATGTCAGCATTCTTCAAATTGCATATTTTCATTTGAAATATTGTATTTACGTATATTCCAGAAAATATACTTTAGTGATTGGTTCACTGCTGCCTACACCTTATGCCTGAAAATGTATATAACCGTGAATAAATTGACAGCTTATTGAAGCTGCTAGAGTGTTGTCAACAGGGGCGGACTGGGCCGGGGGGCAGGGGGACAAGCGTCCCCCGGGCTGCTGCAATGCGCATCCTTGAGCTGTCTGTGTGATTGTTTCTGACTGTAACAGGCAGCACTCGCGCCTCGCAGGCCGCGCAGAAGCATTAGCGCCGGCCCCGTCCCCCATGTGATGCTTACGCGCAGCCTCATCCACGACACGTGATGGGAGCGTGCCGGCCGGCGGTTGTGGTCGACAGTGACGTCGACGTCGTTGGGGGACTGGGAGCTTCAGCCTGCGGACTCCTGCCTGCGTGCTGCGCAGTGGTGGCTCTCTAACTAGGCCGATAAGGTGACCGCCTAAGGCCTCGTGGCCGCCTAATCGACCGCTCCGGCGGCAGCTGTGGTTTAGTATAGGCCGCAGGACTCGGAGGAGTCACTGCGGCCTATCTAGGCCCAGCCGCCGAAGCATCTAAGATGGTGGCCGACTCCCTCTGATAACATCAGACAGGGCGTGCCGGACGACCCCTCTGACACTGGAGAGGGCGCATCAGCATCTGCGCACGTCCTGGCGGCCGTTCTCATCCGGCCAGGTCTGGCATGCAGCACCACGTGGAGGTGAGCGGCTCTGCCTGTCACACGGGCCCATAGCTGCCCACGGGGGACCCATAGATACCCTGAGGGGCCCATAGATGTCCTGAGGGGGCCTATATACACTAAAGGAAGGAATGGGATGGGGGGACATAGACGTTCGGGGGGTGCTATAGATGCCCAGAAGAGGGCCTGAGGGGCCAGAGACACCCAAGGGGGGTGCAGAGAAGGCCTATAGATGTCCAGGGGGTCCCATAGACAACCTGAGGGGGCCCTAAGACAGCCCATAGACACCCAGGAATAGCCTGGGGGAGACCATAGATTGCCCTGGGGGAGCCCATAGACGCCTGAGGTGGCCCATAGACACCCTGGGGGGACCAGAGATGTCATGGGGGGCCTGTGTTCCCCAGGCCGCCTCGCCGGGCGGGCGCAAACAAGAGGCCTGCAAGGGAAGCCCAGCGACTGAAGGTGCTGCTTGGACCCTTGGGAGGCACCGCTGAACACCACGTGTCATGGAAGGAGACAGATCTCATGGTCCTGCTGGTGAGTGGCTGTGCTAAAAAATAATAAAGATTTGCCCCCACCCCAAATAAAAATAAATAGATTTGTTCCCCAGAATGAGAAAATAATTTGCCCTATCCAAAAAAAAAGGAAAATTGTCTCTAGAATGAAAACGGTACCCCACATAAAGATATATATATGTATATGTTCTATAATTATTTTAAAGAGTAATAAACTGTTATTTATTACTTAATTTGCTTCCATTGTTTGTTTTTACTTAAACAAGGGCCCGCGTTGCGGAACTCTGGGCCTCTGGGTGGTACTTGCCACCCGGGCCAAAAGTTGCCAGTCAGCCCCTGGTTGTCAACATGTCTTTGTACTGTGAGTTGATTTTGCTCACACTTCCCAGGTCCTGAGGGCATGACTGAAACCAGAGAGAAGAAGTCCAAGTCTGCATGCAGCCGTAGTGACCGCCTGAGTGGAGAAAGGTTACCTAACAAATACCTTTCTCTTTACCCTACAATCTACTACTAATACTTTCATATGGAACAAAAACTGACTAAGTACTGTAGATACTCGAGTATACTGCTAGATTGATTGGAGGGGTCGCGTTATATTCAATCGCGTGTAAAAAAACAAAAAACAAACTTTACTTGCTCTGGATCCCAAGTCTCCCGGAAGTTCCGGTTGTCTCGCTGAAGTGAATGCAGGCTCCCTGATGCTTGCAAACACTTGAGGAACTCCCGGATTCGGGAGAGGTGGGATTCTTCATGGCCAGAGGGCAAGCTCGGTTTAAGCCAATCATTCACCTCGCCCGCCTCCGCCAGCCATCTAATCGCTAGCAAAGAAGACGGGTGGCCGGCGGCTTCATACTTAGTAACAACTACAATCATTCTAGTGCAGAACACCCTGGCTTGAGGGGTAGCCTGTGTTAAGAGAACCTGGAAGGATTTTAATTGTTTATTGGTACAGTATAATTTTGCTCCTCACGTTATATTCGAGTCTTGAATATTCTCTCATTTCCATAATAAATCTCTATCTATAGTGTTATATTCGGGTCACGCTATATTCGAGTATCTACTAAACTACTCAGTCTACCGGTTACAGAATGAGGTCAATGCCAATCTTCAGTGTAAAGGATGGTAATTTCCTCAAAATATGGGATGATATTTTTTTAAATAAAGTACCCAGGATCTCATGAGATTTTCTATGCAAAATGAAATAGATCTTAAATGGAAGGGTAAATAAAATCCTTTTAAACTCTTGAGAATTGGACAAATATAGTGCAGACTTTTTAGAGAAAGAGGTAGCACTTTTCAGACAACGCTGCGCCACTATGGCGGTTATTCACCCTGTTGTTACAAACAACTATTTAATTGAAGCTTCTCCTGCAGTTTGAATTTCTCTTTTTGATAATCCAATGTTTGTTCCTGTTGCAACAATAGTGATTTTCGCATTTAACCTCCCTGGCGGTCTAATTTTTTCCAAATTTCGTGTCTAAAAGCGTCTCAATTTTTTCTTTTTAAAGGAAAGGTGTTTTTGTACATAGTTAGCCTGTAATAATTAGGAATCACGCACTGAAATCCGTGAAATCAAGAGTCCTTACTGGTAAAATCCTTTATAAATAAATATATAATTAATTAAAAATTAGTAAATACACGGAGTCCGATAAAGTTTGAAACACGACATAATAATTTATTTTCCCAAAAATAATTATCCAAAACAGTGCAAATAAATGATATTCAATAAAATACAACAAAAAACACTGAAATCTGTCTTGAAAACAAGGGTGAGAGGATGTATGGTCTATTTCTTATCCTAATTTTTCTAAGTTTGCTACTAGTCCCGCCCACCCTGCATCGTGTGACTCGCAGGGAGCCTTCCAGGAAGCAGCTCTTGCGATCACACTGCGGGACAGCGAGGGAGCCAGGAGGAGATGAGTAAACATCCAGCCTAAGTGTGGCTCGGGGTTACCATTCGCGGTAGTGAAATTTAACCCCGAGTCACACTCGGGAATACCGGCAGGGAGGTTAATAAATAATCCACTGTCACTTTATGCTCTCCTCAGCAGCTCACTGTTTCACCTTCTCCCCCCCCCCAGTATGCACACTGGAGACTGAATGGTACTTTTTACCATTCTCAGTCTCTACTGTTTCATTAGCCAACCTCCCTAGCTCCACCTGTGCTTCTTTATACCCTCCCCACATTATCATTTACATATGGCCTGCACCGCTTCTCTTTATACACACCTCAATCAAATTTCTACCCTTCACCTTTATACGTTACCTAAAGGAAAACCCAAGCACATTTAGGACACTATTCCATAGTTGGTGCTAATGTAGCATCTCAATAAGTAATCATTTGCACAGTTTGTTTTTTTGAGCCTGTATGTGCCGGTACTAAGTACCGCCACCTCTCTGCATTTTTAGATATGTTTCCCCCGGTCTTCCAGTGTGTGCGGCCGCCGTTTGTCAGGCCGGGGGAAAACAGCTGAGACAGACCCCCCCCCCGTGTGACTGGCACGGGGGGGCACTGGGACAGCTGCCTCCCTCCATCCCAGGCAGTCTCTGCATCCCTGGTGGTTTGTGTGGTTGTGGGCCGTGCTGCAACTGCGATCTATGCTTAGCGCATAGAACGCAGAGCACGTCTCACACTGACTGTACACGAATGCCACTGGCGATCGCAGATGACCTGTCACCTGACCGCAGGCGCTCACTGACTGGGTCAGAGTAGACTGACAGTCAGTTGACAGGTCAGAGTCATCAGCGACAGCCAGTGGCACTCGTGTTGAGTCAGTGTGGGACGAAGCACAGATTGCAGTTGCAGCACCCTACAACCACCAGGGATGCAGAGGTTGGCACCTGTGAGTTATATTACTGTGGATTCTGATACGCTAATACACACCACACATTACTGGGAGTTATATTGCTGTGGATTCTGTGATACACTCATACACACCATACATTACTGGTAGTTATATTGCTGTGGATTCTGTGATACGCTCACACACGCCGCACATTACTGGGAGTTATAATGCTGTGAATTCTGTGATACGCTCACAACCCCCCACATATTACTGGGAGTTATATTGCTGTGGATTCTGTGATACGCTCACAACACACCACACATTACTGGGAGTTTATTTGTATAAAGTATAGTATAAACACTAACCATGAGTGAAAGAAAAGTTTTCGTATTATCATTCAAAGTCTCTGAATAATGGCCAAGAAATCATAAATTCTACCAGGGTATGTAAACTTATGAGCACAACTGTAGTTATGTATGGTGAATGTATGGCAGTGCGTGTAAATGCATGTATTTGTCTTTAAACAGGCTGCTATGCGTAAAATTCTGCGCCCGTGTCTTTGCCCTCTTGCCGTGCATCCAAAAGGATGGTATTGCTCCTAGAATCGCCACATTATCTGCTCCCTGCACTCCACAAAATAAGAATGACAGTGGGCGTCTTGGCAGCATCGAGAGCTACGCCCCTGGGTGCACTTACTATGAAAGAGGTAAATTATGGTTGAACAGGCAAATAACTGAAATTCTACTTTTAGAAGTGTTCTGAACGTGTGAAATTGCCTCTGTCCTTAAAGGGTTAATAAAGGAGTATTTGTTAGAACACCAAAAATATTCATAATAATCACAGTTTTTCCCTGGGCGTGAGAGTACCCCCACCAACTTTTCGAGAAAAAAAGCACTGGTTAGCACTAGGATAAGTAAGTGTAGTGTCTGGCATTCACATAACCTTCCTGTAGCTACAGTGGGGTGAAATCAGTTAGTGCCTCGCAGCTTGCGCAAGCTTACTGTACTTTGCGCATCCTATACCGAACATGAGGTGCGCAATCATTAATTGATGTGTTTCGATAAGTGAGGTATTACAAAGTGCAGGCGAAAATTACCATTGGGGTGCAGAGAGACAAAAGTTAGCACCTTCTAAAAGCGGGTGGTAAATGATTCTGCAATTGCAAAATCATTTAACACCCCCTAAACCCCCCCATTAAATCCCATGCTCACCTCCCGTCCCACGGCGAGAAGGGTGGCCTGATCCGCCGCTTCTTCTGGCGACGAGCAAAGCGAAACTGGGAATAAATAATTCCTAGTACCACTTCACGATCTCGCGGGAGCAAGGTCGCACAAGGCTTGTGATCTGGTAGCACAACCCTCCATGGAGTCCTATGGACTCCAGGAAGTGATACTCGCGACGGCGCAGAAGTGCTACCGTGAGTATCACTGTGGTTAGCACTGTGTTCCGAGGCAAAGTGCTGAGCTAGCCCCTGCCCTGGAATACCACGCTAACATAGGGGCGCTACAGGAAAATCTGCAGGCGCAGATTTTCCCCTTTAGCATCTCCATGTTAGCGTTACCTATTGAATAGGGCCCTAAAATTTTTTTAGGAATGATGTACGGATTATTATGTCAATATTCAATAGCAACTATCTGAAATTCACACCTGTACATTTCTGTCAGCTCTCTCTCGGTCCTCTCGTACATCCTCTAGTTGCTTCTGCGCCTCCTGCAACTCCTTACTCTTCATCTCCATTTCTTGTTGTAACTCTTGCTTTTCCCTCTGGGCACGTTCCACGTATTTTATCTGTTCCTCTCTCATCCTGAGCAACGCATGGAGTTTCTCTTCTTCTTGCATTAGCAGTCTGTAAGAGGGAAAAAAAAAAGAAATCAAAAACAAAAATATGTACCCTGTAGGATGGTTATTGTATAGGGTAGCAGACTGAAGTATACATTAAACAGATGCTTGTATTTAACACATTTCTAGTGATTTTTGAAGCAAGGCATTTTTACAGAGAGAGAAATTGCAGACAACAAGCAAGAAATGCTATGTATTCAACTAAAAAGTATATTAAAAAACCCACCATCTACTTATTTGTCTAAAAATTTGGAAGATTTAGTGAATCATGGAGGAGATAGAGGATAAGAATATATATGGATGAAATGTACACTATTAAAAGAATATCCCGTTTAACAATTTTATGGTAGCATTGGTTACAATATCATAACCTGTTGAAAGCTGTATTATTCTGTAGGCATGTATATTGTTTAAATCACATGTGAAGTACCACCTGGGCGGAGTAGCAGTAACATCATTGCTCAATAACTGTGGAGACACAGGTTTGAATCCCGGCAAGAGCACCTCTACTGTAAATGTCCTTGGGCAAGACACCAAACGGTACATGCTCGCCACCCAGGACATACTTGAAAACAAGAGAAATCTCAATGTATCCTTCTTGGTAAAATACTTTCTCAAAAAAAAATAATTACAATTATCATTATTGTGATTCAGCCTCTTCCTTTGGTATATATCTATATTACTGTGAATAGTTTACGGCAAAATGCTCTACTACTATGTATTTGTAAATGGGATATGATGTTGAGATTTGCATATATATTATTATTATAACTAAGACGCATATATGTTTTTATTTGTATTGCCCCATGGGGAAAAAAAGATTGACATGCTCCTGATGTCTATGGAGAGTTAAATATAGAAACTTTTCATGTTAAATGCATTTAGCAGTGCTACACTAAACATATATAAACTTAGACTGAGAATATACTTTGCTTGAGCTTGTCTATATTCTTCCTCATCACGTCGTGCTCTTATTTCCTGAACCAGGGCTTCCTGAAGATGATCTTGCAGTTGTTCCAGCTCACGAATTCTTTGTCTCTGCTGTGTAGCCTCCATGTCTTTTAACTGCATCTCTGCTTGCATTGTGGCACGTGCCTGGAGAATGAATGCAAAATTGATCTATAGGTCAAAGGATATGCCATGTAATGGTGTTGATTCAGCATACAAAGTTTATGAGAAATGATAATAACCAATAAGGAAATGTAGACAAATTGCTCTAAATGTGAACAATAATTTAATCTGGGGATCAGTTGATTTGCTACTATTGATTGATTTGCTACTGTTGATTGACCACTATTTAACTTATGGTAAACCTTAATTGGTCTGTATAGCTACGTTTCAACAATCTATTTAGTAACTGAAGCACTGGTTCACAACCAACTTGAATCTATTCTGATCGTATTTGAACTCATGCCAAACCTAAATTGGTGGTGACGCTTTCTAATTGTATTTTGGGCAATTTCTTATATAAATGATCCAAGGTTTGCACTAATTGCAGTTTAAACTGGACCGGTGACACTGTGTTAGCTATTAATGCACTCTGATAACCGCCTTAGCTCTATAAGTCATTATTTATATCTGGTGGAAGAATCTTTATACAATTGTTCTTCTTTAAACACTGCATCTATTTACCGCACGGCTAAGATACATGATCCATTTAAAACATCTTGTGGTAGTAAATGTTTATTCGTATTTGGCTGGAAATTCGAGCGAGTGGCTCTCAATTAGCACAATGTTCATAGTGCTCTAGCTACCTATGGATGATGAGCGCCTAGTATAATACATTCAATATTAAGGCTGCATGGTTGTACAAAGTGAGTTAATCTAGGTCCTTGGTTCAGGCTGCAGATTTGGACTGCTACTCTCTATCTATGGTTAAGCTTCATACATGAGCTAAGGAGGTAGTGAACAATTACCCCTCTCAATTTTGACCTCATAGGATCTTTAATAGTCATGTCCTTGGGTCATAAAAAGGCAGTGTGAATTGGTTAGACAGCGATCATTGTCATCTCACATAATTTTGTGAATCCATTGATGCTCCATTCAGATACGAATGCTTTATAACAGTAGGAGCTAATTTAATGGTCATTTCACAAGTTCAATTTATCATTCAATTGTTATAATCACTCCCTGAGGTATTTTACCTATTAATTATTGTGGTTATACTGATTTTATTTATGTCTATACTTGTAATGTTGTTTTGAGTTGTGTTTTATTAACCTTCTGAAGGGTTTATGTTAAATGTTCAATAAAGTATTCAATGTTTTATGTATATGTCCTAGCCGGTTACCTCTAGTTTAGAGGTCCTAACTTGTTTATATTGGGTTACCCCCTGAGTGGCTCTGGATATCACATCTTAGAAGCTCTATAGTAGTCAATTGCTTGGCTACCCTCTCCATGTGGAAGAGGTGGTCTCCGTTGCGCAGGGAGGTCTGGAGGAGATTCGGATGCTGGTCCCTATGGTGGCGGCGGCCGGATCTGTCCTGGTCGCTGGGGAGGCACTGGTATGTGAGAGAGGAGACGCAGAGGCCATTACGGTGCAGGATGGCGGCTGTCTTGAGATGTCTGCGGTGATGGGACCTTCTGCGGGTGGCGTGTGGCCCTCTGGAGAATTGCCAGGGGGGTCTCGGCCTCGCGGGGGGGCCTCCTCCGCGGCTGATAACACCTGGCGCTGGTTAGCCCGACGGGCCTTCGATGCTGTGGCGGTCCTCGGCAGAGATGGACGAACGGATCTCTGGCTGGACACAGGCTGAGGAGACTTCTGCGATGTCCTATTGCACTCTCCTTCTCCGGTGCCAGGCCTATTTGGATTTCTAATGCCCCCTTGCCCCCATCTTGTCATTTTTTTATCTAACCCCCCTCTTCCTCTATACCCCCCATCAGATGTGATTTTTTGTTTTCCCTTGGGACATGCCCCCAGGTTTCTGCGACTATTTTTGAGGACTTGTTTTTTTCTGAGATGTTTTCTGAGGATTTTTTTTTTTTATCTTGATGTACCCTGAGGACTTGTTTTGCTTTTGAGACTAGATGTGGACGCTTTCTTGAGGATTTATAGCTGATTTTGATTCTGAGGTTTTCCAATGTCATGTTGTCCCCCCTATGCAGAGTACTTCTGATTTATAATTGGTTCTGATTCCCCCCCCCCCCTTTATCTTAGTTGGTATGTTATGTACTCGCTCTGCTCAAGATGGTGTATCCATTCCCCCCCCTCCTCCCCCTTTTTTTCTTCTTGGCATTTTCTAGGTTGCCGGAAGTGTGCCACCATGACTTTGTGAATTGGCCCTCAGGCTTCCAGGCCTCGTGACATTATCCCTCCATGGCCTCCTTCAGGAGCGTGCCAGGAGCGTCACGGAGATGGCCTTTGCTATTCCCCACACCCCCCCCCTTATTTTATTTATTTACCTTTTCTTTCTTCTGAATTTACTATTACTATTATTTGGGTCACCATCTTTTTGGCAGAGATGTGTATAAAACCCCCTTTTCCCTATTCTTTTTAATTTCTTATCCCTCACCCCCCCTTATTTTTAAGACATTTTTATCTATTTATGTCTATTTTGATGGCTCTTCTATGTCATATGTACTACATATGTGAGTTCTTATGGCCCTGCGAGGCCACTTCTGTTGGTAAATATGTGGTTTTGTCCCTGCTTATAAAATAAAAAAATTGAATTACAAAAAAAAAAAAATCTCCTGGGTTGCTTTTGCAGTGTGTTTTGGATCATTGTCCATCTGTACTGTGAAACGCCGTTGTGACGAAACGGCAGCTTCAATGTTTATTTGCATTTATTTTTCCTTGAATTTCAATGCTCAAGAGCTTGCAATCTAACCTTTTGTCTGCTTCACCCCACCTGTAAGTAATGGATTCCTTTGTCTTCACATGCTTCCATCAATCCACACCTCCCCCCCCCCAACAACAAGTTTCACTACAGATGATTGTTATCTGACTCTTAAGCCATTGTTCCAAGGCTGGGCGTGTGGGGGGATGGAGAGGCTTTGGGAGGATCTGGTATAGAGTAACATAGGGGTGTGGTTTTTACGTTTGAATGTGTCTGTACCTGAAAATCTGTAAATAAAGCATTCTACATTTGGTGTTCCATCTGCAAGGACAGTTTATGTGTCGGCTATTCTGTGTTTGTACGAATACATCCTGAGTTCAGCGGAAAGGGGTGCCCAGACGGAGGTTCCCGAGCGTGAGGGTACCTCGATCCATAACAGCCGTCCACTCAACCTTGCTGCATTTGGCTCAATCTGGGCTAACAGTATATCTCTAAGGCGCGTGTCAGACGAATGTAGTTATCACGTCCGTGTTGCCGCACAGTTTAACATCTGTCGTAGCATAGAATCATGATCAATAGAGACCCACACACGAAGTACGTGCGCACTGAACTGCGCACGCACAACGCACGTGGCAATCGGACAGGACCTTTTAACGCAGTAGGGCAGTCTATAAATTCCCTGTGCTCCGGGTGGTTGTGGATCTGCAATGCAACCTGTGTTTCGTACACAGACCATAGAGCCCATCCCATACTGACTGGATACAGTCAGTGAGTGCCGGCCGCCATGTGACAGGTCATCAGCAATTGCCGGCGCTCGGGGCCAGTCTGGGAATGCTCTGCTGTCTGTGCATGAAGCACAGATCGTATTGCAGACCCACAACCACCTGGACCACCAGGGATGTATATGGCCTGGCCTGCAGATGAATTGGCCCAGAAGCAGACCGGGCCGGACTCCTCCCCCCCCCCGCTCCGCCACTGAACTACCAGGGATACATGTTGAACCTCTTCCCTGCAAAAAAAAATGAGTAGGAGAGGGGGAGACGTTTATGCATTTTTACATATTAAGATGACTTTATATTTTTTATTAATTTTGTATATTTTAAATTTTTAAATGTATATTTGTTTTTATAGAATACATTTAATAAATATTTAGTATATTTTTAAAATTTATTTAAATGCTTTTATATAGAACCTGAACATTTTTATGTTTTCGTGTTTTATTGCAGTGGATTTTGTGAAACGCTCATACGCACTGCACATTACTGTGAGTTTTACTGCAGTGGATTCTGTGATATGCTTGTATGCACCGTAGATTACTGTATCCACTGCAATAAATATACACCGCAGAATCCACTGCAATAAAACTCACAGTAACGTGCCGTGTATATGAGCATGATTTTAGTGCAGTGGTTTCTGTGATACACTCATATGCACTACAGATTACTTTTGAGTTTTATTATTGTGGAGCTCTGTGATACACTCATACACACCACACATTGCTGTGTGCTTTATTGCTACATACCCCCCTGGGTGTAGGGGGTGTCATCCGTCAAAAAATAACACGCATAAAAAAGACGCGCAAAAAAACGCGCGCGCATTAACGCTGCGTGCATGCTGCGTGCAGAAATCGGTGTGCGGTCTGTTTTTTCACGCGATTCAGCCAATCAGAATTAAGAACCACAATTGTCTCCCGTTCACTTTTTGCGCCTGTCAAGATTTATCTGAGTATATATGCTGCAGCAATAATAAAAACTCGCACAACTTTAACTATACTTTGGTTTTTGTTTTTTTTGGGCTGGTGTATTTAGTTTCGGCCAGGACATTCAGATTTGCCATTAACACCAGCTTTTAAAAGACGTTAAAATTATGCGCGCAAACGTTGTCTGTTAAAATTTGCACATAGATTGTAATACCATCCGCATACCAGCGCACAAACGCTATATATACTTTGCGCCCACAATGTTAAGTATAGGACATGCAACGTACATTATGCTCATGCAGGGTTCGTGCAGGTTCACCAGCGGTAGACGTTAACGCACATTTTTTGCACAGACATTGTAATACGACGTTCTGCGCAAAGGGTTTTTCCCCTCACGTTAATGCGTTTTTGCGCACGCGTTAACGTTTGCACGAAGAATTTAATAGAGCCCTTTGTCTTTAAACATACGGAAGCCCAGAAAGGCCATGCATTTTTAATTTTTTTTTGGTTTATTTCAACCTTTTTTTTTCATACACTGAAAAAAAGAGTCAGGAAAACAAAATTGTTTTACTTTTGTGTTCCTGACTTTTTTTTTCCATACACTGTTTGGGGGGCCTGGGGCCCCACAGCTTGGTTTGTAGCCACCTCCAGCGGGGAGATAGTGAGGCGAATTGGATGCCCAGCAGCTGCAAGCCCTGTGGCTTTGTTTAACCCCTTAACGCCGCAGGACGTACATTTACGTCCTGCATTAGGCGGGCTTTGACGCCGCAGGACGTAAATGTACGTCCTCGGCGTTTACAGCCCCCCCGGGAGATACTCACCTCCTCCGGTCGCTCCCACGCTGCTCTGACTCCCGCGGAGTCAGATCAGTGTGATCCCTCCTCCGGCGCTGTGACGTCATCGCGCCGGTGGCGCGATGACGTCAGTTTCAGGCGTCCCCCCCCCCCGCCGGAGCAGGGGAAGCGCCTGGAGGGGAGGGATCCTTCAGATCCCTCTATCTCCCGATTGCCTGGTCCCCGGCGGCTGTGGCCAGCATCGCTGGAAGGGTCACAGCCTGACCTTTCCAGCGATGTATGGGGGGTTAAACCCTTAGTTGCCAGGTCGCGACCGGGCACTAATTTGTGCCCGATCGCGGCCTATTTCCGGTGGGGGCCACCATCTTGGATGGCAGCCCCCACCTCTGGGTCACCCCCGGTCAACTGACTCATCGCGCCATGCGCGATTAACCGGGAACCCCCTAGCTGCAAAGGGATTTCCTATGGAAATCCCTTGCAGGAGATAAAGGGGTTCAAAGAACCCCCCCCCCTATCTCCTGATCGGTGACAGCTAGGGGGTCATGGCTGATATTGCTGGAAGGACCAGAGCATGGCCTTTCCAATGATATCAAACATGACCATGGTAAAAGTAAAATAAAAGTGTAAAAAAAGTAAAAATAAAAATAATAAAAAAATAATAAATTAAATAATAAAAAAATAATAAATATAATAATAATTTTTTTTTTGTTTTTTTAATGCAGCACTATTGTTCACATTTCAATTATAATGTGAACAATGATGCTTCACTAATGATTTTTTTTTGGGGGGGGGTTTAGCTAAAATCACGCAATTTCTCCCCAAAAAAAAAAATGGGTTCCCCGTTCTAATTTTTTTAACAAATCTACCCAATAGAATATGACCGCAGAGCCTCGGATAATAAAATTTTAAAAAAAAAAACCACTTTACACACTGTGGAAGATTGAAATTTTATTGAAAATTCACATTTATTTACATTTTTTGTTATAGCATTTTGGCAGGGCATGACATATACATATAATAATGATATATTATTAATCTGCCGAGTCTGACGGAAAGAACGATATATAATTTGTCTGGGTGGTATAAGAATACGTGACTTAAAAATGGTCAAAATGCGCTCAGCAAACTTCTACTTCCGAAACAGCGCCGAAGTTGTAAAATTACTCCCGTCCTTAAGGGGTTAATAAGACAGAGCCACAGGAACCTGAGAGGGTTGAAGGTGTCACGCTGCTGAGTGCCGCTGCACTGGAGGCTGCACCACCTACATACGTCGCTCAGTGCGACCAGCAGTGCCCCTGAGCTCACACACAAATGTGCTGAACTGGAGCTGCCCCACGACGGCAGATAGGCATACCCACGTGACACTACCCAACAGCACCTGGGCCCTGCTACTGGACCCAAGTCTGCCAGACATTCAAATGAGGGAAGAGGATCATTGTGAGTGTATTATCAGTGTGTGTGAGGGGGTCATTGTCCATATAGGAGTGTGGGGTCATTGTATGTGAGTGTGTGTGGCCATCAGGAAGATCAAAGTAGCTGCTTTCAGTGTGTGCTTCCTCTCTATGACACTTCCCAACTGAAAATGGCCTGTCTGGGCTTCATACTAACAGTGTATGGGAAAAAAAAAAGTCAGGAAAACAAAGTAAAACAATTTTGTTTTCCTGATTTTTTTTTTCAGTGTATGAAAAAAAAAAAAAGTTAATGAAACAAACCAAAAAAAATTAAAAATGCATGGCCTTTCTGGGCTTCCGTATAAACAGGCTGCTATGCATAAACGTCTGCACCTGTGTCCTTGTCGCAGCCCAGTGTTGCCCACTTGCCCTGCACTGTCAGATCATTTCAGATATGAAATTTCTATCATTCGACATATTTCGCAGGACTGTTTAAATGAGGGCCAGGAATGTTTTTTCAAACAGACAGACAATCTGTCTACCAGGGGTTAAAATGTAACCAGGATGAGCTCTCAGACAATGGACCTGTTTAATTCGTTGACAGATCGCAAACAAGGACAAGGGAAGCAACATCCATAGTTCAGAGACTGGGATGAAATAAACTTTCTGGGGCAATTCTGGTTGTAAAAACCCAGATGTTAAATCCCCTTTTCTTGAAACTAAATGAATACAATGGTCACATCTAAGTTCTCTCTAGCCATGCAAAACCTTGGATAATGGTGAATTGAATAAACTGTAGAAAAAAAAGGTTAATTTTTTTGTAGCAGTAGATATTACCTACATAAACAGTTTGTAATGCTATGACACTATAGGCAATATGATCTGTAACATTATATTATACAAGGTGCCTAGGTGGTATTTGAATATTTAATTCATGTGGTGAGTTATAATAGATAATCATGGGACTGATATTTCATAAAAGATAGAGCCCATACCACATTTAATTGATTATTAAATAACGAGTGTCTCGTTTATTAACATTCAGTTACAACAGGTTAAATCTGTTAATTATGAATGAATTTTAAGGAATATATCTCGAATGAACGAATCTTAAGGAATAGCACGAAATATGTATGCCTGTCTGCAGAATTCTCTCATACACACATATCTCTAGATATAAATAACGAGTGTATCGTGCATGCACGCCGCGGCGAAATATGTTGGCGTTTCATAAATAGTAATAATTTTAATATTGTTAAATAACCCCATGGAATCCTTGGATATAGTATAAAATGACCCCAAACCATTAAAGATAGGTTACTGTTTGGTCACATACATTAATTAATTCCTTTAGAAGGTTGGATGTTTGATCTGAGAGTGCCATCTACTGGCCAGGTAGTATAACACCGGGACAGATACCCTGGAGTTAATCAATATATATATATCAGCCAATCAAATGAGGCCACATATTGATGGGCTAGAGCTAACCTGGGTGGGAGACAGCTATAAAAAGGGGATATTTTAGAGAGAGGGGACACGCTTGGAGAAACCTTGGGGGCGCTTGGAGGGGAGAAAGGGCCAGATACCATAAGAGCCACTCCACTAAGACCCGACCACACCCGAATCCTCTTACACCACTCTATCTTCACTACCAGATGGTAAAGTATAATTGAATAATTTTAACTTGATATCTATTTCTTAACTGCATTGTCACTGCTTTATATGTCCATCACCTTTTAAAGGAATATAAATGAATTATTTTGCTGTTGAAGCCTAAACAGTAGAATAGTTAGCCTTTCCGCTCTACCACAGAAGAGCGCTAAAGGAAGAACTATTACGGGCGGCCGTGTTGCTCCCCCTAATTTAGTGAAATTATTTATATTCCAAGAATACTGGATATGGACATCTAAAGATAAATTCTGCCCCCTAGTGAGATAAGCTGGAACTGAGAAATAGCTATTATATATCAAGTTACCACCAGCCGCCATTCGAGAAAACGAACACAACCCCATCCTATATATTGCAGCCATCTCTATTGAATGTTTGTTAAGTCAATAGGAAGTTTTTGTTAACTCATGCTGAATGAATTGCTGAGTATTGATGCTGTGATGGATCTGTGGAAGAGATAGTCTACCTATCGAGTGTGTTATGTATCACCCTGAAGGAAGTTGCATTTAGTGAATCTGCCCCCACAATAATAAATTGTGCTGCAGGTGATGCCCAGTAACTGAATGATTTTAGCCAGGTTGAGGATTGTTTTATAATGGGAGAGGTTTAAGTGGGTAGAATAGAACTTGGTGTTTAAGAATTAATTCGTGCATATGTGTGGTGCGGTCTATAAACCTAAGCTGTTTGTCCATTCGATTATTGCGTGTCGCAGTATTGCTACTAATCACTATAATTACTTTTAAAATTGTATCTTGCTGATCAGTTGATAACACATGATTGTATGAAACTTGACGGTGTGAATAAATTTTGATTTGAATTGTTTTACCGTTACGCAGTCTCATATCATCTTTATTGATTTTATTGTGTCTAAAAATATCTAGATAGCCTCAAAAGAACTTGAGATAACGCGCTATATATTTGTTAAGACGTATATTCAATGATTGCTTCTTAATCCTTATTTTTAAGGGTAAATAACAAAATTATACCATTGGTATTGGAGGCACTGCCATTACCACAAAGCCGCACGTGGAGCCCATTAAAGGGAACCAGCCACCCAGAGGGTGACCCCACAGAACAGTTATAAACATATCACAACAACCGTCAGCCCGTACCGAACAGATATACTTAAAATTTTCTAAACTTGCCCTTAGTGCAAACCAACATTTCCCAGCCTCAGGGCAGCCCCCATCCCCTCCCACTCAGCCCAGCAAGCCGTTCCTCTAGGTGTCCCTAGACTTGGGGGATAGGAGGCCGAACAACATAACATAGCGTAAACCGTAGATCCACGGGGCATGTGTTTCGGATACAACGGCAATGAGGTCGGGCTGATCAGAGTCGTTTGCCATCAAAGCGACCCGACCAAGTCACAGAGGGACACTTCTGACCATCAGAAATGTGCCCCACAAAAAAAAGTGAAAAATATGGCCCGTTAAGGGCTTTTCAGGGGGCAGTTGAACTGGGAGCCGTTGAAGTTGTGTTGAACCAACCGAACGCATCCCTTCTGGCATCTGAAGACCCAGTCATTCCATAAAGGCAGGTAGAGCACTCACTGTGGCACAGGAAAATGAGCGGGAATCCTTGGTTACCATTAAACGAAAAGGGAAGCCCCAGGCATATTTGAGGCCGTTTGCACGGAGTAGCTCAGTCACTGGCTTCCAATCCCAGCACCTCGCCAGCGTCGCCGGAGCCAAATCCTGGTAGATCTGAAGCTCAGCCTCCTCGTACTGAATACATTTCACTCTATTGGCTCTGAGGATCTTTTCTTTAGTTTTATAATCGTGTGATCTCAAAATGACATCACCGGGTTGCAAATTTGGAGGGCCGCTGGATCGCAGCGCGCGGTGCACTCTATCCATCAGGAAAATTTCTATAGGCAGGTCTGGTAATAGTTTCTGAAATATGCCCACCACAGTGGCCCCCAATGTCGCCTGTGTCACCTCTACCGAGAGCCCTTGGATGCGCAAATTATTCCGTCTGGATTGATTGGACATATCCTCCAGGGCCGTCTCCAAGCATTCCACTCTGTCCTGCAACCCATTGACACAGTCCACAGACACATTGGCATGTGCCACCACCTCCTCCGCCCGGGTCTACAGGGAGTCAGTGCAGTCCCCCAGGGCCTGCATTTCCACCCTCACTGCCTGCAATCCCTTCAGGATTTCCCCCGCCAACACCTCCTGTACCTCCGATATTTTGCGGAATAAAGCCGAAATGTCCTGCTTGGAAGCCGGGGTGTGGTCTGCCAGGCTGTCAGTTTCCTGTCCTCCATCCGCTGCTGAGGTCCGGCTGCCATCTTGCCTCGTGTCCATGGTGTGGCGAGGTGTGAAGATCGGTGCCACCTGGCCGTCACTCGGTTTTTTTTTTGCTTCTGCTACGGCATACCGGGGGCTGGGGGTCTCCTGCCAGCAGCTTGTCAGTTTTGGTCGGGTCTGTGCAAGCTATTTCTGCAGATTAGACACCTCTCCACCGGGAGCTCAGCTCTCACACGTCCTGCCTCATGCTCGCCCAGGCTCCGCCCCAGTCATGGTTTTATTAACCATAGAAACATAGAAAAATGTCGGCAGATAAGAACCTTTCGGCCCATCTAGTCTGCCCAATTACATGGATACTTTACCTGGATTTATCTTTTGTTTAGGATAGCCTTATGCCTATCCCATGCCTGCTTAAATTCAATTACTGTTTTAGCCTCTACCACTTCAGCTGGAAGACTGTTCCATGTATCTACCACCCTCTCAGTAAAATAATGCTTTCTGATGTTACTTTTAAACCTTTGCCCCTCTAATCTAAGACTATGTCCTCTTGTTTTGCTACTTTGTTTCCTTTTAAATATACTCCCTTCCTCTACCTTGTGGATTCCCTTTACGTATTTAAATGTTTCTATCATATCTCCTCTGTCTCGTCTTTTTTCCAAGCTGTACATGTTAAGATCATTAAACCTTTCCTGGTAACTTTTCTCCTTCAAGCCGTACACCATTTTAGTAGCCCTTCTCTGAACTCTCTCTAAGATGTCTATATCCTTCTGGAGATACGGTCTCCAGTACTGCACACAGTACTCCAAGTGAGGTCTCACCAGTGCTCTGTACAGTGGCATGAGCACTTCCCTTTTCCTACTGCTAATACCTCTCCCTACACAACCAAGCATTCTGCTAGCATTTCCTGCTGTTCTATTACATTGACTACTTACCCTTAGATCCTCTGAAATAATAACCCCTAAATCCCTTTCCTCAGATGTTGAGGTTAGGACTGTATCAAATATTCTATATTCAGCCCTTGGGTTTTTACGTCCCAGGTGCATTATCTTGCACTTATCCACGTTAAAACTCAATTGCCACAGCTCCGACCATTTTTTTAGTTTATCTAAATCATTTGTCATTTGGCTGATCCCTCCAGGAACATCAACCCTGTTGCAAATCTTTGTGTCATCAGCAAAAGACATACTTTTCCATTAATACCTTCTGCAATATCAATAATAAAAATATTAAATAGAATGGGTCCAAGTACTGACCCCTGAGGTACCCCACTGGTAACAAGACCTTGCGCCGAATAAACTCCATTTACCACAACCCTCTGTTGCCTGTCACTCAGCCACTGCCTAATCCATTCAACAATATTGGAATCCAAGCTCAAAGATTGCAATTTATTGATAAGCCTTCTATGCGGAACAGTATCAAAAGCCTTACTGAAATCTAAATAAGCAATGTCTACTGCACCACCTGTGTCTATTATTTTTGTTACCCAATCAAAAAAATCAATAAGATTAGTTTGGCATGATCTCCCTGAGGTAAATCCATGTTGTTTCTGATCCTGTAATCTATGTGTTTTTAGATGTTCAACAATCCTTTCCTTTAACATGGTTTCCATTAATTTCCCCACTACTGACGTAAAACTAACTGGCCTATAGTTCCCAGATATCTCCCTACTACCCTTCTTGTGAATGGGCACAACATTTGCTAATTTCCAGTCTTCTGGGACGACTCCCGTTAGCAAGGATTGGTTAAATAAATCTGTTAACGGTTTTGCTATTACATCACTGAGCTCTTTTAATAATTTAGGGTGGATCCCATCAGGCCCCATTGACTTATTTGTCTTTACTTTAGACAGCTGCTGTAGAACCTCCTCCTCTGTAAACTGATATGTAATTGTCTCGTTAGTGTTTCCTCCTAACTGAGGTCCCTTTCCTTCCTTTTCTTCTGCAAAGACTGAACAAAAATATTCATTGAGGCAGTCAGCGAGACTTTTATCCTCTTCTACATACCTTCCTTCCTTTGTTTTTAATCTAACTAATCCTTGTTTTACTTTTCTTTTCTCGTTTATGTATCTAAAAAATGTTTTGTCCCCTTTTTTTACTGACTGAGCTATTTTCTCTTCTGCGTGTGCTTTGGAAGCTCTTATAAATTGCTTTGCCTCTTTCTGCCTAATCTTATAGGTTTGCCTATCTTCTTCACTCTGAGTTTTTTTATAATTATAGAATGCTTTCTTTTTGTTCTTCACTATTTTGGCCACTTCTGCAGAGTACCACAGTGGTTTCTTCCCTTTTTTGTTTTTGCTAACAAGTCGAATGCAATTGCCTGTGGCCTTCAATAATGCTTCCTTTAAATAATCCCATTTCTCCTGGACACCCTTTAAACTCCTCCAGTCTGATAATGACTCCTTCACACAAAGTCTCATTTTAGAAAAATCTGTTTTTTAAAGTCTAAAACTTTTGTTTTTGTGTGGTGCGGCTCCATCCCTGTTCTTATATTAAACCATACTGACTGGTGATCACTAGATCCCAAATTTTCACCTACAACAACGTCCGATACCAAACCTCCATTTGTGAGTATTAAATCCAATATGGCCTCTTTACGGGTCGGCTCCTCAACTACTTGTGTTAGAGATAATCCCAGTAGGGAGTTTAGAATATTTGTACTCCTGGTGCACCCAGCTGTTTTGGTTTTCCAGTTCACATCAGGAAGATTAAAGTCCCCCATGATAATAACTTCCCCCTGCATTGCCATTTTGGCTATTTCCTCAAGCAGCAGATTATCTAGCTCTTCTACTTGTCCAGGGGGTCTATAGATCACACCTACACGAGCTACTGTATGATTGCCAAATGTTAGCGTAACCCAAACTGACTATGTTCACCTCGCTCACTTTTATTTGGTTCGTTTTTATGTTGTTTTTCACATACAGGGCCACTCCTCCTCCTTTCCTACCTTCTCTGTCTTTTCTATATAAAGAGTACCCCGGTATTGTTATGTCCCAGTTATTTTTCTCACTGAACCATGTCTCAGTAACCGCAACCTAATCTACTTTTTCAGCTGCCATCATTGTCTCCAATCATTGATTTTATTGACTAAACTGCGAGCATTTATAGACACGACTCTGAGCTTGTCATTTTTTTCCCCGCATGTTGCTTGCACCCTCCGATTTAGTTTTGGGGGACAATCAGGCAGACTGTTTTTTACCCTTTTGTCCCCCCTCCTAGTTTAAATATTTCTTTGCGAAACCTTTGAACTTCTCACTGAGAACATATGTTCCCCTATGAGTAAGATGCAAACCATCTTTTTTATACAGTTCCTTTCTGCTCCAATTAGAGCTATCAATTAAAGCCAAATCCTTGCTCTCGACACCATTCCCGAAGCCACGAATTAAATTCCCTATTGCGCATCTGCCTATCCTGAATGTTATGCACAGGCAAAACTTCAGAGAATGACACAGTGGACGCAATCTGCTGTATTTCACCTCCAAGAACACAAAAATCTTCCTTAATCTCAGAAACCTCATTGCTAGCTAAGTCATTTGTCCCTAGATGGACTAGAACATCCACTTCCCCTTGCTGCTTTGCTTGTTTGACAATATTGAGAATACGTCTCTGGTCTCTACGAGCAGTAGCCCCAGGAAGACATCTCACCAAACCACTACTCTCCAGCCCAACACCTCTTATGATAGAATCACCCAGCAACAATTGCCTTCTATCATGTCCCACCTTTTCCTTATTGTTCTTGGTTGCAGTCCTGCAAACCTTAGGCATAGGGGATGGTGGTTCCTCAACTATGGTGTCTCTGCACATTTTTTAGAAAAACATAATGGTTCGACAGAAGGTCTAATTTTCCTCCCTCTTAAAAAAGTATCTAAACACTGGAGAGGTGAAGATTTCTTAAAGAAATTTAACCAAGAAGAAATTAAACTTATTTATCATTTTTACACCCTTATTCCCAGAGGGCTCAATAAGGATTTTGAGTTATGCCACTTTTTTTTTTTTTAAATTCAAATTTGTTTATTAAGAGAAAGCTACAACCCCTACAAGTGGGGCAACAGTATAGAAGTAGGATACACAAAATAGAAGTCAGGTCAAATACTCTCTGTACGTACAGAATAGACCATCACATACTTGTCACAGCACTATCTCGAGCTCCACGGGGACCGGATCGTCATTGAATCTAAGGGGGTAGTGTAAAAAAATGGGCTCCGAAGCAGGGATAGATGCACAGAGTCGTAGGGAGAGGAAACAGGAAAACCGGAAAGAAAGAAGAGGGGCCAAAGTAAGATAAGGAGGAAAAGGGGTGGGGGTAAGGGAAGAAAGAGAGGAAGAGGAGAAGGGGAGCAAGAGAAAGAAAAAGGGAAGAGGAAGGAAAAAGGAAGAGAGAGAAAGTAATTTAATAAATAAGGGAGGAAGAAGAAAAAAAATAAAAGTAAAAAGGGGGGCAGGAACAGTGCCAGGTCCCTCCCCGATGGAAGAAAGCCAAATCCGTGCAGCACGTCAGTTCTCAGTACTAAACCGTCGGGACTCTCGCAGGCCCCAGGCGCAGAGACGCAGTGTACTTGTCCCAGTAGAACCACTTCAATGGAAAGTCTGCCACGACATCCCTATTCACCGCGTCTAGGTGGTCAGCGGATCTGAGATCCTCCACTCTACCAACCCATTCCCGAAGTGTGGTAGTCCTGTCGGTGCGCCAAAAAGTTGGCACCAAGGCACGAGCTGCAAGTAACATGAGTAAGAGCACCGAGCGTTTAAGGGTCCCAAGAGGGAGTGCTATGTGAAGCAGGAGAAAACACTGTGGAGTTAGTGGCAGGTCAACATCTGTAACTCGATGACTGGCTGCACGTATCGTATGCCAGAAATCCAGAAGAGGGGGCACGACCACCAGACGTAGAGGAACGTGCCCTCCTCCCCAGAACACCTCCAACAAGCCGAGGGGAGAGCGGGGAAAATGCGATGAAGGAGACTTGGGGTCCTATACCAGAAGGAAAGAACTTTATAGGACGTTTCCTGAACACGATTTACTCCGCATCCTCGGTGAACCAGAGTGAACGTCTTGGTCCACTGAGAGGCGGAAAAGGTGGTACCAAGGGCCAGTTCCCATTTGGCAACAAAGGGTGGGTCGTCCGTATCAGAAGATGTAATTAGGCTGTACAGTGTGGAAACCCCTCTAGTCAGCGGCAGCCCCAAATGACAAAAGCGTTCAAACGGTAACAAGGGGCAGCTCAGGCTATAGCCGCAATTAAGGCTCGTTAAGTACAACTTAATTTGCAAGAAATTAAAACGTTCTAAGTAGGAAAGGGGGCCCATTGAAATCGAGTGTAGAAAAAGTTCTAGGTTGCCATCTTCCGGAAGATCTATCGCTCGGAGGCAGCTGGAGTCCATCAAACGATGACGTAAAGATGGTAACACTCCACTGGGCAGATCCGGATTACTAGTCAGAGGCAGAAGCGGCGAAAGAGCAGAGGAGAACCCATATGTTATCTTACGTGTGTGCCAGATGCGTAGAGTGGTCCCCACGGGTCAGGGTCGGGATGCGGTCTAGTGGAATGATGCGGAGGTAGCCACAGCAGCGTCCATAAAGGACGAACAGCCAAGGCTCGTTCAACATCCAACCATCTTTTATCTAGGCCCTGAGCTGACCATTCAACAATCCTCGCCATGTGACAAGCTAGGTACTAGCGGCGCGGGTCAGGGAGGGCCAGCCCGCCTCGAGATTTAGGGCGGCAGAGCACCGCAAAACTCACTCTAGGGCGTCCATGAGGCCAGACAAAGTGAAGCAGCTCTTTACGAAGTGCGGAGAAAAATGATAAAGGGACCATAAGCGGCAGGGTGTTAAACAGATACAGTGGTCGTGGCATAACGTTCATTTTGAGAGTAGGGATCCTACCAAACCAAGAGAGTAACTTACCATTCCATTCCGCTAGATCAGTTCGGAAAGAGCGGAGGATATCCAGGAAATTATGTTCAACCATTTTTCTAAAGGAGGAGGCCAGCCAGACCCCCAGGTATTTCATCTTGTCGGGGCAGTAACGAAACGGGAACTGTCCTCGGACCGAAGCTACAGAAGAGGAGCCCAGAGAAACGTTCAAGAATTCGGATTTGTCTTGGTTGATCCGATACCCAACCAGCTGCCCATATTCAGTAAGTGTTTTTCCGACCGCTGGTAGGGAAGATTCAGGATTCGTAACAAAGAACAATAAGTCGTCGGCATAGGCCGAGACCTTATGTTCGTAGGAGTGACCACGCATGCCCTTAATATCAGCATGGAGACGAATAGCTTCCAGAAGAGGTTCGAGGGCGAGGGTGAACGAGAGCAGAGATACAGGGCAACCCTGACAGGTCCCATTTCAGATGTCAAAGCTATGGGAAAGTGCCCCATTAGCACGAACACGGGCCGTAGGGTTGCAGTACAGCGCCGTAATCCAATAGATGAAGGATTTGCCGATGCCAATGCGTTCCAGGACCGAAAACAGGAAGCTCCATCGAACTCTATCAAAGGCCTTCTCCGCGTCAGTAGACAACAGGAGAAGGCCAGTGCCACAGACTTTAAACAGACACTGAACGCCCAACACTCGGGTAGTAGCATCCCGAGCCTCGTGGCCGGGAATGAATCCCACCTGATCCGAATGGATCAAGGAGGGTAAAAGGGGTGCGAGGCGGTTAGCCATGATTTTCGCCAAAATCCACTATTGCTATTCCCATTGTTATGAGGGTTGATTGTCAGGTTGTCAAAACGCTTGGTGAAATTTTCCCAAATACTTGCCCAGACCAGCAAGTAGGTGTTTTGATGGCCATAATAATGCCTGACCACCTGCCAACGATGGAAAACCGGGAAACCCAGAGGGTAGCCTGTGAACCCATTATTGTTGCTATAATATTGAAGTGTGTACGCATTAAAAGTTGTAAAATGATATAATTTCGAAACAAATCAATGCTGTTTTAAATGGTTTACGTGAAATGACAATGTATTATCCAAACTTCAACTGAAGAAGTTCCCGATTTATTACCAGGTAATCCAGGGTCACCAAGTAAAAGGTTTTCCAGCTACAGAACAAGGCTAGGCAGATTGTGACGGAAGGCTGGAATCCTTTCCGAGGGTTCGGGGCTTTCGGAGAGTTGTTCGGATCAATCCTGAGATTTATCCCATGGATTGGATCTATGATAATGATGATAGTGATCCTGGTGGTAGGGATACTGCTGTACCGTATAGGGTTATGCCTATGGCCATTGTGCAAGGGAGCTCTGACACACACACAAACACAGAAGATACCACTGATGATTCCGCAGGATATATTCCCAGTGAAGGTGGTTCCCCCTAAGTACAAAGTGTTCGAGAATAGCAATAGTGGAGTGTAGTGGCTAAGAGTCTCAGGAGGAGAACCTGAAACTCTAGCCAAGAGAGAATGGGTTCATGTGAATGTAGATAGCAAATATTAGCTCGATTTAGGCTTTAGCTTTCATAGATTCTTAGTTTAAAACATTCCTAACAGGCTGAGCAATTAAAGTAACGAGATCCGGGCCGATGCTGGCACAAAGTGACAGGATGAGAAAGTGGTTACTTCAAGGTCAGAAAGCTAGGCCTGGACAAAGAGATGTGAAAACCAGACAAGGCCTTATCTATAAGAAACAATAAACAAGCCCAAGGGAGGTAGGCATGAGCAGGATCCCAAAGAGTGTTAAATTCTCAATTGTCAAAATACCATGAAAGCTGCCAATTTATGTCCAATGTATGGAATGTCTTTGTATTCAGCCATGGGAGGTACGGACCCACCTGGGGTGGGATGGTGTCACCGTGGGGTGGGCTGATTGGGATGTACCCAATTATGTATTCGGGGTATAAGACCCCATGTCTCAATGTATTCGGGGCTCAGTCTAAGCGATTCAATCCTGTCTGAGCGGTGACGTCACAATAAAGTTTGCCCTTCCTGAAGAGACTCGTGTCCAAGCAGTCATTGTCCATGCCGGTCCGACTCTACTCCCGAGAGAACCAGGTGGATTCCGGTAACAACGGGTTTGCGGTGGCAGCATTCAGCGGCCGACTCCATGCACTTTGGGGACCCTGCGGTGAATGGTGAATTCACTGCAGGTGGGGAAATTTTATTCCCCGAGGTGCAGGGAACTACAGAACACCAAAATGTTGGTGTCATTTCGGTGCTCTGTGAGTAACCCATTTAATGGTGAGGTTTCTTGCTGCCCCCTGGAAAGTGAAAGCCTAGGCCTTGCCTACCCAGGACATACTTGAAAATTAGTGAAATCTCAATGTATCCTTCCTGATAAAATACTTTGCAAAAGAAAAAAAAAAAAAATAATTTTTTAGGGGTGGGGCCACCGCCCCCTGGAAAGTGCCGCCCTAGGCTTTGTTGGCCTAGGCCAAAATACACCACTGGAACGCACACTAACAGAACAATCTCCTCTCAAAAAACACGTGCTGGGAGCTGTGTGAAGCCTTATATAGTGTGCTGCGAGACTTAGCTCTGTGAGCCCATGACTGGGCAAAATTTGCCCAATCAGGACTCTGAGCCGTGATTGGCATAGTCTTGCACCTGTCTTCCACCTGACCTGTGGTCAGGTGCAAGGCTGTAGCCAATTACAAGCTTCAGGCCAGTGAAAAAGTGCATTGTGGTCCATTGTGGGTGAACATGCGGCGAACACGCGGAAATGTTCGGAGTTCGCGAACAGCCGAACGGGCGATGTTCGATGCGAACTCCGAACAGATCGAACCGAACAGCTCATCCCTAATGGAGAGGTGTGTAATATGGTCCATGAGATGTAAAAGTTTGATAGTATTGTCCACACCCTGTCTATTTTGAATAAATCCTACTTGATCATCCGTTAGGAGATGGGGAGAAGGGCAGACAGTCTGATAGCCAATATTTTTGCATATAATTTAGTGTATACGTTTAGTTGGGATATGGGACTATATTTGGCAACGGGGAAGTTGACTTTGGGATGGTGACAATCGTGGCAGCGTCCAGCAGCGTCTGGCTAGAGCTAAATATAGAGCTAAATAAAGCCATTAAATGGGGATTTAAAATGGCTTTGTAAGATTTATAATAACGTCAGGAAAGTCATCAGGGCCTGGGGCTTTCCCTTCAGGCAGGGCCTTTATCGCCTCTGGTATCTCCAAAGGAGATAACAGTAGTGTCAGTGACCGCTGTTGGCCATCACAAAGGGACCGTAAGCAGACCCCCTGGAAGAAGGGGACTATGTCATGTAGGCTGGACTGTTGAGTCACGTCATCATCCTTCAGGTTATATAGTTTGAGATAATAGTCCACAAAGCAATTTTCAATGCGCTGTGGTTGATGTTGAGGAGTCCCCAGGTCATCTATTATTTTACCAATTCGAGACGCACCCGCTCTTGCTCGTAGCCGATTTGCTAGCATCCTGCTAGATTTGTTGCCATAGATATAGTATTTGGCTCTAAGTCGACATGCAGACCACATATAATCACACCGATCCAGTTCAAGCAATTGTTTATGCAAGGCGATAAGCTTGGTCAGCAGAGGTTCAGTCGGTTACAATTTATGTGCACTAGCTGTCTGGTCTATTCGTTCAGAAGGTCGAGTCTATGAGAGTGGTGTAATCTTTTGAAATGTGACCCCCACTTAATTAAAACTCCCCGAACCAGGGTCTTTTGTGCTTGCCAGAGTGTGAGGGGAGTGATCTCCGGTGTGACATTTTTAGAAAAATAAAGAGATAGCGTTTGGCGAACATCAGCTAGAACTTCGGGACGCGACAGCAAAGATTCGTTTAAGCGCCATGACGAGTTGCCCTGTGGGGAGTAGAACTCTGAAAGTATCAGGGTCACCAGGGCATTGTCAGACCAGGAAATCGGACCAATAGTGCATTGTTGTACTCTGCTCAACAACTCTCCCCTAGTCAAAAAATAATCTAGGTGTGAGTACGTCTTTTAAGCAAGAGAGAAAAAGGTATGATTGATCTCGCATGTCAACAAGACCTGCAACAGTAGAAAACACAGAAAACTAAATACATTGAGTCTCCTGGACCTTACTATATTGTTAAGGTCAACTCCTTCAATGAAAGGAGTGAAAGGGGGATTCCTCACATACGTGTCACCCAATGGGATCCGACGAGCAGTCCCAAAAATCGTGTCCATCACGATGAGATTCAAACCCACTGCTCAACGGTGGTCGCCCCGGCGCCCAACCTGTCTAAAAACATAGAACTCCAGGCGGCATATTGTATCAGGGTGAAAAGGAAGGTGCGTAAAGTCATCAGTCATGGGACACAAGAGCAAAGGCAGAGCTTGAAGGACAAGTCAATAACAAGCCGCAGCAGGCATCACTTCAAGGTGTTAACTCAGTGCCACTCAGAGGAGACCTTAGGTGGAGAGGAGGACTCTTGAAGCGGCCGGGTATATTCCTCCACTAGATTCCACTCCACCAGCATCCTCATACCCTCCGAAACTGTGGACTTAATGTGGAGCACCCCATGGCGCCAGACACTAATCTTCACAGAGAAGCTCCAGCGATATTGGATTTGACGATTCCGCAGGATTTTAGTCACTGGCAGAAATATCCTGCACTTGTTCAGAGTAAAAGCTGAGCGGTCAGAGAAAAGCAACAGTTCAGTGTACGGTGTCGGTAATGGTGACGATTTGCGGAAGCTGTCATCAACACTTCTTTAATGTGATCGATGTGGGTCCTGATTAAGGCATCTGTGGAAGCTGTATTCGGCATGGATTTTAGTTTAGGGAGACAGTGGGCTCTATCCATCTGGAGTTGCTCGTGGAACGCGTCAGGCAGAAGTATCTGGAATAGCTCATATAGGTAAGTGGACAGGGCCTCTGGCCACATCGTCTCAGGGATCCCACATATGCGAATATTGTTGAATCTTGACCTATCCTCCAAATCTGCCACTTCAATAAGCAGCGTTTTATGGAAAGCTTTCAGCGATGTGTGCGGGTCAATCAGCTCGTTATGAGCCAGGCAGAGCTCCTGAGTCTTGGCCTCCACCTGATCTGTGCGATCCCCCAGCTCCCTTAAATCCCTGTGAATGTCCACTGTGATGGCGTGGATGTCAGCCTGGATAGTGGTCCTGAGGTATTTCAAAAGTGTCTGTATCTGCAACTCCGTGACCGGGGCAGAGTGGAAGCTGTTTTGATCCTACCTCCTCCATCACATCCATGATATCCGGGGAGGCGCCATCTTGGATTTCTCAGTGCTTAGGTTTTTCGGCTGAATGACCCTGTTCCTGGGCTCTTTGAGCTTTTGATGGGGACATCAGGTTCCCGGCGGTCTTCCCGAGGCTCCACCAACCTGTGATGCCACCAAGGAGTGAAATAGCAGCCGCAGGATTGAAATTAGTCGGACGTCGTTGTGGAGCTCAGCTCACACGCGACTAATCGTAATGGCTGCCAGACACGCCCCCTCTCATTGTTCTGTTTAGATGGAATGTTGAGAAATGCTAATCGCCATTATCTGTTCCTGGCCTACTTATGTCCCAAACGCCAAGAACCAGTAATATTCTAGAAGAGGGATTGATGATGTAGTGCAGTAAGAAGCCAGGGTCTCCCTTTCCATTGGCCGCCAGACTCCACCTGGCACTGTATATATTATTCATTAAAGGCTCTGTTTGAAGCTGTCCGTTATACCCTCAAGATCTGCATGCTGACTCATTTCTGGGGAATGCTATCACTGCGTGTATTTGTCCCTAAGCTTTTTGCTAAGGGATGGAGAAGGCGGGGTCCAGCAAGGAAGCAGCATTAACAGATGTGACCAAGTCGGGGTATGGAGATCTGTTACACTTAATTTTACCTCAACTGTGGCATAGTAATAGATTGGAATGTGAGGACTTGAAATGGCCAGCTTAGAGACTTTTTTCTTTTGTTCTTAGTCACAGTTTCTTTTGTTCTGGAGAATGTTTCTCTGTATTTTTGGAAATGTTGTGCATAACTACATACTCATCATTAGTAGCAACTTTTTATCCTGTGCCAATATAATTAACACTATATAAGTAAGAGAATTGCCAATGTATATTGTGTTTTCTCTTCTTTTATATTTGTAACATTATAATTTTCTTATTGTATAACAGTAAAATTAAATCACCCCTACTCACCTCTTCTGCTTCCCTTAACTGCACTGCCAGCTGATTCTGCATTTCCTCTTGTTGGTTCCTGTGTCTTTGTTGTTCTTGAAGTATTGCTTCTTCTGCTTTTTTTTGTGCATCCCTCAACTGTTCTAACTCTTTTTGCTGCCTCTCTTTTTCACTTTGCAGCTCTGCCAGCCTTTGAATTTCTAGCTCACGTGCTGCTCGACGCTGTTCCTTAAGCTCTCTCTGTTCTCTACGTTTAATCTGTAGTTCGCGATGTAATGATCGGGTTTCGGACTGCTGGAGGCGTATTGCTGTCTGAATACCTGAAAGGTAGCAAGATAAAAAATTATTTAACAAAATGCATGTTAACGTCTACTACGTTTTATATTCCTAATTATTTCTTCTCAACATAAAGAATGATTACTGCTACCAAGCCATTCTTTGATGTTAGGGTACTATTTTATGGAAAGGAAGTGGGCAGTAAATTCTTTATAACCTGGAGGACTATGACAGTGATGCTTGTTTTCAGGGTTAAGCGTAACGTTCTTCTCTATTTTTGCTTAATTGTTTGGCAACAGATTCTGCCTTTTTTTGATGAAATCTCTGCGAGAAGGGGCATAATCTGTTGCCATATCAACAGAACACTGGCAAGAAAAGGTCCAGCAAACAATGATGTATGGTACCATTATTATTCTTAAAAATAGAAATACATAGTAGAAAATAGAAAGCATAAACTGCAGCAATTAATTTAACTCATTCCCTCCCATGACTGAACAAGAGGTCTTTACACTATTACGATCCTCTTACCATACCCACCTGCCCCTCAACCTCAGTCCCTTACTCCTTACAAAAACACTTCACTTCTGGGGTTTTCCCCACTCCACTGAAGCATGTCACTGTAGTCCCGATCCTAAAAAATCCATCTCTGGATCCGACTGCTCCCACCAACTACAGCCTCGTATTCCTACTTCCTTTCAACTCCAACCTCCTTGAAAAGCTTGGGTGCACCGTCTGATTGACTACCTCAATTCCCACTCTCTCCTTGGCCCTCTGCAGTCTCACACCGTGCACTCAACAGAAACAGCTCTTACTAAACTAACTAATTTTGTAACTGCAAAGTCTAAGGGGTGCTACTCTCTCCTGATCCTTCTTGACCTCTCAGCTGCGGTTTGCTACAGTTCACCATGCGCTCCTCTTAAAAACTCTCCATGATATAGGTCTTCAAGGTACTGCTCATTCATGGTTCTATTCCTATCTGTGCCAATGATCGTTCAATGTCTCCTTTTCTGGTAATACCTCCTTTCTCTGTTTGGGTGACCCAAGGTTCAGTACTGGGCACTCTATTTTATCTACAGTGCCTCTCTAGGCAAACTAATCAGTTCCTTTGGATTCCAGTACCAGCTATATGCTGGTGACACTCAAATATAGATCTCCTCCCCTGATCTCTCCTGGATCGAGTCACTGAATGTCTCTATGTCATCTCTAGCTGGATGTCTTCCCGCTTCATTACAATTTTGCCAAAACTGAAATTCTCATTCCTCCGTCCAAGAAGACCCCCCTGCCACCTATCTCTCTACAAGAAAGAAATGTGAAATAATAGAGGTCTACAACAAGGGACGGACTGACAAGACTCAGGGCCCCCGGACCAAATAAAGCAAGGGCCCCCCCACCCCTCCAGACTCCACCCATCGAATATTTCGCAACCCAGCCCCGAGATGTGCGCAAGCTCACTCTCACAGTAATGTGCGGTGTGTATGAGTGCGAGTTTTATAGCTGTGGAGCTCTGTGTTACGCTCATACACACCGCACATTACTGTGAGTTTTATTTCTGTGGAGCTCTGTGATATGCTCATACACAAACGTATGAGCGTATCAGAGCTCCACAGCAATAAAACTCACGCTCATACACAGTGCACATTACTGTATCACAGAGCTCCACAGAATTAAAACCCACAGCAATGTGCACTGTGTATGAGTGTATCACAGAGTTCCACAGAATTAAAACCCACAGCAATGTGCAGTGTGTATGAGTGTATCACAGAGTTCCACAGAATTAAAACCCACAGCAATGTGCAGTGTGTATGAGTGTATCACAGAGTTCCACAGCAATAAAACTCAGTAAAAATCAGTAATAAAATAACAATAAAAAGCAGTAATAGGTGGTATGTATGAGCGTATCATAGACTTAATGCATTACACCTCCTGACACACACACACACACGTAACCCTCCCACACACCCACAATGACTCCCCTCCACCCCCAGACACTGTCTTGACCTCCACACATATTGAGTCACCTCTCCAGATCCACAAACTCACCCCCTCTCACACACACCCTGTTTGTCTCCCTCATCCCCTGCTTACTTAATCCTGGTGGTGCTGGGGCCTGGGAGATTCCAGAGCTGCCGGGTGGGGGCGGGGCTTCTCTCCGTGCAGCAGCTGACTGAGTACTATCTGGCAGCATGCCAAGCCCCTTACGAGGCCACGATCAGCAGGAAGGGCCCGGTCCACAACCTCCGCTGCCCCAGCCCTGCATATCTTCAGCTCTTCACCTGTGTGTCTGGTGAAACCAGAGGCAGCCAGCCACACCTTGAGCCCCTTCACAGGAAAAGAATCCTGGTGCCGCGTGCAGGCAGCACATGATGACTGTCAGCTCAGTCATGTGATTCGACGTCACATCATGTGTGCCTGCACCTCCACGCTGTGCGAGGGGTGGACGGAGGAGCTCTCCTGCAGCAGCCTGCTGCCTAACCTTCCTCACCCCACTCCCGGAACGGGATCTTTGCAAAGCGCTTAACTTGCATAATTTCGGGCCGACTACCAGCAGGCAAGGCCTCGGGCACTTGGCCCAGGGCTGGCCCTCGGTCTGGGTCCGATCTGCCCGACTGGTCAGTCCGGCCCCTGACTACAACCCAAAGACCACATGGTGTGTAGTATACTGAACAGGATCTGTGTGTATATAAAGCCAATAAACTTTAATAGAAGAACACAAATTAAAGCACAATTGTCGTTAAAACAATCAATACTAAGGACTGGATGCCATCTGCTGTATTAGCCGGCTGCTAGAGCTCAGAAAATATTAGGGCAGTATTACATAGCTGGTGCTAACTTAACCCCTTAACGATGCGAGGCGTACCATGCCTTCCTGCATCGCGCGGACTTTAACGCCGCAGGACGGCATAGTACGCCCTGCGGCATTTCGTTCCTCTGCGCCGAAAAACGGCTCGCCTCCCTTCCCACAATGCCGATCGCCGGCTGGGGGTCTGCCTGACAAACCGGCAGACCCTCCCATCCGGCGATCGGCATTGTGGGAAGGGAGGCGGGTCGTTTCCCTCATGGAAACTAACAATCCGCCAATCCGGTGTTCGGACCTGACGTTGCAGCGGTGACAAGCTGTCACCGCTGCAACTGTCAGAATGTCTCAGCCAATGATTGTTGCATTGGCTGAGACATTGCGATCTGAGGAGTGAGAGAGAGAGGCAGCAATCGACAGAGCAGAGAGGAAAAAAAAAGAAAAAACGTAAAATTCCCTGGCACTGTACCCCCCTGGCAGTCACAGTACCCCCTGCCCTGGAACTGAACCCCCTGGCAGGCACTGTACCCTGATTGATACTGTACCCTGATTGGCTCTGTAACCCTTGGTAGTGTACCCCTGATTGGCACTGTAACCCTTGGCAGTGTACCCCTGATTGGCAGTGTATCCCTGATTGGCAGTGTACCCCCTGGCAGTGTACCCCCTGATTGAGAACCCGCATTGGCATACGACCCCCTGGCATTTCTGACTACCTGCATTGGCATACGACCCCCTGACATTTCTGACTACCCGCATTGGCTTTCGACCCGCCTGGGAATATTCTGACCTTGTCTGGAAAAAGATAGAAGTACCGGCCACTACAAGGACCGGAAGGGCTTAGTTTAGGTGTTCTAATATTTTAGCAGTGTACTTGACCACATCAGTTCCCCGACCTCCCATTTAATTAGTTATAACAAGATCCCCATAAAAATGTCCTCCCGTTTTAATTCCCCAGAAGAGGCATATGAGATCCTGGCCGCCTCTGAGAGTGACGCTCAAGCCGACAGTGACACCCTCACAGCCTCTGATATAGAGCCCCTTAGTGAATCCTCCAGTGATGGTGACCCCCCACCATCTACTGGGAGGTGCGAAAGCAATTGGGTATCTCAAATATGGCTGCCTCAGAAATACCCCCATTTATAGCGACTCCTGGCATCACAGTAAGGGTAGAGGACTGGGAGCCAGTGAGCTTTTTCAATCTCTTCATGTCTGATGACGTATTCGAGATGGTGGTTGAGCAAACCAACCTGTTTGCCGACCGCGACCAGTATCTTAATGCGCATCCGGATTCACATCGCCTCAGGCGTAACAAGTGGTACCCAACAGATGTCGTGGAGTTGAAAAATTTTTGGGCTTTAACCCTCGTAATAGGAATAGTGAAGAAGCCAAGTATCCGGTCTTACTGGCACAAAAACCCCATCCTGGCTACACCACTATTCCCAGGGGTTATGAAGAGGGAGCGGTATGAAAATATCATGTGATTCCTCCATTTTCACGACAACGCACTGTGCCCACCAAGAAACGACCCAAAGCATGACCGCCTCTATAAAATTCAGCCCCTTATCAGACTCCTGTCTGCCAAATTCACAGATAATTATGCTCCCAACCACAATATATCTGTAGACGAGTCCCGTATGAAATTTAAAGGCAGACTGCTCTTCAAGCAGTACATCCCAAGCAAGCGCTCCGGTATGGCTTCAAATTTTATAAATTGTGTGAGTCCACAACAGGCTACACATGGGCGTTTAGTAAATACGAAGGGAAAGATAGCCACCTTGACCCTCCAGGATGCCCCGATTCTATTGGCACCAATGGAAAAATTTTGTGGGATCTGGTCTATCCCCTGTTCAACAAAGGCTATCATTTATGGGTCGATAACTATTACACCAGTATCGACCTATTTAAAAATTTATATTGTTTTGAGACCCTTGCGTGTGGCACAGTGCGGAAGAATCGCAGAGGTTTTCCCCTAATCCTGACAGCAGGCAAAAAAAGTAGAGGCTCCTCTTCAGCTCTACGTCAGGAAGAAGTGCTAGCACTTTGGTTCACCGATAAGAAGGATGTATACATGCTATCTACAGTGCACGACGAAAGTACAGTGCCAGTGTCTGTGAGAGGGAGGACTGAGCCACTGGAAAAGCTGAAGTGCATTGTACAATACAGCAAGTTTATGGGAGGAGTAGACTTGGCTGATCAATGTATACAGCCTTATCTGGTGAACCGAAAGACTAGGGCACGGTACAAGAAGATTGCCATCTATTTGACCGAGATTGCAATTTTCAACGCGTACGTGCTCTACAAGCAGGCAGCAGTACAAAAGCCATATCCCTTCCTAGAATTCATGCTAGAGATCATATCCAAACTTATCCTAACCCCGGCCCCCGATACATCCGCTTTGGAATCAGGAGATCTCCAAAGACTAAGTGGCAGACACTTTCCTTCCCGAGTCCCACCCACCCGCTGTAAAAAGTCCCCCCAGAAAAAGTGTTGTGTCTGCCGCAAGAAAGGAATCCGAAAGGATTATAGTTATTATTGCCCTACCTGCCGAGCTAAATTACTAAATCCCCTTTTCTGGTTTGTCCTGACTGCCCTTTGTTTGCTGCCTGTTCCGACTCATTGGCTTGTTATACTGACTACTCTTTGTTTGCTGCCTGTACCGACTCATTGGCTTGTCATACTGACTACTCTGACTTCTGGAATCCCCTGACTTTGGCCTGTCCCTGTTTACTGTCAGGTATATTACACACAAAGAAAATCTAAAATAGATGCTTGTAGCCATTTTGTTTTTAAAGACAGTTTCTTTTCTTTAAAATTTTCTCTAGGTTTAGAAATGAACGAGATTTTTTTTTACAGAGTTCATTCCTGGGTGAAGTCTTTTATATTTTTTTTAAGAAGTGCCAGACATGAATGGAACCTAGAATGTTTGTGTGTGATAAGGCTAAGGTTTAAGTGCTAAGACGTGTCATAATTAAATTTATTGGTCTGTCTTAAAACAAAAGATATTTTGTCTTTTGGGTATAGGAATAAGAGTTAATATTCTGTAATATAGATTTATATTCACAAAATATATGTTTATAATCAAGGTATATTTTATTATATATACAGTAGGAAATATATACTCCAATAAATATTGTAGAAGTATATAATTGGTAAATAATAAAATTTACTAAAGAATAGATTCTGTTGCGTTAACCAGAAAAGAATTCAGCTGAAAGTGAGTAACTAAAAGGGAGAAGGGATATAAATCAAAGATGACAGAGACACTGTGTCTAGTGACTGAGAGAGAGGTCTTTGTTAAGTCAGATTGACCTTTTGACCCGAGATAAGAGTATTAAAAAGAAAAGGTGGAATTAATTAAGAAGTGTAATACTGCCCTCTAGAGGATAGTAAATATATTAAAAATATTGCCCATGACGTCAAATTGACTATAATAAGTGGCAATGTTGGTTACAAGTCAGTCGGAGATTCCAGCAGACAGACTCATATCGCAATGCATTCAGACGTCCATTACTTATGACACTCTGAGAGTCCAAGATTCCAACACTCAGACTCACACCACGATGCAGGCAGATCCCAAGACATGAGGCAATCAAGATTCTCACTAAATTTCTGACTCTCACCAAATCTCTAACTCCTATGCATTTATTATCTGATCGATAATCTTCACACATTCCAAAAATATTACATCAGGAATTCCAAGACAGACTTATCAACATCCAAATTGGACAGGTAATGTAAGAAATAAGGAATTAATGTAAATATATATTTGTAGATATTCTTGCAACGTAGACTGAGACTTCTCAGATTCGGTTTGATCCAAATTCTAAGTATTTTCTATTCTGCAGATAGAAATATGAAGAAGTGGATATAAGGATTTATTCCTAAAAGAAATGTTGTAAGATTGATACCAATATATATATTGAATTTGGAAATTACTGTGATTAAAATTAATAAGCAAGGAATTATATAACTACAAAATAAAAAGCAAAAGATTAGAAGTTTAATTCTCGAGATCAGGGGAGGATTCACTAAATAGGTTTTTATTACCTATCATTAAATTAGCTCATCTTTTGTTGATCCATGTAGCATAGAGATATATATATATCTATAAGAGCTGGCTGGTTAAACATTGTTTGCTGGGAAATGCATGTTGTATTAAGCAGAAATGTTAATTAACCATTTGTGTATTAGTTACTAACTGATAAGGTAAATGATATTAATCATATATGCAGTTACTAACCGGAGATACATATATTGTGAAGCTAGTTTTTATATGCTGATGGATTGTGGTTTATAATTTTTTGTTTATGATATGAGATTTGAAACTTTTTTGTATACGTAATAAATATATATATTTTTTTATCCGATTATTGATTATTGTATTTTTTAAAGCGAAACACAGACAATTAAAAGAATTCAGGATAATTTCTAAGAAATATAAACGATTGATATTTGTGTCTCGTATAAATTTCTTATGAAATAATAATCCCTGATATATTGGAGGCAACTGCCGAGGTAGGTCCAGTAAGTCCAATATAGACATATTGGAGGCTTGGCTGATAAGTCCAATATATATAAACGTGTTGTATTCACGTGCAGAGATTATATCCGACATTACGTTAAACAAAAAACTATATACGTATTGGATGGCGTGTCTTATTGTATCATATTTTTTAACGTTGTCGACCACTTTGAATCGTATTCTCCTTCTTCCTTTAATCCACCACAGACCTGAAATAATGAGGGACGGTATATGGTGTAGTATTTTTAAAACACAAATAAATTTATTTAAAATCAAAGAACAAACTCACATTCTGTCGGGCACATACAAAATGTGCATATAAACCTTGGTCTCAAAGACCCAGACCTCCCGATGTTAATCCTCCAATTGGTCCACGAACCGTCCACCGGTTTTACTGGCCGCCTAGATGGATCTTGGGTAACAGTCTGATAATCCTTCTGACCCAATGCAATTGCTCAACGCATTTCATGATATCTCACTTCATCAGAAGCATAATACGATTCAAAGTGGTCGACAACGTTAAAAAATATGATACAATAAGACGCGCCATCCAATACGTATATCGGTTTTCGTTTTTCTATTGGAAGAGACTTGTGGTGATCTCTGTGGATTGGCAGCAGCGAAGGAGGAACTTTACTAACTTTTTGATTTCTATATACGGTGTACACCACCTGTTTACGTTAAGCCCAGCTATTCTAAAGTGGCTGCACCAAACAACTCAAAATACTAATTTAGAATCCTTGGCGCGTCATCTTTGGAGCAATATTCTTTCTTGGCGTGCCATCTTCTCTCAAAGACAACATAAATCCTGAAAATCACTTGTCAGATTTCCAAAAAACAAAATAAAAATGCTACATGGGGGTACCGTTGAATTCGTAACACATTGCCGACCACAAATATCAATGTTTTAAGCCAGTAAAAGGTTGACCGAGCATGATATTATCAGCAAAATAACAGTTTTCCTGTAAAACAAATGCAAAACACAAAACATGAAGACTAAGTTTGGCCAGGGTTTGTGACTAAGTGGCTACTATAAAAATCTGGACATACCCCATTTTCAATTCTCTGGGTTGTCTACTTCTCAAAATGATATGCCATGATGGGGTACGTTTCATACCTGGGCTGCCATACCCTCTCAAATTCAACCTAGGCCCAGCAAACCAATCTGGCAAATTTCAAGTTGTAAAACCTGAAATGGGCAAACTCTACATTTGACCTTGTAACTTTCCAAAAAGCAAAATAAAAGCACAACATGGGGGTACCGTTGAATTCGTAACACATTGCCGAACACAAATATCAATGTTTTAGGCCAGTAAAAGGTTGACTGAGCAGGATATAATCAGCAAAATAACAGTTTTCGTGTAAAAAATGCAAAACACAAACATGAAGACTAAATTTGGCCAGGGTTTGTGACTAAGTGGCTACTGTAAAAAAACTGGACATACCCCATTTTCAATAATCTGGGTGGGCTACTTTTCAAAATGGTAAGACATGATGGGCTACTTTTCATACCTGGGCTGCCATAACCTCTCAAAGTCAACATAGGGCCAGCAAACTAATCTGGCAAATTTCAAGTTGTAAAACCTGAAATGGGCAAACTCTATATTTGACCCTGTAACTTTCCAAAACATACTAAAACCTCTACATGGGGGGTACCGTTGAACTCGTAAGACATTGTCGACCAGAAATATGAGTTTTTTTAGGCCAGTAAAATGTCGAGGGAGCATTATATCATCAGTAAAATAACAGTTTTTGTGTGAAACTGCAAAACACAAACATGAAGACCAAGTTTGCGACTAAGTAGCTACTTCAAAAAAACCTAAACATACACCATTTTGAACAGCCTGGGTTGTCTACTTCTCAAAATGGTATGACATGATGGAGTACTCGCTACATGGGGGGGGGGTACCGTTGAACTCGTAAGACATTGCCGACCAGAAATATATGTATTTTATTTCAGTAAATGCTAAGCATACGATGTCATTCACACTGAAAATACAACGCAGAACTTTGAAAATAGCTAAATTTCCTGTTTTCTCATAGTTTATAGATTTGTTTTCATACTATAATATAGTTTATATATAAATCTTTGATGGAAAATGAAAGCCCTATTTCTCCTGAACAAAAGGTTATATAATAAGGGTGGGTACACTTAATATGTAAGAGGTAAATTATGGTTGAACAGCAAATAGCTGAAATTCTACTTTTAGAAGTGTTCAAAAGTGTTCCAAACTTGTAAAATTACTCCCGTCCTTAAGGGGTTAACCAGAGCTGTTGTAAACTAAACAGCTCCATAGACTATGGTCTATATTACAAAGTTGGTGCTAATTTAACCAGAGCTGTTGTAAACTTAGCCATTATAGCCTATGGAGCTGTTAAGTTTACAACAGCTCTGGTTAAGTTAGCACCAACTTTGTAATATAGCCCTTATTGTATGTCAATATCACAATAACAGTGGAAACAGGTAAAAAGAACATCAGAGATATGAATATATCTATGCTTTGCATACATATCCTGTCCCAGTTGGCTGCAACAAGGTCTCATATATCCCCTATTGTGAACAGAGGAATGATTCAAACAAAAATTCTAGCATGAAAGCACCTGAGACAAGTATATACTCTGGTACTTTCATTACTCTGTTTACTGGCGGTGTTAACCGGTTTCCACTGTTATTGTGATATTGACATTCAATAATATTTTCTGAGCTCTAGCAGCCAGCTAATACTGCAGATGGCATCCAGTCCTTAGTATTGATTGTTTTAAGAACAATTGTCCTTTAATTTGTGCTCTTCTAATAAAGTTTATTGGTTTTATATACACACAGGTCCTGTTCAGTGTACTACACACCAAGAGGTCTTTGGGTTTTAGACCTCTACTGTTTCACATTTCTTTCAAATATAACACAGGGTTCATGCCCATTGATGGTGTGTAGTGGTATACGTCAAGGCAGGGCCGGCCCGTCCATGGAGCAGGGTGGAGCAATGGCTCCAGGCGGCCCTTTGTCAGAGATGAAGCATTTTGTCACCCTGTCAAAGGCTGCTGCATAGAGCGCCCAGCCTGGACAAGGCACGGCCCTGTAGCAGGTCAAGAAAGTAGGCTTCACCCACCCCCTTCACTACAGGCCGGCACTCGCCCCCTTCACTATGGGCCGGCACTTGCCCCCCTTCAGTGTGCTGTGCCAGGCCACTAACAATCCTTCCAGCTGGCCAGCTAGGCCTCGACCAGGCCCTCCAGCCAGGTCCTCCGACCAGTTCCTGGACCAGGCCCTTCATGCAGGCCGTCCAACCAGGCCCTTCGGCCAGTTCCTCTACTAGGCCCTCCGACCAGTTCCTCTACCAGGCTCTCCGGCCAGGATCTCGACCAGGCCCTCCGGCCAGGCTCTCAACCAGGCCCTCTGGCCAGGCTCTCGACCAGGCCCAATGGCCAGGCTCTCGACCAGGCCCTCCAACCAGGCCCTCCGGCCAGGCCCTCCAACCAGGCCCTCCGGCCAGGCCCTCGTCCAGGCCCTCCGCCCAGGCCCTCCAGCCAGGCCCTCGACCAGGCCCTCCGTCCAGGCCCTCCGTCCAGGCCCTCGACCAGGCCCTTAATCGGGTCCTCCGGTGGGCCGATGCCATGTCAGGCCTGGAGCCCGACCTCGACCAGGCCCAGCGGCGTCCTTCAAGCCCTCCAGTGGGTTGGCACCAGGGCAGTGTGGGTAAGTTTATGTTTGTGTGACTGTATGTGGCTGTGTGTGTGTGACTGTATGTGACTGTGTGTGTGACTGTATGTGGATGTGTGTGTGTGACTGGATGTGTGCGTGACTGTTTGTGGATATGTGTGTGACAGTGTGTTACTGTGAGTTTTATTGCTGCGACGCTGTGATACGCTCATACACGCCGCCTGTTACTGTGAGTTTTATTGCTGTGGAGCTCTGTGATACGCTTATTCACACACCGCACATTACTATGACTGTTATTGTTGTGGAGCTCTGCGATACACTTAAACATGCCTTTGTTGTTTTTTTTTGGGGGGGCAACTCATCCTTGGCTCCAGGCAGCACAGTGGCCTGGGCCGACCTTGCGTGCAGGGAATTCCGTTCCTGCCTTTTTTGAAGGAAAGTGAACCCCTTTCCTTTGTATATTGTGTTTATCTCTCTACAAGTAAATCATTAGCCAAATGTCTCAAGCTCGTGGTCATCATGTCACTTTTGATTCCGACCTAATGTTTTTCTCCACGTCCAGACAGCACCCAAATCTTTTATCAACCGAAAAACATTGCTCAAACCAGTCCCTTTTTGATGCAGGCTACTGCGAAGGCTACTGCTTATTATAGTACAACTTAATTACTGTAACTTACTTCTTATTGGCCTCCCCAACATCTGCATTGCCCCTTTGCAGGGCCGGGCCGTCCATGGAGCAGGGTGGAGCAGCGGCGCCAGGCGGCCCTTTGTCAGGGGCGGCATTTTGCTGCCCTGTTAAGGGCCGCGGCGTTGAGCACATGGCCTGTACAAGGCAAGGCCCTCCAGCAGGCTGTGAAGCCCGGCTGCACCCACCCCTCATGGCGGGCCGGCGCCCGCCCACCTCACTCCAGAGGAGCTGCGCCGGCACCTTTCACTTGAGCGGGGCGGAGGGGAACTAAAAATGGCGGCCGGTGGAACATCCGGTCAGCCCCCTCCTCCAAAAGCCACGCGGCGCGCCCTGTGACATAATAAGCGGGAGTCGGCCAGAGGGCCGGCCGCCTCTCATTATTGCGATGAATCCACTGAAGTATTGGCAGACAAACAAGGATTTTGACAAGAACAGACTTTACTCAGCAGCATCCATCTTACAATGACTGGCACTCCCTGCCCCCTGATCACATGACTAACTGTTAACGGTTTCCTAACATGCAGAATAAACTAGGCATAACTATAATACACTTAATACATAACATGAAGCATACACATCATTACAATTATGTCATAGGACGCGCCGGCCTGTGATCTGGCAGGCACATGAGGGAACCGCTCATGTTGAGCGACTTCCCGGAAGTGTGCCAGTCGCCTGATATGAGCGGTTCCCTCATGCCAGAAGAACACCAGCGGTGGCATCCCCAGCCAGGCAGGACGCAGGCCTGCAGGAAGAAGACGGGCGAAGATGGTGGTGGCGCTGACCAGGGGTCACCTCTCCGGTAAGGTGACTCCTAAATTCAGGTGCCCCTTTGAATAAAGTGCACCCCCTTTTCTAACCCCAAATAAAGCACCCCCCTTATCTACCCCCAAATAAAGCACCCCCATTATCTACCCCCAAATAAAGCACCCCTTATCTACCCCCAAATAAAGCACCCCCCTTATCTACCCCCCAAATAAAGCACCCCTTATCAGATAAGGGGTCACTTTATTGGGGGGGGGGGTAGATAAGGGTGCATTTTATTTGGGGTTAGAAAAGGGGGCACTTTATTTGTGGGGGTAGATCAGGGGGTGCACTTTATTTGGGGGTAGATAAGGCTTATCTACCCCCAAATAAAGTGCCCCCCCTGATCTACCCCCACAAATAAAGTGCCCCCCTTATCTACCCCCTGGATAAAGTGCCCCCTTTTCTAACCCCAAATAAAATGCCCCCTTATCTACCCCTAAAAAGTACTTCCCCCTATTTATCCCCAATGAAATAAAATAATTTGCCCCCAAAAAAAAAAGATTTGCCCCACCCTAAATAAAAAACAAAATTTGCCCCCAAACGAAGCCGCAAGCCGCCGAACGCAGCCATCGATCCACTGAATGCACCCACAAGCCCGAAAGCAGCCGATGACTCACTCGAACAGACTGCCGAATTCCGCCAGAAAAAGCTGACCAGCCACCGAACAGGTAAAAAAAAAAATACCAAAAAAACACCAACTTTTAAGATGTGGTCACACAAGCATTTTTCAGAGTGGAAGGAATGTCCATGAGAGTGGACGTACCTTCATCTCTGATGCCAGTCTGGCCACCCCGCTGAGCGCAGTTAGTGCGCTCAGCGCTACAAAGCGCGATCCTCCACAAGAGGATTGCACTTTGTAGCTCCGTGTGCGCCTGTTGCAACTTTTTAAGGGGTGATACATTGATACACACCGCACATTATGTGAGTTGTATTGCTGTGATGTATGATATGCTCATACATGTCACTTTTTTTGGGGGGGGCAGCTATTCATCCATTACTCCAAGCAGCACAGTGGCTTGGGCCGGCCCTGCCCCCTTGCAATCTGAGATGAATGCAGCTGCCAGGCTTATGATTGTCACCTGGCGCTCCTCAGACCCCCCCCCCCCTTCCCCTCTGCCAGTCCCTCCATTGGCTTCCTGTACATTTCAGGATACAGTTAAAAATACTGATGCTCACATTCAAATCATTAACTGAACCCCTCATTACAGGTCTTCATTACTCCGCAAGCATGTCCCTTCTAGACCACTCTGGTCAGTGGGTGACCTTCACCTGTCCTCTGTCTACACCTGCACTGCCATCTCTCGTCTCCAAGACTTATCAAGGTTAGCTAAATGATCAGTCTATAATTTTAATGGTAGGTTTATTTTAACAGCACTTTTAAAGGGAGTGCTCCTAATCTAAGCTTGTTATCTGTATAAAAGATATCTGTCAACAGAAGCAATCCACTAGATTCCAAACTCTCCACCACGGCCAAGACGAAAGAGCTGTCCAAAGCCAATGATGTCGGGGACTAGATTGTAGGCCTACACAAGGCTGGAGTTGGCTACAAGACCATCACCAAGCAGCTTGGTGAGACGGTGACAACAGTTGGTGCGATTATTCGCAAATGGAAGAAACACAAAATAACTGTCAATCTCCCAAAGCACATGTACAGGCCCGTCTGAAGCTTGCCAAAGAACATCTGAATGATTCAGAAGAGAATTGGGTGAAAGTGTTGTGGTTAGAGGAAAAGAAAAGTGAGCTCTTTGGATTCAACTCAACTCGCCGTGTTTGGAGGAGGAGGAATCCTGCCTATGACCACTGAAACACCATCCCCACCGTAAAACATAGAGGTGGAAACATCATGCTTTGCAGTGGCGTCACAAGTAGGGATGAGCTGTTCGGTTTGATCTGTTCGGAGTTCGATTCGAACATCGCCCGTTTGGCCGTTCGCAAACTCCGAACATTTCCGCTTGTTCGCTGCATGTTCGCCCACAATGGACCACAATGCACTTTTCCACTGGCCTGAAGTTTATAATTGGCTACAGCCTTGCACCTGACCACAGGTCAGGTGCAAGACAGGTGTAAGACTATGCCAATCACGGCTCAGAGTCCTGATTGGGCAAATTTTGCCCAATCATGGGCTCACAGAGCTAAGTCCCGCAGCACACTATATAAGGCTTCACTCAGCCACAGCGCGTGTTTTTTGAGAGGAGATTATTTTGTTAGTGTGTGTTCTCACTGCCAGCAGCTATTGTGGGGGTCTCACTTCTAGAAGATATCTGGGAATTGTGGTAATCTGTGTGTTCTCACTGCCACCCATCAGGGGGTCTCACTTATAGGAGGTTCCTGGGAATTGTAATTTGTGTCTTGTCACTGCCACCCATCACAGACTTCTAGGAGGTTTCTGGGAATTTTAATCTGTGTCTTGTCACTGGCTGCCAGCTATCAGGGTGTCTCACTGAGTTATACCAGAGTTATGGAAATCTTTAATCTAGATAACACAGTTGAATCAGAGTTCTGCATATCTCCAATTTTTATAACAGAGTTGAATCAGAGTTCTGTATATCTTTAATCTATATATCACTTACCATGTCAGAAAGACAAAAAAGGACAGGCAGACGCTCCCAGACACAGATAAGAGGGCAAGCAGCCTCTGTGTCGGAAGGCTGTGCCCCTGGTCGTCGTGGACGTGGTGCATCCTCTGCAGGGGCACGCTTGCCCTTTCTAACTGGTGCTGGCCATCTTAAGCAGCAGCAACATACTGCGGATTTGGTGGATTGGCTAACCAGGCCATCCTCATCCTCCGAGTCCTCTGCCAGCCAGGCTTGTAGTGGTTTACAGTCCACCTCAGCTGCTAAAGCATCTAATGCAGCCTCCATGTCCACAGCTACTCCTGCCATAGCCTCACTATCACACAAGGAGGAGTCAGCTGAATTGTTTGACTACAATGACAGTGACATGCTGCTTGAGGATGCTACAGTGCTCTGATTCAAACTCTGAGGTTAAGGAAGGGAGTATAATCAACCTAGAGGAAGGGGGTGCCAGTGAAACACAAATAAATGGCACTCATGTTGCCTCAGCAGCTGCAGCATACTGCCAATTTGGCTCCAGTGACGAGGAGATAGGGGGTGATGACGATGATGAGGTCACTGACTCCTGAGTGCCTGATTGAACAGAGGAGTCAAGTGAGGAGGAGGCACAACAAACACGAGGCGCAACGTCCTCTATGACCAACCGTAGCCAGTCCAAGGCATCAGATGTCAGAGCTGCTCAGGTGCAGAGCGATGTTGTCTCAAAGCACACATCCAGGAACTCTGCTGTCTGGGAGTGCTTTAAGAAATGTGCAGCAGACCGCACCGTTGCTTTTTGTAATCTATGTCAGATGAGGATCAAGCGGGGGAAAGACATCCCACGCTTGGGTACCACGTGCTTGAAGCGATATATGACCACCTGCCACGCATCTTGTTGGCACACTTTGCATAGGTCCTCCTCATCTGTCTCTACCCCCACTATATGTCCTGCCATGTCATTGCCTGCTACAACCTCCACTGACAGGGATGATGCTACAGTAATGGGTGTACCAGGTCCTTCCTCACAATGTGACAGCATCCCATCAGCTGAAGATTTACGCAGTCAGATTACGTTGCCCCAGCTGCTGCAGCGTAAGAAAAAATATAGTCCCAACCATCCCCAAGCACGGCATCTAAATGCCAGCTTAGCAAAATTACTCGCATTACAGATGCTGCCTTTCCAGCTGGTGGACTCTGCTCCCTCCTGTGAATTTGCTGAATATGCTGTACCACAGTGGCAGGTTCCAAAACGCCATTTATTTTCACGGAAGGCCATTCCAGCACTATACCAGCACGTGGAAGACAATGTTATGGAGTCATTGGGAAAGGCAGTCAGCAGCAAGGTGCACATGACTTTAGACACGTGGTCCAGCAAGCATGGACAGGGCCGTTACATTTCCTTCACGGCACACTGGTAACTCTGATTGCAGCTGGGAGGGATCCAAGACGGGGCTCTGTGCTGGAGCTTGTTCATCCACCACGCCTCCAGAAAGCTGCTTGTATGATGTCTGTCTGCTCCACCACCACCTCTTCCTCCTTCTCTGGCGAAGTGGCAGTTAAACCGACGCGTGACAGGCTACGCAATGGCTCAAGCAAAAAGGCGCCATACTGTGCTTGAGCAGGTTTGTTTAGGGGACAGGAGCCACACCGGGCCAGAAATTCTGTTAGCTCTGCAGGGGCAGGTGCAGAGATGGATAACACCACGCCAGCTTGAGCTGGGAATGGTCGTCTGTGATAATGGCAGCAACCTTCTCTCCGCCCTACGCCAGGGTAAGTTGATGCATGCACAAGCAGCAGAGGGCCATCAATGAGTACCTGTGTGAGTATGGCACAAGGACAGGTTCAGGTCAACTTGTTTTTTTTCCCCCGCAGTGGCTGATGATCAATGATGCATGCACTGTACTGTCACCATTTGAGGAGGCAACGAGGATTGTGAGCAGGGACAGTGCATGCATCAGTGACACAATTCCTTTAGTGTTCCTGCTGGAGCGCACTCTGCAGGGAATTATAGATGTGGCACTAGAGGCAGAGCAGCGGGAGGAAGAGGAGGCCTTCCCTAGCTCTCAAGGCCCCAGTCTTTAAGCAGACAGCATTCCTGCGGGTCCTCAGATCAGACAGGAGGATGAGGAGGAGGAGGAATATTTAAGTGGCGAGGGCATTGAAGGTGGGGATTCCTCAAGGGAGGGTTTTATGTGCCCAGAAACCCCAAGGACTAGTACGTGGCTGGAAGGAGGAAGTGCACGATGGGGTCATCCTCATTGACCAGGAAGACTCGGAAGCTAATGCCACCTCCAACCTACGCTGCATGGGCTCCCTTATTCTGCAAAGCCTGCTAAAGGACCCCAGGATTCCTGCTATCAAGGAGAGGGATCATTACTAGTTGGCAAGCCTTCTTGATCCACGATACAAGGGTAAAGTTGCAGAGCTCATCCTGCCCGCACAGAGGGAGCATAGGATGAAACAACTTGAGGACGCTCTAAAGCGACACTTGTGTAACACCTTTCCAGGCACTGGTAGGTTACTAAGTGATGAGACAGGTGCTTCTGAGGCTGCGGATGATCAGAGGAAAAGCGGTGAAGGTCGGGGCCGCTTGACTGATGCCTTTTTAAATTTTTTTAGTCCACGATGCCGAGGGACGCCAAATGTAGGCACCCATTGCCAGCGTCTTCACCATATGGTGCAGGACTACCTAGGGGCAAGGGCAGACCTGGATACCTTTACAGCAGATGATCCACTGGCTTACTGGGTGTTGAGATTGGATCACTGGCCAAAACTTAGCCAATTTGCTATGCAGCTACTAGGTTGCCCTTCATCCAGCGTGCTTTCTGAAAGGATGTTCAGTGCCACTGGAGGTCTTGTCACAGACAAAAGAGTGCGTCTGTTCACCGACTCTGTAGACCGGCTGACATCCCGTCAATCCCCTGATGCTGACGTAACTGAATAGATCGGGGATCTCTTCTGCAGTCACAAAACCTCCACCACTGCACTCTTCCACAATACCACAAAGGGGTTACGGTGTGAAGGCACGTGCTGCCACCAATGGCACAATATTTGGGTGCACTGCCATTGACGTCTATATTACCAGATTTATATCATTTTAATATTGGACCGCAGGGTCCAACCCTGCACTCTTCCACAATACCACAGAGGGGTTACGGTGTGACGGCACTGTTGCCGACACTAAAGGCCCAATTTTAAAGCACCTATTTTTACTTTCATCCAAAGCCTGCATAGGTTTCACCATTATTTAGCCAAAAAAATCTCTAAACTTGTTCTGCGTGTCCTAAAATGTCTCCTCTTTTTATACAGACTGCCACCCCAAGCAGTTGTTTATGAATAGATTAAAGGAAAACCATTTACCGTCATTTGAAATGTCATTTTTTTGTTTTTAAATGTTTCTATACATCCTACAAATCCGCCACTTCACGGCCAGGTTATGGGGACCTCCTAGGCACGCTATTTGAAGGAATTTTTCATTTTTATTCTTAACCTTTATTTCATGGAAAACTTTTTTCCTTGTTTCCTGTCCCCAGGGCAGAACCCGGACCCCCATACACCTTTTATGGCAAATATCTTGCATATATGCCCTCTTGGAGGGCACTCTAAAATTCGAACTTTCGAGTCCCATTGACTTGCATTGAGTTCGGTTCGTGTTTGCGTTCGAACTTGAATTTTTTTTTTTTTTACACAAAAATATTTTACCAGAAAGGATACATTGAAATTTGTATTTCTAGGCTGGCACTTTCCGGGGGGGGGGGGGGGGGGGTGGCAAAAAAACACCACTAAAAAGGGGATATTCACAGAGCACCGAAATGAGGCAGACATTTCAGTGTTCTGTTGTTCCCCGCACTTGGGGGAATCAAATTTCCCCGGTGAATTTACTGCAGGATCCCTGAAGTCCAGGGAATCAGCCACCGAATGCTGCCGCAAACCCGTCGTTTTTAAAAAACACCTACTGAACGAAAATGTCTGGAATTTACATGTTAGGTCCTATGAATGATAATAAAAACGTCTGTTTACAGAAAAAAAAAATGCTATCAGAATTTCTTTTTCATTTTTTTTTTAAAAATGCCTAAAAGATACCAAAATAAAATCAATAAAGAGACTTTTTACTACAGATTAAAGGAATAAACGGTTTATTAGATGTTGGATAAAAACAGGGATATTTTTAACATTGAAACCTATGGTGTTCGCCTGAATAAACCTGACGAATGAAACCACCGAACTTCAGGACATTTCTCTGCTGTTCAGTGTCTCTGAACAGATTAACCATTGCTTCTCTATGGGGACTTTCACTGCCTTCGAACAGGCACCGTACTTGCTGGCAGTTCGCCAAAATTTGTGTGTGAGCATATCACAGAGCTCCACAGCAATAAACCTCACAGTAATGTGCGCTGTGTATGAGCATTCAGTGTTATATGGAAGTACTGAGTTATATGAGTAAGTATATTAAAAAGAATAAACCGTAAAACTCGGGGGGAGGGTTGACACCATGAGTTACCGCACAAGGTGACACCAACCCTAGTGATGCCACTAATGCTTTGGGTGTGTTTTGCTGCTAAGGGGACAGGACAACTTCACCGCATCAAAGGGACGATGGATAGGGCCATGTACCATCAAATCCTGGGTGAGAACCTCCTTCCCTCAGCCATTAAAAATGGGTCACGGTTTTGGGACAAAGATAAAAAAACACACGGCAAAGGCAACAAAGGAGTGGCTCAAGAAGATTGAAGAAGCACATTAAGGTCTTGGAGTGGCCTAGCCAGTCTCCAAACCTTTATCACATGGAAAATCCGCGGAGGGTGCTAAAGCCAGAGTTGCCAAATGTCAGCTCGAAACCTTAATGACTTGGAGAGGATCTGCAAAGAGGAGTGGGACAAAATCCCTCCTGAGACGTGTGCAAACCTGGTGGCCAACTACAAGAAACTTCTGAACTCTGTGATTGCAAACCAGGGTTTTGCCACCATGCACTAAATCATGTTTTGAGAAGGGGGTCAAATATTTATTTCACTCATTAAAATGCAAATCAATTTAACTTTTTTTAACCCCTTAAAGACTATTACGTCCTGCATTAGGCAGGACCCCAATAGTAAGGCCGCGATCCGGCACCAATAGGCGCCAGATCGTGTCCTTTTTCTGGTGGGGGCCGCCATCTTGGATGGCAGCCCCACCTCCGGGACTCCCCACGTCCACTGATGTCATCAGGCATGGCACGATGACGTCAGTTAACCAGGGATCCCCAAGCTGCCAAGGGATTTCCTAAGGAAATCCCATGGTGGAGATCGGGGGTAACTTTGAACCCCCATAACTCCCGAACGGTGGCAGCTAGAGGGTTATGGTTGGTGTCATTCGAAAGGCCAGATCATGATACCAAATGATTTCCAAAGATACCAAACATGACCGTGTTAAAAGTAAAAATTTATTTTTTAAAAATAAATAAATATATTTAAAGAAAAAAAATTTTTTGTTATTAATGCAGCATTATTGTTCACATTTCAATTATAATGTGAACAATGATGCTGCACTAACGATTTTTTGGGGGTGTTTTAGTTAACCCTTTCGCTGCTGAGGCTTTTCACACCTCTGTGCTGAGGTCATTTTTACCGGTTTTGCTCATCATGTTTAAACGTGTTTTGAAGGCTTATTTTAGTATATGACCCAGACATATTATATATCGTTCTTTCCGTCAGACTCGGTAGATTCATAATATGTCATTATTATATGTATACGTTATGTCATGTCTGTATATTATAACAAAAAATGCAATAAAATATGTATTTTCAATAATTTACAACGTGTAAAGTGGTTTTTTTTCACATTTTAACATGCGAGCAATTGCGGTTATATTTTGTATGGGGTGCGCTTGTTAAAAAAATTAGAGATGGGGTCTCGTTACATTTTTTTTTGGGGAAAATTACGCGATTTTTAACAAACGCACCGCATACAAAAATCGTTAGTGCAGCATCATTGTTCACATTATAATTGAAATGGGAACAATATTGCTGCATTAACGAACCAAAAAAAAGAAAAAAAATGTTTATTTTTTTTATAATAATTTTTTTTTAAATATATTTTTATTTTTAATTTTAATTTTAATTTTTTTTAAAAAACTTTTTTCACATTCGAGTTTGGTATCGTTGGAACGGCCATGCTCTGGCCGATCCAACCATTCCAAACTTTAACCCCTAGCTGCCACGGATCGGGAGATAGGGAGTTCCAATGAACTCCCTATCTCCACCGTTGGTGGCAGTTAGGGGTTAACTCTAGGACTGGCGTCATCGTGCTATGCACGATGACGCCAGTCCTCAGGGGGAGTTCCCGGAGGCTTGGCCGACATCCAAGATGTCGGCCAGCTCCGGGAAAGGATCACGAACCGGCGCTTTTCAGCGCCGATTCGCGATCCAGCTCCCAGGGGTTAATGCCAGGCACCATTTGGAAGGGCAGGCTGTGCCCTTCCAAATGGTGCCTGGGTTAACCCCCACAACGCCGCCGATCGGGAGGGAGAGAGGTCCGAAGGACCTCCCCCTCCCTTTCAGGCGCCTCCTCCGCACATGCGGGGGGGGGGGCGCCTGAATTAGGTGTCATCGCGCTGCCGCGATGACACCTAATTTCAGCGGCTGTGGTTCCGGATGCTGGGCTGACATCGAGGATGTCAGCCCGCACCGGGGGGGCCAGCGATCGGCCGGAACCCGGCCGAACGCTGACCCCAAAGGGAGGACGCGCTCAGCGCGTCCTCCGCACACCAGCAGCCATGCGGAGGACGCGCTGAGCGCGTCCTCCGCATTGAAGTGGTTAAAATCACGTAATTTCACCCCAAAAAAACGAGTTCCCAGTTTTAATTTTGTTAACAAGCCTACCCCATAGAATATATAACCGCAAAGGCTCGGATGATAAAATGTGAGAAAAAACGTTACACACTGTGGATGACTGAAATTTTATAGAAAATTCACTTTTTTTTAAATTTTTTTGTTATAGCATTCTGTCAGGGCATGACGTGTGTATATATAGAATAACGATAGATCATGAATCTGCGGAGTCTACCGAAAAAAAGGATATATAATATGTCTGGGTCGTACAATAAAACGAGACTTCAAATCGCGTTTAAACATGAGGAGCAAAAACCGTCAAAATGAACTCCGCACACCTCTACTTTTCGAAGAGTGACAAACTCGTAAAATTGCCCCGTCCTCAAGGGGTTAAGTGCATTTTTCTGAATGTTTTTTGTTGTTCTGTTTCTCACTGCTAAAATAAACCTACCATTAAAATTATAGACCATTTTTTTGTCAGTGAGCAAACGTACAAAATCAGCAGGGGATCAAATAATTTTTCCCCTCACTGTACCTTGCCCTATCAGACTCTCCCCTAATCTTCAGGCCTTCAAGAAATTCTTAAAACCCATCTCTGCGCGACCCTATATAAACACTTGATAAACAATGTATATATTGTTTACACTATGATATATCTTTGTTTTTTTCTTTTGTGCTCTGTAAAATAAAAAAAATATTTTTTTACAATTTTTATAATTAATCAACCACTGCATCTCTGAGGCCGAGAGACATATGAGGTATCATTGGAAAAGCCAGATCTTTCCAGCGATACCAAATATAACCAGGTTAGATGTAAAAATAAACAAATAAAATATAATTTTTCTCTTTGTTTTTTCCAAACGCAGCACTATGATTCAGTTTACAATTATAAAGTGAACAATGATGCTGCGCTAACTCACCTTCTCATTTCCCACACTGCCAGCAAGTGTGGAACTGATGATGCAACGCATTGTTTTACAGACAACCTAGACCGTGGCACTGCAGTGAGGAGAGACAGGGGGACTTTAGAACCCTGCATCTCTGAATTGTACACCGCAAAAAGTTAAGTGAGGTGTAATTGGAAAGGTCAGAGTCTGGTCTTTACAATCATACAAAACATAACCGTGTAAAAAAATAAATAAATTTAAAAGTAAATGCAAAATATTTGCTTCCTGTTCTACAGCAGAGGCAATATATGCTTTTACATATAAAACAAACAATGTCACTGCACTAACTCAACTAAGGCAACAGATTCTGCCCCTTTTTTAGATTTGAGCGCAGAGAGAAACCGTTTCAGTTTTTTTAAATGTTTTTTTTTTTTTTCAGTTTGCCCAAAACGAAAGATTAAGAAGTCAATTTGGCATCTTTGTTTGTTTGTTTGTTGGAGGAGGGGGTAGGAGCGCTCCACATTTCTGTGCCCACAGGCTCCTGAGATGTAAATCCATCCCTGACCCTAATGTTGGGTGAAGGGGTCATCTTTGACCTCCTACATAGATATTTTGGATGTTATCTGGTTCATGATAAATTGCATGAATATTGACTGTATTGCTGTATAAACGCTGGTTATCCCCAGCTAGAAATATTATATTAAGCTTACCTTTACCAGTATCTACTTGATAATTCAATGATTCCCTACAACCATTTCTCTGGAAAAAAAAAAAATAGAAATGTCACCGACATTTAGGTGCTCTCTCGTTCCCCGACCCTGCGGTGAATTCAGCATTCACTGCAGGGTCCCAGAAGTGCAGGGAAAAGGGGCTGAACAGATCCGAAAAATCAGCCAAAAAAATTAAAAATAGCAGAGACTAGCGAAAATCCCACCGATACAATCCAAAAAATAAGATCAATCCAAAATGCCGCAGAAAACCCACCGAGCGTATCCGATGATTCATTGCAAACAGGTCTGAAAAAACGACCCACGAACACGGCACCGACCAAGCACCGGAAAGGCCGACAAGCCAACCAACAGGGTGAAAAAAAAAAAAAAAATGATTGAAACTCAAAAAATTTCAATCTCTGTTTGCAAAAAAACTACTGAATGAAAATGACTAGAATTAACATATAAGGTCCTATGAATAATAATAAAAAGATTTGTTACACAAAAAAAAAATGCTATTTAACAAAAACGGAAAAAATCCTTAAAAGAGTCTTTTTGCTGCAAATTAAAAGAATAAACAGTTATAGATATTAGAATTAACAGTTGGGAATATTTTTAACATTGAAACCTATGGGATTCGCTGGTTTAAACCTGCTGAGTGAAACCACGGAACATCAGGGCACTTAGCTGACATTCGGTGTTCTCTAAATAGATTAACCATTGCTTTTCTATGGGGACTTTCACTGCCACCGAACAGCACTGTATTTCGATGGAAATTCACCAAAGTTTGAATAGCTGAATGGCCCCAAAACTGCACCATACGGGGAAATTCACTGTTCGGGGACAGTTCGACTGTCTCTGAATAACCATGAATGTCACAGTGCCCAGAGTTATATTGGTGTGCCAAACGTGTGGGGGTACACTCTGCCCCTGCGCAAATTGAGGGAAACATTCAAACTTGTGTAAAACAGTACAAACATATAGCTTTATAAGAAATACAAATGAGACTATAATAGCCCTACACAGAAAAACATTGAAACCAAACATTCCCCCCCCCCCCCTTTGAATCACACTCACTAGAGTTTGACTAATAATCAGCATATAAGAAGTGTGTGTGGAAATATCACATTGTTATCGCTCCTGGGGAAAATCCATGCACTTAGAATTTAAACTTGTGTACCTGTCACCCACTCTTGTCTATGTTTTGTGTCAGATGCACTCATTTCGTAGGTTTTAGTCGTTGTTTTAACACAAAACATGCAGCGACGACCATCTCTATCAGGAAGTATCTGAAAAGGAAAATATAAATACACTGAGATATATATACGCAGCAATAGAAATATATTTTGGAATGCATACTATAATAATTTGTTTCTTAAATGTATGGGTCTGTTCACATAAATATTCACTACATGGTCCCTGAAGTGCACCAAACGTGGAGCCACTGAAGGTCACCAAACAGACCACCAAACGTCGCCGCCGAACGCGATTGAAGACCACCAAACGACGAACTACAGAAAAACCCCCGAAACTCTATTTTTTAATAGGTGTTTAAAACAATAAAATGCATGAAAATGTGTGTAAATAATAAAACTGTTTGAAAAAAATAAAAAGGTCTGTTCCCGAATAAAAAAAGGCATCAAAAATTTTGCCTAAAAACCCCCAAAAACATACCTAAAAAAAATCTATAAAAAGGCTTTTTGCTGAAACTGAAAAGAATAAATGGATGAATAAAGATAAAATATAAACAATATTTTTTTACATTGAATTCTATGGGATTCGCCTGTTTAAACCCGTCGAACTGAACCACCGAAAATCAGGGCATTTCACCGACATTCCCGTGCAATTTGGCATTCTCTGAATAGATTAACCATTACTTCTCTATTGTAAAAGCCAGGAATCGGTACACAGAATATCAATATGCAGAGCAAAGGGATAACACAGTAGAACCAGGCCAGAGTCATAAACGAGAAATCAGAGCATATGGTACACGACAGGATAGTCAGATATACCAGGCCAAAGTCACACACAAGAAATCACAAAGAAGGAACAAATACCAACAGACCCTCAGGGAGCAATGACCCATGCAAGAGCCCCGAGCAAATGAAGTGACTGATATTTATAGAGGACAGAGCAGAGCATGTGATCTCAGGCCAGACCGGGTACAGGCGAATCCAGGAGCGGAGACGGAGGAATGGATAGCCCAGAGAAGGCAAAACTTGGCCCGGATCTCTCTCACCACCAGGGGGCAGGGCTGGAAATGAGTGGAAACGTGACAGAATGTTTGTATATTTCTTAGGTGTCTAACTAGGTGGGGTAACCCTTGAGTTTTTTTCCATTTCCTTCCTGGTCCTACCATTTGGTACTGCTTGTTATCTTTGGTTACTTATTTAATATCTACTACTCCTGGGGTCTGTATATAGATATTATATATAAATTCGATAGGCCGTTTTCAGGCTCAGATTAAGATCTCTATGGGTCTGGAGCTGAAGATTTTGATGGGCTTTTTTTTGTAATTTAGTGAAATGAAAACATATTTTTGGTTATTGAATAGTGCAGATACGGGTATATCTAACCAGGCAGATACTGTGTGATTAATTTTTCATTCAGATTTCAATCATTTAAAGAGTGTAATTTTTTTCCCTATTTTATCATCCAAACCTTTGTGGTTATATATTGTACAGGGCACTCTTGTTAAAAAAAAATAAACGTGAAATGGGAACCTGTTACTGCATTTTTCTGAGAAAATATACAATTTTAACCAAAAAATGAAATATTTCCCTTGTGTTTTGGAACATGTTTTTTTTTTACGAATAATATGACTATGTATAAAACACTGACCTTGCTCCCAGCCTGGGAAATGAGAAGGTGAGTAATGGCAGTGGTATTGCTCATTTTATACCTGACAAATGGACAATGCCATCGCTTTGGAACTAAAAATAAATGTTTTTTTCTTTTTAGATTTTACATGGTCAGGTTTGGTATTAATGCAAAGGCCAGACTTTGCCCTGTCCAATGACACCTCACTTGACCTTGTGAGGTGTAAAGATTAGTGACGCAGGGGTCCAAAGTTCCCTGCAGTGCTCTTCGCTGCAGTGCTGCAGTTTAGGTTTTTGATGTAACAATTCATAACAATCATGTGATGGTTAGTTAGTGCAGCATCATTGTTTACTTTATAATTGAAAAGTGAAAAATATTAATGTTGGAAAGAAAAAGTTATTTTTTTTTACTTATAACCTGGTCATGTTTGGTGTAATTCGAAAAGACATGCTCTGGCCTTTCCAGTGATACTTCACTTGACCCTGTAGCTGCTATGGAGTTGGAGATACATGGGTCCAAATGCATATATAGTGATCCTTTCTCTGGGCCTATTCTGAGGCATGGGCCTGGAGCTGCTGCTCCATCTGCCCCTATGTTAATCCAGCCCTGGCCGTGTTAGTCCAGATGCCAAAATCACGAGTAAGCCGTATGTAGTGATACCTTTTTTTTATTGGACTAATGTTACAAAAGACAAGCTTTCAAGAGAATTCCTCTTCCACAGGTCTGGAAGCTTACTAATCAGTTTTTAGAATTGAACATTAAAACATTAAGGGTCACATAGGTGGGGGGTTTAGATGTCGTAAAAAGTGTGTCAAATGGTATGTTGAAAATGGGAAAATAAAGAAATGAGCAATCTTGGGCCCATAATAAAACAGAGATGAGATCATACAACTTGAAAGAAAGAAAGGAAAAAGAAAAAAAAACAAAAACACAAAACCGTGAAGGCTGAAAGAGACCTACAAAAAAAAGAAGAGAAGCCAAGAAGAAACAAAACATCAGCCAGAATTTTGAATGTTATGTGACGTTATGATAATGGGTTAAAAAGCCAGAATCCACATTGAGTCCTTATTTTATAGTGTTAAAATATGTGATCATTTTCAATTCATATGTCTTGCGTTCACGGTGGTCTTTAAAATGTCCTTTTGAGGATTTAAATTTTGAGGTTTTGGATGGAGTGGCCTGTTAGATTGAAGTGATGTCACCAGCGGAGTACAATATGTATTTTCCTGATGGTTCTTGATGGAGTGTCTGCAGGTTCATCCTGAGATTTAGTTTGAGGCTAGTTCCACCAACATTGCAGCCCTTCTCACACGCTTTGCACTGGATCATGTACACTGCCAATGTAAATCGGGGTCCATCATGTTTTATGAAACGCCTACATACCAGAGAGTAAATTTCATGTGGATTAACCCTTTTAGCCTGTGCAGTTACAGTTGTTGATGAAATAATAACTTCCATTGATTTATTTTTGCCCTTACAATATCATAGTTATTAAATAGTAATACAGAATATTCTTCTTATTCCCCGTATCTTATACTGAGTTATTTAAGGCAAAGGGAGAACAATTTACATGTTCACCATGGAACGTGGCATTATGTAACCATTAGGGTTATTCAGAGTGCACCAAAATGTCACTGACATTTCAAAACGGCATTTAAAAAAAATAAAAACGGAAACATTTATTTTGCTGAAAAATGCCAAAGAGAAATCCAAAAAAAAAATAGACTTTTTGCTGCAAATGAGAAGAATAAATGGTTGAATAAGTATTTAATAAAAGCGGGGAATTTTTTTAGATAATAGATTAACTATTACTTCTCTTTGGGGAGTCCACTGCCGTCGCAGATCACCTTATTTCGCTGGCAATTTGCCAATATTTGGAAAACTGCCAGCTTTTTGAATAGCTGAATGGAAACGAAATTGCACTGTATCGGCAATTTCACTGTTCAGTGCAATTCCGTGGCCAATTCGACTCTCTTTGAATAACCCGGTCTATGCCAGAATAACCTATTAAGTAAATAAATAAACAAAAAAGGGAGAGAAGTTATCGTAGGTTTTGAATGGATGTCATGAGTTTATGTAAGGAAGATGGCTGTGAATGACGAACATGAAGGTAGCCAGTGATAGACCGTAATGGAAGGTGATTGAATACGAGTAGAAAGTGATTAGTCAAAAAACGAACAGGTATAGTGTGTAGTAATAAATGGTACCACCAAATCCCATTGCCTTCAGCCACATCAGGATTTGCATCCCACCTATACAACCCAGTCCTATTGTGACGAAATGTGTTCCCCTTTGCACCCTTTTATAGTTGGTTATTATAGTTATTTTTGCCGATGGTTTCCTTTTAATTTAATACATACTTGATCTACTTGTATCCTGCGGGTCTAGTTTCTCCTTCTTTGACTATTGTGTTTCATTCTTAAAGAGATATTGCCACACTATGGCAACACCCATATCTGAACATTACAAGTTTAAATTAATGTATTTCTTTACGGCCAGGGCCATGATCGGCCTTTTCTTAAAGAAAAGACTTGTTCCTCTGAGCTGCATGTCACTATGCCAAAGCTCCTGATGAAATGCGAAGAGCTACGAGTGTTTTATTTTAAACTTATCTGTTTTGTTCTAATTCTAGCCTACAGTCTGCCTGGGTTTATTTTACCCTTTATCTACTACTTTGGGAGCGCTCCCAGACATAGGCAGTATTCAAAACATAGTCTGGGTGTCACGTTTCCACATTTTAACTAGGCCCCCTGCTGGTGAGAGCAATCCGGGCCAGCTCTTGAGGTGTTCTGGGCTAGCCAGTCTAGGCTTTCCGCTCCTGGATTCCCTGTGGCTGATTGGCCTTAAGAATAATATAACCAGATGCACAACGCAGAATAAAAATGTATATACAGTGGCAAGAAAAAGTATGTGAACCCTTTGGGATTACGTGGAGTTTTGCATGAATTGGTTATAAAATGTGCTCTGATCTTCATCTAAATCACAGCAATTTGAAAAACACAGTCTGCTTAAAATAATACAACACAAACATTATATATTTTCATGTTTTTATTGAACAGAACATGTAAACATTCACAGTGCAGGGGTGGAAAAAGTATGTGAACCTTTGGACTTAATAACTGGTTGACCCTCCTTTGGCAGCAATAACCTCAACCAAACGTTTCCTGTAGTTGCAGATCAGACCTGCACAACGATCTGGAGTAATTTTGGACCACTCCTCTTCACAAAACTGTTGTAGTGTAGCAATATTCTTGGGATGTCTGGTGTGAATCGCTCTCTTAAGGTCATGCCACAGCATTTCAATCGGGTTGAGGCCAGGACTCTGACTGGGCCACTCCAGAAGGCGTATTTTGTTTTGTTGAAGCCATTATTTTGTTGAATTACTTGTATGCTTTGCGTCATTGTCCTGTTGCATCACCCATCCTCTGCAGCGCTTCAGTTGGTGGACAGATGGTCTTACGTTTTCCTGCAATATGTCTTGATAAACTCTGGAATTCATTTTTCCATCAATGACAACAATCCGTCCAGGCCCTGAGGCAGCAAAGCAGCCCCAAACCATGATGCTCCCTCCGCCATATTTTACAGTGGGGATGAGGTTTTGATGTTGGTGTGCTGTGCTTTCTTTTCTCCACACATAGTGTTGTGTGTTTTTTCAAAACAACTCAATTTTGGTTTCATCTGTCCACAGAATATTTTGCCAGTAGTGCTGTGAAACATCCAGGTGCTCTTTTGCAAACTTCAAACGTGTTGCAATATTCTTTTTGGACAGCAATGGCTTCCTCCGTGGTGTCCTCCCATGTACTCCATTCTTGTTTAATGTTTTCCTTATTGTAGATGTGTCAACAAAAATGTTAGCATGTGCCAGAGATTTCTGTAAGTCTTTAGCTGACACTCTAGGATACTTCTTTACCTCATTAAGCATTCTGCGCTGTGCTCTTGCAGTCATCTTTACAGGACGACTGCGCCTAGGGAGAGTAGCAACAGTGCTGAACTTTCTCCATTTGTAGACCGTCTGTCTTACCGTGGACACATGAACATCAAGGCTTTTGGAGATACTTTTGTAACCCTTTCCAGCTTCATGCAAGTCAACAATTCTTGATCGTAGGTCTTCTGAAAGCTCTTTTCTGCGAGGCATGGTTCACATCAGGCAGTGCTTCTTGAAACCAGTAAACCCAAAACTGGTGTGTGTTTTTAAAGGGCAGGACAGCTTTCAGCAACACATCCAATAATATCACACTGATTGGACTCAAAGTTGGCTCACTCCTGTCTCTAATTAGCTCTTGGAGAAGTCATTAGGCTAGGGGTTCACATAATTTTTCCACCCTGCACTGTGAATGTTTACATGTTATGTTCAATAAACACATGAAAACATATGTTTGTGTTGTATTATTTTATGTAGACTGTGTTTTTCAAATTGTTGGGACTTAGATGAAGATCAGAGCACATTTTATGACCAATTCATGCAAAACTCCACGTAATCCCAAAGGGTTCACATACTTTTTCTTGCCACTGTATATCTTTATTAATGATCATAAAAAAACATAACCATATGCGATACATAAGCTAATGCACAAACTACATCGATAAGGTCATGAAACATTCAGAATATAGATGAATCAAATAAAGCAATAGTCAAGAGTAAGTGTACCCAACACAAACACTAAATTACAAAAAAGACTCTGTATGTACATAAACATGACCTAGATCAAAAAAGCAACGCTGGTATCCTACCTATCGTAACAAGCAAATACATCAAATACATACACCACTGAAGATGGATATTGCAGATACAGGCAGCCCCAGGGGGAGACGCATATGCCAAAACAAGGAAACCCAACGTTTCGGCTAATCGCCTTTGTCAAGGGTAACCCTTGCCACGAGAGTCAAATTTAAGCCTCTCTTTCATCCTTAGGAACCAGAATGTCCAGTATGATTCCTAAGGATGAAAGAGGCTTGAATTGGACTAACGAGGACATGTGTACAATGTTAAGACTGATTAGTATAATAAATAAACGGCAGGGAGGTTGAGGGGAATCATACTTTTTTCCAGCTGATGAAGCCGGTTAGCAGGTGAAACGCGTTCTGGGGTACCAATTTTGTTTTAATAAAGAGCTTTTTCCTATCTGCTGTTACTGCGATCGTTTGTAGAAAGTTTTTGTGGATTTTTCTTGAAAATTCCCATGCTGTATTCCCAAGAGCCTGGAGTCTCCAGCCTGAGTAAGTGTGTAATTGGCATTTAGACTATATATTGATAGTTATAACAGTATTATGCTAGGGGAATTCCCGATACGTCCTTTATTTCATTTATGCATGAGAGATTCTAAGAATATTGAACAGGTTATTGGGTTCCTGAGAATAAGAAGTAAATACCCATACTGCGGATTACACTAGAGCCAGTATGGGCTCATCCAAATGTGAGTGTATAACCACAGAAAATCTCAAGTGTTTGTGAAAATTGGGATATACTGCACAATTGGAGGTTATATGTTTTTCTCCACATGATCTATGGAGACACGAAGAAGATCTGCATAATGACACAAAGTATATCTAATATCTATACTATGTCCAATTGAGTGCGCTGTACCTTTTATGAACATTTGTGACTTTGTGTCTTATATTGTTTTTTGTAGACATGTGCACAGCACAAAATTTCGTTTTGAACTAATGGATTAGTCCTAAAATGCAATTTATTTAGATGCTAAAGAAATTCGTTTTCAGTTCTTTAGTATGAAAACTAATTTCATTCATCCGAAAACCAGTGGATACAATTACTATTGTAGTGGCTCCTCAGAGGGCTGAGATTGCTGCTTGTTACAGTATCTCTCACTCTCAGCACAATGTGTCAGGCAAAGCTGTTACAGTAACTGACTGCTGCTCATCACAGTGCTCAAAGTTTCAGTAAAACTAGAAAATAATATTTTTATATATAAGAGGTTAGAACAATATTATTTCCTGGTTTTACTTAAACTCTGAGCGCTGTTACAGTCAGTTACTGTAACAGCTGAGCCTGATACATTGTACTGAGAGATAATATAACAAGCTGCCGATCTCAGCGCTCACGGCCACTGGATTTAAAGGGCTAAAAAAAAGGCTCCTCTATGTATAATGTATAGAACATCCTCCTGCATTAATTAATACCCCTCTCTGTATAATGTATACAGCTTTCACCTGCATTAATTAATACCCCCTCTGTATAATGTATAGAACATCCTCCTGCATTAATTAATGCCCCTCTCTGTATAGAACATCCTACTGCATTGGCATGTGGAGGGTGCATAACTTCGGAATGCAATGCTTATCCAGCACAGGAGTGAGAACTTTTACTTAAACTTTGTATCTCTGTGGGGGAGACACAGGAATATAAAAGCAGGGTTAGAGGGAAAATATTAACGTAAATCATTCTGAAAGCTCAGAGAAGAGATGACTGGTGCAAATTAATTTTTATACATTGTAATAAAAGAAAGCACTTTAAATTCAGGGAAAACATTCAAATAAATCACACTGAAGGCTCATAATGACAGAGTAACTGTGAGAGCTGGATACTAAATGTATCAGATGTAAAAAAAAAACTTTAACAAGCAGCACTGGGAGACGAGAGGGACTTTATATAAAACGTGTAATATAGATGAGGAAAGGGGATAGTATAAAATGTATCAGACCCAAGCCCCTATTATGCAGAGCGGGAGGGGAGATAACACACAGTTTATAAAGTCCCTCTCTTCTCCCAGCGCTGCTTGTTATAAAAGGGTTTTTACTATCCAGCCCTCCTCTGTCATTAGCTTTCAGTGTGATTTATTTGAATGTTTTCCTTCTCCAGCTGCTTTTATCATCTTGTCTGCCTCATAGACATGCAAGGGTTAAGTAAAGGTTTCCTCTCCTGTGCTGGCTGTCTGTGCTGCGAGTGAGTATTCTGGAGCTCTAGCACTGTCAGATTTTCACGGGAAGGGGTCGGGGAGGATTACGCATACAACCCTTTTCTGTAGCTTTGCGATGTTGCGCTCTTCATTGCTGGTCTCCTTCACTCAATGTAATATCACAAAAAGGACTGAAACTAAAATGTAGTGCATTTTATTTTAGTTTCTTTCGTTTTTTGTACTGAGTAGTTTCGTATCTCGAGTCATACTAAAACTAAATTATCCCAAAATTCGGACTAAATCGTTTTAGTACTAAAACGAATGCACATGTCTAGTTTTTTTGGGAAACCACCAACAAGGTACATAGCGATGAATTTCTTTGCTAACGGGAGGTGATATTTCTGGTGTGGCGCTCCACTCTTTTGTTAGGACTTTAGATTTTTATTAAGCCAAATCAATAATACCAAAAAGGTCTGTTACGGAAAAAAATACGCAATTTATAAAACCACGAAAAATTTTGCTGAAAAAAATGCTTAAAAATCCTAAACAATAACTAAAGAGGTGCCGTGACGTGGCGGTGTTAGATTTTAATTTCCTGTAAATATAATAAATATTTAGTCTTAAAAAGCCGGTTCTTATAAATGGGCTGTGAAATTCCCCCCCTCCATTTTTGTTAGTGTCAATACTGAATAGATCGTTCTTCCTTCTATAGGATATGAGCTGTGGCCGATTTCCTGTTATGTTCAGTGCAGGAAAATGTGCGCAGAAGCGGGAAGATGGGAAAAGGGTCTCGTGAACCATATATGGTAGTACTTTAACTGAGTGGCTAAACTTTGATGTTGTAATGTATCTGTACACTGATTGGCTATAAATTCTGTGTATTTTAATAAATAGATCTGGCTTAACGAGGAAAGCCAGACTTCTGAGAAAGACCAATACAGTTTTGTGATTGATTCTTTTTGGGGGTCTCCGCCATGGCGTAGCGCAGCTCTTACTTTGGTTTTGATATATAAGAAGAAACTTGGAAAAGGTTTACGGTAATTATAATGAATAATAGAATTTTTCAGTTGTTGTCTGAAGTGGGATTTGCCATTCAGATGTATTTTTATATTTAAGTGTATCTTTACATTTGAATGTATTCTTACATTTGCTTGTTCAGATTTTACGAACTTGCCTCCAGGCTTGGTTTCCTTGAAGTTAAAGCTATGGTTCAGAGCTTGTTGATTTTTTTTTTTTTGGTGCAAGGTTGGACTCTTTGTCTTGATTTGTTTTTGTCATTTTATGTATTGTAGTAAAGGAAAATCGTTTGAGGACCTCACGTGTGTTTGAACTCGCCCGGTGTGCTGAGTATTTGTATATGCTGGAAATTGAACTCATAAAAAAAGAAACGAGATGTTTCTAGTTGTTTTGTCTCCGTTCTGTGTCTATCTTGTACTTCAATTCTGGTGTTTCTGGGTCGTCCATATCTTGTAATTGTGAGAATTTTATTTTAACTGATTCGATTTTCTTCTTGTATATCAACTGATTTAATCTCCCATTGAGAGACAGGTTTTTTTCCTCTTAATTTTTTATTTTTATTTTCTTGCGCGCTGCTGCCATTTTTTTTTCTTTATTTTTTTGCTGCATGTGTTTGCGCGCTGATTCTAAAGGATTTGCTAACTGTTTTTTCTTTCAGATTGCATGTTTGTTTTTGTTTTATTTTTTATTTTGTTTCTGGCCATTGATTGCGTCTGTTTATTTAAATGTTTGTCTTTACTAACTATTAATGTATGTGTTTATCTTTGATGTTTTGTATTTCGTAGTTTTGATATTATGTTTTTTATATGTAATTTATGTATAGGGACTGCTTTTCGTAAACCAGGTTTCTTTGTTTCTGTGTCATTACTGCCTTGCCTCGTGTAAAAAAAAAAAAAAAAGCACAGGAAATGGAGACAGTGACTTTCAAAAGCGCCTGCTAACTTTTTTTCTCTTTCTCATACATTCATTTTTTCTCTCTTTGTTCTTTTTTTATTTAATTAAAAAAACCTCTTTATTTGTAATGTATAATGTTATTATGTGTTTGTATAAGGATTTTTTTCTTTGAATGCTAGTAATCTTTTAGCAGTGCAAGTTGGATAATGGAATATGTAGTTATTTTTGTTGTTCTGTGAGTATCTATTTGGGATAATTGAACAGTATATAAAATGACATGTGTCTAATGCCTTGAAAGACTTTAGTAGCAGTTGAATTCTGGAGCTGTTAGTGCTTTATAAAACTAACTGTAACTGTTGTGGAATTGGGCGCGGTTTGAGTGCTTCGGCGTGCGTACAGTAGTGGAACAGAAGAAAGTAATTATGGGAGCTTTATTTACTGTAAATGGATTATAAATTGATGTATGATATATATATAAAAAAGTAGTGTATCAAGGTGATGGGCTCAAAGTTGTACATTTTCCCAAGAGAGGCGTGGTCGGTTATTTTCCTCTGGTCTTTGTTTGAGTCCAGCACTAAGGGATTGACCGCACCTTAAATATAGGTTATATGTTTTGCCAAAATGGCTGACTGAGATCATTTACAGTTTTGTAACTTGTATAATGGAATATATATATATGTAGGTTCATGTTTAGTTGTTTGGAATCTAAGAGGATGAAGTGATATAAAGCTGAAGGATTTGAGTGAAAGTTTAAAGGAAAGCGCCTACAGGTTTAGTAGCGCTGTACAAAGGAATTTAGGCAGATTTCAAATAAAAGAAGGTGTTTTTTTATTTGGTTTTATTTTAGTTGACTAAGGGAGATGGAAGGTTGTAGTTTGGTATCTGAGTATTGTTTGATTTGTTTTCTTTTTCTGCAGTGGTAGCCAGATGTCTAGTTTTATTTTTTTTGCTGTCTGATGTTTTTGTCTTTTGGGTGTGAAGTGCAATAGCGTATAACTTTGCCTCCATTGAATATTCTTGGAGGGAATAAAACAGGTTGTAAAATAGCTGCACAAACACCTCACGTTTGAATGTTTGTTTTTAACCAATATCCTTAATAAAGATTATTGATGTTTATTAAGAATCTTTTTCTCTGAGTTTCCTCTGAGAACTTTGTGCTAATTAACGCGTCAAGTTTTAAACATGCACTTCTATACTTTCTTTCCCAGTTCATGATTTTTTTGTTGTGTTTTTTTATTTGAATTGAAGTTCACATTCTTTTCCTAGTCTCCTCCATTTTGTCTCACTCATGACCCCTCCTCTCCTCCGTGTTGTCTCACTCATGACCACTCCTTTTCTTTGTGTCCAAAAACGTGTTGCATTTTTTTCTCCATTTTAAAAGTATTTTAACCATATGAATTTTAAAGTTTTTGACAGGTAAGGCTAGGGACAGATGAGCGCATTTTCTGCAGCCACCGTCAAAATGTACGTCGATGCGTGCGCACGCATTTTTTCACGGAATACGCTTAAGTGGTCAGACGATGCGCAATTCTGGACGTATTTCATGACGGTGGGGTAAAAAGAAGTCTAGGGAAATCCGGCTGTTTGAACGTTATGTTGGCCGCACACTAGCAGCGTCTGACGTCTCCTAATCACGCACACACGCTGCTATGCGGCCGCAGCGCACTTTGTACGTCAGTAGCAGCGGTTTCACGTTCTGATAAAAATGCGTTCATTTGCTGGTTGCGTGGTGTCGGCGCACTTTCGTACGCACGTACTGTGTATATTGGCCGTCATTGGCCGTTATGTGCTGCTACTGCCGCCGTGATTTAGTGCGCCTGCACGCGCGTTCCGACTGCCCCACTCTGACCCTAGCCTTAATAACACATTTTTTTTCCAAGTTTTTACTTTAGGTGAAAATTACCCATGCATGCCAACTTTGCTCAAGCTAGATGGAAGATTATGCGATACCAATATTGATAAAGATGTTGGAATTGAAGGAAATTTACCCAAACACATTATCATTTCACATTGCAATGTTACATCAACCGGATAATAAGGAATTATCAGACACCAGGCAATAAAACAATCTGATTAATGACAACTCATCAATAAATCATGCTATTTGTAGAAGATCATTGATTTGGAAATACAACTTAAGACATGTCAGTTTTACAAAACTGTTATTTTCAACCAATAAGACAGAAGACAAAGAAAGAAGATAATGTATTTTTATATTCTGATGTCGTCTAAGTGATAATTATTTTGTGTCTTTTATTATTTTATATTTTGTTATTTTTTTTGTTTAGTTACAATCAATATTGTTCAAAATTCCCTGACACATTTAGGATTATTGAAGATCACATCCAATTAAAATTAGAGTTCATTAATGTATTTAGGAACATATAATTTAATGCATTTGCATAAATACGTTTCATGACATATATAGTGGTAAATGGAAAGTTTTAATTCGATAAAATTAATGCTGTTTTTATTTTTTTTATTTCATTTGAGGATTGGTGTGTTTTATAAACGCCAGGTTTGTTACACAACACCGAACAAGACTGAATAGGATAGTAATTAAAAAAAAAAAAAAAAAATATATATATTTAATAAAAGGGTGGAATATGCACTTCGGCTATTTCCCTTTTGAGCCAAAGTTGCGTATATATATTTTTCTCTAACAATGAGTCAGAAGTAGTATAATTTTTTTATTGCGTGAGGCCGACAGGCTTCGCGGGGACATTTTGAAATTTATTATCTGTGTCTCTTCTTGTGTAAATTAACATTTTTATTGTTTTCGTGCATTTGAGAGTGACAATGAATGAATGGATGTATATGATTAGCGGGGTATACCATATTTTCTTTTCTTTTTTATTTTCTTTATTGTTGCTTAAACCATATCACATCATCAAGAAACCTGACAGTCACAATGACTGCATATGGAACGAATCATGGACATTTTGTGTCAAGGTCAAAGGTCACAGGTAATAAGCAACCAGCGCAAAGAGACAGCTTGTTCAGGAGTCCCTATGGTGGGAGCTCTAATGACATTCAATGATTATGCGTCTCAAGCTGGGATGTTAAAAAAAAGACCACACCCTGATATCGCACTGTGGACTATGGTATTAGATTATGGAATATTATTTTTTTTATTTAATCCCCTAGATAAGTGTGAGAAAGGATTTAATTTGTGAAAATGAGAATGTATTTCTTGAATGTGTGTATGAATGCAGGTGTATATGCGTTTTGTGGAGTGAAGCTGAACATAGGAAAACACACAGATATAGATCTGACTCATGTTGATTTATTAGATAAATGAACTTTTACCTTCAAGTTATTATACTTTTCTTGTTCGGTGAATTATATTTTGGGAAATGGGAATAAATAGTTATTTAAGGTCTAGATTAGGTATTTTTGCCTACGCTCCAAGTGGTTCGCTGGAAGAGTGAATCTAGATAGATAAGTGTATTTTATGCTCATAAAGGGCCTCCTTGGGGAATCCCTTTTGTACATTATAAAAGGTATTGAGGTATTTTAGGAGTAAATACCAGAATTTTTTTCTTCCCATTTGAGCATCTAGAATGATCTAAAGGTCTTAGGCAAGGACACTGTAGCCCAGGTTTAATTGTCTAAGTTTGGTTTATCTTTTAGATGATCACAGGTGATATGTGATCAAAGGAAAGAATTGTTAGATTTTAATTTCCTGTAAATATAATAAATATTTAGTCTTAAAAAGCCGGTTCTTATAAATGGGCTGTGAAATTCCCCCCCTCCATTTTTGTTAGTGTCAATACTGAATAGATCGTTCTTCCTTCTATAGGATATGAGCTGTGGCCGATTTCCTGTTATGTTCAGTGCAGGAAAATGTGCGCAGAAGCGGGAAGATGGGAAAAGGGTCTCGTGAACCATATATGGTAGTACTTTAACTGAGTGGCTAAACTTTGATGTTGTAATGTATCTGTACACTGATTGGCTATAAATTCTGTGTATTTTAATAAATAGATCTGGCTTAACGAGGAAAGCCAGACTTCTGAGAAAGACCAATACAGTTTTGTGATTGATTCTTTTTGGGGGTCTCCGCCATGGCGTAGCGCAGCTCTTACTTTGGTTTTGATATATAAGAAGAAACTTGGAAAAGGTTTACGGTAATTATAATGAATAATAGAATTTTTCAGGCGGGTGGGCGTACACTTCAATGGCCGTTCAAGTAAACCAAAACCAAGACTGTGTTTTGTTTCGCATGGGTGGTAAACACAAATGACAACTTTTTTTCTTGTTTTATACATGGAGCAGGGTGGTCTACTCATCCGCCCTGATCGGGAATTGGCGCAAAACTTTTTTTATGCATATTTATTTTGTTGTATTCCCAGCCAGGTCATTATTGCAGCTGCTTATTTCCATGTTTTCTTTTTAATCCCAAAGTGGAAATGTTCCTGTGAGGGTATAACTATAACCCATCAGTTTGCCTCTTAGCTGATAAGCAGCATGAGCATGTGTGGTTGCTTAGAAAAGCAGCTCTTGGTTTCATTAGGCAGGACCCACCTCACCCAGAGGTGCCGTGGCGTGGCAGGTGGGCTTACACTTCAATGTTCATTCAAGTAAACCAAAACCTCTGTTTTGTTTCGCATGGAGCTACAGTGGTGAGCGCAAATGAAAACTTTTTTTCTTATGTTTTATACATGGAGCATGCTGGATACTTCTGGTCTACACAGCCACCATGATAGGGAATAGGCATAAAACCATTTTTTTCTGCATATAAAAAGAATTTTTGCTGCAGATTAAAATAATAAACGGTTTAATAAATATTCAATAAATATGGGAATATTTTTTTACAATTAAATGTATGGGATTAGCCTGATTAAACCTGTCGCATGAAACCACCGAACATCAAGGCATTTCACTGACATTTCTCTGCTGTTCAGTGTTCTCTGAATAGATTAACCATTACTTCTCTAAGGGGAGTTCAGTGCCACCGAACAGCACTGTATTTCACTGGCAATTCGCCAATATTTGGCGAACTGCCTGTTTTTTGAATAGCCAAATGGCTCTGAAAATGAACTGTATGGGGAAATTCACTATTCGGAGCCAATTCGGCTATCTTTGAATTAGCCCTTAAATATCAGGTGTAAATGAAGGCATTGCAAGAAGAATTAATTTGGTTTAATTGGGAATTTGTTTTTATGTATCTCGATTTGACCATATTTACGTAATTAGATGGAGTTTTCAGTTTACTAGCAATATTTTGCTTAATTGACCACTAAACAAGAGCAGGAATGTATAACACTATCAGGTCTATTCACTAAAGGGTGAAGTCAGGAGAATTGTCAGGAGACGTGAAAAATCTAGGTTGAGATACCCAAACCAGAAACCTTCTCCCAATTATCTCACTTTCCAAATCAGCTATTTGGTCTAGATTGTTCTCTTCTCCTGCCAATTCTCCAGACTTCACCCTTTAGTGACTAGACATGTATATTTCGGTGTCAACTGGGTGAGCAATGCACGTTGGTTGGTCTTTGGGTCCAAGTTGCGTATATACTTTTCTTTCTAATGAACTGAGTCAGATTTATTATGGCCCTATGTGTTATACAAAAAAAATTAAAAATGCTGCATGAGGTCCATGACCTCGACTGGAGTTTTGATTTTTTGAGTGGACAGCTGGCCTCCTTGAGAATTTATTAACGTATATTATCTGTGTTTCTTCTTGCTACATTAACATGTTTGTGTTTGTCTCTGTTGCAGTTTTGTGTTTGTATGCAAGATGAATGAATCTGTATAAGTGTCCCCTCTCATCGTCTCCCCAAATATTTTTTATTTGCTAAGTTGGCACTTTTTCATCATCATTGTTCTTACGGACAGTCATTCAGTACCCGCTGACTGAGTCTGGAGTGGATCGTGGACATTTCGTGTCGATGCACAAGTCAATGATAACAGACCACAGGTAAAGCACTGCCAACACACAAAGACAACTACCTAGAGAGTTCCAGTAGGAGCTCAGGTCCTCTTGTTTCCTTAACACAGAAGATCATTGTGATAATGCTTGTAAACTCAGAATGTGATGTTGCTGAAAGCTGATTGTCCTGACAGTGCAGAAGGGAGATACTGTTGGTTTGTCACCCTTCCCTGACTATTGAATGTCCATCCTTGTTAAAGACTCCTTTCTAGGACTCAAATCGCTTACTGTGGGAAACAGTAATCTTTTTTCTTTTCTTCAATAAGACTGTACTCCTTTTGCAAAATACATCAACCCCCTTAGAGGAGGCCGAGAGGGGTGGGGTAGGAGAATCCATCTTCTGAGAGCAGGTGTGTCAAAATGCGTGCTAAATAGCACTTTAATTTGGTCGGTTTTCTCACCCTCTCAGGTCCTTGTCACTTTACGGCTTAACGGGCATAATACACAGACACCTACACTATATTGCCAAAAGTATTCGCTCATCTGCCTTGACTCGCATATGAACTTAAGTGACATCCCATTCCTAATCCATAGGGTTCAATATGACGTCCGTCCACCCTTTCCAGCTATAACAGCTTCAACTCTTCTGGAAAGGCTGTCCACAAGGTTTAGGAGTGTGTTTATGGGAATGTTTGACCATTCTTCCAGAAGTGCATTTGTGAGGTCACACACTGATGTTGGACGAGAAGGCCTGGCTTCTCAGTCTCCGCTCTAATTCATCCCAAAGGTGTTCTATCGGGTTGAGGTCAGGACTCTGTGCAGGCCAGTCAAGTTCATCCAAACCATAGTCTGTCATCCATGTCTTTATGGACCTTGCTTTGTGCACTGGTGCACAGTCATGTTGGAAGAGGAAGGGGCCAGCTCCAAACTGTTCCCACAAAGTTGGGAGCATGACATTGTCCAAAATGTCTTGGTATGCTGAAGCATGGAACTAAGGGGACAAGCCCAGCTCCTGAAAAACAATCCCACACCATAATCCTCCCTCCACCAAACTTTACACTTGGCACAATGCAGTCAGACAAGTACCGTTCTCCTGGCAACCGCCAAACCCAGACTCGTCCATCACATTGCCAGATGGAGAAGCGAGATTCATCACACCAGAGAACGTATCTCCACTGCTCAAGAGTCCAGTGGCGGCGTGCTTTACACCACTGCATCCGACGCTTTGCATTGCACTTGGTGATGTATGGCTTGGATGCAGCTGCTCGGCCATGGAAACCCATTCCATGAAGCTCTCTGTGCACTGTTCTTGAGCTAACCTGAAGGCCACATGAAGTTAGGAGGTCTGTAGCGATTGACTCTGCAGAAAGTTGGCGACCTCTTCGCACTATGCACCTCAGCATCCGCTGACCCTGCTCCGTCACTTTACGTGGCCTAACACTTCGTGGCTGAGTTGCTGTTGTTCCCAAACACTTCCATGTTCTTATAATACAGCTGACTATGGAATATTTAGGAGCGAGGAAATTTCACGACTGGATTTGTTTCACAGGTGGCATCCTATCAGAGTTCCATGCTGGAATTCACTGAGCTCCTGAGAGTGACCCATTCTTTCACAAATGTTTGTAAAAACAGTCTGCATGCCTAGGTGCTTGATTTTATACACCTGTGGCCATGGAAGTGATTGGAACATCTGATTCTGATGATTTGGATGGGTGAGCGAATACTTTTGGCAATATAGTGTATGTATCTCGAGTCAATATTCAAAATTCATGTTTTCGTAGCTTGCATTTATACTCTGTTTATGGGAGGTGTAACAGGTGGTGAAATGCTACTCCCCAATCAAAAGAAGACATATCATGAATCATATTGGTAATACATTAATAAAGATTATTCAAGCCTACTGTTCAGTTATTGTCTAATAACAAAAAAAAAGAAGTGCACAACATTGGTTATTGAATAACATTAAAAGTTATTTTTCCCCAGTCATCTCTGGTCAAACGAGACTGATATGATGGTTTTGTTAGTCCTGCCTGTGAACGTACAAAACAAGCATAACAAGTAGCTAGGATAAAGTCCATATATCATGAGATACTCACTGGAAAATTACAGAATTATAGTTGATATTAGCAGAAAGCATGAAGAAGCTAACAGTTACGAGAAGCGCATATTAATAGAGATTAATAACATGATCAGTACAATTATGGAAAGATCAGCTAATACAAGGGATTAATGTAAGATATTGTCAATCATCAACATCCATACATATAATTCATTCCTTTCAGTGTGTATGAAGTTTGTGGAGTGAATCTGAATACAAGGAAACCCACAGATGAAGATCTGACTCCTGCTAATTACTGGATAGATACTTATTTTTACTAAAATTAGAAGCTCATTTAAGTTATTACCAGTATGTTCAGTTTTTAAATTCGTGATATTCTTCCATCAGTGCTGCCATGATAATATTGGTGCTCTCTTATAAATGCACCGATGCGCATTTCGTCACATGGTTCATCAGGAGTGCTTTGGATATGTTCTCCCTGACTTTGTCTCTTATCAAAATAGGATGTTTAACGAGAACTTGGCAGGAATTTACAGTGGGTGTGGCTAACTTAATTATGAACACATCTATGCAAAGATGAGCCCAGAGTGATCACTCGATTAAGGTAGAGCAGCAAGCACCGTCTATCAGATACGGAGACCAATATTTATTAATTTTTTTCATTTATTTATAAAGGATTTTACCAGGAAGGATACATTACTGGGAATCCAAGCGACAGTTGGATTCCCAGTTCGGTATTGCAGCTGATGAAATTCAGGACCAGTGTGATTCAAGCGGAGTGGTAATAGTTGATGTGCCTATATCGATTATATATACAGTTAGGGCACTCCAGAGGGGCCAGTTTTTTTTTTTTTTTTTTAAATTGATCTGCACTATATAACAGTGAGGAAAAAAATTATTTGACCCCCCCCCTGCTGATTTCGTACACTTGCCACTGACAAAGAAATGATCATTCTATAATTTTAATGGTAGGTTTATTTTAACAGTGAGAGACAGAATAACAACAAAAAAAATCCAGAAAACCACACTTCAAAATACTGATAAATTGATATGAATTTTAATGAGTGAAATATTTTCCAGCCGCACTGAATACGTAAGAGAGGTCACGTGACGCCGGTGACGCAGTGGGCCGGCGCCACAATTTTTGTCACGTGGGCGGGAAAGGCTCCACACGACTGCAGGAGGCTCCGTACGGCTGCCGGACCAGTGTGCGCGCACTTGCAGACCGGGAGTGAGTGCTTGACACACAGGACTGGTACATCCAATCCGTCGCCCGTGCCGTCTTTACCCCAAGCGCCAAGCCCACCTGCTGTGAGTGTGACAGCGGCAGCCTGTACATTTATATATATATTATCAGGTTTTTCTTTCTGCCGGTGCGTGCAGGGGTTGAATAAATTAATATGGGGGGCTTTTCATTTGAATAATTTTGATGGGGGGGTTGAATAAATTAATATGGGGGCTTTTATTTGAATGATTTGATAGGGGATTGAATAAATTGATATGGGACTTTTGAATAATTTGGGGGTTGAATAAATTTATATGGGGCTTTTGGTTTGAATATAATGGGGGGTTGAATAAATAGATATGGGGCTTTTGGTTTGAATAAATTGATATGCTGGGGGGGCGGTTTAATAAAGTGGTATCAGTACATTACAGTGAGTTTTATTGCTGTGGGTGCGCTGTGATACGCTCATACACACTGTACATTACTGTATCACAGAGCACTCACAGCAATAAAACTCACAGTACTGTGAGTTTTATTGCTAAGCAGCTCTGTGATATGCTCATACACACCGCACATTACTGGGAGTTTTATTGCTGCAGAGTCGTCATTGTGGACCTGGAGGGGTCCAGTGCGTGGGGGGGCGCAATTCTTGCCTTGCCCCAGGCGCTGACAACCCACGCTACGCAACTGGTTTTAACAACTCGTGCTAAATTTTTCCTTTAGCGATGGCATTTTGGCTCACACCAGATTGTAGGGCCCTTAGTTTTTTTCAGTTATATATTTTGGTGGCGCAAATTATTAGTTTTGACTGTGGTATCTTATCTGCCCCCCCTAAATATTGTTCCTAGAGTCGCCACGGACTACAAGAAACGTCTGATCTCTGTAATTGCCAACAAGGGTTTTGCCACCAAGTACAAAGTCATGTTTTGCGAAGGGGTCAAATACTAATTTCACTCATTAAAATGCAATTTATAACTTTGTTGAAATGTGTTTTTCTTGATGTTTTTGTTGTTATTCTGCCTGTAACTGTTAAAATAAAGTTAGACTGATCATTTCTTTGTCAGTGCGCAAACGTACAAAATCTGCAGGGGATCAAATAATTTTTTCCCTCACTGTATCTGTCTTTTGTTGTTTTTTTTTAAGATACATTTCCATTTATATGTTTATTCCTCTATTCTTTTCAGAATTTTAAAATTAATCACATAAGGAATCTATGATGTTAAAAATCATTAAACTAATTGCACTAAATTTAAACACTCCATTGAATATTACAAAGCCATAAGTTCTTGGACCTTGTCTTAAAGTGATACTCTATTGAAAAACAGAGTTCCCCTTTTTCACCCTTAACCCTTTCACTGCTGAGCTCATTTTTACTGTTTTTGCTCCACATGATTTAAAATCACATTTTATTATATGACATATTATATATAATTTTTTTTGGCAGATTCATAATATATTATTATTATTATATGTATGTCTTGTCCTGCCAGCATGTTATAACATAAAATGTGAATTTCCAATCATCTACAGCAGGTAAAATTATTTTTTCCGCATTTTATCATTCGGGTCTATGGGGTACGCTTGTTAAAAAAGTTAGAACTGGGAATCCGTTACTTTTATTTTTCTGAGAGTTTATGCAGTTTTAGCTAAAAAACCCCAGAAAAAAATCATTAGTGCAGAACCATTGTTCACATTATAATTGTAATGTGAACAATAATGCTGCATTAATAAAATAAAAAAAACATGTTACATTTATTTTTTCTTTAGTCATAACATGGTCATGTTTGATATCCTTGGGAAGGCCATGCTTTGGCCATTCCAATGATACCAAACATTAACCCGTAGCTGCCACAGATTGGGGGTCATTGGACCCCCCTAAGTGGCAGCTAGGGGTTAACTCCCGAACTTACGTCCATGTTGACGTCAGTAGGTGGGGGGAGATCCCTGAGGCTTGGCCAACATCCAAGATGCCTTGATCTGGCGTCGATTGGTGCCGAATCGCGATCCAGCCCCTAAGGGATTAAAGGCAGGCACCACCAGGAAGTGCAGACTGTGCCCTTAAAAGCGGTGCCTGCCTTTTTTCTCTGTCCCTTACCGATGGGGAGGGAGAGAGGTCCAAAGGACCCACACTCCCCTTCAGGTACTTTCCCTGCTCTGGCGGGGGTGCACGAAATAGACATCATCGCACCCAGCGCAATGAAGCTATTATGCCGGCCGGGGTCCCGGAGGCTGGGCTGACATCCAAGATGTCAGCCAGCACCAGGAGACCATAGCAATCGGCAGAAATACCGGCCAATCACCGCTGCGAAGACAAGAAGCACTCAGTGCATCCATATCGCAGAAAGCTAATTTGGGAGGATGCGCTGAGCGCGTCCATAGCAGCGATTCGGTTAAATAATTGGGCAGGTGCTACTGACAGTATCTGCCCAATTATTTAGATTAATAGCTTTTAATCGGGAGTGATTAAACTCACCTTTTGCACCTCATCGCACACAGCTCTTTCTCATCAGCTCAGGGACTCCCAAACCTGGAAGTAACTGCAGCTATCTAACACACGTTGCACCCAGTGGTGTATTTAGGTTTTGTGCTGCCCTAGGCCTGATTAAACTCGTGCACCCCCTAATTTAAATTTGATAACCCCTTCCTGTCAAAGTCACACCTCTTCCTGGTTAAACCCCACCCTTTCTCTTTAGGCTCCACATTTTCCTCTGAGCTTCGCCTCTTCCTCTCTATATAATAAAAGTCGATACCATTTCAAATGTATCTATTGAGATAATCAAATAAAATTATGAAATCTTTAAATTAAACCAATTTTACAAAGATCAGCCATGCATGTCAAGTATACTGGATCACAGTCGCTCTAATTGGTTGAACAACAAAACCCACAGAAATGTGCACGGTGTATGAGCGTATCACAGAGCTGCACAGCAATAAAACCCACAGAAAGGTGCACTGTGTATGAGTGTATCAGAGCTGCACAGCAATAAAACCCACAGAAATATGCACTGCGCACGAGCGTATCACAGAGCTGCACAGCAATAAAACCCACAGAAATGTGCACTGTGTATGAATGAGCGTATCAGTGTTGCACAACAATAAAACTCATTTCATTAAACCCCCAATCTTTTCATTAAAGTCCCCAGTCTTTTCATTAAAAATGCCCCCACTCTTCGTTTCAATAAAGCAGCCCCCACCAGGCCATACCCATCTAATTTCATTAAATTAGCTCCCACCACTCTTAAAAAAAATAATAAAAAGAAATTAACAACAAAATCCCTCTTTATTATGAGAAAATACAAAACATAAAAAGATTTGCTTTCTGCACCTTATGTCACCGTGTCGGGTACACGTCATTACAAGCGACATGATCTGGACGGTCAGTTTTATTGCTGTGCGCTCTCGTTGCATGGGTCGTGTAGTAGAGGTGCGAGGTCCCCATCGCCCAATAGGGCTGTCACTTGTGCATACACCTCAGTGTCACTCAGCCTCCTGCATACACCTCAGCAGAGGCAGCCTCCTGCGCACACCTCAGCGTCACTTAGCATAGGCAGCCTCCTGCATACTCCTCAGCGTCACTCAGCAGGTGGTGCCTACTGCGTACACCTCAGCGTCACTCAGCAGAGGGAGCCTCCTGCGTACACCTCAGCGTTACTCAGCAGAGGCGTACACCTCAGCGTCACTCAGCAGAGGGAGCCTCCTGCGTACACCTCAGCGTCACTCAGCAGAGGCGTACACCTCAGCGTCACTCAGCAGGTGGTGCCTCCTGCGTACACCTCAGCGTCACTCAGCAGAGGGTGCCTCCTGGTACACCTCAGCATCACTCAGCAGAGGGAGCCTCCTGCGTACACCTCAGCGTCACTCAGCAGAGGAAGCCTCCTGGTACACCTCAGCATCACTCAGCAGAGGATGCCTCCTGGTACACCTCAGCATCACTCAGCAGAGGATGCCTCCTGGTACACCTCAGCATCACTCAGCAGAGGATGCCTGGTACACCTCAGCATCACTCAGCAGAGGATGCCTCCTGGTACACCTCAGCAGAGGATGCCTCCTGGTACACCTCAGCATCACTCAGCAGAGGATGCCTCCTGCTCATGGAGATAAAAGCTGTTCCAGACAGCATCCTGCCAGAGCATTATCCACCCCAGGAGACTCTAAGAGCAGTTCCCTGTGTGTGACCACCTCTCCCTCACTCCACCTTCCACTACTTCCTGATTTCAGCATGCACAAGGAAAAGAGCTACTGGACTGAAGCAATCGCTCACACAGGGGGGGGGGTGGAACAGCTGAGGCAACCCCAGCTCTTCCTGGAGTGCAGGAGCCCATGCAGCTGGGGTTTGCATTGATCTTGATCACTCTGACTTTGTTGCAAGGTGTTTCAGGCTCTCTTTGCTGTCTCTGTGGGAGAGCCAGGTGTACCCCAGACCCCCCCCCCCCCAGTCAGGCTGTCCACACATCAATAGGGAGTGGAATCGCAACCTTGTGGATGTGTGCTGTCTGTACCTGTGCTGCACACTCGTATTTCTCCTCCTGGTGGGCATGTGCACTGTGCTCTTCATATTTCCCCTCCCGTTCTGCTTCTGCTCCTGGTGGACATGAGCTGGTACTTCCCTCCCCTGTGGCGCTCCACTCTTTTAATCTCATTAAACCCCGTTCGTTTCACCTGGGGGCCGGCTGGGAGGGGCCGGCTGGGAGGGTCCTGCGAGCCTCCTCTCTCCGTCTCCTCCGCAGCATCTGCTCTGCACGATGGAGCGATGGGAGGAAGTGACATGTGATGATCACTTCCTCACAGTGCCGCAGTAGCAGGACGTGACGCCGGTAACGCGGCTGGGGATCTAACATCCCACGGAGCAGCGGGTCACACTCAGGGGCGGGTCACACTCAGCGGCGGGGCGCCGCCCCATGAAAAGTGTCGGCCTAAGCCTAGATACACCACTGGTTGCACCCCTTTGCAACTTGTGTAGTATAGGAAGTTAGAACCACAAATTGCGCACTTTACATACGCAAGTTCCATAGCACCTGAGCAGAGTGATGGATTGGAGCTGCGTACACATGCGCAGATCCAATCAACCGCTGCCACTTTGATTCATTACTGCGACTCCCTGTTGCGGATGGTCTCAGAGGGAGACGTCAGCGCCCTCTCTGTGTGCTGACATCAATAGTGCGCGATCTGGTGATATCATTGTGAGATAGCAATCCTTGGGATTTAATATTAATCTAGTGATCTGTCATTTCGATGTTCATTCATTTTGTGTTTTAAAATAAACTCGCTGTCCTTGAGTGCTCGAGACCCTATTTTCAGACTGCTTACTTAAAGAATGTGATTTGTCAGCAAAGCCAAAGAAGGAAGTGTTGACAAATTGAAGAATTATAGAGACAGCTGTACGTCCAAAATGAGAATGAAGAGGAAAGATGACTTCATGTGTAAAGTTAGGTCCTAACTCAGACATATGGTAACTGTCACGTGACTATCTGGGTCTGTTGGGAGGAGAATTGTATTTTTAGAACAAAATGTATAAAAAGGATTGATGTACATGTTCTTGTCACTCATGATTTTGAACAGTTACAATCTGTTTCGTGAGTCCGGCAGGTGCCAGCCGAATAAACGCCATTTTCCTTGAAACAAAGGCCTCCGTCTGCTTCCTTGGTCGAAACCATCACCCACACGTTCCCGGCTAAATTGGCTGCAACAATTGGTGGTGGGAAATTCAAGATCCCAGCTACGCATGACACTTGGTAGGGTGGAGTAAACTCATACACTTACCTAGCTTGTTCACGTGATTGGGGCAGTAGGGAGGGGGGGCACTCCTCACATATTGCCTACTTTAAATCAATAATGTGTTCAGGATAAGTAGACTGTCCCTTTAATTTATATACTATTGTTTAGAAACAGGCCTTTTTTTTTTTTAAATAATCTTTCTTTCTTGACACCAGCATTACCATGTGTCTAATACCCATGGCATTTGCATTTGCTTTGTGACATATGGTAGTACTAACCTCTGCTCCACAGTCTTTATCTATAGCAATGCTCCCCTTCTTTTCTTTACACTCCTCATTCACATAGTAACACAGAGAGCTTGGCTTCAATACAAACCAACGCTCAGTCCACGTCCTGCGCAAGTTGCCCTTCTTTAGGAGATACCCCTGAAAGCAAAATAACAGTTCTAAAAATATGCTAAGTGAATATGCGGTTACTGATAAATATTTTTGGATTGTTATAGCATATTATTTACATAGTTCAAAAATATCTCATGACTACACATCAAATAGTTGTTTTTAGAATATCAAGTTAATGTTTATTCATAAATTATTACTTTATATGTTATAACTGATTCTCCTGATTTTCACCTCTCTCTGAATAACCCTGATTGTTTTGAATCGTTCGGTGCAGTCCGGCGGCAATGAAATTCCCCATACAGAAGTGATTGTTAATCTATTCAGAGAACGCCGAGTGAACCCTGATTCAGTTCGCCAAGGTGCCCTCAGGTGCAGTTCGGCGGCAGTGAAATCCCTCATAGAGAAGTAATGGTTAATCAATTCAGAGAATGCTGAGCGTACACCATGGAAATGCCAGTTTTTTTTTTCTTACCTTCAGTCAAGCTGCGTTTGGCAATGAATACTATCAAGGTTATTCAGAGAGATGAGAAAACCAGGAGAATAACTGGAGAAAGTAAAATTCGAGGTCAAAATAGCCAAACCAGAAAAATTCTCCCATTTATCGCACTTTCCAAATCGGCTATTTCGACCTAGAATTTTAACTTCTCCAGTCATTCTCCTGGTTTTCACCTCTCTCTGCATAACCCTGTATGCTTCGGCACCTTGGATAGCTTCCGCGGGGCTGCTGTCCTTGGTTCTGAAACAGCACCATGGATAGCTCTGTTTTTTTCTTTGTTTCAGATCATTTCATTCTGGGTTTTTTTTCAGTTTCATTTCATTATTTTTTGTTTCGGTTCATTCGTATGTTGCCGTGACTCATATTTTCCTACCTAGTCATTAATTCGAACGGAGCCGATTCGTATTTCGGAAATGTATCCGAAATACGAATCTGGTAAATTTCATCCGAATCTTGATTCAGAACGAAACAAAATGCACATGTCTAAAACACTTAAAGGGATACTCTAGGCAACATGACCACCTAAGCTTTTTTTAGGTGGTCATGATGACCTAAGTATGCCCTCTTCTTTGCTCCCCCCTTTGCTCAGCCGATCGGCTGAAACAGCTGAGAGACGCAGAGGACTTTACTCCGCCCTCCCAGCTGTCAGTCAGCAGAGCAGGATTTGTATTTCCCGCTTCTGCCGACTATTGCCGAGTAGGAGACGTCATCGCGCTTTCAGCGCGATAACGTCTCCAACTCTCCGCAGTAGCTGGCGGCAGCGGCTGTGATTAGTGTTGCGTGCATCCTCTTGCGCATAACACTAATCAAAGAAGAAGATGGATCCGGGAGGAAGCCTGCTGATTGGCTGGTTTACGTGAGAGGCGCGCATCTCACGTAAACCATTAGCCAAGTTGAAGAGTTACCACGACGGGAGCGGAAGAGGAGGAGAGGTGAATATATATATATATATATATATATATATTAGCTTGAAAAGGAAAATATGACGGCACTCCAGGACTGTCAACTTGTAATTTATTTGACCATGAGTGTCACTCATGATCAAATTAATTACAAGTTGACAGTCCTGGAGTGCCGTCATATTTTCCTTTTCAAGCTACTATCCATCACCACATGACAGGCACCGGGCACTTTGGATCTCCTAAGGAAGCGTGAGTGCATAGCATTGCCTTGTTTATATATATATATATATATATATGACGTTGGAAACCTGTGGTTTTTATGGTATGTATTACATTTAAAAAAAAAACTGAATAACTAGGTAAGGCAATAGGTATAATATAATGTAAAAAAAGGGTGTGTGTGATTTTTAGCCTAGAGTGTTCCTTTAATAATACCTATCTTATGATGATAATAATGATACAAGTGGAAAATATGAGGGAGTTGCTGTTCTAAAACATATACAACCCATGTCCACAGATGAATCAGTTTCTTGTCTAATGTAATAATCGTTTAGTCAGAAGCTTAACCACATAGTGACCAGGTGATTTTACCATGGTCTGTCCTAAAGTACTCACTGCTGTTTTTACATTTCTTGTGTTTAGCTCTATATTTTCCTCTTACTCATTTATGGGACCCCCACATATTATACTATATACCATATGTCTTGCCAATGCCATTAAATGGACTTTCTAAAGATGCCATTAAATGGACTTTCTAAAGATACCATTTTTTTCAGCATATCCTAGAATTTACTATAAAAATATTTATGAAATATTTTAAAATAATGAAAAAAACTGTTTCAAACTTTGACCCCGAAAATCTACAACTGCCACAAAAGACCCCAGCTAAATAGTATTGAAATTTTATCCTGAAAGTTTATTAGAAATACCCGGGGCCATATGCTGCAATAATTATACTGCAGAGAGGCGCTTCACAGCAGTGTGTGGATTCATATGCATTGAAACCTATGGGTTAAAAAGGCTTATTTCTTTAAAAAAAGTTGGTAAACCTAAAATTTCATCCAAAAAATGCCTAAAAAATTAACAAGTAAAGAAACTTTAATTTTATTGGTAGTAATCTACTTCCCATTCTTAAATAACCAATAAAAAACTTAAGTCATACAAAATGAAAAACGAACTGATCCGAATCACCTGAATCGATCTGAATCACCGAATCAATCTGAACAAAAACAAAAGAAATACTGTCCAAAATGCCCCGAAATGAAAAAAAAGTCATGCACACCCCTACAAATCACACAGGCTCTCCATTATTGGACAATAGACGATTGGAAAAATATTGACTTGGCTGAGGAGTCTTGATTTCAGCTGCGACTTTCAGATGGTAGGGTCAGAATTTGACAAACAACATGAAAGCATGGATCCATCCTGACTTGTATCAAAGGTTCAGGCTTGTGTTGGTGGTGTAACGGTGTGGGGGATATTTTCATGGCACACTGTGGGACTCTTAGTACCAATTGAGCCAATCCAATCCAAAGCTCCGACAATACCACTGGAGCCAGACATAAGAATGACATCCCGAAAAAGACCATTGGAAAAAGGAAAAACAGGAGAGGGACCAGAGGGGGGAGGTCATTTAAAGAAAGGAAAGAATTGATTGTTCCCATTCACACGGAGACCATGAATCCTCAGTTTGGGAGTTTGGGTATTTTCAATTTGAGTGAGCGTGTTCTTGATGAGATGGAGGTTAATGTTCTGAAAAAGGGTCTTAAATTTGCCCCCCAAAGTAGAGACGACAAATTTCAGATGTATATAGATCTGAAAATTTTTCAAAGGAAGCTATGCCTTAAATTTTTTTTTCTTAAAAACCCTCTGGAACGCATTGAAACCACCTCCAGGTTCACCCATACGAGTCTCAGGGACAAATCCACTTTTTTTCCTAAGCACTGCATATCGGAGGAAATGAGAGTTTTTGAGTTCACGGTCCTGTCTGATTTAGAAAAGATGAATGGTAATGGAAACGCCCCCAATCTAAAGAAGGAAGAGATTCTAGCCTTAAAAAGACTTGAAGGAGATTCCATTATAGTTATAAAACCGGCTGACTAGAGGGGTGGGATTGAGACAATTGGGCGATGCAGTCACCTATCAAACTCTTAACTCGGATCCCACCCCCAAAATTAAGGAATCTCTTACGCAAATGCTCAGTGAGGGTCTCGATAGCGGTGTTTTAAGTGAGCAGGAATTTAAATTTTTATATATTCCATTCCCCAAAATCACAGTCTTTTATTCATTACCGAAAATTCATAAGGACTTAACTAATCCCCCAGGCAGACCCATTGTGTCAGGTATCTCCTCTATTACAAGTAGTCTCTCTCAGTATTTAGATGTCCTTTTACAACCTTTGTCCTTTACAAACTCTGTCCAAATTTCTATTCATTCTGCTACTTTCCCTGGCAAACGATGTGGAATCTGAACTGCTGGTCCTCGGCGATTTTAATACAGATTGGCTAAATCCTAAAAACAATAAACACTGCACACTGTTTAAAACTTTGCAGCTAACTCAATTAATCTCCTCCCACACTCGCATTAATATGAAAAGCCCTAACCATACCTTGCTGGACTGGATTCTCTCCTCATCTCCTGATAGAATACAGGAGGCAGGCGTTCTTGCTAATAGCTTTAGTGACCAATGTCTAGTGTACTGCGTGCGCAAAATAAAGGCCTTGAAATCTCCCCCAAAGGTAATAACCACCAGGTCTTTCAAGAAATTTATTCTTGAATCCTTCCTAAGTGATCTCAAACAGCTCCCCTGGTACAGACTAAACCTAATCCCAGACCTAGACTGTGCAGTTGAATACTTTCAGTCTGAGCTCCTGCAAGTCTGGAATTCCCATGCCCCGCTGCATAAAGTGCGAGTAAAAGGGACCCATCTCCCCTGAATTAAAGCTGATATTACACTAATGTACCAGCTTAGAGATTCACTATGGTCAAATTTCAAGAGTACTGGTTCCATTAACGATCACTACGAATACCGAAAATGCCAGAATGATTGCACGAAACAAACAAAAATGGCCAAAGCCCAATACTTCAATGAAAATCTAAACAATAAAATATCAAACCCTAGAAACTTTTGGAGAACCATAAGTAACATACAAGCACCCCCAGTCCACTCCAAGCCAGCTGCTGTCAAAGTAAACAACCAAACCCTGCAACACCCCCTAGATGTAGCAAATACCTTTAATGATTATTTTGTTGGATGCGCCACCACTTTGATTGCCAAGCTAGGAAATGACATGCAATCAGAGAGGCCTCATGCAGGTCAGGCCCCTCCAACTGTGCAAAGTCCCTGTATCAGACAGGAATTCAGTTTTAGACCAGTGTCTGTCAGTGTAGTTACTAAACTTCTCCGTAAGCAAAAAATTAAATACCAGTCTGGACCTGATCAAATACCAGCAATGCTGCTGAAAATCAGTGTGCCAGCAATTGCAAATCCTGTCGCAACCCTAATAAATGAATCACTGGCAACTGGATACATACCCAAACTCTGGAAGACTGCGAGAGTGGTACCTATCCATAAAAGTGGTGACCGTACTTTGGTATCCAACTAGCATCCGATATCGTTGCTCCCTGTAATGTCAAAAATTTGGGAAAAATGCGTCTACACACAATTACGTGATTATTATCAATATTGGAACTGCTTAACCCCGGATCAATCAGGCTTTCGTCCAAATCACTCAACTACAACCGCCCTTTTAAAAGTCTGCAATGATATCCAAGCTGGAATGGAACAAGGAAACCTAACTGGAGCCATCTTCCTTGATTTTGCCAAGGCCTTTAACACGGTAGACCATGGCATCTTGTTAGAAAAACTTATAAACTCTGGCATTGGTGATCGCACGCTAACCTGGTTTCAATCATATGTGTTTTCGACCGATCACAATAGGTGTCAATTTCTGGTAGCTCCTCCCTCCCGCTCCCAGTCACTTGCGGTGTACCCCAAGGCTCAATACTAGGCCCCCTGCTATTCACAATATTCATAAATGATCTGCCCAACCTCTGCAAAGCCTTAACTGTACAAATGTACGCAGACGACACTGTAATCTATACCAGCAAACCAAATCTCCCGCAGCTGGAGGCCGTGCTGCAAGAACAATTCACAGAGGTAGAAAAGTGGATCAAACACAACAAACTTTTTTAAAATACTGACAAAACTGTAACGATGCTCTTTGGAACAGCACCTAAACTACACAAATTGCAAAATCCCCATCTATGTGTTGGGACAAAATCAAACGGCACGCTGACCACGGTCACTTCTCTCAAATATCTAGGTATGTGGTTGGACCCTAATCTATCCTTTGGCCCCCACATCGAAAAACACTCATCTAAACTTTACCCCAAACTAGGTGCCCTGTACAGAAACAAATCCTGCCTGAGCCCCGCGGTAAGAAAACAGATTGTACAACAAATGCTTATGCCAGCTATTGATTACGGAGATGTAGCGTATGCAGCTGCCCTGCAAACACATCTTCAGAAACTTTCTACATTGTATAACTCCTTCTGCCGCTTTGCATTACAATGCAACTACATGACCCACCATTGTGACATGTTAAAAGAGCTAAACTGGCCATCGCTGGAGTCTAAACGCACCCTTCACTTTTCCAGTAGGCTTGTGCACCGATTTTTTTTCGGTTCGATTCGGTTCGATTTGTTCGGATGTTTAAAATTTTCGATTCGGCTCGTTTCGACCGATTTCTTTTTCGATTCGGCTCGTTTTTCGTGTACATTTTTTTTCCGAATATCGACCATTTTTCGTATTTTCGGGTCACTTTGCTCGTTTTTTGTATCGACTTTTCGTGATTTCGGAAATTTTTGTTTTTTTCAGAACGTCTGTTCTCCTCGTTTCAAAGTGTCTAACTCTATTCGTTTTGACGTAAACTACTATGGTTTACTTTTTTATACTTTATATATTTTTTTATAATTTTTGGTTTGTTTTTCGGATCCGATAATTCATTCTGTCGATACGATAATTCTGGCGATTCTATCGTGTTTTTTTTTTATTAAATAAAGATCCTTTTTTTCTTATGAATATACATTTCACAACTTTATTTAATCACATTAAAAAAATGGTATGAAAGCCAAGGAACAAAAAAAAAATGAACAAAACGATTTAAAAAACGCTAAACTGACCCGAATGGTCTGACTTTAAAAATAAAAACCAGAACAAAAGGTTTTAAAACGGAAAAATAGTTGATCAAAATGATCTGAAACGAAAAAAAAAAAAAAAAAAAAAAATGATTTAAAACAGACCAAAAAAAAATTAACCCTTTCGCTGCTGAGGCATTTCACGGCTTCCCTTCACGCCTGTGTGCGGTCTGCTGCTGAGCTAATTTTTAACAGTTTCGCTCCTCTTGTTTAAACACGTTTTTTTGAAGCCTTATTTTATAATATGACCCAGACATGTTATATATCGTTCTTTCCGGCAGACTCGGCAGATGAGTCATAATATATCATTATCATATGTATGCGTCATGTCCTGTCTGTATATTATAACAAAAAATGCAATAAAATTAGAATTTTCAATGTTTGTTTTACAAGGTGTAAAGTGTTTTTTTTCACATTTTAACATGCGAGTGCTTGCGGTTATATTTTATGAGTTGCGTTTGTTAAAAAAAATTGAAATGGGGACTTGTTATATTTTTTTGGGTGAAAATTACACTATTTTTAACAAACGCACCCCATACAAAAATCCTTAGTGCAGCATCATTGTTCACATTATAATTGAAATGGGAACAATATTGCTGCATTAACAAAACAAAACAAAAAACCTGTTTATTTTTTTTTATATTTTCATTTTTTATAATTTTTAACATTGTCATGTTTGGTATTGTTGGAAAGGCCATGCTCTGGTCGATCCAAAGATACCAAACATTAACCAACCGATAGCTGCCGCGGATCGGGAGATAGGGGGTTCCAATGAACCCCCTATCTCCACCATTGGTCGCAGTTAGGGGTTAACTCCAGAACTGACGTCATTGTGACGAGGTCTTGGGACTGTCGGCAGCTGCCGTTCCCCCATGCTGTTGTCTTCCTGCAAAGACGTGACCATGTTGGCGGGCAGCGTCTTAGCGGGCAGCGGTGGGAGAGAGAGAGCTCATAGCTGGGAGGAGGTGTTGCGTGAAGCTGCAAACAGGGACAAATAAACTAGACCTGAGCCGCACTAAGGATCTTTGGGTTGTGTCGGAGAAGACTTCACGCAGTGCTGCCATCAATATTTTTTGATAAATTCTTGGTTATACAATGAATGTGACTGTGGACAAAAATCCATGTTGTTGTGACATCGCCTAAGCTTAACAAAACCATGCCACGTTGGTAATCAAACCTCAAGGTTGTGTTAGTGTGTGACATTTTTTGGCCAGGCAGGCAGTGTAGAATGTGCACAGTCACATTCATGGCCACAAATATGCTGACAAATTTATGACAAACGGTCTATAGAAATGTCAATAAATTTATGTACATATAATTTTAACAGTGTGGAAACCAAGCAATACATAATAACTTATTAAGTAAGGAAAAGCAACGCACACAAACAGGAAAATATAGAAAAAATATAAAATTTATTTACAACATGCCACGGATGGCAAACTGCCCAACAGGGGCACAAACATAGGGGAGGAGGAGGCTGGTCTCACTGCCGCTCCAAGACGTCAACGCAATTGTTGATATGGTCCCTTAACTCCTGCAGCAACTCCTCGATGGCTTCTATGTTGGTGGCAGCCAGGCGTAGCTCGCCGATCGCCATCCTATTCCTCCTCCTGACACTGGACCTGTCCGGTCTGGCTTTTCCTTCTATATATCCAATAAATGAAAGAAGGAAAATACAGTAAGTAAAGCAGGTTTCTATTTTTGACTGAAAGTAGTATATACCAGTGCTGGCGGCCTCCTGAGGCTCTGACTCCTCCTCCGACTCCTCCTCCACCACCACCGTCAGCATCTCTTCCGGTGCTATATCTAAGAAATTAAAGAAATAAAAAATACAGTAAACAACAAAACTGATTTATTTTTGAACATAAGTCGATGCAAAATACAACAGTAAAAAAAAAAACCTGGACTCGCGGCCTCCTGCTGCGGCTCTGGCTCCCTCTCTCCAACATCGCCCTCCTCCTGCTCCTCCTCTTCCTCCTCCTGCTCCTCTTGTGCTATATATAAAAAAATTAAATGAAAATACAGTAAACAAAAAATGTTTCTGGTTTTGACCAAAAGTCGTTGCAAAATAAAACAGTATATACCAGCGCTGGTGGTCGCTCGTGGCTCCCCCTCCTCCTCCACTGGGGCACTGGTGCCCGCCGGGGCAGATGCTGCCTTTGCCTTCCTGTCTTCTGCCAAATCCAAAAAATAACACGTAAATAATGCAGACTGGAAAAAATGGTATATCTATACAATATATTGCCGAAAGTATTGCGACACCCCTCCACTACCCCACTACCAGCTTGACCCACCACTACTCCCATCTCGTAGTTCTAAAGTCACAAAATATTTATTTATTTCCTCTGCACATAGACATATATTACCGTTCAATTATATATTTTTTTCAGAAGTAAACATTACGTTTATTCAATAAAAACTATTATTTGTGTTGTGTGCATACAAAACGCATTGTGCTGACTGCTTTTAGTTATTTTATAGATGGCCTCTGCCTCAGTTTCACTTTCAGTTTCTGCTAATAAAACTGTGGATATAGCAGAAACAACAGAAATCCGCCATTTTGTTTTGAAATTTGCATCTAAAGCGTTCAATGACACTGCTGTAGCAAACTGAATTGCTGCGCTGCAACAATTCAGCAGCTGCTGAGGATGTATTGAACGCGGCTCTGTTTGGATGCAGCACTTTCAGAAGAACTACATGTCCCATCCTACCACAGAGACGCAGAGATTTTTGTTGATGCGCAGGTGGGAGCCAATATTGGGCAAGCTGCGGGTCTTCTCGTATGCATCACTCAATCACAACAACCCCCCCCCCCAGCACACTACAGTACACACAGTGCCAAAAGAAATCCAGCATTGTAATTTCATCTACATACATCAAATGTCACAATTTTCACGAATACATAAAATCACAAAAAAGAAGAGCTATGGCAAAAATGCATGTATGACGAGTTGTGAAAACGCAAAGCTATACACAATCACATTGCATGAAAAAAAGGACTAGATAAATCAACATATTTCTGTGCACATTAGCACATGCAAGCACATTATTATTATTATACAGGATTTATATAGCGCCAACAGTTTGCGCAGCGCTTTACAATATAACATGACACTTACGTTTGGCTATGACGCGACGGATGTGCCTCAGCTGCTCCTGCTCGCGTGCCTTGAGGTCGGACCAGCGTTTTCGGAGCTGGTCCTTCGTCCGGTCTTTCCCGAACAGCTCCAGGATGGTGGTTCAGAGCTTGTCAAGGATACGATCCTTGCGGGTATTATTCTTCCTGCCGTAAGGGCCCTTACGGCAGTCATAATCTTTTTTTATCAAAGATGCGGACCAGCTCCAACATCTCCTCAAATGCCATGTTGCTGGCCCGCTTCTTCCTGGGTGTCTCTGGGGTGGAAGCAGATGAGGACGAGGAGGTGTCCGAATGGGACTCTCTTCTTTCAGCCATGATGATATAAATTATAAATAAATTCAATATTTTTTGGCCTGTCAAAAAAGTTGTCAAAACTGTCTCAATAAAGTTACGACATCCGCGCGCGCGCATGCGCGACCCGCGGACGAATCGGATCCGACCCGATTACGAAGGAATTATCATATCGACAGAATTATCGGATCATTGGAAACAAAAACAAGTGATACGCATTTACAAATACAAAAGTTACAGAATCAGCGATATAACCGATAATAGTTACAGTTGTGTTCAAAATTATTCAACCCCCCACTGAAATTGAGTGTTTTGGCCAGTTTGACATTGATTTTGATCATTCAGTCATCTTGCTTACAATTAAATCAAAGAGGCACGTGTAGGTCAGACAAATATAACATAACATTTATAATGAAATAACCACAAATGTCTTTTCTGTGCTCACATCATTATCAGTTTTATTCAACCCCCAAGTGACATTTAATCTTAGTACTTAGTACAACATCCTTTTACAGTTATAACAGCTTTTAAACGTGAAGCATAGCTTGACACAAGTGTCTTGCAGCGATCTACGGGTATCTTCGCCCATTCGTCATGGGCAAAAGCCTCCAGTTCAGTCACATTCTTAGGCTTGCGCACAGCAACTGCTTTCTTTAAGTCCCACCAGAGGTTCTCAATCGGATTTAAGTCAGGTGACTGTGATGGCCACTCAAAATGTTCCAGCCTTTAATCTGCAACCATGCTCTAGTGGACTTGGAGGTATGCTTGGGATCATTGTCCTGCTGAAAGGTCCAACGTCTCCCAAGCCTCAAGTTTGTGACGGACTGCATCACATTGTCATCCAATATCTCCTGGTACTGAAGAGAATTCATGGTACCTTGCACACGCTGAAGCTTCCCTGTACCCGCAGAAGCAAAACAGCCCCAAAGCATGATTGACCCCCCGCCATGCTTCACAGTAGGCAAGGTGTTCTTTTCTTCATAGGCCTGGTTCTTCCTCCTCCAAACATAGCGTTGATCCATGGGCCCAAACAGTTCTAATTTTGTTTCATCAGTCCACAGAACACTATCCCAAAACTTCTGTGGTTTGTCCACATGACTTTTGGCATACTGCAGTCGACTCTTCTTATTCTTTGGAGACAGCAAGGGGGTGCGCCTGGGAGTTTTGGCATGGAGGCCTTCATTACACAGTGTGCGCCGTATTGTCTGAGCTGAAACTTCAGTACCCACATCTGACAAATCTTTTCTCAGTTCCTCAGCAGTCACACGGGGACTTTTCTCCACTCTACGCTTCAGGTAGCGCACAGCAGTCGAAGTCAGCATCTTCTTTCTGCCACGACCAGGTAGCGTTTCAACAGTGCCCTTTACCTTGAATTTGCGAATGATGCTTCCTATGGTCTCTCTTGGTATGTTTAACATCTTTTGCAAACTTCTTATAGCCATTGCCCTTCCTGTGAAGAGTAATCACCTCTTCTCTTGTCTTCCTAGACCATTCTCTTGACTTCACCATGTTTGTAACCACACCAGTAAATGTCTAGAAGGAGCTGAGTATCACAGTCATTTTAAAGCTGCCTAATTGGTGCTTATTATGCTTTATTGCTGCTCCGTGACATCCACAGGTGTTTTCAATACCTGATTGAAAACACTTGAATGAACCTCTGTTCTTCAGAGTGGTAGTCTATAAGGGGTTGAATAATTGTGTCAATGAAGAATTCACAAAATAAACATTTACTACTGTATTACAAAACCAATTGATGTCATTTTAGTTGCATATGGTTCTTTAAAAAGTCCTTGTAGGAATTCATTCTGAATACAATTACAAATGTACACTAAATTCCCTAAAACCCTTTACAGCATTGGAGGTTGAATAATTTTGAACACAACTGTAAATATACGATGTCCAGAATTACCGAAATGGAACCAAAATCACGAATGGAACCGAAATCATGAATAGAGCGAAAATAAATTTTGATTTGACACATTTCAAGTCCATTCGAAAATATTTCGTTTCGGCTCGGAAAACTTTTCGGATCTGTCGGTTTTCAGGGCCGATCCAATTCGGAAAATCGGCCAAATCCGAAAACACGATTCGGGAAATTTCGTGAAAATTCCAAAATTCCGAAACCCGAAACGCACATCCCTACTTTCCAGCCTGGTGTCTAAGAGCATTTCTGGGAAGCTGCCACCCTACCTGAATAGACTGCTTCCCCCAGCAGCTCCCTCATCCTATAACCTCCGATCCAGGACCAGCACCTTACTTGCAATACCACAATACAAAAAGACAGTGGCTCGGTCCTCATTTTCCTACAGAGCACCACAATTATGGAATAACCTCCCAGACACCATCAAATCTTCCCCCAGTCTTAAGCCATTCAAGAGCTCCTTACTAACAAACCTCAATACAAAATGTACCTGTAAACATGTAACCTAGTGACTATATTTCCTACATATTTATTTTCTGTTAATCTGTATATTTGTGTTGTTTGTTTTAATATCTTGCATTGTATTACTTTGTATTTCTGTAACTGTAACACCTCAATGTTCTTGAACCCAGGACATACTTGAAAACGAGAGAAATCTCAAATGTTTCCTTCCTGGTAAAATCCTTTATAAATAAACCTATGGTGAGGAAGATACCGTCATATCTAAAAGACACCATGAGCTTACTACAAATTTTGGATAGGTTTGACTGGCAGTCTGATTTTATTTTAAGTAACAGCTGACATGCAATCTTTGTACAGTGTCATCCCACATGATCGGGGTTGCCAAGCTTTACACCATTTTTTAGACAATCAGGAATTATATCCAAGTGAACAAAATGATATTATTATTCGGGGAGTGTGTTTTATTCTCGAGAATAATTACTTCTTTTTTAACGATCAGTTTTCCCTTCAAAAGACGGGTTACTACCATGGGAACCAGGTTTGCGCCCAGTTACGCGAACCTCTTTATGGGCCATTGGGAATCTCTGTGGTCCGGGGATTCGGGTGGCTGGGCGCAACACCTGGTTCTCTTCAAAAGATATATTGATGATCTTTTTATCATCTGGAGGGGTGACGAGGAGACGCTACATTCCTTTTTTACGGCCCTGAACGACAATGATTGGGGAATAAAACTTGATGTATCCCATAGTAGGACAGAAATTAACTTTTTAGATCTTACGATTTATATTCAAGATAACTTGTTAAAATCCAAAACCTACTTTAAGCCGGTTGACGTGAACAACTATATAGACACTACAAGTTGCCACGCTCCGGCATGGATACGCAGTGGCCCTAAGAGCCAATTTATTCGATTACGAAGGAATTGCACTGAATCAGATTCTTATATGGCACAAGCCAACCAATTAGTTACCAATTTTCAAGAAAAGGGACATGATCAAGTGTTTCTTAATAATCTTATGGAAGAAGTTGGAAGGAAAGATAGGAAAGATCTAATCCAATATAAACAGCGTGCCCCAGATAGTGCTGACACGGTTTCCCTCATTTATAACTATAGTGGTCGAATGAGAAGTATTAACCAAATTATTTAATAAACACTGGCCTATCCTGTTGAGAGATACCCAACTAAAGGAGATTCTTGATGAGAAACCTAGGATTCTCAACAGGGGTGCTCCAACGATAAAACAACGTTTGGTGAAAAGCCATCTAAGGAAAAATAAAGAAAGGCAGAATGCCTTTAATGAAAGAGAAGGTTTCTATCGTTGTGGGATTTGTTTGGCATGTAAGAGTTTATCTTTGAAAAAGGAATGTATAGAGAGTTTCAATCACAAAGGGGCTTTCAAATTGAGGCAGGTTTTGACCTGCCACTCGAAATATGTTATATATGCCCTTGTCTGCCCCTGCCAGTTAATTTCTATAGGAAGGACCACCAGACCACTACACATTCGGGTTATGGAGCACGTCAGAAATATTAGACAGGGCTTTATGCAACATTCAGTTTCAGCACATTTCTCAGAGAAACACAATTGTTCCCTGAGAGGTCTAATTTTTTTACCTTTGAAGAAATTTACTAAATATTGGAGGGGAGAGGATTTTCTTAGAAAGTTCAAGCAGGAAGAAATGCGCCTCATTTTTTATTTTGACACACTGATCCCAAAGGGCCTCAACAAAGACTTCGAACTTTGCCATTTTTTATGAAGACTTTGGGCCCCTGGATGAGATATTACTGGTGGTAGATTGTGTTTGTTTTTATTTTCTCTTTTAATATATATCAAATTTTTTAGTCTTGCTAGCCCGCTATGGGGGCATTTTACCTAGTGGCTTTTTTAATACATTTTGGTTTGATTGTTACCAATTTTAGAGTATTTTACTATTTTTGTAATTTTAAGATTTTTTTTTCCCCCTGTATTTTTTGGGGGGAGGATAGGGTATTAGTCTACTTAATGTCTATCTGGTAGGTGGTGTGTCTACATTTATCTTAGGCATCTCATAGGTATATTCCTTTTTTTTTTTTTTTTGAGTTTTCTGGGGGGTTTTTGTTTGTTTTTTTAAATAGGAAAAGAGAAGGAAGAAAGGAAAGAAAAAAGAAAGAAGGGAAAGAAGAGAAACAGGAAAAAAGGAAAAAGTAATTTTTGTCTTTTTATATATTACACATTTTTTAGATATGCAATAAGGTGTAATAGAAAATACCCATTTTTTTGCAGATTTTGGGGGCACTGTGCAATAATATGCGAGTGCTTATATGTTTACAAAGATTTGACTCTGACAAAGGAGATTAGAGTGCCCTTTGGGAGATTCCCTTCTAAGGGTGGAGACAGTGTGAGGTTTTTTTTGTTTTTGATATTATGTATTGTCCATACGAATAGTATTGTGGGGTGATGGGCTGTGACTATTTGCCCGCACTGAAACCTGTGTGTGACGCCGAGGGGTTGATCCGCCCAGGTGCGGTGGAGAGGGACGGGAATTTCCGGTTTGGAAGGGAAGCCATTTTGGCGTGCGCTCCAGCCTGAGACGCAGGCTGATCCCCACATGAGAGGGTTCTATCCCATATTCCTGGCTAGCTCTAAGGTCCTCCTTCTATGATGTATACAAAGATGGTGCCGCCCGGTGGAAGTTGCTGGATGGCTAACTACAAATGAATACAGCTGAGTATGAAGGAGAAACTTGTGTATTTAAATGTGCTAACACACCTCCCATGTAATTCTGTTTTGTTTTTGCCACTGAAGAAGCCTGTGTAACAGGTGAAACGCGTTTGGCTTGCTGTTAACTCTTATTTATTTATTTTTGATTAAATTAATTTTTTCTTAACTTTCATTTAATATTTATTATTTATTTATTTCCATTTATTTTTTTCCACTGGTGAAAATCTACCCTTATTTATCTGGTGACTATAATGTAAAGGTATCCAGGAGGACCGTTTTTGGGGTAAGCCGGTAACCCAATAATGCCTGATACGTCTCCATTTGAGGGCTGGCAGCTCTCACTCTGTGTGAGTATGAGCAATCACGTATATTACTAAGCTTTCCCTTATCAGACAATATTGCACCATATGCGCTTTTCTGTGTTTTTTTGAGGTCCTACGTGTAAGAAGACTTCACCTGGTATTCTGCTTAAAGCCACCTGCCAAAGTGGGGCCACTTTTTCTATAAGGGACACCTCCAATCTTGTGCCTTTCCTCTGGGGACTTCTATGAAGTGCTAAACCCACACCCACCATCCCTTTCACATCCTGTTAATACTGGGCTATCGCATCCTGTTTTACCATCCTCCCATACATACCATACCAGAGAAGCCCACATTTTCACAAGTCACCTTTTATTTGCTGTTACTTTCCCAATAAAGTGCAGAAAATATAAAGGACTTTGTGCTTTCAAAAGAGGATGAGTTAAACTATCTGACTTCAATCATATCCTGCATGTGACATTCTCTTATTGCATACTAGGTTTTAAGCCTGCCCGAAGGGCAGTCTATTGTTGGAGAGGATCTGGCTGCTCGGTGCCCCCCCCAGGGTCTGGCTGCTTGGCGCCCCCCCAGGGTCTGGCTGTGGTATGTGCTGTGTGGTGTGTGTGCTGTGTGCGTATGTGGTGTGTGCGTATGTGCTGTGTGGTCTGTCTGTATGTGCACTGTGTGTATGTGCTGTGCGGTGTGTGTGTGGGTGTATATTTATATGTGTGCTTTGTGTGTATGTGCTGTATGGTGTGTATATATTCATGTGCGCTGTGTGCATGTGCTGTGTGTGTGTGAAACGATGGATGGGTCAGTCAAAACAAAGCGATGGAGGAATAGGGCACCATACCGCGATCAAAGTCATAGATACGCAAACCAGGGTGGATTCCAACATCAGCCGCATCCGTATCCAAATACCACCATACAACACAACAGATATGAGAGTCTTAGAAACAGCGGAGGGGATAAAGTAGAAGATGAGAGTGAGGTTTTTCGGCCTGCCACGCCGAAAGAGCAGAGGAAACGGAGAATAGACCAGACCGTAACGGACTGGAGTCCAGAAACGAGGCATCAAAGACCAGTGGCCACAAGAAGAACAAGAGATGGCCATGGATCTCCCGGGAAAAAGAATAAGACTAGAATAAGAGGAAAGAGGAGGACAGAGGAAGAAACCAAAGAAAAAAACGAAGAAATTGAGTATTACAGAACAGCATGGAAACACTCAGAAGAATGGAATTTTTAATCTGTCTGACAAGACACTCTCCAAAGGGCAGGAAGATGTTCTACGAAAGGGACTCAAATTCGCCCCTACTCAGAACATCAACCATTTCGAAACATACATAGACATCCAGCGGTTTAAGAGGAATTTATGTCTCAAAAAGTATTTCCTAAAAAATCCAATAGAAAGATCAGAAACGTTACATGTATATAAACATACCAACCTCAAGGAAAAATCTAAGTTTTTTCCTAGGTCCATGATATCTCCAGAGATAGACATTTGAGAAGATGGTGGTCCATGAGATGGAGAAGATGAACATTAAGAAAAAGAATAATTTAACGAAACAGGAAAGGGATGCTCTGAAGGATCTAATGGGAGACGACTGCATCATCATCATCAAACCAGCGGACAAGGGAGGAGGAATAGTCATCCAAAATGTAATACGATATGAAGATGAAGCATACAATATCCTCAACGATAAGAACACCTATGTCCTACTTAAAGGAGACCCAACAGTGGAGATCATGAAGAAATTCCATGAATTCCTGGATGAGGGCCACTGCTTGGGCATCCTGAATGATCATGAATTCAACTATCTAAAGATTCAACATCCAAGAAAACCAACATTCTATCATCTACCGAAGATCCATAAGAACCTCCAGCAGCCACCAGGAAGACCAATAATATCTGGGATAGATTCTATCGACAAATTACTCCAACCCCTAGTGATAAGAACTAAGTCACATCTGAAGGATACCATCAGTATACTGCAAGAACTGGAGAAAATAGAATGGGAGGAGGACTTCATCATGGTTACTAGCGATGTTTCAGCCCTATATAGCAATATACCACACGAGAAGGGGATTGAGGCCATCAGGGCGCATCTGGAAAAAGAACAGGATGTACCACAGGAGCAAAAAGAATTCATACTTGAGGGGATTAGGATGATTTTAAAGAATAACTATTTCTCCTTTAAGGAAGATTACTACCTTCAGATCAAAGGGACGGCAATGGGGACGAGATTTGCTCCAAGTTTTGCCAATTTGTTTATGGCAAAATGGGAGGAACCTTTGTTGGAAGACCACCAAGATGACATCAGGCTATATCGACGCTACATTGACGATATATTCATGATATGGAAAGGTGGGGAAATTGAACTCGCAAAATTCATAGAGAGAATGAACAACCAAGATGAGAATATCAGATTAGATACCATATGGAGCCGTACCGAAGTGAACTTCCTGGACCTGACCATTTTTCCAGAAGGGAACAAATTATGCACTAAAACCTTCTTTAAAACGGTAGATACCAACAACTACATAGGGAAAGAAAGCTGCCATCTAGATAGATGGCTTGACGGTAGGGATGCACCGATACCACTTTTTTAAGACCGCGTACGAGTACCGATACTTTTTAAAAGTACTCACCGATACAGAGTACCGATACTTTTCTTTAATGTCATGTGACGCTTTCCAATAAGAACAGACCATATAAAAATGCCCCCAGCTCACATGTATATCCCCCCGTATATATATATATATATATATATATATATATATATATTATATATATTCATACTGCCCCAGCTCATGGATTTGCCCCAGCTCACACATGGATATGCCCCAGCTCACACATGGATTTGCCCCAGCTCATGGATATGCCCCAGCTCACACATGGATTTGCCCCCCCAGCTCACGGATTTGCCCCAGCTCACACATGGATATTGCCCCCCAGCTTATGGATTTGCCCCCAGCTCACACATGGGTATGCCCCCCCAGCTCATGGGTATGCCCCCCCAGCTCATGGGTATGCCCCCCCAGCTCACACATGGGTATGCCCCCCCAGCTCGTGGACCGGATCTCCCCACCCACCCCCCCACGACGATACTTACCTTCCTGGGCACCACCGGGAATGTCTCCGCGCGTGCGCTCGTTGGAAGGACCCCAGCCGCGACCACGTGGGACCATGTGATCATGGCTGGGGTCCTTCCAACGAGCGCGCGCGGGGAAACTTTCCCGGCTTCGCCCAGGAAGGTAGGTATCGTCGCGGAGAGCAGCTGCAGGGCCTGTCCGAATGCTCTATCTGCATTCGGACAGGCCCTGCAGCTGCTCACTGTTCATACTTACCTTCCTGGGCGACGCCGGGAAAGCTTCCGCGCGCGCTCGTTGGAAGGACCCCAGCCGTGATCACATGGTCCCACGTGGTTGCGGCTGGGGTCCTTCCAACGAGCGCACGCGCGGAGACATTCCCGGCGGCACCCAGGAAGGTAAGTATCGTTGTGAGCAGCTCCAGGGGCGGCTGTCCGAATGCCGATAGAGCATTCGGACAGCCGCCGCAGCCCCTCGGATGCCGGCAAGCCGGCTCAATGCCGACTTCCGGTATCGGAAAAAATATCGGGGGGTACTGCACAAGTACCAAGTACTCCTGCAGTACCCAGTATCGGCCCCGATACCGATACTAGTATCGGTATCGGTGCAACCCTACTTGACGGAGTACCCAAGAGCCAATTTATAAGAGTAAGGCGTAACTGTTCAAAATTTGGGGATTATACATCCCAAACAGAAGGGATGTTGACATCGTTCGTTGAGAAAAGATTCAATAAAGCGACCCTAGAAACAACCAGAGAAGACATCAAAAACAAAGAGAGAAGCGACTTTCTATCCTATAAACAGAGACAGCCTGAGAAAATCAATCAGGCAAGCATTCCATTTCTGTTTACATACCATCAACAGAACAGGGAGTTTAGAAGAATTGTGAACAAATTCTGGCCCATCCTAAGGGAGGATCTGGCCCTTAGAGACATCCTACCTTGCAAGCCGAGATTTATTTGCAGGGGAGCTAAGAACCTAAAATCCCAAGTGACTAAAAATTAATTACAAAAACCAAAAAAGACCCCTTCCAGCAAAAAGAGGGCTTTTACGTATGTGGCAACTGCCTCAGTTGCAGGAAAACAGGAAGCTTAAAGAGACACATCACCTCGACAGAGAACCGCAGAGGAAAATGGAGGATCAAAGGGACCCTTACGTGTTTCTCTCAGAATGTCATCTACCTGCTTACTTGCCCGTGTGGGATGAAGTATGTTGGAAAGACCACAAGAGCCCTTGGCGTAAGAGTAAGAGAACATGCAAGGAACATTGAGAGAGGATTAGAAACTCACAGTGTCCCTGCACACTTTAAGAGATGTCATAACAGCGACCCCAGAGGCCTACAATTTTTAGTCCTCAAGAAAATTAAGAATAGCAGACGGGCGGTGACATCAACAAAAAGATTGGACAAGAGGAGATGAAATGCATATATGAATTTGATTCCATGCACCCAAATGGTTTAAACATGGATTTCGAGCTATGCCATTTCCTATGACCTCCAACCCACCACCATCACTGAATTTAATCGAAACCACCCTCACCACCTCCCGCTACAAATAATCTCAAAGGAGGGAAATGATCCTTGGACATGCGACCTTAGGACAGATTCTAAGAGACCTTACAATGGAAGCACTGAAATTTGGGATCAAGTATCCAAGAGTTAATAGAGAGGTCCTCTAGCCAAGGGAGAATCTAGGGATAGATTTTCCTCCCTCTCCCCCCCCCTCCAAGTTTGCATAGTATACGACACGGCCATCCCAAAGAATGCCATTACTCTCACTACGTGAATCTTATCCTATACTTAGGTTTAGGTATGTAAGCCCGGCACATGCCATCTGATCATGTTTCGCTTACCTAAGCCAAACACCTTTTGAGATACGAAGACTCCAATTACATTCTTGGGCTCTTTCCACTTTTTCCGTACTTCGAGTCCTCCATTTATTATTAGTGTAATATATCTTGTTAGCATTACCACTGATAATTACCATTACCATTGATAATATCGCTCTACATCTGTCAACAGACACTGAATGAATATGTCCGACATATGCGGTTTGAAAATAAGTAGGAATAGGTATGCACTTATCCTGGTTTATATACCCCAATTTGCATTTATTCCTATCACCGTGAATTCTAAGTGCCTGTATGTATAAGCTTATCCGTGCTTCATATATTTGTATTGCATTAAAAATATCATCTCAACGGATCCATTCCTTACGCACATATGGATATGTATATAGGCAATTTTCCCTGTAATAGACTGCACTATGTGTCCTCTGGTAGTACGATTTAGCAGATATGGGCCGTAAAGAAAGGGGAAATTACACCATTCCATCAAGGTAACCCCGGCATTGGCAAGCTACTATCCACTAACCCAGGAAAGGCTTCCAGTGATTGGCAGATCACGACCACGTGACTACCGAAAGTGAAAGCACAGAGGACCAATAGAAAGAGACCCCACTAACCTGGGAAAGGCTTCCTGTGATTGGCGGATCACGACCACATGACTACCAAAAGTGAAAGCAGAGAGGACCAATAGAAAGAGACCCCACTAACCTGGGAAAGGCTTCCTGTGATTGGCGGATCACGACCACATGACTACCAAAAGTGAAAGCAGAGAGGACCAATAGAAAGAGACCTGACTACCAGATTAAGTTTAAAAAAGGCGCAATTTCATGGAGGGGCCTTTACAGCTGAAGAGGCCGGTATTGTTACCGGCGAAACGCATTCTGGAGACCCCCCCTATACAATTATATGTTTTCAGATGATTTTATGTTTATGTCCTTATTTTATACATTAACCCCTTCACTGCTGAGGCATTTCACGCCTGTGTGCTGAGCTCATTTTTACCGCTTTCGCTCATCATGTTTAAACGCGATTTGAAGCCACATTTTAATAAATGACCCAGACATATTATATATCGTTCTTTCCGGCAGACTCCGCAGATTCATAATATATAATTTTTATATGTATCAGTCATGTCCTGCCTGTATATTATAACAAAAAATACAATAAAAATTGAATTTTTAATCATCTGCAGTGTGTAAAGTGTTTTTTTTCACATTTTATCACATGAGCGTTTGCGGTTATGTTTTCTATGGGGTGCGCTTGTACAAAAAATTTGAAATGGGGACTTGTTACTTTTTTTGGGGGGAATTACGTGATTTTTAGCAAACGCACCCCATAGAAAAAAATCATTAGTGCAGCATCATTGTTCACATTATAATTGAAATGTGAACAATATTTCTGCATTAATAAAAACAACACACACAAAAAAACATGTTTTTTTTTATTTATTTATTTTTTTAAATTTATTATTTTAATTTTTTTTATTTTTTTTTTTTTTACTTTTTACCTAGTCATGTTGGGTATCATTCGAAAGGCCATGCTCAGGCCTTTCAAATGACCTCCATGACCCCCTAGCTGCCACGGTTCTGGAGATATCGGGGTTCATAAGATGCGTGATGCGTGATGACGTCAGACAGCGAGGGGAGTCCCGGGGGCGGAGCCGCCATCCAAGATGGCGGCCCCCACCGGAGATAGGCTGCACTTCGGCGCCGCAAGGCGCTGAAGTGCAACCCAGCACTTGAGGGGTTAAAGCCAGGCATCGCTTAAAAGGGGAGACTCTCCCCTTTTAAGCGGTGCCTGACTTTTACCGCTGCTCCTTCCCGATCGGGAGGGAGAGGGATCCGAACGGATCCCCCCCCCTTCCAGGCTATCTCCCGGCATTGCCGGGGGGTCGCCTGGAAATGACGTCATCGCGCATGGCGCGATGACGTAATTTACGCCGGGAGGCGCTTGACTTCAGCGTCTGAGGACGCTGAAGTCAGAACGCCGTGGGACCCCGGACAGAGAGGTGAGTATCTCCGCCGGGGGTCCCGCACAGCTGATGACGTGTGGGGCACGTCCTCAGCATGCAACGTGCATCAATGAGGACGTGTCCCACACGTCTTCAGCAGTGAAAGGGTTAGATCCCTTCTTGATTTACACCCTTATCGGTATCCAGTGCCATCCTTAGTGTGGCAACCACCATCTTTCCCGCAGCATCATCGGGTTTAGGATACGAGTGGAGCCTGTACACGAGGACCAAGGAGAGAACGGGCAAAAGAAGGGAATCGGTCACCTAGATGGACTGAATAAGCGCAAAGTCTTGAGCTGAAACGATATTTAGCTCTGAACCACGTAAAAGAGGAATCACCAGATAGAAGAAATGAACCACCTGTTCCAAAGTCTGCTGATCTGAAGGATCAGAGAAGTCGATATAAAGGACACTGCAACCTTCTCGAAAAGAGACAAGGATCCCTAGGAACATTTAGGAAAACCCTCCTTCCTCCCATAAGGTTATATCCCGATTAGCACCTCATACTGTTAAACAGTCACTATGTCTATGGGCGAAAATAAGATTCACTCTTGAACGTGTAGTCTTATGGACTTGGTTTTCTTTAGCCCATTGATAGAATTAGACTGATATTCCAACCTACGAGTATCGAATCCCACCACAAGAGGTAGTACCCCATGTAGCTCCTTTTAAATACTTATTTCTCATCATGCATTTGAGGTAACAGTGACATGGATTAGTGAATGATATTTAAAGACAGGGGTCAAAATTTCCACTCGCCCTCTCGCAATTTGCGAGCAGAAACTGGGAGAATGCGAGTGAAAGTTGGGCTGGGATCAGGGATCAGCAAGGTGTCTGCGAACGGCCCTTGCACGCACAGTCTGCCTCTGCATCTCGATGTCTCAGAGTCCGGAGACGGAGGAGCAGGAGAATTCAGCCCCTCCTGACTCCTCCTTGATGCTCTGTGAGTGACACAGTGCGTCCGGTGCACCCTAATGATGTGTCAGAGTGCCAGCACCTGAGTCCCTTCCAGCGAGAATGAGATGCCTTGATGCTGGAGCTAGGAGTGTAAACGGGACAGATAAGTATAGTTTATCTATGTGGGTGGGTGGTGCCCCCCCTCCGCATTCTTTTTCTGCTTACAAACTGTTCTGAAAGCAGCAAATCACTCTGTCTGCATCTTGAAGCACTGACCACCTGCCCCCCCCCTCCTCCTCCTCCTCTCACTACTAAATCATCCTTGGGGGCTGCTGGGGAAGCGTGCTATCAGAGTGCATGCTGGCCATGGAGTCCCTCAGTACAGGCAATAAATACAAATACTGCCCTGAACACTTCCTCCCAGTCCAGGTCACTGGTCACAGGGATCACGACATGGGAATAAATTCATATGGGCCACAGCACTGGGTGGAGAGGAGATCATCTCTCTGTACAGAACCACATTAGCAGGACAGGAGAGGTAAGAAAAAAACCTGTCAATATCTGGGGAAAAACTCATTTTTAAAGTCTGCAAAAGGGAATAATAAAAGGTTAAAATAATAATAAAGTGCCCTGCAAAATAAAAGGATAAATGTCTGTATGGGGGGGGGGGGAGCTGGGCAGCATCTTAGCAAAATAGTGGTGGGGTGGGAGCTAGTGTATCCCTCCTTGATTAATCTTGTTGCAGGCTGATGGGGGGGGATTATGCCTTGGCCCTCGTATCCCAAGGAGCTTGTACTCCATGCTTTTCATTCACTCAGATCCTCAGTCCAGCAATGGGAGATCAAACACTCAGTTACTTGTGGTTTATGGTCATGGAAGACTCATGGATGCCAGGTTAGGAAAAGTATGACTTTTTTTCGTACCGAGGGGCCCAGTTCCAACAGAATTCGTAAAAGGGAGCTGCAAAGGAGAAAACATTGTGTGGTCCAGTAACTGTTAGTGGTTTTCTATAGAACTCCCTCTCTCCCAGCATTAGACTCTGCCCATCTCTCCAGTCCTTCAAGAAGTCTCTGAAAACGCATTACTTTAGAGAAGCCTATCATCTCACTCCACGAGTCCCCAACTGTACATTTCTTGCTCTTCCCATTCAGTCCTCATGCACCCCTGCTACTTCGCTTACCCTATTCACCCTCACTTAATAAACCACCCCTCTCCTCTTAGATTGTAAGCTCTTGAGCAGAGTCTTTCCGCCTTCTGTTCCGTGTGTGTAACATGTATGTATATTTGTTATTCTGTCTCTCCCATTGTACAGCGCTAAGGAATTTATTAACGCTTTATAAATACTTGTAACTGTAATTGGCTCCCTGTTAGAGTAGCTCATTTGTAATAGAGTTGGTGCCAGCAGCTGCTTGAGCCATAATAATAGGGAAGAGCTCAAAGATACCTGCAGCGTGCAGTGTCTGGTATTGACACCTAGAGTCCATAGGATTCGGAATCAAGCATTTCTCTGCTTCGAGTCCTGAGTGAGCTCATATGCAGGATCGCACAAGGATGTCAGAGAAGCAATGGAAACTATTTTTTCTCAGGGCTTAACTGCTTGCAGGCAGACAAAGTGGCAGATCCCACCACCATTTGCATTGTGTGATTAAAGGGTAAGTTTAGGGATATCAGCACTGTGATACACTCATACACAGCGCACATTTCTGTGAGTTTTATTACTGTGGAGCTCATATATCCTTTACATAGGGTCACCGCAAGGAAAATGTACAGTAGGGGACTGGGTTAGGAAGGTTAACTGATGACGAGTAACTTATAAGGCCTGGCTAGTAACTCAGGACCTGAAATTTTGAGCCCTGTTGCACTGTACAACCTTTTGACCCCAATTCTTTTTTGTGTTTTTTTGTGCATTTGTCTGCACGTGTCATAATCTAGACACGCTGTTACACCTACAGATATATACGTGTGCTTCTTAACCAGAGCATCAGGAGGCAGTGCCCGATAGGGAGTATATTTACACTCATTATCTAACCCTGGGGTAGTTCAGCGAAGCATTACCCTTCATCCTCATTTAGGCAGCAGCACATCCTTAGCAGACATAGAGATCCTAAAGGGAGGCGCCATTAGAAGGTTATTGTGACACATACGAGGTATGTGCACAATTATATAAAGTAAGTAATTGTCATGTATAGTGGTGACATTGAAAGGTATGTGTTTATGTTTTCTATGTGGTATATGGTGCCTATAACAAGTCACTATGAGAATGCAGCTCTCTGCTGCAGCAGCAGGGGACTGTTATTATGACGCACAGGGTCTTATGTTCCAGAAGGATTGGGGGAAGATTATAGGTGTGGCACTGGTGATGTGTTCCTGCTTACCCTCATAACCACGAGGATACTGTGGAAGCAAGCAGCCAATCTGTCTGTCTCCTCATTCTTTCCTGTTTTTACAGGTAAGCCTAAAGCAGGAAGTAACTCCCAAACACTTAAAATAAAGAATCCATGTTATATACAGCTGTATTTCCTGATGCAGAGTCAGTTATGTACATTTAAATGTACTCAATATGCAGAAATCCTAGATGCATTATTATTTGTTATTAGAAAGGAATTGTTCTATGTCTGGGCAGATATGACATCCCCTTATGTGCAGAAGGAAAAGGAATAGCTGTAGCACGCTGCACACTGTATATAATAGGATGTATAGTCTGTGAGACGGATTCACAACTTTCCACAGGAAAAGTTAGATATTTTGCGAAAATGAAGATGACATGTTAATAGGTCATTTAGAATGAAAATGTTATTGTTTTAAAAGCATTTGGAAAATATGCATTTAATAAAGATAACCACGAGGATACTGTGGAAGCAAGCAGCCAATCTGTCTGTCTCCTCATTCTTTCCTGTTTTTACAGGTATTTACATCTGTCTGCTGGCCCTCTGAACGGGGTCTGCAACATTATCCCCCCACATTTTCTCACACGTATATTACTAAGCTTTCCCTTATCAGACACTATTGCACCATATGCGCTTTTCTGTGGTTTTTTGAGGTCCTACGTGTAAGAAGACTTCACCTGGTATTCTGCTTAAAGCCACCTGCCAAAGTGGGGCCATTTTTTCTATAAGGGACACCTCCAATCTTGTGCCTTTCCTCTGGGAACTTCTCTGAAGCGCTAAACCCACACCCACCATCCCTTTCACATCCTATTAATACTGGGCTATCGCATCCTGTCTTACCATCCTCCCATACATACCATACCAGAGAAGCCCTCCTTTTCACAGGTCACCTTTTATTTGCTGTTACTTTCCCAATAAAGTGCGGAAAATATAAAGGACTTTGTGCTTTCAAAAGAGGATGAGTTAAACTATCTGACTTCAATCATATCCTGCATGTGACATTCTTTTATTGCATACTAGGTTTTAAGGTATAGAAGATAGGTTGGTAAGAAAGGCGCTCAGAACTATTGGATGGATCGCTACACGTTCTCCCAAATATGGTGTTCCCTTCACCACAAGTAAAGAAAATTGGAAAGTGAAGCAGGTGGAAGAACAGCGCTCCTCCTCAAGGTAAGATTACCTTTCCCTAGTTATCAGCACCTAGGTATATAGAGTAAAACAGCAATTATCTTATGTTTATACAGTACAGGTGAAATTATTCTTTTCCGGTAATTAAATTTCCACAGTTTAGAGAATCATAAATTGACCTCACAAGAGAGAAGCACAACAATGGTACAGACCAGTGTGGCAGTATGTAGATATATTCAGTACTACAGCGCACTCACAGTTTATGAGAGCTTTCTAGCTCTATATTAGACGTCACAGGTTGTTGTGGACCAGCCCATCAGCCAGACTTTTGTTAGCGAAAATTTCTTTCCTTCTTATACAGCTCATAGAAAAAGAAAGATTTTCATGACACAGTATCGTCTTAATTTTGTCAATACAAAATACGGGGGGAGAGGAGCACGCTCACCCTTTCTAGAGCTTAACCTCGCTCTAGGTGTTCAGCGTATCCAAATTGTTTGGCACAATTAGAAAAAGCCTCTTTCTGACCAGGTATTTATGCAGGACAGCGAAAATAATGAAAGTAGGAATTTATTTCCAATTGAATCAGAATGATTGGGGAATTAAGTTGGATTTGCAGTTCTGTGCAGAAGTAATTAACTTCCTTGATCTAACAATTTATATTAGAGAAGGGACTATCAGAACGAAAACTTATTTTAAACCCGTAGATGTGAACAATTTTATTGAATCTACGAGCTGTCACGCTCCAGCCTGGTTGAAGAGTGTACCCAGAAGTCAACTAACTAGACTCGAGAGGAACTGTACAGAGGATGAAATATTTGAAGCCCAAGCAGGCGATATGCTGGGGACTTTCAAAGAGAAAGGATACAAAGAAGAGGCTCTATTAAAAGTTTTTAAAGATATTCAAGACACGGATAGAAAGACTCTTATTCAATATAGGCAACATAAAGAGAGAGATAATTCTTCGGTTTCGGTTATTTATAATTTTAATAGTCAGACACGTGTTATTAACCAGTCAATAAGGAGGCATTGGCACATCCTGATGGAAGATCCGATACTCAGAGAAATTTTAAATGAAAAACCAACTATCATCAATAGAGGCGCTAAAACAATTAAGCAACAGATTATTAGGAGTTACACTCATCAAGACAAAAGTAGTTTTAAAACTATACCTATTAAAGAAGACTTTTATAGATGCGGGTCTTGTTCTGCATGTAAAAGCTATCCTTGAAAAAAAGTTTCTTTCCAACCTTTGATCATAAAGGGAATTTTAAAATTAAACAGATTATTTCGTGTCACTCGAAAGATGTTATTTACGCGCTTGTATGCCCCTGTGGGAAAATATATATTGGCAGAACCACCAGACCCTTATATGTGAGGATTTTAGAACATGTGCGTAACATTCGTCAAGGATTCGAGAAACACACAGTCTTTTCGCACTTTTCAGTCACACATAATAGTTCACCTAAAGGTCTTACATTCTTTGCACTCTGTCAAGTATAAAGAGATTGGAGAGGTGGTGACTTTATAAAGAAGATAAACCATGAGGAGATGAAACTTATTTTTCATTTTGACACATTAATCCCTAAAGGCCTTAATAAAGATTTTGAGGTATGCCACTTTCTATGAGGTTTTCCACTCATAGCGATTAGGCGTTTCTTAGGACCCCTTGTGGGGATAATAATATGGGATAACCCCTAATCAGTTAAATTAATATCTATCTAAATAGATGGTGTTAACCTTAAAGACAACTTAGCGATCAGTTAAGCATAGCGAGTTGCATTATGTGGCTCTGGTTTTATGGTTTTAGTATAAAAGGTTTTTCATAAAAAGGATTGGCTCTACTGAAATATTTCGTTAGGACCCCCCTTTGGGGTTACAATATGGGATAAACCCCAATTGGTAAAATTAATATCTACTTCAATAGATGGTGTAAACTATAAAGACAACTTAACGATTAGTTAAGCGCGGCAAGTTGCACTATGTGGTTTTTGGTTTTTTGTTATTTAAAATTTTGTTATTAGGAAAGCAAATCAACTGCATAAAAACTTCAATGGCCACGCAGGGCCGTACAGCAGCAAATACAACGAGATATCTCGAAATGGAAAAAGGATAAGAAGGGGCGAGTGAAACAGAACAACTCAGGTGGGAAAAAATTTGAAAAATAAAAATATATTGCAGTCCGACAGTGGGGCATCAGGAAAAAGGGGGGGGGGGGTAAAAAAAAAAAAAAGGGGGGGGAGATAAAGGACAGACCATTAAAACGTGGCATTTCTGGCTCACCCCGACACCCCTTAGGAGGCCGGGGGCCATGAAAGAGGCCACATGGCTGGGAGACCTAGGGCCAAGAGGATGGCCAGAGCCTAGGTTGCCACCCTAGCGGCTCGCCCAGGCTACTACCCAATTGTCCCATTTAAAAAAAAAAAGGGGGGGGGAGAAGGTAATCCCGGCGCCCCAGTAGATAACTCGTAAATCCCAAACGTCAACAAGGTGGTCTGCACGGTCACTTGGACAAACACAATTAAGGAGGGAGGGGAGAATCAAAAACCTTGGCAGAGAGTCCTAAAACAGGTAGAGTCTCAAGTGCTAAAAAATGGGGGGTGTAAGCAGGGCATAACAGCAGGTGAGGGTACACACTCGGCGAACAATGAGAGGGAGGTTGTCCACAAGGTGCGAAATATATTTGGAGAGGGGATTAAGGAAAAGGTCATGCGGGGAAGGCGATAGCCAGGGATCCTAAAGTGTCGCCAACCATCTCAGCCAGTGTCCAGAGAATGAGTAGGGCAACCGGGATCCTGTGGCGCACCGATCCCCAAGGCGGCTACCACTTCCCGTGCCTCGTCCAGGGTTGCCGACGAATATGTCTTGCCTTTCCAGGTCAAGACGAGAGTGCCCGAGGCCCCCCAATGATAACGAACCTCTTGGTCCCGAAGTAGAGTAGTGATTTCTCTGAATCGCCGTCGAGCAGCCAGAGCCAGGAAGGGCAAGTCCCGGGTACAGAATAACACAGGTAGAGGCATATTCGACTTTATAGGTGGGACCAGCCGCAGCAATAAGCTGAGACTGGATAAGCACATCCTTGTCCATCACAACAACATCGCGGGGTGCATTTTCGGGTGCAGTGGCAGCCTTCCTGAGCCTCATCGCCGAGACTATAAGAGAGTCCAGCGGAGCTGCAGCATTTGGGAGGAGATGAGACGCCAAGCCTTGAACAAAGGCAAGAAGCCGCTCAGCACGTACCTCTTCCGGGATACCCCGTATCCGAATGTTCCGGCGTCTATGTCGGGTCTCCAAGGCTAGCACCGCGGAACTCAAGCGGGCAACCTGAGATTGGAGATCAGCGACCCTGGCATCTGTGGCGACCAGGGACGCCGCTGTTTCCTGGGAGTGAGTATGGACCTCGGTGACCTGGGTCTGCAATGTTTCCACCGCTGTGTGCATCTCAAGGAGGTCACTATGCCACAGGCCCCTAAAGTCTTCCATGACCTTTTGTAGGTCTGCCATAGTGAGTGGCGGAGCTCGGGTACGTGGCCCTGTGTCGCCAGTTCTCGACTTCGGGGATGGGGGTGGGCCCGCCTCATCTGAGGAGCCAGAATAGGCCGGAGCCTCACCTTTGCCACTCCGTTGTCCACCGTCCCGTCCCACTCCCAGGGAGACTCGAATGTCTGGAAGGCGCGGGCCCTCTGCCTCCCCTAACTTCCTCGTCTTCTTCCCCATTCCGGGCATACGCTGCTCTCCCGGGGTCTCTGATCCAGGCCGCCTCGAGGTCCGAAAAAACAGGCCTCAAAATGGCCGCCGGAGTGAGGAGTCACCTAAAATGACCCGTAGCTCTGCCACAGCAGCCCCCAAAACGGGTCAGAGGGATCTTGAGCCCGGCAGCAAACAGGCCAAGGAGAGCACGCCAAAATAAAATTAAGGTACCAGCCGCAAACACCCGATTTCCTCGGCGCGGACCGAAGCACAGCAGATAGGCGACCGCTCTCCTCGGCAGCTAGACACGCCCCCCCCCCGGTTTTTGTTTTTATGTTCTTGGAATATGATATTTTAGAGACCTATAAAGATTTTTTATAAAAGGTTTTTTACAAGAGGGTTTGTTTTTATTGTAATATTTTTCTGTTTTTATGCCTCTTGGAGTTTGATGTGATTGGGCATTTCCTAGGACCCCGTGTGGGGATAATAATATGGGATAACCCCCAATCAGTGAAATTAATATTTTTCCAAATAGATGGTGTTACCCCTAAAGATAACTTAGCGATCAGTTAAGCGTAGTGAGTTGCGTCACGCAGCTCTGGCTTTATGTTTTTGGTATAAAAGGTTCTTTATAAAAAGGATTGTCTCTATTGAAATATTTCTTTAGGACCCCCTTTTGGGGTTTCAATATGGGATAACCCCCAAATGGTTAAATTAATATCTATTTCAAAAGATGGTGCAAACTATAAAGACAACTCAGCGATTTGTTAAGCGCAGCAAGCTGCAATATGTAGTTTTTGTCTTTATGTTTTTGAAACATGACATCTTAGAGACCTATACAGGTTTTTTATAAGAGAGATCGTTTTTATTGTAATTTTTTTCTGTCTCTATGTCGCTGGGGCTTTGATGCGCCGCAATTTCCAACGAAGCTCGAGAGCAAAATAGAAGGATGTACCTCGGACGTTGCTGAGACTCGGTACACCAAGAAAACGAATCTGGAAGTGATAATATGCCGATATGCATGTGCAGAGATCCGGAAAAAGCCATGTCTATCCGGGACCGGAAACCGGAAGTGGAGCTCCGCAGACGTAACTCTTGGACTGAAGCGAAACCGGAAGTACGGACTGGTGAGCCCAAATCAGAACATTGGCGGCGATTTGATGATTTTTAATGGGGTATATATATAACAGACACACATTAGGTTGCAAATTTTCTTTATTTTGCCACTGATGAAGCGCTTGAAGCGCGAAACGCGTCTGGCAGGTCCTTTTATGTTTGTTTATGGTAGTTATTGGAAATAAATTCCTACTTTTCATTATTTTCGCTGTCCTGCATAAATACTTGGTCAGAAAGAGGCTTTTTCTAATTGTGCCAAACAATTTGGATACGCTGAACACCTAGAGCGAGGTTAAACTCTAGAAAGGGTGAGTGTGCTCCTCTCCCCCCTATTTTGTATTGACAAAATTAAGACGATACTGTGCCATGAAAATCTTTTTTCTATGAGCTGTATAAGAAGGAAAGAAATTTTCGCTAACAAAAGTCTGGCTGATGGGCTGGTCCACAACAACCTGTCACACGTCTAATATAGCGCTAGAACGCTCTCATAAACTGTGAGTGCGCTGTAGTACTGAATATATCTACATACTGCCACACTGGTCTGTACCATTGTTATACTAGGTTTTAAGCCTGCCTGAAGGGCAGTCTATTTTTGGAGAGGATCTGGCTGCTCGGTGCCCCCCCAGGGTCTGGCTGCTTGGTGCCCCCCCAGGGTCTGGCTGTGGTATGTGCTGTGTGGTGGGTGTTTATGTGGTGTGTGCTGTGTGCGTATGTGCTGTGTGGTCTGTCTGTATGTGCACTGTTTGTATGTGCTGTGCGTTGTGTGTGTGTGTATATTTATATGTGTGCTGTGTGTGTATGTGCTGTATGGTGTGTATATATTCGTATGTGCTGTGTGTGTGTATGTATATGTGTGCTGTGTGTATGTGCTGTGTGTGTGCACGTATGTGCTATTGCCGTGTGTATGTATCTGCTATTGCTGTGTGTGCGGTGTGCGTGCGTGGGTATGTGCTGTGTGTGTATGTATGTGTGCTCTGTGTGTGTATGTATAAGGTGTGTGTGTATCTGTGAGCAAGGTGCCTGTATGAGCAGCCAGATCCTGGGTGCGTCAAGCAGCCGCAACATGGGGGCACCAAACAGCCAGACCCTGGGGAGCAGCAGCATCATGGGGGGTACTGTGCAGCCAGACCCTTTGGGGAGGACACTGAGCAGGCAGACCCTGGGGGGGCACTGAGCAGGCAGACCCTGGGGGGGGCACTGAGCAGGCAGACCCTGGGGGGGCACTGAGGAGGCAGACCTTTGGGGGGCACTGAGCAGCCAGACCCTTGGGGGGACTGAGAAGGCAGACCTTTGGGGGAGCACTGAGCAGCCAGACCCTTTTGGGGGGCACAGAGCAGCCAGACCCTTTTGGGGGTTCACCGAGCAGGCAGACCCTTGGGGGGACACTGAGCATGCAGACCCTTGGAAGGAACTGAGCAGGCAGACCTTTGGGGGGGGGGCACTGAGCAGCCAGACCCTTGGGGGGGCACTGAGCAGCCAGACGCCTGGGGGGGCACTGAGCAACCAGACCACAGTACATACATACACACACACCACATACAGCTCATACATACACAGAGCATATACACAAATAGATCCAGACACCTCATGCAAACACGCAAACCCCTGATGCTGTTCCTCCAGTGCCATGTACAAGGGGACTTGCAGTCACAGGAGGTTGGGCCCATGCAGATCCCCTGGTGACCGTTTACTGTCATTAGCTGCCCTTCCTGTGCCAGACGTCTTCAGCCTGTCCGTCCTCCCTCTGTCCAGCAGGGGGCGCCTGGCTCCTGATCCGCACGGTGATACTGTACTCAAACAGATCACAGACACGTGCGTATCAGGGAGCTGTTGGGTGTCCGTTGCCCGGGCTGGGTGCGTGCACCTACCAGCGGCGACGGACACAAACAGTTTTATATATAGAGATGACCCTGGGGTTCCAGAATAACTACGTGGGTACGCAAAGTGAATAAAAAAAAGCTAAACTGAAGGAGATGAGCAATGCACACCAAGGGAATATAAGTGTGTATTTAGTCAGAAAATAATAAATGCCTGAATATTTCAGGGCAAAGGGGGGGGGGGCGGTATATTTAATTTTAATGGACTTCATTGATTTTAATAAGATAGCAATAAAGATCCTGAGACAAATTGTCAAATAACTTATTCTTCATTTTTTTATTTTTAGCTGCATCACTTTCCCTTCCCAACTTTCTCAACACAGTTTGTTTTTCCCAGCTCAAATTGTAGTTTTGTAAACCACTATCGGGTCTATTCAAAGAAAGATGAAACTCAGGAGAAGGACTGGAGAAGTGAAAATTCTAGGTCAAAGTAGCCAAACCAGAAAAATTCTCCCATTTATCTCACTTTCCAAATCGTCTGTTTGGTCTAGATTGTTCTCTTCTCCTGACAGTTCTCCTGGTTTTCACCTTTCTCTGAATAACCCTGTATATCTGTTCTGTATTCAAGTATTTGTTTTGGTTATGCCCAATTAATGTGCTGGGAGTTACACTACATGTGAGCATTTAATAATAGGTTGGTGAAACGAAATCAATGTAAATCAAAACCATGAACAGACTTTTTTGATTACTGACAGACTCCCAGACTTGCTGGCCAGCTGCTCATGTTAACAGTTAACTAAGGGCATTTGTAGTGATCATGAATGATTTCTGCCATAAATCATCATATTTTAATATTAACTGATTATTATGCCAAAAAAAGGAAAACTAAGGGCAGTGTGTAGGCTTTTTGCCCTGTGTGACTAGCTGTGATGTCATTAAGCCAGCCTACTTTAGAAAGGTTACCTCCTATTGGTGACTTCCACTGGGAATAAATGGGTCTGAATCAAAATAATTAGGTCTCTCACAGCTGTGTGTACCTGAAGAGGAAGGATGGCCATGAGAAATCTCCCAGCCCCCAGCCAAAAAGCTGGGGGCCTTGTAAGTTTATTTGCATCTTGGTTTCATTTAATTTCTGTATTGTTTAGTATTGTTGTTTACTGTACTGTGTGTGATATGACTGCCATGTTAATTGTAATGTGTCTTATTGTAATGTGTTGCTATTGATAGTTTACAGTAACTAACAAACTAGACTATGTTACAAACTGTTAAAATAAATTGCCAAGTAAATTGTCAATTCATATTGCACTGTTTTCTGTGGTTTTTTTTCTTACATATATTCAACCATAATACCCAAAAGAGTAATACATATTATTGTTGCAAATTGGGGCCTTAATTATTGCATATTTAATTCAATAACACTGAGGAATAGGGAACATATTTTCTGTTGAGTTCGATGTTTCAGACTAAATTAGGTATACCGATTTCAAAACTGCAGTTTTCTTCTATCACGTCAGATTTTTTTCTTTACAGCTTATCTGAATGCGATTACTCCCACCTGGATGTTCAGGAGCACAAGTGCTCTCCTATTGGCCGAGAGTGGACCTCCCTAGAGCGGGGAGGGGTGGGGGACGACCTTGGCGACCGGATGTTACTTGTCTCTGCATTTCCGTTACACGTGAGACAGTGTAGTGAGAGGGAATACGATTCACTAAATACAGTTGTACACACCAAGAGTCTGTATACAAGGAATAAGCAGAATTTATTTTTTTATTTGCATATGTATTTCCTTTCCTTCAGATCATCTCTGCCTCTGCTATTTCACGCCGTAAGTGCCAAAACAGCCCTGATTCCTTTTGTTATATCTGTGGCAGTTTCACCATTCCCAGTCAAAGGGTGAACATCAGTGCATTTGTTAGGCAAGCCTATTTCAAAGAAAACATGGTGATCAAGAGAAGTCTTGGACCCCTCACAAGTTGTGCAAACTGTCGAGAGTTTACGGATGTGGACAAAGGTAACATGTGATAAGTTGCCATTTGATATACCCAGTCGTTTTTTTTCACGTACCGGCACCTACTAGCTGAGTCAGCGGCACTTTCCAGGGGTGGCCGCCCCGCCGCTCACTGTAATCTACGGGTCGCTCTGTCTGTGGCCGCCGAGCGCTGCCTCTTGAAGGCCTCCCGATCCTGCAGCCTGCTACTGTGCGCTGCGGCGCTGGGAGGAAGTGATCCTATAATGTCACTTCCTCCCAGCGCTCCAACACACGTGCAGATGCTGTGCGGAGGGGAGAGACATGCCGCGCGGAGTGCAAAGAGAGCAGCCCCAGCTCACCAGCCTCGGGGACAGGATCTTCCAGAGCTCCAGCAGCTGCCGGTAGAATTCCACATTGATGGCCGGCGAGCTGCAGGCAGGAGCGCTGCTGGCCCCGGCGTGTTGCTGCTGGCTGTGTGTTTGGCAGGGACCCCGCTCCTTCCTCCGCGGCTGCCTGCACAGGATGGGGTATACGAGCCGCACTCCGTACGCGGCGGCCAGCAGCAGGGCAGCTCTCTTCGCGGCGCTCTCCTTGTTCCTCTTGGTCCAGTCTGCCTGTCACTGCCTGCAGGGGACAAAGCCAGTAAGGATCCCAGGGCTGCTACAGGGATGTCTATCAGCTCTTTATTTAATGTGGAGAACTTACCATCAGCATGCAGGCATTTGTATATTTGTATTTTGATCCTAATATCTTGCATTTATTACTTTGTATTTCTGTAACTACTGTAAAATTTCAATGTTCTTGAACCCAGGACATAGTTAAACGAGGGAAATCTTAATGTATCCTTCCTGGTAAAATACTTTGCAAATAAATAAATAAATCTAACCCTCATTACTATCCCCATATCTGATCATACCCCTCATTCATGGGGGTTTTATTGCTGGGGGTTTCATTGCTGTGGATTCTGATATGCTCACACACTGCACGTTGCTGAGGGTTTTATTGCTGTGGATTCTGATATGCTCACACACACACTGCACTTTGCTGGGGGTTTCATTACTGTGGATTTTGGTATGCTCATACATACTGCACTTTGCTGGGGGTTTTATTGCTGTGGATTCTGATATGCTCACACACACTGCACATTATTGTGAGTTTTAGTGCTACATACCCCCGGTGTGTAAGGGATAGGGATGGACCGAACACCCCCGTGTTCAGTTCGCATTCGAACTCGAACATTTGAAAACGTTCGAATTCAATCGCAACACTAGTCGATCGCAATGCAAGTCAATGGGGCTCGAACGTTCGAAAATTAAGGTGCCCTCCAAGAGGGCATATATGCAAAGATATTGGTCATAAAAGGTGTATGGGGATCTGGGTACTGCACTGGGGGACAGGAAACAAAAAACGAATTTTAAAAAAAGGTGTTTTTAACCAAATAACCATTTAGCCATTTCACCGCTGTGCGCTGAGCTAATTTTTACCACTTTTGCTCATGTTTAAACGCGATTTGAAGCCATGGGAAATGTTTGACCAACAACGAGTGGGAAAAATTCCGATCTTAACGCAAACGTTAACACTCACTTGCGTGAGCATTAACATTTGCTGCGGCGTTCACCGCATATTTGTAACGATTCCCCAGGACAGACCTGGTAGGATCCCCGGTAATAGACCTCTAACCCTCCGATCCTTAGGATGGTCGGTACTCGGGACTAGGGATGAGCCGAACACTCCCCAAGTTTGGTTCGAGCCCGAACCCGAACTCCCATGCAAGAGAATGGGGCTGAAAATTCAGTTTTTTAGAGTGCCCTCCAAGAGGGCATATATGCTACATATTTGCCATAAAAGGTGTATGGGGGTCTGGGTAGTGCCCTGGGGGACAGGAAATAAGGACAAAAAGTTTTAAAAAAAAGTTTTTAAAGGGACAGTGAGTTTTCCATGAAATAAGGGTTAAAAATAAAAACGAAAAAATCCTTCAAATATCGTGCCTAGGAGGTCCCCATAACCTGCCCGTGAAGTGGCGGATTTCTAGGATGTATAGAAACACTTAAAAACAAATAAATGACGTTTCATATGACGGTAAATGCTTTTCCTTTAATCTATCCATAAACAACTGCTTGGGGCGGCAGCCTGTATGAAAAGACATTTTAGGACGCGCAGAAAAAGTTTAGTGTTTTTTTGGGCTAAATTATTATGCAGGCTTTGGATGAACGTAACAATAGGTGCTTTAAAATTGGGCTTTTAGCGTCGGCAACAGTGCCGTCACACCGTAACCCCTCTGAGGATATGAATCTGATACAGGCGTCAATGGCAGTGCACCCAGCTATTGTGCCTTTGGTGCCAGGCCATCATGTATCATCATACAGTAACCCCTCTGTGGTATTGTGGAAGAATGCAGGGGTGGACCATGTGGTCCTATATTGAAAAGTTTTTTTTTTTATTTTTTTTTAATGGGCGTCAGTGCAGCCAGATATTGTGCCTTTCATGGCAGCAAGTGCCTTCACACTGTAACCCTTTTGTGGTATTGTGGAAGAGTTCCGTGCTGGAGGTTTTGTGAATGCAGAAGACATCCCCTATCTATTCCATTACTTCAGCATCAAGGGATTGATAGCTGCTGATCCAGGCCTGATTCATTTTTATAAATGTCAGCCGGTCTACAGAGTCGGTGGACAGACGCACTCTTTTGTCTGTGACAAAACCTCCAGCAGCACTGAACGTCCTTTCGGAAAGCACGTTAGATGAAGAGCAACCTAGTAGCTGCATAGCATATTGGCTAAATTCTGGCCAGTGATCCAATCTCAACACCCAGTAAGCCAATGGATCATCTGCTGAAAAAGTATCCAGGTCTGCCCTTGCCACTAGGTAGTCCTGCACCATATGGTGAAGACGCTGGCAATGGGTGCCTACATTTGACGTCCCTGGGCGTCGGACTAAAAAAATTAAAAAATGCATAAGTCAAGCGGCCCTGGCCTTCACCGCTATTCCTCTGATCACCTGCAGCCTCAGAAGCACGTGTGTCAGCACTTGGTAATCTAACAGTGCCTGGAAAGGTGTTACACAAGTTTCGCTTTAGAGCGTCCTCAAGTTTTGTCATCCTGTGCTCCCTCTGTGCGGGCAGGATGAGCTCTGCAACTTTCCCCTTGTATCGTGGATCAAGAAGGGTTGCCAACCAGTAATGATCCCTCTCCTTGATAGCACAAAACCTGGGGTCCTTTAGCAGGCTTTGCATCATTAGGGAACCCATGCAGCGTAGGTTGGAGGTGGCATTAGCTGCCGAGTCTTCCTGGTCAATGAGGATGACCGTATCGTGCACTTCCTCCTCCCAGCCACGCACAAGCCCTTCTGTTTCTGGGCACACAAAACCCTGCCTTGAGGAATCCCCACCTTCAATGCCCCCACTACTTAAATAGTCCTCATCCTCCTCCTGTCTGATCTGAGTAGGGCCCGCTGGAATGCTGTCTGCTTAAAGACTGGGGCCTTGAGAGCTAGGGAAGGCCTCCTCTTCCTCCCGCTGCTCTGCCTCTAGAGCCACATCTATAATTCCCCGCAGAGTGTGCTCCAGCAGGAACACTAAAGGAATTGTGTCACTGATACATGCACTGTCCCTGCTCACCATCCTCGTTGCCTCCTCAAATGGTGACAGTACAGTGCATGCATCCTTGATCATCAGCCACTGTGGGGGGGGGGAAACCAAGTTGACCTGAACCTGTCCTTGTGCCATACTCACACAGGTACTCGTTGATGGCCCTCTGCTGCTTGTGCAGATGCTGCAGCATTGCTAATGTCGAGTTCCACCTGGTGGGCATGTCACAGATCAGACTGTTTGTGGGAAGGTGGAATTCTCTTTGAATTTCTGCCAGGCGAATGCTTGCTGGGAATGACCGTCTGAAGTGGCTGCAGACTTTTCTGGCCTGGATGAGAAGCTCTGGCAGCCCTGGGTACTTGGTTAGGAAACGCTGTACCACCAGATTTAGGACGTGTGCTAGGCATGGTACATGCGTCAATTTACCCTTGCGCAGGGCGGAGAGAAGGTTGCTGCCATTATCGCACACGATCATTCCCAGCTCAAGCTGGCGTGGGGTCAACCATCTCTGCACCTGCCCCTGCAGAGCTGACAAAATTTCTGACCCGGTGTGGCTCCTATCCCCTAAACAAACCAGCTCAAGCACAGTATGGCATCTTTTTGCTTGAGCCATTGCGTAGACCCTGTCAGGCGTGGGTTTAACTGCCACTTCGCCAGAGACAGAGGAGGAGGAAGAGGTGGTGGAGCAGACAGACCTCATACAAGCAGCTTTCTGGAGGCGTGGTGAATGAACAAGCTCCAGCACAGAGCCCCGTCTTGGATCCCTCCCAGCTGCAATCAGAGTTACCCAGTGTGCCGTGAAGGAAATGTAACGACCCTGTCCATGCTTGCTGGACCACGTGTCTAAAGTGACATGCATCTTGTTGCTGACTGCCTTTCCAATGACTGGATAACATTGTCTTCCACGTGCTGGTATAGTGCTGGAATGGCCTTGCGTGAAAAGTAATGGCGTTTTGGAACCTGCCACTGTGGTACAGCGCATTCAGCAAATTCACGGAAGGGAGCAGAGTCCACCAGCTGGAAAGGCAGCAGCTGCAATGCGAGTAATTTTGCTAAGCTGGCATTTAGACGCTGTGCTTGGGGATGGTTGGGACTATATTTTTTCTTTCGCTGCAGCAGCTGCGGCAACGTAATCTGACTGCGTAAATCTTCAGCTACTGGGATGATGTCACATTGTGAGGAAGGACCTGCTGGTACATCCATTACTGTAGCATCATCCCTGTCGGTGGAGGTTGTAGGCAATTGCATGGCAGGACATACAGTGTGGGTAGAGACGGAGGAGGAGGACCTACGCAAAGTTTTGCCCCAATGGGATGTGTGGCACTTGTTCATATGTCGCCTCAAGCATGTGGCACCCAAGCGTCCGGTGTTTATCCCACGCTTCAGCCTCCTCTGACATAGATTACAAATAGCAACGGTGGGGTCTGCTGCACATTTCTTAAAGAACTCCCAGACCGCAGAGTTCCTGCATGTGTTCTTTGAGACAACAGCGCTCTGCACCGGAGCAGCTCTGACATGTGATGCCTTGGACTGGCTAGCGCTATGGTTGGTCACAGAGGATGTTGTGCCTCGTGTTTGCTGAGCCTCCTCCTCCCCTGATTCCTCAGTTCGATCTGGCACCCAGGTGGAGTCAGTGATCTCATCATCATCAATGTCATCTTCACCCCCTATCTCCTCGTCACTGGAGCCAACTTGGCAGTATGCTGCAGCTGCTGGGGCAACATGAGTGCCAGTTATTTGTGTGTCATCACTGGCACCCCCTTCCTCTAGGTTGATTATACTCCCTTGCTCAACCTCAGAGATTGAATCAGAGCACTGTACTTGCTGCACATCCTCAAGCAGCATGTCACTCTCATTGTAGTCAAACAATTCAGCTGACTCCTCCGTGTGTGATAGCGAGGCTACGGCAGGAGTAGCTGTGGACATGGAGGCTGCATTAGATGCTGAGGTGGACTGTAAAACACTAGAAGCCTGACTGTCAGAGGACTCGGAGGATGAGGATGGCCTGGTTAGCCAATCCACCAAGTCCTCTGTATGTTGCTGCTGCTTAAGACGGCCAGCACCAGTTAGAAAGGACAAGCGTGCCCCTGCAGAGGATGCACCACGACCAGAGACACAGCCTCCCGACACAGGGGCTGCTTGCCCTCTTATCTGTGGCTGGGAGGGTCTGCCTGTCCTTTTTGTTCTTTCAGACATGGTGAGTGATAGATTAATATATACAGAACTCTGATTCAACTCTGGTATAAAGATTTAAATAACTCTGGTATAACTCAGTGAGACACACTGATAGCTGGCAGCTAGTGACAAGAGACAGATCACCTTAATTCACAAATGTTTTAAAGAAATTAGTGAGCCCCAAAATACAGCGTGGTACTGTTTGCATGACGAGACACAGATCACCTTAATTCACAAGTGTTTTAAAGAAATTAGTGAGCCCCAAAAATAATTGCTGGCTGTGTGACGAGACCCAGAAGATCACCTCAATTCACAAATGTTTTAAAGAAAGTTGTAAACCCCAAAACAAATTGCTGGCACAGTGACAAGACACACATCACCTAAATTCCCTGATATTTGGTCGAAATGAGACCCCCCCCCCAGTAGTGTGGCAGACCGGCAGTAACAACACACACAACTATCTTCTTTGAAATCTCCTCTGAAATGCGTGCAGAAGCGCTGCATTGAAACCTTATATAGTGTGCTGCGGGACTTAGCTCTGTGAGCCCATGATTGGGCAAAATTTGCCCATAGTGTTCAACCAGTCTTGCACCAGACCTGTGGTCAGGTGCAAGGCTGTAGCCAATTACGAGCTTCAGGCAGTGGGCAAATGCATTGTGGGCGAACACCTGGAAATGTTCGGGGTTCGCGATCTGCTCGAACAGGCTAAATTCGGGTCGAACGTCCGATCCGGAACAGCTCATCCCTACTCGGGACCACTAAACCTAACCTCTAGCAGTCACACAGGCCAGGGAGACAGCACGAACAATATACACCAGAGACTGAGATCAATATATGTTTGTACTGCGCTATAGTATATGGCAGGATGGAAGCGCACCAGCAGTAACAAGCAGCGGAAAATACCAGACAGGGGTGCAGAGCGAGAGTAGTTTTTATAACAAAACCGGGTCAGCAACGTTTAGGCACTTGTACTGCACTGCTGTATATGGTGAGAATCGGCGCACACCAGTAGCAACAGGAGACAAACAGAACAGGCCGGGAGTACACAGAGAGAATAGTCAAATGGCAGGCAAAGCCGGCAACAGATCGGGTCCTCAGAACAAGCAGGGTAAGTAACAAGTATACAAACTGATTTGGTAAGCTAGCGATGCGGGAATGAAACTCCACGGCAAGGCAAGGTGTAAGCGCGCACTCCTGATTTAAAGGTCCCGGCGACTCCGCGTCATCACGCCGCGCCCTGCCCCCTGATCACTCACAGCTGCGCTGGGTGCCACCAGAGCTCCTGGTATTCGGCCAGCTGGTGGCACCATGCATCCAGGGCCCCCGATCGCTACCCGGGGCCCTGGATGTCACAATAATACAATCCAAATGCAAATGGGTTAAGTAATCAAATTTGGAAGAAGAATTAATGCAGCATATGAATCCTCACACTGCCGCACAGCACCTCTACAGCCTGACGCTAGCTTTAACCGGCACGCTGTGTGCAGCTTCTGAGAAGATACGCTATTAGTGTAGCGAGGAAGCCGGCTGCGCTTTTTGCATCTACACTAATAGCATATCTTCTCAGAAGCTGCACACAGCACACCGATTGTATGCAGTGTCTAACAGCGTGGGAGATGGGAGACTGCGCTTGTTGGTGGATCCAGGAATAAATGTGTCGCCTTACCTTAGCCAGGTGGTCAGTCAGTGGAGGCTCCCTGGATCCTGGTTGTGGGGGGGGGGTCTGCCATGGCCGCAGTTGCAGTGGCTCCTTCCCTGCGCCACCTCTCTGCTCTGCCACATACACTGCCACATGCGGCCGGCCTGCCCGCACAGTCGCAGCTCTGTCATCCGGTGGCCGCATGCTCCTCAAGGGATCCTTGGGATGCCCCAGCGGGCTGTCCTCTACAGTGCCTGATTAGAGGGCCTCGTCTGCCTGATGTTTTAGCAACAAGATTGTTTTATCCCATAGGCTTCAATGTTAATAATAGTTCCATTTTAATTCACTATCAAATAAACCGTTGCTTATATTCTGCAGTAAAGTCTATTTTTAGATTTATTTTTTTTTAAAGCATTTTTTTAAAAAAATTCAAAATTATATTTTTTTGCGATCGGCCTGAATAGTTTGAAGTTCGCGAACTTTCGAACAGCCGATGTTCGATGCAAACATCGAACCGGCAGCCCATCCCTAGTAAGGGACATATACAGGGTTATTCAGAGAGCGTGAAAAGCAGGAGAATGACTGGAGAATGAAAAATTCTAGGTCAAAATAGCCAATTTGGAAAGTGAGATGAAAGGGAGAATTTTTCTGGTTTGGCTATTTTGACCTAGAATTTTTCATTCTCCAGTCATTCTCCTGCTTTTCACGCTCTCTGAATAACCCTGATAGTTATGTATGTGAATGTATGGCTGTGTGTAAATGCATGTATTTGTCTTTAAGCAGACTGCTGTTGGTAAAACTCTGCATCTGTGTTCTTGTTGCAGTCTGGCGTTTCCCCCTTGCCCTGCACCCAAAAGGCTGGTATTGCTTCTAGAATCGCCACATTATCTGCTGCCTGCACTGCACAAAGAAAAAATGACTTGTAAAATTGCCTCTGTCCTTAAAGGGTTAATAAATGAGTATTTATTAGGACACGAAAAATAGTCATAATAATCACCGTTTTTCCCTGGCCGTGAGAGTACCCCCACCTATTTTTCCAGAAAAAAAGCACTGGATATACCTATGGTTTGGCGAGAGCCCACAGATCATTCCAGTGACTGTTACTTCTGCACGATTCCGCCAAGATTTGAAGGTTATAGAGGAACGGTATCAGGGTAGATGGGATGAACATATGATGGCTGACTATTGTTGGAGCATCAGGCGAGATTGAACACTCCAGGAAAAGCTATAAGCGTAAATTTGTATCTTGAATGCTACCTAACTTGACTACTTGCACCCAATTGGATTTTTAGGTTAAATTTGAATTTGACATTCAGGTAATTTTTTCATTGATTTCCATTGTGTGCACATTTTGTATGGTTTTTGAGACAAAGGGAGTGTATCCTGTACCTTAAAAAATTGACATGACAGACAAACTGGGGTAATTTTTGTATTCAGATGCCACCAGTTAGTCAGATCTAACTCAACGAAAATGCTGTTCGCCAGTGTAATAAATGCTAAGGTAATGCCCGAATGAAACAGCATTAAAAATTGTTTTGGAATTTAGGAGCCAGATCCAAATGTTAGGAGTCAGGTAAAATTTTCATCGGTGAAACAAATAGCAAAAGATATGCTGTACTCTGTACATATTGTATCAAACACTGAGAATTAAATCTGACATTTAAATAATCAAGTGGTCATAAAAATTCACAACTTACCTCTGACACTCACACAGATATGCAAAGAATATGCTCTCTCACCTATACATACTTCCAAACACAGGTATGAATATATGCACATATTCAAGTAAGCCTAAATGCATTTATTATTCAAAAGATTTTACTTGTTTCCTCTCCACTCCTATATTTCAGTAGACCTCACCCCTCTCCTGAACAAAATCTCTAAAATATACCATTGACGTCTCTCTAACCATATGCAATGTGGGGTCCCTTACCCACAGTCAGAAAGGCTCCCCTTGCTATCAGTATCCTGAAGGAGTACGGATTCTGGCCCAAACCCACCCAGTCAATAGAGTTCCTTGAAGGGTGAAAACAAAATCTGGACTGTCTTTATTCAAGGTTTACGATTAGAAAAATACACATGGGGAATGTACAGAATACAATGGTAAAAACACACCCCAGCGTTTCAATACTGAATAGCCTCCCAATACCTTCCCCCTCCCACACGCCCGCCCTGGTGTAACAAAGCCTGACGAAGGGACAGAGAGATCTGGTTTAAGCCAAATCCTGGGAAATGTGATGGAAGCATGGGGAAACCAAGGAATAATTTACGTACAGATTACACATAGCGAAAACAGCACAGTGTATACCATACAGCGCTCTGCAATAAATAATTAGGGAATAATAATATAACATAGACATCAGGTGATAGTGCACAGAAAACACAAACACCCGTTTCGGACAAATTCAGACGAAACGCACATGTCCAATTCCTACCTGTGCCGTAATTCTCCGTCCTGGCCCCTGTGCCTGTACTTTTCCTCTGTTCTGCTTACAGTGTCCCCCCCCCATCCTTCCTAACTGACCCCTGTGCCAATTGTTTCTTCATTGTTCCCCTGAGCCACCACTTTACCTCCCAGAGCTGTCTTTAACATGGGGCAAAAAGGGCAGTTGCCCAGTCATTGTTGTGGGGCCCAAGGCAGCTGCCCCGTGAACTCTGTGGCTCGTCGATCGCGAATCCTCTGCCACCCACTGATGTCATCGCAAATGGGTGCGATGACATCAGAAACAGGACTTCACCCCAGCTGGCCAGGGAATTCCCTATGGTGGGTGTAGAGGGGTTTTTGGACTCCGTATCTCCAGAACCCTAAAACCTAGAAGGCCAAGTGAGCATTGTTGGAAATGCCAAAGCATGGACCATCCAATGATACCAAACATGACCAATTGTTGTATGAAAAGGAAAAAAAATAGGCACCAAGGTAGTCACCAAAAGTGAAACACATGTCACTGTGCCTCCAGAACTGCTTTTGGGAAATGGGAATTTGAATAGAGACAGTATGACCAGTGTTAGTGAGAATTCGTCCACCATGCCGGGTAGATTAGCCTGATGCAAAACAGACTCCCAGAGAGACTGGAAAAGGTAAAAACTCAAACAAGTTTCCTTTGCTTGGGAGAACAAACTGTACATGTAAACCCAAAGGGTTTACAATTTGCCAAACAAAGCTGCCCAAGACAAGCATGCCAAAATCAAGGATTTTATTCCAGAACCTGTCCCGAGCATGGAAAGCTGTCAAAGTCCAGTTAAGGCTACCAGTCTGCAAGGAAGACAAAGTGACCAGATACAGAGGAACTGTGAGAGAGACTTTATTCCATCGGGGCATGTGATTACCCACCTAAAAGACTATGATTTAATGGAGAAAAGCAAACAGAAAGCCTGCTCCACCTGCGCTTACGTGGAGAAGTGGCATTTGACCAATAAAAGGCCAAGATTGTGCCGCACAAAGATCAAATAGAGACTTTGTTCTGTCAAGCAACGTGAATGCTTGTGTAAAAGACAATGTGGAGAGGTGGCCTGTGACCAATAAAGCCCAAAATGACTGCAGTGATCAAAGAACTGGCAATGGGCAGAAGAATAATTTAAGTGCAAGGAGAGATGCCAATCACTACCCTGCAAAGGAGACTGCTCCTGGGGATACAGAGATGACAACATGCGGCAAAGCAAACCAGCAGCCCATACAAATGGACTATATGGACATTGCCCCTGAGTCGCACAATGAACAGCGGACAAAAGACTATCACCCTAAAGCCTATGGATCGACAGAATTGACTAAAGAGTTCTCAAATGAGCAAATTCGTGCACTGTCTCTGTTAGGAACATTATGGGGATGGGAGGGGTACAAGAAAAATAATTTTGGAAACATTTCCCCAAATGAGGCATTACTGAATGCAATGGGGTGTTTGTGTTTTACAGGTTTGTCACTGGTCAACCATTTGGTGTGTCCTAGTTTAGGAGTTCGTTCGTGACCATGTTATTCAGTAAAATTTATTATCAGGGTTATTCAGAGAGGGTAAAAAGCAGGAGAATGGCTGGAGAATGAAAAATTCTAGGTCAAAATAGGCGATTTGTAAAGTGAGATGAAAGGGAGAATTATTCTGGTTTGACTATTTTGACCTAGAATTTTTCATACTCCAGTCATTCTCCTGCTTTTCACGCTCTCGGAATAACCCTGTATGTGTTTATGTCTGAAAATACTGTGTTTTTCCAATTCGTGATGTTGCAATAGTTGAGGGTGTTTAAAAGGAGGGTAACTCACAATAGGTAAATGGGGAGGTATCTTATAGATGATTGATTTATGACATAAGTCAAAGGGTGGATTGTAGTGATTGTGGATGAATTGTGTCATAAATCATCATATTTAATTATATATTGAGTGTTATACCAAAGAGGGAACACTAGGGGCAGTGTGAGGCTTGTTGCCCTGTGTGGCTAGCTTACATCATTATAAGCCAGCCTACTCTAGAGTGGTTACCTCATACTGTTTGGTGACACCCACTGGGGTAAAAGGTGTATACATTTTTGGTGAGAGGGATGCCACTCTGGTGGGGGGAGACAAGACGCTAGTCCAACCATGTTTTGATTCAACCAGGAGTTCCAGGAAGAGATCAGCCTTTTTGTGATTTGGCTTGGACCTTGAGAGCACATGGCTTGCCATGTGCTGTGCATTCCTTGATTTGGTAAATGATTGTTGCTCTTGTACATCACTTTACCTATGCTGAGGTTTGTTTGGTATCGCGTAAATAGGAAGGCAATTCTTGCACATGTTTTTTAAGTATTTAAGAATTGCCTTCCTATTTACGCGATACCAAACAAACGCTAACCATTGTTAAAGATCTACAGGTACCAACATCATCACTTCTATGTAGTTTAGATGTTGAAGGGCTTTACAGCTGTATCCCTCATAATGAAGGCTTGCAAAATGTTAGAACATACTTGATGAAACATTGCAGGATGCCTTTGAAACAAATTGACTTCATAACCAAATTGTTGAGATTTGTGTTAACCCACAACTACTTTTTGTTCAAAAATAGGTGGTATATACAATCACAGGGAACAGCGATGGGAAGCCCTTGTGCTCCGACATATGCAAACTTATATACAAATTCTTCCTCCCATACTCCTAAATATAACTCAAGAAATAACCCTTTCCTATCGAACATAATTTTATGGAAACGCTACATAGACGATATAATGGTTATATGGGGAGGCACAGAAAATGAATTTATTGACTTCAAAAATGTTCTGAATCAGAATCCCTATAACCTTAAATTTACAAGTGATATTCAATCACAGAAATTGAACTTCTTGGACATTGCTATCTCAAAAACGAACAACAAAAAGGAGGGTGAAAGGAGTTTATCCACAACGATTTATAAAAAGGAGACAGCTACAAACAGTCTCTTAAATTGGAAAAGTCATCATCCACTTCCACTGAAACGCGGTATACCTTTATAGCCAATATTTAAGGTTAAAAAGAATATGTTTGGAGGAATCAGAATTTGTTGAAAGAGTCAAAACAAAATTTCAGGGACAAGGGTTTCCCAAATAAAATCTTGAAAAATGCGTATAATCGGGTGTTACATATCAGAGAGACTTTATTGCAGGATAAAAAACGAGGCGATGACACTTCCCTTATTAGATGTGTTGGCAATTTTGATGGAGGTTGGCAGAAGGTTAAGAATATCATGGAAAGATTTTGGCCGCTAATTACTTGGGATCCCCAGCTTAAGGAGGTTTTATCCCCGCATGCTACTATAACAGCACGAAGGTGCCAAAATATCAAAGATACAGTAGTTAGAAGCCATTATCAAAGTGAAATTAACTCCTGCAAAACTTGGTTACATAATAAACTGCATGGTACCTACAAATGTGGGCATTGCAGTGCATGTAAACATATTCAACAGAACTCTGGAAAACTCAAGGACTCCATGGGAACGAATGAATTTAAAATTAAATCATTTTTCAATTGCAACACTAAAGGTTTGGTGTATGCAATTATATGCAAATGTGGAAAACTCTATGTTGGTAAAACATTCAGACCCTTTAAACAACGCATTCTTGAACATATTCGATCAATCCGCAATCATTTGGATACCTCAGTTGCTAGACATGTACAACAACACCATAACAACGATCTAAATGCCTTAAAATTCTGTGGAGTGGAAAAAGTGGCAAGATTACAACGACAAGGAGATTATGATCTCCATTTAAGGAGGAGGGAATGTGTTTGGATCTACCAACTCAACACCCTTAGCCCGAATGGACTGAATGAAGGATTTAGTTTTACTCCGTATATAGGAACTTAATAATCGACTTTACACAAAAAACTATTCTATCCATGACAATAATACCATGGTGTATAGTAAGTAACGTGTAACAACTACAAAGGAGCATTATTGATTAACTTTTCATGTTAATTAAAACTTTTTAAGATTCAATGAGGCACAAATATTACCTAATAGAGTTCTGAAATATAATTATTGGGAACAGAGAGTCCTTAGCCAACTTGACTGATCAATCCCATTGGGGGGGGTCGCTTAACTAAAAGGCAATATAACCTAGCGAATTACCAGATGGAGAATTACCATAAAGATCACCATATATATAATTATAATATGGTATGCTAATAATCATCCCACTACTAACGAAGACGTGAGGATTGATCCCTCTAGTAACACTGATATAAGTGCACGACATAAATAGCGAAGGGTCCACTTAATTGTGGAATGGAAAAGCTGCATGAGAAATCTGATTGGTAACTGCAGTCATGTGATCGGAACTAATGGGAGGTTTTGAAACGGGTCCGAACACCGAATGGTGGAGGAACGAATTACAACTGACTATTTTAGTTAAAACATTTTGATCCTCATGGCGACCCGTACTATGCCGTTTGGAGATCTGAACCCAATTATTGTCAATTAAAAATCTGCCTCAAAAACTATTTAAATGGATCCCGAAATGAGGATCACCAGAGCTCCTGATGAAATTGCCGCTAGTGCGGCAGAGAAACGCGCGTTGAGCAAGTTCATGCTAATATAGCAGAATTACAACTAAAATTATCAATAGGATGTTAATGAGGTTTTTCAGTTACAAAATGTTTTGCCTATGAGGCTTCCAATATTGATTTATGATTGTGACAGCCTAAGCTTTAATTGTCGATACTGGTGATTCATCTTACCATTTGTGGTGTTTGGATGGCTCAAAGATACAAGTGTGGTTATATTAGAATTTATCTTAAACAAATTCTGGATAATTAAACAATTTTGACTGGGAAACGTGGACTAACAATAGCGCTGCTCGTTATTGAATAATACACGCCTGCACCTAATGTCCACTGTATTTATTTGGGGGAAATTTGGAACATATATTCATGTACCCTATAAAGGATTACCAGGCGTTGGTATTATGTGATGGAATCGGTACTTTTTTGACTTAAGATAATAATTATTTACAAACTATTGTTGTGACTAATTTGCCTTGTATATTAGCGGTTGTCTCTGGCAAAAATCCCGAAGATTGATTGGTATGTACTCAAGGAGTGCTGTGACTAATTAATGCTGTTTTACATCTAGATCATTAAATTATCAACTCACAACTCATGTCTGTAATTCAGCCAGAATTTTAAAGAGATATGTAATGTGTATGATGTGAGGTGGGAACATTGAATACAACCTTTCTAAAGTTTATAACTCCATCAAATGAGTACGAATCCTCTTGGCTCGACTATAGGAAGTATTAAGCAATCACAGTCAATCACTACCAAGGATAAGCAGCCAAATTGAGTGTGTATACAAGAGCATCTAGCAATATTTTGATTTAGAAGGATTTAATGCTGTATTCATCATATACCACACACGCATTGTTTAAATTACCCCAAATGTTTAATCACTTTATGAACCACTTCCACCATATACTCTATATGAATTGGTCAAACACCCCAAATGTTTAACAATTTGTTGATACACGGCTACCTCTGATACCGAATTGTATCGAAATTAAGTAACTGAATTGCTATAGGCAGATCACTGTCATTGGATTAAATTACTAAAAAGTGGTGCAATTATGGGGGGCGTGTCCGGCGGCTAACCAAGATGGCCGCGTGATCCCGGAGCTCCGCACTCATCCCAGCTTACATTAGCGAATCTGCAACTTAGCCCGATCGACCCTGGCTCTGAGTGATCCCCTCGGGTCCCGGACTGCACCAGGTATCTGGAGATGCCCCCAAAACCAAAAAAATCCCTACCTCCGGCCGTCTTCACCCCTTATTTGCCGATCGCACGCCAGGCTCGGAACTTGCCGCCTCACCTAAGATGGCGGCCACCTCCTCGTGCTCTCCCGACAGCGGCCCGGCCACGAGAGGTGACATAGAGCGATTACTCTCAGCGTTTCGCTCTGACATAAAGGGGGATATACAGGAGGGTCTGGCGGCAGTGAGGGCCGAGATCGATGCGGTGGGGGCTCGGACGGACGCTCTAGAGCGGGCAAACGATGCCTCAGTAAAAGTCTATAACGACATGGCTCAACATCTGGAGACCCTTACGGAGGAAGTTCACCAACTACAGAGGGCACAAGAAGATCAGGATAACAGGTCCCGGCGGAACAATGTACGCCTCAGGGGAGTCCCAGAAGATGTTACTGACCTACAGGACTTTATGCACAGGTACCTGCTCAGTCTGTTGCCCGATACCCCCCCGGAACACTGCTTATTTGACAGGGTACACAGAGCTTTAAGACCCAAGCCGCGACCTGGTGACCGTCCTAGAGATATTATCGCTAGATTCCATTATTACGGGATAAAAGATGCGGTGGTCGCAGCCGCTAGAACGCAAACGCCGTCTATTGATAACGTTCTGCCGAAATTGTTTATTGATCTCTCTCCTACGACTCTACAAAATTGCCGCTCCTTTAAACCTATCACGGACCAACTGATTGCGCATAACATCAGATACCGCTGGGGGTTCCCGTTCAAACTTGTGGTATCTCATCACGGAGCTACGCATGTTCTGGAAGATCTGCAGAGAGCTGACCGCTTTCTTCACGCCCTGGGCCTAGCAGAAGTGAGACCCTCCCCGTCACGAGAGAGGCCCTTCACACCGCAGAGGATGGAGACGGAATGGTCTCAGACCTCACTAAACAACCGTCGGCGAGACCCTCGCCGACTCCTCCACCATGACTGATGTCTCCTCATTCCGCCTCACGAGGCCTACACGAGGTAGCAGAGCCTCTGCCGTTATTGTAACACATCTTGAATATGGAACTTATCTGAAGTTTTTAAACTACAACCTCATTGGGATGATGAGCTCCTGGTTGGATCCAAACGAGGTCAGGATATTGACACAGGTGACACCACCTGGTGGATGTCGCCGACCACCCTCCGCCCAGGGCTCTGGGCGCCCTTCTCGGATTTCTCCCTGAAGTGGATAATTACGGGGTATGGATGATACCCGAGACTGTCTCCCTACTGGATGGGATCTTTGTTGGATTGTTCTTTTTTACGATCCGAGTTCGACTGTGTGTAGGTTCCTTTTTTCTACGATTTATTTTGCTCTTTTTTTTTCTCTCTCTTTTTGCAAACATTTTTACCTTTTGGTTTTTTTCCCATTTTTTTTTTTTCTCTCTTTTCTTTTTCGATCAAGGTCTCGAAAGGTCAGGTAAACTGTGGTCATTTGTTAATGTATGTGTAATGGTATACCGCGCAGGGGATCTAGGTTTTCAACTGCCATTTTCTCCAAGCAAACTGTGGTCATCTGTTAATGTATGTGCAAGGGTATACCGTCTAGGTGTTCTAGGTTTTCAAATACCATCTTCTCCTGCCTTCACTCTATTGCCCTGTTTAACCGTGACAAAGTTTATTAGCTCCCAGCTGCTCCCCTATATTTGTTCCTTCAATGCCATTACATGTAATTTCACATAATGTAAAAGGGTTTAATAATCCAATGAAAAGACGTAAGGCAATGCGATCATACGTTTCGTTGGGAGCGGATATTCTCCTCCTCCAGGAAACGCATTTCGCTCAGGGTAAATCCCCTAGATTTTTTGATAAACGATTCCCGCTGCATTACCACGCCTGTGCTCCTACGAAACACCGGGGAACCTCCATTTTTTTCCGCTCCCGCGTTAATTTTGTCCTTCGTAGAAAGGTATTAGATAGGAGGGACGGTTTCTGTTTCTTCAGGGCACTATTGACAATAGACCGATAACACTCCTCAACGTCTATGCTCCCAACACCAGGGACCCTGCTTTTATGACCGGCTCCTAACTTTGCTAGAGCCTTTCCCTGGGGGGAGGTGATCATCGGGGGTGACTTTAACTCCATCCTGGACCGGTTTTAGATAGATCTACCACCCCTACTCAGTCTGATTCTCACCCTAACCGCCCACTTCTTAAAGATTTTCTGCAACAAACCCAAATAGTAGATGCTTGGCGCCTTTTGCACCCCACGACAAGGGATTACACGTTTTACTCCCACCCGAATACAACATACACGAGAATTGATTATGTCTTTGTCCCCAGCGAGCGGTGAGAGATGTGCTATCTGCCAAGATCCATGAGATCACTTGGTCGGATCACGCCCCTCTCAGCGTGGTCTTGGCGGATGGCTCCAGGAGCTCCCCCCCCTCCCTGGCGCCTACCAGACGCCTTGTTGTTGAGGCCGGAAGTCACAACGGAACTGGACCTAGCGTTAGCAAACTTTGTTCTGGATAACAACCCCGACCACTATCAACCAGACCTGTTGTGGACCACCCATAAAGCGGTCCTACGGGGCCGACTTATAGGTCTACAAGCGGCCCACTATAAGAAACTACGCACCCAAATGACGGACCTGACCGCTACCCTCGCTACTTTAGAGAGATCGCATAAAACTCAACCGGACCCTTTGATTTGGAACAGAATAGTGACTACCAGGGGGGAACTGAATTCACTACAGACGGAGAGGCACTAGGTGACCTCCGTAGGGTCGGACAGCTATTTTTTGAGAAGGGAAACAAACCAGACGCCATGCTAGCCCGCAAACTGCGCGCCCTGCGTAAGCGTAACTCTATAGCGAAAATCCAGAGATCAGAGAAGCCCCCGGCAGTAACTCCATCAGAAATAGCGGAGGAATTTGCGCGCTATTATGCTAAGTTGTATGACGGTACGACAGCCCCACCTGATGACCAGAAACTACAAAAGATTCGCTCCTTTTTTAGAACAACTGCCTCTACGTATGTTGTCCCGACCACAGGCGAACGAGCTGGCGACTCCAATTACCACTGAAGAGATCCTCCCAATACTGAAAGAACTCCGTACATCTAAAGCCCCAGGCCCGGACGGGTTTAGCCCCCTATATTATAAGAAATTCCGAACCCAATTAGCCCCACTTTTAACTAATATGTATAACGGCTTCTTAGAAGGCAAAACCCCTCCCAAGGAACTGCTGGCCGCCTCCATAGTGGTGATTCCCAAGGAAGGGAAAGATCCTTCTACTTGCGCCAGCTACCGCCCGATATCATTACTGAATGTAGACATGAAAATCTATGCAAAGGTCTTAGCTACGCGTTTGAGTCGTCACCTACCCTCACTAGTGCACCCGGACCAGGTCGGTTTTATCCCGTCTCGCGGTGCCCCTGACAATATTCGCCGCACGGTGAACCTACTCTCTATAGCGCACGCTTCCAAACAACCGTCCTTACTGCTTTCCCTCGACGCCGAGAAGGCTTTCGATAGAGTGGACTGGACATATTTATGGGAGGTCTTGAGGAGATTTGGTGTGGGGAGGGGATGATAGGGGGTATTCGGGCACTTTACACTTCGCCAACGGCCTCAGTAATGACTATGGGAGGGAGATCGAGACCATTTGACATCTTAAATGGTACGCGTCAAGTTGCCCCCTGTCTCCACTTCTGTTCGCCCTATGTCTAGAACCCCTGGCGGAACAGATAAGAGGTCACCCAGATATCTCGGGAATAGCAGTGGGCGACAAAAACTACAAACTAAGTCTATTCGCAGACGATATCTTACTCACGATAACCCGACCTCTTGTTTCATTACCGAACCTATACGGTTGCCTCTCCTCCTTTGGTGCCCTCTCTGGCTACAAAATTAATATTGCTAAATCTGAAGCGTTAAATATTTCTTTGCCTCAGGAGGTTGTTACACACTTACGGGAATCATTCACCTTTCGTTGGTGTCCCCATCGACTCCAATACCTGGGGATCTACCTCACCGCTCACGTGCCACAGCTATACGCCTATAATTACCCTGACATGATTAAGCACATCAAATCCCTACTGCGGCAATGGTCCTCCTACTCCATCTCCTGGATGGGCCGCATTTATGCCCTTAAAATGACAGCACTCCCGAAGCTTCTGTATCTTTTTCGCACCTTACCGTCCCTCTACCTCTGACGATACTACCCGACCTCCAGTCAGCCTTTTACCGATACGTATGCAAGGGAAGAAACCGAGAGTTTCCAGACTGATACTACGCCGTCCTAAGAAACATGGGGGCCTTGCTGTCCCTGACCTAGCCCTGTACTATAAATCGGCACAGTTGACGCAACTCCTCCAATGGTCCTCTAGAAGAGGTAGGGTCTGTTGGGTTGACATTGAGAATGACTATGTTGCCCCCTCATGCTTATCACAGGTTCCCTGGAGACAAATCTCTGCGGTAGAAAGGGGTCGTTTGTTGCCTACCACTGCTCATTCATTAGATATATGGTCTAAAGTCAAATATGTATGTCCCTCACCACCACTACCTCTGGTCTGTTGCCCCTGCGAGATAACCCGCTCTTCCCCCCATGGAATGGGGAGGAGGGCCGAGCTTTTGAGTGGTGGCTTAGGAAAGGCTTTACGACCCTAGGAGCGGTGCTACTGCAGGGGAAATTTCCCCGGTGGGAATACTTTAGAGAGTCACATGATATCCCTTTACGAGAGTTTCATCGATATTCTCAAATCCGACATTTTGTACGTAGTCGCCTAAATATAGGCACCCCGGTTGAGACTCCATTCGAACGCCTAGTAATGAGAAGCTCAAGCACAGCAGGAGCGATATCCCAAATATATAGTCTTCTCCTCTGCCCGTCTCTCGACCGCCCGTGCTCGTACCAGCTCCTATGGGAAGCAGACCTGTGTCGCCAATTAACCAGAGAGGAATGGGGGCAATAACGGAGTCCTCGATGGGGATAACAACATGTACTCTGATAAAAGAAAATTGCTATAAGCTCCTCTCCAGGTGGTACCTGGATCCAGTTCGCTTACAGAGAATCTATCCCGCACTAACTGGCTTGTGCACAAGGGGTTGTGGCCAGCGTGGAACGTTTTATCACATGTGGTGGAGTGTGGGCTGGTAATAGTATTGTGGTCCTCAGTTTTCGCTATGATCTCCAGAGCTCTGGGTCTGCCAGTACCCCCTGACCCCGCTTTGGCCCTGCTTAATAGCCCGTCCCGACGTCATGGTCTGCCTCGCTCCTCCCTTCGCCTAGCCCATCGTATATGTACATCTACTCGAATATGTATTGCCCGCTCCTGGAAACGAGACCTCCCCTCCATACCGGAGATAGAGGCGAAGGTGTGGTATATATATAAAATGGAACGTCTAACTGCTCAACTGCACGATACGCTTCAACAATGCACGAAGATCTGGGAACCTTGGCTCTCGACACAGACCATCACGTAGTTGGTTATAGAACTGTCGGAGCTAGAGACCTTGATCTATAAACTTAGGGAAATATATATAATTATTTTTTTTATTTTTTTATTTTCTCTTCTCCTCTCCTTATTTCTTCTCTCTGTATATTATTTATGTAGTTAATATTGTAAGTTTTATGCAATTGATACGCAAGTCCTTCTGCGGCATATTCATGTCTCAGAGAAAGAAAGCAGGTTCAGTCTCTTTATATTATTTGCTTACTTCTGTTGCTGCCTCCCTGAGATTATGTATCGCTCTATGGGCTTCCATGAGCGCCGTGTTGCTGTATTACTGAAAAAACAATAAAAATCGTGTTTATAAAATAAAAAAATAAAAAGTGGTGCAATTATTTTAATATATATCAATAAAGGTTTGATTTTATTATTAATGCAATAGGGATTCACTTTCCTCGGTTTGAGGAAGTTTGTGTCTACTAATAAGGGTGTTTAGTCACCAAATCCCGGTTGAAAGTTCTCAAATTGCTGCGGGGAAGATTTTCTATCCATCTCTGCATTTTGTTAAGGATTCTAATGCTGCATTAATTTATTTAATTTTTTTTCGTTTTAAATCATTTTATTTGTTCTGGGTTTTTTTTTTTCGTTTCAGATAATTTTGTTCAGCTTTTTTCCGTTTTAAAACCTTTTGTTCTGGTTTTTATTTTTATAGTCAGACCATTTGGGTCAGTATTTTTGCGTTTTTTTAAATCGTTTTGTTCATTTTTGTTCTTTTCATACCATTTTAATATGATTAAATAAAGTTGTGCAATGCATATTCATTAGAAAAAAAGGATCTTTATTTAATAAAAAACAATAGAATCGGCAGAATTACTGTAGACATAAATATCGGATCATCCAAAATACCATTAGTTTAAGTCAAAACGAATAGACACTTTGAAACGAAGAGAACAGACGTTCCGAAAAACCTGAAAATTTCCGATATCACGAAAAAAAAGTCGATCCGAAAAACGAGCCAAAACAAAAATCGGCCGACACGATCTGAAACGAAAATTTTAAAACCTGAACGAGCCGATCGGAAACGAATCGGAAAAAATATAAAATCTTTGCACATCCCTAGTTGAAGAGGGCAATGTGGAAGTAAAGGCATCATTCTTGGGCTTCTTTCCAATTGCTGGAAAGACTGCTGCTGAGCTCACAGAAAATATCCTGTAACATCTGGAGGGAGACGGACTCAATAAAAGTCTTTGTCGTGGTCAGGGATATGATAACGCTGCAACCATGGCAGGGATTCATGGTGGTGTTCTGGCAAAGATAAAAGAGATTAATCCCAAGGCTTTGTTTATACCATGTGCAAACCATTCTCTGAACCTTTGTGTGGTGCACTCATTTGGAAGTGTTGCTTCCTGTGTGCCATTTTTTTGGAACATTGTAAAGAGTGTATTCCTTCTTTTCTGTTTCTTTGCATCGTTCCGATCTGCTGATGGACAATTTAGGTGTGACAGTGAAACGACTTTCCCAAACAAGAATAATGCTCATAATGATGCTGTGAAGCCAGTGAGGGCAAATTTTGAAAAACTGACATCAACCCTTGAAAAACTGTGGACACGAGGATCAGCTCAGATGTTGCTGTCTGCCGTATGTGATTTTACCTTTTTGTGTTACCTTTCGTTCTGGAAGAAGTCAATATCACACAGAAGTATTTGCAAACACTGGGACTCACTCTAGAAAAGTGCATTGTGAAGCTACAAGCTCTGAAAGCGTTTCTTGCTGATCAGCGCAATGAAATTGTGGAGAAGGCCATTCGTTATGCAACTATCCATGTGAGGAAATGGACATTTCTATGGAGAGAAGAGGGAGAGTAAAGCGCCGGAAAACAATGCCAGGAGAGAAGGCAAAGGATGCTGGTCTCAAATTGCCAGATGAATTGAAAAGGGCCATGTTTGAGTGCCTTTAACGGTTCCATCAGGAGTTAGACATTCGTTCTAGGGCAATTGAGAAAATCCTTTCAACCTTTGCTGTTATTCAGCCAAACACTTTGGTTGTTGCAACAGCAATAGATCTTCGGAATTATGCTCCAAAACTGAGATTTTTGATGAATTCTCTAATGAAGACATCTATGTTGAAATTGAACGCCTTCGGAGGCATTTGGAAGCTGCCAAGATCAGCGTGGAAGAGGCAAAGAAATGGACTGCATTGCAGTTTCTGGAGTTTATTGTTAAATGGGATTTTTGTGAATCTTTGCCAAACTTGTCACTTTGTTTGAGATTCTTTTTGACTCTCTGCGTGTCCATTGCGTCATGTGAAAGTCGTTTTTCCAAATTAAAATTGATAAATTACTTTCACTCCACCATGAGTGAGACAAGGTTGACACATCTAGCCATACTTTCAATTGAACATGATTATGCAAAGAAAATTAGCTTTGATAAGGTCATTGATCAATTTGCAGCAATGAAGGCTCGAAGACAGAGGCTGTGAATCCTTTCAAAGTACCTTTGTAGATTAGACGGAGTGTCCTCATTTTGACCTCTGGTATTTGTTTATAGAAAGCAAAGCAGTATTAGCTTAGTTCAACTGGTCTTCACGGTTAACGTTATTTACCTAAACTTATTTATTTCTAAATCATTTATTTTTCATGGTTCTAGTTTTTTCAAGTTGACATACAATTTACACAATAAATATTTTTGAAAACCTTTAAAAATTTTTTTTTTTTTTTTACATTTTAAAGTTGGGGGGTGCCAGTCGGCACGCTCCATTCGCTGCTGCGGCACAGTCTAGTTCAGGCTGTGTCCTTTCCAATGACAACTCACTTGACCTCGTGCGGTGTACAAATCAGAGATGTGGGTGCTAAAGTCCCTTTGTCTCTCCTCACTGCAGTGCCACGGACTAGGTTGTTCATGAAGCAATGCGTTGCATCATCAGCTCCACACTTGCTAGCAGTGTGGAAAATGAGAAGGTGAGCTAGTGCAGTATCACTGTTCACTTTTTAATTGTCTGAGGGGAAAAAAAAAGCTAAATATTTTATATACCAAGATACACACTGACTGAGGAAGCGATTTCATTGCGAAACGCGTTTCAGTGGTATATATTATTTATTTTATTGGAATAAACCGTTTAACACTTTTATTTCATGGTCCTGGTGTTTGTTTGGTACAGAAGAGCACTGCAAAACATTCATCCAGGGGGGATCCGGTACCCCTTCAATTCTACCGGCTGTGAATACATCTGGTGTCCGAGAGAGGTGACACCTGGAAATGTGAGTTCACACTTTTTATGACGTAAAAGTTTTATTTATATCAAACTGGCTGCACCATGTTTTCTGCCTTCTATGTTTCCTTGAGGTAAGAAGGGCATAGGAATAAGGAACACTGCTTTTGTTTGAAGGAAGCGCCGTCTCTACCACAATTTTCCCCAAAACTGTTGTTCCGGTGGTTTGAGGTACACCACTGTGTGGAAAGACACGGCTGCTGATTCATATAAGAAATGCATTTTAAAACTGGGCAAATTACTTTTGTTTTAAATTATTGCACAGTTCACTTTGTCCACTGGGTGGCACTGGATACACGTGCACTATTACCCTGTATATTAACCCTTTCCCGCTACAGGGTGTACTATGCCAGGCCTGTGGCGGGTTAGCCTTGAAGCCGCGGGCGTACTAGTATGCCCAGTTAACTTCAATGGGCCTCCTCTGGTCCTATTCACTAACTGGCGCTCAGCGCGCTCCATTCGCTGCTGCGGGACAGTCTAGTTCAGACTGTGACTTTTCCAATGACACCACACTTGACCTCGTGCGATTTACAAATCAGAGCTGTGGGTGTTAAAGTCCCTTTGTCTCTCCTCACTGCAGAGCCACGGTCTAGGTTGTTGATGAAGCAATGCGTTGCATAATCAGCTCCACACTTGCTAGCAGTGTGGAAAATGAGAAGGTGAGCTAGTGCAGTAGCACTGTTCACTTTTTAATTGTGTGGGGGGGAGATAAAATAACAAATAAAATAATAATAATTTTATTTTTAATTTGAATCTAATGTGGTTATATTTGGTATCACTGGAATATCTGCAATATAGGCGGTTATTCAAAGAGATCCGAATTGTGGCCGAAAAGGTAACCGAACACTGAAATTCAGCGTACGCTTACCTTTCCTGGCCATTCAGAGAGCAGGCAGTTTGCCAAATCTTGGCGAATTGCCTGCACATACGGTGCCTGTTCGAGCGCAGTGAAATCCCCATAGAGAAGCAATGCTTTGTCTATTCAGAGAACACAAAACAGCAGGGAAAAGTTGCCGAAATGCCCTGCTGTTCGGTGGTTTCATACGACAGAGTTATTCAGGCGTTTCTCATAGGCTTCAATGTTAAAAATATTCCCGGTTTAATAGCCCCTCTAGCCCTTAGGGCTCCAGAGATATAGTGGTCTAAACGATTGTAAAAAAAAAATTATATATTATTTTACAGAGCAAGGCGCCCCCTTGTGGCAGGCACCTGTAAAAACATGCCTACTCTGCCTAATTATAAACCTGGCCCTGAGCATTGGTGAATTCCACCGAACCAAAAAAAAAAAATCTCCTATACTCCTAATAAAATTTTCAATTAATAAAAATGTGTCTAAATAAAAAATGAATCAAGAAAACAAAATAGAAAACACTGGGGAATCAATACAACCAGTGTCTACAATGGACTTGACCCTGATAGACAACAGAACTTAGAAAGAGGTAGACACCGGCTACCTATATACAACTTTATTGGACATAAATGTACATTATTATCACAAACCTATAAAAGACATATACGTGTAATCAATCCTCCCATAACAGGGTAGGCTACCATACTATGGTCTTTCAAAAAGAATGTAATATCACCAGGTAATCAAAGAAATGGTTCCATCTATTGGCGAGTATCATGCATTCATGTCTAGTGCCCCCTCACATATATAACCTGAGGGTAGACAGAATGAAAATGTTAATATCCTTGTATTTCCCAAGTATAATACCCACAGCCTCTCCATATCATATTCTAGAGGGTAATTGATAGGACTGCCCTGAACCACAGTTTTTGATCAGAAATTTGAAAACCAAAAAATATATGGTATACCAACAATAGAGGAATCAAAGATCAAGCATCCAGGCAAGCCTTACAGCCATACAATGATACAAGTACCTAGCGACGCCCTCATTGATTAGGGGCAAAAACGGTTAACTGAGACCAAAGGAAGAACAAGGACACCACGGACAGCTGTTAAAAACCCCCATCTCAACACGTTTCACCGCTCACCACATGCGGCTTTATCAAGAGATGATTTTTGCCCCTAATTAATGAGGGCGTTGCTAGGTCATTGTAAGGCTGTAAGACTTGCCTGGATGCTTATGAAGTAAAGAAATGGGGATAGCGCTTCAACTTAAAAGGATGCAGTGTATAAGTGATGTGGTAAATATGGAAAAATGCTCACAAGCAATGGTAGGTCCCTTAAGGAGGATTAGACGTCCTCAAAATACAAAAAAATACAGACAATGGTAAAGTATTGCACAGACTATACTGCTATAGTAAAGTTGTAATGTTCACTACTCACACTTTGAGAGCTGCTAGCTCTCATAAAGACCTCATAGGTGTTCAGGGCCAACCTGTTTGCATCATACTCCCGCACTCAGACCTCCAAGAAAGCACAGGAACATGGGTTGTATACAGGGCAGCCATCAGAAATGATGGGGCCCCCACGTAAACTTCCTCAACCTCTAACAGCTTTTTCCCCTTTCCAAAACAAAAAAGGACATAACACAGGTCCACAGCAATAAAACTCACAGGAATGTGCGGTGTATATGAGCGTAAAACATTTCCCACCTCGCTGTTGTCACGGATGGGCCAGTACTGGGGCGCCTGGCAGCAGATTCCTCGCTGCTCGCTGGCCAGGCGCCGAATGATAACGCTACCGGGTGCGCTCACGTGGGACGCCGGGGGGCGGAGCCTGGCGCTGTGACGCGGAACCGCCGGGTTTAAAACCCGGCTTCACTAGTTCGCCGGTGCCCTGACGTGGTATTCACTTCCCGCAGAGCTCTTGTGTTTTTGGCTAATATCTGTGTATGACTCCTGGCATTGGCAAACGAACCATTCTGTGTATGACTCCTGGCATTGGCAAACGAACCATTCTGTGTATGACTCCTGGCATTGGCAAACGAACCATTCTGTGTATGACCCCTGGCATTGGCAAACGAACCATTCTGTGTATGACTCCTGGCATTGGCAAACGAACCATTCTGTGTATGACTCCTGGCATTGGCAAACGAACCATTCTGTGTATGACCCCTGGTATTGGCATTTACTCTGCTCTTGGTTCTGCCCTTAACGTTGGTACCGAGGTCAGTCTATGTGGCACCCTAAGCACACATCAGATTACCTCTGTTATAACTAAGGTCCTAGGGAGAACATATACTCTAGTCTGTACCTCTGTCTGGTGTTTCCCTTTGTTTATCTATTGCCTGATCAATTATCTATCTAGCTTTACCGACCATTCAAGGATCGGAAGGGTAGAGAGCGGTCTACGAAAAGGGACCACTATCCTGGCAGTCAGAGGGATTCGTGACAATACTCTATTCTATACCTCTGTCTGGTGTTATCCTTGTTTATCTATTGTCTGGTTTATTGTCTATCTAGTTTTGCCGACCATTCAAGGATCGGAAGGGTAGAGAGCGGTCTACGTAAAGGGACCACTAGTTTGTTAGTCAGAGGGATCCGTGACATTACGTCAGGGCCAATGGATCCCGCAGACCTCTCTAACCAGTTGGCACGTATCGCAGCCAGACAAGAGGAACAGGACCATAGAATGGACCAGATTTCTCTCGCTCTGCAAACCCTGTTAAATCGCTCCAATACAGGTACCACAAACCCCCCAGATCCAGTATTACCTAGGGTCAGTCCGGTCTCCCCTGAAGGACATAGGCTTAGTATGAAGGCACCCCTACGCTATGATGGTACACCAAGCCTATGCCGGGGTTTTCTGACTCAGCTTGAGATCTTGTTTGAGAACAACCAGGGTCTTGTATATCTGATAAAGCCAAAGTAGGATATCTGATTAATCATTTAACAGAAAAAGCTTTGTTGTGGGCTACGCCGTTGTGGGAAAATAAGAAACCCATCATCTATGATTATGAGGGTTTTACCTCCGAGTTAAAACGTACCTTTGATCCCTCTAGAAGGGCTACCAATGCGGGTAGATCCTTGTTTCACATTAAACAAGGTAATAAGAGGGTCGCCGACTATGCCATAGAGTTTAAAACTTTGATTTCAGAGGTGCTTTGGCCGAACGACGTTTTAACCTTAGCCTTTACCGAAGGTTTGAACGAGGCTTTCATGTTTGAGCTGGCTCCCTTAAAGTTACCAGAGAATCTGGACCACCTGATAGATTTTTTGTATAGCCATGGACGATCAAATTAGGGAAAGGAGACATCCCAGAGACAGACCCAGAAGGGTCTTGCCTCCTTTACCCTTATTACCCAGACACACCAGTACGTCAGGTAACCCGGAGAATGCTAAAACAGATATGCCAGTCATTGAACCCATGCAAATAGGAAAAACGGGTATTTCAGAAGCAGAAAGAGCGCACAGAAGAGAAAAGGGGCTCTGCTTCTATTGTGCAGGGGCAGATCACTTCCGCCTTCAATGTCCTCAGAGACCCAGGGTTAGCAGAGGTGAATATGGCAAACTGGGTCAAAGAACAGCCAATACCCAGGTTATCGGTTCTCTGTATGCCTCCTTTGTGGATAATGAAAAGAAAAAATCCAGGATTCTGTTACCAATCTCCCTAACCTGGGAGGGGGTTCACCTCAAGACTGAGGCGTTCTTAGACTCTGGGGCCTCAGGAAATTTCATGGATAAGAATTTTGCTGCCAAAAACCTCTTACCTCTGGTTCTGAAGGGGAAGCCTCTAATGGTGGAGGTAAAAGGATAAACGAGACCATACGGCGCATAAAACAATGAACAGATAATTGTATGAACTGCTGGTTAATAGGAGTAAAAGTGAAGGTGTCCTCCAAGATATAAAAGGTGTCCTTAAAAATGCAAAAAATGTCCTTTTAAAATACCAAATAGAGGAGGTAAAAGAGTACAAGAAAATTGTAAAAAGATTAATAAATCAATTAGTGCAAAATAAGTCAGTGGTTTATACTCAAGGGGTGTTGTTGATTGAAGACAAATACATTAATCTTCACTGTGGTGTGGATGTCAAATCTTCTCTTTAAAGGTGTCCCTCAGGGAAAAATAAATAAAGGCAATAATAGTGCAGATGGTCTTACTGAGATGAGATAATTTAATAAAATGAATGTTTCACTCACATTTATTAGAGCCTAAGGGAAATCCAGGCTCAAGGAAAAATAGCTTGTGGCCAAGTATAGGGTGGCACGTCCCTCCTTTCATCTGTGGTGATTACTAGATAAAGCAGAGCACTCCCATAGCGTAACTCTGTGCAATACAGGTGGAGAATTAAATTGAAATTGGTCACACTCACCAGTTATAGAGCCTCTCAATTCCAGGCTCAAGGAGTATCGCCTTGGGTCCTCTTAAGGTGGGGGCCCAAACCTCTTTGATGTAGCAGCAGTTGGTCCAGATGTCCAAAAGGAGGAAAAAGTGGCGAATGCAAAATATAGAAAATGAATTTATTGGAATAAATAAAATCCTGGACAAATTGTACCGAGACGCGTTTCGGCTAAAAGCCTTCCTCAGTCGGTATGTTTAGTGTCCATAAAGTGCAAGTAAAGTAAAAGTGAAAATGAAAGTGTCCTCTTATATAGTATCATTTCCTGCCACATTCAATTTGTTAACTCCCTATTTCCTGTTGGCCGATTTCCGTTCGTTCGGATTTACCCAGAAATGCTTTGCGGTCGTTTCGGAATAAAAACGAAAATGAATACAATACATTGAACGATCGCGGGAAATCCGAATATTTTGAACAATCGCAGCAGTTACGAATCTTTAAAACAATAATCTTATATCGAAAATTTAAAACAAGGCTTAAACCAAGTTGTAGCCTATGTAAAATACGGAGATTCGGAAAAACGGCAGCATTTCGCATCGAAAGTAAACAAAAAGGTCGACCAATAGAATTCTACGAAAAGTCGTAAAGGTTATTATCATGATCGAAATGCACACATAGTCCCGGCATACTAAGATCAAGTGAAATACAGGTCAGGTATATACATACGATACGAAAAAGAAAAGAAAAGCGAAAGAAAATTTCTTTCTTTAATTTCACCATGCGTGAACTGGACAAACCCTTTTTACCCAGAAGTGCTTTGCGAAAATTTTCTTAGTTTCGTTTTCGTTCGTATCCATAGTCTGGGACTTTACCCAGAGAGGCCTTGCGAATACTTATTAGTCTCGTTTTCGTTCGTATAATGAACCTGACTTTTTACCCAAGGTTTACTCGATTTTTTAGGGTATAGTAATTAATGATAATACATCTTTTCGTATATAAGAAGCGAAAGGGACGGGAAAAGAAGGGCGAAAAGTATATAAATTTTCTTTTCGTATCTAGTAGAAATAAAAATAAAAATAAAAAAGTATATATGCTAGAAAGCAAGGATGTTGTCAAATAGATATATTGATAGGGTAGAGGAGTTTTAGTAATGTCTCATCATGGCCGTTCTATATAAAATAGATTGGGAAGTTGATCATAAGAAAGTTATTAAAATCTCATAAAAATGGGCTCGAATTATAGAATATATGCATGGTGGTAAAAATATTATTGATATTAAAAATATTAATAAAAATGGAAAGCTGGGTATCATAAAAATGGATATAAAAATGTATCGAGGGGGTCATCTAAAAAGAAGAAGAAGGGGGGAGGGAGTAGTATCATTTAAAAGGAATAATTAATTAGCTGTTAAGAAAATGGCACAGTTCAAAATCTGCATTTAATCCATGTGGCTGAAGTGTGTTCATTAAAAAAATCCACCTCATTTCTTCTTTGCCTAGTCGTGTTTCTAGGCTTCCTCCTCTCCAAAGGGGTTCAAGTTTTTGGACTGCCATGAATGAGAGGCCTTCTGGGTTTTGCCCATGTTTTAATTTAAAATGTAATGATACACTATGCTTATCAAAACCTTTCTTAATATTTCTTATATGCTCCTGTATACGTATATTGAGTGGCCGTGTAGTACGTCCCACATATCTGAGTCCACAAGGACAAGTTAAGACGTATATAACATTTTTTGAAAAGCATGTCATCATTCCTTTAATTCTAATTTTTTGGCCATTTCTTTCAATCTCCGAACTTATTTGTTTCTTGCCTTTGGTATTTCTGCAGTTTAAACAGTTTCCACATTGGTGGAAACCTTCTCTTATTCCAAAGTGGTTAGGTACTTTCTTATTTCTTACCCTATGTGAGAGTTCCATCTTTAGATTCTTCACCCCTCTGCATATAATACGTGGTATCGTTGGGAGGATGCCATTCAATATAGGGTCTCTTTGTAGTATTGGCCAATGCTTCTTAATACTCTTCCTTATTTCTTTATTGAGAGGATTATAAGAAAATATAAATGGCACTCCTTCCATATACCTCTGCGTGGGATCCTCTTTCTTTTTCTTCAGAAGTTCCAGTCTTTCCATTCTTCTAACTTCTGTTCTTGTGTCCTCCAAGGTCTGTGGGTTGTACCCTTTCTCAACGAAATCCAAATGTAATTTCGCGGACTGGGTATCAAAGTCCGAAATGTTGGTACAGTTTCTTTTCATTCGTAAAAACTGTCCTTTCGGGACGGCATTAAGCCACTGAGGTAGGTGGCAACTCCGGCGTTCTATAAAACTATTACAATCCACGTCTTTAAAGTGCGTCTTAGTCTTGATCTTATTATCCTCAACAAAGATTTTTAAATCTAAAAAGACAACTTCACTAGTACTCCAATTTGAGGTTAAGATAATGCCTCTATCATTGGTGGCTAAAAGATTAAGAAAGGACTGTAAAACTTCAACTCCCCCTCTCCATATAAAAAATATGTCGTCGATATACCGGCGATATAAAACCAAGTTTGTTTTCCAATCAGATAAAAATGAATTTTCCCAATGTGCCATAAAAAGATTCGCAAAACTAGGGGCAAATCTTGTTCCCATTGCTGTACCAGACACTTGTAAGTAGAACTCCTCTGAAAACCAAAAATAGTTGTGTTCAAGTATAAGTTGTATGCCCTTAAGGATAAATTCGATCTGTTCCGGCTGTAATTTTTGACCTTTCTCTAAAAAGAATTTAGCTGCCTCTATCCCTTTATTATGCGGGATGATTGTGTATAATGACTGGACATCGCTGGTGACTAGTATGTCACCGTCTTCCCAGTCTACGTCCGTCAAAACATTGATCATCTCTATAGTATCTCTCAGGTAGGTCTCAGTAGTCGTAACATATGGCTGTAGTTGTCTATCAAGATATTCTGAGAGTCGGCTGGAAATTGACCCTATACCTGAGATAATTGGCCTACCTGGTGGTTTTTCTAAGTTCTTATGGATCTTAGGTAAAAAATAAAAAATAGGGATTTTCGGATGGTCAATTTTTAAATACTTGAGTTCATTATTGTTCAGGATGCCAAGTAAATGGCCCTGATCTAGGTATTCATGAAATAGATGCTTAAAATTCATCGAGGGATCATTCTTTAAATGTCTGTACGTTGTTTCATCTCCTAGTATTCGCATGGCTTCATTTTTATAATATTCGGCCGTCATAATTACTACTCCTCCACCCTTATCTGCGGGCTTGATTACGATATCATCATCCTGTGTTAATTCACGTAATGCTTTCCGTTCTTGCTGTGTCAAATTATCCTTACTTTTCTTATGTTCCATCTTTTCCAAATCAGATAAAACCATTTGTTCAAAAGTAGTGATCTCCGAAGAGATCATAGATTTTGGAAAAAAGGTGGATTTTTCTTTTAGATTGGTATGTGTATATAAATGCATTGTTGCATTCCTTTCAATCGGGTTTTTGGAAAAGTATTTTTTCAAGCATAGATTTTTCTTAAATTTTTGTATATCGATATACATATTGAATTTATCTAGTTTGTTTGTGGGAGCAAACTTCATGCCCTTTTGAAGGATTCGGTGTTGGTGGGCAGAGAGGACTTTATTGGTTAGGTTGTATATTCCTCCGTTCGTCCATACTTTCTCCTTCCGTTTAGTTCTCCGTCTTCCAGCTCTACATCCTCTTCTTCCAAGAAGTCTTCCACACCTGGTGACCATCCTCTTTTTAGAGAGAGGTTCTTCCTTTTCAGTCGATAATTGGCCGACTGAAAAACCTCTTCTTTATTATTGTCCTGAGCTAGAGGTTGGAACCGATTGTAGGTATAGGTATCCTGATTATTAGGATGATATACAGGATCTCTCCTTTTTGTATATCTATTGTCGTTATTCTGAGGCCTCCTGTAAGGAACTGTAGTGTACCCATAGGAAGAGTGGTGATCTCTTCGTTGGAACTGTCTGTTCTCTTGTTGGGGTCTAAAGCTTCTAGTATTATCGAAGGGGCCCCTTCTTGGTTCAGGATATCTGGGGTGGGCGGCCGGTATCTACCTGGGTTTCTCCAAGTGGGGTTGGTGGAATGAGCTATTTCTGGTGCTGCTCTTTGAGGGGTCAATGGAGTGCCTCCTCCTGATTTATCAGATCTAGGTCTCCTTCGAGAGTCATTCCTCAATTGCATAAATCTGGTGGTGGTTTTATATTGAGACATTGAGTCTCGAGTATCAAAATACACCGAAGGTGGGTCTTGTTGCCCTATTTGCCAAACATTCCCACGTTGATAATCTGTTAAATCTCTCTGATATTTTTTCTTTTTACGTTCTTTTATTTCACTGTCTAACAGACTCAGATCCACCTCTAATTTTTCAAAAAAAGGTTTCATTTCTTGTTCGGTTAGGGTGGTGTTCAGTTCGGCATGGGTGTTTTCAATATTCTGATTCAATTTTTTCAAATTTTCATTTCTCCTATCTACAATTAATCTCATGCTATGCAGTGAGAAGCCTTCAAGCATAGTAGACCATCTTTCAAGGAAGACTACATCGTCTTTATCACAGGCTGGATTCTTATTGAATCTTAAACCTCTAGGGACCATTTTATCTTTTAAATATTTCTCTAGGGAAATTACTTCCATTTGTCCCTAATCTCTTTCCTCAAATCTTTCTCTAATTGTCGCATCATTTGGACTTTATCTATTGGTATATTGCTATTGGCAGAATTGCTGCCCTCAAAAGTGTTGCCATCATCTATGCAAAATTTTTTGCGGAAATCCATCCTAAATGTGCTGCCCAATGACACTGAAGGTTTATTTTAATAGAAGAGTTGATTAAAAAGTGTGTATACGGGTATACACTGTACAGTGTGGGCGCTTGTTAATTTTAGTTAAAGTGCTATGTGAATAAATATTCAATTGCTGCCTAAGTATGGTAAGAAGCACATAAAAAACAACCAAAATACGTGCCAAGATTAAGATAAAAGGATAAACGAGACCATACGGCGCATAAAACAATGAACAGATAATTGTATGAACTGCTGGTTAATAGGAGTAAAAGTGAAGGTGTCCTCCAAGATATAAAAGGTGTCCTTAAAAATGCAAAAAATGTCCTTTTAAAATACCAAATAGAGGAGGTAAAAGAGTACAAGAAAATTGTAAAAAGATTAATAAATCAATTAGTGCAAAATAAGTCAGTGGTTTATACTCAAGGGGTGTTGTTGATTGAAGACAAATACATTAATCTTCACTGTGGTGTGGATGTCAAATCTTCTCTTTAAAGGTGTCCCTCAGGGAAAAATAAATAAAGGCAATAATAGTGCAGATGGTCTTACTGAGATGAGATAATTTAATAAAATGAATGTTTCACTCACATTTATTAGAGCCTAAGGGAAATCCAGGCTCAAGGAAAAATAGCTTGTGGCCAAGTATAGGGTGGCACGTCCCTCCTTTCATCTGTGGTGATTACTAGATAAAGCAGAGCACTCCCATAGCGTAACTCTGTGCAATACAGGTGGAGAATTAAATTGAAATTGGTCACACTCACCAGTTATAGAGCCTCTCAATTCCAGGCTCAAGGAGTATCGCCTTGGGTCCTCTTAAGGTGGGGGCCCAAACCTCTTTGATGTAGCAGCAGTTGGTCCAGATGTCCAAAAGGAGGAAAAAGTGGCGAATGCAAAATATAGAAAATGAATTTATTGGAATAAATAAAATCCTGGACAAATTGTACCGAGACGCGTTTCGGCTAAAAGCCTTCCTCAGTCGGTATGTTTAGTGTCCATAAAGTGCAAGTAAAGTAAAAGTGAAAATGAAAGTGTCCTCTTATATAGTATCATTTCCTGCCACATTCAATTTGTTAACTCCCTATTTCCTGTTGGCCGATTTCCGTTCGTTCGGATTTACCCAGAAATGCTTTGCGGTCGTTTCGGAATAAAAACGAAAATGAATACAATACATTGAACGATCGCGGGAAATCCGAATATTTTGAACAATCTCCGTATCTCCGAATCTCCGTATTTTACATAGGCTACAACTTGGTTTAAGCCTTGTTTTAAATTTTCGATATAAGATTATTGTTTTAAAGATTCGTAACTGCTGCGATTGTTCAAAATATTCGGATTTCCCGCGATCGTTCAATGTATTGTATTCATTTTCGTTTTTATTCCGAAACGACCGCAAAGCATTTCTGGGTAAATCCGAACGAACGGAAATCGGCCAACAGGAAATAGGGGTTAACAAATTGAATGTGGCAGGAAATGATACTATATAAGAGGACACTTTCATTTTCACTTTTACTTTACTTGCACTTTATGGACACTAAACATACCGACTGAGGAAGGCTTTTAGCCGAAACGCGTCTCGGTACAATTTGTCCAGGATTTTATTTATTCCAATAAATTCATTTTCTATATTTTGCATTCGCCACTTTTTCCTCCTTTTGGACATCTGGACCAACTGCTGCTACATCAAAGAGGTTTTGGCCCCCACCTTAAGAGGACCCAAGGCGATACTCCTTGAGCCTGGAATTGAGAGGCTCTATAACTGGTGAGTGTGACCAATTTTAATTTAATTCTCCACCTGTATTGCACAGAGTTACGCTATGGGAGTGCTCTGCTTTATCTAGTAATCACCACAGATGAAAGGAGGGACGTGCCACCCTATACTTGGCCACAAGCTATTTTCCTTGAGCCTGGATTTCCCTTAGGCTCTAATAAATGTGAGTGAAACATTCATTTTATTAAATTATCTCATCTCAGTAAGACCATCTGCACTATTATTGCCTTTATTTATTTTTCCCTGAGGGACACCTTTAAAGAGAAGATTTGACATCCACACCACAGTGAAGATTAATGTATTTGTCTTCAATCAACAACACCCCTTGAGTATAAACCACTGACTTATTTTGCACAAATTGACTTATTAATCTTTTTACAATTTTCTTGTACTCTTTTACCTCCTCTATTTGGTATTTTAAAGGACATTTTTTGCATTTTTAAGGACACCTTTTATATCTTGGAGGACACCTTCACTTTTACTCCTATTAACCAGCAGTTCATACAATTATCTGTTCATTGTTTTATGCGCCGTATGGTCTCGTTTATCCTTTTATCTTAATCTTGGCACGTATTTTGGTTGTTTTTTATGTGCTTCTTACCATACTTAGGCAGCAATTGAATATTTATTCACATAGCACTTTAACTAAAATTAACAAGCGCCCACACTGTACAGTGTATACCCGTATACACACTTTTTAATCAACTCTTCTATTAAAATAAACCTTCAGTGTCATTGGGCAGCACATTTAGGATGGATTTCCGCAAAAAATTTTGCATAGATGATGGCAACACTTTTGAGGGCAGCAATTCTGCCAATAGCAATATACCAATAGATAAAGTCCAAATGATGCGACAATTAGAGAAAGATTTGAGGAAAGAGATTAGGGACAAATGGGAAGTAATTTCCCTAGAGAAATATTTAAAAGATAAAATGGTCCCTAGAGGTTTAAGATTCAATAAGAATCCAGCCTGTGATAAAGACGATGTAGTCTTCCTTGAAAGATGGTCTACTATGCTTGAAGGCTTCTCACTGCATAGCATGAGATTAATTGTAGATAGGAGAAATGAAAATTTGAAAAAATTGAATCAGAATATTGAAAACACCCATGCCGAACTGAACACCACCCTAACCGAACAAGAAATGAAACCTTTTTTTGAAAAATTAGAGGTGGATCTGAGTCTGTTAGACAGTGAAATAAAAGAACGTAAAAAGAAAAAATATCAGAGAGATTTAACAGATTATCAACGTGGGAATGTTTGGCAAATAGGGCAACAAGACCCACCTTCGGTGTATTTTGATACTCGAGACTCAATGTCCAATATAAAACCACCACCAGATTTATGCAATTGAGGAATGACTCTCGAAGGAGACCTAGATCTGATAAATCAGGAGGAGGCACTCCATTGACCCCTCAAAGAGCAGCACCAGAAATAGCTCATTCCACCAACCCCACTTGGAGAAACCCAGGTAGATACCGGCCGGCCAACCCCAGATATCCTGAACCAAGAAGGGGCCCCTTCGATAATACTAGAAGCTTTAGACCCCAACAAGAGAACAGACAGTTCCAACGAAGAGATCACCACTCTTCCTATGGGTACACTACAGTTCCTTACAGGAGGCCTCAGAATAACGACAATAGATATACAAAAAGGAGAGATCCTGTATATCATCCTAATAATCAGGATACCTATACCTACAATCGGTTCCAACCTCTAGCTCAGGACAATAATAAAGAAGAGGTTTTTCAGTCGGCCAATTATCGACTGAAAAGGAAGAACCTCTCTCTAAAAAGAGGATGGTCACCAGGTGTGGAAGACTTCTTGGAAGAAGAGGATGTAGAGCTGGAAGACGGAGAACTAAACGGAAGGAGAAAGTATGGACGAACGGAGGAATATACAACCTAACCAATAAAGTCCTCTCTGCCCACCAACACCGAATCCTTCAAAAGGGCATGAAGTTTGCTCCCACAAACAAACTAGATAAATTCAATATGTATATCGATATACAAAAATTTAAGAAAAATCTATGCCTGAAAAAATACTTTTCCAAAAACCCGATTGAAAGGAATGCAACAATGCATTTATATACACATACCAATCTAAAAGAAAAATCCACCTTTTTTCCAAAATCTATGATCTCTTCGGAGATCACTACTTTTGAACAAATGGTTTTATCTGATTTGGAAAAGATGGAACATAAGAAAAGTAAGGATAATTTGACACAGCAAGAACGGAAAGCATTACGTGAATTAACACAGGATGATGATATCGTAATCAAGCCCGCAGATAAGGGTGGAGGAGTAGTAATTATGACGGCCGAATATTATAAGAATGAAGCCATGCGAATACTAGGAGATGAAACAACGTACAGACATTTAAAGAATGATCCCTCGATGAATTTTAAGCATTTATTTCATGAATATCTAGATCAGGGCCATTTACTTGGCATCCTGAACAATAATGAACTCAAGTATTTAAAAATCGACCATCCGAAAATCCCTATTTTTTATTTTTTACCTAAGATCCATAAGAACTTAGAAAAACCACCAGGTAGGCCAATTATCTCAGGTATAGGGTCAATTTCCAGCCGACTCTCAGAATATCTTGATAGACAACTACAGCCATATGTTACGACTACTGAGACTTACCTGAGAGATACTATAGAGATGATCAATGTTTTGACGGACGTAGACTGGAAAGACGGTGACATACTAGTCACCAGCGATGTCCAGTCATTATACACAATCATCCCGCATAATAAAGGGATAGAGGCAGCTAAATTCTTTTTAGAGAAAGGTCAAAAATTACAGCCGGAACAGATCGAATTTATCCTTAAGGGCATACAACTTATACTTGAACACAACTATTTTTGGTTTTCAGAGGAGTTCTACTTACAAGTGTCTGGTACAGCAATGGGAACAAGATTTGCCCCTAGTTTTGCGAATCTTTTTATGGCACATTGGGAAAATTCATTTTTATCTGATTGGAAAACAAACTTGGTTTTATATCGCCGGTATATCGACGACATATTTTTTATATGGAGAGGGGGAGTTGAAGTTTTACAGTCCTTTCTTAATCTTTTAGCCACCAATGATAGAGGCATTATCTTAACCTCAAATTGGAGTACTAGTGAAGTTGTCTTTTTAGATTTAAAAATCTTTGTTGAGGATAATAAGATCAAGACTAAGACGCACTTTAAAGACGTGGATTGTAATAGTTTTATAGAACGCCGGAGTTGCCACCTACCTCAGTGGCTTAATGCCGTCCCGAAAGGACAGTTTTTACGAATGAAAAGAAACTGTACCAACATTTCGGACTTTGACACCCAGTCCGCGAAATTACATTTGGATTTCGTTGAGAAAGGTACAACCCACAGACCTTGGAGGACACAAGAACAGAAGTTAGAAGAATGGAAAGACTGGAACTTCTGAAGAAAAAGAAAGAGGATCCCACGCAGAGGTATATGGAAGGAGTGCCATTTATATTTTCTTATAATCCTCTCAATAAAGAAATAAGGAAGAGTATTAAGAAGCATTGGCCAATACTACAAAGAGACCCTATATTGAATGGCATCCTCCCAACGATACCACGTATTATATGCAGAGGGGTGAAGAATCTAAAGATGGAACTCTCACATAGGGTAAGAAATAAGAAAGTACCTAACCACTTTGGAATAAGAGAAGGTTTCCACCAATGTGGAAACTGTTTAAACTGCAGAAATACCAAAGGCAAGAAACAAATAAGTTCGGAGATTGAAAGAAATGGCCAAAAAATTAGAATCAAAGGAATGATGACATGCTTTTCAAAAAATGTTATATACGTCTTAACTTGTCCTTGTGGACTCAGATATGTGGGACGTACTACACGGCCACTCAATATACGTATACAGGAGCATATAAGAAATATTAAGAAAGGTTTTGATAAGCATAGAGTATCATTACATTTTAAATTAAAACATGGGCAAAACCCAGAAGGCCTCTCATTCATGGCAGTCCAAAAACTTGAACCCCTTTGGAGAGGAGGAAGCCTAGAAACACGACTAGGCAAAGAAGAAATGAGGTGGATTTTTTTAATGAACACACTTCAGCCACATGGATTAAATGCAGATTTTGAACTGTGCCATTTTCTTAACAGCTAATTAATTATTCCTTTTAAATGATACAATACTCCCTCCCCCCTTCTTCTTCTTTTTAGATGACCCCCTCGATACATTTTTATATCCATTTTTATGATACCCAGCTTTCCATTTTTATTAATATTTTTAATATCAATAATATTTTTACCACCATGCATATATTCTATAATTCGAGCCCATTTTTATGAGATTTTAATAACTTTCTTATGATCAACTTCCCAATCTATTTTATATAGAACGGCCATGATGAGACATTACTAAAACTCCTCTACCCTATCAATATATCTATTTGACAACATCCTTGCTTTCTAGCATATATACTTTTTTATTTTTATTTTTATTTCTACTAGATACGAAAAGAAAATTCATATACTTTTCGCCCTTCTTTTCCCGTCCCTTTCGTTTCTTATATACGAAAAGATGTATTATCATTAATTACTATACCCTAAAAAATCGAGTAAACCTTGGGTAAAAAGTCAGGTTCATTATACGAACGAAAACGAGACTAATAAGTATTCGCAAGGCCTCTCTGGGTAAAGTCCCAGACTATGGATACGAACGAAAACGAAACTAAGAAAATTTTCGCAAAGCACTTCTGGGTAAAAAGGGTTTGTCCAGTTCACGCATGGTGAAATTAAAGAAAGAAATTTTCTTTCGCTTTTCTTTTCTTTTTCGTATCGTATGTATATACCTGACCTGTATTTCACTTGATCTTAGTATGCCGGGACTATGTGTGCATTTCGATCATGATAATAACCTTTACGACTTTTCGTAGAATTCTATTGGTCGACCTTTTTGTTTACTTTCGATGCGAAATGCTGCCCGTTTTTCCGAATCTCCGTATTTTACATAGGCTACAACTTGGTTTAAGCCTTGTTTTAAATTTTCAATATAAGATTATTGTTTTAAAGATTCGTAACTGCTGCGATTGTTCAAAATATTCGGATTTCCCGCGATCGTTCAATGTATTGTATTCATTTTCGTTTTTATTCCGAAACGACCGCAAAGCATTTCTGGGTAAATCCGAACGAACGGAAATCGGCCAACAGGAAATAGGGAGTTAACAAATTGAATGTGGCAGGAAATGATACTATATAAGAGGACACTTTCATTTTCACTTTTACTTTACTTGCACTTTATGGACACTAAACATACCGACTGAGGAAGGCTTTTAGCCGAAACGCGTCTCGGTACAATTTGTCCAGGATTTTATTTATTCCAATAAATTCATTTTCTATATTTTGCATTCGCCACTTTTTCCTCCTTTTGGACATCTGGACCAACTGCTGCTACATCAAAGAGGTTTGGGCCCCCACCTTAAGAGGACCCAAGGCGATACTCCTTGAGCCTGGAATTGAGAGGCTCTATAACTGGTGAGTGTGACCAATTTTAATTTAATTCTCCACCTGTATTGCACAGAGTTACGCTATGGGAGTGCTCTGCTTTATCTAGTAATCACCACAGATGAAAGGAGGGACGTGCCACCCTATACTTGGCCACAAGCTATTTTCCTTGAGCCTGGATTTCCCTTAGGCTCTAATAAATGTGAGTGAAACATTCATTTTATTAAATTATCTCATCTCAGTAAGACCATCTGCACTATTATTGCCTTTATTTATTTTTCCCTGAGGGACACCTTTAAAGAGAAGATTTGACATCCACACCACAGTGAAGATTAATGTATTTGTCTTCAATCAACAACACCCCTTGAGTATAAACCACTGACTTATTTTGCACAAATTGACTTATTAATCTTTTTACAATTTTCTTGTACTCTTTTACCTCCTCTATTTGGTATTTTAAAGGACATTTTTTGCATTTTTAAGGACACCTTTTATATCTTGGAGGACACCTTCACTTTTACTCCTATTAACCAGCAGTTCATACAATTATCTGTTCATTGTTTTATGCGCCGTATGGTCTCGTTTATCCTTTTATCTTAATCTTGGCACGTATTTTGGTTGTTTTTTATGTGCTTCTTACCATACTTAGGCAGCAATTGATATTTATTCACATAGCACTTTAACTAAAATTAACAAGCGCCCACACTGTACAGTGTATACCCGTATACACACTTTTTAATCAACTCTAATGGTGGAGGCCATAGACGGTAAACCCCTGTCTTGCCCACATATCACTCACGATACTGTCGATGTATGTATGTATGAAAACAGGGATTGCACCATGAAACAATAAGATTTCAAATTATCGAATCTCCCTCATGTCCTGTAGTTCTTGGGTTTCCATGCTAACAGAACACAACCCGGTTATCGATTGGGTCCAGAGAGACGTAAAAAGTTGGGTCTTGGTTGTCAGTCTAAGTGCCTAGGCAGAGTCAATGTGATTGGTAGTCTCAATATTGCCACAGCCCCTCCTTTGTCCACAGAGGTCCCTGAATGTTACTTGGCATTAAAGGAGGTGTTTTCCAAAGCCAGGACTGAGGTCCTACCACCACATCGTCCATATGACTGTGCTATTGATTTACTCCCCGGTACGATGCCTCCTAGGGGACACGTATACCCTTTATCACAAAAAGAAAACGACATTATGGAGGAATACATAAGGGAGAATCTGGAGCGAGGATTAATTAGAAGATCCTCTTCTCCAGCAGGAGCAGGTTTCTTCTTTGTCTCTAAAAAAGAAGGAGATCTGCGACCTTGCATCGATTATAGAGGTTTGAATAGGATAACCATAAGAAATGCATATCCCATACCTCTCATAACAGAATTGTTCGATCGATTAAAAGGGGCCCGTATATATACGAAGCTTGATTTACGCGGAGCGTACAACCTGGTTAGGGTTAAAAAGGGGCATGAATGGAAAACGGCTTTTAATACACGTAGCGGGCACTATGAATACCTGGTGATGCCCTTTGGATTATGTAATGCGCCAGCCGTTTTTCAGGACCTTATAAACGACACTTTAAAGGATTTTCTGCAAGAATTCGTCATAGTATATCTGGATGACATCCTGATATACTCTCCTGATGTGGACACTCATCACGCCCACGTGAAACAAGTATTGAAAAAACTATTGAAGGCTGGATTGTATTGTAAATTAGAAAAATGTCTATTCGACATAGTAACTGTGCAATTCCTGGTTATATAATAACCCCTGAGGGTTTTCAAATGGATCCAAAAAAGCTCTCAGCTATTCTTGACTGGCCTCTACCCCAAGGGCTTAAAGCCATTCAGAGGTTTCTGGGGTTTACGAACTACTATCGAAGATTCATTAAAGACTTTTCGGCCTTGATAGCTCCCCTCACGGCCATGACAAAGAAAGGAGTGGGAAATCAGAAATGGACACCTCAAGCCACTCAAGCCTTTGAGGCACTTAAGCGAGCATTCACTACTGCCCCTGTTCTCCGACATCCAGATCCGGCTCTGCCTTTCCAAGTAGAAGTTGACGCCTCCGAACTAGGTCTTGGCGCAGTCTTGTCCCAAAGGGAGGCACCCGACAAACCCTTGCATCCATGTGGCTTCTATTCTCGCAAATTGTCCCCGGCAGAGAAGAACTATGACATTGGAAATAGAGAGTTGTTAGCAGTCATCTCGGCCTTGGCCGAATGGAGATACTTATTAGAGGGGTCTAGGGACCCCGTCGTTATCATAACTGATCATAAGAATCTCACGTACATTGGAGATGCTAAACGTTTAAATTCCAGACAAGCGAGATGGTCATTGTTTCTTTCAAGTTTTAATTTCGTGCTTACCTATAGACCCGGGTCCAGAAACATTAAAGCAGACGCTTTATCGAGACAGTATGAATCTTATGAACACAATATCCAAGATCAGCATCCCATTGTACCCCAGGAGAGGATTATAGCCTCTACCACGATTAATGTCTCGTCTCCTCTGGTGAAAAGGTTGCAGACCGTTCAGGGTGCAGCTCCTGGGGAAAAACCTCCTGCGAAACTCTTTGTACCTGAGAACGAAAGAGAGGAAGTACTTAACATCTATCATGACAATAAAACTTCTGGGCATATGGGTATCACCAAGACAGTGTCTAGTATCAGTAAACTCCTCTGGTGGCCCACATTGCGCCGAGATGTTAAAGATTACATAGCGGTGTGCGAGGTGTGCACAAGGCAGAAAAGTCCCAAAACAGCACCCATTGGGTTACTCCAGCCTTTGCCGATCCCCGAACGACCATGGTCACATGTAGCCATGGATTTCATAGTAGATTTACCTGAGTCAAGAGGGAATACAGTGATACTTACGGTCATAGATCGATTTTCCAAGATGGGTCACTATGTTCCTCTTCGGAAACTACCTTCGGCAGCCGAACTGGTGCCCATATTCATTTCCAATGTGGTCCGCATACACGGTGTTCCTCTGGAGATCGTCTCCAGATTCTGGAGAGGGTTTTGTAAGAACGTGGGGATAGACCTATCATTCTCTTCGGCCTATCACCCCCAGACCAACGGAGCAGCAGAACGAGCCAACCAAAACATAGAGAAATATCTGAGGTGTTTTATATCAGAACAACAAAATAACTGGTCTGACCTGTTACCATGGGCAGAGTATGCTCTGAACAGTGCAGTGAGTGAATCCACAGGACATTCTCCTTTTTTCACTGTTTATGGTTTTGATCCTCCCGTGCTCCCCGCTACGTTTCCTGATACCACGATTCCTGCTTTGGATGAGCAACTGGCATCATTAAAAGAGACTTGGGAGAGAGTGAAACGGGCACTGGAGGAGAGTAGTGCCATCCAGAAAACCAAGGCCGACAGACACAGGAGGCAGGCACCCGTGTATCAAGTTGGGGATAGGGTTTGGCTGTCTTCACGAAATATCAAGCTCTTAGTGCCTTCCATGAAGTTGGCACCTAGATATATCGGCCCCTATAAGATTCTGCGGCGACTCAACCCTGTCTCCTATGCTTTGGCATTACCTCCCCATATTAGGATACACAATGTGTTCCACGTAAGCCTTTTGAAGCCATTGTTATGTAACCGGTACACCAAGGTCCATGCTCCACCGCCTCCGGTTTCTGTGGAGGGCGAGGAGGAGTTTGAGGTTGAAGCCATTCTGGGTGCCAGGATGTCTAGGGGTTCCTTACAGTACTTGGTCGATTGGGTAGGTTACGGTCCGGAGGATCGTTCTTGGATTCCGGCTGCAGAGGTCCATGCCCCTCGCTTGGTGAAAGCATTCTATTTGGCGCACCCCCGTGCCCCTGGGGGTCGTCCAGTGGCCGCCCGTGGAGGGGGGGTTCTGTCACGGATGGGCCAGTACTGGGGCGCCTGGCAGCAGATTCCTCGCTGCTCGCTGGCCAGGCGCCGAATGATAACGCTACCGGGTGCGCTCACGTGGGACGCCGGGGGGCGGAGCCTGGTGCTGTGACGCGGAACCGCCGGGTTTAAAACCCGGCTTCACTAGTTCGCCGGTGCCCTGACGTGGTATTCACTTCCCGCAGAGCTCTTGTGTTTTTGGCTAATATCTGTGTATGACTCCTGGCATTGGCAAACGAACCATTCTGTGTATGACTCCTGGCATTGGCAAACGAACCATTCTGTGTATGACTCCTGGCATTGGCAAACGAACCATTCTGTGTATGACCCCTGGCATTGGCAAACGAACCATTCTGTGTATGACTCCTGGCATTGGCAAACGAACCATTCTGTGTATGACTCCTGGCATTGGCAAACGAACCATTCTGTGTATGACCCCTGGTATTGGCATTTACTCTGCTCTTGGTTCTGCCCTTAACGTTGGTACCGAGGTCAGTCTATGTGGCACCCTAAGCACACATCAGATTACCTCGGTTATAACTAAGGTCCTAGGGAGAACATATACTCTAGTCTGTACCTCTGTCTGGTGTTTCCCTTTGTTTATCTATTGCCTGATCAATTATCTATCTAGCTTTACCGACCATTCAAGGATCGGAAGGGTAGAGAGCGGTCTACGAAAAGGGACCACTATTTTGTTAGTCAGAGGGATCCGTGACAGCTGTTGGTTAAACATTTCCCACTCGCTGTTGGTAAAACATTTCCCTGGGGTCTGGCTGGGCCTTGGGTCTGGCTGGGCCTTGGGGTTTGGCTAGTCCCTTGGGGTCTGGCTGGGCCCTGGCTGGGCCTTGGGGTCTGGCTGGTCCCTGGGGGTCTGGCTGGGGTCTGGCTGGTCCCTGGGGGTCTGTCTGGTCCCTGGGGGCTAGCTGAGGTCTGGCTGGTCCCTGGGGGGCTGGCTGGGGTCTGGCTGGACCATGGGGGTTTGGCTGGACCTCGGGGGTCTGGCTGGGCCCTGGGGGTCTGGCTGGGCCCGGGGGTGTCTGGCTGGACCGGGGGGTGTCTGGCTGGACCGGGGGGTCTGGCTGGACCTTGGGGGTCTGGCTGGACCTTGGGGGGGTCTGGCTGGGCCCTGGGGGGTCTGGCTGGACCTTGGGGGTCTGGCTAGACCTTGGGGGTCTGGCTGGGCCTGGGGGGTCTGGCTGGGCCTTGGGATCTGGCTGGGCCCTAGGGGTCTGGCTGGGTCCTAGGGGTCTGGCTGGGTCCTAGGGATTTGGCTGGGCCCTGGCTCACCTCTCCGCTGTCTTCTGTCCCTGTCCTCTCTTTTTCCTTCGTTTCTTCTCTCTTCGTCCCAGGCCCTCTGAGTCTTCTCTCCTCGTCTTCTCCCTCCATCTCAGGCAGCTTCTCACGTGACTGGAGGGGGTGATGCCAAAGCAGCGTGCTTGGGAGGCCCATGCACACTGCTTGGCCCCACCCAGCCAGTCACAGGAGAAACAGTCAGCTCCGGACTCGGAGTCCGATACCGGAGCTGTGAAAAAGGGCGCAGCCGCTGCCGATGGGGCCCCCGGCAGGCCAGGCCCCCCCGGGCCCCTTACGGCAGCATGGGGCATAATGCCCTGATGGCGGCCCTGGTTGTATATAATCCAACAGGATTGTAAAGGATGAGCAAATATCCACCAAATAGAATTGAATCTCCAGCAGAATCTTTCCTGGCTGGAAGCGTATGTAAACCTCAGTGCAGGAACAGAGGTAACATAAAGGCCAGATATGCTGGGAAAATATTTATTAAAACAAATACAATATACAGACGAACAGTAAACAGTGTGGGGGTATAGCTCAAATGGAGGTTACCTTTGCTGGGAAAAGGTACTCCAGGCGTAAAAGTTCCTTTAAACCTGTCCAGCAGACAGTATTTATTTAAATGGTTGCAATAAAACAGAAATGAAAACAGAAAATAAATTCTTGCCGCTCAGGCTCTTACTAAACAGTTAGATTCCCTCTCTAACAAATGGTGAGCTAACCTCAGCCGCCTCAAATGAACAAAATTACTTTAAGCAACCTTTTCACACACCTTTTTCCTTGCAGCTCTCTCAGAAGGCTTTCTGAGTCCGAGGCCAGAGCTACTTCCTGGTTCAGCCTCTCATCAATTAATTAATTAACAATCAAGGAGAGAGACACAAAACCCGTATTTTCCAGACCCAAAGTTAGCACGAAAACCCGGTCTGGGTTCCACTAGTCCTATACATAGGACAGGAACAGAGGGGAAGATGACCTTCCCTTTCCTTATGTCACAACAGTCACAACAGTAAAACGCGTTTCTCACCTCAGGGGCGCTTCATCAGTGGCAACTGGCAAGGGGAAAAAAAGCATGTGGCTGAAATTCTAAATAAAAAATATCCTTTAAAAAATTATAAAATGATCTGTTACAAAATAAAAAAGTCTTTTAAAACAAAAAACAAAAATGTCATCAAAAACCATACAAAACAGTCTTTGAAAAGTGTTTTTGCAAAAAATAAAAAAATAAATGGTCTTTTTTAAAAAAATAAAATACTTTTTTACATTGAAACCTATGGGATTCGCCTGGTTAAACCTGTTGAATTGAAACACAGAAAATCAGGGCATTTCATTGCAATTCGGCTTTCTATAAATAAAAGACAATAGTCTTCTATGGGACAATTTCGGTGCAGCTGATTGCGGAGAATTGCACTGTATTTTGCAGTTGATTCACCTGTATATGGCGAATTGACAGCTTAGTGAATAGACTAATTGCTCCAAAATTGCACCAAACTATGAAATTCCCCTTTCGGTACAATTTGGGGCCAATTTGGAGGTTAGTGAATAACCACTCCTGTCTCTCAAAGTACCCTCCATGACAGATCACAGGCCTAGGATCCTATAAGCCCTGTTCAGCATCAGCCTATCTGGCAAGAGATCAAGCAGTATCCTTTTAAAAATGCTCTTTAAAAGGTTTCACTGTTAGACATATCCACAATCATGTGCTGTAGTTCACCCACCCTGCTCATCATTAGTTGACTAGATTGCAAAACCACAGAATCACACTGTGCCACTGTGGCTGAAGTCATTTTCTCCAACAAACTTTAAAATAACATACAATCTGCTACAGAAAGAATGCCAACTATAGCAACCAGATAATATAGTACAGGTTAGCAATACCAGAAATAATACAAGCAGGCAACGAATATGTGAATCTACCAAACATGGCTGTTGAGTGAGGTCACACTTTGGATGAGCTCTCTAGCTGTTACTGATATTTTAGTGACCCACTGACGGCTGATGCGTGCCTTCTGGAGGGGTGAGAGACAGACTGTCTGCTGACCCGAGCACGTGCCTTCTCACACAGTTTTGAGCGCTGTTTGGAGCACATTGTGGCTTTGGGCCTACTTTTGCAGCCTAGCACTGACGCCATCTTAGGCGTTCATGCGCCTACGTTTGCAGCATAGCACTGACGCCATCTTAGGCGTTCATGCGCCTAGTGAGGCGTGTTGGGGATCCACTGTGTCTACTTTGCTGCCTCCCTGCCTGGATCCGCTGATGGGGAAGCAGTCGGAAGACACCCTGCCTGATGGAGGGGCCCTGCCAGCGAGATGTTTGTGACTCTTTGGGGGACGTCAATTGCTGGCACCGCAGAGACCTCCTGATGTTTAAGATCCCTGATGCAGGATCCTCAGACTAGGATGGCTTTTTCTGGTCAGGGACTGAGATGGGCCTCAGTCTCCCGGCCGCTACAGAGATCTAGATGACTCATGGGTCGTGATGTCGGGCTTAGAAGTGTGTGTGGAAGAGGACGTGCATCCGTTAACTAAAGATGAATTGCATCAACTGCTGGCAGCACTGAGGATCTGCCGGGGAGCGTTGGCTCCCAGCGGGAGCACATCTGTCACCGTTCCGCACCCACACACTGTGACCGGCTATTTGGTCATGGAGGGGGATAGGAGAAGGAGACCAGATGTCATGTTGCTACCGGACAATCTGCCTCTGGAGGAGATGCTAGAGCCACGTGAAGGTGACTCACCTACCGACCGTGGATTGCCTGCTTGAACGATGGTCCCTGGGGATATGGTGGCCCCTGATGATTTGGGCGCTTGTCCGGTGGCAATGGTGCATTTCCCAAATGCACCTGAGAAGATTGTGTTGATTGGACATATCATTTTGACCTTTGGAGTGGGGCGTCATGGGATCTTTCTTCTGTTTTCTGTCAGGAACCCGTAGCAAGCCGGGAATGACACATAATTATGGGCAGTTCCCCACTTTTTCTTCCTGGACTCCACCTCCTTTCTTTTATTTTTATTATTTAATTGTGCTCTCGATCCCACTCATTGACCTTATGTGTACCCCACCGACCATCCTGTGCTTCGTGTCCGGCTCCCTTGACTACCCCCTCCCCGCCTTCTATATTTCTTTTGCTGTTTCCAGTGCGGCCTACTTCTATGTACCATTGTTGCAAGTTACTTTGCAGTACATCTTTTTGCTTAATTTTTTTATTTGATGTCTCATGCTGTCTATTATATGCGACACTATTTTCTTGCTATTTTGACTGTATGTGACTCAACTCAAAAATAAAGAATATAAATATATAATTTAAAAAAAATATGTGAATTTCCTCACTCCCAGCCAACCATCAACAATCCATAGAGTGATAACAATGTTCTCATTCATAGCGGCACCATATGAAAAAAAAAGCATAAATAGCATAAATGTTACAAATACATGTAATCAAAACACAGTCACATAAATCAAATAAGCAATATGAGCTTTCAAGCAAAACTTACTAAGAGTGTTCTACACACTATAAACCTCATTGTCAACAGTTCTAAAGTCAAGTGGAGTAATGAACATTATCAAGAAGCTTGGACCACACTGTGCCAGAAGGTTCCCTGGAAGAAGCCTACTCGAACCGCATTGGCATTAGCAAGTGACAATTACAGGATTAAAGCAAATCATGCGCACACTGGAAACACAAAGCAGTGGAAATTAACATGTCTCATACTTCTTGATGTCAAACACGGTCCTACTACGTGACAGGTTTTGATCAGAATGTTTTCTTTCCTTTTGCTCCCACTGATTACAATTCGTTTCATACGGAGTGGACCATTACAACCCCCCCCTCATACAGTCATGTACCTACCTGTTTTAACACATCTTGAATAACTTCTTCATACAGGTCCTGAATAGCCATACTTAGGCTTTCCATACTAATATCCCGCAATAAGTTCGGAGATGTCGCTAACTTAAGGAACTGCCATACAGTAACTCCTGAGGGCATAGTGGAAAATAGCTCTTCAAATTCTACTTCTCCAACCTCCAGCCGCGTCATTGTCAGCAACTTCTGCAAAAGGTACTGTACCTTAAAAAGAAATAGTTATGTTTTAGTAAACTGCCCAATAGGAACATAAATATACACTATATATCTTCATGTGTATTGAAAAATTGTAGATAAGTCCACTACGCTACTTGATTCAGAGCGGTAGCTCAAAATCTTCCACAACCGAGACTGTAAAATTTAGCAAATTTTACAACCATTGCAACTAACTATACCTAATAACATAAATTAAAACTGGATCAGAGTTGCGCCTAGTGACACACAGGGTGGAACCTTGTTTTGACACCACCATGTGACTATGCAGATCTATTGGTCGCAAGAGGACGGCTTCTGGGGTTCTACATTGGGAGTCAGCACACAAGAGTTAACATGCACATACACACAAACACAGCCTATATACATGTGCCACACACACGGCATCATTACAAATCCCTAACGTCATATACATGCACTACATGCACACACAGCATATGTACATGAGCAGGGCCGGCCCAAGCCACTCTGCTGCCTGGAGCGATGGATGAAATGCTTCCCCCCCAAAAAATAAAAACGTGACATGCATGAGCGTGTCGCAGAGCTCCACAGCAATAAAACTCACAGTAATGTGCAGTGTGTATGAGCGTATCACAGAGCTATAAAAGAAACTAGTATATTCTTTAATGGACGTGTAGCGCTCACTCCCGGAGGAGCCGCTGAATTAACCTCGGGTTAGTCTCACCGCGCTAGGGAATAAATATACACCAGCACTGTTGTGGATTTTTATAGATTATATTCTTTACTGATCCCAATAAAGAAGCATATATATTATAGATACGGTATTTGAACGACAGGATTTCGTAATGCGAGAAACACGCGGCGGCAAAAAGAGAAAAGATTAACCCCTTCAGTTCTGGAGTGTAAGTCCCGTGAATGTAATGTCTCAAAAAGGTGTATGTGTATTGTCTCGGGTACCCGGGTACTGTATTCAACTGGCCAGTGAATGAAATAAGCAAATCTTCAACTAGTCACGTTGGGGGCCCTGTAGATTTAAACAATAATGCAGCATGCTTTATTATACTTGGAACTGCGGCGTGGAAGGCCTCTCACCCATCCATTAGACAATCTGTTCTGCTGCCCGATCAAGGATGTCTCTCCGCTTTTACACTGGGACTCTGTGCCACCGGATCCGCTCCCTTGCTTGTCCGATCTCCACACTGAGACACTACGGCCTACCGCCTGCACTCCCAATGGATCATCGCGGTCTCCTTACTCGGGGTCCAACCGGAACTAAATTTCTGCTCAGACCTCTCAGCAGTGCGTAGGTAGGTCTCTGCAAGGTCACCGTCCCGATCTCCAGCACCCGCGAGGCAGCGCCTGCACTCCGGCCTGGTCACGATCCCTGGTAGTCAAACGTGCGTCCTCCACCTTTCGCCGCTCTGCTCACTCTGCCTCTCCTCCGCACGAGGCTGCTGACGTCCTTCCCCTCTCTCCCACCCACTTCCTGTCTCTGCCGCAAAACCCGATGGAAATTGTAGTTCGTTTAGGTCCAGCATAGTCCATAGGGCTTCTGTCTCCCTCTGGTGGCCATAACGAGCAAATGCAGCAACACAATCTTTAACAGCGCTACAGACGCATTGGACCACATACCAAATTCTGAGCAGTCTAATCTAGTTTTAAAGATTCTTAAAATGTCTGTTTTGCTGTATCATTGTGTAAATTCATTTAAAGTGGGGGGGGAATCAATTTTGGAATAAGTCTGCAACATGAAGAAAAAAAAATGAAGGGGTCTGAATACTTTTTTGAATGCATTAGATTTACGTAATTTTTACCAAGCCTAACAAACGGCAACTCAAGCTCAGTAACTTGATGCAGACATATTGGGGAGGTAATTGTGTATGTAACTGGGACAGGACAATATTCTGTGTAGCACTGACCCACAGACCCCATTTGCTCCCCAAATGCTACTCAGAGCTCACATAACAAGCTACCAGCAGTGTCCAAATTAGCACTGATAATCAAGCAGAGGGGCTGCCTGCTTTCCACTTAGCAGGATAATAAAAACGAGCTGGTGCGTAAGCACTAGGCAGGGTCTCTTACCACAGATCCCGGGGAGAGGAAACCTAGCTGCCGCAGTCTGTGGAGGATTCGTCCACTGCTGTAATCCCATTCTAGGCACCACCCACACACATGCGGCCAGGAATGGAAGCGCAGGATTATGGCGCGTGTGGGCGGATCCTCAGGCTCCTGGACGACATTCACTTCCCGGCGGCGCCACAAATGTAGATGCCGCCGCTGATTTTAAAAACAACAAAAAACAAAACAGGGCAGCGGCATCGGCGGCTAAAATTTGCCGCCCCAGGAATTCTGCCGCCTGGCGCCAGTGCTCCACTCTGCACCATGGTCGGGCCAGCCCTGTACATGAGCTACACAAATCGCTTATAAACGCGCACTACACACAAAGAGCATATATACCTGCGCTACACACAAACATAGCACATAAATATGTGCCACACACGCACAGCATTTCAAGTCAGAGCCCGTCCTTCACCCCAACATAGCGGCAGGAGACCAACTCCAGCATTCAGCGTGGCTGCGCCACACCTTGCAAGCTCATTCAAGAGCTGAGCCGAATTTCCTTGCAGCGTCTACTGCGCATATGAGACTGGATTCCATGCATAGGCTTCGTATGGGAACCAGTGCAATGCCAGACAGAAACAACACTCGCAATCTATTAAACAGAGAAAAAAGGCTCTTGCCACTGTTGGTGACGGGGGGGGGGGGGTTAACCCCAAATTAGCAATTGAAAAAGATAGTGGAGATAGCCAAAGAATAAAATAAAACTTAGCTTTTAATCAGAAATGCAGTAAAGGAATGCTTTCAAAGCTGTATTGCGGCAGGCAGCCAGACACAGTCACAGAGCTTACCTAGAACAGACATAACGTATATTTGTCTCAGCGGAGGCGAGAACATAAGTAAAATAAAGGCCACTACAAAGAAGAGGCCATAAAGCAAGCTTGGGAGTATGCTAGATTGGAGATACTAGCACAATAATGGACCCTCCCTGGAGACTGTTATAGGGAATAAAAGGCAGCATGGAAACATTGCAAGTATCAAATATAATGAATGGAAACAGGCCTTCGAGGGTCTGTGGGTATAGGAAAGTATGAAAAAACACACAGCCTTTATGAAGAGTCCTATCAAGAACAAACAGTGCAGGCTTGAAAATAAACCAGAAAAAAAACCTGGCCTCAGTGCATTGAAACTGAGCTAGTTGCTAGGGCTCTTCATAAAGGCTGTGTGTTTTTTCATCCCTCCCTACTAACATACTCGTAGACGACGGGAGGAGTTTTCCTCGAACACAAAGAGTGTGCCCCATGCAGATATTTTATTGTGCGAGAATAGTAGGAGTTGTTAAAAAAGCACCGAAATGGGGGGCGTGGCCGACCGCAGACGAAAGCAGACGTGTCCTGGTGGTGGTCTGTGGCATCCTGCCTTGTTTATGGGATTTTTGGCTGGCAATCTCTGCTGTTCCCCTTGCTAGTGGTCCTGCCGTGGTTGGCCATCAGAATATTTTTGTCCGGAGCCCGTTCTGCTCCTACCTCGGGAGGCTGGTGCGATGGAGTCGGCTGGGGTGCATGGGGACCGACTGCAGGATGCTTCCCCTCCCCCCCTTGGAGGCGCGACAGCTGCCGTATCGGGCCTGGACACTTGCATACAGCTGTTGTCAGAGGGAGAAGACGGCCCTCTCACTAAGGGAATGTGGTGCTGCATGATGGCCGCATTGATGTCTTGCCAGGGTGTGGGGGCCTTGCACAAGAAAGAGTCAGACGTTGCCCCACTCCCGGGTTCTGTGGGAGGCCGAGCGGTTGCTGTGGCCCTGGAGGTGAGCTGCGACGAGACAGGTGGTTCTGAGGAGACTTTACCCTTTAGCCGTGCTGACGATCGACTGGTGGCCAGAGATGAGAAGGAGCACTGCGCTGTCGGCGGTTGGAGCGTTGGGTGACCGGTGGACCTTCTGGCTTAGGGTCCACCTCTTGGTCCATACAGTGGGAACCTGCTGGTGCCGGATGAGTTTGGGGAATAAGTGGCGCTCGATGGGATCGCTGTCCCCTCGTGCTGATGGAGATATTGGAACCCAGGAGGGTGTCCGATGTTGGGCCGAGGGGTCAACCTCAGGCCCGTGATTTTGATTGAGCTGTAGTGTGTACTGCCGGGGGACTGGTTGGCTGCTGGGCTCCCCTAGTGGTGACTGAACCCGGAGGTGATGTGCGTCCTTCCTGGTGGCTGGACACAGGATGAGACCACTTGCCCTGCTTCGTCTCCGGCTCCTGGCCCTCTTCGTTCTGTGCCTACTACCTGTCCATCTAACGACACTTACTGAGGACATTTGATTTCCTTCTTTTTTGACTGCTGATGACATTTGACTTGAAACTGCCAAACACAGCTGCAAATCGCCAAACACAGCCGCAAACCGCCAAACACAGCCGCAAATGACCGAACACAGTGGCGTAGCGTGGGGGGCAGGGGGCGGTGGCCCCGGGCGCGATTTTCTTAGGGGCGCAAATTTCTTTTTAAATTGTGCGCCCCTACTATTTTCCAGCCGCCGATCAATCAGTCACGCTGAATCCGGAAGAGTTGGGTCACGTGACGCAATGCTCTTCCCGGCACGGCCTCAGGGGCGGACTGACCCGAGGGCCCGCTGGTCGGTGGGGCCCGGTTTTTGAATGCAGACAGTGGGCCCGCCCTGCCATTTTCCCTCTGCTCCAGTCAACGCTCCCAGGTCCCTCCCAAACCGCTGCCGTGGCGGCGCTGCAGCGTGCCTGCCTCAGTCCCACATTCTGAGCAGGCACGCTGCACTGGTGCCGCCCCCTCACGTGATGTGCGCACTCCTGATGGAGCCAGGCAGCATCCAGAGGCAGAGCGGCTGTGACTTATTTTCAATACTGCATGGTGAGCGGGGGGTGTAAATGAATTGATAGGGGGTAAGAACTGATGCGGGGGGTGATGAACTGATGCGGGGGGAGAGGGGGTGATGAACTGATGCGGGGGAGGGGTGATGAACTGATGCGGGGGGTGATGAACTGATGCGGGGGGTGATGAACTGATGCGGGGGGTGATGAACTGATGCGGGGGGAGAGGGGTGATGAACTGATGCGGGGGGAGAGGGGGTGATGAACTGATGCGGGGGGAGAGGGGGTGATGAACTGATGCGGGGGGAGAGGGGAGATGAACTGATGCAGGGGGAGAGGGGGTGATGAACTGATGCGGGGGGAGAGGGGGAGATGAACTGATGCAGGGGGAAGAGGGGGTGATGAACTGATGCGGGGGAGAGAGGGGGTGATGAACTGATGTGGGGGAGAGGGGGTGATGAACTGATGTGGGGGAGAGAGGGGGTGATGAACTGATGTGGGGGAGAGGGGGTGATACGGGGGCGTGTGAAGGAATTGATGAAGGGGTGATGAATTAATACGGGGGAGTGTGATGAATTGATGGGGAGGAGAGTGATGAATTGATATGGTGAGCGGGGGGTGATGAAGAACATGACAATATCCTTTGGGGGGATGATAAATTGGTGTGCTGGGGGGTTGAATAAATCAATTACATTACTGTGAGGTTTATTGCTGTGGATTCTGTGATCCGCTCATACGCATTGCCGTTGAGCTCTGTGATACAGTAATGTGCAGTATGTTTGAGTGAGTTTTATTGCTGTGGAGCTCTGGTTACGTTCATAAGCAGCGCACATTACTGTGAGGTTTTTGTGCTGTGGTGCTGTTACGATCATACACACCGGACATTACAATGAGGTTATTGCTGCGGGGCCCTGTTACGCTGATACACACCGCACAGTACAGTGAGTTTTATTGCTGTGGAGCTCTGTGATACGCTCTTACACACTGCACATTACTGTGTTTTATTGCTACATACTCCTGGGGTGTAGGGGATATATGGTTATGTATGTGAACATATGGCTGTGTGTGTGTAAATGCATGTATTTGTCTTTAAAAAGGCTTGTGCGTAAAATTCTGCGCATGTGTCCTTGTCACAGTCCAGCTCGCTGCCTGACAGTTTATGACGCTTTATTGTGAGTACCCCATCCTAAATTCCTAGAAAAAAAGCACTGTATATTGCGAAGATATTTTCTTTAATTAGCTCTATTAGTGTGTGTGTGTGTGTGACACACTGCACATTACTGTGAGTTTTATTGCTGTAGAGTCGACATTGTGGACCTGGAGGGGTCCAGCGCATGGGGGGGCGCAATTCTTGTCTTGGTGCTGACAACCCACGCTACGCCACTGGCCGAACACACCCTACAATCTGCTGAATGCAGCCTACGATCCACCGAACGCCAAACAGACTGCCAGACGCCACAGAAAAAAGCCGACTAGCCACTGAACGCAGCCGAAATAAGCCGTCCAGACACGAACAGGGCTAAGAAAAAAAACAAACAAATGGAGTTTTTAAAAGGCGTAATATGTGTATTGTGTGGCTATTGGCGCTTAATGATTGGAACCATAAATACATGTGTTTGTGGGATTATGAAAAACCTAATCAATTCTGTTCTTATACCTTTGTCAGCCTGAAAGGGATCTGACTCCTACCCACCCAAAGGCACCAAAAGTAGGCACAAAGAGGTTGGGGACTGAGCAAATGTAGACTAGAGATGTGCATGATTTTTTTTTTTTTCGTTTCATTTGGGTTTTTTTCAGGTCATTTCGCTCCGGATCTATTTGGAATTTTGTATAGATTCAGAATATCGGATCAATTTGTTTTCTGTTTTTATGGGTTATTTTGTTTTTCGTTTTTGTGAGTTATTTTGTAATGATTTGTATTTCGTTTTTATGGGTTATTTTGTATTTTTTTTGGTTATTTCAGAATGGGAAACAGATTACTACCGATGAAATGAAAGTCTCTTTACTTATATATTTTTTGGGTGAAAGTTTAGGTTTCCTAACTTATTTTAAAGTAACGAGGCTTTTTGCCCCATAGGTTTCAGTGTAAAAAAATATTCACGTTTTTGTGAAATATTTCTTAAACCGTTTATTTTTTTCACTTGCAGCAATAAGCCATTTCGTTTAATTTTTAGGCAGTTTTCACGAAATTTTGGAAGGTTTCCTAACTTTTTTTTAAAGAAACAAGGCTTTTTTTCCATATGAATCCACACGCTGCTGGAAATTAATGCAGTACATTAATCCACACACTGCTGGGAAGCACCTCTCTGCAGTATATTTAATGCAGCATATGAATCCAGTCCACACACTGCTGGGAAGAAGCACCTCTCTGTTAATGTAGCATATGAATCCAGTCCACACACTGCTGGGAAGAAGCACCTCTCTGTTAATGTAGCATATGAATCCAGTCCACACACTGCTGGGAAGAAGCACTTCTCCGCAGTATAATAATTAATGCAGCATATGAATCCACACACTGCTGGGAAGCACCACTCTGCAGTATAATTAATGCAGCATATGTATCCTACAAGAACAGAGAAGTGAAGCACACACATGGATTTGAAAAAGACAAACATACCTTGCTTCCTTGCTAGATGGACCAGTTCATGGCCTCAAAAAAACAGCCAGTATACTACAATATAAATACCAGCCTGTACCAAAATAATCTCATAGGTTTCAATGTTAAGAAAATCCCTGTGTTTATTAAATATTTATTAAACCGTTCATTTTTTCACTTGTAGCAATACGCCATTTTATTTTTTTACGAATTTTTGGGTTAAAGTTTAGATTTCCGAACTTATTTTAAAGAAACAAGGCTTTATTCCACCATAGGGTTCAATGTAAAAAAAAAAACATTGATGTTACATTCAGCACCATGGTTAGCTACAATAGCTGTCCAAGGGTCCTGAATCCTGATACATTCATTGTTTCAGACCAGCAGTTGCGTTCAGCACTACGGAGCTACATTGTAGCTGAACTGTATCAGGATTCAGGTGCCCAAGATTCATGCACTCGTGCTCAAGTCTGCACCTGTGCTAAAATGTGCTCCCCGAAAACCTACTGCAGCACAGATGGCTAAAGTACCCAAGTCTGCACCCTTGTCCAAACCAGTTCTGTTACCCAAACTTCATATATCTATGTTCAAGCCAGCTCCGGTACACACACCAGCTCCAGTACCCATGGAGACTGAACCTACCATGCCTGAGAAAACAGAACCAGTTATCCCTATGGACTTAGAACCTGCTGGTTTCCTGGAAGCAGAATTACCTGAACCTATGTACCTTATGTCACTCCTGGCTTCTGGTGTGAGTCCAACCACTCCTAGCCGGCACATGCTTGATTCTGCTGTTGCCCTGGTCCCTAAGGGTCCTCCATGTCACTGTGTCACTGCTGCCAAAGCCTCTGACCCAGCTCACTCCACTGTTACTAAGGGGGTTGAGTCAGGATATTCTGCGGTACCCACTGACTGAGTCGTAGTGTCATTAAGTATGCTAACTTCTACTGCGGTCCATACAACTCCCAGCCAGCAACCTCTGAAAACCATCCCTCCTCCAGCACAAAACAGTGTGCCTATAAACCTCAGGAAGGCAAACTCAATATCACGGAGTTGTGTCTATGCATTAAACAGGACTATGGTGCACAAAGAGGTCCTGGAGATATTTGAAGAGGCCATGATCATGATAAAGGCTGCAGGTTTGCCTAAGGAATCCATCATGGTTTTAACCACTGCAACATTCACTAATCTCAGCCACCATTCCTTACTTCACTGCAAGTCCTGGCAGGACTTTATACCCCCTAGTGGTTCGGAATCAGAACTAGGGTGGGAATCTCTGTAGTCCAATGATAAGGACAACATGCCACTCCTGGAGGAATCGCTGTCTGAGAACCTAGCCACTCTCCTGTGCCCTGACTGTCTTGTGTCTTCCATAAGTCTCTTGCTGTGTTGCTCTGTGTCTTGTTCCTCCCTTCCTTTGATACTCCTCCCTGCATTCCCCTCCGATCTGCCCCATTTCTGCCTTGCCCCTCATCAGCATTTTTCCTTGCTTGTGTATTGTACAATAAACCCTGTTTTTGGACTTTACCCAGCATCTGTCTCTGCCTTTACTGCATCCCGGGCTTGTACTCTCGCCCCCCCCCTTCCCTGGCAACCAACGTGACAGAAATGTGTTTAGCTTCCCTACATCTTTTGAGACAGTCAAAAGGGAATCGCTTTATTGCTGGTTTCAGAATACCTCTGCTTACAGCATTGAAGTGCTTTAGCAGTGTAACTGAAAATTAATAACCGTAGAAGGGATCTGATATCTTGGATATGTTACAGGGTGTCAGGCAATTGGTTTATTTTTGTGTTAAATTTCCAGCTGTCTCAGTAAGGCCAGAGAAGATTGTATCTGGGGTGTTTTAGACTTATTCTGGTGCATTGCTAAGCTAATCAGAGCACCTCAAAGTATCGGTTTGTGCCCATAAAGATTTTGGGGAAATTCCTGAGTGCAAGGTATTCCATTAGGGCAGTGGTTCCCAACCGCGGTCCTCAAGTACCCCCAACAGGTCAGGTTTAGCAGATAGCTGGAGCACAGCACAGGTAATATGATTTGCTGCTCAGTGAAGGCAGGATTCAGTCCGCTTTTCTCTAAGGTAATACTTAAAACCTGGCCTGTTAGGGGTACTTGAGGACCGGGGTTGGGAACCGCTTACATCTGCACCAGGGAGGGTTGGGCAAATGGCAACAGGGAAAAAAACACGCGTCACCATAAAATTAGAAAAAGAAAAAATACAATAAATAGGAACAAGAAAAATTTGCAACATGTTGCCTGGGCTTACGTTAGAATAAGATATTGTGAAAGTGGACCCTTGAAGGTTCAAATAATACAGGAGAGGTAACTGTTTGTTCTGCAGCCCGGTATGGAAAATGCTGCCTTTTTTCAAGGGTTCACTTTCACACCCACAAGCAAATGCTTAAGAACCCGTTACGGATAATGGTTAATGGTAGGGCTTGACAATTGAACAACCGTATATTCGGCGCCTGTTACACCTTATATAGGAGGAAGGTTTTTAGCCCAACATGAGCTACCAGCATTCTCTGGTCATTGATGTTAACTCCCACAAACATAGAAACTACAATACTGTCACACGTTAGACTGCAATAAACGGAGACCATTATTTGGGTCAGTTTATTTATAACCTGATGAATCGATGTCCACACGGTAATGAGGATTATTTCATACTGTTGCACTAGACCGAACTAGCAGAGCACTTCCACAATTAAAACTATGTTTAGAGAGAGATCTCTTTAGAGATCAAATTTATCTTACCATATGGGTTACATAGAGACCTAAGAGAAACAATTGTACTGTGTGAGGCAGATATTTTGTAATGAGTATTTTACAACTGGATGCATGAATGAATGATGTAGTTCACCATTGTCCGTTTTTAATCAAATATAAATAAAGGTTTACATTTTAAACAATTTTTCACTTCACCTATGTACATTATCTTTAAAATTCCACAGTAAAATTGTACCATATTGTAACATATTTTTTTATTTATTTGCAAAGTATTTTACCAGGAATTGAGATTTCCCTGTTTTTTCAAGTATGTCCTGGTTTCAAGAGCATTGAATTACATTGAGATACGGCAGTGGGTATGACACGTCTGCATTGTAAATGTCGTGGTCCAATGGGAGATTTTATTTTTAATTCATTTTGAAGTTTTGCAAAAATGTCACTTTGTAAGCTACGGGTTAATATTTGGGGCTCTGTATCTTTAAATTTCCACAGTAAAATTGTACAATATTGTAACATATCATAGAGGGGTGTGGGTATGACACATCTGCATTTTAAACGTCATGGTCCAATGGGAGATTTTTTTTAACAGAATTAGAAATTTTGAAAATCTGTCACTTTGTAAGCTACGGATTGATATGTGGGACTCTGTGTGACAGAACAGCCGTCACTTACAATTTATTGGCATATAAAACGTTAAAAGTTCGTTGGTTCAATGTTAAATTTTGTTTCTACAATTTATGTCTGTATGATACCTATGTGTATTGTTTCTTCTTGCAATTCCCCGCACTAAACGTACCTGTAATCCCTCACAATTTAATACCACCTAAATTGCCAAGTTTTCATTCACTCAAGTGTATACTTCGTTTGTACAATTTGTGCTTGTATGACCCTGATGTTTATTAAGTTCTCTGCCACCCCTGTCTTGCCCAACCAACATGGTTCATCTGCCTAGCGCAACCCTGATACAGCTGCCACCTCCTGAGACCTAGCACAGCCGACATGCCTTACACCCTGCACCGCTCAGCCCCTGTACATGCCACCAGAGTGCTTTTTGGTCCGAAGGGCCCTGAGAACATGGTGCCACTGTGGGGTGCGTTCTGAAGGGGAGCGCAACTGAGATCACCCCTCAATCAGCCGCAAAGGTAACCCTGCGGCGGAATCAGAGCTCGCACTCCAGGGGGTGGAATTTCCCGGACGAGGAACAGCCCAGGGCGGGCCAGTGTGACACCAAAAACTGGGATCGAGCTAGGGGCAGTGGTAGCCCATGTTAAGTATATGAAAAGGGATATGGCTGGAGGCAGTGGTAAAACTGGCGCCGGGATGTCGGAGGCCAGGCAGGGGAGAGAACAATGGGACTGTACCGTATAAATGTACCCTGTGTGTCTGTCTCCATAATAAACCAACCTGCTTAACCTGTACTATGCCTCGACAAGTATTTGGGAAAAGGAACGATCCAGTGGGTATTTACTACTGCTGACCACTAGCTTCTAGCAAGGGACCTGAAGTTGGCTCATTACCGCGGTTCACTGCACAGCAACCCCGGCACCCAAGGCGGATCTACTCCCAGTAGCGGCATCCATCACACTCTGTAAGTTTAAATTTCCACAGTAAACATTCATACCATATTCTAGATGTCTATAGAGAGTGATAAAAGTGTAACAGCTATGTGTAATCAAGATAATGTTTCTTATACTGTTCCATCTATTTTTTTCTCTATTGAATATCAACAAAATATAACTGCTAGAATGACCACTGATTTTAAACTGTCTGATGGCTTGACTCCAGTGTAATCCTGGTGGGTTGAGAGTGCGCTATAACTCCACATACTTTATTACAGCCTCTCTACCGGCTTTAGAGATGAGCTTGACAATACTTTTTTCAAGCTTCCCTTACTTGTGTTTTCCTAATTGCATCTGAAAATCTTTGTCTGCGTTTTTTCCCTCTTTTCCCTTTAACTGTTGTTACAGCAGAAGGGACAGATCCGTCTGAACTGAGGAGATCAGTGTAAGAAGTGATTTGGGGCTGGGACACTATGCAGGAGAAATCTGGTTCACAATCTGTTGGCTCAGTGCTGGTGGGTGATTGAAACTCATAAGGGAATATATCTCCCACCACCTTGAATTCGGAAGCAGTTCCATAGGTGGAAGATGTGGATATTTTGGTGAGGTAGCAACGTTTAGTGCTGTAAGGATCCCCAGACCACTCCGTGAGTGAAGGAGTGGAACGTCTGCCAGTTTGAACAGAGATAATGGCATGGGAGGCAAGTGGCAGTTGGAACAGATTTATTTTCAGGTGTGGAGGGGGAGCATGACTCCTTAGCATCAGAGCATGTTAATAACTAATGCTCTGATGGTCATTTTGAAAAATCCTTTCTTTAGTGAGCATCTAAAAGCCGAGGGGAACATATATATAAATATATATATTAGATACTAGCTGGATACCTGTTCTTCGCAACGAAACATCGGGCTATGCAGGTGATATTAGGTTCACAATTCGTTGGCTTAGTGGTGGTTGGTGATTGAAACACATAAGGGATGATAATAATAAACAATAAAATAGATGGGCTAAAGCCCTTTAATCCCACTAGCAACCCTGTTTTTTTTTGTCCATGTAGCCGGGCTAATTAATTGCATAGCATAGACTTTCAATTTGTCCCTCAGATGAATTGCTCAGGACCGCCTTGTAAACAATATTCCTGGTTTTACTCTCTGGCTGGAGGATGACCAGGCTGCCAGGTGACCTGACTCTGGAGCAGCCATATACAACTGGCTATGGGAGAAACAATCACTTGTCAGATGCACATAAGCCACTTTCAATTAGGGATGAGCCGAACACCCCCGTGTTCGGTTTGCATTCGAACTCGAACAATATCAAAAGTTCGAGTTTGGACGCGAACACGATCTGAACTCAATGCAAGTCAATGGGACTCAAACGTTCGTTTTTTGTTTTTTTTTTTCGTTTCGCTCCTCAGAGCTTCTTCAGCTGGTATATAAGCTGGTATATACCAGCTGAAGAAGCTCTGAAGAGCGAAACGCGTTCTGGTAATATATATTTTTATTTTATGCATTAATAAATTTATTTTATATATTTCTGCTGCTTCTCGGTACGTGAATTCTAAAAGGTTTGAAATTTCCTTTCAAATTCCTATGCGAAGTCTTGGAGCCAATGTGGCTCACCCACATGTGAGTGCATCATTTATATTGATCCACTGTTATTATATCTTAATGATATTGCACTAGGGGAGTGTATTGTCTTTCTCTCCGTGATTTACTGCAGAGGAAAGCTGTTGAAAGATAACCACCGCTTTGGGTGTACATGGGCACCTGAATATCTTTTGAAGACCCATACCAGACATCCATCCTAGAGCCTAGGTTAGGCTCATGAATATGTGAGTAGAATCATCACACCATCTATTTTCCATATATGGTGAATCAATATATTGCGCGATGACATCTTCTCTTTTGTAGAGAGCCCTCATTCAAGAGCCACTTTTGGGAAGATTGGGAAGAAGTATTGAAGGACATGTAAAGTGATTTTTCGTATTTCCAGCCTTGTACTGGCGCTCCATTGACTGTCCAATTGACATGCATCATGCGCCAGCTTTGGGGGGACTGAATCAGAGTCCAGCAGCACATGGCAGCGAGACGTACCAGTACACCTCAACGGCGTTAACCCCCTCCTGACAGGAGACATCTGCCTGTTAAGGGGTTAAGCAGGCGAATCCCATAGGTTTCAATTTAAAAAAAATCCCCATATTTCTTAAATATTTATTCAACCGTTTATTCTTTTCATTTGCTCAAAAAGTCTTTTTATTTATTACTTAGGATTTTCCTAGGCATTTTACGACAATTTTTTTTTTCCTTTCCCTTTAAAATGGCAGGGGTGGTTCTGGAAAAGACCTTTATTATTCATAGGACCTTATACACTATAATTATTCCTTGTGATTTTCATGCAGTATTTCTTTAAAAAACTCCTTTTAAAAGTTTTTTGTTTTTTTTTACCCTTGTTCAGCGCCTTGTCAGCTTTTTCTGGCGGCTGGTTGGCGGTTGTCAGCTTTTTTCGTATCGACTCGGTGGTCTGATCGGCGGATGCATTCGACAGGTTTTCAGCGATTATTTGGATCGATTTGGTGGTTCTTCGCATCGATTCTGCAGTTTTGCGGTAGTTTTTGCGAATCGATTCTGCAGTTTTGGGGCAGTTTTTCGATTAATTTAATGGGTCGATTCACCACACTTCGGGGACCCTACGGTGAATGCAGAATTCACCGCAGGTTCGGCAAATTTAACTAGCCGTAGTACGGCGAACGGGAGAGCACTGAACTGTTTGCCACATTTTGGTGCTCTCTGAATAACTCTGTAAAAGTTATTCCAAATTGCTCCATGTAAGATAATTTGCTTTTTTTGTTCTAAATTTTTATATGCATTTTTTTTACATAAATGGACCTACACAATGTGATGCAGACTAAAAATCTGGGAATAGCCTAGTTTCTGAGTCTGCCTCTAGCGACTTACATAAATGGCACGTGTGTATTCGAGATATTTGTTTCGAATCAATTTTTTTTTCGTATTTCAGAAGTGCGTCCGAAATATGAATCAGTTCCCTCCAAAACTGTGTAAAATTGATTTTGTTTTTACTGATCAATTCGTTATACCGTTTCACTTAAACGCTGCACTGCATCCCAGTCCATTGACCATGGTGGTGAAGCTGTTAAATTCAGCACCACAGACCATGTACATCGCTATGGTGCGGTTTGGTGCGATTCCCCATGGAGTTGAAGTGTTGGTTAATGAGAAAATACCGAACAGCACTGAAATGTAAGTGAAATACCCTAATTTTCAGTGGTTTGTTTGACAGATTCAAACAGGCGAATCCCATAGGTTTCAATGTAAAAAATATTCCCCATTTTAATTAAATATTTATTCAACCATTTATTCTCTTCACTTGCAGCAAAAAGTCTCTACTAGTAATTTTTTAGGCATTTTTTCAGGATTTTTGTGGTGAAATTTTTGGATTCTTAATTTATTTTAAAACAATGAGACTTTTTTCTTTGCCGCCTGTCTATGGTGCTGAAACCTATTCAGTACCGAGGACCGCAGCTATTCTTGTTGCTATTCAGCACCGTGCAGTGGCGATGAATACAAACAATATATGGGGGTGGCACATAAGATACCACAGTCAAAACGGGTGGGGGGCACATAATTTTCACCCCTAAATTATACCACTGGAAAAAACTAAGTATATATAAATAAGGTTCCATAATCCCAGAGTAATGCGATGCAATGAGTAATGTGATGCAATAATAAATTCAATATTTTATTTGCCGCAATTCTGCGGTTTTCGCCGATGTCCAATAACTGCTTCTGTGCAAATTACGGTGACCATTTGCTAAATAGGGAACTCACCATATTTTCAGCAAAATTAATTCCCGAATTGTAAAATAAAGCAAAGGATCTAAAGATGAATAGACCCTTTAGATTCTAACTTCCATAATAACCCCTAAAATGCCATTAAAGCAGGGAAATACAATAAAAATAATAAACAGTATGGCATGTATCCTACCTATTAACCCCTAAAATGCCATTAATCAGGGGAAAACATTAACCCTTTCGCTGCTGAGGCTTTTCCCGCCTCTGTGCTGAGGTCATTTTTACCGATTTTTGCTCATCATGTTTAAACGCGTTTTGAAGGCTTATTTTAGTATATGACCCAGACATATTATATATCGTTCTTTCCGTCAGACTCGGCAGATTCATAATATGTCATTATTATATGTATGTCATGACCTGTCTGTATATTATAACAAAAAATGCAATAAAATATGAATTTTCAATAATTTACAACGTGTAAAGTGTTTTTTTTTCACATTTTAACATACGATCCTTTGCGGTTATATTTTGTATGGGGTGCGCTTGTTAAAAAAATTAGAGATGGGGTCTCGTTACTTTTTTTTTGGGGAAATTACGCGATTTTTAACAAACGCACCGCATACAAAAATCGTTAGTGCAGCATCATTGTTCACATTATAATTGAAATGGGAACAATATTGCTGCATTAACGAACCAAAAAAACTCTAAAAAAAAAAAAAAAAAAATGTTAAAAACTTTTTTCATACTCAGGTTTGGTATTGTTGGAACGGCCATGCTCTGGCCGATCCAACAATACCAAACATTAACACCTAACTGCCACGGATCGGGAGATAGGGGGTTCATTGGAACCCCCTATCTCCACCATTGGTGGCAGTTAGGGGTTAACGCCAAGACTGGCGTCATCGTGCTATGCACGATGACGCCAGTCCTCAGGGGGAGTTCCCGGAGGCTTGGCCGACATCCAAGATGTCGGCCAGCTCCGGGAAAGGATCACAAACCGGCGCTTTTCGGCGCCGATTCGTGATCCGGCCCCCATGGGGTTAATGCCAGGTACCATTTGGAAGGGCAGGCTGTGCCCTTCCAAACGGTGCCTGGGTTAACCCCCTGCACGCCGCCGATCGGGAGGGAGAGAGGTTCGAAGGACCTCCCCCCTCCCTTTCAGGCGCCTCCTCCGCACATGCGTGGGGGGGGGCCTGAATTAGGTGTCATCGCGCCCCCGCAATGACACCTAATTACTCCGGCAGCGGTTCCGGGTGCTGGGCTGACATCGAGGATGTCAGCCCGCACCGGGGGGGCCAGCGATCGGCCAGAACCCGGCCAAACGATGGCCCCAAAGGGAGGACGTGCTCAGCGCGTCCACCGCATGGAACGCTACCTGCGGGTGGACGCGCTGAGCGCGTCCTCCGCAGCGAACTGGTTAAATGTATACACTGGGAGGCATGTAGCCTACCCATTAACTTCTAAAATGCCATTAATCAAGGAAAAAATAAAATGTATACTGTGAGGGATGGAGCCTGTCCATTAACCCTTAATATACAACTAAACCAAGGCAAAAACGAAAGTAATACACAATATAATATATAGTCTGACCATTATCCCTTTCACTGCTGAGCCATTTCAACTCTGTAAAAAAATACAATTTGATCTGAAAAACAAATTACTAATAAAAACAAAATAATGAATCTATCCAAATTACCAATCGTCTGAACTAACAAATCTATCCGAAATACGAATCATGATAAAATAACGAATGCCCCGAAACCAATTGAAAAATGGAACAAATCTATCCGAAACAAAATAATTGTTTTTGTTGTGAACATGACTAGCGTGTATAGGAAGGTAACCAAGGACATGAAAAATAAAAAGGCATTTAAAGCTTTTAAATCTGATAAATCTGAGGCATTCTATAAAGCATGTAAATATAAAGCATGTAGAAAAGCAGTTAGATGGGCTAAACTAGACAATGAAAAAGAGATAGCCAAAGAGAGCAAGACCAACCCTATATGATTTTTTAGGTACATAAATCCTAAAAACCCTAAAAAAAATTGGAGTCAGGGGTTTTATTAACTGAAGATTGAGATAAGGAAGACATTTTGAATCATTGTTTTTCTTCAGTATTTATTAAAGAGAACTCTATAGCAGTAGACCTTCAATTCATTGATAAAAACTTAATAAACTGTGATTGGTTGACTCAAGAAAACGTGTTGAAGCAACTAAACAAAGTGAATGTTAACAAAGCCCCAGGGCCAGATGGAATTCACTTGCGAGTACTGAAGGAGCTAGGGGTTGAAATATGTAAACCTCTGTTCTTAATCTTTCAATATTCTTTTCTTTCAGGAATCGTACCAGAGGATTAGAGAAAATGATGTACTCCCTATTTTCAAGAAAGGTTCAAAATGTATGCCTGGGAATTATAGACCTGTGAGCCTAACATCAGTGGCTGGGAAAGTATTTGAGGGGTTACTAAGGGATAATATTCAGGAATTTATTGGGACGTATAATGTAAATAGCAAAAATCAGCCTGGTTTTATGAAACATAGAACATGTCAGACTAACCTAATTGTATTCTACGAAGAAGAAGTATAGATCAGGGGGTCACAGTGGATGTGATTTACTAGATTTTGCCAAAGCTTTTGACACAGTTCCACACAAGAGGTTACTATTTAAATTATGAAGAATTGGTCTAGATGAAAATACTTGTTCTTGGATAGAACACTGGCTAAAGGATAGAGTACAGGATCGGGTCATAAATGGTGAATTTTCAAGATGGACACCAGTGGTAAGTGGTGTCCCTCAGGGGTCTGTTGTAGGACCAAATCTATTTTATTTATTTATAAATGACCTTGAAATAGGCATTGAAAGTCATGTATCAGTGTTTGCAGATGACACAAAATTAGGAAAAGTAATACAATGTGAGCAGGATGTTAGATTGGGGGACTGGGCACTTAAATGGCAGATGAAATTTAATGTAGAATGATACATGCAAAGTTATGCACTTTGGAGTGAAGAACACACAAGCAACGTATACCCTAAATGGTACGGAATTAGGGGAATCAAAGCAGGAGAAGGATTTGGAAATCATCAGACTTCAAACTAACTAACAATGCCCAATGTCAAACAGCAGTTGCCAAGGCAGTAAAGTATTGGCATGCATTAAAAGGCGAATTCACTCTCGGGATGAAAACATAATTTTGCCGCTTTATAAATCAATGGTAAATTCGTACCTTGAATATGCCGTGCAATTTTGGGCACCGGTCTTAAAGGATATTATGGCGCTAGAAAAAGTGCAGAGACAGGCAACTAAATTAATAAGGGGAATGAAAGACTTAAGTTATGAGGAAAGGTTAAGTTATGAGGAAAGGCTAACAAGCTTAAACCTGTTTAGTTTAGAGAAACGGCACCTTAGAGGGGATCTGATAACTTTATATAAATATATACAGGGCCATTATAAACCATTGTCTGGAAACCTATTCATTAATAGGACTATACACAGGACACAAGGTCACCCATTTAGACTGGACGAAAGGAAATTCGGCTTAAAGCATATAAGGGTTATTTTATGGTGAGAACAATTAAGCTGTGGAATTCTCTGCCTGTTGTAGTGGTTGGATCAGAGACTGCACAGACTTTTAAACAACGACTGGATGACTTTCTGAAAAAACATAACATTAAGGGTTATCATTTTTAATATGTGGGTAAAAGCTTCTTGATCCAAGGAGAAATCTGACTGCCATTCTAGGGTCAAGAAGGATTTTTTTCCCAGTATGTTGCATATTGGCGAGCACTTCAGACTGGGTTTCTTTTGGATCAACAGCAGCAGGTGATGTGTGAAAGGCTGAACCTGATTGACGCATGTCTTTTTTCAGCCTATGTAACTATGTATAGATACTGTATGTATTCGTTGTAGCTCTAGCTACAGTTATATGGCTATCAGTTTGGACTTATGGCAGTGTATTGCTGATGGTGGTCATTTCTCAGGGACAATCAGAGAATGTGCCAGAAAACAGACTGCAGAAAATGTATGTACGGGTCTCTCAACAGTCACCGAGCAGCAAGAGGACAGACCCTGTGCGGCAATATTCTAGAGAAAGTGGTGCAAGAAGCACAGTCTGCGATCTGGTGTCCGCTCTGTCTGTCATTGTTACTACGAAAAAGAACACCAGCTATTAGCAAAAATTGGTAGAAACTCATGAAACTTGTTTCTGGATCTGCCCCTGATTTAATGATTAATTTATCACAATATATGCTCAAGTTAGTTGAGGGCTAAGACCAGGGCCGGCAATGCCGCCGCCATCCTGATTTCCGGGCCGGCGCTGCACTATTTTTTCGCCAGTGCGGGCCGGAATTTTTTCACCAGCACCACTTGCACATTCGGGGCCCCTGCATGGCATGACAGACAGGCAGGGGGTGGAGGTGGGCAGGGGGATGCAAATCGTGCCCCTACTGGGCAGTCACATTGGGAACCTGCCTGGATATCCCTGGGCATCCCCCACCAGAGGCCACGTTGGGTCCTCCCCCCCCCCTATGATAACCCGCCCTCTCCTATCTTACACCTCCTCCTGGCCCTTTACCCACACCTTTTTTCTCCCTAACCCCTCCTCTGGTACAATAGTGCCTCCCCCTCTTCTCGCACTTCTTCCCCCCACCCCCTGGGAGGGCCAGGCCGCTAGTCGCAACATCCTTCGGCTCAGGAAGTGAGTGCTCGCTCCGCCAGCGCGACTCTCACGTGTTTCAGAGGCAACTATGGAGTTCGAGGAGCTGGGAATTGGAGAGGAATGCAGGGTTTTCAGCTGCATCGCCTCGGGGAGCTGGCCCACCCAGCTGAACGAACCCATGTCATCACTTTGGGGCTGCAGTACAGGTGAGTGAGGGGGACCTAACCAGAAGCCTGGCATCCTGCCCATCACCCCCCAGCACTGCCCGACAGACAGCGTGCAGCCAATCACAGGCTGCAGAACCAATTCCAGAGATCCAGGAAAAGCTGCTACAGAACCTCTTTGGAGAGTGAGAATGACTGTCAGCTCTGCAGCACCCGCATGCTCTGCTCTAATACACAGCCTGGGCACTGTGGGCACCTGTAGCTCTGCACTGCACATTGCACAGAGTGTTTTTTTCTTTGTGCAAGAAGAGTCAAATATTTACTCACAGGATGAGGGTTACTGCCCTATATTCAGAGAAAAAGCATTAACTATACCCATGAGAGCTGGGGGCAATTATATATACCCATGAGGGCTGGGGGCAATTATATATACCCATGTGAGCTGGGCTGGCAATATATACCCATGTGAGCTGGGCTGGCAATATATACCTGTCACGGAGCTGGCAATATATACCTGTCACGGAGCTGACATCGGGCTCGCCTCAGCGAGCCACGGAACTGAATTGTATGGACATTTATATCATTGCTACATGTGGTTTTATTAGTGTGGTGTATTAGAAATGTATCCTTATTGTATGAATGTAGATTCAAATGAAGAAAACTGTATGTATGTCCTTTTCCCAGTCCCCATTTTGCCCAGCCCAGCATGGGTCCAAAGGACAAAGGACCTCATGGCCCCAAGATGGAGTATATAGCAAGACAGCTGATTGGAGGCTTTTCCAAGACCTCATCTGCCTAATCCCTGGACAATGGGGAAGCTGAAAGGGACCTGATAGGGACCAGAGGCTGGGAAAGGAGCCAATCAGGCTGTTGTGTGGACGGGGAGTTGGTAATCCTTTTGTGTGTGAATTGTATAAATGAGCCTGTTCAAACCCTTCTTAAATCAATTCAACGGAGATTTCTGTTTTAAAGCATACAGCCGCGTCTGGTGATTTATTTCAGGCTTAGTCACATTTCTGCAGGAGGCACTCAGCGGTCTCCTGCATCACCACTTACCCAGGAACGGGATCCCAAGGCGGCACAGCATCTCGACTCGCCCGCGATTCGGAGCCTCGAATCGGCACTCCACTACCCAAAGGAAGACCAATCGACCCCAGGTCTCCGCTTCAACGGAACCACTGCCGAATTACGGCCAGCCCAGCAGCCATCCACGTACCATGAAGAGGTCAGTAGATCAGGCTGCTCGAGACGCCAAGTGACGTGACCCTCGGTAGTCGGGCTGATCTCCAACGTGGGTGCCTCGCCTTCTCCACAGACGCCAAAGCAACGCCATCTCCCTACTCAGGCTGCTCGAGACGCCGAGTGCCGTGCCACTCGGTAGTCAGGCCTGACGGCATCAAGGGGGTTAGATAGAGCAGGACCACAGACAGACTTCCATCCCGTCACACTGGTGGCAAGCGGTGGGATAAGCTCTACCAACCCCAGAAGAAACGCAGAATGGCCGACTATGCCAACTACAAGAGGGACACGTTGAGAGACATATTGGAGAATCGAGGAGGGGCTGCTGGCTCAAAAACTAAAGACACCCTGGTAGGAGACTGATCAATGGAACGGGGGCACAGGACCCCCGGCACACAGAAGACCCCTTCCAAAGAAAGTCCGAGAGAGGATAGCTTGTACGGTGCGCCCCGTCAGAGCCGCCATACAACAGGCCATTAGGGACATCCAACAACAAGAGGAGCGAGAAAAGGAGCGCCAGCATGAACTGCGGATGGCGGAGATACAGACGAGTCGGATAGATAGCCCCAACCCAGAGAGACCAAAAGCCGGAAGTACCCTTCCAGCATTTAAACACATTTAATGAGGCGGAGGAAGAAATTGAGAGCTTCCTACAAGACTTGAAAGATTATGCCAGGTACATGAAGTCCAACGCTCCGCCTGGGCCGAATTCTGGCCAGCAAACTGTCGGGCCGAGCAGCAGAGGCATACCGAAGGTCCCGGACGAGAGGCTATGGACTATGTTCGGGTGAAGCAGATATACTGGCCGCTTTGCCGTCACCCCAGAAGCCAGCCGGGTGAAGTTCCGCAACTCCGTCGGCCAACGAACCACGCACGTGGAGTGGCTCACCGGTTACAACGCGACCTGAAAAACTGGTTCCAGGGAGAGCCAGACTCAAACCGTGGAGGAAATCACGCAGCTACTACTACTACTGAACAACAATTTTGAGAACACCGCCACAGCAGTACGGGAGTGGGTGGGGATAGAAGCCCCAAACGGTGCAGCAAGCTGCTAATACGGTCCGGCCAGACCATTGCTGTCCGAGTCACGGGGGAAAAGTACTCCGGCTGTCCACCGCCGAGTCCACTTAGATTGGGCTCCGGGCAGGATCCATGAGTGGGCCTATTGGACAGATTACCAGCCGAAATCCTCCTCGGGAAGACTGGGACATCTGGTCTCAGCCTATGCCACGGACGCAGCAGTACCCGTGACCACCCGACAGCAGAGCGGCCGGACCCACCACACCACTCCAGCCGGGACCCAGGTGAGACCCCAAACCAAACCCCCCAAACCCGAACCCCATCCCCCGACCCGACCATTCCCTTACGGCACCACTCCCCGGCCACCCTCTGGCACCAGACACAAACGGACCCTACCCTAGAAAGGTACCGGGACAGGGCAGGCAAGGGTCAGGAAGAGGAAAGGGATGACCGCATCGAGTGGGAGGATGGGCTGTTATATAGATACACCAAGAGGGTGGGCACGCGGAAGAAACAGGCCCTCCACAAACAGTTAGTCGTACCCAGGCCCCTAGACAGGAACTCTTAAGATTGGCCATGACATCCCCCTCGCCGGTCACCTGGGAAGTCCAAGACCCAGCACCAGCTTTTCCCGGGCTTCTTCTTGCCCCGACTCCATGAGGATATGCGGGAGTATGGCTGCACCTGCCGGTCTGCCAGAAGGTGGGCAAAACTGGGAGCACCCAAAAGCCCCACTACGACCGATGCCATCATCTAGGAGACCTTAGCTGGTTGGCGGTAGATATAACGGCCCCCTGGCTCGCCCAGCACCACGGGGAAGAAATATATTCTCACAGTGGTGGACTACACCACCCGGTACCCGTGAGCCATACCCTTATCCAATATTCAGGCCGACACCATAAGCGGATGCCCTCCTACGGTGTTCTCCCGGGTGGGGTTCCCCGGGAAATTTTATCTGACAAGGTCCCAGTTCACCAGCTGAGCTGAACAACAGCTCTGGCGCCTTTGCGTGTAAAGGCTCTCCACAGTGCCCCGTACCATCCCCAGACCAATGGGCTGTGCGAGCGGTTTTAACGGGACCCTGAAGCAGTTAATCCGTGCCTTCACCCAGGAGAGGAAGGACTGGGAGACATATCTGCCCCACTTGTTATTCGCGTATAGGAGGTGCCCCAGGAGTCTACGGGTTCTCCCCCTTTGAATTGGTATATGGGTGCAGGTACGGGGACCCTTAGATCTAGTTAGGGCCAATGGGAGGAGACAGCGAGCCCGAAGACTCCCCGTCCTGAGTTATGTGCTGGAGCTCCGTGAGCACCTAACAGAACTCACGGGGACTGGTCCAGGGGAACATGCAGGCAGCCCAGGCCCAGCAGAAGGCATGGTATGACGCTCCCCGAAGCCGCTCCTTCCTCGTGGACCAGAAGTCCTGGTGTTGAAACCACAGCGGCAGAAACAAGCTGCAGGCATCCTGGCAGGCCCCTACCAGGTGGTAACCCAACTGGGGGATACCACCTACGTGGTTGTCAGCTGCGCAGACACCAGGATCAGCTGACATTCCACATCAATATGCTCAAGGCCTACCACGAACGGGCCTGAGGCAGTGGCTGCATCTGCGCTCGGCCACCGAGGAGGCAGAACAGATCCCATATGGACCTCTCCGGTAGATAGCCATCCTCAGGGGTAGAACAGGTGCAGCTGGGGAGGGGTGGGACCCCACAAACAGGCCCAGGTTAGGCGGGTTCTCCAAAGACCGCCAGGAGGTCTTTCCGCACTCCCCGGCTATATCCCACCAGGCACTGCACAAAGTAGAGACCCCAGGGCAGAGGCCCCTCCGGCAACCGGCGTACCGACTCCCAGAGGCAGTCCGGGAAGCCATGCGGGCCGAAATATGGGAAATGCTAGAGCTAGGGGTAATTGAGCCCTCAGCCAGTCCATGGGCCTCCCCAATAGTGTTGGTCCCTAAGACGGATGGTACCACCCGGTTCTGCGTCTACTACCGGAGGTTGAATGACTGTACCATCACAGACACCTATCCCATGCCCCGAGTCGACGAGCTACTAGATGAGATCTCCCAGGGGCACTACTTGACCACCATAGACTTATGTAAGGGGTACTGGCAGATTCCCCTTGAGGAGGAGGCAACCCCCAAGTCGGCCTTCATCACCCCATTCGGCCTGTACCAATTTCGGGTCATGCCGTTCGGGATGAAGAACGCTCCAGCTACCTTCCAGCATTTAATTGATCGCCTCCTCGACGGCCTGCAGGAGTTTGCCTGTGCCTACCTGGATGACATAGCCATCTACAGCCAGACCTGGGAGAAACACCTTCACCACCTGGGGTAGTGCTAGACCGGATCAGGGATGCCAACCTGACCTCAAACCAGAGAAATGTAAGATCGGGATGTCCGAGGTACAGTACCTCGGCCACCGGGTGGGTTATGGAAACAGCGACCCCGAACCTGCCAAGGTCGAAGCCTTCTTAGATTGGTCCACTCTGCTGACCAAGACCAGGTCCTCTCCTTCTAGGACCGTGGGATTACAAAAATTTGTTCCCCATTACAGCGACCTCGCCAAACCCTTGACGGACTTGACCAAAAAATCCTCTTACCCCGCCAAGTCCTGTGGTCCCCGGCGTGTGAGACGGCCTTCCAACATCTCAAAACCACCCTGACCCAAGCTCCCTCCTGGCGGCACCAAATATATAATAAACGCTTTGTCGTCCATACGACGCCTCCACGTTCGGACTGGGAGCCGTGTTAAGCCAAGTGGGGGACGACAGGGGGAGCATCCGGTGGCATTTCAGCAGTAAACTGCTACCCCGGGGTGGGAGTACGCAGCTGTGGAGAAGAATGTTTGGCCTTGGTCTGGGCCCTGAGGAAGTTTCAACCCTACGTTTATGGGCGATCGTTCACTGTCATGACGACCACAATCCCCTGGTGTGGCTCTAACTGTGGTGGCTGTAGAAAATGGCCGCTTGTTACGTTGGAGCCTGGCCCTACAACCTTTAATTTTACTATACAGTACGGCCCGGGCCCAAAATGGGAATGCTGATGGACTATCTCGGCAAACGCCCGGGACCCGGAGACCCCTGCACTCCGACTTCCCCGAGTCGACCCGTTGGGGTCCAACCGTGTCCATTGACTCTATTGGGGGGGAGAAATGTCACGGAGCTGACATCGGGCTCCGCTCAGCGAGCCACGGAATCCAACTGGACAAGTTTAAAGACCATTTTTACTCTTTATCTTCGGTTGTGCGTATTGACATTTTATGGACATTCATATATCATTGTTACATTGGTTTTATTAGTGTGATGTTTAGAAATGTATATCCTTATTGTATGAATGTAATCAAATGAAGAAAACTGTATGTACAGTATGTGGTTTCCCCAGTCCCATTTTGCCCAGCCCAGCATGGGTCCAAAGGACCTCATGGCCCCAAGATGGAGGATATAGCAAGACAGCTGATTGGAGGCTTTTCCAAGACTCATCTGCCTAATCCCTGGAAATGGGAAGCTGAAAGGGACCTGATAGGGACCAGGAGGCTGGGAAAGGAGCCAATCAGGGCTGGTTGTGTAGACGGGGGAGTTGGTAATCCTTTTGTGTGTGAATTGTATAAATGAGCCTGTTCAAACCCTTCTTAAATCAGTTCAACTGAGATTTCTGTTTTAAAGCATACAGCCGCGTCTGGTGATTTATTTCAGGGCTTAGTCACATTTCTGCAGGAGGCACTCAGCGGTCTCCTGCATCACCACTTACCCCAGGAACGGGATCCCCAAGGCGGCACAGCATCTCGACTCGCCCCGCCGATTCGGAGCCTCGAATCGGCGCTCCGCTACCCCAACAAGGAAGACCGAATCGACCCCAGGTCTCCACTTCAACGGAGCCACTGACGAATTACGGCCAGCCCAGCAGCTATCCACGTACCGTCAAGAGGTCAGTAGATCAGGCTGCTCGAGACGCCGAGTGCCGTGACACTCTGTAGTCGGGCTGATCTCCAACGTGGGTGCCTCGCCTTCTCCACAGACGCCAAAGCAACACCATCTCCCTACTCAGGCTGCTCGAGACGCCGAGTGCCGTGCCACTCGGTAGTCAGAGCAGGACCGCAGACAGACTTCCATCTCATCACAATACCCATGTGAGCTGGGCTGGCAATATATACCCAAGTGAGCTGGCTGTATATACCCATGAGAGCTGGCAGTATATACCCATGAGAGCTGGCAATATATACCCATGAGAGCTGGCAGAATATACCCATGAGAGCTGGCAGTATATACCCATGAGAGCTGGCAATATATACCCATGTGAGCTGGCAGAATATACCCATGAGAGCTGGCAGCATATACCCATGTGAGCTGGCAGTATATACCCATGTGAGATGTCAGTATATACCCATGAGAGCTGGCAATATATACCCATGTGAGCTGGCAATATATACCCATGTGAGCTGGGGGCACTATATACCCAATATCACTTTGTTTTGCTGTTCAATAAAACAATTTAAAGCTATTTAAAATATACTTAGCGTTATACTTGGATCTTAGTTCTAAATATCATGATATAACACAATGGACGTGCCACATGGGCGTATTTTGGGGTTACGTGGTGGTGGGGGGGGCAGCATTTCAGCCTTCGCTCCAGGCAGCACAATGTCTTGGGCTGGCCCTGGTTAAGACAGCCACCACACTTGCTTTAATCTTACAGTTAGGGAACTATTTCAAGGTTGGCGACAAGTTAACTTTGAGACGTTATGTTATCCCCTAGAATCGCTAATCCCCTCTTGGCGCAAGCTGGGCTTGTGCCTTGAGTGGAGCGCTTCCTTACTTACACCTTGTACAGGAGGTGTTCATTTGCACCTCAGAATGGAAGCAAAAGCTATTCCAAATTGTATCCGTGAGATGGCATTTCTCCTGGGATTACCGTAGCATGTAGCTTGGTTATAGCATGTCTTTACTGTAAATTAACCTATCCTATAACTTTACTAGGAGGCTTTAATTGCACTTGGTAGATTGTTATTCTCTTCTGGAGCCAGCATTTCTAAAATAAATACAGGCTTCTAAAACCTGGTGTTAAGTTCTTGTGCAAAAGCAAAACAAGTAAATGCACAAGTAAATCCCATACTCCTCTCTCATACATAGAAACATAGAAAATGTCGGCAGATAAGAACCTTTCGGCCCATCTAGTCTGCCCAATTACATGGATACTTTACCTGGATTTATCTTTTATTTAGGATAGCCTTATGCCTATCCCGTGCCTGCTTAAATTCAATCACTGTTTTGGCCTCTACCAGTTCTACTGGAAGGCTGTTCCATGTATCCACCACCCTCTCAGTAAAATAATGCTTCCTGATGTTACTTTTAAACCTTTGCCCCTCTAATCTAAGACTATGTCCTCTTGTTTTGCTACTTTGTTTCCTTTTAAATATACTCCCTTCCTCTACCTTGTGGATACCCTTTTACGTATTTAAATGTTTCTATCATATCTCCTCTGTCTCGTCTTTTTTCCAAGCTGTACATGTTAAGATCATTAAGCCTTTCCTGGTAACTTTTCTCCTTCAAGCCGTACACCATTTTAGTAGCCCTTCTCTGAACTCTCTCTAAGATGTCTATATCCTTCTGGAGATACGGTCTCCAGTACTGCACACAGTACTCCAAGTGAGGTCTTACCAGTGCTCTGCACAGTGGCATGAGCGCTTCCCTTTTCCTACTGCTAATACCTCTCCCTACACAACCAAGCATTCTGCTAGCATTTCCTGCTGCTCTATTACATGGACTACTTACCCTTAGATCCTCTGAAATAATAACCCCTAAATCCCTTTCCTCAGATGTTGAGGTTAGGACTGTATCAAATATTCTATATTCAGCCCTTGGGTTTCTAAGCCCCAGGTGCATTATCTGGCACTTATCCACATTAAAACTCAATTGCCACAGCTCCGACCATTTTTTTAGTTTACCGAAATCATTTGTCATTTGGCTGATCCCTCCAGGAACGTCAACCCTGTTGCAAATCTTTGTGTCATCAGCAAAAGGACATACTTTACCATTAATACCTTCTGCAATATCACTAATAAAAATATTAAAGAGAATGGGTCCAGGTACTGACCCCTGGAGGTACCCCACTGGTAACAAGACCTTGCGCCGAATAAACTCCATTTACCACAACCCTCTGTTGCCTGTCACTCAGCCACTGCCTAATCCATTCAACAATATTGGAATCCAAACTCAAAGATTGCAATTTATTGATAAGACTTCTATGCGGAACAGTATCCAAAGCCTTACTGAAATCTAAATAAGCAATGTCTACTGCACCACCTGTGTCTATTATTTTTGTTACCCAAACAAAAAAAAAATCAATAAGATTTGTTTGGCATGATCTCCCTACCTTGATGCAGTGGGTAGTGTAATCTCCCAGTTCCTCTCGCTGGGAAAACCAGGAGACTGTAAACAAAGTTTTAAGTGTCCCTCCGCACTTCAGCAGCTCCTGCCCGACCCCACTAGTAGGAGCTCACAGCAGTAACGTGGGCTTCTGTAGCCAATACTTTCAGTGGCAAATGTCCCCGCTGCCGGTATCACTCTGCAACTCCATTTTGTTTCAAGACCAGTGTCATGGAGCTGACATCTGGCACTCCTCAGAGAGCCACAAGGAACGGACTCTGCTCCAATTTTAAAGGCCATTTTTCCTTTCTTTCAGGTTTGGCATTTAAATACTGTATGGACAATCTCTTAATGTTATTACTCATGTGGTTTTATGAAGTTTGGTGTATTTAAAATGTAGCCTCAATTGTGAGAGTGTAGATTAAGATGTAGAAAACTGTATGTATGTGATTTCCTCCAGTCTCCATTTTGTCCAGTTTACCATGGGTCCCAAGGACAAAGGACCGCATGGCCCCAAGATGGAGGAGGTTACAGAAAGCCAGCTGATTGGAGGCTTTTCCAAGGCCTCATCTATCTAATCCCCTGGACAATGGGGGAGCCTGAAAGGGCAAAATGGAGGATACAGCAAGCTAGTTGGTTGGAGATTTTTCCAAGACCTCATCTGCCACGGGCCAGCGGACCCTCAAATCCACTACCCCAGACGTCACCACTTCCATACAGTGGGCCCCTAACAACGCCAAAGCCATTCCCAGCACCCAGGTCCAGCGGATCAGGCTGCTCGGGATGCCGAGTGCTGAGCTACTCAGTAGTTGGGCTGATCCACAGCAGGGGCATCTGTAGAGCAGGACAGCCGACGGACAAACATCCCGTCACACTGGTGGCAGCGGTGGGATAAGCTCTTCAAACCCCAAAATGGCTAGCTATGCAAGTTGCAAAAGGGACACACTTCGGGACCTGCTGGAAAGCCGTGGAGGGACCGCCGGCTCAAAGACTAAAGAAGCTCTGGTTGAGGAACTGATCAAAATGGACCAACAAAACGGGGGCTCAGGGACCCCGTCCGCAGAAGACCTCTTTCAGAAAAGAGTCAGGGAGAGGATAGCCATGTACGGCGCCACCCCCTCAGAGACCATGATCCAACGAGTCATCGAGGACATCCAACGACAAGATGAGCAGAGAGATCGGGAGCTGGGGCAAAAAGCCCAAGAAATAGAATGAGAAAAGGAGCGCCAGCATGAACAGCAGATGGCGGAACTTCAAACGGGCCGGGTAGAAAATCCCAACCCAGGGACACCAGCGCCCAGGAAGGTACCCTTCCAGGCGTTCAAAACGTTTAACGAGGTGGAGGAAGAAATTGAGGGCTTCCTCCCTCCAAGACTTTGAAAGACTATGTCAGGTACATGGAGTACAACGTTCCGCCTGGGCCGGAAGTTTGGCCAGCAAACTTTCAAGCCGAGCGGCGGAAACATACAGAACAATCCCTGACAAAGAGGCCATGGACTATGCTCGGGTGAAGCAGGTCCTGCTGGCCCGCTTCGCCATCACCCCAGAAGTCAGCTAAAATTCTGGACCTCCAGCCGGCCAACGGCACAACACATGTGGAATGGGCCCACCGGCTGCAGCGTGATTTAAAAAACTGGTTCCAGGGTAGTCAAGCCCGAACAATCGAGGACATTAGCTAACTAGTGCTGCTGGAGCAGTTCCTGGAACACACAGCCACGGCGGTGCGAGATTGGGTAAGGGACAAACGGTGCAGCAAGCTGCTACCTGGGCGGACGAATATACGGACACCCGGAAGACCAGTGGGGGCGATCGACAGCCTGCTCCTCGACCCCCCCCCCTTGCCCATCCACAATTCTGACCCCCCGGCCCGTTGGCCGGCTTCTCGTCTCGCAGCCCGCACCAACTCAGCTGTAACCATCCGTTGTTATGGCTGCAACCAAGTGGGACATTATCGCCAGAACTGCCCTAACTGACCCCCCCATACCAAGAGGCCCAGCCCATGCAGCACCACCAGCAGCTCACTGTAATGATAATGAACCCCGATACCAGGACAGTCAGGAGGGGTGGGGCATGCTACACGAGGCAGACCCCGTACAAGCTGCCGCCGACGACAACCGCCAGCATCATCGACAGGCCGTATGGATAAATGGCCGGGCAGGCCAGGGTCTCTGCGATTCGGGGGCCACCATCACCCTCATCCGACCCCACCTGGTACCCACAAAGGCCCGATCCGGCCCGAACATTGTCGTCTGAGTAGCCGGAGGTAGAGTGCTATGCCTGTCCACCGCCCCAGTCCATCTAGACTGGTGCTCCGTGCAGGTGGGCCTATTGGACAACTTGTCCCCCGAAGTTCTCCTGGGGAATGACCTGGGATGTCTGGTCTCTGTCTACGACACAGACGCCATACTACCCGTGACCAACCGCCAGCAAAGCCACCGGACAAACCACGCCACTCCAGCCAGGAACCCAGGTGAGACCACAAAGAAAACCCCCCAAACCGCGACAAAAACAAACCCTGTCCCCCCGACCCGACCAACCCATAACCTGGGACTCCCCAGCCAACCTCAGACACCAGACCCAGACCCAGACTGATCCCACTTTAGGAGGTTAGCGGGACAGAGTGGGCAACGACCAGGGAGGCGTTGGGGACAATCGCATAGAGTGGGAAGGAGGGCTCCTATACAGATACACCGAGAGGGTGGGCACCAGGAGGAAACAGGGACCCCACAAACAGCTGGTCGTGCCGCAGACCAGAACTTTTAAAACTGGCCCACAACATTCCCCTCGCCGGCCACCTCGGGATAGCCAAGACCCGGAGTCGGTTATCCCGAGCCTTCTTTTGGCCCAGACTCTATGCTGATGTGCGAGAATATTGCCGCACCTGCAGGGTCTACCAAAAGGTGGGGAAAACTGGGGACCACCCAAAAGCCCTGCTTCAACCCCTACCCATCATCCAGGAACCCTTTAGCCTGGTAGCAGTGGATATAAGCAGCCCCTTGGCCCGCCCCAACGCCACAGGAAAAAAATGCATCCTTTCGGTGGTGGACTATGCCACCCGGTAGCCCGAGGCCATTCCCCTGTTCAACATTCAGGCCGATACAATAGCTGACGCCCTCCTGCGGGTGGTCTCCCGGTTGGGGTTCCCCCAGGAGATACTGTCTGATCAGGGTTCCCAGTTTACTGCTGAGTTGACACAGCAGCTCTGGCGCCTCTGTGGTGTCAAGGCCCTCCACAGTGCCCCGTACCACCCCGAGATGAATGGGCTGTGCGAGCAGTTTAATGGGACCCTAAAGTAGTTGATCCGGGCCTTCACCCAGGATATGAAGGACTGGGAAAATATCTGCCCCACCTGTTATTTGCATATAGAGAGGTGCCCCAGGAGTCCACCGGGTTCTCCCCCTTTGAGTTGTTATACGGGCACAGGGTTAAGGAACCCTTAGATTTAGTTAGGGCCCAGTTGGAAGGGAGACAGGATCCCGAAGGACTACCCGTCCTGAGCTACGTTTTGGAACAATGCGAGCGCCTGAGAGAGCTCACGGGCCTAGTCCAGGTGAATATGCAGGCAGCCCAGGCCCAGCAGAAAGCATGGTATGACCTATCCACCCGAAGCCGCTCCTTCTTTGTGGGGCAAAAGGTCCTGGTACTGAAACCAGAGCGGCAGAACAAGCTGCAGGCATCCTGGCAGGGCCCCTATCAGGTGGTAGACCAACTGGGGGATACCACCTATGTGGTTGTCAGCTGCGCCGACACCAGGATCAAGCAGACATTCCACGTCAACATGCTGAAAGCCTACCACGAACGGGCTGAGGCAGTGGCTGCCATCTGCGCTCCGGCACCGAGGAGGCAGAACAGATCCCCATACTGGAACTCCCTGGGATAAATAGCAAGTCCTCCGGGCGGAAGATGTTCAGCTAGGAGAGGGGTTGGGACCCCATGAACAGGCCCAAGTTAGGCAGGTACTCCAGGACCGCCAGGAGGTCTTCTCCATGCTCCCAGACTATACCCGGCAGACCCTTCACATAGTAGAAACCCCTGGTCAGAGGCCATTGAGGTAGCCGGTGTACCGGCTCCCAGAGGCAGTCCGAGAACCCATGCGGGCCGAAATCCGGGACATGCTTGAGCTAGAGGTGATTGAACTCTCAGCCAGCCCATGAGCCTCCCTGGTGGTGTTGGTCCCCAAGAAGGATGGCACCACCCGGTTCTGCGTCGACTATAGGAGGTTGAATGATTGCACCATCACCGACGCGTACCCCATGCCCCGAGTCGACGAGCTGTTAGACCAGATCTCCCAGGGGCAGTTCTTGACCACTATTGATCTGTGTAAGGGGTACTGGCAGATTCCCCTCGAGGAGGAGGCCATCCCCAAGTTGGCCTTCATCACCCCGTTCGGCCTGTACCAATTTCGGGTCATGCCATTCGGGATGAAGAACGCTCCGGCTACCTTCCAGCGGTTAATTGATCGCCTCCTCGATGGCCTGCAAGAGTTTGCCTGCGCCTACCTGGACGACATAGCTGTCTATAGGCAGACCTGGGAGGAACAGCTCCACCATCTGGGGGTGGTGTTAGGATCAGGGCCGCTAACCTGACCCTGAAGCCTGATAAGTCAGATCAGAATGTCCGAGGTACAGTACCTCGGCCACCGGGTGGGGTGTGGGAAGCAGCGACCCAAGCCTGCCAAGATAGAGGCCATCCTAGATTGGCCCACTCCCATAACCAAGACCCAGGTCCTTGCCTTCCTAGGGACCGCCGGGTACTACTGGAAATTCATCCCCCATTACAGTGACCTCGCCAAACTCCTGACTGACCTAACAAAAACATCCCTACCCGCCAAGTCCTGTGGTCCCCGGAGTGTGAGGCGGCATTCCACCAACTCAAAACCGCCCTGACTCAAGCTCCCATCCTGGTGGCACCAAATTATAACAAACGCTTTGTCGTCCACACCGACGCCTCCATGTTTGGACTGGGATCCGTATTGAGCCAAGTGGGTGACGACGGAGGGGAGCATCCGGTGGCTTTTATCAGCTGCAAACTTCTACCCCGGGAAGTGGGGTACGCCACCGTAGAAAAGGAGTGTTTGGCCCTGGTTTGGGCCCTAAAGAAATTTCAGCCTTACGTCTATGGACGCTCCTTCACCGTGATGACCGACCACAACCCCTTGGTTTGGCTCAACCGAGTGGCAGGAGAGAACGGCAGATTGCTGCGCTGGAGCCTGACATTGCAGCCATTTAATTTCACGATCCAATACCGGCCCGGGGCCCAAAATGGGAATGTCGATGGACTGTCCCGGCAAATGGCCCTGGAGCCCTGACTCACCTTGCTCCGACCTCCCTGAGTCGACCCGTATGGGTCCAACTGTGTCTGTCGGACTCTTGGGGGGGGGAATAATGCCATGGAGCTGACATCTGGCTCTCCTCAGAGAGCCACAAGGAACGGACTGTGCTCCAATTTTAAAGACTATTTTTCCTTTCTTTCGGTTTTGAGTTTAAATACTGTATGGACAATCTCTGTATGTTGTATTTAAAATGTATCCTCTATTGTGTGAGTTTAGATTCAGATGTAGAAAACTGTATGTATGTGATTTGCTCCAGTCTCCATTTTGTCCAGCTTACCATGGGTCCCAAGGACAAAGGACCGCATGGCCCCAAAAATGGAGGATACAGCAAACCAGCTGATTGGAGGTTTTTCCAAGACCTCATCTGCCTAATCCCCTGGACAATGGGGGAGACTGAAAGGGACCTGATTGGCTCCTTTCCCAGCCTCCTGGTCCCTATCAGTGCGGGTTGTGTGGGCGGGGGAGTTGGTAATCTGTGTGTGTGAAGTTGTGTAAATGACCCTGTGGAAACCCCTAAATATAGCAATTCACTGTTTTAAGGCATACAGCTCGTCTGGTGTTTTATTTCAGGGCAAATCACATTCACCACGGAAGACACTCAGCGGTCTTCCGAAACGCTACCTACCCCAGAAGAGGAACATGAAATCAGCCTTGGGCACCCGAACCAGCGGGCCCTCAAATCCACTACCCCAGACGGCACCACTTCCCTACAGCAGCCCCTAATAACGCCAAAGCCATTCCCAACACCCAGGACCAGCAGATCAGGCTGCTCGGGATGCCGAGTCACTAGGTAGTCGAGCTGATCCACAGCAGGGGCATCTGTAGAGCAGGACAGCCGACGGACAACCATTTTCAGACTGGATTATTTTCCTTCTTTTGGATCAACAGCAGTAGGTGATGTGGGAGAGGCTGAACCCTATGGACAAATGTCTTTTTTCAGCCTATCTAACATTGTAATCCCATCACAACCAGCCACTCATAAAGCAGCTGGACCAGAATTAGGCGTTAAAAGGGAGCCAGTAATGGAAATTGTCACGTGCTGAATTTCTTTTCCCCTTACAAGCTTCTTTTTAGTGTCAAGAGAGGTATATTCATTTCAAGCTCTAACCAAAAAGCGTGTCCATACACCAGGACTCTGTGCAACAAGATATCTCAGAATGCAACCGAAAAAGATATTATATCTCAGAATGCAACCGAAAAAGATAGTATAAAGAAACATGAAGAAAAAAAGAGTGAAAGAAAATGAATATATCCTTGAAAGAAAAAAAGAAAAAGATATACTGAAAAATCATTGGAGTTCTTAAAAGAATCAGGGAAAGGTAAAAAATATATAAAAAAATGATATTATTATTTTAATTCTTTAAAATAAAAAAAACAAGTAACAAACGCAAGTGGCAAACGAACACATTTTTTCGAGAATGTCAAACCGCTATTACTGACGTACAGAGTGCGCTGCGTCCGCTAGCGGCATGTGTGCGTGAATAGGAGATGTCAGACGCTGCTAATGTCCGGCCAACATCACGTCCAGACGCAAAAAGTGTTTTATTGATGATCCGTACAAAATCACGCCGAAAATGCGCATCGTATGACCGCTATCGCGTATTCTGTGAAAAAATACGTCCATTCGTTCGAACGCACTTTTTCACGGACAACGCGAAAAATGCGTTAGTCTGACCCTAGCCTTAGAGGTTCATTGCTGGGAGTTCTATTGCATTGCTGCTGTTATACACCCATAACCAACAAATATTTTGTAAAAATAAAAATATTACTTTTAAGTTCACACCTTGTTTCTTAACCCCTTCACTGCTGAGGCATTTCACCACTGTGTGCTGAGCTCATTTTTACCGCTTTCGCTCATCATGTTTAAACGCGATTTTAAAGCCACATTTTAATAAATGACCCAGACATATTATATATCGTTCTTTCCGGCAGACTACGCAGATTCATAATATATCATTTTTATATGTATACGTCATGTCCTGCCTGTATATTATAACAAAAATACAATAAAAATTGAATTTTTAATCATCTGCAGTGTGTAAAGTGTTTTTTTTTCAATTTTATCACATGAGCGTTTGCGGTTATGTTTTCTATGGGTGCGCTTGTACAAAAAATTTGAAATGGGGACTTGTTACTTTTTTGGGGGGGAATTACGTGATTTTTAAGCAAACGCACCCCCTAGGAAAAATCATTAGGGGGGCGTGGCCGGACGTTGCAGCGCGCGGTCGCATGTGAGGAGAGCTCCTGTGACCAGCGCTAAACTTTTAACTCCTGCGGCTAATTTACAGCAACCCCGGGGCTGAAACTTCACCCACAGCTGGGTGACATCTCCTAGCCTCCAGATGGTGCCCCCTAAGGCGCAATGAGCGTTGGAACCGGCAAAATCGGCAAAAAAAGACCGGGTTCGTGAGGCCCAAGATGGCGGATCTCCTTCCTCTGTTTCCTCCTTCACCATGGAAGCGGCCGTAGCAGGCCCACCCTGCATGTCTGACAGCTTACCACCTTCAGAAAGCAGACTCCATGCCATGCTGCAAGAACTTAGAGCTACTATTCAAACGGATCTTAAAGAGGCGCTGCAGGAGCTGAGGCGCGATGTACAAGATCTGGGTGAGAGGACAGACTCATTGGAGGCTAAGACAGACGACCTATGTTTGGCCCATAACGATTTAGTGGACCGTCATATAGCTTTGCAGTCTGCACATGACGCCATGGCAACGAAATTGGCTGATTTGGAGGATCGCTCGCGGCGTAACAATGTAAGGATCCGGGGTATTCCAGAGGCAGTAAACCCTGCTGACCTTCAGCCCTATATTTTGGAACTTTTCCAGATCCTAGTCCCAACGTACTCGTCCCAGGATTTCCTGATGGATCGGGCACACAGATTACCACGCGCTAAGAACCTGCCGCCCTCAGCTTCTAGAGATGTTCTAGTCCGGGTGCATTTCTTCCATGTTAAAGAAGCGTTAATGAGAGCATCACGGAAATCTATGCCTCTGCCTTCTCCGTATGCTGAAATTTCTTTTTACGCTGACCTGTCAACTGCTACCATGTCTAAAAGAAGGGAATTTTCATCTTTCACGAAAATTTTACGTGATCACAACATGGCGTATCGCTGGGGATTCCCCACAAAGATCTTGTTATGGCGGGAGGGAGTCTTGCACGTTATCCCTGACCCCCTCACTGGCATGCGTCTGTTGACGGACTGGAAAGTTGTGTCGGAGTTTACTCCCCCCAGGGAGGAATCATCTTCGCCGCTGAAGGTTTCTCCGGAGTGGCATCGGGTTCGACCGAAATGAGGCTCTGGCCCTGTAAGATCCAACACTGGGGCGTGCTCCTACCACTTTGCCATGCTGCTTCCCGTCTTCTTGGGCGTCAGAACTCTTCCACGGATGCTGGACTGACCCCTTTTTTTTTGATCTACCTCAACTGGGCGCTCATGGGGGCCTGTTCTGGTCTCTTAATCGGCAAGCCCCGAGGCCTTCCAATGGCCTGTGAATTGGCGCGGTCCTTCTCAGGTAGAGTTGGGACTGCTGTTTCCCCTACTGGAGTTTTTTTGACAGTTTTGTTTTCTAATTATACCAATCTGCTGTGTTGATTGACTCCATTCAGCTGCGCTCATGGAGTGCAGTTTTTTTTCTCTGAAGTTTGGTCGTTTTTTTTAATTTTTTATTTTTTTCTTGCTTTTTATTTTTTCTCTTTCCTTTTGTTTCTTTTGGTTCGACCTGTGTATGTAATGTATGTATTGTTTGTTTGTTCGGCATGCACTATGTTACACGGTTACAGGTGCTATTATGTGCAGGGGAATCCCTCCATCCTCCTGAGGAGGTTGTCTTCACTGTCCGCTGTGAGTTCTAGAGGGCTGGGCGTAACCACAAATGAGTAAACCCCAATTCCAGATTTATTCCTTAAATGTCAGGGGTTTGAACACTCCGTACAAACGCCATGCTTTATTTCGTGACCTGCATAAATCTCAACCGGCTATTGTTTGTTTGCAAGAGACCCATTTTTGTAAGAGGCGTCCTCCATTTTTGAAATCGCGTATGTACACTGAGGCCTACCATTCCACTGCTCCGACAAAGTCCAAAGGCGTCTCGATTATGTTTCATAGAGATTGGACCTTTGTGTGTTCGGCTCAGTATGTTGATCCGTTGGGCCGCCTTGTGATTCTTGTGGGTACGCTGAACGAGTTACCGGTCACTATAGCTAATTTATACCTCCCTAATGATAACCCGGTTTCTTATCTGCGGAAAGCTTTTTGTAGAGTGAAAAAAATGTCTAGTGGTACGAAGTTCCTATGTGGGGATTTTAATTGCACTCCTGACCCCGAAGTTGACACTCAGACGAGCCAACCCCGCCCCCTCCCGCTCCCCCCCGCCCTCTAGTAAACAACTACGGGAATTCATGTAATCATTTGACCTATATGATACTTGGAGGATATGTCACCCCAACACACGTGACTACACCTATTTCTCTCATGTCCACTCCTCATATAGTAGAATTGACTTGTGTTTGATACATAGCTCAGCCTTGTCTCGTCTCCTGGAGGCATCATTACGTGGTCTGACCATGCTCCGCTCACGCTCACTTTTGAGGCTGCTTTTCCACCGAGGGGGATGGGGAATTGGAGACTTAATGACTCACTCATTGTAGACAGAGAGGACGTGCAAACAACGTTACAACTCCTCCAGGAGTATTTTATGACGAATGTAACTGGGGACGTTGCAACAGCGTCGGTTTGGCTGGCCCACAAAGCAGTGATGCGAGGACATTTTATACAGAAAGGAGCGCAGCGTAAAAGACGCCTAAATGCTCAGATGACTGCTCTTACACGACGCATCACTGACCTAGAAACCCAGAATAAAGCCTCGCCCACCCCTCATATTACCGCTCAATTGACTGCGCAGCGCCGCGAGTTGGAGCACCTGATGCTCCAAGTCACGGCACGCTCAATTAGACGGCTTAACTATGCTCATTATACCCAAGGGAATAAATCGGGGAAACTGCTGGCGTCCAAACTGAAAGGGAAAAGAATGCAAACCAACATACCGTACCTATTGGATGCTAATAATGTCAAAATTTATAATCCGGCCCTCATTACTGATGAATTTGCACGTTATTATGCCTCCCTGTACAACCTAGGATTGGATCACACCGTACCGTCCCCTACCCAGGCTGACATAGATCTCTTTCTCCAAGCGGCGCACCTTCCCTCCCTCTCTCCCTCTCAGGCTACAGATTTGCTTACTGCGTTTACAGAGGAGGAGGTACTTAAGGCTATTAAGGCACTTCCAAAAAATAAAGCTCCTGGCCCGACGGTTTTACGAATCTGTATTATCAGGTATTTGCATCCTCACTAGTTCCGACTCTTACCCTGTTTTTTAATGACATTAAGAACACTGGCATTATCCCTCCGGAGATGTTGCAAGCAACGGTAGTAACCCTGCCCAAGCCTGGTAAAGCCCCGACACACTGTGCCAACTTCCGCCCTATATCCCTGTTGAACGTAGATGCCAAATTGTATACTAAACTACTAGCTAATAGGCTGGGCCCCCTACTTACAGCATTGATCGCAACTGAACAAACCGGCTTTGTCCCAGGCCGCCAGACGTGTGACAATACCCGACGATTTTATGATATAATTGATTTGGCCCATAGGACTAATACCTCCGGACTCCTGCTGGCATTGGACGCCGAAAAGGCGTTCGATCGCCTACACTGGGGGTATATGCGGCTGGTGTTACTAAAGTTTGGTCTGCCAGCACAATTTGTACACAGTATTATGGCCCTCTACTCCGCTCCATCGGCGAAAGTTTTGGCATCGGGATTTCTATCCTCTATTTCCACATAACCAATGGCACCCGACAGGGCTGTCCGTTATCCCCGCTAATATTTATCCTGGCCCTAGAACCCTTAGCGCTGCAGATTAAAATCTCCCAGACGATCAAAGGTATGCCGACCCCGCATGGGGAGCACAAAATGGCACTTTTCGCAGATGACATACTGCTCTTTTTGACCACCCCGGAGACATCGCTCCCTCCCCTGTTTTGCCTCCTTGACAGATTTGGCGCGTTATCTTACTATAAAAATAATGTGAGTAAAACACAAGCTCTCCCCATAAATATTGCAGCTTCATCCCTTAGCTCCTTGCGTAGCACGTACCCTTTTGATTGGCGCTCCACCTCTTTAAAATACCTTGGAATCTCCCTTACTAAATCGCGAGGCACCATCCTAAAGGAAAACTTCATGCCACTTTTGAACTCCATCGAGAAGCAGCTCTCTACATGGAGCACAAACGAATCCTCCTGGCTGGGACGTATGGCGGCCATAAAGATGAGTATCTTACCCCAAATTTTATATTATTTCAGAAACATTCCAGTTTTCATACCGGCGCATTTATTGCTCCGGCTGCAAAAACTGCTGCATGCGCACATTTGGAAAGGGAAGCCCCCTCGAGTATCGGCCTCTACAGTCATCGCGCCGCGACGTACCGGAGGGTTGGGTTTTTTGGATTTACAATCGTATTATAAAGCAGCCTTACTAGCCCAATTGTTGTCGTCGATGCATCTCAAAGAAACACCTCTATGGTTACAGTTGGAGAACGCCATGATTTTCCCATACAAACTTCACGACCTGTTGTGGCTTCCACTCCTTCCTAGAAATAGCACCATGGGTTTACTACCCGCCTCGATGCTTTCCCTCACGTCCTGGCGTCAGTGGGGTCGCCCGTTGGTACGGCCTTATGACTTATTATATCTCGCCCCGCTCAGAGTTCTGTGCCGCTATATTCCAGACTTAAATTTAGATTCTTGGTTTTTGCGCGGCTTGACGCATGTGTGGCAGCTCTTTACACCCCACTCCCTGAAACCCTTTCCAGACTTGGTACAGGAGTTTGCCATCCCATTGAGTGACTGTTTTTCTTACCTACGTGTGAAGCACGCTCTACACCAGAAGGGCCTGACCTCTTTTACACCTACGAACCTTTCAGCTTTTCACAAACTGTGTATGGGGAAGAAATGTCAAAGGAAACCGCTATCTCTCTGTTACAATAGCCTCTTAACCCCGAACCCACCTAAAAAATTACCCTATATGGTTAAATGGAAAAAAGATTTAGCTTTCACGCTCTCCGTAGATGACTGGTCATATGCCATGGACACAATATACAAATATTCTAGAAGCACCAATCTACGTGAGGCCCATATTAAATTACTGTGTAGATGGTATCTAACACCAACCCGTTTGGCCCATATCTCGGGGACTACCGGCTTCTGTTGGAGATGCCTTACCGGCCTCGGTTCCCTACTACATACCTTTTGGTTATGCCCCGCGTTGGGGGTTATTGGGTTAAAATCAGTAGACTAATTTCTCACTGCACTTTACTTAGACTCCCACTATGCCCGAAAATGTATCTCCTACATATCATACCCATTACTATTCAGATCCGTCATAGGAGGTTTATCTCTATGGTACTGGGGACAGCAAAAACGGTCATTGCAAGACATTGGCGTTCCTCATTCTGCCCATCTATGAAAGAAGTTATGATGACCCTTGAAAGTGTTTGTAAATATGAAGAAATGTTCCACAGCGCGAATAACTCAATGTGCCAGTCTGATGATACATGGGAGGGGTGGAGGGTGTTTGTCGAGTCAGGAACCTTGATATAAGATATTTCACTGTGTACGACTGTAGTGCTGCCGTGTTTAGTGTTTTATGTTAGTTTAGGATTATATCTGTTTGTGGAAAATGGAGACCGCACTAATGACCTTATATCAGATAACACTGATGCTTCATTTGCATTGCCTATTGTCAATGATAGGAATCTATGTTTTTGATCTCCGAAGTTTCATCATTTCTGCAATGCTGTATCATTATATGTGTGAACTCCAATAAAAAACTTTTACATTCAAAAAAGAAAAAAATCATTAGTGCAGCATCATTGTTCACATTATAATTGAAATGTGAACAATATTGCTGCATTAATAAAAACAACACAAAAAAAAAACATGTTTTTTTAAATTTATTTATTTTTTTAAATTTATTTATTATTTTAATTTTTTTTATTTTTTTTTTACTTTTTACTAAGTCATGTTGGGTATCATTCGAAAGGCCATGCTCATGCCTTTCAAATGACACCCTCCATGACCCCCTAGCTGCCACGGTTCTGGAGATATCGGGGTTCACAAGAACCCTATCTCCACCAGGGGATTTCCTTGGGAATCCCCGGCAACTAGGGGTTCCCCGGCTATCTGACGTCATCACGCTATGCGAGATGACGTCAGACAGCGAGGGGAGTCCCGGGGGTGGAGCCGCCATCCAAGATGGCGGCCCCCACCGGAGATAGGCTGCACTTCGGCGCCGCAAGGCGCTGAAGTGCAACCCAGCACTTGAGGGGTTAAAGCCAGGCACCGCTTAAAAGGGGAGACTCTCCCCTTTTAAGTGGTGCCTGGCTTTTAGCGCTGCTCCTTCCCGATCGGGAGGGAGAGGGATCCGAACGGACCCCCCCCTCCCTTCCAGGCTATCTCCCGGCATTTTTTTTTTTTTTTTGTGAAAGGATTTTACCAGGAAGGATACATTGAGATTTCTCTCGTTTTCAAGTATGTCCTGGGTGGCGAGTATGTACCCGTTAGGTGTCTTGCCCAAGGACACTTACTGGAGAGGTTGCTCGCTGGGATCGAACCCATGACTCCACAGGCTCTCTCCATGCAGAGCAGTGACATTACCTCTACTCCACCCAGCCGGCATTGCCGGGGGGTCGCCTGGAAATGACGTCATCGCGCATGGCGCGATGACGTCATTTACGCCGGGAGGAGCTTGACTTCAGCGTCTGAGGACGCTGAAGTCAGAACGCCGCGGGACCCCGGACAGAGAGGTGAGTATCTCCGCCGGGGGTCCCGCACAGCTGATGACGTGTGGGGCACGTCCTCAGCATGCAACGTGCATCAATGAGGACGTGTCCCACACGTCTTCAGCAGTGAAAGGGTTAAAGAAGCCACATTATGGGCCCTATTACATTCTTCACGCAAAAACGCACGCGTAACGGGTGATTTTTTTGCACGAAGCGTTAAACGTTAACGCGCGTAAATCCTGTAATCGCGTATTACAATCCTTGCGCATTTTTTTCATCCGTCAAAAAATAACGCGCGTAAAACGGACGCGCACAAACGCGCGCACAGCAACGTTGTGCGCAGAAATCAGTGTGCGGACTGTTTTTTTCACGTGATTCAGCCAATCAGAATTAAGAACCACAATTGTCTCACGTTAATTTTTTGCACCTGTCAAAGTCAATTGATGCTGCATCAATAAAAAAAAAACAGACGCAACTTCTCAAATTTATTGGTTTGGTATGTGTAGAATGTGTAACTATACTTTGCTGCGTGTTTTTTTTGGGCTGGTGTATTTGGTTTCGGCCAGGTTGATAGAATTTGCCATTAACAACAGCTTTTAGGAGTTGCTAAAATTATGCGCAAAGGCTGTGCGTTACAAACTGCGCATAGATTGTAATACCGTCTGTGTACCAGCGCACAAACGCATTTGCGTTCACAATGTTAAGTATAGGACGCGCAAAGTACAGTAAGCTCACGCAGCGTTCGCGCACGTTCACCCGCGGTAGACGTATATGTGCGTTTGTTGCACTGATATTGTAATACGACGTTCCGCGCAAAGGGTTTTGCCCCTCATGTTAATGCGTTTTTGCGAACGCGCTGACGTTTGCGCGAAAATTGTAATAGGGCCCTATATGTTTACACAATGACTTAAAATTAACAGAAATAATGCACATAATATAATGTACTGTTCACCTGAAATCAGAATTAATACAAAAATCCACACACAGCACTGATTTACCTCATCAGGAACCATGATAAGTGGATAAGTATCTTCAGATAGATAATTAAAGAGGCACCATAAACGAAAAGCATCCTTGAAAGGCAGTGCTGCTCCCTCCGGGTGGTAATTCTTCTTTGCTGTCAGAGTCCAGCACAGCTCATGGAAGTGCTCCTTTACAAAGGAACCTTCTACAACCTGTTTAAAAATGGATTAAGTATAATGTGAGCAACATGTTAAAAAGACCTAAGTGAAAAGAACAGTCAAGGGCATAGGAAAAGTATATTAAAAATATATTTGTGCTTGGCAGAAAAAACATACAAACCAATTTTAGAAATACGTATCTGGTAGCGCGATGATAATCGCTTCTTGGTGTTCAGGTGGTTCTCATGGTATACGTTATCCACATGGATTATATAAAGGAGGCAAAACACAAGATACAAATAATAGTGCAGATTGTAAAGAAAATTAAGATGTGACTTTATCTAGATTATTCCACTCACAGATGTAGAGCCTGATCACTGGCTCTGAGTGGTAACGTGCATCTGGGTCCTTTTTCTTTCCATTCAGAAGGAGACCCACACCCTTCACGATCAATAATCTCTCTCAGGCATCGGATATGGAGGAAAGCATGCAAAAGAAGAAGTTTCTTTTTCGTTTGCATGCTTTCCTCCATATCCGATGCCTGAGAGAGATTATTGATCGTGAAGGGTGTGGGTCTCCTTCTGAATGGAAAGAAAAAGGACCCGGATGCACTTTACCACTCAGAGCCAGTGATCAGGCTCTACATCTGTGAGTGGAATAATCTAGATAAAGTCACATCTTAATTTTCTTTACAATCTGCACTATTATTTGTATCTTGTGTTTTGCCTCCTTTATATAATCCATGTGGATAACGTATACCATGAGAACCACCTGAACACCATGAAGCGATTATCATCGCGCTACCAGATACGTATTTCTATGCTTATGTCACACTGGTTTTGGGGAAACCTCTATTGATCTGGTTTGGCATTGGGATACTGGTGGTGGTACAGATTTTGGGCGCTGACCATTCTTTCTTTGTGTATACAAACCAATTTGCCTAAAAACTCATTCGATTTCTGTGTTCTATAATTTAGATTTTGCAGAAAGGAAATCAGATCACATTAATTAATGGATTGATTTTCCTCCTATAGTTTATGAGTTTCATGCACTTCAGGGGACCTCTTTCATGTAGACGTTATGTGGAAAATGTGAGCACTCTTATAAATCTAGACAAGCCTGTTATTGCACTCTAAAGCACCTGAACTGTGTACTATTCATTGATAATTTTAATCTAGATATTTTTTTTTTTTAAATTCTGTATTTTATTAAGTTTTATAATATGACATTAGAAGTAATACAATGCATAGATCAAATTAAACACAAGTGTATTATATTGATAAGCAATATGAAAAATAAAAAAATAAAACAATAAAATAAAAATTAAGTAAAGTAAAAATAAGGAAAATAAAATATATATATAAAAAAGGAAAATAGAGGAAAGAAAGAGAGGGGGTAAGGGTAGGAAGGAGTATCTGTCTCTGCGAGAAGGAGTCTGTACCACGGTCCCGTGTCCTATAGCAGCGCCGGGCACCCAAGCCACGCGGCCCAGATCTTCAGATAGAGGTGTGGAGTGTCGTGAATCTGAGCCGTGAGTTGCTCCATCATTCGTGCCTCTGTGAACATTCCGAGCAGTTCCAGGTAAGAAGGGAGCGTTGGTTGATTCCAGTGCCTTGCCAGGGCTCTGCGAGTGATTAAGGTGACTCGAGCGATAAGTTTGTTTTCGCATCGTGGGAGCCCTTCTACAGGACGGGATAGGAGGAATGTCCATGGGTTGATCTCCACCGGCCGTTCAAGAGCTTGATGTAGCCAATCTGCTAGTGTAGCCCAATACGGGCGAAGGTTGGGGCACAACCACCATTGATGGTAATACGTCCCAAGCTGACCGCAGCCTCTCCAGCATAGTCCATTTGGGATAGCATGCATGTGATGTAGGCGTACCGGGGTAAGGTACCAGCGGAAAAGAGTCTTAACACTTTGTTCCATGTGGGTGATGCAGCCCGATGATTTAAAATTAGCTTCCCAAATCTCAGACCACTCCTCTGCGTCAAGCTCCTCTCCAATGTCCGCCTGCCATTTGAGCATATATGGAAAATGACCGAGATGGCCATGTAGGACCAATGATTGATACATGGAAGAGATTGCGCCTTTGAAGGTGATATAAAATTTTAACCATTGACTATGAATTAACTATTTCTGTGGTTGAGAATTCTATAAAGTAAAGAGGATAGTGAAGAAAACAACACGAAGAAAAAAAGACACATTTAAAGTCATGTTAATTCTTTTTTGACACTTCAGGGAATTACCAAAAATATAGACTAGTGACTGCAATAAAAACAAATTCATCAGAAAAACTGTAAGGAAGTACTGGCTGATTCTAAGAAAGGATCCATCTTTAAAAGATATATTACCTGAAAATCCGAGGATGATCCCAGGTATGTTGGGAGAAGATGATGCAGTGCAAAAGTGTACACTGCATCATCCAAAACACATTTCACTCTGCGGAGGCTAAGCAGATATTTTAGACCCCCAGTTTCCCTGTTAATTTAATTCCTAGGCTGTCCGAAACACAACATTGGAAAGATAACCGCCTGATCCTTCCAAATCTGTTACTTTTTTGAGTATAATGAAGTGCTTAGTGGGGAGGATACATAGAAAATCTACACATTCATTCTGGAAAGATGGCAACATTTCTCATACAACCTACGCCACGTATACTTACTCCACAAATCCCACAGCAAGAGGCATCTTCTCTTCCACCAAAAAACTAGTGCAAACTGCCAGCCTTGTGGCCAGCCTGCTGGAATGCTAGCTGACTGATGACATCATCATGTTATTACACAGTTCCATATCTTACGCAACTCTGCAGCGGTTAAGGGTTTTGGAGATATCAGTGAAGGGGTCTGATAATTGGGCCTCTCTATCTCCATTTCCTGAAGTCCTAGAACACCAGAACACCTGTCACTGGAAAGATAATTGAATTTTATTCTAGTATTGTCAGTCTCAGGGTATTAGCACTGGTAAAATATGGCTGGTCGTTCACTGGGTCCATATTCCTGCGATCATTCGATATCGTCTGAAGTCGTCCAACAGATCCCACAACACGCATGTGAATCAGCCCTCATCCACTGCCTCTGACTTTCATCGGATGACTTCAGACAATTTTTTGTGACTACCACAGACTAGCGATCTTTCCCACTTCAATGGGATTTATCAAACGATGCCGGAACGATCTGGTACAAGTTACATGAAAAAAATGAATTGTATAGTTAAACCGCTGTGCCATGGCAGGGAAATTGCCCCCATAGAGAAGTGATTCAGTTCGCCATCCCATAGGATTCAATGGAAACATTTAATTTCTATTTTCTTCTTTTTTTTTAATTCAAACGTTTATTTTTTCCATCCGCAGTGTTTGTCTTGTTTAATCCTCACCCTTCCAGGTCTCCTGACTCTGTTGTTCTTTTGTTAGGTTTCCATAGGCAGAAGACCATTCAAGGATCTTACCCCTGTGTTAGGGATTCCTTTAGATTTCTTCTGTGCCCTCCTGTTCTTCTTGTTACAGTCCTGTTATATCCTGTCCTGTACCTGTGTATATTGGTATGCTGTGATCTGTCCATGCAGCGAGCAGCTAACCTGCCTCAAAGGCTTGACTACTTCCTGAACAAAGGCCCCACTATGGCCAAAGCCTGGTAGGGCCATGACACGCTGGTGCTGAAACCTATTTCAGCACTAGTGACAGGGGATTTATCCCCTACGAAGACTTCAGCGAGTTTCTTTTTACATTTTTCTGCTTCGGCTGTGCTCGACGCGGCTGTCCTTGTTGCTAAAATCCCATTTCAGCGCCAAGGACAGGGTTTTTGCTCCCTGCAGCATTGTTTTTCCCTGCAGCGGCATTTTTTCTTTTTTACGTTCGGTGGCCTGTCCATTGACCGACCTGAGTCGTCAACAGACGCTTTCAGTGGATGACCCTGGTTGGTCAATGGCATTGTCCGAAGGTGGACAACCAAGTCGGTCATCCGACTACGGACCCAGTGGACAGCCAGCCTAAAAGCATACTTGAATTGCTGTCCCATTTTTTTTCTCCCCCTGCTGGCAGAGCAGCAAATTGCAGGAACCAAACCTGGGCTGCCTGGAGGCTTTGCTGGAAGGGGGGGCTTGAGGTGGTTAAATGGAAACATGGGGGTTAAATAGAGACGTGAGACCTGAGCGGGCCCCACCATAGAGCAGGCCATTAGTGCAGCTGCTCGTCCTCAGGACCCACACAAACCTCTTTTTTCTCAGCTATACCCTCTTGACAAGGCCTAACAAGGCCGAATCGATCGTCGGGGGTTGCTGCAACTCTCGTGCAGGGATGACGTCCTTGGCAGTCAGTACTGGACACCCTTTCTGGGTGATAGTCTGATTTGCATATGGAGCAGTTGTCCCTCTAATGGTACAATCGAGCTAAAGCCTTGTGAGACCTGAGCGGGTCCCACCATAGAGCAGGCCACTAGTGCCGTTGTTCGTTCTCAGGACCCTCGCAATCCCTCCTTTTTGCTCACTGTGATGAATAAAACCTAACCTTTATTGTACAATGCTAAAAAATCCTACCATAGTAGATACTGTAATAGCTAGAACAAACTATACATAACAAAAAATGAAATCACAGAAAAATATCAGAAATAACACAAACACTACAGGCCATATTACATACTTGGTGCTAATTTAACCAGAGCCATTATAGCCTATGGAGGTTTTAAGTTTACAACAGCTCTGGTTAAGTTAGCACCAAGTATGTAATATGGCCCTACGTGGGAGTATGAAAATATCCTCTGTGCTTAATGGTGGGGATAATCTTCACATTTTTAAAAATTAATAAAGCACACCAGGGATGCATGCCCCCAAAAAAGATAGAATAGATAAGTGGTGCAGACAACCTCTGAGGAGCTTAATCTAAAGAGGTTGGCGTGGAAAAGAACAAGAGGAGTTACCAGTTACCATAATAGGCTCTGAAGGTACTTAGGAGACTGACGAGCCTGTGGAGTTGAATAGCTGCCAGAAAGAATTTACTAAAATCATGAAGGATTCTGTATGCTGTGTTCAAAGTTCCTGAGTGCTCATATGCGTTTCTCCGGAATGTTTAAACCCTGTGCATTTAGAGACTAATATGAAGTTGCGCGGCCTGCCCCGAGAGACATTTTGTTGGGAACTTGGGATACCCAGGAAGGTATAGAAAGGTTGATGAAACTATTTCCAAGAGATCTAGGATGATGGGGGGGCTTACGTCTGTCCTTGTATCTATGTCTTCTTCTCCAATTTTATATTTTTCCTCATCTCTCTCCTTTCTCAGTCACGCTCTCCCTTTTACTCTATAAATCTCTCACTCCTCTACCTTTCCTGCCTTCCTCCTGATGTGATAATCCCTGCAGAAAACTAGAATGTACACTGAGAATTCGCAGCAGAATTACACACTGCTTCCTGATCCCAGCCTCCCTGCATACCAGTGACGTGCAGTGAGGTCAGTGGCTGGTGAGGCACTGGCTAGTATCAGAGCCAGAAATGCACAGGTTACATAGGTTCAGGTTCAGTGTTTCCCAGCATCTAGCTGCTCGTGCTCACCAGGATATGCATCGTCCACTCCAGGCAGCCGAGTGTCAGCTGCGCACTGTGCCCTCCATCTGCAGGGAGGAGGTTCCGCCACAGTGAACAGTCCCACTGAGGCCACACCCTGAGCACAGCACTGACTGTGCAAGACGAGGACAGTCACATGACTGTCTTGCATCAATCAATGCACGGGAGGTCAGCCTTTTAAATGGCTTGGACCAATGGTGCTTTCCATTGGTCCAAGCTATTCCATTGCTCTCAGTGCCTCTTTGAGGCACTGAAGAGCGTAGGTTCAGGAAGTAAGCATTGCCAGCCGCACGCTGCAGACTTCTCAAGCTCTTGGCCAGCTTGAGCTTACACAATTAGTGTAGCGTTCAGCTACAGAGATTGTGTAGGCTCAGGGAGGGTAGGCTGCTCCTGCTGTGAAGAAATAATGTGTGTAGCGGCAGAGACAGATGGCGGGGGAGCGTAGAGCATGTGAGTTTAAGTTTTTTGTAATATTTTATTATTCATTCAGTAGTGATTATTTTTTTTTTAAATATAAGGTTTATTAAGTTTTCAGGAAAAATAAAACCCATAGGGATACAGAAAAGAAAAGGGGGGAGGGAGGGGAAACAACAAAAATATATGCAGCATAAACAATATTTGCAACCACAAATAGAAATTGCAGTCAGAGTACGTAGTCGACAGAACACAGAAAAGGCGAGGAACCAGGAACATCAGATCTTTACAGTGTAAACGTCCCATAAAAAACAGTGGTCTTTCCCAACTCCAGGCAAGCCCATCAGATTCCTGGCCATTGCATCTAAAGACCGAAGCTCTCTTATCCTGGTCTTAATGGCACCTGCCATGGCAGGTACCGCAGCCGATCTCCACTTAGCAGCTAAGAGCGTGGTGGCAATGGACAACAAATGAGCCAGAAGCAGTTTCAAGAATTTAGTGAGGGAACTGGGAAATAGTTGAAGGAGGAACAGATCAGGAGATGGGTCAGAGTGGCAATCTGATCCCAAAAGGCAGCAAGGTGTGGACACGACCACCAAGCGTGAAAAAAGGTGCCCTCTGCCGCCTCACAACTCCAACATTTATTAGAAACATTTGGGTTATAATGGTGTTCCTTATCTGGGGTAATGTACCACCGATACAAAATCTTTTTCCGAGCCTCCATGAGGAATACACATCTAAGCTTCCTACAATCCAGCAGGAAGGAATCTGTCCCTTGTCCAGTTGTAATCGGTCGACCTAAATTTCGCTCCTAGTTCAGTTGTAACCTCCGTGATCCAGTCGGGGGTCTAGTTAGTAGCAGGTGGTAAATTAGAGAAAGGAGCAGAGTCTCGGGAGTAGGGGACACACAATATCGTTCGAAGAGAGTCAGCGGGTCATAGTGTGGGGGCAGGTGTATCATATCATATTGGGAAAGGCAAGATCGCAGCTGTAGGCAGCGAAAACAGAATGCAGGGCTCAGAGAGTGCTTCATCTGTAGGGTGTGGTAAAGGGAGGAGGTCGCCTATAGGCGAGGTGAGGCGAGTATAAGCATATCAATCTATCGAGTGCCTCACGACACCACGGTCGGGGGTCAAAGTCTGGGACCAGGTGCTTGAGAGTGGGGAGGCCAAGGAAAAGGGGTGAGTCGCCATCAGGGTCGAGCGAGATGTGTCCCAGAGGCATAAGAAAAGTTTGGGAAGGTCAGGGAGGCAACAAATCTTCGGTCGTCGGGATTTAGACGTCCACAGTATCCCCCACAAAATTATAGGGCAACAAGCACGGTAAGAACAGGAAGGCCCACTGAGGGGGAGTAGTATTCGCCAGAAGGCGGCCAAAATTTGCCAACAATGCAGCTCTGTAGTACAGCAGCAGGTTTGGCAAACACAGACCTCCCCTGACCACAGGTTGGTGCAAGACACTCAGCTTAATACGAGGTCTTCTTCCTCGCCAAAAGAATTTGGATACGATCAAGAGTAGGGCTGCAAAAAATGACAAGGGGGCTGGTAGCGGACGAGCCCTAAAGACATAGAGCAGTTTAGGTAGGAGCATCATCTTAATCGCATGTATTCTCCCTGCCCAGGATATCTCCACTTTAGACCATTGGTGGCAGAGGGTAGAAGTGAGAGAGAGTAAGGGTTTATAAGTAAGCTCAAAAAGGCGAGGCGTGGTGAAGGCCAATTTAACCCCTAGGTAGATCAAAGAATGTGAGCGCCAGTCGTAGGAGTAGTGGCTTTTAAGATCAAATAAGTGACAGTCAAATGTACTTATTTATATTGTACATATTCTTTTATGTGAGATATAAAGATAATTTCTATAAAAGGGAGTTGGTCATCTGTTTCTTGGACATAAGCTGTCTTACTATACCCCTCCCTATATGTCTTTGTTACTCCGCAAGCACGTCCCATCTAGACAACTCCGTTTAGCAGGTGATCTCAACCTGTCATTGGTCTACACACGCACAGCCAACACTCGCCTCCAGGACTTCTCAAGGGCGGCACCAGTCCTCTGGAATGACTTGCCTCGCCCTATCAAACTCTCCCCTAATCTTCAGGCCTTCAAGAAATCCCTCAAAACCCACCTCTTCAGATTAGCGTACCACATTACTGATGCACCTCATCCCTCTGCTCACCTACTCACACTTGATTGAAGCCGCTCTTATGGCCCCACCATTCCCAAACCACTGGCACTAATGATCCTGCTATCTAGTGAAATTCCTCTTGTCTTCCTCAACCCCCAATCTCTCTGGACTGTAAACTCCTATGAGCAGGGCCCTCTACACCTCTTGTTTCCATTTTACGTCCGTTTATTTGTATTTCGTTCCCTTTGGTTATTGTAAAGCGCTGCGGAAACTGTTGGCACTATATAAATGATGACAATAATAATGTGCATATTAGTATTGATAAGGTTGTTTTAAGGTTGTATAAAATAATCGTGCCAACTCATGTGGCAGGGGCTGATAAAAGTGATCATGCCCTCTCGGGGTTGCATAATCTGTATTTGGTCTTAAATATGACACGTGAATTTGATCAAAATTTGATCTAAGACAAGATGTAATCAGGAGCAGTTGCAGAATATATGCCACGTAAAACATGGCGTTACTGTACAACACATATTATTGATTGTGACAAGAGGGGGACCAGGGCCTTTAGGGATTGGTATCCAAACTGTAGTAGATGAAGTCAGCAAATATTTTGGTCTAGGTGTGTTATTAAAATAAGTTGTGTCGGATATATGTGGCATAAAAGGCTAGAGGCAATGGAGGTGGCGAAGCATAGGCAATCAAGTTGGCATTCAATTGAAGAAGTGACACAACTCAAGGTCCGCATTGAGTCCTTGTGGTTGCAATGTGCCCAAGTTGAAGATCCAACTCATCTCCTCTTTCCCTATAAATTTCTCAAAATTGCCCCCTCTCCACGGTGCTTCGACTTTTTTTTAATGTCTATAAAAATCAGTCCTTCTGGATTCATATCGTGCTTGTTCTTGAAATGTAGTGGGACGCTGTGATTGTCATTTCCTTTTCTAATATTCCTGATATGCTCTTGGATGCGTACATTAAGAGGTCTAGTGGTTCTACCAACGTATTTCATGCCACAAGGGCATATGAGCAGATAAATCACGTTTTTAGTGAAACAAGTGATCACGTGTCTGATCTTGATTGGTCCAGTGATGCCATCAACTTGTGCAACGATCTGTTTTTTGCTCTTTGTATTTCGACAGTTGAGACAATTTCCACATTGGTGGAACCCTTTCTTTATATTGTAATAGTTGTATTTTGTCAAGGATTTCTTTGTGTGTCTCTGTGTCAATTTCATCTTAAGGTTACCTACTCCCCTACAGATCATCCTCGGATTTTCAGGTAATATATCTTTTAAAGATGGATCCTTTCTTAGAATCAGCCAGTACTTCCTTACAGTTTTTCTGATGAATTTGTTTTGTGCACTGGAAGAGAAAATTAATGGCACGTCAGCTGTGTATGTTGGGCCCTCTTTTGATTTTTTCTTCAACAGGGTGGTGCGTTCTATATCTCTGACTTTGTTCCTAGTTCTTTCAAGTGTGTCCGGGTTGTATCCTTTTTCTATAAAGTCCATCTTCAGTTTTTTTGACTGTCTCTCATATGCGACCAAATCTGTACAATTTCTCCTAATTCTTAAAAATTCTCAGGTAGATAAACACATTCGAACAGATGATCATGACGGACCTCGGTAAAATTAAAACATCAACAAAATCAAATAACCTAACACGAAAAGAAAGAGAAGCCATAAAGGAACTAACCTCAAACGACAAAATCGAGATTAAACCTGTTGATAAAGGAGGGGGCATAGTAATTATGCCTGCCTCGTACTATAAAGAAGAATCCAAAGAATTCCTGGTGATGTGAATACATATAAGAAATTAACCAAGAACCCGATTAACCCTTTCACTGCTGAACACGTGTGGGACACGTCCTCATTGATGCACGTTGCATGCTGAGGACGTGCCCCACACGTCATCAGCTGTGCGGGACCCCCGGCGGAGATACTCACCTCTCTGTCCGGGGTCCCACGGCGTTCTGACTTCAGCGTCCTCAGACGCTGAAGTCAAGCGCCTCCCGGCGTAAATGACGTCATCGCGCCATGCGCGATGACGTCATTTCCAGGCGACCCCCCGGCAATGCCGGGAGATAGCCTGGAAGGGAGGGGGGGATCCGTTCGGATCCCTCTCCCTCCCGATCGGGAAGGAGCAGCGGTAAAAGCCAGGCAACGCTTAAAAGGGGAGAGTCTCCCCTTTTAAGCGATGCCTGGCTTTAACCCCTCAAGTGCTGGGTTGCACTTCAGCGCCTTGCGGCGCCGAAGTGCAGCCTATCTCCGGTGGGGGCCGCCATCTTGGATTGCGGCTCCGCCCCCGGGACTCCCCTCGCTGTCTGACGTCATCACGCATAGCGTGATTACGTCAGATAGCCGGGGAACCCCTAGCTGCCGGGGATTTCCCAAGGAAATCCCCTGGTGGAGATAGGGGGTTCTTGTGAACCCCGATATCTCCAGAACCGTGGCAGCTAGGGGGTCATGGAGGGTGTCATTGGAAAGGCCTGAGCATGGCCTTTCGAATGATACCCAACATGACTAGGTAAAAAGTAAAAAAAAATAAAAAAAAAAAATTAAAATAATAAATAAATTTAAAAAAATAAATAAATAAAAAAAAACATGTTTTTTTTTTTGTGTGTTGTTTTTATTAATGCAGCAATATTGTTCACATTTCAATTATAATGTGAACAATGATGCTGCACTAATGATTTTTTTCTATGGGGTGCGTTTGCTAAAAATCACGTAATTCCCCCCAAAAAAAGTAACAAGTCCCCATTTCAAATTTTTGTACAAGCGCACCCCATAGAAAACATAACCGCAAATGCTCATGTGATAAAATGTGAAAAAAAACACTTTACACACTGCAGATGATTAAAAATTCAATTTTTATTGTATTTTTTGTTATAATATACAGGCAGGTCATGACGTATACATATAAAAAATGATATATTATGAATCTGCGTAGTCTGCCGGAAAGAACGATATATAATATGTCTGGGTCATTTATTAAAATGTGGCTTCAAATCGCGTTTAAACATGATGAGCGAAAGCGGTAAAAATGAGCTCAGCACACAGGCGTGAAATGCCTCAGCAGTGAAGGGGTTAAAGAGATCCATCAAAAATTTGCTGAATATCTCGAAGAAGGTCATACACTAGGTATTCTCAATAATCAGGAAAAACAATATTTAAAAGTAGAACACCCAAGGACACCGGAAAATCCCGAAAATCCATAAAGATATCAGTAAACCTCCGGGAAGACCAATCATCTCAGGAGTGGGATCAATAGCGAGCAGGTTGTCTGAATATATAGACCACCTGCTCCAACCCCTTGTTATTAACACTACGGCACAACGGCCATCTTGAATGTCCTAAAAGACATCAGCTGGGAAGAGGATTTGCTTCTTGTGTCCAGTGATGTCAAATCCCTATACACCATCATACCACACAAGAATGGGATTGAGGCCAAACGAACGCTTTTTAAAGAAGAATGACACGTTACAACCAGAACAAATTGTTTTTATCTTGGAAGGTATACGTCTAATTTTAGAAAACAATTATTTCTACTTTCAGGATGACTTTTATTTGCAGCTTAACGGGACTGCAATGCTTTTTGTCCCTTGCCACTGATGAAGCGCCCCTGAGGCGAGAAACGCGTTTGGCTGTTTACCGTTTGCTTATATATTTTATTTTTTGTTTTAATAAATATTTTTCCAGCATATCTGGCCTTTATGTTACCTTTGTTCCTATACTGAGCTTTACACACGCGACTACCCTGGAATAATTCTGCTGGAGATTCAATTCTATTTGGTGAGTGGATATTTGCTTACCCTTTACAATCCTGTTGGATTATATGCAATCCATGTTCCTCTGCTTTTTTGGAGGTCTGAGTGCGGGAGAATGAGGTGAAAAGGTTGGCCCTGAACACCTGTGAGGTCTACATATGAGAGCTAGCAGCTCTCATAAAGTGTGAGTAGTGAATATTACAACCTTACTATAGCAGTATATTCTGTGCAATACTGTACCATTTTCTGTATTTTTTTTTAGGTCATCCTATTATGAAGACTTTGATTGATTTAGTCCACGGCTAATCCTCCTTAACCCCTTCGCTGCTGAGCCATTTCACCGCTGCGTGCTGAGCTCATTTTTACCGCTTTTGCTAATCATGTTTAAACGCGTTTAGAAGCCACGTTTTATTATATAACTCAGACATATTATATATCGTTCTTTCCGGGAAAGACTCCGCAGATTCAGAATATATAATTTTTATATGTATACGTCATGTCCTGCCTGTATATTATAACAAAAATGCAATAAAATTAGAATTTTCAATCATTTACAGTGTGTAAAGGTTTTGTTTTTTTTTCACATTTTTTCACATGAGCGTTTGCGGTTATATTTTATATGGGGTGCGTTGGTACAAATATTAGAAATGGGGACTTGTTACATTTTTGGGAGGGAATTACGTGATTTTTTACAAACGCACCCTATAGAAAAAAATCATTAGTGCAGCATGATTGTTCACTTTATATTTGAAATGATAACAATATTGCTGCATTAATAAAAACAACACACACAAAAAACATGTTTTTTTTTAATTATTATTTTATTTATTTTAATTTTTTTTAGTTTCTTTTTACTTTGAACATGGTCATGTTTGGTATCAAACGAAAGACTATGCTCAGGCCTTTCGAATGACACCGCTGCCACGGTTCTGGAGATATCATGGTTCAAATGAACCCTGTATCTCCACCAGGGGATTTCCTTGGGAAATCCCCAGGCAGCTAGGGGTTCCCCAGATATCTGGCATCATCGTGCTATGCATGACATGTCAGGAGCCGAGGGGGAACCCGAAGGTGGAGCCGCCATCTAAGATGGCGGCCCCCACCGGAGCCAGATTATGATCGGCTGCCGAGCGGCGCCGAGTGCCATCTGGCAATTATAGGGTTAAAAACCAGGCACCGCTTTAAAGGGCAGACACTGGCCTTGAAAGCGGTGCCTGGTTTTTGTCTGAAAACCCTCCCGATCCCGATTGGAAATGATGTCATCGCGCAGGCGCAATTATGTCATTTACGTCGGAGGCCGGCCTATCTTCGGCGTCTGGCTTCCCTAAAGCCAGAACCCAGTGGGACCCCGGACAGAGAGGTATCTCCACCGGGGCTCCCGCTGGCGGATGATGTGTGGGGCACGTCCTCCGCATATAGCAGAAGTCAATCAGGACGTGCCCCACACGTCATCCGCAGTGAAGGGGTTAAGGGACCTACCATTGCTTGTGAGCATTATTCCATATTTACCACATCACTTATACACTGCATCCTTTTAAGTTGAAGCACTGTCCCCATTTCTTTACTTCCCAGAATTATATACACAGGACATCAGACCAAGCCAGCACAGACCTGCGTATTCCTCTGAGTGCCTGGCATGCTCCTTCACGTGGCCGCCAGCTTCTGAAGGCTATGACGCGCTCTCACGAGATCTCGTGAGAGCTCCGCTGCATCACATCCTTCAGATCGGCGGCAGCGCGTGGGAGGCTGGAAGCATGCCAGGCACTCGGAGGGCTAGCGGAATGCATAATGCATTCTGCTAGCAGCCCCAGCAATCCACTTTGTCGGCTCACAGCGGGAACATGCGTTCCCGCTTTGTTCCCGCTGCGGGAGAAGTGCAGGAATGTCGTTCCTGCAGGACTCAAGCCCTGGTCCTTTTTTTTTTACATTGAAACCTGATTAAACGTGTCTAACGAATCACCGAAAAGTGAATCATGAAGTTAGAAGCTAGGGTTAGAAATTAGGGTTAGATGCTAGGGTTAGAAATTTATCTTAGAAATTCAACCCCTAATTTGTAACCCTAGCTTCTAACCCGGTTAGAAATTAAGATTAGGATTAGAAACTAAGGTTAGGATTAGAAATTAGGGTTAGAATTTCTAACCCTAGCATCTAACCCTAATTTGTAATCCTGATTTTCGGTGGTTAGTTCAACAGGTTTAATCAGGCGAATCCTATAGGTTTCAATGTAAAAAAAAAATCCCCATTTTTATTCAAAGGTTTATTCTTTTCACTTGCAGCAAAAAGTCTCTTTATGAATTAACTTTTTAGGATTATTTAGGATATTTTTGGGGGAAAATTTTGGATTCCTAATCTATTAAAAAAAATTCTCTTTACTGCATTCTGGCTGCGTTCTGTGGGGGACTACCCATGATGCTGAATCCTATTCAGAATAAAGGACAGCAGCCCTGTGGGGCTCCAGTCCAGAGCAGGGGCATTACTTTTTTTTTACCCTAAACTAAGTAATTAATCAGTTTCACATTCCGATAACTAATAAAAATAAGATAACTAATAAAAACAAAATACAAATCAACCCAAACTGAGAATTGAAAATAAAAATGAAAAAACAAATGGACCAAAAAAAAAACCAAAAACGACATTAAAGGAAATATGAATCTATATATATGTAAGCGCAAATGTCCTGACTGACTGACTCATCAACGCCCAGCTGAAACCGTTTAACCTAGGAACGTGAAATTTTGAAGGTGCACTGTTTTTATGACGTAGGCACCCACTAAGGAAGGATTTTTGGAAACTCCGCCCCTAAGGGGGTGAAAAAGGGGGTTATTTAAACAAGATAACTATATCTCCAAATCAGAAGATGTTACAGATGTGAAAATCGGTATTTAGATTCGTCTTGAAAAATGAAAAAACACTTATTTTACCATGTTCTGAAAATTCCTCAGGGGGGGGGCAAAAAGGGGGGTTGAATACTTTTATCAGTATACCTATATTTCAAAAACCGAAGATGTTACGGGTGTGAAATTTAATAATTACAATCTTTTGAAAATAAAGAAACACGTGTTTTACCATTTTCCAGAAATCCAAGTGGGGGGGGGTAAAAAAAAGGGGGTGAATACTTTTAAACAGGATACCTACGTGTCAAAAACAGAAGATGTTACAGACGTGAAAATTGGTATTTAGATTTGTCTTGAGAAACAAAAAAACACCTATTTTACCATTTTCCAAAAATCCAGTGGGAGGGGAAAAAAAGGGGGGGTTGAATACTTTTATCAGTATACCTATATTTCAAAAACCAAAGATGTTACAGGTGTGAAATCCGGCACTTACAATCTTCTTGAAAAATAAAAAAACACATGTTTTACCATTTTCTAAGAATCCCACGTGGTGGGTGAAAAAAGGGGGGGTGAATACTTTTCAACAGGATACCTATATCTCAAAAACAGAAGATGTTACAGACGTGAAAATTGGTATTTAGATTCGTCTAGAAAATAAAACAACACATATTTTACCATTTTTCCAAAAATCCAGTGGGGGGGGGGAAAGGGGGATGATTACCTTTATCACTATAGCTAGATTTCAAAAACTAATGATGTTACAGGTGTGAAATTCGATATTTACAATCTTCGTGCAAAAAAAACATGTTTTACCATTTTCCGAAAATCCAGTTAAGGGGGGTGAGGGAAAGGGATGTGAATACTTTTATCAGTATACCTATATTTCAAAAACCAAAGATGTTACGGTGTGAAATTTGGCACTTACATTCTTCTTGGAAAATAAAAAAACACGTGTTTTACAATTTTCCAAAAATCCCAAGTGGGGGGGAAAGGGGGGTTTTACCAAAAAAACCTCAAGCTTCTTTTAAAAAATAAATTTTAACAAATCCTAAAATCCACGCGAGCGAAGCCGCGGGCAAAAGTTAGTTAACAATAAAAACAGAAAAACGAAAACGAATGGACCCGAAAGACAAAAATCGTCCGTCTGAATTTTCAGATTGGTCCAGAAATACGAATCGTGGTAACATATCGAACGACCCAAAACTAAGAAAAAAAACAAATGAAATGATACGAAATGATTCATAACAAGAAGAAAAAAAAAAACAAATGAAATTATCCAAAACGAAACAAAATAATTTTTTGGGCCGTGCACATGTCTATTCTTTTTTTTAAAATTTCTGTATTTTAGAATTTTAAACACAGACAGTGGGAAAATCGAGCGGTAAGTATAGGCTGCGCAGGGCCAACAAAAGTCAGCTTAGTACGCACATGAAAAGAAAATATCAAAAACGTGTAATAAAAACAAAAGTTGTTTTGAGTACAGTCAGGTGTCGGCAAAAACATCCCCGAGTGGGATCTCATCGAAACAGAAAAACTCTGCAGAAACAACAAAAAAGGAAGGAAAAAATATCAGAAAAACAAAAAGATAGGGGAAGGGGGAAATGACAAAGGCCAGAACCGTGCCTTCCCTGGTGCATTCCTGTGGATCCAAGGGACTGTGGTAGGCCATAGGAGTTAGACGGCACCAGGCCCGCAAGAGGCGAGATCCTGCAGGTCATGTGAGTGGCCGTGAAAGCCTCAATGGAGTCCTATGGACTCCATGGAGGGGATGCTTGCAGTGGCCCTTGGCGCTGCCTCGTGCATCCTGAGGCTTAGTGCCGTATTACAGGGCAGGCTGCGGATATATAGGGATGTGCGTTTCGGGTTTCGGAATTTTCACGAAATTTCCCGATTCGTGTCTTCGGATTCGGCCGAATTTCCAAATCGGATCGGACCCGAGAACCGACAGATCCGAAAAGTTTTCCGAGCCGCAATGAAAATTTTTCGGATTTTTCGAATGGACTTGAAATGTGTCAAATCAAAATTTATTTTTGCTGTATTCATGATTTCGGTTCCATTCGTGATTTCGGTTCCATTTCGGTAATTCTGGACATCGTATATTTAACTATTATCGGTTATATCGCTGATTCTGTAAATTTTGTATTTGTAAATGCGTATCACTTGTTTCTTGTGGCATTCGGGTCAGTTTAGCGTTTTTTAAATCGTTTTGTTCATTTTTTTTGTTCCTTGGCTTTCAGACCATTTTAATATGATTAAATAAAGTTGTGAAATGTATATTCATAAGAAAAAAAGGATCTTTATTTAATAAAAAAAAAACACGATAGAATCGCCAGAATTATCGTATCGACAGAATGAATTATCGGATCCGAAAAAACAAACCAAAAATTAATTATAAAAAAATATATAAAGTATAAAAAAGTAAACCATAGTAGTTTACGTCAAAACGAATAGAGTTAGACACTTTGAGACGAGGAGAACAGACGTTCCGGAAAAAACGAAAATTTCCGAGATCACGAAAAGTCGATACAAAAAACGAGCAGAGTGACCCGAAAACACGAAAAATGGTCAATATTCAGAAAAAAAAAAGGATACGAAAAACGAGCCAGACCGAACCGAAAAAGAAATCGGCCAAAACGAGCCGAATCGAAATTTTAAACATCCGAACGAATCGAACCGAAAAAAAAATCGGTGCACAAGTCTACTGATATAGCGCCTGCCCTGTAACATCACACTAAAATGGGGATGCTAAGGAGAAACCTGCACACGCAGGTTTTCCTCCTTAGCATCCCCGTTTTAGCGTAAAGATCGTAATATGGCCCATAGAGTATTCCCTCAAGCACATTTGGCTAAAGAAACACTTCTGAAATACTTGCAAGTCTGACTGCACAATTGCCACTGCAAAGCAACGTGATTCTATCTTCAGTCCATTTTTAAATCAGTATTTAAACTAGTGAATTGCATGAATGTATGTAGAAAAATGGAAAAAAAAATTATTAATCTGTTTGCCTGATAAAAGGGACTGCTGGTCATCAAAGTTTGAAAGTAAATGTGGTTGATGCATGCTTAACTAGGATACCAATTAACAGGAAGCAAGTTAACAACGTGGCAGGTGTTATTAACTGGAAAAAATGAGCTACACTGATGCGAACATGTAAACACATATGACATAAGTTAAGAAAATTATTTCACCCACTGTGCAAATTTTATGTTATTTCCATTTGTGACATTACTAGATAAGAGATGCTGAATAATGTCTAATATTTTTCAGCTCAATTATGTTTTAAAGCAGGATAAAAATTCAGAATAATTCTGTATCAATTACCCCAACCAATACCAGTGGCGTAGCGTGGGTTGTCAGCACCCGGGGCAAGGCAAGATTTGCGCGCCCCCCCAAACCTGTGGACACGTTGGCACGCCCTGATTCCCTTCCACCCACCAGTAAAGTGTATGTATGTGAGGTGGTGTGCACTGACTGCAGGGTTATTCTCATATTTCTATGTATTCGTGCATGCCCCCAGGCTTTGCCCTGGGCAGTCTGCTTAAACATCACAGCAATAAAAGTCACAGTAATGTGCGGTGCATATGAGCACATCACAGAGCTACACAGCAATAAGATGCACGGTAATATGCAGTGTATATGAGCGTATCACAAAGCTGCGTAGAAACAAAACTCAGCAATATGCTGTGTGTATGAGCGTATCACAGAACTGCGTAGAAATAAAACTCAGCAATATGCTGTGTGTATGAGCGTATCACAGAGCTGGTTGGGAATAAAACTAATCAAATAATAATAAATTAATATAAAATATATTTAAAATTAAAATATTCAAGTAATTACAGAACAAATTGAAATTGATTAAATTATTTATTATAATAAATTATATATATTAAAATTATAGAATCCAGATCTCCACACTCCGTCTCTGCTGTATCTATTGCCCCGGTGCTGGGAACCGGCTGCTCACATAGAAATATTCCCGATATCATTCAGGATACCAGTCGCCGTGTGGCGGGATATCGGGAATATTTATATATTAAAATTATATATTAATAGTCTATAAATATAGTACATTATATTTAAATATTAAAATAAATAAATTTAAAATTATATTAAAACGTATTAAATTACAGATTATTAAAATAAATTAATTATATTTTAATATATTAATATAATTATACAAAATTTCAAAACAAAATATATATATTACTATTTATTACTAGTAATAAGCCCCTGTGCATGCTGTGAGCGCCAGGTGGGGACAGGGTGACAGGAGAGTGTGAGGAAGCGCTGGGTAAGGGAGCAGCTTGTTCTCATGCTGCGCAGTGCTGTCTGCGATCAGTCCAATGCCTGGTACCTCAATTTTTGATTGGGACCCCCACTGCCAGACCCTGAGCCCAGTGCCAGCTCCTTCATCTCCACTGTCTGGAGCAAATAGCCAGTCCCTGTGTCTCCTGTCCCCCAATCATCCCATGTTTCAAAAAAAGCAAGCCTGATTTCTCTGAGGCAGTTCATGTCCCCCCTCCATTTTACTCACTGTCTTGGCTGTCATGATGGGGCTTGTGCTGTGTCTGCAGCCTATGACCGTCTCCTCCTTCACACTGTCTGTGTGCAGAGGCTGTGCAGTCACACCAGGAAGAGGATGGAAGTGGGGGAGGAGCCATACATGTGAGCTGCCTGCACTCAGCTTGTGTGACCTCATGACCAGGAGGCTGCAGGCAGCTCCTCCTCCTCTTAGTCTCCTCCAATCCCTTAGAACTCTGGAGCAGCACACGGAGGGAGCCAAGCCACACCCCCTCCCTCTCTCTACCGCCGCGCTGGAGTCTGAGTGCAGGCGCTCGCCCAGAAATTTAAAAAAAAAAAATCAGAAAAAAAACGCTGCACTTCAAGCCTGCGGTACCTGGACATTATTAGGGGCGCAAATTTCTTTTGAAATTTTGCGCCCCTAAGTAAATTGCGCCCGGGGCCATGGCCCCCCTGGCACCCCCCACGCTACGCCACTGACCAATACAGACAGCTGGTTATAACAGTGCATTAATCGAGATGAACATGCATAGACCCTTAAATGGGCACTGTAGAAACCATAGTTTATGACCAAATTAATCTTACTTGTGACAGCTTTATAAAGTGGAGGAATTCCATTTGAAATGCTGTTAGTCAGCTCACATTGGGTGAACATTCTGGGTTCTGATTGACACAGCACAGTCATTGAATTTCCCATCCGGCAAAGCTTCTCGAGGCAGTAGAGTTGGTCTTCTCTGCACTGAGCCAAAGTGAGACAATGACCCTGGAAAAACCCGCTCTAACAGGTCTATTCACTAAATGTGAAACCCAGGAGAATTTGCAGGAGAAGTGAAAATTCTAGGTCAAAATAACCAAACCAGAAAAATTCTCCCATTCATCTCACTTTCCAAACCATCTATTTGATCTAGATTGTTCTCTTCTGCTTCTCCCGAGTTTCACCTATAGCGAATAGAACTGTAAGTAAAAAATGCTGAGGGGGAAATAGGAAGGTGTCAATATTTATTTCATCTGCCTTTTTTTTTATTAGAGTGCCCCTAATTACAGCTTTTTTTTTCTGCATTGATTATTATCCTTAATAACCTACTTGCCCAAAACCAAAAAAGTGAACTGCTGGTCCTCGGCGATTTTAATACAGATTGGCTAAATCCTAAAAACAATAAACACTGCACACTATTTAAAACTTTGCAGCTAACTCAATTAATCTCCTCCCCCACTCGCATTAATATGAAAAGCCCTAACCATACCTTGCTGGACTGGATTCTCTCCTCATCTCCTGATAGAATACAGGAGGCAGGCGTTCTTGCTAATAGCTTTAGTGACCATTGTCTAGTGTATTGCGTGCGCAAAATAAAGGCCTTGAAATCTCCCCCAAAGGTAATAACCACCAGGTCTTTCAAGAAATTTATTCTTGAATCCTTCCTAAGTGATCTCATACAGCTCCCCTGGTACAGGCTAAACCTAATCCCAGACCTAGACTGTGCAGTTGAATACTTTCAGTCTGAGCTCCTGCAAGTCTGGAATTCCCATGCCCCGCTGCGTAAAGTGCGAGTAAAAGGGGCCCATCTCCCCTGGGTTACAGCTGACCTCACGCATATGTACCAGTTTAGAGACTCCCTGTGGTCAAAGTTCAAGAGTACTGGATCCATGAACGATCACTGTGAATACCGAAAATGCCGGAATGAATGCACAAAAGAAACAAAAATGGCTAAAGCCCAATACTTCAATGAAAATTTAAACAATAACATATCAAACCCCAGAAATTTTTGGAAAATCATAAGTAACATACAAGCACCCCCCAGCCACTCCCAACCAGCTGCTTTAAAAGTAAACAACCAAACTGTACAACACCCCCTAGATGTAGCAAATGCTTTTAATAATTATTTTGTTGGATGCGCCACCACCCTCATTGCTAAGCTAGGAAATGAAACGCAATCAGAAAGGCCGCACGAAGGTCAGGACCCACCAACAGTGCAAAAACCCCATAACCCAGACCTATTCAGTTTTAGGCCTGTGCCTGTCAGTGCCATCACTAAACTTCTCCGTAACCAAAAAATGAAATACCAGTCTGGACCTGATCAAATCCCAGCAATGCTGCTGAAAATCAGTGCACCAGCAATTGCTAAACCTGTCGCAACCCTGATTAATGAATCACTGGCAACTGGATACCTACCCATACTCTGGAAGACTGCAAGGGTGGTACCTATCCATAAGAGTGGAGACAATACTTTGGTATCCAACTACCGCCCAATATCACTGCTCCCTGTAATGTCAAAAATTCTGGAAAAATGTGTCTACACTCAATTACGTGATTATTATCAGTATCAGAACTATTTAACCCCAGATCAATCAGGCTTTCGTCCAAACCATTCAACTACAACTGCCCTTTTAAAAGTTTGTAATGATATCCAAGCGGGCATGGAACAAGGAAATCTAACTGGAGCCATCTTCCTTGACTTTGCCAAGGCTTTTGACACAGTAGACCATGGCATCCTATTACAAAAACTTAAAAACTCTGGTATTGGTGATAGTACGTTAACCTGGTTCCAATCATATGTGTCTGACAGGTCTCAATTTGTGTCCATTTCTGACAGCACTTCCCTTCCCCTCCCAGTCACGTGCGGTGTACCCCAAGGCTCGATACTTGGCCCCTGCTATTCACAATATTCATAAACGATCTGCCCAATGTCTGCAAAGCTTCAACTGTACACATGTACGCAGACGACACGGTAATCTATACCAGCAAACCAAATCTCCCGCAGCTGGAGGCCGTGCTGCAAGAAGAATTCACAGGGGTAGAAAAGTGGATAGCAAATAACAAACTTTTTCTAAATACTGACAAAACGGTTACAATGCTCTTTGGAACAAAACCTAAACTACACAAATTGCAAACACCCCATCTATGTGTTGGGACAAAATCAAACGGCGCACTGACCACAGTCACCTCTCTCAAATACCTAGGTATGTGGTTAGACCCTAATCTATCTTTTGGCCCCCACATCGAAAAACTCTCATCTAAACTTTACCCCAAACTAGGTGCCCTGTACAGAAACAAATCCTGCCTGAGCCCCGCGGTAAGAAAGCAGATTGTACAACAAATGCTTATGCCAGCCATTGAATACGGAGATGTAGTGTATGCAGCCGCCCCGCAAACACACCTCCAGAAACTTACTACATTGTATAACTCATTCTGTCGCTTTGTGCTACAATGTAACTACATGACCCACCATTGTGACATGTTAAAAGAACTAAACTGGCCATCGCTGGACTCTAGACGCACCCTTCACCTTTCCAACCTGGTGTTTAAGAGCTTTTCTGGGAAGCTACCACCCTACCTGAATATGCTGCTTCCCCCAGCAGTTCCCTCATCTTATAACCTCAGATCCAGGACCAGCACCTTACTTGCAATACCGCAATACAAAAAGAAAGTGGCTCGATCCTCATTTTCCTACAGAGCACCGCAAATATGGAATAACCTCCCAGACGCCGTCAAATCTTCCCCCAGTCTAAAGTCCCTTAAGAGCTCCCTATTAGCATACCTCAATACAAAATGCACCTGTAAACATGTAACATAATGACTACATTTCCTCCATATTTATTTTTCTGTTAATCTGTATATTTGGTCCTGTGTTAATATCTTGCATTTTACTATTTTGTATTTCTGTAACACTTCAATGTTCTCGAACCCAGGACATACTTGAAAACGAGAGAAATCTCAATGTATCCTTCCTGGTAAAATCCTTTATAAATAAAAATAAATAAATTAGATAAAATGTATTTTAGTAGACAGATTCCCACCTTGTCCAGTATGTATTGGTTTAGATATGGCATATATCCTTGACTAGATACAGGGCCATCATCATCATCACGGAAGTGATCTTCCAGAGCCACTGGATCATGAGGTATGCATAGCACAGTGTAAAGGTTGTGAGACAGCACCTGTCAAAGAGAATAGTGCATGTTATATCCAAAACTCATGACTGATTGTAAACTAGCATTAACAAATACAAAAGTAACAAAGTTAAGAACGTAATCCTACAATTCAGACATAAGCATAGCTCGTGGTATGGTGAAATAATTTTCCCCCACCCTAGCCACTTCCGCTTCTCTACGCCGTTTCCTTCTCTGCTGAGGTTTTCCTGCTGTGTAATGATTGAGCGCAAGACATACAGTTGTGTTCAAAATTATTCAACCCCCAATGCTGTAAAGGGTTTTAGGGAATTTAGTGTACATTTGTAATTGTATTCAGAATGAAATCCTACAAGGACTTTTTAAAGAACCATATGCAACTAAAATGACATCAATTGGTTTTGTAATACAGTAGTAAATGTTTCTTTTGTGAATTCTTCATTGACACAATTATTCAACCCCTTAAAGACTACCACTCTGAAGAACAGAGGTTCATTCAAGTGTTTTCAATCAGGTATTGAAAACACCTGTGGATGTCACGGAGCAGCAATAAAGCATAATAAGCACCAATTAGGCAGCTTTAAAATGACTGTGATACTCAGCTCCTTCTAGACATTTACTGGTGTGGTTACAAACATGGTGAAGTCAAGAGAATGGTCCAGGAAGACAAGAGAAGAGGTGATTACTCTTCACAGAAAGGGCAATGGCTATAAGAAGATTGCAAAGATGTTAAACATACCAAGAGAGACAATAGGAAGCATCATTCGCAAATTCAAGGCAAAGGGCACTGTTGAAACGCTACCTGGTCGTGGCAGAAAGAAGATGCTGGCTTCGACTGCTGTGCGCTACCTGAAGCGTAGAGTGGAGAAAAGTCCCCGTGTGACTGCTGAGGAACTGAGAAAAGATTTGTCAGATGTGGGTACTGAAGTTTCAGCTCAGACAATACGGCGCACACTGCGTAATGAAGGCCTCCATGCCAGAACTCCCAGGCGCACCCCCTTGCTGTCTCCAAAGAAGAGTCGACTGCAGTATGCCAAAAGTCATGTGGACAAACCACAGAAGTTTTGGGATAGTGTTCTGTGGACTGATGAAACAAAATTAGAACTGTTTGGGCCCATGTATCAACACTATGTTTGGAGGAGGAAGAGCAAGGCCTATAAAGAAAAGAACACCTTGCCTACTGTGAAGCATGGCGGGGGGGGTCAATCATGCTTTGGGGCTGTTTTGCTTCTGCAGGTACAGGGAAGCTTCAGCGTGTGCAAGGTACCATGAATTATCTTCAGTACCAGGAGATATTGGATGACAATGTTATTCAGTCCGTCACAAACCTGAGGCTTGGGAGACGTTGGACCTTTCAACAGGACAATGATCCCAAGCATACCTCCAAGTCCACTAGAGCATGGTTGCAGATTAAAGGCTGGAACATTTTGGAGTGGCCATCACAGTCACCTGACTTAAATCTGATTGAGAACCTCTGGTGGGACTTAAAGAAAGCAGTTGAAGTGCGCAAGCCTAAGAATGTGACTGAACTGGAGGCTTTTGCCCATGACGAATGGGCGAAGATACCCGTATATTGCTGCAAGACACTTGTGTCAAGCTATGCTTCACATTTAAAAGCTGTTATAACTGTAAAAGGATGTTGTACTAAGTACTAAGATTGAATGTCACTTGGGGGTTGAATAAAACTGATAATGATGTGAGCACAGAAAAGACATTTGTGGTTATTTCATTATAAATGTTAGGTTATATATGTCTGACCTACACGTGCCTCTTTGATTTAATTGTAAGCAAGATGACTGAATGATCAAAATCAATGTCAAACTGGCCAAAACACTCAATTTCAGTGGGGGTTGAATAATTTTGAACACAACTGTACATAAATGCTTGCTAAGACACATAGATATATCATCAATAGCAGAATTATATGTTAAGAGGACAGAAGCCTAAATATGCCTATTTCCCAAATGAACACCTAGGTAACACATATATGTGTATTGAAAAATATAAATTCCTGGCAATTATTACAGTAAAATGTAATTGTTTTTTATATTTATAATAGGATATTAAGAGATAATTCACTGAGAGGTGATGTTGCATAATACTGTATAGACCTACACATTTTAGGCCAAAATAGTAAAACTTTAGAAATGTCACATATTTAAATTCTAATTTTTCCTATATATCACACCGTAAACAAATCAAAATTCTCTTTAATTGTTGGCAATGACTTTTTTCATTGATAACTCCTGCCATCATGCCCCTTATCTTGCACTTACAAAATAAAGAGATAATTTAATTTACAAAATACAAACTGCCGTATTAAGGTTCAATGTTGCAAACTAAAACATCTGCGGGCACACAAAAAAACCAATAGTTTCAACATCTCAGCAAAAGTTTAAATAGGTTCTTTAACTCAAAACAAACTGAATTTGGACCTATGATCCATTGACAAAGAATATATTCATTTAACATCCAACACAGAAACCAATGCAACGCTAACCATGGGTTAAATGCTTCAACAGCAACGTACTTCTAACCTTTGCTGAAGCTTTCTAGCAAAATGTGGATCTGAACCAGCTCCTTGATTCTTTCTGTTCCTCTTAACGTATCAATCACTGTGCTTTCTATACTCTTTCTATATTTTTCTGTCATATTTGCAATAGTTAAGGCACAAACAACTTTTATGTGTAAAAAAATTATTATTGTTTTTTTACAAACTAGGGGCCACATTACATTCCTGATGTTAAAACGGGGGCGCTAGGGAGAAAAAAACGCCCACAGTTTCCTCCCTACCGCCCCTGTTTTAACGTGGGATTACAATGCAGGCGCTTAAAAAGCTGCCTGCATTGTTACCGCGCGTGCAAAGCCCCTGGATGCTCACGGCAGCGCTGAGCGCTGCCGCGAGCATCCACTCGATGGAGTCCATAGGACTCCATTGAGCCAGACGCCGGCGGTCACATGGCCTGCCTGATCTCGCCTAGCGAGATCCGGCCGGTCGGCGTAGTGATACACAGGTAGAGACTGAGGAACTTTTTCCCCCAGTCTCTCCCTGCTCCCGCTGGACAGAGGCGGAGAGCCGCGGTCCTCGCTGCGGGATAGGAGGTTAGTATACAATTTTTTATATTTTAGGCTGGTGTTAACGAATTCTGCAGAAGCGGAATCCGTTAACACCAAGTACTGGCTGTGGGTAACTATCTGTTAACTGCGGCCAGACGTTAATCAGCGCTAGTAGATTGTAATCCTAATGTTGATTAACACTTTGCGCTCCCCATGTTAAGTATAGGGAGCGTAAAGTACAGTAACCTCGCGCTAAAAAGTGCAAGGTACCAAACGCAAACAGGTTACTTAACCCGTTAGCGTTTGGATTGTAATATGCAGTAGCCACTGCGGCTAACGTTAATGCTCACGCAGGGGAGCGCTAACATTAGCAACAAGATTGTAATGTGGCCCTAGATGAACGGTCTTGAAATTTCTCATCTTGGTATGATTTTCCTCTCCTGCACACAAAAAAATGTCTTTAATTATGCAGAGGGACACTATACATTGGGTTGCCATAAACGAGGAGATGCATACAATTGACTATTGCTACCCTTTCAGTTTGACCTTTAGTCAAAGTTAATGTCTGGGCCTGCACACAGTCCTAATTCAGACTGGGTCTAAAAATAGGCTGCGGCATTGAAGAAGGAGCAGCCCACTTCTTTTCCATATAGCATACAACCAGGGGCGGACTGATGCGTCGGGCACTCAGGCACTGCCCGGGGTCCCGTGGGTTTTAGGGGCCCGGTTTTGAGTGGGCTCCACCGCCAGTGAGTGGGCTCCACCGCCGGTTTTAAGCTCCTGCTGATCTGAATGATTTCTGATCATCATCACCCGAATGATCAGCTTCAGCTGCTTGCCGCCTGCTTGTGTCTGCCTCGCCATGGGGGCCCTGCCGCTGCGGCGCGCTGCTCTGTAAACAGCACTGCCCGCAGCCTCCGTTAGACTCCCACACGCTACACGCACCATGCTCTCACCATGCTGTATGCGCTGCCCCATGCCACGTGATGCGTCATGCGTGCAGAGCACGCAGCGGCAGAGCGGAGCGCCAGAGCCTTAGGTTCGGCCGGAAAAAACAAGGAGGAGGGTGCGGTACGGTGCCGTGACAGTGGAGCAGGCGAGCAGCCAGCCTAAGGAGCCTACCACCAGGCTGAAAGTGAACTGATTTTTGTTGTCAGTCCGGAGGGTGAGCGACCTGGGCCCAGGGGGTTACTAAAACCCAACTGTGCCATTAATAATTTATGCTTGCCTGGTCGGGGTTGATAATAAACTGTGCCATTAATAATTTATGCTGGCCTGGGAGGGGTTAATAATAAACTGCCATTAATAATTGATGCTTGCCTGGGAGGGGTTAATAATAAACTGTGCCATTAATAATTTATGCTGGCCTGGGAGGGGTTAATAATAAACTGCCATTAATAATTTATGCCGGCCTGAGAGGGGTTAATAATAAACTGTGACATTAATAATTTATGCTGGCCTGGGAGGGGTTAATAATAAACTGCCATTAATAATTTATGCTGGCCTGGGAGGGGTTAATAATAAACTGCCATTAATAATTTATGCTGGCCTGAGAGGGGTTAATAATAAACTGTGACATTAATAATTTATGCTGGCCTGGGAGGGGTTAATAATAAACTGTGACATTAATAATTTATGCTGGCCTGGGAGGGGTTAATAATAAACTGCCATCAATAATTTATGTTGGACTGGGAGGGGTTAATAATAAACGGTGCCATTAATAATTGATATAGCATTTATTAACCCCCTCCCAGCATAACACTAATGTGGGTGAAGCTTAACGTGGGCATGGTTTGTGGGTGGGTGGGACATAAGGGGCCCCATGATTTCCTATTGCCCGGGGCCCCATGAGTTGTCAGTCCGCCCCTGCATACAACACAACATGCTCACTGCGCAAGGGTGACATTAATTAACTCCCCCATACACACATGCCTATAAACAAACATTCACTCTGGTGACTCTAGGAACCATATAGAATTGGGGCATATAAGGTTCCACACTGAAAACTAGGGGGACACTAGGTAGCTGCTGACAAGTGTAACTTGGCTGTGATTGCTAAGTTGTACTTGTTTCCTTATGCATTTAGCAGAGCTAATGCTGACATCAGAGGCGCGTTCAATTGCTCAGTCGCTGCAAGTGCTAAGTTAGCAACTTGTCACTGAATGCCGTTCTGCAGCTCAGCGCTCAGCACTGCTAACTTAGCACTTGCAGCCAGGTGGAGAGGTGCTGCGGGGTTAACTGAGTGTGACGTAGGAAAGATGGCCGCCTCCAATAATCCAATAAGGAAATGTTCAGTTTGACGGTTTGGTGGAGCAAAACACCAGGGGCTCTATTACATTCGTGCAAAAATGTGTGTGTGTGCAAAACGCATTAACGCGAGGGGAAAAACCCTTTGCGCTGAACGACAAATTACGAAGTTCATTCACAAAATGCGCGTTATCGTCTAACGCGAGTTGCCCTGCGCGAGCGAAAGTTCGTGCGTGCATCCCATACTTACCATTGTGAGCGCAAATGCGTTCATGCACTGGTATGCGGCTGGTATTACAATCGATGCGCTACTTTTTACGAACGACGTTTGCACGTATAATTTTAACGTCTTTGAAAAGCTGGTGGTAACTGCAAATCGGAACGTTCTGGCCGAAACTAAATATACCAGCACGAAAAAAAAAAAAAACAGCACAGTATAGTTACACATTATACACATACCTAAACAATAAAATTGAGTGGTTGTGCGTGTTTTTATTATTGCTGCAGCATATATACTCAGATTGATTTTGGCAGGCGCAAAAACTGAACAGGAGAGCATTGTGGTTCTTAATTCTGATTGGCTGAATCACGTGAAAAAACTGCCCACCGATTTCTGCGCACAGCGTTAATTTGCGCTCGTTTTTGCGCGTATTTTTTACGCACGATATTTTTGGACGGAAAAAATAAGCTCAGATCATAATACCAGCGTTAATGTACGTGCGTTAACATTTAACGCTGCGGGCAAAAAAAATTGCGTTGCGCATATGAATTTGTGCGGAGAATGTGCAATAACACTAAAGTGGTAATAAAATCCAATAGAAGTGGATTTTGCAGAAACAGCACCTTTCATTAAGCAATCCTCTACCCTTTTGCTTCCATATTCACAGCCAAAGCGTTCAGTGAGACAGCTGCAGCAAACTGAACTGCTGTAATGGAACAATTCAGCAGCTGCTGAGAAATTGAACACTCCTCAGCAAACCGGGAGTATTAGGTGACGGGGGAGGAGTATGTTTGTATGACAATCATGATTTAAAGCTGAACATTATACACCTGGTAAGCGATGAAGGAAATGTGGAATATTTATAGTTAAATATCTGTTTGGGGAATAAACGGGGAAGACAACTATTGGTTGGCATATGCTATAACCTACCCAATATAGATAATGATGAGCAGTGCTTTTTTTCTGGAAAAATAGGTGGGGGTACTCTCACGCCCAGGGAAAAACTGATTATTATGATGATTTTTCGTGTCCTAATTAATACTCCTTTATTCACACTGGATATATTGCCCCCAGTTCACACTGGATATATTGTCCCAGACCAGCTCACATAGATATATTGCACAAGACCAGCTCACATGGATATATTGCCCCAGCTCACACATGGCTATATTGCCCCAGGCCAGCTCACACATGGATATATTGCCCCAGGCCAGCTCACATGGATATATTGCCCCAGGCCAGCTCACATGGATATATTGCGCCAGCTCACATGGGTATATTGCCCCAGATCAGCTCACATGGGTATATTGCCCCAGGCCAGCTCACATGGATATATTGCTCCAGACCAGCTCACATAGATATATTGCCCCAGACCAGCTCACACATGGATATATTGCCCCAGACCAGCTCACATGGATATATTGCACCAGCTCACATGGATATATTGCACCAGCTCACATGGGTATAATGCCCCAGGCCAGCTCACATAGATATATTGCCCCAGACCAGCTCACATGGATATATTGCCCCAGACCAGCTCACACATGGATTTATTGCCCCAGACGAGCTCACACATGGATATATTGCCCCAGGCCAGCTCACACATGGATATATTGCCCCAGGCCAGCTCACACATGGATATATTGCCCCAGACCAGCTTACACATGGATATATTGCCCCAGGCCAGCTCACACATGGATATATTGCCCCAGACCAGCTCACACATGGATATCTTGCTCCAGGCCAGCTGAAATGGATATATTGCCCCGAGCTCACCTTTGCCAGGCCCCACCAAGTCAATGCGGAGGGGTGGATCCAGCGGCCGCCACGTTCTTTCCTTCCACGAGCGGCTGCCTGCATGGATATCTGCCGCTCGCCTGGGATCCCTCCTCAAGCCAGCCGTGATCTCGCGAGATCGCAGCTGGCTGGAGGAGGGATCCCAGGCGAGCGGCAGATATCCATGCAGGCGGCAGCTCGTCGAAGGAAAGAACGCGGCGGCTGCTGGATCTACCCCTCCACTGACGAGACAGCTCCAGATTCGGACTCCGAGAGTCCGATACCGAAGCTGACAAAAATTAAAGGGCAGCTGGCAATGAGGTGCCGGTACGGCGTACCGGCGCGTACATCTCAAAAAAAACACTGGTCATGAGTAGTGATGAGCCGAACACCCCGTGTTCGGTTCGCATTCGAACTCTAACAATTTCAAACGTTCGAGTTCAAACTCGAACACGAACCAAACTCAATGCAAGTCAATGGCACTCGAAAGTTTGATTTTTAGAGTGCCCTCCAAGAGGGTATATATGCAAGATATTTGCTATAAAAAGTGTATGGGGGTCCGGATAGTGCCCTGGGGGACAGGAAACAAGGACAAAAAGTTTTAAAAAAAAGTTTTTTAAAGGAACAGTGCGTTTTCCATGAAATAAAGGTTAAGAATAAAAACGAAAAATTCCTTCAAATATCGTGCCTAGGAGGTCCCTATAACCTGCCCGTGAAGTGGCAGATTTGTAGGATGTATAGAAACATTTAAAAACAAAAATATGACATTTCAAATGACGGTAAATGGTTTTCCTTTAATCTATTCATAAACAACTGCTTGGGGCGGCAGCCTGAATGAAAAGAGGAGACATTTTAGGATACGCAGAGCAAGTTTAGTGATTTTTTGGCTAAATTATGGTGAAACTTATGCAGGCTTTGGATGAAAGTAACAATAGGTGCTTTAAAATTGGGCCTTTAGTGTCGGCAACAGTGCCGTCACACCGTAACCCCTCTGTGGTATTGTGGAAGAGTGCAGGGTTGGACCCTGCGGTCCAATATTAAAATGATATGAATCTGGTATAGGCGTCAGTGGCAGTGCACCCAAATATTAGGCCTTTGGTGCCAGCTAGTGCCTTCACAACATAACCCCTCTGAAGTATTGTGGAAGAGTGCAGGGGTGGAGGTTTTGGTAATGCAGAAGAGATCCCAGATCTAATCAGTTACGTCAGCATCAGGGGATTGATAGCTGTTGATCCAAGACTGATTCATTTTTATAAATGTCAGCCGGTCTACAGTGTCAGTGGACAGACGCACTCTTTTGTCTGTGACAAAACCTCCAGCGGCACTGATCGTCCTTTCAGAAAGCACGCTGGATGAAGGGGAACCTAGTAGCTGCATAGCATATTGGCTAAATTCTGGCCAGTGATCCAATCTTAACACCCAGTAAGCCATTGGATCATCTGCTGTAAAGGTAACCAGGTCTGCCCTTGCCCCTAGGTAGTCATGGACCATACAGTGAAGACGCTGGCAATGGGTGCCTACATTTGACGTCCCCGGGCATCGTGGACTAAAATTTTTTAAAAGGCATCAGTCAAGCGGCCCCGGCCTTCACCGCTATTCCTCTGATCATCCGCAGCCTCAGAAGCACATGTGTCATCACTTGGTAACCTACCAGTGCCTGGAAAGGTGTTACACAAGTGTCGCTTTAGAGCGTACTCAAGATGTTTCATCCAGTCCTCCCTCTGTGCAGGCAGGATGAGCTCTGTAACTTTACCCTTGTATCGTGGGTCAAGAAGGCTTGTCAACCAGTAATGATCCCTCTCCTTGATAGCACGAATCCTGGGGTCCTTTACCAGGCTTTGCAGGATAAGGGATCCCATGCAGCGTAGGTTGGAGGTGGCATTAGCTTCCGAGTCTTCCTGGTCAATGAGGATGACCCCATTGTGCATTTCCTCCTCCCAGCCACGTACTAGTCCTTGGGTTTCTGGGCACACAAAACCCTCCCTTGAGGAATCCCCACCATCAATGCCCCCACTACTTAAATATTCCTCCTCCTCCTGTCTGATCTGAGGACCTGCAGGAATGCTGTCTGCGTAAAGACTGGGGCCTTGGGCGCTAGGGAAGGCCTCCTCCTCTTCCTCCTGCTGCTCTGCCTCTAGTGCCACATCTATAATTCCCCGCAGAGTGCGCTCCAGCAGGAACACTAAAGGAATTGTGTCACTGATGCTTGCAGTGTCCCTACTCACCATCCTCGTTGCCTCCTCAAATGGTGACTAGGGATGAGCCTCACACTGCGTGAGGACGTCATCGGCAGGTGCCCCCGGCACCTGCACTAAAAATCAGGAAGGGAGGGGGGGCCCATTTGGAGCCATCTATCTCCCCAACGATAGAAGCTAGCCACAAACAAATTGCACCGCTGGAAAGGGTCTCCCCTTTTCAGCGGTATATTGATTTAACCGTTTCGCTGCCAGATCGCAATTCAAACCTGGAGCTGGCTGAGATGTCAGCCAAGCCTCCGGGTCACCCCCCACCCACTGACATCCTCACCATAGGTGTGAGGATATCAGTGGGCCAGTTAACCCCCTAGCTGCCAAGTTGAGATCGGGGGATCATTTGGATCCCCCTATCTCCCGATCTGTGGCAGCTAGAGGTCATTGCCTTTCCAACGATACCAAACATGACCAGGTTTGGTGTAAAAATAAAATTTTAAAAATAATAAAAATTGTTTTTAACCCTTTCGCTGCTGAGGCATTTCCCGCCTCTGTGCTGAGGTCATTTTTACCGATTTTGCTCATCATGTTTAAACGTGTTTTGAAGGCTTATTTTAGTATATGACCCAGACATATTATATATCGTTCTTTCCGTCAGACTCGGCAGATTCATAATATGTCATTATTATAAGTATACGTCATGACCTGTCTGTATATTATAACAAAAAATGCAATAAAATATGAATTTTCAATAATTTACAACGTGTAAAGTGTTTTTTTTTTCACATTTTAACATGCGAGCAATTGCAGTTATATTTTTTATGGGGTGCGCTTGTTAAAAAAATTAGAGATGGGGTCTCGTTACAGTTTTTTTTGGGGAAAATTACGTGATTTTTAACAAACGCACCGCATACAAAAATCATTAGTGCAGCATTATTGTTCACATTATAATTGTAATGGGAACAATATTGCTGCATTAACGAACCAACGAATTTTTTTTTATAATTTTTTTTTAATTTTTTTTTTTTTTTTTTAAAAACTTTTTTCATTCTCATGTTTGGTATTGTTGGAACGGCCATGCTCTGGCTGATCCAACAATACCAAACATTAACCCCTAACTGCCACGGATCGGGAGATAGGGGGTTCATTGGAACCCCCTATCTCCACCATTGGTGGCAGTTAGGGGTTAACTCCAGGACTGGCGTCATCATGATATGCCTCCCCCCCTTTCAGGCACCTCCTCCGCACATGCGGGGGGCGCCTGAATTAGGTGTCATCGAACGCTGGCCCCAAAGGGAGGACGCGCTGAGCGTGTCCTCCGCAAGGAATGATACTGCGGGTGGACGCGCTGAGCGCGTCCTCCGCAGTGGAGTGGTTAAAAAATGTTGATTTTTAAAAAAAACAAAATTGTCGGGGGGGGGGGTTTACTAAAATAGGGCCTAGGCTGGCAATTAAAAATGATGAGCATAAAACAGTCAAAATGAGCTCAGCACACAGAAGTGAAATGGCTCAGCAGTGAAGGGGTTAAAAAGCAAAAGCATGTAAAAATTGGGTATTTCTATTCTCGGGACAAAATTTTGAAACTACTTTTGTAGTTACTCTGTTTTTTCATCATATTTTTTTATAGTAAATCATACAATATGATGGAAATAATGGTATCTTTAGAAAGTCCATTTAATGGCGGGAAAAACGGTGTATAATATGTGTGGCTTGCGTAAACGAGTAAGAGGTAAATTTGACCTAAACACAAACAGCGCAGAAACGTAAAAACAGTAGCGGGCACTAAAGGACGGACTTTTGTAAAACTGCCCGGTCACTAAGATGTTAATGGGTTAAGTCATTTTGCAAATTCCAATAAGAGGGAATCATATTATTTAATACGCTGATAGAAGTGATTTTGCAAATTCACTTCATTTCAGGTTTTCACAGCCAGTATTTTAGTTTAAATGCCAGCTCAAGATGAGAATAATGAAGGACCTTTAAATCACTTGTTATTTTTATTCTCCTGCTGCCTGCAAAAAACAAAATCAAAATATGCTCATCCCATATACCCTTCCTCTATACACCCCATGTCCTTACACACTTACTATACAGCCCTCCAGCCTACCTATCCACACTTACTACTACCACACTTACTACTATTAAAGCACCTTATCCTATATACCTGGTGTCTGGGGGGGGGGGAGGAAAGCAGGCAAATATGTTTACGCTCCAGGACTGTGGACACTACACTTACCCAGCAGGATTACATTAGACATGTGCAATCCTTTACGTAACGAATAGGATTTTGTCCGAAGTTTTACTTATTTTGAGATTCGGACAAATCCGAATACACAAAAAAACAAAAATAACTAAATGGAATAGTCGATAGGCGAAAGACCGAATTGGTGGAAGAACAAAGAGATTAAAAATGAGGGGGCATGGCTGACTGCTGAGGAGAGAGGACACAGGTTACAGGAGCTCCGTCCTGATCATGACTTCTCGGTGCTTATCTGCTGATATTGGATGCTCCTCGGCCCTGTGACATTTTGGGTGCTGCCCCTGCTTCCTTGCTTATATTCCAAGGTCTTTCCCCGGCTTTACTGCGGCACTGCAGGCGCTCCTCGACTGGTGCGATCATCAGGTGGCTTTCTGGTGGCCTGGTGCTTGGCGAACCTGTGCCTCTGCTTCCCTGTGGTTCCCCCTTCGGGGAACGCCTGGATTCAGCTGTGGAGATGGAGGGCCCCTGTTTCGTGGTCGCTGGGGGTTTCCATGTGGTGGGGGTGATGGGGATTGCAGAGGTCGACGATGGACTGGCAACCCTCCATCCGGAGGACACAGAGGCCTTGACGTCCGGCTTCGATGTTTGCCTGACACGATTGTTCGGGGAGGATGAATGTCCATTTACAATGGGTGACTGGCATCATCTGGATGATGAGCTACGGATCTGCCAGGGCTGGAGGCTCCAAACCAGTGCAACTTTCCTGTTGGATGGCGCAGTGGGGTATCTGGTTGGAGAGAAGGTGGAGACCCGGTACGAAACGAGCAGTGATGTGGAAGACTTACAGTTTTCGTCCGCTCAGCCTTCGGTCGTGGCCTCTGCTGTGGCTGGTGCGGATTTGCTGGCGGGTTGACTATTTTTCTCTTTTTTTTTATACTCCCCTCTTCAGGTCCCAGAGGAACTTATGAAAAAATTATCTGTACTGTGTATTTATTCTTTATCTATAATCTAATCAATCATAGCGAGGGCCGGACTGGGACATAAAATAGGGCCGGGCAATTAAAAGCACAGCAGCCCTTTTTTGAAAATGTTATTTTAAGTGACAAACACACATGCAAAGCCATACATTTACACAAACTTATAGACACACTCACAAACCGTATATTCCCCCTGTGCACACATACACCAGGGATGTGCAGTTAGGGGCAGAGCCTCACCTGCCATTAAGTGCTGCTGAATTGATGAAGGAAACAAAAACTCGGCTGCTCCTTGTTTTCCGCCGGCGGCTCTCTACATCCTCTGTGCTCTGCGCGTTGTTTTTTTTCATTCACCAGCCATCGGCTCTACGCAATTTGCGTAAATCACATAGGCTGCCAAGAAGTGTGCAGCACTGCGTGTCTGTTCAATGAACAGACGTCCGAGCACTGCCCACTTCCTGACCATTGCTGAGGCACTGGGAGAGCAATGAAATAGCTTGACCAATGGGAAAGAGCCATTAGTTCAAGCCATTCAAAAACACCTGAGTGGGAGACAGACCTCCCATGCATTGATCGACATAGGACAGTCATCTGACTGTCCTGTTTCACAGTCAGTGGGCGCTGGGATGTGGCCTCAACGTGACACTCAGCTGCCTAGAGGATGACGCAGCTCCTGGGGAGCAATCAGAGCAGCCAGATCCTGAGAAGCACTGAGAGCAGCTAGATCCTGGGGAGTACTGAGAGCAGCCAGGATATATTACCTGGATATATTACCCCAGTTTACAAGGATATATTACCCCAGCTTACAAGGATATATTACCCCAGGCCAGCTCACATGGATATATTGCCCCAGACCAGCTCACATGGCTATATTGCCCCAGCTCACATGGATATATTGCCCCACACCAGCTCACATTGATATATTGCCCCAGACCAGCTCACATAGATATATTTCCCCAGACCAGCTCACATGGATATATTGCTGCAGACCAGCTCACATGGATATATTGCCCCAGGCCAGCTCACATGGATATATTGCCCCCAGCTCACATCTGCCAGGCCCCTCCGAGTCATTGCCAGCCACCGCGTTCTCTCCTTCTACAAGAGGCCACCTGTATGAATATCTGCCGCTCGCCTGGAATCCATCCACTAGCCAGCTGTAATCTGGCCGAGATCGCGGAGTTCACGTGGTAGATGGATCTCAGGCGAGCAGCAGATATCCATGCCGGTGGCCGCTCGTAGAAGAGAAGAAGCGGCAGCTGCTGGATCCGCCCCTGCGCCGACCAGACAGCTCCAGATTCGGACTCAGAGTCCGATACCAGAGCTGTCAAAAATTGAAAAGCAAAGGGTGGCTGGCGATGAGGTGCTGGTACGGTGTACTGGCGCGTACCGCCTCAAAAAAAGCCCTGCTTTTAGAGCGTGCATATACGCAGAACACACATACTTCTAGAGTGCGCATATATGCAGAACTCACATACATGTAGAGTGTACACATACACAGAACACACATACCTGTAGAGTGCACACATACATGTAGGGTGCATACATACATGCATGTAGAGTGCACACATAAGCGGAACGCACACACATTTAGAGCGCACACACATGCAGAGTATACATAAACAGAGCACGCACAGGCAGATCCAAGGCCGGCCCGTCTATGGAGCACTGTGTAGCAGCCACTCCAGGCGGCCCTTTTTCAGGTGCAGCATTTTGCCGCCCTGTCAAAGGCCGCAGCACTCTGGACCTTGATGAGGCACAGCCAGCCGGCACCCCCCCCCCCCCGCCGGTGTTCTTACACATGAGGGGCTATGAAAAACGGGTGACTGGCGCACTTCCGGTGCGCGTGTATGGGCGCACTTCCGGTGCGCGGGTATGATGTCACCGGAAGTGCACCGGTCAGCACGCTTTGAGCAGTCCCCTCATGCCAGAACGCCGGTGGCTGCCTCTCCAGCATGCTGCCGATCGACCCTCCGGCATCCTTTGAGCGGGCTGTGCAGCTCAGGGGCCAACGACCTGCTGGTGCTAGACAGCGCTTCATTCGGTAAGAGGTGTGAGAGGGGGCAGTGTGTGTGTGGCACTTTTGTGTGTGTGTGGGTGCCGTGTCTCCCACCTGCCTGACCATCTATCTTGTCTGTTTGTGTCTCTGCCTGTCCATCTCCCCTCTGTCTCTCCTGTCTGCCTGGCCATCTCCCACTGCCTGTCCTGTCTGTCTCCCTAGCCGTCTGTCCATCTTCCCCGACTGTCCTGTCTGTCTCGCTGTCAATCTCCCCCTGCCTGTCCTTCTGTCTGACTGTCCGTTTCCCTGCCTGTCCTGTCTGTAAGAGTCAGTCACTGTGCCGGTGCTCCAACTGAGCAAGCACACGGAGGAGCAGCTCATGCTCATCTCTCCTGGCTCCTTTTGGCCACTGCACCAGCCTCCCCCAGGAGCAGACCAGCCGACCGGACATGGTAGCGTATCTGGGGTCTGTCTGGGTATACATGTATCTGGGGTCTGAGGTCTGGGTATACATGTATCTGGTGTCTGTGTATTTATATAGAGAATGAGGGTGTGTATATATATATATATATATACATACTGTATATAGTAATACACCAGATACATATATACAGACTCATTCTCTATATAAATACTCAGGGTACATGGAGAATGAGGCTGTATATATGTAGTATATGTGGCGCTCGGTGATACGTTCATACACACTGCACATTTATTACTATTATTATTATGTCATCATTTATATAGCGCCAACAGTTTCCGCAGCGCTTTACAATAACCAAAGGGAACGAGATGAATGGACATATGATAGAAACAAGAGGTGAAGCTGGCCCTGCTCACAGGAGTTTACAATCTAGAGGGATTGGGGTTGAGGAAGGCAAGAGGAATTTTACTAGATAGCAGGATCATTAGTACCAGTGGTTTGGGAATGGTGGGGCCATAGAAGCAGCTTCAATCATGAGTGAGTAGATGAGCAGAGGGATGAGTTGCATCAGTGATGTGGTACGCCAATCTAAAGAGATGAGTTTTGAGGGATTTCTTGAAGGCCTGAAAATTAGAGGAGAGTTTGATAGGGTGAGGCAAGTCATTCCACAGGATCGGAGCTGCCCGTGAGAAATCTTGAAGGCGAGACTTGGCCATGCGCATGTAGACCGATAACCGGGCAGCACCGGTCCTGTGGAATGACTTGCCTCGCCCTATCAAACTCTCCCCTAATCTTCAGGCCTTCAAGAAATCCCTCAAAACTCATCTCTTCAGATTAGCGTACCACATCACTGATGCAACTCATCCCTCTGCTCATCTACTCACTCACAAGTTACTGTGAGTTTTATTGCTGTGGAGCTCTGATACGCTCGTACATGTCACGTGTTTTTTTTTGGGGGGGGCAGCTTTTCATCCATCGCATTTCATCCAAACACAGGCATAGAGCACACACGCAGGCAGATCACTCGCAGATCACACATGCAGGAAGTTCACTCACACAGAACACACATGTAGGCACATCACACACAGAGCACACATGCAGGCAGATCACACACACATACAGGCATATCATTCACACAGAACACACAGGTAGGCAGATCACACACACATACAGGCATATCACTCACACAGAACACACAGGTAGGCAGATCACACACACAGAACACACATACACAAAATAGCCCTCTCTTTTCCTCCTACCTGCATGACGAACAACAGATATCTGCAAGTGGAGTATCCCGGTTTGTGCAGGGAGGGGGCGGAGCCAACTGGCCACTCAGCCACGTGCCTCTTGCCGGCAGAGGGACTAACTTCCTGAGTGACTCCCGGAGAGCTGCATCCAGCGGCGTTTGTCTTTTGAAGCGGGGCCACTCGGATGGAGTCTCCTTTGGGGATTGGGAGTCCTGAGATGCCCTGCCTTTATGCAGATATCGGCTAGCTGCTTGCACAACCGCCTGGCTTCTCACGGCATTCTCAGCTGCTGGACTGCTAGTGCTGCAGTCAGCCTACAGGCAACCGCCCAGTGTGCCCGATGGTCAATCCGGGCATGTTCACAGTGACAGTGTTATTACATTACTTATTACATACATCAGGGCTCACAATTTCAGGTCCTGAGCTACTAGCCAGGTCTTATAAATTACTCGTCATCAGTTATCCTACCTAACACCATCCCATACGGACAATTTACCTGCAGTGAGAGTGGTGACTGTATGTAAAGATGGCACTGAAGGGGCGTTTGTTTCAGTAAATCCTGCCATCCACTGAATCCATTAGGAGGATGTCAAGTTTTACATGGAGTGGGTCTGTCTGTATTAGAGACCTCATCTGATTCCGAATTAATCCCTCACCAACCGGAATGGATTGTGAGGGTTTAATCATTAGATAGGGCTGAGTGATGCTCTCTGCATCTCCTAAAGGCCATTCAGGTTAGTTAGTGCTAGGGCTGCACATCTTCTCCGGTCTCACAATTCGATTTATGCATCACGATTAGGGATGAGCTGTTCGGTTCGGAGTTCGATTCGAACATTGCCCGTTCGCATGTTTGCGAACTACGAACATTTCTGCGTGTTCGCCACATGTTCGCCCACAATAGACCACAATGCACTTTTCCACTGGCCTGAAGCTTGTAATTGACCACACGTCAGGTGCAACACAGGTTTAAGACTATGCCAATCATGGCTCAGAGTCCTGATTGAGTTAAGTCCCGCAGCACACTATATAAGGCTTCACACAGCGCTTCAGCACGTGTTTGAGAGGAGATTGTTGTTGTGTTAGTGTGTGTTCTCACTGCCAGTCTGCCACCAGCTACTGGGGGGGGGGGTCTCATTTCTACAAAATATCTGGGAATTGTTCTAATCTTTGTGTTCTCGCTGCCACCAAGTATTTTGGGGGTGTCAGTAATTTCTACAAAATATCTGGGAATTGTGGTAATCTGTGTGTTCACACTGCCACCAAGTATTTAGGGGGGTCAGTAATTTCTACAAAATATCTGGGAATTGTGGTAATCTGTGTGTTCTCCCAGCAACTATTTGGGGGGTCAGTAATTTCTACAAAATATCTGGGAATTGTGGTAATCTGTGTGTTCTCCCAGCAACTATTTGGGGGGTCAGTAATTTCTACAAAATATCTGGGAATTGTGGTAATCTGTGTGTTCTCACTCCCAGCAACTATTTTGGGTGTCAGTAATTTCTACAAAATATCTGGGAATTGTGGTAATCTGTGTATTCTCCCAGCAACTATTTTGGGGGTCAGTAATTTCGACAAAATATCTGGGAATTGTGGTAATCTGTATGTTCTCACTGCCACCAGCAATTTTGGGGGTCAGTCATTTACCACAATTCCCAGATATTTTGTATAATCTGTGTGTTCTCACTGCCACCAAGTATTTTGGGGGTCTCATTTCTACAAAATATCTGGGAATTGTTGTAATCTTTGTGTTCTCACTGCCACCCATCAGGGGGTCTCACTGATTTATAGGAGGTTTCTGGGAATTGTAATCTGTGTCTTCTCACTGCCAGCTATCAGGGGGTCTCACTGAGTTATACCAGAGTTCTGGAAATCTTTAATCTTAATACCAGAGTTGAATCAGAGTTCTGCATATCTTTAATCTATATATCACTCACCATGTCAGAAAGACCAAAAAGGACAGGCAGACGCTCCCAGAAACAGATAAGAGGGCAAGCAGCCTCTGTGTCGGGAGGCTGTGCCTCTGGTCATGGTGGACGTGTTGCATCCTCTGCAGGGGCACGCTTGTCCTTTCTAACTGGTGCTGGCCATCTTACGCAGCAGCAACATACAGAGGATTTGGTGGATTGGCTAACCAGGCCATCCTCCTCCTCAGAGTCCTCTGCCAGCCAGGCTTGTAGTGGTTTACAGTCCACCTCAGCTGCCAAAGCATCTAATGCAGCCTCCATGTCCACAGCTACTCCTGCCGTAGCCTCACTATCACACACGGAGGAGTCAGCTGAATTGTTTGACTACAATGACAGTGACATTCTGCTGGAGGATGCGCAGCAACTACAGTGCTCTGATTCAATCTCTGAGGTTGAGGAAGGGAGTATAATGAACCTAGAGGAAGGGGGTGCCAGTGACACACAAATAACTGGCACTCATGTTGCCCCAGCAGCTGCAGCATACTGCCAAGTTGGCTCCAGTGAAGAGGAGATAGGGGTGATGACAAGGATGATGAGGTCACCGCTCCACCTGGGTGCCTGATCGAACAGAGGAGCCAAGTGAGGAGGAGGAGGCACAACAAACACGAGGCACAATGTCCTCTATGACCAACCGTAGCACTAACCAGTCCAAGGCATCAGATGTCAGAGCTGCTCAGGTGCAGAGCGCTGTTGTCTCAAAGCACACATCCAGGAACTCTGCTGTCTGGGAGTTCTTTAAGAAATGTGCAGCAGACCCCACCGTTGCTATTTGTAATCTATGTCAGATGATGCTCAAGCGTGGGAAAGGCACCGGACGCTTGGGTACCATGTGCTTGAGGCGACATGTCCACCAGCCACGCATTCCGTTGGCGCAAAATTTTGCGTAGGTCCTCCTCACCTGTCTAACCCCACTATATGTCCTGCCATGTCATTGACTCCAACCTCCACTGACGGGGATGATGCTACAGTAATGGATGTACCAGGTCCTTCCTCACAATGTGACAGCATCCCATCAGCTGAAGATTTACACAGTCAGATTACGTTGCCCCAGCTGCTGCAGCGTAAGAAAAAATATAGTCCCAACCATCCCCAAGCACAGAGTCTAAATGCCAGCTTAGAAAAATTACTCACATTGCAGCTGCTGCCTTTCCAGCTGGTGGACTCTGCTTCCTTCTGTGAATTTGCTGAATGTGCTGTACCACAGTGGCAGTTTCCAAAATGCCATTACTTTTCACGGAAGGCCATTCCAGCACTATACCAGTACGTGGAAGACAATGTTATCGAGTCATTGGGAAAGGCAGTCAGCAGCAAGGTGCATGTGACTTTAGACACGTGGTCCAGCAAGCATGGACAGGGCCTTTACATTTCCTTCACGGCACACTGGGTAACTCCGATTGCAGCTGGGAGGGATCCAAGACGGGGCTCTGTGCTGGAGCTTGTTCATCCACCACGACTCCAGAAAGCTGCTTGTATGAGGTCTGTCTGCTCTACCACCTCTTCCTCCTCCTCCTTCTCTGTCTCTGGAAAAGTGGCAGTTAAACCGATGCGTGACAGGGGCTACGCAATGGCTCAAGCAAAAAGATGCCATACTGTGCTTGAGCTGGTTTGTTTAGGGGACAGGAGCCACACCGGGTCAGAAATTCTGTCAGCTCTGCAGGAGCAGGTGCAGAGATGGTTAACACCACGCCAGCTTCAGCTGGGAATGGTCGTCTGTGATAATGGCAGCAACCTTCTCTCCGCCCTACGCCAGGGTAAGTTGATGCATGTACCATGCCTAGCACACGTCCTAAATCTGGTGGTACAGCGTTTCCTAACCAGGTACCCAGGGCAGGCAGAGCTTCTCAGCCAGGCCAGAAAAGTCTGCAGCCACTACAGACGGTCATTCCCAGCAAGTGTTCGCCTGGCAGAAATTCAAAGAGAATTCCACCTTCCCACAAACCGTCTGATCTGTGCCATGCCCACCAGGTGGAACTCGACATTAGCAATGCTGCAGTGTCTGCACAAGCAGCAGCGGGCCATCAATGAGTACCTGTGAGAGTATGGCACAAGGACAGGTTCAGGTCAATTTGTTTTTTTTTCCCCCACCGCAGTGGCTGATGATCAAGGATGCATGCACTGTACTGTCACCATTTGAGGAGGCAACGAGGATGGTGAGCAGGGACAGTGCATGCATCAGTGACACAATTCCTTTAGTGTTCCTGCTGGAGCACACTCTGCGGGGAATTATAGATGTGGCTCTAGAGGAAGAGCAGCGGGAGGAAGAGGAGGCCTTCCCTAGCTCTGAAGGCCCCAGTCTTTCTGCAGACAGCATTCCAGTGGATCCTCCTCAGATCATACAGGCAGAGGATGAGGAGGAGGAGGAATATTTAAGTAGTGGCGGCATTGAAGGTGGGGATTCCTTAAGGGAGGGTTTTGTGTGCCCAGAAACCCAAGGACTAGTACGTGGCTGGGTGGAGGAAGTGCACGATGGGGTCATCCTCCTCATTGACTAGGAAGACTCGGAAGCTAATGCCACCTCCAACCTACGCTGCATGGGCTCCCTTATCCTGCAAAGCCTGGTAAAGGACCCCAGGATTCGTGCTATCAAGGAGAGGGATCATTACTGGTTGGCAAGCCTTTGTGATCCACGATACAAGGGTAAAGTTGCAGAGCTCATCCTGCCGCACAGAGGGAGCACAGGATGAAAAAAACCTGAGGACGCGCTAAAGCAACACTTATGTAACACCTTTCCAGGCACTGGTAGGTTACCAAGTGATGATGACACACGTGCTTCTGAGGCTGCGGATGATCAGAGGAATAGCGGTGAAGGCCGGGGCCGCTTGACTGATGCCTTTTTAAAAATTTTTAGTCCAAGACGCCCAGGGACGTTAAATGTAGGCACCCATTGCCAGCGTCTTCACCGTATGGTGCAGGACTACCTAGGGGCAAGGGAAGACCTGGATACCTTTCCAGCAGATGATCCACTGGCTTACTGGAGTGTTGAGATTGGATCACTGGCCAGAATTTAGCCAATATGCTATGCAGCTACTAGGTTGCCCTTCATCCAGCGTGCTTTCTGAAAGGACGTTCAGTGCCTCTGGAGGTTTTGTCACAGACAAAAGAATGCGTCTGTCCACCGACTCTGTAGACCGGCTGACATTTATAAAAATGAATCAGTCCTGGATCAGCAGCTATCAATCCCCTGATGCTGACATAACGGAATAGATCGGGGATGTCTTCTGTATTCACAAAACCTCCAGCACTGAACTCTTCCACAATACCACAAAAGGGTTACGGTGTGAAGGCACTTGCTGCCATGAAAGGCACAATATTTGGCTGCACTGACGCCTGTGCCAGATTTATATCATTTTAATTTTTTGAACCGCAGGGTCCAACCCTGCACTCTTCCACAATACCACAAAAGGGTTACGATGTGAAGGCACAATAATTGGCTGCACTGACGCTGTCAGGTATATTAGATTGAAAAAATTAAAATGGATGCCTGTAGCCATCTTGTTTTAATGGAAAGTCTTTTCTTATTCAATTTTCTGTAGTTTTAGAAATGAACAGAGATTTTTTTAAATAGTTCACAGCTAGGTGAAACTAAGAGTTTTTTTTATAAATGCCAAACATGAGGGAACCTTAAAATGTCTTTATTTGATATAATGCCGAGCTAAGTGCCAGATATGTCATATTTTAATTTATTGGTGTTTTAACAAGCCTTTAAAACAAAAAGATATTTTCTCTTTGGGTATAGGAATAAAAGTTAAAAATTTTGCAAATGTATGATTATATTCATGAAATATATTCTTATAAATCAAGGTATATTTTATTATATTTACAGTAGAAAATAGATGCTCCAATAAGTATTTGTTGAGTATAACTGGTAAATAGTATAATTATTGAAGAATAGATTCTATTGATTTAACTAGAAAGGAATTTACTCCGTTTTAGAGGAGTGGAAATATAAATCTAAATTTGGACAGGAGAGACTCAAAGTCTAAGACTGAAAATAGAGGGTCTTTGTAAGACAGATTGACCTTTGATCTGAGATAAGAGATATTAAAATTAAATGGTGGAAATAATTAGAAGTGCAACACTGCCCTCTTGAGGTATAGTAAATGTTATATTTAATATAGAGAATAATATTTAAATGGAAAGAGGTAGATTGCCAGTGATGTCAAATTGACTATAATTTAAGCTACACTGTTCACGCAAGCAGACCATCGCAGGCAGACCATCGCTAGCAGACCATCTCAGGACACTATGCACTTCAGATCATACTAAGACATGATTATGCATTAATTCAGACTGCCGATTATTCCACCACATCTCTAACTCACATGCATTGAATAGTTATATTGATAATTTTCACATATTCCAAAACAATCAAAGAATATTCCAAGGCTGTAACTTATTGAATCCAGATTGGAGGTAATGTATGAGAGAGCAAATTTAAGGTTAATAAATTATATATATTTGGAGTAATTCTTGCAACAGATAGTAATCTGAGAAATCTCAGTCTATTAGATCTAGAGTCTTCAAAATATTTCTATTCTGCAGATAGAGATATGAAGAAGAATCGGATAGAAGGATTTATCCTAAAGAAACTGTTGCAAGATTGATATACCAATATATATATATTGAATTTGGAAATTACTGTGATTGAAATTAATAAGCAAGGAATTCTAGAACTAAAATATAAAAAGTAGAAGATTAGAAGCTTAATTCTCGATATTAGGGGAGGATTCACTAATAAGTTTTTATTACTTATCATTCTAAAAATAGAATAAGTGATAGCTCATCTTTTGTTGATCCACGTAGTATAGAGAGATACATATATTGGGAAGCTAGTGTCTATGTACTGATGGATTTTGTGGTTGTTTATAAATTTTTGTTTATGATATGAGATTTGAAACTTTTTTGTATACGTAATAAATATATATATTTTTATCCGATTATTGAATTCTTCAAAGCAAAACACAGACAATTAAAAGAATTTAGGAGAATTTCTAGGAAATATAAACGATTGATATTTGTGTCTCGTATAAGTTTCTTATTGAATATAAATCTCGACGTATTGTAGGCACGTGCAGAGATAATAATCCCAACAACGCCTGTGCCAGATTTATATCATTTCAATTTTTTGACCGCAGGGTCTAACCCTGCACTCTTCCACAATACCACAAAAGGGTTACGGTGTGAAGGCACTTGCTGCCATGAAAGGCACATTATTTGGGTGCACTGCCACTGACGCCTATATTACCAGATTTATATCTTTTTAATATTTGACCGCAGGGTCCAACCCTGCACTCTTCCACAATACCACAGAGGGGTTACTGTTGCCGACACTAAAGGCCCAATTTTAAAGCACCTATTGTTACTTTCATCCAAAGCCTGCCTAAGTTTCACCAAAGTTTATCCAAAAAATCACTATACTTGTTCTGCGTGTCCTAAAACGTCTCCTTTTTTAATACAGACTGCCGCCCCAAGCAGTTGTTTATGAATAGATTATAAGAAAAGCATTTACCGTCATTTGAAACATCATTTTTTTGTTTTTAAATGTTTCTATAAATCCTACAAATCCGCAACTTCACGGGCAGGTTATGGGGACCTCCTAGGCACGATATTTGAAGGAATTTTTCACCCTTATTTCATGGAAAACTCACTGTCCCTTTTAAAACCTTTTTTTTTTTTACTTTTTGTCCTTGTTTCCTGTCCACCAGGGCACTAGCCGGACCCCCATACACCTTTTATGGCAAATATCTTGCATATATGCCCTCTTGCAGGGCACTCTAAAAACCGAACTTTTGAGTCCCATTGACTTGCATTGAGTTCGGTTCGTGTTCGAGTTCGAACTCGAACTTTCGAAATTGTTCGAATGCAAACCGAACACGGGAGTGTTCGGCTCATCCCTAATCACGATTACTGCCCAATGTGCCCATGGTTTTAGACTCAGATTCACACACTCAGACACATACATACAGATTCAAACATATGCGCTCACAGATACACACAACAAGCTCAGATTCACTCACTGATTATCAACCCCTTAAGGACGCGTGGTTGGCACCCATAAGTAGTGGCTTTCATCGGCGAGGTATACAGGTAAGCCTCACTGATAGCTGCCGTGCAGCCCACTGATTTCAGCCCGCCTTGGCAGCAGATGCGCAGCACTCGTCATTGGTTGCAGAAGGACATCTTGAGTTCAAGCCGTCCCACTGCAGCCAATGACATGCTCCATGCCTCCCTTCCGTGCACCTTCTTTCCCTCTTTTTCCATAATCTTCCTCTAGTCTCTACTCCTTCCATCCTCTTCCTCCCAGCTCATGTCCATTTTCTCCCCTTCCCTTCTTTCCATGTAAATTCTCCCAAGTCCACCTCCCTCCATCCTTTTCATTCTCAGTCCATTTCTCCCCCTCATTTTATGTGCATTTCCTTTCTCCCCTCCTTTTATGTTAATTTAATTTATCCCCCTCGTTATGTTAATTTCATTTATCCCCCTCGTTTTATGTTCGTTTCATTTCGCCCGCTCCTTCTCCATCTTCCTTAATGTTACTGTCACCTTAATTTGATACTGGGAGACAGCATCAGGTCTACATTCCTCCACGAGTCCGCAGCTGCACATGAAGATGCACGGAGTGCTGGGAGGAAGTGATGCCATACGATCACTTACTCCCAGCGCCCCACAGATTAATGTGACAGGCTGCGGCTGGGAGGAAGCAGGGTCCTGCGGCTGACCGGCTGTGCCTCCGAGAATGGCCACTGAATCGATGCAATGCATTGATTCAGCAATGCGGATGGCAGCATCGCACGGCGATGCTCTTTGACATCCCGGTTAGTGCTAGTGTCGGCATGGAGCCGATGCTAGCACCAGAAAGGGAATGCCAATGTCAGCTCCATGCCGACGCTAGCATTCTATTCACAGCTTAATTTTCACTTGCCCTTTCCCAATTTCTGCTCGCAAATTGCGAGGGGGAGAGTTGAAATTTTGACCCCTGACATACATTATTATGTATTTAATAGGCAATGTCATTACATTTAGTGTGCGTTTATCTGTGGGAGTTCTGATTTCAGAACAACAGTTGTTAAAAAAGTAGTAATGGGGGGGTGACACCATAAGTTATCTCACCAGGTGGCACCAACCCTGGTGATGCCACTGCCTCTGCCAGGAGACTTTGCAAAGCAGTACCAAGCTGTGGCTGCTTCTAAGATGCTGGCCGCCCCACTCCCGGATCCTCTAAGGCAGTGTTTCCCAAACCTGTCCTCGGGATCCTAAACCAGGCCAGATTTTGCAGATCACCTTGGGGAAACGCAGACTGAATCCTGCAATCACTGAGCAACAAATCATATCACCTTTGCTGTGCTTCAGATATCTAGCAAACCTGGAGAGGCGGAGGATCCTGAGGACAGGTTTGGGAAACACTGCTCTAAGGCGACTGGCAGTGTATGCAGGGCAGCCCTTTTAACTCTGTATGTGTCAGAGGGAGTATCAGTGAACTGGCCAAACAGCAGTCGTGGCTCAGCACAGGCAGGAGGCAGCTGTATGCTAGGTGCAGTGCTACCTGTTTATTTTTAAAATAATTGTTGATAAGCATATTAACCAATGAAGTTTATTAGTAATAATAATTTTCTATTAATTTTGTCATGTTTATTTATTTGTTGAAGGGGCTGTGCAGAACGTTCGCTCAGAGCGTTACTTTAAATTAAAAAAAAAGATATGGTTATTTTTTGACTTTTTTTTCCAGTCTTTTAGATTCATTTAATTTTAAATTCATAACATTTATTAGTTTACCCTTTTTAAATTTAATATATATGCAGAATTACACAAAAAAAATGTAAGAAATAAAAAAACAGTTTTGGTTTTCGGCTGAGCGCATCCAGTATTTTTGGTTTCGGTCCAGAAATGTCATTTCAGTGCTCCACTACTGGTAGTAGTACTGGCCAAGGTCTCTGATTGGTTGCACTGACAGGAAAGTTTGCGTGCAATGCATTGTGCAGCAATTAATAAAATTAGTTTATTCCGGAATGCCAAGTCTAAAGAACACATATACATATACAACAGTACATATGATTAAATAAAATCAGTTTTGTAAACGTTAACGTGCAATAATACCAGACCGACCAAAACCAGTTTATTTAGCGACACGAACGATTCATCCTAAATAACGAATGACCCCAAAAAACTAATGAAGTTGAAATAATGAATGAACCCAAAATAACCAATAAATCCGAATATCAAAGTTCCTGAAAAATATGAAGACATATACGAATGACCCGAAAAACGAATAAAATGGTTTTTTTTTACGAATGAGACATTTCAAACGAAAACTAATGATCCGAAGAAACACATGTTTTGAAAAAGCTAACGAAACTCCGAAAATAACGAAAAAAATGGCACTTGACGAATGCGAACACCACAAAACAAAACGAAAAATTTTGACATGGACATGTCTAGGTTACATAGCTTGTTTCCATGAGCAGCAGTCACTGCTATGTACACAGGGCTGCATGGAGGTGCTTGGGAACGTAGCTCCTAGACATGCAGAGCAGAGCAGCTGCAATTCTTCCTTCTCTCCCATGAGAAAGGAAAGGAAGCTGCAGTTCACGCTGGTAAGTGCAGAGTACACAGTCTGGGATGAATCATGTGTCCGTGTGGCAGCTGGTCTGCAACCTGAACACATGACTCAAAACCCGAACTGTCCAGGGAGAAACCCATACAGGTGGCAACCCTAGTCAGAATAGTGGCTTCAGCTGCAAGCATTAAAGGGACACTTTATACACCATGCCACTCCTATGGGTGCTACTGATCAGTCTGCACAAGAGCTTGATGGAACAGAGTGCACTAATCCCATAATTTGTGTGTGAGCCGCACATAAGCCATGAGCACATTCACACAATTAGCTCCAGGGACTAACGCATTGTGGAAGCCCTGGAGAGGAGCTGAGCACTGCTAGGATAAAAAGGGGAGTTTAAAAAGAAAATGTAAAAATAAAATGTGATTAAAAAAAATAATAGTGCGGACACAGTCAGCAGCATCTGCACAATTATTTAACATGGCAGGGTGGGATCATTTTTCAGTAGAGTGCCTCTTAAACCGTGAGCCATTAGTGTACCAGCTAGGTTGGAACAGGGCACTCTTTCTTTCTCACCCCATTTCAATTCTTAATTTTCTGCTTTACGTAATCTCTTTGCACTTCCCCCTATCTGTTTCCATTATGTGACTCTCTGAAACTCAAACTCATTCCGCAGTTTCTCACTCTTAAAGGGTTGTAGTAGTGGATTTTATTTTCCTTAACCCCTTCACTGCTGAGGCATTTCACCGCTGTGTGCTGAGCTCATTTTTACCGCTTTCGCTCATCATGTTTAAACGCGATTTGAAGCCACATTTTAACAAATGACCCAGACATATTATATATCGTTCTTTCCGGCAGACTCCGCAGATTCATAATATATCATTTTTATATGTATACGTCATGTCCTGTCTGTATATTATAACAAAAAATACAATAAAAATTGAATTTTTAATCATCTGCAGTGTGTAAAGTGTTTTTTTTCACATTTTATCACATGATCGTTTGCGGTTATGTTTTCTATGGGGTGCGCTTGTACAAAAATTAGAAATGGGGACTTGTTACATTTTGTGGGGGGAATTACGTGATTTTTAGCAAACGCACCCCATAGAAAAAAAACATTAGTGCAGCATCATTGTTCACATTATAATTGAAATGTGAACAATATTGCTGCATTAATAAAAACAACACACAAAAAAAAACATGTTTTTTTTTCTTTTTCTTTTTTTTTAAATTTATTTATTATTTTTATTATAATTTTTTTTATAATTGTTTTTACTTTATACCTAGTCATGTTGGGTATCATTCGAAAGGCCATGCTCAGGCCTTTCAAATGACACCCTCCATGACCCCCTAGCTGCCACGGTACTGGAGATATCGGGGTTCACAAGAACCCCGTATCTCCACCAGGGGATTTCCTTGGGAAATCCCCTGGCAGCTAGGGGTTCCCCGGCTATCTGACGTCATTACGCTATGCATGATGACATCAGGCAGCGAGGGGAGACCCGGGGGTGGAGCCGCCATCCAAGATGGTGGCCCCCACCGGAGCTAGGCTGCACTTCAGCGCCGCAAGGCGCTGAAGTGCAACCCGGCGCTTGAGGGGTTAAAGCCAGGCACCGCTTAAAAGGGGAGACTCTCCCCTTTTAAGCGGTGCCTGGCTTTTGCCGCTGCTCCTTTCCGATCGGGAGGGAGAGGGATCCGAATGGATCCCCCCTCCCTTCCAGGCTATCTCCCGGCATTGGCGCGATGACGTCATTTACGCCGGGAGGACGCTGAAGTCAGAACGCCGCGGGACCCTGGACAGAGAGGTGAGTATCTTCACCGGGGGTCTGCACAGCTGATGACGTGTGGGGCACGTCCTCAGCATGTAACGTGCATCAATGAGGACGTGTCGCACACGTCTTCAGCAGTGAAAGGGTTAATAAATCCAGTCCAGATAAAAAAAAAAAACATTTTTTAGCAATTTAAACTATCAGGGTTATTCAGAGAGCGTGAAAAGCAAGAGAATGACTGGAGAATGAAAAATTCTAGGTCAAAATAACCAAACCAGAAAAATTCTCTCTTTCATCTCACTTTCCAAATCGGCTATTTTGACCTAGAATTTTTCATTCTCCAGTCATTCTCCTGCTTTTCACGCTCTCTGCATAACCCTGTATTTCTCTATTTTCTGCCTACAGTGAATTAAACATATTTAACAGCATTCAGCATACTGCAAACTTCCCTACCTGCTGTTTGACTCCCTAGGTTCACAGTAGAGGGTGTTTCTCTTCTTCTGTTCAGGAGGATTATGTTTATCGAATAAAAAACAATCGTGAGATCACATGAAGAATATAAAATAAGTATCTGTCGAGTAAATCTCCCCCAGCGTTTCCTCCCGTAGACGCTAGTACCAATAGAGAAGACAAAAAATTGGGGGAGTAGACTCTATAAAGAGCTACAAAGATATATCATGGTGCAGTACAATAATTAATAAGAAGGAAACCCCCTCCTTTAGATTGCACTCACAGGATGCAAAGAATTTAAAGACACATCAAAGATTACCGCTACCCTGGATAAGCTCAGCTGGAAATGGTCACCCCACCGTCACAGGAAAAAGCACGTCGAACCGGCACCAGTGGCGGTATAAAGATGTTTATTTTAAAAAAAACAAAGATAAAAAGCCATTATGTTTATCATCAGAAAACAGTCTTAAGAAACAGGATTCATCCATTGATATAAATGTAATTGTTTGGCCTTTTCACCAATTTAAAGAGAATCAAGAAGTGTACACTAACTGGACAACTGAATCATAGAAGAATATATCCCTTTTAATCTCTTGACTTCAAGCCCTGGCACGTGTCGCATTAATTTTTCTCATCAATCCTTGCGCTTCTCTCCCTTCTCAGAATCTTTGTCTCATTCCATTGTCTCCATGCCCTTTGCCTATATACTCTCTTTTTTCTCAACTGGACAAAATTTCTTAACTTCTGTACAACTCACAAGGTTGTGTGAGGCGTCATTCGAAAGGCCAGAGTCTGGCCTTATCAATGATGCCAGAAAAAGATTGTAGCGCTCACTCCCGGAGGAGCCGCTGAATTTGAACCTCGGGTCAGTCTCCCCGCACTAGGGAATAAATATACTCCAAGCAACCGTTGTGATTTTATAAATTATATAGTTTACTGAATAAACTGGCATATAATGAGTAACACGGTATACGTATATATTTTTACAGTACTTCGTAATGCGAGAAACGTGCAGCGGAAAAGGAAAAAAAGTATTTTTAACCTATAGTGGTTGGAGTGTGAGTCCCGTACAGGTTATGTCCCAAGGAATGTATGTGTATGCGTGTATTGGTACCGGTACAATATTCAACTGGCCAGTGAATTATTTAAGAGGTATCTTCGACTAGTCGACTAATAAAGTCCTTAAGACTTCCCTATTAACATACCTCAATACGAAATGCACCTGTAAACATGTAACATAATGACTTTATTTTTCCATTTTATTTTTCTGTAATGTGTATATTTGGTCTTGTGTTAATATCTGCATTTTACTATTTTTTTTGTATTTCTGTAACCACTCAATGTTTTCTCGAACCCAGGACATTACTTGAAAACGAGAGATCTCAATGTATCCTTCCTGGTAAAATCCTTTATATAAATAAAATAAATAATAAAAAGTCACGTTGGGGCCCTGTAGATTTTGAACAGACTGCAGCGTGCTTTAGTGTTTTACAATGGCCTGGAAGGCCTCTCACCCATCCGCCAGATACTCTGCGTTCCGCTCGACCCAGGACGTCTCTCCGCTCGATTTTTGACTGGGATTTTCTGTGTCACCGGATCCGCTGTCTTGCTTTTCTGTATCGGCCACAAGGTATCCAGCTCACCGCCTGCACTCCCTGTTAGATCGTCTGCGGTTCTCCTAACTCGGGGTCCTTCAGCTTACTATGTATCAGCGTGAGATTACTAGCGGTGGATCACTGGGTCTTCGATTAATAATAAGGAAAATCCCGATCTCCAACTCTGCTAGGCCGCACCTGCGCTCTGGCCTGGTTGTAATCACTCTCTGCTCTCTTGCGTCTTGCTCCTCTCACTCCTCTGCGCGCTCTGCTGGCTCTTTCCATGAGGCTGCGGATGTCAGTGTCTCTCTCCCACCCACTTCCTGTTCCCGCCCGCAAAGCATGCTGGAAAATGTAGTCCCAATGTCCAGTGTCTTACATTGCGCTTGTCTCCCTCCGGTGGCCAAAAACAAGTACTACAACGACAGGGAATTAAACCCAGCGTTACACTCTCCCCCTCCTAGAACTCTTGGGTCTCTCCAAGGAGGTACAACAGTTGCATTACATTTCAACATATATTAGGCAACATATACAGGCTCAGCAGCAAGCATACAATGGGTTCGGTACACTTCCTCAAGTTGACTCATGTTTTTGACTATCTCAGCTAACATAGCAGACACTTCGGGCAACCTTCGCACTGTGGTGACGGCCTCTTCAGTGCTATGTCCTGGTGAGTCGTAGGTGAGTCTCTGGGGCGGTCGAATAGAGTGTTTTGGTTCCGGTTCAGTCAGTTCCTCTTCAGGTGGAAGTACTATAGGTGCGGGTTCAATTCTTCTTTCTACCACTGGAGCAGACATCTCTTCGGAGTATGATCCTTCCAGTGAAGGCATAGAACTGTAGTCATAAGATTCGGCTTCAGGAACTACAGGGATTTCAATAGTCTCGGGGACTTCTAACTGAAATTTAGGAGCCTCAGGCCTCAAATTACTTTCCCACCGTTCAGGAACCGAGATAACCTCCTCAGGCTCTGGTGAGCGCATCCAATCCAGACAAAAACTTTCTTCCTCACTGTCCCTTTCGCTCTCTTCGATAGCCCGGGTCTGCGGAGACCGAGTAACGGGAGTCAAACGTGGAGCAGGCGGATTCGGCAGAGAAAGTCCGTCCCCAACTGGTATCCTCACAGCCTCTCTCAAAGGTAATAAATGATTCCGGTGCCAGTTCTTAAGAGGCCCAGCCTTTCCATCCGGCCGGATTTGATACACCGGCAGTTGCTTGCAGACAATGTAGACCTGAGAACTCCATCTATCCGCTAACTTGTGCCTTGCAGCAGCACCCAAGTTCTTCAACAAAACCCTATCACCGGGTTGTAGATCCTGTATCCGAACTTTCAAGTCATAGTTCCTCTTGTTCCTTTGCTCCCTGTTTCCTGAGGTCAAACGGGCCTGTTCAAACGCAGAGGCCAGATTCTTTCGAAGTCTATCCACATAATTTCTATGAGAAGCTACCGACGTCTGGTCCAGAGATAGCCCAAATGCTAAATCAACAGGCAGTCGAGCTTCTCTTCCGAACATAAGACGGTACGGTGAGTATCCAGTGGCGTCACTCTCTGTACTGTTATATGCATGTACTAGCGTAGCTATGTGACAACTCCAGCTCTGCTTCTCTGTGTTGGACAGTGTCCCCAGCATATTTAGCAGCGTGCGATTGAACCTTTCGGGCTGAGCATCACCTTGAGGGTGATGGTGTAGTTCGGGTCTTTTGGATTCCAGCAGTTCCAGTAATTGCCCAAAAAAGCCGGCTTTCAAAGTCTCTACCCTGATCAGAGTGTATTCTCCTTGGTAGGCCGTAGTGAACAAAGAACTTTTCCATCAGAACCTTCGCCACTGTCGGAGCGCGTTGGTGTTTTGTAGAAAAGGCTTGGGCGTAACGTGTGAAGTGATCAGTCACTATTAGAATATTTCCCTGCCCACTAGCATCCGGCTCTAAGCACAGGAAATCAATGCACACCAAATCCATGGGTCCTTGACTTTGCAGATGGCTCATTGGAGCGGTTCGGGTCGGTAGGGTCTTCCTTTGAATACACCTCAGACATGAATGGCAGTAACTTTCCACTTCAGCTCTCATGCAAGGCCAATAGAATCTGTCTCGCACCAGCTTAAAAGTCCTTTCTGCGCCCAAATGTCCATGCTCATCATGTAGCGATCGCAGTACACTCTCCCTGTTTTGTGGGAAGGAACAACTGTTGGGTCTCTTCAGCATTGGTTGAGGGGCCCCTTCGGTAGACCACCCCATCCAACATCTTCAACCGTTCCCACTCTTTGTAGACCAATCTGGCTCCATCTGGGGAATTGGTCAGCAGAATTTCCCGTTGGTTCGTAGTTAGGGCCTTTACGGTTAACGCAATTAAGGGGTCTCTAGCCTGATCAGCTTTCAGGTCCTGTTTTGAAAAGGTAGGCAGACTTTCATCCCTCAACTGCGTAGGGTTACAGTAGAACTCCGGAACAGCCGCAGCCATGACTCCTATGGCCTCCGCTTCAATCCCTCCCTTGACCCGGCGCTCTGCTCCTTGACACAAAGCTTGTACCCCGTCTGGAGTTAACTGAGTCCATTCTGTAGTGTAGGGTCTTCTCGACAAAGCATCAGCATCTCGATTATTCACCCCAGGGCGATACTTCAGGCTGAACCGAAACCCTGACAGAGCGGCCAACCACCGATGTCCCGTTGCGTCCAGCTTCGCAGTAGTAAGGACGTAGGTAAGAGGATTGTTATCCGTCTTTATCACAAACTCGGCCCCATACAGATAGTCCTTTAGCCTTGTCTACCACCGCCCACTTCAAGGCTAGGAACTCCAACTTGTGGGTAGGATAGTTCTTTTCAGAAGGCGTAAGGCTCCGGCTCACATACGCTACAGGCCTCAGCAATCCACCATACTCTTGATACAGGACTCCTCCTAGACCTTCTCTGCTGGCATCCACATGTAACTCGTACGGCTTGTGAGGGTCCGCATAGGCCAAGACAGGAGCTCGAGTTAAGCTCTCTTTCAGCTTCGTAAAAGCACCCTCACATTGACTAGTCCATTCTCCCTGGATGGACTCTCGAGCTTTCCTTGGCCCTGGAGCTGACGGATTTCGGTCAGAGACTTGCAGCCTTCTTCTGTGCTTTCCTTCTGTAGGAGTTTGTTCAGTGGTTGAGCTATTTTTGCGAATCCTCCTACAAATCTTCGATAATAGAACAGAACCCCAAGAAAGATCTAAGTTCAGTGACGTTTCGGGGTCTAGGCCAAGAAGCTACGGCCTCCAACTTCCGAGGGTCTGTTGAAACGCCTTCTGCTGAGACCACATGTCCCAGATACGTAACAGACGGTAAACAGAATTGACATTTCTCCAGAGACAGTTTCAATCCTCTTCATGGAGCCTCTTCAAGACCTTCTCCAAACGTTGTTCATGTTCTTCCAGAGTCTTCCCGAACACAATTATGTCATCCAGGTACACTAATACTTCGATCAGGTTCATGTCCCCGACTGTCTTCTCCATTAACCGTTGGAACGTGGCTGGAGCCCCAGTAAGGCCTTGAGGCATTCTGTTGAATTCGAAGAACCCCAATGGGCAGATGAACGCAGTCTTCTCTTTGTCTTCAGGATGCATCGGTATCTGGTGATACCCACTTCGCAGGTCTAGTACACTAAACCATTTTGCTCCCGACAAACACTGTAAGGCATCTTCTATCCGAGGAGTAGCATATTGATCTGGGATGGTTCTCCGATTCAGCGTGCGATAGTCTATGCCTAGGCAGACAGAACCATTCTTCTTCCGGACCATTACTATTGGAGATGCATATGGGCTCCTGGACTCTTGGATCACCTTGGTTCTTTGCAGTTCATTCAGCTGTTCTCGTAGATCATCCAAGTCTCCCAGCGGAACTCGTCTTGACCTTTCACAAAACGGCTTGTCCTCTTGTAATCTAATGCGGTGCTCAGTACTTTTAGCTAGGCCCACGTCGAACTCATCTTTCGAGAACAAGGCTCTCCACTTTAGAACTTGGGACTGAAGACGTTTCTTCCATTCAGGTGAAATGGGAGCGTCCTTTGGGTAGAACCTTTCATCTGGAATCTCTTTATCCACTCCCCCTCCTAAATCAGTAGGAGAGAGGGGCGTAGCGGACGCTACTTGCCCAATAGGCATTCGTGCTTTAAGGACTACTGGAGAATCAGACACATTGCACACACTGACTGAGACTCTTCCTCGTGTTCTTTTCAAAGCTTTGGTGGAGATTATTTCAGGGATTACTTCTACTCCGGCTTCACTCCCATGATTAAAATCGGTTTCCAGTACCACATAGGGACCTGATTGCGATCCGTTCAACTTGACTGAAGCCCGGAAACTCGTTACTTCTCCTGCTTGCAGAACCTTCTCTGTTCCTTCCAATCTCCACAGGCGCCCCACTTCAGCAGGTGCCTTCTGTTCTTTGACCATTCTCTGATAGACTGGACGTAACATTGTGTGTACTCCTTTAGTAGAACCTTCCTCCAGTACGATAGGTGTCAGGAGACGTCGCACCAAATCAGTATTCGTCCCCACTATCATGGAACTCCTGTTTGCCCCTGAAGACCGAGGATACACAATGGCCAATGCATCACAACCTCCGGACTGTCCGATGACTTCGGATCCGATCTCCAACTTCACCTGTAGATACCCGTCATAAGGGAGTTTCTCAGTTCCGATACCCCAGATTTCCAGATCCTTCAATTCTGTAGAGGGATGTGCTTCAAGTGTTTCTCATAGAAATCTCTGTAAATCAATGTCACTTGAGCCCCTGAGTCCAACAGAGCTTTAGTGTAGACTCCCTCCACTTGGATTGGCACATAGGGGAAGGACCTATCAGCTGGTCAGGAAACTTGGTGGTGGCAACAGGACATTTAGACCCAGTTTGTTGTACCCTGGCCTTCTTCTTGGCCCGTGTAGGTTTTGGGTGTGCATTGCTTCCCCATGACGTAGGTCCGGATGCTAAGGGAGTGACTCTTTCAGTCCTGGCAGGCTCGGCAGTTGACCAGACTTTGGGCCCTTTCGCCCTCTTAGTCCTGGCTTGATTTTTGGAGCGGGTTTCAACCTTCGGGCACCTAGGTTGCTCCTTCACTTGTGCCCTCTGGCGTTTCCCACCGGTGAGGTAGAGAACAGCCCTTCCAAGAACTCCTCTACTCTATTTCCTTCGGGCTTTTGCATTGTGCGCGGAAATGGCCCATTTCTCCACAACTGAAACATCTCCTCTTTGAAGACGGAGACGCATTCGCCCGCTGTGATTCGGTTGAAGGATCCTGGCTAGACGCCACAGCAACTCCGGTTGTCTGCATGTCTGTAAGGCACTTCTGCATCTCTGTCTGTGTCTCTGTCACCTTCAACAATACTCGGCACAGTTCCGCGTGCCGATGTTGCAATTCAGCTTGAGCTTCTTGTACCTTCTTAACAGTTTTGTTCAACTCACCATGTGCAGAGAGGTTTAATTCTTTGACAGCCCTCTCTGTGGATTTAAAAGCGATCAGATGCTCTTGTTCATCCACGTCGGATCCATAGGTATCCAACGAGTCACTTTCAGGCTGCAAACATTCGTTATGCCTCACAGGTTGCGCGTAAGCTCTTTCTCCTCTCCTGAAGGATTTTTCTTCCAGTAAAGCCTCCTCCTCTCTGACAGCTCGGATCAGTTCCAGGTACTTCAGTTCTTGATTACCTTCCCTGCTTCTCAGCTGCAGCATCACTGGATCTAGAGGTTGAGCGCCCCTCAGGATCTGTTTTATTCGGATCTTATCTACTTCGGCCGGTTCGGCCCCTTTCTTGAGGAGTATCTGGTGCAGAATCTTATCTAGGCGCCTCATATATTCGGTCATTCTCTCACCTTTCCGCTGGTAGGTGTGTTCATACTGATACACGAGCTCTGCAGCCTTTTCCGTTCGCCCAAAAACTTCCTCCAGAACATTTAGATAATCTAAAGCAGTGCAGTCTTTCTTACTCAATTTTAGGTTTCTTACAGCCTCTGACGCAGGTCCCTTTAAGCTCTCAGTAATCCTTTGTTTTTTCTGTGCTTCAGGGACGTCCCACTCATCCAGAGCCTGCATCGCCTGTTCCACCCATTCTTCGAAGGTTTCTTCTCCCGCCGGAGTTGGTACGTTTCCTGTAAAATTTCTCAACCGTCGATAACCAAAGTTAGTGTGCGGAGGGCTTGTTCTTTGACATTTAGCCAGCAAATCTCCAATAGCCACTATAATTCAGGCCCGATCATGGCCAACGGACTGGGCGTGGGAACACTCGCGGATTCGCCACGTGGCGCACTTGGCTGAATCAGTTGGACTTCCACCTCATCGGTCAGCTTCACGCTCGCGCCCTGAAAACACACTGGAACACCCTTTCTCCACTCAAAAAGAACATACGTGTGAGGGGTATCTGGGTTCTCTTTAATGTCCAGGATTAAACCCGATGATCTGGTGTCAGCGCGGCCACGGCCTGGCGAATCTGATCTTCGGCCCAAGTGTCTGCAGGAATATCCATGACTATACACAATTCTAACTGACTACTGTGCTCCTCACACCATTTGGCAGCAGTGTCTGGATCCATATTTAACCCTTTAAATGCGGGTTTTCCAGAGACTGGATCCCAGAAACGAGCCCCCACGTGTAGCGCTCACTCTCGGAGGAGCCACTGAATTTGAACCTCGGGTCAGTCTCCCCACACTAGGGAATAAATATACTCCAGCACCGTTGTGGATTTTATAAATTACATAGTTTACTGAATAAACTGGCATATAATGAGTAACACGGTATACGTATATATTTTTACAGTACTTCGTAACGCGAGAAACGCGCAGCGGAAAAGGAAATACAGCACTTCGTAATGCGAGAAACGCGCAGCGGAAAAGGAAAAAAAGTATTTTTAACCCCTTTGTGGTTGGAGTGTGAGTCCCGTACAGGTTATGTCCCAAGGAATGTATGTGTATGCGTGTATTGGTACCTGAGTACAATATTCAACTGGCCAGTGAATTATTTAAGAGGTATCTTCGACTAGTCACGTTGGGGCCCTGTAGGTTTTGAACAGACTGCAGCGTGCTTTAGTGTTTTACAATGGCCTGGAAGGCCTCTCACCCATCCGCCAGATACTCTGCGTTCCGCTCGACCCAGGACGTCTCTCTGCTCGATTTTGACTGGGATTTTCTGTGTCACCGGATCTGCTGTCTTGCTTTCCTGTATCGGCCACAAGATATCCAGCTCACCGCCTGCACTCCCTGTTAGATCGTCTGCGGTTCTCCTTACTTGGGGTCCTTCAGCTTACTATGTATCAGCATGAAATTACTAGCGGTGGATCACTGGGTCTTCGATTAATAATAAGGAAAATCCCGATCTCTAACTCTGCTAGGCCGCACCTGCGCTCTGGCCTGGTTGTAATCACTCTCTGCTCTCTTGCGTCTTGCTCCTCTCACTCCTCTGCACGCTCTGCCGGCTCTTTCCACGAGGCTGCAGATGTCAGTGTCTCTCTCCCACCCACTTCCTGTTCCCGCCCGCAAAACATGCTGGAAAATGTAGTCCCAATGTCCAGTGTCTTACATTGCGCTTGTCTCCCTCTGGTGGCCAAAAACAAGTACTACAACGACAGGGAATTAAACCCAGCGCTACAAGATCATAGAGCTTATAAAAATAGAAAATAAAAACAAATTACTGGAATGTGAGGGGGCAATTGCCCCTTGCCCCCTTGTAGAGTCCCCCATGTATACATCCCTATTTACACACCTCTATAATGTACTTAACTGCTCTTGTGACAAGGAAAGGATCGTTTCCACGACCAGCACATACTCAAGCAGAGTGCTGTGATCAGCCCTTGTATGGGACAGGCACGTTGACCGTTGTGTTGCCTCTTGCTCTTGTTTTGCACGGAGACCTGGGGCACTGTATGTCACACCATGCTGATTTGAGAGCAACTGAGATAGTCGACTGATCGCCCTGATGTCAGCATGGTGCACCAGGTCGCCATGTAAATCATAGCCACCTGCCCTCTAAAAGGCAAAGCAGAATTAGCAGCTGGGCTTATACAAGGGCCAATCAATGCATGCTGCCTTGTGCCAGCTCCTTACCCACAGTGTCCTCCGCAAAGCCTCATGTAGTGCGAGCCTTAGGCTGGACGGTCTAACCAGACGATCTGGTACAAGTTTACATGAAAAAGATGCATTGTACAGTTTTTTTAATCTACAGCAAAAAGATTTTATTTATTGAATTTTTAGAAAAATCTTTTGGGTATTTTTCTGGATTTTTCAGGCTGAATTTTGGGCTCTGATATTTTTTCCGCGAGCTGGCTGCATTCAGCATTGCTGTCCCTGGTGCGGGTACCTAATTCAGCAACCGGGACAGGGGGTTAATCCCCCCCTCCTGCAGTCTTCGGGGAGGATTTCCCTCCTCCTGCTTTGGCTGTGCCAGGGATGTCCTTGCTGCTGAAACGCGAGTTTCATCACCAGGAGTTGTTTTTTCTGCCCGCAGTAGGGTTTTTTGTTTCTTTTTTCATTGGCCGGCGTCTCCATCGGCCGTTCTGGGTTGTCCACAGAATCTTCCAGCAGACGACCCTGATCAAACCATGGAGTTGTCGGGTTACCAAATCGGTCGCCCGACTACGGTGCCAGTAGAAGGCCAGCCTTAGGTTGTCATTTACGTCAAGGGTCACCAGTCGAGCAGCTGTTGGTTCACAAGTCAAACGCGTGGTCCGCACGTCATAGGGCTGCGCATCTGCACTGGTCTCACGATTCGATTACGATTAGCAGGTCAACGATTTGATTCGATGCGATTCCACGATGCACCTTGATTACTGCCCAATTTGCCCAAGGTTTTAGACTCACATATTCACACACTCCCAGTAATGTGCAGTGTATCACAGAGCTCCACAGCAATAAAACTCACAGTAATGTGCAATGTATGAGAGTATCACAAAGCTCCCCAGCAATAAAACTCACAGTAATGGTCTTTAGTCGGACAGAGGTAACTGTGAGCACACAGGTCAAAGAATGGTGGTTAGAGATTAAGGGTGCACATTGAGAGGTAACACATTTTTGGGGCTATTTTAGAATGGTGATAGGTGTAATTGAGTCTCCCTAGGGGTTCTGAGACTTGGTTACACAGTGGAATGTGGTCTGATTGACAAGCAGGAGAGAGTTAGGTCTGGGCACATAGGTCAAAAAAAGGTGGTTAGAGAGGGGGTGATAGGTGTAACTGAGTGTTTCCAGTGTGTGGCACCTGCTGTGACTATATGGTGTATATTTTATGGAATAAAATATATTATGCTAAGCTTATGCACGTGAAATTTAGCCACATTCGTAAGTACAAGTATGGCTTTAGAAAGACACATTTATTTTAATTTAATTACACAAACTGCATTTAATAATATATATTTTATATATAGGAAAATTTTAGAAATGTATATACACATGCACTAAAAAAATATTTATGCAATTGATGAAATAGTTTTACCTTGAAGAATTGTGTGTGTGTATATAATTAAAATAAATTAGTAAGGGGTTAATGGGACTGGTTTTACTGAAAAAAGATTGACATAGGTTTTTGGAATGAAGGGTTTTAAAGGTGTTTTGTGCAGGGTTACTTGAGGGCTGCAGTCAGTAAGGGGTTAATGTTTAAGTCAGGGCTGCAGGTTGCATTGTGATGAGTGAATAGGGGCTGCAGGGTCCTAGAGGTGTTTTGTATAGGGGCTGCAGTCAGTAAGGGTTAAATAGTTGGTGCTGTGAATGAGAGGGTTAATTAGTGTTCTGCTTTGGTCACACTCTCATGCTCCCGCTGGACTTCACACATAGAGCAGCTGTCACTTTAAACAATGGGAGGAGCAGCTTCTCTGCACGAATGGGCTTTCAGCTCCACGGCAGGGGGGGGTTCGGCTACAGAGAGGAGGTGGGGAAGCAGACACAGCTTGATGCTGCGAGTCTCCCAGCACAGACAGACACCAGAGAGGGGAATTCAACCAGGGAGGAATAACGGAGGAGCTGGAGGGGGCGTGGCCAGTGAATCGATTAGCAGCCTGAGAATATCGATGCAGCATCGTGGAAGGAAGCATCGCGATGCATCAGGGAAACGATTATATTTGACAGCCCTACCGCACGATGGCCAGGCCTGACTCTGAGAACAAGTAATGAACACATACATAATGCAATAAAATTCCAGGTTTGTAGCAACTGGAGTAGAACTTGCACAACATTATGTGGGGTGTATTTGTGAAAGGGCTGACTTCAAAGTAAGCCATTTTTCTGCTTTTCAGAGGCAGGCTGGTAGAAGTTAAGAGAATTTTGGAGAAAATAGGTAATATTTAAACCATTTAAAGTGCACCTGTCATACACAATACAAGTTGGGCTCATTTGGTAGGGTTCCATCCTCTATACAAGTGTAGCGCTGTGTTTAAAAAGACTGTTCTGCTGCATTTACTTGCAATGGCCACCAGAGGGAGACAGAGACCATGGTAAGATTATGCAGGACAAACACAGAAGGCACTGAACTACATTTTCCATGATGCTTTGCGTGAGGACAGGAAGTGGGTGTGTAGGAAAGGAAAGGCATCAGCAGCCTCGTGGAAAGCATGCTCAGAGTGAGCTGGGAGCTGAAAGGAGAAGGAAGCAGGCAGAGCTGTAAAGGATCGTGACCAGGCCAGAGCGCAGGGCTACCTCGCTGGTGTTGGGGGATCGGGACAGTGACCCTGCAGAGATCTGTCTATACCAAGCTGTGGGGTCTGAGGACAAGAAGCTGGTTCCGGCTGGACCCTGAGTTAGGAGAACCGCAGATCGATCTAACAGGGGAGTGCAGGCGGTGAGCTGGACATCTTGTGGCAGATACAGACAAGCAAGACAGCGGATCCGGTGACACAGAGAACCCCAGTCAAAATCGAGCGGAGAGACGTCGTGGGTCGAGCGGAGCACAGAGTATCTGGCGGATGGGTGAGAGGCCTTCCAGGCCGTTGTAAAACACTAAAGCACGCTGCAGTTTCTTCAAAACCCACAGGGCCCCAACGTGACTAGTCGAAGATACCTCCTAAATGATTCACTGGCCAGTTGAATGTTGTGCCCGGGTACCAATACACGCATACACATACATTCCTAGGGACAAAACCTGTACGAGACTCACACTCCAACCACTAAGGGGTTAAAAATACTTTTTTCCTCTTTTCCACTGCGCGTTTCTCGCATTATGAAGGGCTGTATTTTTCCTTTTCGGCTGCGCGTTTCTCGCATTACGAAGGGCTGTATTTTTCCTTTTCCGCTGCGTGTTTCTCGTATTACGAAGTACTGTAAAAATATATACAAATACCGTGTTACTCATTATATGCCCGTTTATTCAGTAAACTATATAATTTATAAAATTCACGACGGTGCTGGAGTATATTTATTCCCTAGTGCGGGAAGACTGACCCGAGGTTCAAATTCAGCGGCTCCTCCGGGAGTGAGCGCTACACAAGTATTGGCATATTCTCCCCCACACATAAGAAAAATGTTATTCCCTTTCAAAATGTTATTGATGCAAACTTTTAGTGGCATATCATCCTACAGGAAGGCTCTCGAAAGCTGATTGCAGGCCAGCGTCATCGCTGAGGATCAACAGTGCAGCACTGAGCGAGCAATGGCCCTCTTGCTGTTTCGAGCAGAAGCATGGCAGACCGTACCATTGGAACCAGACAAGTACAGGCTTTGATTACATTAAAAGATGAGACGGCATATTGATGTTCAAAATCGGTGCCATTTCCAACTCTTCCTGGAACATCATGGCAAAAGTGAACCTGGCTGGTACAGGTCCACTGTAAACCACTCTTTGTGAACAGGTTCATGATTATCCTGATGGTTACTGCACAATTTTAACAACTGCCCTGCTGTGGGCAGACTAACTAGTTAGAGACTTTGGACGTGTCCAGTCGCCAATTTACCTCTGCACTTACAGTTGTGTTCAAAATTATTCAACCCCCACTGAAATTGAGTGTTTTGGCCAGTTTGACATTGATTTTGATCATTCAGTCATCTTGCTTACAATTAAATCAAAGAGGCACGTGTAGGTCAGACAAATATAACATAACATTTATAATGAAATAACCACAAATGTCTTTTCTGTGCTCACATCATTATCAGTTTTATTCAACCCCCAAGTGACATTCAATCTTAGTACTTAGTACAACATCCTTTTACATATAACAGCTTTTAAACGTGAAGCATAGCTTGACACAAGTGTCTTGCAGCGATCTACGGGTATCTTCGCCCATTCGTCATGGGCAAAAGCCTCCAGTTCAGTCACATTCTTAGGCTTGCGCACTGCAACTGCTTTCTTTAAGTCCCACCAGAGGTTCTCAATCGGATTTAAGTCAGGTGACTGCGATGGCCACTCCAAAATGTTCCAGCCTTTAATCTGCAACCATGCTCTAGTGGACTTGGAGGTATGCTTGGGATCATTGTCCTGTTGAAAGGTCCAACGTCTCCCAAGCCTCAGGTTTGTGACGGACTGCATCACATTGTCATCCAATATCTCCTGGTACTGAGGAGAATTCATGGTACCTTGCACACGCTGAAGCTTCCTTGTACCTGCAGAAGCAAAACAGCCCCAAAGCATGATTGACCCCCCCGCCATGCTTCACAGTAGGCAAGGTGTTCTTTTCTTCACAGGCCTTGTTCTTCCTCCTCCAAACATAGCGTTGATCTCAGAGGCTGAATCAGTAGCATCTCTGAACCTAGAGGGTGTTCTGCTGCCTTCTCATGTGTGGGCTCACCCAGACAACAGAGTGTTGTAAGAGGATGCAGTAGTACTGCCTCCACATAGTGTTGCTTCTAGTAAATGTATGCCCGGTTGACTGAGGCAGTGGAGAGATGTCGCTTTAAGTAAGGCTGGCGTCAGACGAGCGCACTATGTGCGTCCGTACTGACGTGCCTTCTGGCGTCCGTTGCAGCATTGATACGCTGCGATGGGGCCAGCCACATGTTGTTGCGTGCGCATGAATTGCGGCGACCCTGCTGCGTCCTTGCAGCAGCTCTCTCCGTCAAAGCGCTAGGACGCGCGTTGACGGAGCTGCAAAGCACAATCCTCCATAGGAGGATCGAGCCTTGCAGTGCTGAGCGCACTAAGTGCCAGATGGGCGTCAAGTGGAAGGAACGTCCACTCTCATGGACGTTCCTTCCGCTCTTCAATGACGCTTGTCTGACCCCAGCCTAAGGGACAGGGGGCAGGCCCACAGGGAAAAGGGGAAAGGCAAGGGTACCCAGGTTTGTATGACTGGTGCTCCAAGAGCAATTAACCTTTTAGGGAATAGGTAAGCCCAAGATTGTGTAGCCAAATCATAAACCAAATTGCAATGAAATGGATAGCAGAAGGTTGGCCCCGGCAGCAAACTTAAAACATTCCTAGCAGTGGAGGACCAGGATGTAGTTGCCATGCTGTGAGAGCACCCATGAACAGCATGACCATCATATCCCCAAACCAGGGAGCCTGTTTGTGGAGTGATAGTGGACGCCATCAGGTGAAGCCCAACATGGTGCCCCCAAGGCATTACCTCTGGAACTCTCAGGGGCTGGGTCCTCCACACAAGCAAAATGAAAAGCCCTTACCAAACAAAGCGCCTCAGGACTGTACCCAAGTTCAAGGGTCAGGTACTTTTGGATCTAACCGTGCCATCAGAAATTCAGGATATTGAAGACTCTGTATATCACTAGTGATGGATAAGTAAGATTGTGATATCAGAGGAAACGTTTGGAATCCAAGACTTCAGCAATGAAATGAAAATATGAGATGAGCACAAAGAATAGATGGTGACTTTTGTTATATTGCCACAGGAGAAATGATCTTAGAAATAATAAAAGGTCAGGTATGTTTAAATCCCAGCTTCTTCATGGGACAGGACATGCGGAGATAATGTGTGGACAGCCACGCTTTTTAACCAATTTGTTAAGAAGCAGCAGTGCTACTAGGTTTATTAACATGCTATTTGTACACTTCTTTAGATAGCTTCACAGACACCTAACTCCTGTGAGTCCTTGACAAAACTTTTGCAATAGCAAATTTTCAGAACTGGTTCAATGATGGCATATATGGAAGCAGGCTAGGATGGGATAGTATATCTTAAGATACTCCTGTACATTTGAGTTATACTTGTTGCAGCTGTTTAACTTGCTAGGGAGGTATAATTATAGCATAACAATGTAGAAGATATTCAATAAGCACCTTGGTTTCAGTTCAACAAAGGTGGATTGTAATCATAGCCGGCGCTTACGATGCGGTGGCACAGGCGGCTGCCTTACCATGCCAGTCCAGGAGGGGGCGCAAAATTTTGAGTCTCCAGCCACTTGTTTTGATGGGGATTCGAATTTTCAAAGTAGCTGCCCGGTGCTGCGCCCCTGCTGGATCTCCAAGATTGCAGCTGGCTCTGGTACTTTCCATTGATGCTGGAGCAGGGACCATTATTACCTTGGTGTTCCGCAGTGGCGGCTCTCTAATTAGGCCAAAAAAGCGTCCGGCTAAGGCCTTGCGCTTTCGAGGCCTTGTGGTCGTCTAATCGATCACTCTGGCGGCAGCTGTGGGTTTGTATAGGCCACAGGACTCGGAGGAGTCAGGGCAGCCTACCTAGGCCTCCGCCGCCGCAGAATCCAAGACAGCCGGTGGCCCCCTCAGGTGATGTCAAAGAGGGTGGGCTGGCCACCGGGCCCCTCTGATGTCAAAGAGGCATGTTGGCTGGCCCCCTTTGATGACGTCCGAGACGGAGCCAATGCCTGCCTGCTACGTGGATCCCACGCTCCGGGTCTGGACTGGACGACTGTGGTAATCTGGGGCCCTGGGTCTGATCTGGGGGTCTGATATATTGGTCTGATCTGGGGGTCTGATATATGAGGGCCTGATATTTTGGGGGCTCTGGTCTGGGGCGTATCACAGAATCCACTGCAATAAAACTCACAGAAATGTGCAGTGTGTATGAGCGTATCACAGAGCTCCACGGCTTTTTTGGCACCCCTGGCCAATCCCATTCTTCATTGCACCCCCCATGGCCCCCTCCATTCTTTTTACACAGGTCCCCTTTTTTTAAAACTAGGCAGGTCCCCTTCTTTGTTTCTAGGCAGGTCCCCTTCTTTGTTTCTAGGCAGGTCCCCTTCTTTGTTTCTAGGAAGGTCCCTGTTTTTTTTTTTAACAAGGCAGGTCCCTGTTTTTATACAAGGCAAGTCCCCGATTTTTATACAAGGCAGGTCCCCGTTTTTTATACAAGTCAGGTCCATTTTTTTCTTTAACTAGGCAAGTCCCCGTCCCCCCAACCGCTACTCACCAGATCTGGCCTCGGCTGCTCCTCCGTGCTGGCTCCGCTCTCGTCCTCCGCACTGGTGCCTCCTCTTCTCGCGTGTGAGATGTCACGATGGTGGGTTCGGTCACCCGCCAACGTGAATCAGGTCCCGCGAGAGGGGGTCGGCACCAATGTAGCATGCCATTCCCAGACTCATGTTACGAGTGTGGGAGGCACGCTGCAGCACGCCTCCCACCAGACAGCTCCATATTCAGTCTCCGAGAGTCAGATACCGGAGCTGTCGAATAAGAAGGTGGCAGTGGCATTAAGTGATGGGCTGGTGGCGGTGAGGTGCCGGTACGGTGTAAAAAAAAACATTAGTATTGCAGTGCCAAGAACCATGGTGTTTTTCAAAAACATAATCCAAACAGCAAAAGGAGAAGCTGCAATGTAAAGATTCTAGTTTTGAGAAGGATCTGTATTTCCTGGCACTGCAGTAACGATGTTTTTTTTTATAGAACACTGGCACTTAGTGTTTAACACCCTAGCATTTCTGAGCTCCGCAGCAATAAAACTGCAGTGTAGGGCTGAATGTGTCTACACTCAATTACGTGATTATTATCAGTATTGGAACGATTTAACCCCAGATCAATCCGGCTTTCGTCCAAATCATTCAACTTCAACTGCCCTTTTAAAAGGTTGCAATGATATCCAAGCTGGCATGAAACAAGGAAACCTAACTGGAGCCATCTTCCTTGATTTTTCCAAGGCCTTTGAAACCGTAGACCATGGCATCCTATTACAAAAACTTAAAAACTCCGGTATTGGTGATCGCACGCTAGCCTGGTATCAATCAGATGTATCTGATCGATCGCAATATGTGTCCATTTCTGACAGCGCTTCCCTCCCCCTACCACTCACATGTGGTGTACCCCAAGGCTCGATACTCGGTCCCCTGCTAGTCACAATATTCATAAATGATCTGCCCAACATCTGCAAAGCCTCAACTGTACACATGTACACAGACGACACTGTAATCTATACCAGCAAACCAAATCTCCCACAGCAGGAGGCCGTGCTGCAAGAACAATTCACAGAGGTAGAAAAGTGGATCGCAGATAACCAACTTTTTCTAAATACAGACAAAACTGTTATGACGCTCTTTGGAACAGCACCTAAACTACATAAATTGCAAACTCCCCATCTATGTGTCAGGACAAAATCAAATGACAAGCTGACCACAGTCACTTCTCTCAAATATCTAAGTATGTGGTTAGACCCAAATCTATCCTTTGGCCCCCACATCGAAAAACTCTCATCTCAAACCCCAAACTAGGTGCCCTGTACAGAAACAAATCCTGTCTGAGCCCTGCGGTAAGAAAGCAGATTGTACAACAAATGCTTATGTTGACTATTGAATACGGAGATGTAGTGTATGCAGCTGCCCCGCAAACACTTCTCCAGAAACTTACTACATTGTATAACTCATTCTGACGCTTTGTGCTACAATGTAACTACACGACCCATCATTAAAAGAACAAAACTGTCCGTCGCTGGAATCTAGACGCACCCTTCACCTTTCCAACCTGGTGTTTAAGAGATTTTCTGGGAAGCTACCCCCTACCTGAATAGACTGCTTCCCCCTGCAGTTCCCTCATCCTATAACGTCCGATCCAGGACCAGCACCTTACTTACAGTACCATAATACAAAAAGAAAGTCTCGATCCTCATTTTCCTACAGAGCTCCGCAATTATGGAATAACCTCCCAGACGCCATCAAATCTTCCCCCGGTCTAAAGTCACTTAAGAGCTCCCTATTAACATACCTCAATACAGAATGCACCTGTAAACATGTAACATAGTGAATATATTTATTTTATGTTAATCTGTATATTTGTGCTGTTTTTTTTTAACAGCTTGCATTTATTACTTTGTATTTCTGTAACAATTGTAACAATTCATTGTTCTTGAACCCAGGACATACTTGAAAACGAGAGAAATCTCAATGTATCCTTCCTGGTAAAATCCTTTATAAATAAATAAATAAATAAACTAATCATTTAATTGTCAACTAATCGATAATGAGAATAGTTGTCAACTATTCTCATTATCGATTTATCCAGTTGTCGATTAATTGATTTTGTGTACAGCACACAATGTTTAGAGTCAGACTGAATTAAACGTTAGAACATCTGACTCTGCTTCGGAGCCGATTGCAGAAGATGTGCCGCTGCTTTACTCGGTATGATGATTTAGTTCTAGAGATATGTTAGACATAACCAGTTTGTTTTTATTCAGTTTACAATTGCAGTAGTGCTATAACACAAACCCTGAGACTCTGCCACTGGGTGTAGGCACTGTACTGCTGGCGTTTTATCTTTACTTGAAGCTGGAGACCTGTGCCACCGCCCAAACCTGCCTGCCATCCATTCTTTGGTCTGGAAGTGCCATTCTCTCCCTTGGGTCTGGTACTTTTCCAAAAACTCCCTCCCACACTGAGGTCTGGTCTTTTTTGCAAAAACACACTCCCTCTCATACTCTGGTCAAGTCCCTTGCCCAAACTCACTCCCTTCCACCTCTGGACTCCCCTCCCACTCCGTTTGTTCATTAAATTATGTTAAAGGGACATTCTACGCACTCTGACCACTTTATCTTATTAAAGTGGTCAGGCTGCGTGGAGTGCCCTCCCCCCTTTTCACTTTGCTTTCTTGCGGACATCATGTCTACCTTAGCGCTCGCAGCAGCGTTCGTTTGAGGAGAAAGCAGACATGGTCTTAAGCTGCGTACGCAGCATCAATCCATCAGTCTGACCAGGCGCTCGCGTACCTTGTATGTGAAAAGTATGCAATTTGCATATGTACGTATGGAAGGAATATACACTACGCAAATTGCTTACGAAAAAAAGGAGGGGGGCAGGGGTTGATTTTTTTTCCCATTCTGTTTTTACTTAAAAGGAATATTTTTTTTATCCGATGAATACTTCCTTTAAATGTATAATGGACATTTGATACTAATCTATATTTTTCGTCTAATCCATTATAGCAGTGACAGTGTTATTACATTACTTAGTACATACATTACTATGTATTTAATACACTACTATTGCCATTACATTCAGTGTGTTTAACTATAGGAGTTCTGATTTTCGAGCAACAGTAGTTAAAAAAAGTAGTAATACAAGGGGGGGGGGTGACACCCGGAGTTACCGCACCAGGTGGCAACCCTAGTGACGCCACTGTTGGCAGGAGTAATTGTTGATGATGCTCTAAGATCTGTGACAGACATACAATATTGAATTGCATAGTGCAGAGGAGGACACGTGAATAGTATAGCGGTGTACAGGCTGAGGTGCACAGTCTTTGCAATCAGTATAACAAGGATGGTGGTGAGCCTTGGGCCCAATTCCAAATTAGGTGTAAACTGAACCAGAGCTGCTGGAAACTTATCAGTTCCATAGCCTATAATGGCTCTAAAAAGATGACAACAGCTCTGGTTACGTTTACACCAAGGTAGGTTGGTATAGAGAACCCTGGCATTCAAGAGATGCACATTGCTGTTTTGCTCCAGGTTGGGGGGGGGTGTTCCAAGCAGTTGCAGTACCGTTCCACAGATAACTCACTGTCAGCATGGAATGGCAAAAGGTAATGGGGGAAAGGGGAGTGAGAAAATACACCTACATGGACCTGGCTTATTTTGGGGAAAGTATGAAACAAAGGCCTAACAACTCCCTCCCCACCCCATACATATCACTGACATGTTGTACAAACAAGATACATCACAGAGAGACCAAATCACACACATCACTGACCACCAGACTCCGGGTCGGATTTGCATCTCAGGAGCCTGTAGGCACAGAAATGTGGAGCGCCCCTATTGCCCCCCCCCGCCCCCTAACAAAAAAAAAAGAAACATGCCATTTCTAAATTTTCATTTTGGAGCAAATTAAAAAAAAAAAGGATTTTTTTTTTAACCAGAAGGAAAAGCAGTTTCTCTCTGTGCTCAAATTAAAAAAAAGGGGCAGAGTCTGTTGCCTTTGTTGAGTTAGTGTGGTGGCATTATTTGTTTTATATGTAAAAGCATTTATTGCCTCTGCAGTAAACCAGTGAAACAATAATTTTGCATTTACTTTTTACATTTTTTATTTATTTATTTTTTACACATGACATGGTCATGTTTGATTTCATTGTAAAGACCATACTCTGACATTTCCAATGATACCTCACTCAACCTTGTGTGGTGTATAATTCAGAGATGCAGGTTCCAAAGTACCCATGTTACTCCTCACTTGCTGGCAGTGTGGGAAATGAGAAGGTGAGCTAGTGCAGCATCAGTGTTCACTTTATAATTGCAAACTGAATAATAGTGCTGCTTTAGACATAGATATTATTTTATTTTTACATAACTCTAACCTGGTGATATTTGATATCACTGGAAAGATCATAATCTGGCCTTTCCATTGATACCCCATATGTGCATCTAGCCCTTAGGGATTCAGAGATACATATGTCATACATAGATAAATGATTGAAAATTATATATCACACAGAGCACGGCGCCCCCTTGTGGCAGGCGCATGTAGGCACATGCCTACTTTGCCTAGTTAGAAATCAGGCCCTGACCAGCCTCATAACTTACTCACAGACAGGACAGCCCACACCACACAGATTACTCACAGACATGCCACATAAGACTCATGCAGGCCAAAAAACTTACAACACTCATAAACTCATATCAGACAGCCCGAGCCACTCAAACCCCTCATAGCCAGCTCCAGTCACTCCCATCACTCACAGCTAGGCTACACCAGACAGCTAAAAATGGCACAGTCCAAACAAACGTCATTTACAGCCAGCTCAAACCACTCTCATCACTCAGACTGCCCAGCAACATCACTTTACTAAGATGCAGGGCAGGGCCCAGAGGGGGAGGAGAGCGGCAATGAGTCTTTAATGTAAAGCCAGATGTCAAAATTAAATATTTTAGGGGCATAATGTGAAACCATGCCCACACTCCATTTCACACCCCCCTCAAAAAGTGTTTAGGTAACAACATGGCAAAAGGTGGCAATCCTAACTATTGCTGAACGACATTCCCAATAATCTGTGGGAATCTCAAAGGATGGTGAAATCTGATTTCATTTTTTATGTCTACCTCTCTTAATTTATTTATGCATTTTCTCAATAGTATATTAAAACGTGAGTCTCATCCATCTTATACCACTTTGGAATATTTATTAAGATTTAGAAAAATAGAAGAAACGTTTGTATTTAAACTCAACTTCACATTTAACACTTCTATGGAAACAAAACTTTAACTACGGCTATATAATTAGTTTTTACCATTGTTTTCTTTCAATTGCTTTTTATTATAATTTTGCACTATTCACACATTTATATGCTAGTTTATACCATGCCTTCCTTATCTCTGCTAAAGTCATCCAATGAATGTAAAATATTCTGATTCCACTTACCTTAAGTTGGGATTTTGAAACTTTTCCACTTTTCTCTGTATCCAAGGATGTGAAGGCATACCAAACAGACTTCAGGAGCTCATTTCGCAGGGACATACTGAAATTTCCCACTACTGTATCACAACCGCACAACAAGAACCGTGTTGCACCAAGCTGAAAGTGCAAAGTAGTACAAAATAGTTCCTTTTATGACAAAGCATAAATGTCAGTAGCTATTTTTTTCAATCTTACTTTTACAAATTAAAAAAACAAACTAAAGGATACTTACTTTGTTTCCCCAGACAAGAGGCACTTTGTCCAAGATAAAAAAAATTAGCAAACGAGCAAAACAAAAACTTTTATCTGCAGAAGTTGAGTCTACACTGATGTGTTCCTCACAGTTTGAAAAGATGATCAGCTTCAAAAACATAAAGGCTAAATCCCTTTTTACATGTGAAGATAATGTGATACTGCACCCCTGCTCCCGAGTTTATACTCACACTGGTGTTCTACGCTCTTGCTAGCCGAGGATGTACACTGTAGGCATATTCATCGCTACAACACACCACATCAGCTATCACAACCACAAATGTTAGTACAGACAAAAAGGAAATAGTGCAAACCTACTTCTTCTCTCCGAGACGGTTTCGGAGATATCTACCACTTCCTGCTAACACAGCCACCCAGTAATATGGAGGGTAAACATCAAATACACCGAGATATAAATTTGCTGTCTTACTATGTATAGAGATATCCTCTATTAGAATTATGTATAACGGGTGTCAAATAACACTTGCTAGTCTGTTGAATACATATTATTTACTATAAAACAGCAAAGTGATCCTTTAGGCTGGGGTCAGACGAGCGCAGTAATCACGTCCGTGTTGCTACACATTAGTGCGTCCGTGGTAGCAGAGAATCATGACCGATGAAGCCCCACACACAAAGTACATCTGCACGGTAGTGCGGATGCACAACGGACGCGGCAAATGGACGCAAGTTAGCAAGAATGTAAAACGAATGCTAGAACGGACGTGCGGAGTGTGCTGCGTCCGCATAGCTTTGTGTGTGAGTGATGGAACGTGGTCAGACGGACTGCATTTATACGTAGAAACAAAAGAGAGGTGGGATCTTCAAGTGAGGAAAAAATAATTTATTCGGGTACAGCAAACCTCAAGACAAAATCATGTAACGTTTCGACCCGCAGGTCTTAATCATACATATACACACATCAAAAGCCTATGGTGGGATTCCATCTTTTCAGTTTGCACCTATGTTTGCTCATAAAAGAAATAGAAACCTGAGGGATTCCCTTGTCAAAGCTGATGTGGGATCTCTTAGGAAGCATCAACAAGTTACTTTAGCACCTAGGAAACATGGGACTTTTCCATGTTTACATTGTGCCTCGTGTAATGCTGTGATCAAAGGTGACTCCTTACTTCATCCACAGACAGGTGAAAAAATACCAATTCAGGGTTTCTTCACCTGTGACTCCTCATTTGTAATTTATGTTTTAAATTGTCCATGTGGCCTCCTATATGTGGGCAAAACGACCACGAAAGTGAAAGATAGAATCAGTAAACATAAATCCACGATCCGCACTATGCGGCTAGAGTTACCTGTTGCAGAACATTTTCATCTTTGCTCTCACAGTGTAGCACAACTTCGTTTCCAAGTTATTGACCAAGTCCCACCACTTAGACGTGGTGGTGATAGGACTCGTTTGTTGAAACGTAAAGAAAAAAAGTGGATACATAAACTCGATACTCTGTGGCCAAAGGGTCTGAATAGAGAATTCGATTTAAATGTATGTTTCTGAATCCTATTCTAACTTGTATCCCTCTCTTCCTCATTCCCCTAGATAACAACATGTGTTCCCCACATTATGGGGGTTTCACGTGATGGTCATCGGCGACAAGCTCTATTATGGTAGACTGTATGAATTGTATAATTGTCAATATGATATATTTTGATATATAACATCTAGATTGTATTTTCTATACATCTGTACTTTATAAGATCAATGATAGGATTTATATATATGTATACAAGTCTTTCCATATACCAGTGAGGTAGTGGCATCATTCATTATTCAGTATTTATTATGCAGTTGCATATAAGTTAGACGATACGCATATGCAGAATACCATAAAAACGAGAACACATATATCTACAGATACTGATTGTTCAGTTATTGGTATGTTATATTATTCTTAGACATCTTAGACACCCCTCCAATTTTCTTTTAACTTTTTAAACCCTTTTTCTTCTCTTTTTTCCTTTATTTTTTTTCTCTTTTCTATATAATTTCATTCACTTTTTTTTATACTAGGCCCCCCTTTTTCCCCAATAGTTTTGGGGCTGCATGTTTATAACATGATTCATCTGCTTTAAATACTTAATCACATAATTGGTTAATTGCAGAAGCATGCAGGCAATTTAGGTGGTAAAAGTAAAAGGGTTTTTTGATGTGTGTATATGTATGATTAAGACCTGCGGGTCGAAACGTTACATGATTTTGTCTTGAGGTTTGCTGTACCCGAATAAATTATTTTTTCCTCACTTGAAGATCCCACCTCTCTTTTGTTTCTACTTATCTATGGGACTTGCGGCGCCCCCTCGGTGGTGATCTCGTGAGGTCTCTCAAGTCTGGGCTCCCTTCCGGTGAAGATCGTGGTATTGGTTTTTTTGGACTGCATTTATACGTCCAGCATTTTTGACGGACAAAATGTTTTTTCATTTTAATTTATTTTCCCTCCTACATCCTTCAAAAATAACGTCAGTCACAAAAGTTCGTAGAAAATGCGTTCGTCTGACCCTAGCCTAAAAAAATACGCAATTCTATACACTAAAACTAGTATCCAAAATCCTAGTTGCATACAATTTTAAATCCAAGATTAGTGTGCTCCCTGGGGAAAAAATTAGATTCTCTGAGACACCACTCCTGTTACCCTTTATTACTGTAAAGAAGCATCAAGGCACACACAGACCCCACCCTTGGTGAAACAACAAGCTCAATAAATGTTATTGCTGCATTACAACCAAGGAGGTGAAAGATACAGGGAGAGCTCTGGGATCACTTCCTACTGTGTGATGCAGGGGGTTAGAATTCCTGAATATGAGAACAGTGTGGGGCGTGACTAGCTGCTGAACGGGATAGACGCATGGCGGAGCAGCTCCTGCGGAACCTTACATTAATATCCCCTTCCCACCTGATTTACCCGTGTTGTGTGTGCCCATCTGGCGTGTGGGTGAAGCTGGAATCCTCCTGCCGATCGCCGGATCAGATAGGACCCCGCCACGGCCTCTGTCGCTGCGATCTGAGATTTGGGCCTGTTGCAGTGTGAGATCGGCGGCCATCTTGCTGCTTTGGGCCTACGCTCCCCTGGATGTTCTGGTCGCCCCCCGGCCATGGGTAAGAGAGATAAGCGGCCTGGGGCTGTGGAGCCCTCGCACCAACCTGATATCCGCGTCTCCCTGGGTGGTTCGAGGGACCTGAGACCTGCATCCCGTTCCCCGGTGCCGGTAGAGAATGGCGGCGATCCTACTCCTGCCTTATTACCTGTGCCCACGAGGTCGAAAATGCAGACTCCCTCGGAGGATCTCCCAGCTACCAAGAGAGACATCCGCATGCTCCTAGATGACGCACGTTTCTCCTGGGCACTGGAGATTGCTGCGGTGCACTCGGATCTGGCATCCCTACGCACGGAGGTCACGGTGCTGGACGCTCACTCTAGTGAGTTGAGGGAGTCGCAGACTGCCTCCTCCTCTCGAGTTGCGGTTCTCCAGGCCCAGGTTGCTGGGTTACAAAGTGCCGTGCTGTCTCTGGAGAACCGCCACCGTCGTCGGAACCTGAAACTAAGGGCATACCAGACTCTATCCCAGACTCTGCGCTCCTATCTTATGTTACCCAGCTGGTGATGACGATTCTGACCCTGCCTGCGGGGTATCCGGACCCACTGAAGTCAGCGATTCGGGTGAGGAAGGCTGCTGCGGCCCCTGAGGCGGCATCACGGGACGTCATCGTGGTCTTTGCAGACATTGTTACCCGGGAGCGTCTGCTGGAGGCGACGATCAGGGCCCCTCCGATACGCTTCGAGGGAGCGGCTATTTCGGTTTTCCGAGACTTACCGTTTTTGGCCTTGGCGGCCAGGCGACAGTTTGGGACGGTGACGTCAGCACTTCGGTCCCATAATATCCATTACCGATGGGGAATATCAGGGTCCCTCCTGATCCATTATGGTTCCAAGACTTTGACGGCGACTACTGTGGAGGAGGCCTGGGCACACGCGGGAACCTTGGGGGTGCTGTCGAGCCTGGCAGGCGTGGAAGATGCTTCGCCGGCCCCGGACATGGCAGCAGAGATCTGAAACTTGGCCCTACAAGATAGACACGGGCGTCTTTCATCCCCCTTGTTCCACAGTGGATTCCCCTGCGTGGGGTGGACTCTTGTTTTCGTCCCGGAGTATTTTCTGACCTGATCACGCTTTTGCCCCTCTCTCTCGCCTCCCCCCCTTTTTTTTTTTTTTTTGGGATCGAAGGTAAGGTTCGATCGGGGGTGTGCCGTAGGACGGGTACCTAGGCTCTTTCTGTCCCTTGGCCCCCCGTTGGCCTGTGCCCTATGGTTTCCCACCGGCCCTCTATTCCCCTCTGGGGTTGTAGCGGTGAGCCGCGGTGTCCCATATTTCCTTTTGGGGGCTACCTTTCCCATTTCTTCCACTTTGGTGGAGGCCTTCAGATTTATTTATTTTTATCTCCTCCCCCTCTCTCCCCCCTCCCAATCTCTTTCCCCCATTTTGTTTTGGATATTGGCAGGCCCCTGCAGTTGTGGTAGCGATGTTCATGACTGTTCTCCTGACTGATTCACTTGCTTTTTATAATAGTGTTCACTTCCCAGCATATCTCCTTGCAGCTTTATTACATTGGCCCTGCGCGGCCTATAAGTTCAATAGATTTCTTGCTATTGCTGTTATGATTAATCTTAAATAAAGAATTATAAAAAAGAATTCCTGAATATCCCTGTAGAGTACAGAGAGAGGCAGAGATGTGCACAGCGATTTTTTTTTGTATCATTTCATTTTGGATTTTTTCATCCCGGTTTATTTAATTTTGGGTAATTTTGGGCCAGTTTTGTGTCGTTCCGTTTTGTTTCGGGATTTCGGATCGATTCGGGAGTATGGATCACTCGTTTTTATGAGTTATTTCATATTTTGGTTTGATTTGTATTCTGATTTTGAGTTACTTTGTGTTTTTATTAATTATTTCAGAATGAGAAACAGATTTACTACCAATAAAATTAAGGTCTCTTTACTTAATTATTTTTTATGATTTTTAGGCATTTTTCAGGCATTTTTTGGATGAGATTTTAGGATTCCTAATTTATTTTAAAGCAACAAGCCTTTTTTTTCACCCCATATATTTGAATGTAAAAAAAATATTCCCATTTTTATTTAATATTTAATAAACGGTTTATTTTTTTCACTCGCAGCAAGAAGTTTCTGCATTTATGTATTGGCATTTTTCAGGATTTTTTGGGTGACATTTTAAGTTTCCTAATTAACTTTAACAAAACAAGGCTTTTTTCAATGTAAAAAAATATTCCCCTTTTTATTAAATATTTCTTAAACCGTATTTTTTTTTTACATGCAGCAAAAGGCTATTTTGTTTATTTTTTTTAATATAATGTTTCAAACCCAAAGATAGCTCTGAGCCCTAGCCATGGTCCAGATCCTGAGACATACAGGATTATTAAAAGAAAATCGAAAAGTCACCGCACGTTCGGTGACTTTGCATTCTCTTCAATTCGGTGCGATTCGGTGATCCTATTTCGGCGACCTTGCGGTGTATTCAGCAAGCACTACAGGGCCATCGTAGTGCAGGGAAAAGCCTTTGCAAACCAGCCGAACACTCACCGCAAAACCCGACGAATGCTCACTGAAACCCGCAAAAGCATCTGGATTAACCCCGCTGAACATGGCGGAGAAACCCAACTAGCCGCAGATCACAACGCAGAGCAGCCGCCGGAAAAACCCGACACGCAGACGAAGGAGGTGAAAAGAGAAAAAAAAAAACAGTACGCTTGAGGCTGGGGTCAGACCAGCGCACTTTTAACGTGCGTTCTGGCGCACATAATTACGGCCGCACTAGCAGCAGATGACGGGCAATGACGGCCAATATACGATGTACGGCCGCACAAAAGTCCGGCCGTGCAACGCAAGTGGAATTTGAACGCATTTTTCTGAGAACGCTGAACCGCTAGTACTGACGTACTGAGTGCGCAGCTGCGAACATAGCGGCGTGTTTGCGTGATTAGGAGATGTCAGACACTGCTAATGTCCAGCCTACATAACGTCCAGACGCAAAAAGAGTTTTATTGACGATCCGTACAAAATCACGCCCGAAAATGCACGTCGTCTGACCGTTTTTGCGCATTCCGTGAAAAAATACGTCAATGCGTTCGGACGCACTTATTCACGTTCACGGGGAAAAATGCTTTCGTCTGACCCTAGCCTGAAAGTTGGTAAAATTGAAACGCTGTTTGCAAAAACCTCCTGAGCAAAAATGTCTGGAATTTACATGTAAGATACAATGAATGATAATAAAAAGGGCAGTTACAGTAAAAAGAAAAAACGATTTAAAAAACGGAAAAAAGTTTGCAAAAAAATCCCCAAAAATGCCTAAAAGATCCTAAAAAAATCTATGAATAAAGAGACCTTTTACTGCAGAATATAATAATAAATGGTTTATTATTAGATATTTAATTAAAACGGGAATATTTTTAACATTGAAGCCTATGGGATTCGTCTGAATAAATCTGTCGAATGAAACCACCGAACAGCAGGGCATTTTGGCAACTTTTCTCTGCTGTTTTGTGTTCTCTGAAAGGACGCAGCCGTGCTTCTCTATGGGGATTTCACTGCCCGCGAACAAGCACCGAACAGGCACCGTATGTGCAAGCAATTCGCCAGCATTTGGGGAACTGCCTGCTCTCTGAATAGCTGAATAGCCAGGAAAGGTAACCGTACGCTGAATTTCAGTGTTCGGTTACCTTTCGGGGCCAGATTGGCTCTTTTTGAATAACTCTGATAGTATTAATGCATGAAATGTCAGCCAAAAAATGCCTAAAACAACCTAAAAATTAATAAATGAAGAGACGTGCTGCAAGTGAAGAAAAAAAATGGTTTAATAAAGATTTAATAAAAACAGGGATTTTTTAACATTGAAACCTATGGGATTATTTTGGTACCGGATGGTATTTTTATTGTAGTACCGGCTGTATTTTTTTGAGGCAATGTAAGCCATGAACTGGTCCATCTAGGAAGCAACGTATGTTTGTCTTGTTCAAATCCACATGTGCGACTGTGCACTTCACTACTCTTTTCTTGTAGGATTCATACGTTGCAATAATTAATTATACTGCAGAGAGGCGCTTCCCTGCAGTGTGTGTATTCATATACTGCATTAATTATACTGCAGAGAGGTGCTTCCCCTTAGTCTAGGGTCAGACGAGCGCATTCTGTGCGGACTGTGCGTCCATGCACAACGGATGTACTTTCTGACTGACGACAAGGTAGTGGCCACACACATAGAAAAAACCTTAGACCCAAAGGTCCAAAAATCGGAGCTTCAAAATGCATCACAGGACTAAACCTCATTTAAATAAGTATCAAACAAAACACCACACAAAGTGGCTATTTTATCATGCCTGATGGCTATTATTGATGCCACAGATGCTGGTTTAGATAAATAAAGTAAAGTACATAAATTTCCTGGGATTACAAGAGATTCATTTATTTGGAAACGGAGACCCATTTGAAACCAATCAAACCAATTTGAACAAATTATTCATACTGTTTTTATATCAATATGTAATTATTTAATAAAGATTGTTAAAAATTATTTATGTACTTTACTTTATTTATCTAAACCAGCATCTGTGGCGTCAATAATAGCCATCAGGCATGATAAAATAGCCACTTTTTGTTTTGTTTGGTAGTGACCACACAGTCCGTTTTTGTGACTGATGTTTTTTTTGACTAATATAGAAGAGAAAATTAATATGAAAAACATTTGGTCTGTCAAAATGCAGTCCGTCTGACTTCGCACCATCACTCACACACAAAGCTATGCGGACGTTGCGAACGCAGCACACTTTGCGTGTCCGTTCTAGCGGATTTACGTTCTTGCCTAACCTGCGTCAGTTTGCCGCATCCGTTATGCATCCGCAGTTCAGCGCGGACATACTTCGTGTGTGGGGCTCCATTGGTCAAAACAATAGAACAGATGTACAAATGTGCGGCAACACAGACGTGATCAGTGCGCACGTCTGACACGAGCCTTAGTGTGTGGATTCATTTGCTGCATTAAAATTAGTTTTGGATCATTTGGTTCCATTTTTTTTTGTTTCAGATCTTTTTTTTCTTTTTCGTCTTTAGATAATTTCGTTACTTTTTTCCCCCATTTCGTATCATTTTTGTTCCTTTTTTATTTTGTTTTGGATCAATTTTGTTTGTGTGTTTACCGTGATTCATATTTTCGGATCGATCTGAAATTTCTGACAGCTGATTTTCGTTTTCAGGAATGCTCCCGAAACATACAAATGATGATTTTCGTCCGAATTTGTCACTGTGTCACTGTGCAACTTGGAGGGGGCTGTGGGCTTGCCTCCTGCCTACAGCCCAGCAGTTAAATGGGAGATTTTAGGGCTGTTTTCTGTCTCCCGCAACCATCAGATGCACGTCACACAATACTAAGTATATCCGCGGGAGACGGTTCCTCTGAACCAATAGAACACGGCTTTTGTAGCCACGCATCTGGAACTATTATAGGCTACTTTTTCATATTAGCCCGGCTGGGTTAAATATATAATTTCTTTCCAGACAGTGACGGTTTCCCTCTGGAAAAATGTGTTTAAAAGGGATGGAGACAGACTTTGGATATTTGGACACTTTAAAATGGAGTTTCTATAATGTAATTAGGTTTGTGTAAAATAGATTATGCAAGAATACTGCCTCACTATCTGTCTAATGTCTGTGTTTACCAGTTATTTGTTTATATTTTAATAGATTACACCCAGCAGATTACAGCCTATTTGTCAATCACGATCACCCATTGTTTTAAGAAATGTTTAAAGTTTACTGTAATGGTCTACCTAATGTATTTAGAATTCTCATTTCAAGAAGTCAATATTTGTGCAATTATCTGTATCAGAGTGACTAGGTCCCCTAGAAGAGGTTGTGATTGTTTTTATATGTAAATGAACAATTTGTCCATATAAATATCTGTGCTTCTCCTTCGATTAAAGCAGCTCTATTCTGACCATACAAGTAGTCATGACTCTTGTTTTGGGTAGCAGCTATCTTCTGCTCGCTGTGCCAACGAAAGGCTCCAGGTCTACACAGCTTCGGCTTATTTCTGGGGGTGCTAGCCAGGCTCTGTGCATGTACCCGTCTTTAAGCTGCAACTAAGGAACGGGAGAAAGACACGGGAGACACGAGGGGAACCTAGGTGTCCAGCGAGAAAGCGGCCTTTGACAGATGTGACCCTGTCGGGGCACAGAGATCTGTTACACACATGTCTAGAGAAACGGGGTTACTGAAATTTCCTTACGCAGGCTAAAACCATGAGCATCCAATAATGCCTTCACTACCAAGCATGTTTTGTTGAAAATATAATAACATTTCTTTGAAACATGGAATGGGTAGGTAAAAAAATGTAGGGAAAATGGTAATGTTGCATAGAGATTGTATTAATATATTCACTCTTGGAATAACAATGTAAAATTCTAATTTTAAATTTCTGCAATCATTTAAACTTTACAGAAACATTGCTGAGTTGAAAGGTTTTAAACTCAAGATGATCTAAAACGCTGGGCCACAAGGGATTTAGCCCGCTCTCCAACAAAGGTATGCAGGAGAGGGGGCAAAGGCCAGATCATAGAGTCTGAGTTAAAGCGCAATCGCAAAACACACAAAATGGCGCAAGGTGGGAAATGTTAGAGCCTGCCAACTACCGTGCGGGTCACCAAGCTCGCGGAGGTTCGGCAACACAATCGGTTAGCGTTCGCATGTAAAGCGCTACCTGAACACCACCGTTCGGGACATTTTTTTTTCCAATGAAATGGCTTTGGAGGTTATTTGTATTGTATTGAGCTGTTGGAGTGTAGTTGTGAGCATAGGAGAGACTTTTTCCTGTCTTGTCCCGTCATCTCTGGTAACTATTTCAGCAGACATCACAAACAACTACTCATCATAAACTTGTCTACTCCTACTTTGCCCCCCTATTGTACCCACCCTGTATCCTTAACATTGTGTATTCACAATCATAGCAGCTTGTCACAGAAGGTGTTGTAGAGGAGATGGAGGGAAGAGAAGGATTGTTGGTAGGGAGGTGGAGGAAGTGAGGAGAGGTAGAGAGGTGTATGGCATAGGGTCAAGGGGGAGAAGAGCAGATTATATCCCCTTTTTGGACCCCCTGACACAATCGTGATCAGGTGACTTTCCACAACACAGGTCCCTAGATGTCCCTATCAACCCACCACAGCACACATCTGCCACTCCTGCCATCACTCCACCAGCTGAACATCTCCCTCCTACACCAGCACCATCGTCACCATTATACCAACGCCGCAGATGGCCGTAACCCTGCCTGCTCCCCAGCTTCACCCAGTTGATGAGGACCCCCTCCAATAACTGATACCATCAATCGATGACATGGATGACTCTCCCGGCACGACCACCGTGTCACGCTGACCGCCAAATTGATACAAGGAGGGATGTAGCCCTCGAGGCAGGTTAGCTGCTTGCTTAATACAATACAGATAAATAAGACTAACACGAGGGACAGGAGGACATGGAAGAAAACTAAAGGAATCCCTAAGCTGGGTAAGGTCCTTGATCTGGCCTCTGACTAATGAAAACCTCACAAAGAATGATAGAGCCAGGGGAGCAGGAAGGGTGAGGGTTAAACAAGACAGACAGGAATCTTAAGCTAAAGAGATGTCCTTATATTGGCATCTATATGTCACGAGGCGTGTGAGGTTCTGGTATGAGCCCAGCAGGCGGCGACACAGAGGGGAGGCCAGACAGGAATCACGCAATGCAGATTCTTTAATAAAACATAAATGGTCCTTAACTTGGTCAGAGACAGAGATTAACTGATGATATAGGTATATCCACAGGTAGAGATCGCTGAGAGTCCCTTGCACAGACAGATGTATCCAGGAATAACAGGGCAAATGGATGGACACTGGATACACAGGATAAGCTGGATAAGCTGGAGCAGGTAAGCACACATCCAGATGACTTCAGTCAAGGATAACAATAATGCAGACCCACTGCTAGCTGGGTCTCCGTGCTATTTAAGGAGGCTTGATAGCAGATGGGCCTCAGCTGTAATTCCTAGGCTTGACAGGAAAACCCAGACTGGATCTCCAGGAGCCTGGACATGGCACTGGGCTGAAGTAAACCCCGGATTGGAGCCCAATACAGAAGCATTCCAGGACAAAAGGCAGTCGGGACCAGGCTGAGCAATATGGGTACCCCGGGTGGACTGTGACAGTACCCCCCCCCCTGACGGGTGCCCTCCGGGCACCGAGGCTGGAACAGGAGATGGAGCACAGATAACCACCCTCCAACGTACCCAGAGTCTGGATTGCCATAAACGTCACCATAAGCACGTAGGGCCCTCTCGAAATGTGGCAGGTTCTCTTTCCGGACCAACGTGCCATTGGATGCCCAGACGCAGCCCTCGGGAGCAAGACGTACAATGGGTGATGGACCCTTGGCAAAGTTCGGTAGGGCAGCGCCCTTGGCACGGCTTAGTGGGGCTGTGCCCTTGGTGCCACTCAGTAGGGCAGCACCCTTGGCAAAGCTCAATGGGGCAGAGCCCCTGGCAATGACCGGTGGGGCAGCGCCCTTGGCAAGGCTCGATGGGGCAAAGCCCCTGGCAAGGTTCGATGGGGCAGCACCCTTGGCGAGGTCCTTGGTACAGCACGGCTCAATGGTGGCAACCTTGGTGAGGCACGGCACTTGAGCGACCTGGGTACTGCACGGCACTTGAGCGACCTGGGTACTGCACGGCACTTGAGCGACCTGGGTACTGCACGGCACTTGAGCGACCTGGGTACTGCACAGCTCTTGAGCGACCTGGGTACTGCATGGCTCAACGGTGGCAACCTTGGTGAGGCACGGCACTTGAGCGACCTCGGTACTGCACGGTCCTGCAGCGACCTGGGTGCAGCACGGCTCTGCGGCGACCTGGGTACAGCACGGCTCTTGCTGGGCAGTGAGCGGCTTGGCCTTACGGCAGCAGCGACGACCCCGTGGCGGTGACAGCTCAGGATAACCTGCGGGATGCAGGGCAGCGACCTCCGGGGACCCTGCGAGATGCAGGGCAGCAACAACTGGAGATCCTGCGGGATGCAGGGCAGCGACAACTGGAGATCCTGCGGGATGCAGGGCAGCGACAACTGGAGATCCTGCGGGATGCAGGGCAGCGACAACTGGAGATCCTGCGGGTTGCAGGGCAGCGACCTCTGGAGATCCTGCGGGTTGCAGGGCAGCGACCTCTGGAGATCCTGCGGGTTGCAGGGCAGCGACCTCTGGAGATCCTGCGGGTTGCAGGGCAGCGACCTCTGGAGATCCTGCGGGTTGCAGGGCAGCGACCTCTGGAGATCCTGCGGGTTGCAGGGCAGCGACCTCTGGAGATCCTGCGGGTTGCAGGGCAGCGACCTCTGGAGATCCTGCGGGTTGCAGGGCAGCGACCTCTGGAGATCCTGCTGGTTGCAGGGCAGCGACCTCTGGAGATCATCCTGGTTGCAGGGCAGCGACCTCTGGAGATCCTGCGGGTTGCAGGGCAGCGACCTCTGGAGATCCTGCGGGTTGCAGGACAGCGACCTCTGGAGATCCTGCGAGGTGCAGGGCAGCAACCTCCGTAGTCAGTGTCAAAACAACCTCCATGGGCATATAAGGCTACAAATCTGTGGGCAAGGTAGGTTCCATGTCCATGGGTTCAACATCAGCAGGCTCAGATGGTGGGGTCTCCAAGTAATCAGAGAGGGAGTCATCCTCTGTACTCTCCAAATCAGAGAAGGTTTCCCTAAATTCAGGTCTTTTAGATCTGGGTACCGGAGTGTGGCGAGACATGCCAACTGTGGTAGCCTGGCGAGGCCTAGCAGGAACAGAGAGGGCGAGGTTTGGCTGTGGGCTGGCGAAGCTTGACAGCAGCTTGGCGAGACTTGGCAGGATTTGAGACTGGGCATGACTTGGCTGTGACCTGGCGAGGCTTGATAGGGTGCGGTCGAGCTTTGGCACTTGGAGTTCGCTTAGACTTTGATGGCAAGGACTCAGCAGGTAATGTCTCTTTGCTTTTAGCATGCACAGACACAGGAGGAGCAACCAGTTGAGAAGCAAGAGTAACAGGGTTGACTCTGGTCTGTGCAGGGGATGGCTTGGGTGGGCGCACAGGGCACGCAGATATGAAATGTGAGCCCGCACTACAATAGAAGCACAGTCCCAAAGGCCTCCTCCTGGATTGTTCCTCCTCAGACAAGGGTGTCCTGCAGCCAGACGTTGAAGAGCGCACCTTAGGTGAGGTGCCCCTTAATCCTTGCAGCACTTTAAGCAACATAGAATCCAGTTGCTGCAGGAAGTTCTCCACAGCCATTTTCATGGATGCCACCACCGCCTGTATCACCGCAGACTCGTAGTAAGAAGGGGTCTGCATTCTGTCACGAGGCGTGTGCGGTTCTGGTATGAGCCCAGCAGGCGGCGACACAGAGGGGAGGCCAGACAGGAATCACGCAATGCAGATTCTTTAATAAAACATAAATGGTCCTTAACTTGGTCAGAGACAGAGATTAACTGATGATCCACAGGTAGAGATCGCTGAGAGTCCCTTGCACAGACAGATGTATCCAGGAATAACAGGGCAGATGGATGGTCACTGGATACACAGAATAAACTGGATAAGCTGGAGCAGGTAAACACACATCCAGATGACTTCAGTCAAGGATAACAATAATGCAGACCCACTGCTAGTTGGGTCTCTCTGCTATTTAAGGAGGCTTGATAGCAGATGGGCCTCAGCTGTAATTCCTAGGCTTGACAAGAAAACCCAGGCTGGATCTCCAGGAGCCTGGACATGGCACTGGGCTGAAGTAAACCCCGGATTGGAGCCCAATACAGAAGCATTCCAGGACAAAAGGCAGTCGGGACCAGGCTGAGCAATATGGGTACCCCGGGTGGACTGTGACACTATACTAAGACAAACTGTGGAGAACAAAATACATAAAACAAGAAACATACAAGTTTAGTCAGGATCAGAGCCAGGGATACAGAACCAGGAGGAATGTCAGACTCGCAGATGTTGACAGCAGATCAGTAATATATATATATATATTACTGAACAGGGAACAAGCAGAATGGGTAGTGTCGGATATAATCTCTGCACGTGAATACAACACGTTATATATTGGACTTATCAGCCAAGCCTCCAATATGTCTATATTGGACTTACTGGACCTATCTCGGCAGTTGCCTCCAATATATCAGGGATTATTATTTCATAAGAAACTTATACGAGACACAAATATCAATCGTTTAGATCTCTTAGAAATTATCCTGAATTCTTTTAATTGTCTGGTGTTTTGCTTTAAAAAAATACAATAATCAATAATCGGATAAAAATATATATATATATTTATTACGTATACAAAAAGTTTCAAATCTCATGTCATAAACAAAAATTTATAAACCACAATCCATCAGCATATAAAAACTAGCTTCACAATATATGTATCTCCGGTTAGTAACTGCATATATGATTAATATCATTTACCTTATCAGTTAGTAACTAATACACAAATGGTTAATAAACATTTCTGCTTAATACAACATGCATTTCCCAGCAAACAATGTTTAACCAGCCAACTCTTATAGATATATATATATATCTCTATGCTACATGGATCAACAAAAGATGAGCTAATTTAATAAGTAATAAAAACTTATTTAGTGAATCCTCCCCTAATCTTGAGAAATAAACTTCTAATCTTTTGCTTTTTATTTTGTAGTTATATAATTCCTTGCTTATTAATTTTAATCACAGTAATTTCCAAATTCAATATATATATTGGTATCAATCTTACAACATTTCTTTTAGGAATAAATCCTTATATCCACTTCTTCATATTTCTATCTGCAGAAATAGAAAATACTTAGAATTTGGATTTAACCGTATCCGAGAAGTCTCAGTCTACGTTGCAAGAATCTCTACAAATATATATTTACATTAATTCCTTATTTCATACATTACCTGTCCAATTTGGATGTTGATAAGTCTGCCTTGGAATTTTCTATGTAGTAATTTTTGGAATGTGTGAAGATTATCGATATCAGATAATCAATGCATGGGAGTTAGAGAGTTGGTGAGAGTCAGAAATTTAGTGAGAATCTTGATTTCCTCATATCTTGGGATCTGCCTGCATCGTGGTGTGAGTCTGAGTGTTGGAATCTTGGACTCTCAGAGTGTCATGTCTAATGCATTGCAGTGTGAGTCTGTGAATGCTGGAATCTCCGACTTCAGAGTGTCATGTGTATTGGACGTCTGAATGCATTGCGATGTAAGTCTGTCTGCTGGAATCTCCGACTGACTTGTAACCAACACTGCCACCTCAGTTATAGTAAATTTGACGTCACGGGCAATATTAATTGGTAATACGAATCATAATATTTACTATCCTCTAGTGGGCAGTATTGCACTTCTTAATTAATTCCCCATTTCTTTTTAATAGTCTTATCTCGGGTCAAGAAAGGTCAATCTGACTTAACAAAGACCTTCTCTTCAGTCAACTAGACACTGTCTCTCCATCTGTCATACCTGATTTATATCCTCACTCCCTTTTGGTTGCTTACTATCAGCTAAATTCTTTTCTGGTTAACTCACAAAATCTACTCTTTAGTAAATTTTTATTATTTACCAATTATATACTTTCTACAATATTTATTGGAGTATATATATTTCCTACTGTGAATATAATAAAATATACCTTGATTATAAACATATATTTTGTGTATAAATCTATATTAGAGAATATTAACTCTTATTCCTATACCCAAGAGACAAAATATCTTTTGTTTTAAAAACTTAAGACAGACCAATAAATTTAATTATGACACGTCTTAGCATTATCTCACAAAAACATTCATTCTAGGTTCCTTCATGTCTGGCACTTCTTAAAAAAAAATATAAAAGACTTCACCCAGGAATGAACTCTGTAAAAAAATCTCGTTCATTTCTAAACCTAGAGAAATTTTGAAAAAAAAACTGTCTTTAAAAACAAAATGGCTACAGGCATCCATTTTAAATCCTTTCCTCTCTAATATACCCGACAGTAGTCAAAGAAAGCCAAGGTCAATACCAGAGAACATGAATACAAGAATGCTTGCAGCAACACAAGAACAGGACTAGACCGCACAGGACCTGAAGTCACCACTATAACTCATGCCAGGTCAATGAGCCCCTGTGCTGCTGGCACTTAAATAGGGAACAGGTCTGGTTAATTGGGACATGTGACCCCAGACCTGAACAGCACAGCAGAACCCAGGAGCAGCATAAGGCAGAATAGCCAAACCCAGACAGGAAGAGCAGACCTGGATCCATCTCACCACCAGGGGGCACGGCTGCAACCAGTGGAAACGTGACACACAGTCACCAATCCAGGCAGCACCGGAGATCAGTGTTCCAGTGCCCAAATGCAGGAGACGGTCTGTGCACTGGCAGATCCAGAGCAGGGGCACAGGGGGCATCCCCCCAGCTGAAAATCCATTTTAGGTGATCCAGGGGACCTTCGAATGTTTGGTCCTATGTATCTCCGGTTCCATCCAATCTATATGGTCAATTGAGGGGTCATTGTGAAGGCTGACTGACCTTTCCAATGATACCAAACATGACCATGTACACAGGAAGTCTGGAAGTCTTCCATAAATGTGAGGGGGTGTACTCACTTCTGTGAGATACCGTATGTTGAATTTTTTTTCTACTTGCTCCAATGCCGCTTTTACTTTATTTTTTGGGATTGTCCTTTCCCATTTTTCCTTTGTACGACTGTTCCCTATTCATGATTGCAAATAATTCTGTCACACCTGATCAACATTTTACTAGACCAATGAGACAATTGGAAATTATTCTTACACTTAAAATACTGCCAAATGAAATGTCGCAGTCAAATGTACAATATGTCCCATTATGACATGACCCAGACAACATACATGTTGTATAGTGCATATGTGTCTCCTATTCTATGTCTGGCACATATTGACCTACAATTGACATGTGGGGTCATTCACATTACAACATCTAATACTGTCCTGTGGTAGCACCATTATCTATCCCTGTGGATTACAGCTTGATACACACATAACATTGTGATGATTCAGCAGGAGATGCAATTTGCCGTCTAATTTTTGCGGACTCACCTTACTGAGGTGGACACCAGATCCCAGGCGATGACGGTGGTTCTGGTTTCCACACATGGCAGGGTTGCTGGACTGCAGTCAGATTGCCTGACTGGGCTCCGCGGTAACGGCCCTGGAGTCCCAACATCGCCACAGGAACATTCGGTTGTGGGGGATCCCGGAGACTGAGTGCGGGAGGGCTCCTCGGATACCTTCAAGGCTAAGTTACTCACCTCCTTCCCTCTGATGTGCTCTCGCTGGAGTCTCATCTGGTTTCAGCCATGCAGGTCTGGAAGGCAGCCACTGCTCAAGTGGAATCCCCTCAGGATGTCATTTTGGTCATCCGGAATACAGCTACCCACGCCAGGATCCTCACTGCAGCCGGCCCTGCCTACCAGGTCACTTACACAGATACCGGTCTTACCCTCTTCCAGGATCTGACCTTCCTGGCGTTGGAGGCCCACAGAAGTTTCCAGGAGGTCACTTCTTTGCTCCATGGCCATGGGTCTGTTAACGCTGTGGAATATCGAGTTCTCTTGTTGTGACCCATCCCGAAAAGACCTATTCGGCTGTGAGCCTGGAATAGGCATAAACTGTGCTAGTTGCATTGGGTCTTGAGACGTCTCTTTGGTGATTCATTCGACTGCGTTCAGAGTCCAGAGGGAGCCCACACAATTTTTTCTATTTTCCTTTTTACGCAGTTTTTTTCTTTTAAGTAGTTACAGCGGACTCTATTTTCCTCTTTTTCCTTCAGTCTGCCCTTATGCTCCTGGATGCCCCTCCCCCTATATATGTATGTTATACTGAGTAATATTTTCCTGGGGATTGCTGTGGGGCTGTGTATGTGGACCTCCCCCCACCGCTTGCTTTTCAGTGTTTTATTACATGTGGACCTGCCTGCAGATATTTGGGACTTGCTTGCATTTGTCTGATAGAGCATCAGGATCCCCCCCCTTTTTTTGGTATGGGACACTGGGTAGTAACTTGGTTGAGACCTCCCGGCTTATTTTATCTACCCTCCCACCCCCTTCTCTTTGATGTATTTCTTTGTGACTTACTTCGACTGGCCCTGCACAGGCAGTATTCTTTATTGGTTTATTGTACTGCTGATGTGCTTTCAAAATAAAAATTCTAAATTTCAAAATAAAGTGCAATCAGTGAGATGATGGTAATGCCTGCAATCTATACAGCCATACTGTCACAAATGTGACTGGTGACATTTGCTAGGTTCAGTACTATTGTTGCCAGCATACCTTGTTGCCTGTAATTCTATTTCTATGTCACATTGACATGTGTAACAATCTTTTTTTACCTGCTACAGTTACATCCTTTAAGTCAGGGTTTCTCGACTCCAGTCCTCAGGACCCACTACAGGCCAGATTTTGCAGATCACCTTGGGGAAATGCAGACTAAATACTGCAATCACTGAGCAGCTAATTAGATCACCTGTGCTGTGCTCAGGATATCCCGCAAACCAGGCCTGTTAGTGGGTCCTGAGGATACGAGTTGAGAAACACTGCTTTAAGTAATAAAAGATCGATCTACCTCTAATTAATTTTTTTTGTATGAATAACCTAGGTCTGTAATGTGTCGCTATAACATAGGTACAGTTTGACAATGCCAGACTTTACCATCACAAGTGTACACACGGTAATGTGGAGATGTATCTCAAGGGAGTATTCCAGCAGGTCATTGTACATCAGGATCTAGATGGCTAAATACACCTTAGTAACACAACCATGGCTTCACATCCCAAATAATCACAAATAAATGCTTTTATTCTATGTAATAATGGCAGAACCTATGTGGGCATGCATGGCTAAATGATCCCTTCCACCTGTCTCATCACTGATTAACCTGACTTTGTCTAATGGCATTTATATGTGACACATGAGGAAAGTGTTATTTATTTATTTATAAATGGCACTATTACATTCAAAACGCTAACATTAGCGCTCACCTGCATGAGCGTTAACGTTAGCATCGGTGGCCCTAGTGCGGGCGCACCATATTACCATCTGAACGCTAACCGGTTAAAAAACCCATTAGCGATTTGGAGCTTGCGCTCCCTAGCGCGAGCTTACTGTACTTTGCGCTCCCTATGCTTAACAGTGCAAAGTGTTAATTAGCTTTAGGATTACAAAGTCCTAGCGCTAATTACCGTACAGCTGCGGTTAACCACAGCCAGCACCTGGTGCTAACGGATTCCGGTTCTGCGGAATCTGTCAGCACCAGCCAAAAATCCTCCCAAAAAATAAATAAAAATCAAATACCTCTAATCCGGCAGCAAGAAAGGCAGCTTCCAACCACTTCTTCTAGCTGCCGGGAGCAGTGAGAGACTGAGGGGGGGGGGGGGAGTCCCCCAGTCTCTCTCTGCGGATCACTATGCTGACCTGCCGGATCTCGCGAGGCAGCAGGTCATGTGACTGGCAGCGTCAGCCTCAATGGAGTCCTATGGTCTCCATGGAGGAGATGCTTGCGGCAGCGCTTAGCACCGCCGTGTGCATCCCAAGGCTTAGTGTCAGGTTACGATGCAGGCTGCATTTTTAGTGCCTGCATCATAATATCAAGCTAAAATGGGTATGCAAAGGAAAAACCTGCAGGTACATTGAGATTTCTCTTGTTTTCAAGAATGTCCTGGGTTCAAGAACATTGAATTGTTACAGTAGGTATAACAATACAAAGAACTAAAATGCAAGATATTAACAATCTATGTCATAAATATAAAATCGCTCAGCTGGGGTTTGTCAAACAGCTTACAGACACATGACATCAATATGTGCATTTCCGTCATGATGTTGGTGCTATGTATGGGTAGGGTTGCCAGCTCAGCCATGTTTTCCAGGTCACAAAATAATGAAGTGCATGAAAAATGCCACCCTGCAGCATGTTGAATCCATACACTGCACATAGGTGTGAAGTCCTCTGCCCCCGTGGCGCTGCCTGGGGGGTCTGGGTGCCCAGCGGCATCGCTCCCTGTCAGGGTGCATTAGCAAAAGCTGGCCGATCGGCGTTTGAAGGGACGGGGCTTGGCGTTACGACACGGAGCTGCTGGCCTTAAATACAGGGCTTTGTCTTTGCTCGTCGCCCTGACGTAGAGTAATTTTCCCACATCGCCAGCTGACACTTGAGCCTGTCTCAGTGTACTTTGTCATTTCGTTGCTGATCATTTGCGTGTACGAGGACCTTGCTTTGTTGATTGACCCGAACTACCCACTGACGATTCTCACGCTATACCCCTGTATGTTTGTTTGTGTTTTCATGCCTATGTTTAGCCGCATGTTTTCTCTTGGGAGATCTGCCCTTCAGGTTGCTCATTTAATCAACCTCCTGGTCTACCTAGCGAGTACTGAGTATGGGTACACCATACCATGCATGTTCTCAGTATATAGGTCTGTCTTTCAAGTTACTAGATCAAAAGTTCAAGTTGCTTGAGTAACGTCTGTTCTAATTGCAAAGCATATCATACGATCTATGATTGCAGGCCTGCCCTGCAGGTTTCAAGTGATCTGTTTAAAACCAAGTCGCAATACAGTAACCTAATCTCTAATCGTAGGCCTGCCCTGCAGGTTGCTGAACACGGAGTACCTACTCTATATGGTTGAGAGCAAGTATATACTTAAAAACGAGAGCAATCTCAATGTATCCTTCCTGGTAAAATACTTTGCAAATAAATAAATAAGAGTATTACCTCTGTTGTAGATACTTCATGTACCCCGACCATTATTGGTACCGATTTGAAGTATGCCAATAATCATGCTTTTCTTGGATCAATTTCTGCTCATGTCTTAAGTCACTGTATCTATTTGTATATAGTTAAAGGGCTTTCGCTCAGCAACCTCTTGGTCACAAAACCATTTGGTGCTGAGTGGTATTCAGGGTTTTGTATTACCTCCCTGGCTGGCGATTCTAGGTATTAGTCTTTTTTGCTTTGACATTTCGTACTGTAGAAATCTGTCCATAAAGATCCAAACTACGCTGATCTGGGGTGAGCGCTATAGCGCTCATTACAATTAGGGATGAGCCGAACACTCCCCGATTTCAGTTCGAGCCCGAACCCGAACTTCCCATTTGTTCGGGACCGAACCCGAACCCCCATGCAAGTCAATGGGGCTGAAAATTCGTTTTATATGCTACATATTTGCCATAAAAGGTGTATGGGGGTCCGGGTAGTGCCCTGGGGGACAGGAAACAAGGACAAAAAGTTAAAAAAAAAAAGTTTTTAAAGGGACAGTGAGTTTTCCATGAAAAAAGGGTTAAAATTAAAACTGAAAAATTCCTTCAAATATTGTGCCTAGGAGGTCCCCATAACCTGCCCGTGAAGTGGCGGATTTCTAGGATGTATAGAAATATGTAAAAAACAAAAAAAATGACATTTCAAATGACGGTAAATGCTTTTCCTTTAATCTATCCATAAACAACTGCTTGGGGCGGCAGTCTGTATGAAAAGAGGAGACATTTTCGGACACGCAGAAAAAGTTTACTGATTTTTTGGCAGTGAAAAGCAGGAGAATGGAAACTTCTAGACCAAAAAGCCGATTTGGAAAGTGAGATAAATGGGAGAATCTTTCTGGTTCGGCTATTTTGACCTAGAATTTTCCATTCTCCAGTCATTCTCCTGAGTTTCACCTTTCTCTGAATAACCCTGTCACGGTTATTCAGAGAGCGGTGAAGAGCAGGAGAATGACTGGAGAATGGAAAATTCGAGGTCAAAATAGCCAAACCAGAAAAATTCTCCCATTTAGGCTAGGGTCAGACTAGCGAATTTTTAACGTGCGTATAGGCGCACTTAATCACGGGCACACTAGCAGCAAATGACGGGCAATGACGGTCAATATACGAAGTACGGTCGCACGAAAGTCCGGCTGCGCAACGCAAGTGGAAAATTAACGCATTTTTTCGAGAACGCAGAACCGCTAGTACGGACGTACAGAGTGCGCTGCGTCCACCAGCGGCGTGTGTGCGTGATTTGGAGACGTCAGACCCTGCTCATGTCCGGCCAACATAACGTCCAGACACCCAAGTTTCCTGGTTTGGATCCGTAAAAAATCATGCACAAAATTCGCATCGTATGACCGTTTTCGCGCAATCCGTGAAAAAATACGGCAATGCGTTCAGACGCACTTTTTGACGGTCGCTGCGAAAAATGCGTTAGTCTGACCCTAGCCTTATCTCACTTTCCAAATCGGCTATTTGGTCCAGATTGTTCGGTCCAGATTGTTCTCTTTTCCTGCCATTCTCCTGGTTTTCACCTTTCTCTGAACAACCCTGAGAGAGAGGTGAAAGCCAGGAGAACAATCTAGACCAAATAGCCGATTTGGAAAGTGAGATAAATGGGAGCTATTTTGACCTAGAATTTTCCATTCTCCAGTTATTCTCCTGCTTTTCACCGCTCTCTGAATAACCCTGTGAATGTTTAATCCCGAGGTGAAAAATAACATTGCTTTAGATTTTTTTTCAAACACCAGTTAAATGCAGCATATTAGGATGTTTTAGGGAAATTAATTCTCAAATCACAATCAGAAGCAGACACCACCCCACCCTCAGTATATTGTACAATGTATCAAATTGATTACCAGACTAAAAACACCTGGTGTTATGCCAGTTTGTGAACAGAGGTCATTTAGAGTTGATAATCTTTCCACGTACACATTAGTTTTTAATTCAATATCTAATAAACCGTTGTTTATAATATTCTGCAGCAAAGAGTCTCTTTATTTCTAGATTTTTTAGTATTTTTTTAAGCATTTTCTATACTTTTTTCAAATTTTTTTTTTTTTTTTTCGAACCCGAACCGAACACGCCCAGAAAGTTCGAAATTCGCGAACTTTCGAACTGCCAAAGTTCGGGTCGAACTCCGAACCCGAACAGCTCATCCCTAATTACAATAGGAATCCCAGATGACTTGCCTTGATTTCCTTTGTGCAACATATGAATTATATGTTGTAGGCCAGCACTTTTCCTGTGCTCCCCTGTGCATGTAAAAGGTGTCCAGGAAAACATGGCCGATGTGGCAACCAGGGCCGGATTTACAATTAGGCAGGGTAGGCATGTGCCTACAGGCACCTGTCACAAGGGAGCGCCTTGCTCAGTGTGTGAAAAAAAATTATTATTTTTTTGTTTACAATTTGCAATCATTTAGAGCACTGTATCACTGGAGCCCTAAGGGCTAGAGGGACATATGAAGTAACATTGGAAAGGTCAGCTTATAGCCTTTCCAGTGATATCAAATATAACCAGGTGAAATTTATGTAAAAATAAAATATCTATTAAAATATTATTTTTCTCTTTTTTTCTAACACGGTACTATTATTCAGTTTACAATTATAAAGTGAACAGTGATGCTGCAATAACTCACCTCATTTACCATACTGCCAGCAAGTGTGTATCTGGTGAAGCAATGCATTGTTTAATTCACAACCTAGATCGTGGCGCTGCAGTGAGGAGGGACAGGGGGACTTTGGAACCTGCCCAGGGCCGCCATCAGGGCATTACAGCCCATGCTGTTTTAAGGGGCCAGGGGACTAGGGGGGCCCACCGCCGGCGGCAACCTTGTTAAATTTAGGCCACCGGCCTCGGAGGAGGTTCTGCGGCCTACAATATCCCAGCTGCCGGCGAGCAGGGCCTCCAAGATGGCCGCCAGCGTGCCCCCTCTGATGATGTCAGAGTGGGCCCGCCGAACGTCTGTAGCCTTCAGACGTTTGGCGGGCCCTCTCTCACATGACATCATCAGAGGCGGCCATCTTGGAGGCCCTGCTCGCCGGTGGCAACCTTGTTAGATTTAGGCCGCAGGCCTCAGAGGAGGTTTTGCGGCCTACATTAGCCCAGCCGCCGGCAAGCAGGGCCTCCAAAATGGCCACCGGCGGGCCCCCTCTGATGTCAGAGTGGGCCCGCCGAACGTCTGTAGCTTTCAGACGTTTAGTGGGCCCTCTCTGACATGACATCATCAGAGGGGGGCCCTGCTCGCCGGCGGCTGGGCTGATGTAGGCCGAAGAACCTCCTCCAAGGCCTGCGGCCTAAATTTAACAAGGTTGCCACCGGCGAGCAGGGCCTCCAAGATGGCCGCCTCTGATGATGTCATAAAGCAGAGGCGGATGGGGGCAAATATACCCATGTGAACTGGAGGCAAATATACCCATGTGAACTAGAGGCAAATATACCCATGTGAACTGGGGGGCAAATATACCCATGTGAACTGGGGGACAAATATACCCATGTGAACTGGAGGGCAAATATATCCATGTGAGCTGGGGGCACTATATATATATCCATGTGAGCTGGGGGCAAATATATCTGCCTGTCACTGCGAACCCAACAACAGCTCTTGGCCAAAACTGGTAGAATGCCCCCCCCCCCTCTGAAGCCTGTGTCTGGATTCGCCCCTGGCCTAAAGTTAAGGTTTATTAATAAAAAAGAAACCAACTGAAATCACCCTTTAAGAGGAAGTAGTAACGCCATGGGATGCCGAAGGAGGAGAGGAGGGGCTCAGGACCCAGTGGCGCCCCCTGGTTCGAACGGGGGGGGGGGTTAGAGTAAGGAAAAGAGTGGGATGGGGTTGTTAAATTAAATGAAAACAGTGTGTGTGGGGGTTGGGGTGAAAAGAGGTGGGGGTGTTTAATGATATGAAAAGAAAAGACTGTGGGGATTAATAAAATGAAAACAGTGGGGATGGGGGTGGGGAGATGGACATGATAAAGGAGAGACCCCCCGCATCTACCGTTAAGTCTATTGCTGTGGATTCCTGTGTACGTTCATACTTACTGTCTTTACCGCTAGAGGTCTATTGCTGTGGATTCCTGTGTATATACATACTCATTGCCTTTACCATTAGAGGTCTATTGCTGTGGATTCCTGTGTACGTTCATATTCCCTGCCTTTATCATTAGAGGTCCATTGCTTTGGATTCTGTGTACGTTCATACTCGCTGCCTTTACTGTGAGAGTTCTATTGCTGTGGTGCTCTGATATGCTTATCACAGTGCACATTACTGTGAGTTCTATTGCCATGGAGCTCTGATATGCTAAACCAGTGGAATAATATAATTATACTTTTATGCTACATTGTTTGTACTAATACACATTTTATGTGATTTTAAGGTATTGGGAGCAACACTCTGTAATATGATCTTGATTCATATTATTTTTTAATCACAATTTTAATTTCATACCGTCTTAAATTATTTGAGCCAGATAGATACCTTTTTTATGTTAAATGTGCTGATGTGCAAGCAATATGGGTGATTTTTAAGATATTGGGACAAACACTCTGTAATTTGACCACGATTCACAGTAAATATTGATTTCCTATGGGAAGAGGGGATAGTGGGGGGGGGGCATTCTGAGGGTCAGTAAGGGGCCCCAAAATTTCTGTTGGCTGGCCTGCCTGCATCCCTGAATTGTACACTGCACAAGGGTAAGTGAGGTGTCATTGGAAAGGTTAGAGCCTAGTCTTTACTATGATACCAAACATGACCATGTAATGTGTAAAAATAAAAAAATAGTAAATGCAAAATATTTTTTTTCTGTTCTACAGCAGAGGATATATATGCTTTAAAACAAACAATGCTGCTGCAATCTCTGCCTTCCTCCTTTAACCATTCTACCCCACTGACTCCCTGCCCCCTCTTCTACTAGGTTTTCCTTTTCTCCAGTCTCAGAGGAGGATGTAAAAAGAACTTCTTATGTCCTCCTACCCGACCACCTGTCCTCTTGATCCTATCCCCTCACACCTTATTCGGCCTGTCCTACCAGTTACTGTCCCTAATTTGACTCATATTTTTAACCTCTCCCTGTCCTCTGGATTCTTCCGCTCTGTATTCAAATGTGCTTTGATCACCCCATTCTAAAAAAGCCATCTCTTGATCCTACCTCCCTTTTGAACTATTGTCCCATCTCTCTGCTCCCCTTTGCCTCCAAAATCTTAGAACATCTGGTCTATAACCAGCTCACCAATTTTCTTGCTGCTAACTCTCTATTCGATCCGCACCAGTCTAGCTTTTGCTCCCAACAATCTACTGAGACTGCTCTGACCAAGGTGACTAATGATTTAGCTGCCACTGAAACCGAAGGTCACGTCTCCCTCATTCTTCTTGACCCTTCCACTGCATTCAACACTGGTGGTCACCCTCTCATGCTCCTCACGCTGCGTCAACTTGGCCTCAGTGACATCACTCTCTCCTGGTCCTCTTCCTGTCTCTCTTTTCACTCCTTCAGTGTCTCCTTCGCTGGTGTCTCTTCACCACCACTTCCTCTTTGATTTGGGGTACCTCAAGGCTCTGTTCTGGGTCCCCTACTCTTCTCGATCTATACTGCCTCTTTGGACAACCCCATCTCTTCCTATGGATTCCAATATCACCTCTATGCTGATGGCACGCAAATCTACCTTTCCTCTCTCGATCTCTCTCCTCCAGTGTTGGACCGTGTTACAGCCTGCCTATCAGCTGTCTTCGACTGGATGACTTCCAGTTTCCTAAAGCTCAACCGCTCTACAGCTGAACTTTTCATCTTCCCTCCCTCTAAAACCTCCATTCCTGCGCCAATTTCTCCTCAGGTGAATGGTGCCACCATTACTTCTACCTCTCAGGCTCCATTGTCTCAGGGTCCTCTTGGACTCCAATCTATACTTTACTCCTCACATTAGGTCTCTAACCAAATCTTGCTAATTCCACCTAAAAAACATTGCACGCATCCGTACCATTCTAAATCCAGACTCTACTAAAATGCTCATCCAAGCTCTTATCACCCGCCTTGACTACTGTAACCTCCTTCTCTCTGGCCTTAAGAGATCCCAGATTCTGCCTCTGCAGTCTGTAATGAACGCCTGTGCCAGACTCCTACACCTCACCGCTCTGTCAATCTCTACACTGGCTCCCTGTTTCCTTTAGAATCCAATTCATTATACTGGTGCTCACATACAAAGCTCTCCATAACCGCACCCCTGCCTACATCTCCTCCCTTATTAGCAGGTACATCCCATCCCTACCACTTCGCTCGGCCAATGATCTGATGCCATCAGTTCCTCGTACCCGCACCCCCCAACTTTCACCTTCAGGACTTCACTTGAGATGCACCCTTTCTATGGAACTGCCTCCCCCGCAACATCAGACTCGCCCGTCTCTCCAGTCCTTCAAGAAGTCTCTGAAAAAGCATTACTATAGAAAAGCCTATCAGCTCACTCCATGATCCCCCACTGTCATTTCCTGCTCCATCTTCCCATTCAGTCAGTGGTGTATTTTGGCCTAGGCCAACTAGGCCTAGGCCTTGGGCGGCACTTTCCAGGGGGCGGCGGCCCGCACCGGGTGGCCCCACCCCTAATTTTTTTTACTTTTGCAAACTATTTTACCAGGAAGAATACATTGAGATTTCACTAATTTTCAAGTATGTCCTGGGTAGGCAAGGCCTAGGCTTTCACTTTCCAGGGGGCAGCAAAAAACCTCACTACTAAATGGGTTACTCACAGAGCACCGAAATGACGCCAACATTTTGGTGTTCTGTAGTTCCCTGCACCTCGGGGAATAAAATTTTCCAACCCTGCAGTGAATTCACCATTCACCACAGGGTCCCCAAAGTGCATGGAGTTGGCCACTGAATGCTGCCACCGCAAACCCGTGGCCTGCTGTTTTCAAAAGAACTACTGAACGAAAATGTCTGGAATTTACATATAAGATTCTATGATTGATAATAAAAAGTTCTGTTACAGAAAACAGAAAAACTGCTATTAAAAAAAGGGGGAAATTTTGCCAAAAAAAATGAAAAATGACTAAAAGGTACTTAAAAAAAAATCTAAAGACTTTTTACTACAGATTAAAATAATAAATGGTTTATTAGATATTGTATAAAAAAAGGAATATTTTTAACATTGAAACCTATGGGGTTCGCCTGAATAAACCTGCTGATTGAAACCACCGAACATCAGGGCATTTCACTGCCATTTCTCTGCGGTTTGGTGTTCTCTGAATAGATTAACCATTACTTCTCTATGGGGATTTGCACTGCCTTCGAACAGCACCGTACTTGCTGGCAGTTTGCCAAACTTGTGTGAGCATATCACAGCAGTGGTGTACTTAGGGGAGTGGCGGAGGGCGGGCCGCCCCAGGTACCAGTGATTATTGGGGTGTCATTAGGGGGTACTAGGAGGTGCCACTGTCACTGTGTGTCAGCTTTGAGCTGTGTTCTCAAGCAACGAGCAGCGGAGCAGGGCGTTTGCATATGGAATAAAATCGAATAGAATAAAATCCCCCTCTCCTCCCTCCATAGCTCCTCCCCTGCCCCGCAGCAGCTCTAGGAGAGGGGAGGGGGATTGTGATTTGTGTGCAGAGAGAGAAGATGACACGGCAGGTAAGGGGGGGTATCCGCAGAAAATGAAGCCCTGTCTGCTTACTGCTGTTTAAAGTGGACCTTTCCTTAACCAGCACTGCAGTGATAGAAATTTGTCATTGAGCTGCCTGGCTCCTGGTGAGGCTGCGTGCGTGCAGGTCACGCGGTCCGGCCAGTCAGGTGGTACGGAGTCTCCGTACCACCTGACTGGCTGAACCACCTGACACACACGCATGCAGCTGCCCACCCTTTCGTTAACACGGACTCTCACTCTATTCTGGACTGAACACCCACCGGGAAGGGAATCAAAGCCACGGTGCACCCTCTGGCAGGCACAGCCGCGATCCTAACGTGGCCTGAAGGGACCTCCTGCTGAGTCTGTACACAGTCCCGGCTGACTCTGCACACAGCCCTACTGCGGACGGAGGCCGGTAAATATAGAATAAATAATTGCTGTGTGCTCATATTCACTCGGTTTGCTGGGAGTTTTATTGCAGTGGATTCTGATACGTTGATACACACCGCACAATGCATTGCTTGGAGTTTTATTGCTGTGGATTCTGATACACTGACACACACCGCACATTGCATTGCTGGGGAGTTTTATTGCTGTGGATTCTGATACGCTGACACACACCAAACATTGCATTGCTGGGAGTTTTATTGCTGTGGATTCTGTGATACACACTGCATATTACTGTGAGTTTTATTGCCCTGGAGCTCTGGGATACGCTCATACACACTGCACATTACTGTGAGTTTTATTGCTTGTGCAGTTCTGTGATATGCTCATACACAGTGCAAATTTCTGTGGGTTTTTGTTGCTGTGCAGCTCTGAATATGCTCATACACAGTGCCCATTTCTGTGGGTTTTTATTGCTGTGCAGCTCTGTGGTATGCTCATATGCATGCACGTTTCTGTGGATTTTATTTTTCAACCAATTAGAGCGGCTGTGATCCAGTATACTTGACATGCGTGGCTGTTCTTTGTAAAATGCTTGAATTTAAACATTTCATAATTTTATTTAGCTCAATAGATACATTTGAAATGGTATAAAAATTACAAGTAGGCACTTGGTATCCACTTTTAATATAAAAGAGAGGAAAAAGGCGGAGCTCTAAGAGGAAAAAGGTGAGCTTAAAGAGGAAGGGTGGGGATTAACCAGGAAGAGGTGTGCCCTTGACAGGAAGGGGTGCCTCAAATTTAAATTGGGGGTGCACAAGTTTAGTCAGGCCTAGGGCAGCACAAAACCTAAATACACCACTGCATTCAGTCCTCATGCAACCCGCTACTTCAAATACCCTATTCATTAGACATGTGCACAGCACAAAATTTCGTTTTGAGCTAATGGATTAGTACTAAAATTAAATTTATTTAGTTGCTAAAGAAATTCGTTTTCAGTTCTTTAGTATGAAAACTAATTTCATTCATCCGAAAACCAGTGGATACAATTACTAATGTAGTGACTCCTCAGAGGGCTGAGATTGCTACTTGTTACAGTATCACTCACTCTCAGCACAATGTGCCAGGCAAAGCTGTTACAGTAACTGACTGCTGCTCATCACAGTGCTCAGAGTTCGAGTAAAACTAGTAAATAATATTTTTATATATAAGAGGTTAGAACAATATTATTTCCTTATTTTACTGAAACTCTGAGCGCTGTTACAGTCAGTTACAGTAACAGCTGAGCCTGATACATTGTACTGAGAGATAATATAACAAGCAGCCGATCTCAGCGCTCACAGCCACTGGATTTAAAGGGCTAAAATAAAAAAGGCTCCTCTGTGTATAATGTATAGAACATCCTCCTGCATTAATTAATACCCCTCTCTGTATAAAGTATACAACATCCACCTGCATTAATTAATGCCCCTCTCTGTATAGAACATCCTACTGCATTGGCATGTGGAGGGTGCAGAACTTCAGAATGCAATGCTTATCCAGCACAGGAGAGGGAACTTTTACGTAAACCTTGTATTTCTGTGGGGGAGACACAGGAATATAAAAGCAGGGGAGAGGGAAAATATTAACGTAAATCGGTCTGAAAGCTCAGAGAAGAGATGACTGGTGCAAATTGATTTTTATAATAAAATAAAGCACTATAAATCTAGGGAAAACATTCAAATAAATCACACTGAAGGCTCATAATGACAGAGTAACTGTGAGAGCTGGATACTAAATGTATCAGACGTAAAAAAACCTTTTATAACAAGTAGCACTGGGAGAGGAGAGGGACTTTTTATAAAACATGTATTATAGATGAGGAAAGGGGATAGTTCTCCTGGATAATATAAAATGTATCAGACCTAAGCCCCTATTATGCATAGCAGGAGGGGAGATAACACACGTTTTATAAAGTTCCTCTCTTCTCCCAGCGCTGCTTGTTATAAAGGGGTTTTTACTATCCAGCCCTCCTCTGTCATTAGCTTTCAGTGTGATTTATTTGAATGTTTTCCTTCTCCAGCTGCTTTTATCATCTTGTCTGCCTCATAGACATGCAAGGGTTAAGTAAAGGTTTCCTCTCCTGTGCTGGCTGTCTGTGCTGCGAGTGAGTATTCTGGAGTTCTATCACTGTCAGATTTTCAGGTAGGGGTCGGGAAGGATTACGCATACAAACCTTTTCTGTAGCTTTGCGATGTTGTACTTCATTACTGGTATCTTTCACTCATCAATGTAATATCACAAAAAGGACTGAAACTAAAATGTAGTGCATTTTATTTTAGTTTCTTTCATTTTTTGTACTGAGCAGTTTCGTATCTCTTGAGTCATACTAAAACTAAATTATCCCAAAATTCGGACTAAATCGTTTTAGTACTAAAACGAATGCACATGTCTACTATTCATCCTCACCTAATGTGTCACACCTCTCCGCTTAGATTGTAAGCTCTCAAGCAGGGTCCTCCCTCCTTCTGTTCCGTGTGTGTAACATAAATGTATATTTGTTATTCTGCTTCTCCCATTGTACAGTGCTAAGGAATTTGTAGGCGCTTTATAAATACTTGTAACTAATTCAACTAAGGCAACAGATTATGCCTCTTCTTTTGATTTGAGCATGGAGAAAAACAGTTTCAGTTTTTTAAAATGTATTTTTTTGCCTCAAAACAAAAATTGAAATAGTTATTTTGGCATGTTTCTTTTTTTTGTTTGGGGGGGTAGGGGCACTCCGCATTTATGTGCCTACAGGCTCCTGAGGTGCAAATCCAGCCCTGCCCGCGGCACGAACAGTGGCCAAATCCGCCGCTTCTGGCCACCTGAAGCAGAGTGAGACTGGAGACAAATAGTCTCCAGTCTCACTCCATGGCCCAGCAACGCAACCCTCCATGGAGTCCTATGGCCTCAAGGGGGTGATACTCATGGTGGCACAGGAGCAATGTCGCATAGTGGGGGGGGGGATGGGGCCAGTGGCCCCAGACACAATTTTCTTAGGGGCGCATAACTGCAAAAATCCTCCCCATGATCTGGCTGCTCTCACTGCTCCCCCCAGGAGGTGCGTCGTCCACAAGCCAGCCATCAGAAATTTTGGGGCCCATTACGGACCCTCAGAATGGGTGCCCAGCCCCGATCCCCTCTTCCCATAGGAAATACAATATTTAGTGTGAAGCGTGATCACATTAGAGTGGTACAGGGCCGCATTAAGCGTATCATGGGCCTGGTGCTGAGGATTTTTGTGGGCCTTTATATAGATACTGGAGGCAACAATCGGTCTGCTCTGCTTTCTCGTTGAGAGTCAGGTGGTGCACAGGCATATGTCACGCTATGACAACGTCAGAGCGACTAGGAAACCTGACTGGTGACTCTGACGTGGTGTGCTATTATGTATAGTGTGAGTTCAGGGCCGGATTAAGGGTATCATGGGCCTGGTGCTGACGATTTCGGTGGGCCTATTTTTAGATACTGAGGCAACCATCCGCGTTGCTTTGCTTATCTGAAAGGATATTTACACCTTTTTTAAAAATTTACTTAGGCTGACCGTCCACTGGGTCCATATTCTGACGTCCAATGTGGTCGTCAGACTACGGACAACCTAGGTCGTACGATGGCAGACTTCCTGGGTTGTCTATGTGACTATGGACAACCCAGGGTCCCAGCCAAATGCTGACGGACTGACAGCCGAACGCCACTGAAGCCCGCTGGACTGCAGACAAAAAACAATAAATGGAACTACACTATTCTTGTATTTAAACCAATAAAAATGCATTAAAATGTGTTTAAATGATAAAAAAAGGTCCCATAAATAATAAAAAATATCTGCTGCAGAAAAAAAAATTCATTTATAGGAGTGAAAGTGACTGAATGTGATGTGAATGGGGGCTATGCGTCATAGAGATTGATGAATGTGTGTGGCTGGAGTGAACTAGGAGTAGATTTGTGGCTGGGCGACTGACGTAGGAGTGCGTTAACAGAAGGGGTTATTCACTCTGTGACTCCTCTCTCATCCCTCTCTCTGTGACTCCTCTCTCATCCCTCTCTCTGTGACTCCTCTCTTTCATTCCCCCTCTCTCATCCCCTCTTTCTTTCATCCCCCCTCTCTTTCATCCCCCCTCTCTCAACCCCTCTTTCATCCCCCCTCTCTTTCATCCCCCCTCTCTCTCCCCTCCCCTCTCATCCCCCCTCTCTCTCCCCTCCTCTCTCTCATCCCCCTCTCTCTCCCCTCCTCTCTCTCTCATCCCCCCTCTCTCTTCATCCCCCCTCTCTCTCATCCCTCCTCTCTCTCTCTCCCCTCCTCTCTCTCATCCCCCCCTCTCTCCCCTCCTCTCTCTCTCATCCCCTCTCTCTCCCCTCCTCTCTCTCATCCCCCCTCTCTCATCCCCCTCCCTCATCCCCCCTCCCTCATCCCCCTCTCTCTCATCCCCCCTCTCTCTCATCCCCCTCTCTCATCCCCCCCTCTCTCTCATCCCCCCTCTCTCTCATCCCCCTCTCTCTCATCCCCCCTCTCTCTCATCCCCCCCTCTCTCTCATCCCCCCCTCTCTCTCATCCCCTCTCTCTCTCATCCCCCCCTCTCTCTCATCCCCCTCTCTCTCATCCCCCTCTCTCTCATCCCCCCCTCTCTCTCATCCCCCCTCTCTCATCCCCCCCTCTTCTCATCCCCCCTTTCTCTTTCATTCCCCTCTCTCTGTGTCTGTGCTCCCTCTGCCTGTCTGTGTCTTTACTGTCCCCCCCTGCATGCTGCCCCCCCTCTTCCGAATGAGTTCAGAGGGAGAGCTGCGGGGTGGGGTGGGTAAGGGGTGAAGGTAAGTTACAAAAAAAAGCTGCCCGGTGAATTATCAGCTGGGGAAGCTTACCTTTCCCCCTGGCACACTATACATAATAGCACACCACGTCAGAGTCACCAGTCAAGTTTCCTAGTCGCTCTGACGTTGTCATAGCGTGACATATGCCTGTGCACCACCTGACTCTCAACGAAAAAGCAGAGCAGACCGATTGTTGCCTCCAGTATCTATATAAAGGCCCACAAAAATCCTCAGCACCAGGCCCATGATACGCTTAATGCGGCCCTGCCCCTGGCTGCTGCTCAGCTGCTCTCCTTACCAGTCGCCTTCCTTCCACATGGCTGGAAACAGGAAGAGGTGCTGGAGGATGGGGAGGAGCAGCCGTGTCTCACAGAGCAGCTGATGAGCGACACCTAGTGGCTGCTCTGCCCCAAAATACTCCTGCACATTTTACAACACGGTGGGGCCGCTTGAGCGTATCGGCTTCATGACGGTGTGTGTGGGAAGACATGTCGGACGGCCGGTGGCTCCTCTATTCTTGGGGCAGCTGTGGGCCTATTTAATGGAAGGGGCCTGGAGCGGCCGCTCCATCCGCCCCTACATTAATCCGGCCCTGTGTGAGTTACAGTGCGCCGGGTCACAAGCCTCCTACTAGATTAGCGTGCGTAGCACATATGAGTCAGTCACTGCCTGGAGACAGACTGACAATACTTGGGGCAGCGGGGTCCCCAGACCAAATAGAGCAATGGCTCCCCTATGACTGAGATCTAAACGAATATTTACACTGTTTAAATTTAGTTATAGCATTGCGATGAAACCTGACACGATAATGATATATCTTGAATCTGCTGCGTCCGCTGAAAAAAAGAATACATTATATTTCTATGATAAAACAGGTCTTCAAAACATTTAAAAGTGACGGGCACAAAAGATGGTGAGTGGTGACAGTAGGAGTGTCTGACTGACTGGTGGCAGTGCCTGCTGGCTCCAGACATCCCAACCTGCAAAACTCATTTTTTAATTTGCTGTTTCGATGGGTTTCAATGGGCAGAACAGGGAAAAAAAGTTACCGTCCAAGAGCTTACAATCTAAGAGCTGCAGAAAATTACACCAGTAAGACAAAGTTGGGGTGGATTTAAAATAGGATTGATGGAGGACTAGGATTACATAGAGGATCCTTGTGCAGAGCCTCCATTCTCCAGTGGACTGCAACTCCCATGATGCTCAGTTTGCTATGGTGACTGGCCTCTGCATTTGATTCAGAAGGCTCTGTCTTTTTTATTTTATTTTTCTCAAATAATTCATTCTGTGCCTCCCTGCATGTCATGGCACCGGTCCTCCCTGCATGGGGCATACAGATCACTGCACACACAGCCCCCCCATCATACCTGCAGGAAGAGCTCTTACAGGCCAGGGTGTCCATCTTCTCCGCCTCCTCCTCCCTGCTCCTCTGCATGACCGCACACACACAGCCCAGAGCCCGCCAGCCAGGTCATTTATGACACATTAAAGGCCAGCACGTGTCACAGCACAGGCGTCCATCGCTGTGTTTGTCCATGAGCAGGCAGGGTGAGATCCCCGGGCAGCTGTGCCAGTGTACTCTCTACCACTCAGCCCCAGCCAGCTCTGCACACCTTGGGATGTCTGCAGCTCGTCCTCCTCGTGATGCGCTGCTGGCTTAAAGGAGAGGCAGGGAAGAGGCAGTGTTGGCTGAGCGGATTCATCTGCACGCCAGCGCACTGTAAGGTTTCCTTCCCCAGTAAGGAAATGAGCAGGCACGTGCAGACTCCGGCGGGGCCCGTGACAGGTCACGTGTTGATCTCTTCCCCCTCCGTGTACCATGGCCTGACAAAGCTGCCACCACACAAGACGGCTGAGCCCCTGGGGCCGCATCGTCTGGATCCGACGGCTGCATCAGCCTCGCAGTGTGTGGCAGGCCTATCGACCGGCCACCGGCTTAACTTCAGCCCGTGGATCATCCTGCCTGCTCTGGGCCTATTTTCACAACGGGGCCTGGAGCGGCCGCTCCATTCGCCCCTATGTTAATCCAGCCCTGGAGTGGTAGTCCCAATATCTAAAAATCACACATATTGCTCGCACAACAGCACATTTAACATAAAAAAGTTGGTTCAAATAATTTAAGACAGTATGAAATTGTAATACGATCTTAATTCATATTTTTTAATCACAGAGTGTTGCTACCAATACCTTAAAATCACATAAAATGTGCATTAGTAAAACAATGTAGCATAAAGTACAATTAGATAATTCCACTGGTTAAGCGTATCAGAGCACCATAGCAATAGAACTCTCACGGTAAAGGCAGAGAGTATGAATGAACACAGGATCCACAGCAATAGACCTCTAATGGTAAGGGCAATGAGTCGGAGCATATACAGAATCCACAGCAATAGACCTCCAACGGTAAAGGCAATGAGTATGAACATACACAGAATCCACAGCAATAGACCTCTAATGGTAAAAGCAGGGAGTCTCTCCTTTTTCAGGTCCCCCTCCCTTTATCATGTACATTTCCCCATCGCTCTTTTCAGTCCATTTCACCCCACTCTTGCTTCTCATGTTCATTTCACCCCCCTCCTCCGGCGTTTTAATTTCACCCCCCCCCCCGTTGTAATTTCATTCCCCTCCATTTCCCCCCCTTCAGTTTTAACTTCATTCCCCTCCATTTCCCCTGTTTTAATTTCATGTCACCCTCCATTTAAATTTTATTTACTTTCATCCCTCCCCAGTAAACAATTACCTGAAGCCAGTGCTTCGCTCTCCTCCACGGCTTCACGTGCATCATGGAGCGTGGGAGGAAGTGACGTTACATTACTTCCTCTAAGCGCTGCAGAGTACACGTGCGGCAGCGCCACTTGAGAGGAGGAGACAGAGTCAGAGGGGGCATGGGCAGCCTGATGTATGGTGCGCCCCTCTCTGACATCATCAGAGGGGCCCGCCGGCTGCTGCCCGCCATCTTGAAGTCTCTGCTCGGTGACCAACGGGCCCAGGTAGGCCGCATTACCTCCTCTGAGGCCTGCGGCCTAAACATAGCCACCGATGGCAGGCCTCCCCAGTCCCCACACCACAGCATGGGCCGTAATGCCCCGATTGAGGCCCTGGTCGTCCACGCCAGGCACACAGCCCCACGGCACACCCCCATGATTGATGAGGCTGTAAGAAAGAAAGCAGCAGGTGTACCTATTACAGGTAAGGGGTTTCAAGAGGTTTACGTGAAAAAGTTTGGATACGTAGATATTGGGGTAAAGTCAAAGCATAGGAGACCGGGTTAATGCGTCTTAACACCCCCGAGTTTGGTTCGCATTCGAACTCGAACTTTTCAAAAGGTTCGCATTCGAACTCGAACTTTTCAAAAGGTTCGAATTCGAACTCGAACTTTTCAAAAGGTTCGAATTCGAACTCGAACTTTTCAAAAGGTTCGAATTCGAACTCGAATACGAACTCAATACAAGTCAATGAGACTCAAAGTTCGATTTTTAGAGTGCCCTCCAAGAGGGCATATATGCTAGACATTTGCCATAAATGGTGTATGGCGGTCTGGGTAGTGCCCTGGGGGACTGGAAACAAGGACAAAAGTTTAAAACAAAACGTTTTTAAAGGGACAGTGAGTTTTCCATGAAATAAGGGTGAAAAATTCCTTCAAATATCGTGCCTAGGAGGTCCCCATAACCTGCCCGTGAAGTGGCAGATTTCTAGGATGTATAGAAACCTTTAAAAACAGAAAAAATTACGTTTCAAATGCCGGTAAATGCTTTTCCTTTAATCTATTCATAAACAACTGCTTGGGGCAGCAGCCTGTATGAAAAGACATTTTAGGATGCGCAGAAAAAGCTTAGTGATTTTTTGGCTAACTTATGGTGAAACTTATGCAGGCTTTGGATGAAAGTAATAATAGGTGCTTTAAAATTGGGCCTTTAGCGTCGGCAACAGTGCCGTCACACCGTAACCCCTCTGTGGTATTGCGGAAGAGTGCAGGGGTGGACCATGCGGTCCTATATTAAAAAGATATGAATCTGGTAAAGGCGTCAGTGCACCCAGATATTGTGCTTTTGGTGCCAGGCCAGCAAGTGCCATCATACAGTAACCCCTCTGTGGTATTGTGGAAGAGTGCAGGGGTGGACCATCCATTCGGTCCTATATTAAAAAGATATGAATCTGGTAAAGGCGTCAGTGCACCCAAATATTGTGTCTTTCATGGCAGCAAGTGCCTTCACACCGTAACCTTTTTGTGGTATTGTGCAAGAGTGCAGGGTTGGACCCTGCAGTTCAAAAAATTAAAATGATATAAATCTGGCACAGGCGTCAGTGCAGCCAAATATTGTGCCTTTCATGGCAGCAAGTGCCTTCACACCGTAACCCTTTTGTGGTATTGTGGAAGAGTTCAGTGCTGGAGGTTTTGTGAATGCAGAAGACATCCCTGATCTATTCCGTTAAGTCAGCATCAGGGGATTGATAGTAGGGATGTGCGTTTCGGAATTTCGGAATTTTCACGAAATTTCCCAATTCGTGTCTTCGGATTCGGCCAAATTTCCGAATCGGATCGGACCCGAAAACTGACAGATCCGAAAAGTTTTCCGAGCCGAAATGAAAAATTTTCGGATTTTTCGAATGGACTTGAAATGTGTCAAATCAAAATTTATTTTTGCTCTATTCATGATTTCGGTTCCATTTCGGTAATTCTGGACATCGTATATTTAACTATTATCGGTTAGGTTAGACCGCTGATTCTGTAAATTTTGTATTTGTAAATGCGCATCACTTGTTTCTTGTGGCATTCGGGTCAGTTTAGCGTTTTTTAAATCGTTTTGTTCATTTTTTTGTTCCTTGGCTTTCATACCATTTTAATATGATTAAATAAAGTTGTGAAATGTATATTCATAAGAAAAAAAGGATCTTTATTTAATAAAAAAAAAACACGATAGAGTCGCCAGAATTATCGTATCGACAGAATGAATTATCGGATCCGAAAAACAAACCAAAAATTATAAAAAAATATATAAAGTATAAAAAAAGTAAACCATAGTAGTTTACGTCAAAACGAATAGCGTTAGACACTTTGAAACGAGAACAGACGTTCTGAAAAAACGAAAATTTACGAAATCACGAAAAGGCGATACAAAAAACGAGCAAAGTGACCCGAAAACACGAAAAATGGTCGATATTCCGAAAAAAAAATGTACACGAAAAACGAGCCGAACCGAACCGAAACGAAACAGAAATCGGTCGAGACGAGCCGAATCTAAAATTTTAAACATCCGAACAAATCGAACTGAATCGAACCGAAAAAAAATAAAAAAATAAAATAAATTTGCCCAATCAGGACTCTGAGCCATGATTGGCATAGTCTTGAACCTGTCTTGCACCTGACCTGTGGTCAGGTGCAAGGCTGTAGCCAATTACAAGCTTCAGGCCAGTGGGAAAGTGCATTGTGGTCCATTGTGGTGCATTGTGGGCGAACACGCGACGAACATGCAGAAATGTTCGTAGTTCGCGAACAGGCGATGCGAATTCCGAACTGATCGAACCGAACAGCTCATCCCTACTTATAAGGGCCAATAAACCTGGGAGCCATCTTCATGGATGGCACCAAGAATTTGATGTTTCGGGTCGACAGCCATACCTTGTCCCCATCCGTATAAACCGGTGCAGGACCTCTACGTCTGTCAGCTTTTATTTTTTGCTTTTGGATATTGACCTCCATGATTTCCTTAACCCTCTCCCAGGTCTCTTTTAGGTTATTCAGATGTTCGTCCAAGTCTGGCAACGCAGTGCCTTGTAATATGGAGGGAAGCATGGGAGGATCATAACCATAAACCGTATGGAACGGTGAGTGACCTGTGGATACACTCACTGAGTTGTTTAGTGCAACCTCTGCCCAGGGTAACAGGTCTGCCCATTCCCTTTGCTTTTCGGAGACAAAACACCACAAATATTGTTCGACACTCTGGTTGGCTCTCTGCGGCCCCATTTGTCTGTGGGTGATAAGCCGAGGAGAAACTCAACGTGATACCGAGGTTGTCACAAAACCCTCGCCAGAAACGAGAAACGAATTGGGTTCCTCTGTCGGATACTATTCCCAGAGGAACCCCATGAAGTCTGACAATATTTTGCACAAATACTGGCACCAGCTCAATAGCTGAAGGGAGCTTGACCAGAGGCACGAAGTGCACCATCTTCGAGAATCTGTCTACCACCATAAGGATCACCGTATGACCCGGAGACACAGGTAGATCAGTAATAAAGTCCATAGAGAGGTGGGACCAAGGTCTCTCAGGCACCGGCAACAGCTGCAATAGACCTATAGGTAAGGACCAGGGATTTTTGCTTCTACAGCACACTTCACATGTGGCTATGTAGTCCTTAATATCCCTTCGCATACCTGCCCACCAGAATGTTTTTCAATAGCGGCTAGAGTCTTAGTTATCCCCATATGTCCATAAGGCTTGGAGTCATGGTATATCATCATCATTTGTTTTCTCTCCTCAGGTACAAAGACCTTACCAGGAGGTTTCTCAAAAGGAGCAACACCTTGAACAGCTTGAATTCTCTCCAACAATGGAGATGACACAAAACTGTTGTACCCAATATCCTTTTGTGAGGTATGATGGGACTATGGTCAAATGTATGCTGTTCATATGACTTGAATTGCCTGGACAAGGCATCAGCCTTCGTGTTTTTTTTCCACACAGGATGGGATGTCAACAGGAAATTGAAACTGGACTAGGACTAGTCTGCCATCTAGTGTCCAGATGTGATTCCTGCACAAACAGTACCAAGTTTCACAAAATGGCTGCTGCTGTATGACCAGGGCATGCTATATTAACCAACTAAGAAGCAAAAGTGCTCTTTAAAGATATCAATCTACTGTGAACCCTAGGAGTACCCTAACTGTATCCTCGGTGCTCCAAAGGCTACCATTCCAGCTCGGAGAAATTCAAGAACCTGCTATGTGTCTTCCCAGTATTGGCAGCCTGTGAGTGGTTAAGATTATACTCCATGAATACATTGTATTCAATTTTAATTCTATTTTATTTTATTTATGTCCATTTTGCATTGCATTATTATATTTATTTTGTTAGGGTGATACCCCTATTATATTTTTATTTTATTTTATTGTTGATAGCGTATATTGTCACAAGGACCACCGGGCCTGCCTGGAATTCAAACGTTTTGCGTCTCCCATGTAAATAAGATTCTTATGATCTGTTATTATTCTCACGGAATCTTTCGTACCTTCCAGCAAATAGCGCCATTCCTTGAGGGCTGCTATGACTGCTAGTAATTCTCTGTTTCCTATGTCATAATTTCTCTCTGCAGGTGTAATTTTCCTGGAGAAAAACCCACAAGGGTGTACAGGTCCCTCAGGACTCTCTGAGACAGAACTGCACCAATTCTTATCTCAGACGCATCAACCTCAAGTTGAAATGGCAAGCCTGGCTCTGGATGCCGTAGGATAGGTGCCGTGACAAATGCCTGCTTGAGTGACTCAAATGCCTGCAGAGCTTGGTCACTCCAGACCTGATTTTGGGCACCCTTCTTAGTCATGGCAGTGATCGGAGAGACAACGGAAGAGAAACCCTTAATAAACCTCCTATAGTAGCTCGTAAAACCAACAAATCTCTGTATAGCTTTTAAGCCCTGAGGTAGTGGCCATTCTTTGATGGCAGACAACTTTTTTGGGTCCATCTCAAACTCTTCAGGTGTAATGATGTAACCCAGAAAATGAACTGAAGTTATGTCGAACAGACATTTCTCTAACTTGCAGTATAACTTATTCTCCAACAACCTTTGCAACACGGTCCGCACCTGGACATGGTATGTCTCAACATCTGGAGAATAAATCAAGATATCATCAAGATACACGATTACGAAGACTTGCAAAAGATCTCGCAGGACATCATTTATAAAGTCTTGGAAGTGTCGTAGAAATTAATCTACTATCAATTCCCTAATGTAGTTTGATCCGCTGTACTTACAAGCAGCTCTCTGCTAACCCTGGCATACTTATCTGAATGCACGCAGCATGGAGACCCAGAGACTCTGCTGTGGTCTATTGCATCCTCACCCAGAAAAAGCCATACACAGACACACATGTTGTTTCTAGCTGGAGTTCCTCTGGCCAAGGGTCCAGTCTCAAGTCTCAAGTGTCCTTGTGGCTCCTCCTCAGCTTAATTTATTAGACAAATAGCACACGCCCAGTGGCCACTGACTGTACAACAGAAAACGAGTTTGTCCAGTAATTACATTTACATATCAAAAGGACAGAGGAGTAGAATGACGGACCGGCCCCCTGTACACACCTCATCCCTGAGTCATCTCCATGGTCCCCGTCAGCCATGTTTGTCCGCCGCTGGCTTGGATTTAAAACCACATTCAAATCCAACACAGGGAGACAGATGACAACTTATAAAAACACACACATCCTAGAGTATAATGTCCACATAATAAAATTTCCACAACAGAAGACTGCTGGCGCATTGCACAAGCCAAATGGCATAACCAGATATTCATAATGGCCGCTCCTGGTGTTAAAAGTGGTTTCCATTCATGGTCTTGTTTGACCCTTACCAAGTTGTATGCGCCGCGAAGGTCCAATTTGGTGTATATCTTGGCAGCTCTCAAACGGTCAAATAACTCTGATATAAGTGGGATGGGATAGGCATTACGTATAGTGATTCTGTTTAACCAAGGTCTTGAATCCCCTTCCTTTTTTGATACGAAAAAGAATCCTGCTCCCGCAGGAAAGGAAGAACAACGGATGAACCCTTTGGCTAGGTTCTCCTTCATATACTCCTCCATGATATCGTTCTCTTTTTCTGACAGCGGATAGACATGACCCCGAGGAGGCATGGTACCTGGCAATAAGTCTATAGCACAATCATACGGCCTATGTGGTGGTAGGATCTCAGATTTCCCTTTATCAAACACCTCCTTAAGATCTTTGTACCATTTGGGAACTTCTGTGGAGAGTGGAGGAGCAGTGGCTACGTTCAGACTGCCCACCATAGTACTCATACCCAGACATTTTAGACCAACACTTAGATCCCCAGGATGCCAACTCTCCTATAGACCAGTTGACAATCAGATTGTGCATAGCCAACTAAGGATACCCTAACACGATGGGTACCGTGGGTGATTTGATAATTTGGAACTCGATTTTTTCTTTATGCAGGACCCCAGTACAAAAAGAGACAGGCACGGTATCGTGTGTACAGTGAGGTCTTAACAGTTTCCTGCCATCGATACTTTCGATAAGGAGAGGTACTTCTCTCTCCACCAGAGGCACTTGGTGAATAGCAGTGAAACCAGAGTCTATCAGTGGTTCTGTGTTTAACCGGATTTTCTCCCAGGCTATGGACACAGGCACCACAACACGAGATTTTTTCTTTCTCTTCTTACTAGACACGAGACACACAGTAGTAGTACCCAGAACCTGTCTCTCAAGGGATTCTAGGCTTGCTCGTTTCCTGACACATTAGATCTTTTTCATCGCTTGGGGCATTGTAAATGGAAATGCCCTCTGTCAGCACAATAGAGTCATAGCCCCTCTCGGAGGCAATATTGTCTCTCCTCTCCTGTTATAACAGAGCGACCTAGTATCATAGGCTCTGGTTCAGTGGGTACAGGCCTAGGAGGAGAGACAGCGTGAGCAGACCTAGGAATAGAACAGGCCCCCTGAGACGGTTTATGAACCTTGCTATGACCAGCCCTCCTGTCACGCTTTAGATCATCGAGAGCAATACAATAATCCACCAGATCCTCTAGCTCCTCAGGTAATACTATAGGTGCTAGTTCATGCATTATATTCTCTGAAATTCCCTCGAGAAACGCGGTAACAAGCACATCATTCGGCCAAGACAGTTCTGCTGCTACTGGTTTAAAATCTATTGCATATTCTGCAACTCGGCGGTTGCCCTGGGATATACGCCATAGTGCCCTAGCCAAGGGCGGACTGAGCCATCGGGCACTCTGGCGCCACCTGAGGGCCCCGATGGGAGGGGGGCCCGGATTGGTCCTGCGGTCCAGGCAGGCACCATATCTCCCATTTGATGGGGCAGCGTGTGGGATCAATCTCCCACACGCTGCTCCGGAAGTAAAGGCTCTGCGAGGGGGTGTGGAGGAGGGAGAAGAAGCTGCCAGACCAGCAGCTCACATGGGGAGATGCTGGCTCCGCCCCTTCCCCCTCCACTGCCACTAAATGAAGAGCCTCCCCTGCTGTGCTGGATGTCTCCAGCACATGTAGGGAGTGGGAGTCAACGCAAACCAGCCAGGAGACAGACCAGGAAGGATCCTAACCTGTGAGTATGTAACAGGTGTGTGTGTGAGTAGTGTTTGAGCAGTGTGTGTGTGTTTGAGCAGTGTGTGTGTTTGAGCAGTGTGTGTGTTTGAGCAGTGTGTGTGTTTGAGCAGTGTGTGTGTTTGAGCAGTGTGTGTGTTTGAGCAGTGTGTGTGTTTGAGCTGTGTGTGTGTTTGAGCTGTGTGTGTGTGTTTGAGCAGTGTGTGTGCGAGCAGTATGTGTTTGAGCAGTGTGTGTGTGAGCAGTGTGTGTGTGTGAGCAGTGTGTGTGAGCAGTGTGTGTGTGAGCAGAGTGTGTGTGTTTGAGCAGTGTGTGTGCGTTTGAGCAGAGTGTGTGAGCAGTGTGTGTGCGTTTGAGCAGTGTGTTTGAGCAGTGTGTGTTTGAGCAGAGTGTATGTGAGCAGTGTGAGAGCAGTGTGAGCAATGTGGATGAGAGCAGTGTGTGTGAGAGCAATGTGGAACAGTGTGTGAGAGCAGTGTGTGGGAGAGCAGTGTGTGAGAGCAGTGTGTGTGAGAGCAATGTGTGAGCAATGTGTGTGAGAGCAGTGTGTGAGCAGTGTGTGTGAGAGCAGTGTGTGAGAGCAGTGTGTGAGAGCGGTGTGTGAGAGCAGTGTGTAAGAGCAGTGTAAGAGCAGTGTGAGAGCAGTGTGAGAACAGTGTGTGAGAGCAGTGTGTGTGAGCAGTGTGTGTGAGAGCAGTGTGTGTGAGCAGTGTGTGTGAGAGCAGTGTGTGAGAGCTGTTTGTGAGAGCACTGTGAGCAGCGTGAGAGCAGTGTAGGTGAGCAGTGTGAGTGAGCAGTGTGTGAGAGCAGTGTGTGAGCGCAGTGTGTGAGAACAGTGTGTGAGCAGTGTGTGAGAGCAGTGTGTGTGAGAGCTGTTTGTGAGGGCAGTGTGAGTGAGAGCAGTGTGAGCAGTGTGAGAGCAGTGTGTGAGGGCAGTTTGTGTGAGCAGTGTGTGTGAGGGCAGTTTGTGTGAGCACAGTTTGTGTGAGAGCAGTGTGTGAGCAGTGTGTGTGAGAGCCGTGTGTGCGTGAGAGCCGTGTGTGCGTGAGAGCCGTGTGTGCGTGAGAGCCGTGTGTGCGAGAGAGCCGTGTGTGCGAGAGAGCCGTGTGTGCGAGAGAGCCGTGTGGGTGCGAGAGAGCCGTGTGTCGTGAGAGCCGTGTGTGGTGCGTGAGAGCCGTGTGTGCGAGAGAGCGTTGTGTGTGAGAGCTGTGTGTGCGAGAGAGCCGTGGTGTGCGAGAGAGCCGTGTGTGCGTGAGAAGCAGTGTGTGCGTGAGAAGCAGTGTGCGTGAGAGCAGAGTGTGAGAGAGTGTGTGAGAGCAGTTGGTGAGAGCAGTGTGTGGAGAGCAGTGTGTGTGAGAGCAGTTGTGTAGCGAGAACAGTGTGTGAGAGCTGTGTGGTGTGTGAGAGCAGTGTGTGAGAGCAGTTGTGAGAGCAGTGTGTGTGAGAGCAGTGTGTGTGAGAGCAGTGTGTGAGAACAGTGTGTGTGAGAACAGTGTGTGTGAGAGCAGTGTGTGTGAGAGCAGTGTGTGTGAGAGCAGTGTGTGTGAGAGCAGTGTGTGAGAGCAGTGTGTGTGTGAGAGCAGTGTGTGTGAGAGCAGTGGAGTGAGCGAGAACAGTGTGTGAGAGCTGTGTGTGTGTGTGTGAGAGCAGTGTGTGTGAGAGCAGTGTGTGTGAGAACAGTGTGTGTGAGAACAGTGTGTGTGAGAGCAGTGTGTGTGAGAGCAGTGTGTGAGAGCAGTGTGTGAGAACAGTGTGTGTGAGAGCAGTGTGTGTGAGAGCAGTGTGTGGAGAGCAGTGTGTGAGAGAGCAGTGTGTGAGAGCAGTGTGTGTGAGAGCAGTGTGTGAGAGCAGTGTGTGTGAGAGCAGTGTGTGTGAGAACAGTGTGTGTGAGAACAGTGTGTGTGAGAGCAGTGTGTGTGAGAGCAGTGTGTGAGAGAGCAGTGTGTGAGAGCAGTGTGTGTGTGAGAGCAGTGTGAGAGCAGTGTGTGTGAGAGGAGTGTGTGAGAGCAGAGTGTGTGAGAGCAGAGTGTGTGAGAGCAGAGTGTGTGAGAGCAGAGTGCGTGAGAGCCGTGTGTGCGTGAGAGCCGTGTGTGCGTGAGAGCAGTGTGCGTGAGAGCAGTGTGCGTGAGAACAGTGTGCGTGAGAGCAGAGTGCGTGAGAGCAGAGTGCGTGAGAGCAGAGTGTGTGAGAGCAGAGTGTGTGAGAGCAGTGTGTGTGAGAGCAGTGTGTGTGAGAGCAGTGTGTGAGCGAGAACAGTGTGTGAGAGCTGTGTGTGTGTGTGTGAGAGCAGTGTGTGTGAGAGCAGTGTGTGTGAGAGCAGTGTGTGTGAGAACAGTGTGTGTGAGAGCAGTGTGTGTGAGAGCAGTGTGTGAGAGAGCAGTGTGTGAGAACAGTGTGTGTGAGAGCAGTGTGTGTGAGAGCAGTGTGTGTGTGAGAGCAGTGTGTGAGAGAGCAGTGTGTGAGAGCAGTGTGTGTGAGAACAGTGTGTGTGAGAACAGTGTGTGTGAGAGCAGAGTGTGTGAGAGCAGAGTGTGTGAGAGCAGTGTGTGAGAGCAGTGTGTGTGAGAGCAGTGTGTGTGAGAGCAGTGTGTGAGCGAGAACAGTGTGTGAGAGCTGTGTGTGTGTGTGTGTGTGAGAGCAGTGTGTGTGAGAGCAGTGTGTGTGAGAACAGTGTGTGTGAGAACAGTGTGTGTGAGAGCAGTGTGTGTGAGAGCAGTGTGTGTGAGAGCAGTGTGTGAGAGCAGTGTGTGAGAGCAGTGTGTGTGAGAACAGTGTGTGTGAGAACAGTGTGTGTGAGAGCAGTGTGTGTGAGAGCAGTGTGTGAGAGAGCAGTGTGTGAGAGCAGTGTGTGTGAGAGCAGTGTGAGAGCAGTGTGTGTGTGAGAGCAGTGTGTGTGAGAACAGTGTGTGTGAGAACAGTGTGTGTGAGAGCAGTGTGTGTGTGAGAGAGCAGTGTGTGAGAGCAGTGTGTGTGAGAGCAGTGTGAGAGCAGTGTGTGTGAGAGGAGTGTGTGAGAGCAGTGTGTGTGAGAGCAGAGTGTGTGAGAGCAGAGTGTGTGAGAGCAGAGTGTGTGAGAGCAGAGTGTGTGAGAGCAGAGTGTGTGAGAGCAGAGTGTGTGAGAGCAGTGTGTGTGAGAGCAGAGTGTGTGAGAGCAGTGTGTGTGAGAGCAGTGTGTGTGAGAGCAGTGTGTGTGAAAGCACACCTGGGACCTTTTCCCAACCCATACCCTTAATATAAAGATAGACACAACACGTTCTTAACTGGAAAGGGCATGGGCCACAGCTTTATTAAATATATACAACATGTATTCCTGCAGTGCTTTCCCCATCCTCTGCCCTATTAACCAAACCAAGAGGTCGTCACCCCGCCTGTTTTGGAAATGAATCTACTATCAATTCCCTAATGTAGTTTGATCCGCTGTACTTACAAGCAGCTCTGCGCTATCCCTGGCATATGTACCTGAACCCGCGCAGTAAAGAGACACAGACACCATCACGTTGTTTCTACCTGGCGTTCATCTGACCACGTGAGCCAAGAGCCAAGTCCCAAGTGTGCTCAGTCCCAAGTGAGCTCCTGGTCAGATTCATTTATTACACAAATCGGACAACGCCCAGTGGCCACTGACTATACAACAGAAAAACAAGTTTGTCCAGTAAATACATTTACATATCAAAAGGACAGAGGTGTGGACTAGAATGACGGACCGGCCCCCTGTACACACCTTATCCCTACAGTATAATGTACGCCGCTGGCTTGGATTTAAAACCACATTCAAATCCAACACAGGGAGACAGATGACAACTTATAAAAACACACACATCCTAGACTATAATGTCCACATAATAAAATTTCCACAACACGCCTGACCGAGATCAAGCGGGGCTCGTCTCACCAAGGCCTCACCCGAAGGCGGCTTATCCAGTTGAAAGCACCGCTGTCCAGGAATCATGCCAATCCAAAGCTGTGACATGAATTAGACGAACTTCAACAGGGTGGGCAGGCGGTTATCTCCTTGATGCACACACAGTTGACGCTGGCAGGGAACAAATAGACAGAACACACCACCACAGATCCATATATAGGTAAGCGAAACAATGTTGCACACATATGACCAATAGCTCCACATTTCCTTTTCTGACCATCCGGCACAGGCCATCAGTCATGATCCCTTCCTTAAAGGTCCAGGGGATTCTTGAATGATTAAACCTGGGACCTTTTCCCAACCCATACCCTTAATATAAAGAAAGACACAACATGTTCTTAACTGGAAAGGGCATGGGCCACAGCTTTATTAAATATATACAACATTTAATCCTGCAGTGCTTTCCCCATCCTCTGCCCTATTACCCATGTAATAGGCAGTTTCACCGATAACCAAACCAAGAGCTCGTCACCCCACCTGTCCGAGATCAAGCGGGGCTCGTCTCACCAAGGCCTCACCCAAAGGCGGCTTATCCAGTTGAAAGCACCGCTGTCCAGGAATCACGCCAACGCCAGGGGCACCATATCCTCCTAATGACTGCCCCTGCGCCCCCCCCGCAGACAGCGCCTCCTCAATCCCCGACATCAAGCTGGTCAAAAATATACCTAAGCCAATGTCCGTCAAATGGACTCCATTTCCACGAATCACATTCCGATTGTCGCCTTCCAATTCCATGTGCCAGATTGAAAACCCCCCAACTGACTAACAAATTTTGAAATTTCCCAATTAACTCTCTTCCTAGCTTTATCAATAGCCCGCGGCGCCTCAATCACCTCCCAACGAGGGCGAGAGATAATGTCGGACCAAACTAGAGACAATCCCCCAAAAATAGCAAAGCAGCGGGCCAGATCCAGCTTCATAGCCCGAATCAGATCCACCGAACGAAGCGTCCCCAAGTCATTACCCCCAGCATGAACAACCAAAATAACATCCCTGGGAACCCTCCCAGCCAAAACATCACATTCCTTCGACACCTGAGTCCCAGCGCAAACCCCGGATTCCCAACAAGCGTATCTCCGCTACCTCCGCCGGGAAACCAAGATTTCTGCCATGCAGCCGTTGCTCAGCCCGCATGGCCGCCCACTGCACGAAGGAATGACCCAATATCCAGAACATCCTTGGGGAAGTACCTGAAATCATAAAAGGTTAGGACGAACATAAGAGCGAAAGCGATCCGATCGCCACCTACCCAGCTGACGAATCATGACGTCCGATGCGCCAGCACCCGCAGCCACGGTCGCTGCACCTATACGAAATGAATGGGAGGCAAACAACCCTGGTTCATAACCCAAAACCTGAATGCACCGCTTAAAAACTGCCAAAAATTGGTACCTAGTCAAAGGAACCCCATTAAGGTGAATCAAAAAGGAGTCAGCAAAATCCGGACGAACCGCCAAATACTCCCGCGTGAGGCCCAAAGGACACCCGATCCCCCAAATAGCATTCAAAGTAATAAGAACGCCCCTACTCAACTGGTCCGTCTTGGACCTGGCAATCAAAAACCTTACCTGATCGGCTGACACAGAAATGTGTGCCAAGCGCAAGGCAGAATGCACCCTAAAGTTGGGAGCAACCAGCTCACCCACCCTCAGGGCACCATAAAAGGCAAAGGCAAAAGTCACTCTAAACAATCGCGCCTCAAAAACATCACGACAAACGCTGAGTAAAACATCCAACAGTTCCAAAAAAATGGGGCCAGAAACTGGGCGCCAAACATCAGGCACAGCAGTCCGCCGCCAACCCGAAACAATCCTTCGATGCAGGAAATCCCGACCAACATCCTCCCAACCAACCGCCTTGCACAAAAACGAAAGGGCAGTCAGAACTCTGGCCGCGCCCGAACCAGAACCCCCTTGTTCCCGGAGGGAACTGAAATAAATCAAGGTTGCCCACCTACGATCCTCCGCAGTATGCCAACCCCGTTCCCCCCGTCAGACCTGAGAATATGCAGTCCACATCGCTCCCGACAAAGAGTCCTCCTACAAAATCCTCAGCCCGGCGAAGCGAGGGTCCAGAGCCACAGAGCAAAGGGTGTCGCATTCCTTGCTGCTCCCGGAGCCACCTGCTAAAAACGGTCCCACTGGAACTGGGAGAGAGCATCAGCAATCACGTTCTGAACACCCGGCACATTATTATTATTATTATTCTTTATTTATAAAGCGCCAGCATATTCCGCAGCGCTGTACAATAAGCACAGTATAGACAGGGTTACAATACATTGAACAACATTTGACAAACAGTACAGGAGGAGATGAGGGCCCTATTCCCGTAGGAACTCACAATCTGGGAGGGTTGGGGTTGGAAACAGGAGGAGAGGACTGTAAGGTGAGAGTGGTTGATGGTTGCATCAGTGAGTTGGGTGGTAGGCTTCCCTAAATAGGAACGTTTTAAGGGAGCGTTTGAAGGAAGAGAAGTTAGGGGAAAGTCTGACAGTACGAGGGAGAGCGTTCCAGAGAGTGGGGGCTGCGCGTGAGAAATCCTGCAGTCTATCATGGGAAGAGGTGATGCGGGGAGAAGCTAGTCGCAGGTCACTGTTTGACCTTAGGGAGCGGGCCGGGGTGTATTTGGTGATTAGTGAGGACAGGTAGTGGGGAGCTGAGTTAGTGAGGGTTTTGTAGGTAAGGATAAGGATTTTGAACTTAATTCTGCAGTGGATGGGGAGCCAGTGAAGGGACTCGCAGAGGGGAGCAGCAGAGACAGAGCGGTGGGTGAGGTGAATTAGCCTGGCGTGGCGTTCAGGATGGATTGTAGGGGGAGAGGCGGGACAGAGGGAGGCCAGATAAGAGATTATTGCAATAGTCAAGTCGGGAGATTACCAGGGCGTGTATGAGTTGTTTTGTGGTGACAGCGGTAAGAAATGGCCGAATTCTGGAAATATTACGCAGTTGGTATCGGCAGGAGGAGGAAAGAGACTTGATGTGGGGGATGAAGGAAAGAGCAGAGTCAAGTGTAACTCCAAGACAGCGAACTTGGTTTGATGGGGAGATGGTGATACCCTCCACCGTGATAGAGAAGTCAGGAGGTGGGGAGGCATTGTAGGGAGGAATAAGTAGGAGTTCAGTCTTTGACATGTTGATCTTTAGGTGGTGGGAGGCCATCCAGGAGGAGATGCCAGATAAACAGTCACTGACTTTTGAAAGGACAGGGGGAGAGAGATCAGGGGTAGAGAGGTAGATCTGAGGGTCATCAGCGTAGAGGTGGTAATTAAAGCCAAAGCTGTTGATGATTTTGCCCAGGGAGGAGGTGTAGATGGAAAAGAGCAGAGGACCAAGGACAGAGCCTTGAGGTACACCAACAGATAGAGGCAATGAGGAGGAGGAGTTACCAGCAAAGGACACACAGAAGGACCTGTTGGATAAATAGGAGTCGAGCCCATGCCGAGTCCGCAACCATACGTTCCGCTCGTGGCAGCGCAGTATCAGGTGACGCAAAAGAGCAAAGACGGGAGGGGAACTGGACGACGAACGATTTACCACCTGCACCACACCCAGGTTGTCCGTCCAGAACACCACCCGCCTATTAGCCAGACGCTCCTCCCACAGCTCCAGGGCCACAATCAAAAGGAAAAAGTTCCAGAAATGTGCGATTCCTCACCAACTCAGACGCCGCCCATTGCGGGGGCCACGCTTCGGCACACCAAGCGCCCTGGAAGTACACGCCAAAGCCATGAACCCCAGACACATCGGCAAAAAGCTCGAGGGACCGATTGTCCACGTCAGCCCATTGTAACGCAGCAAGAAGGATTGCCACACCACAAGGTCCGCCTTCAAAGAACTAGTGATGCGAACAAAATGGTGAGGTGCGCGTACCCCGGCGGTAGCAAGAGATAACATGCAGCAAAAAGCCCGGCCCATTGGCATCACCCGGCACGCAAATGTCAGGTGACCCAATAAAGATTGAATATCGGAAAGCCGCATCTCCGCAACTCCTTGCGCCCTCCCCACCAAACGCAACAAGGTTTGAATTTTCTCAACCGGCAAACGGAAAAACACAGAGGACGGTATCGATCTCAATGTCCAAAAAGGCAAGCGATTGAATTGGGCCCTCCATCATATCCTCGGCCAAAGACACACCGAATTCCTCGGCAACCTCCTGAAAAATCTGCAGCAGCGCGGTGCAGTCGCCGGAATCTACCAGTCCCACAAACAGGAACTCATCCAAATAATGGACCACCAAATTCCGTCCAGCGCGCCGACACACCACCCAGTGCAAAAAGGAAGAGAACAACTCAAAATAGTAGCAAGAAATCGAGCAGCCCATCGGAAGACAACGGTCGTAGTAGAAACCTCCACGAAAGGAGCACCTCAGCAAATGATAGCAGTCCGGTCAAATCGGTAACAACCGAAACGCCGACTCTATGTCCGCTTTCGCCAATAAACAACCAGGACCAGCCTCCCGCACAATCTGCAATGCCTCGTCGAAAGAAGAATATCGCACGCGATATCCCTCTTAACCAATACCGTCATTAACAGAAAGACTGGCCGGGTAGGAAAGATGGTGGATCATGCGGAACTTACCCTCCTCCCTCTTGGGCACAATGCCCAATGGAGACACCCAAAGATTGGAAAAGAGGTGCTCCGCAAAAGGACCCACCATCCGACCCAGCCGAACCTCCTTAGCCAACTTGTCCGCCACAACCTCGCCTTGCTGACGCGCAGAAATTAAATTTTGGGAAAATTGAGGAAAGTCAGACGGCACATGCGGAATAACAAAACCTTCATGAAAACCATCAAATAACAACGCAGCGCATCGCCTATTGGGGTACCTGTCTAGCCAAGGAACCATAACCCGAACTATAACCGGGGTGATCCCTTCTATCAGACTTTCCCCGACCTGGAGCCCTAAAGGTCGAGTCATGTCCCTTTCTAAAACATCAAAATGCCGGGTGGGAGCCCCCACAGGAAGAACATTCATGCTTGAACCTGCAATTTGAGGACCAACGGTAATGGGACTCATTAAAGAGCCAGCACCACCCCTTTCCTGTTCCTGCTAGCACTCCTGGGGCTCTGGGCACCGCGGATGCAGGAAAGGGTGACGCCACAGGGCGGTTCGGTGTCATGAGTAACAACCACAGATTGGTGTCCTGTAAGTCAAAACCGAGCCCGGGCCGCACCGCCATCTTCTGACAGAACTGTTGGTCGTACCTAAACCAACAAAGGCCCCCATAAATATTGTACGCCCCCCATATTAAATCCAAATATGAAAACAAAGCCATGCCACGCTCCGGAAATCACTCGCACAAAATCGCGCTATAAGCCAAAAACCCCTGAAGCCAATTGCCAAATGTCTGTGGCAACGACTTCACTTTTTCCCTATCCTTGTCCCCCAGTAAAGGATCAATACGTTTAGGACGATCAACCATCTCCCTATCCGGAGAAACCAAAGTGAGCACGTCTACGTACTCCCCCCTTCCAAATCTTCTCCCGCACTTCAGCAGAGACATTCAGGCCCAGAGGAGACAAATCACATGCCCCATAAGAGCGCACCTCAGCACCAGGCACCGGAATCCCACTAACGAGTGGTGCAGGAACGCTCAAAGCAGCTGGGGCCGAAACCCCCACCGCGGCAGAAACAGGGGCATTCACTGCCATCAGTAGCGCTGCGCCAATCAGAGTAGGGGCCTGAACAGGAGCTGAGGCAAGCGTAAGACCCCCTGAATGAGCATTAGCCGGGACCCCCAATGCAGCCGAACTAGACGCGACAGCAGGCGCCGGCACCGTGCCACCAGCAACATTAAGCCCAGCAGGGGACCTTGACGCAGACGCATGTGACGCAGCAAACGACCCATCCTGCCACTGTCTGAGAGCTGCAACCAGGTCTTCCATAAACACCGTTGTTAACCCATCGAATCTACCTGATGCAGCATTGGCCAAAAGACCCCCCGAGCCAGCAACAGCACCACGAAGGTCAGACTCACGTGCTGCCAGAAGGGACGATCTTCCTGGAGCCACCGGGACAGCAGGAACAAGCCGATCCGGCGATGGGTGCCCTGGAACCACATGGCCAGATAACCTCTGCACATTCAGCATACCCCCGGACCTGGACTCCGAGCCACTCACAGCAGGAGAGCGCCGATTACGTTCCCCACGAGCCACAGAACGACCTCCAGAAATGGATAATAATGGCGCCGGTTGAACCACAGCTGCCTCTGTCGAATCCACAGCTGCAGCACCCGACAAAATTGCCCTTCTCCTTGAATTTTCATCAAGAGCATAGGCACCGCCATCTTGTGGGCGTGTCCATCGCGCTGCCCGTGACGTCGCAGGCCTGCGACGAGCAGGAGGGGGCCTGGGAGCGGACGCTGACGCTCGCGACATTCTCCTTCCGGCCACCGGAAGTGCAGCATCGCCACGAGGGCTCCTGGAACGTGGCATCCGCCGGCCATCTTCACGGGTACGGGGGGGGGGGGTGAAATCACGTCACTCGCCAGCAGCCGGGTCCGAACCATCAGTCTGCCGAATGTCGAGTATATTACACAAAGGAATTTTAAAATGGATGCCTGTAGCCATTTTGTTTTTAAAGACAGTTTTTTTTCTTTTCAATTATCTCTAAGTTTAGAAATGAACGAGATTTTTTTTTTACAGAGTTCATTCCTGGGTGAAGTTTTTTATATTTTTTTTAAGAAGTGCCAGACATGAAGGAACCTAGAATGTATTTGTGTGATAAGGCTAGAGTTAAGTGCTAAGACGTGTCATAATTAAATTTATTGGTCTGTCTTACGTTTTTAAAACAAAAGATATTTTGTCTTTTGGGTATAGGAATAAGAGTTAATATCTCTAATATAGATTTATATTCACAAAATATATGTTTATAATCAAGGTATATTTTATTATATTTACAGTAGGAAATATATACTCCAATAAATATTGTAGAAAGTATATAATTGGTAAATAATAAAAATTACTAAAGAATAGATTCTGTTGAGTTAACCAGAAAAGAATTCAGCTGATAGGACTCTGAGTAACCAAAAGGGAGTGAGGATATAAATCAGAGATGATAGGTAGAGACAGTGTCTATACACTGGGAGAAGAGAAGGTCTTTGATCTTTTGACCCGAGATAAGAATATTAAAAAGAAATGGTGGAATTAATTAAGAAGTGCAATACTGCCCTCTAGAGGATAGTAAATATTAGATTTAATAATATTGCCAGTGACGTCAAATTGGCTATAATAAGCGGCAGTGTTGGTTGTAAGTCAGTCGGAGATTCCAGCATTCAGACTCACACTGCAATGCATTACACATGACCCTGTGAGAGTCCAAGATTCCAACACTCAGACTCACACCACCATGCAGGCAGATCCCAAGACATGAGGCAATCAAGATTCTCACCAAATCTCTAACTCACATGCATTGATTATCTGATATCGATAATCTTCACACATTCCAAAAATATTACATCAGGAATTCCAAGGCAGACTTATCAACATCCAAATTGGACAGGTAATGTATGAAATTAAGGAATTAATGTAAATATATATGTTTGTAGATATTCTTGCAACGTAGACTGAGACTTCTCAGATACGGTTAGATCCAAATTCTAAGTATTTTCTATTCTGCAGATAGAAATATGAAGAAGTGGATATAAGGATTTATTCCTAAAAGAAATGTTGTAAGATTGATACCAATATATATATTGAATTTGGAAATTACTGTGATTAAAATTAATAAGCAAGGAATTATATAACTACAAAATAAAAAGCAAAAGATTAGAAGTTTAATTCTCGAGATTAGGGGAGGATTCACTAAATAAGTTTTTATTACTTATTAAATTAGCTCATCTTTTGTTGATCCATGTAGCATAGAGATATATATATATATACCTATAAAAGCTGGCTGGTTAAACATTGTTTGCTGGGAAATGCATGTTGTATTAAGCAGAAATGTTTATTAACCATTTGTGTATTAGTTACTAACTGATAAGGTAAATGATATTAATCATATATGCAGTTACTAACTGGAGAGACATATATTGTGAAGCTAGTTTTTATATGCTGATCGATTGTGGTTTATAAATTTTTGTTTATGATATGAGATTTGAAACTTTTTTGTATACGTAATAAATATATATATATTTTTTTATCCGATTATTGATTATTGTATTTTTCAAAGCAAAACACAGACAATTAAAAGAATTCAGGAGAATTTCTAAGAGATATAAACGATTGATATTTGTGTCTCGTATGGATTTCTTATGAAATAATAATCCCTGATATATTGGAGGCAACTGCTGAGATAGGTCCAGTAAGTCCAATATAGACATATTGGAGGCTTGGCTGATAAGTCCAATATATATAACGTGTTGTATTCACGTGCAGAGATTATATCCGACACAAATCTCCCCATATGCCGCACCTGAAATCAAAGGGGAAACAACCACAGCACGCCCTATGCTCACCCTCCTCCTTAGACCCGATCGCAGCTCCCGAGGCGGCGTACCAGGACCATCGACCCCTCTGACGACTGAGAACCAGCATCAGGCCCATCCACGCCACCATCTCGATTCAGTGCCCCACAAAGCCTCGCTGGACTAGGGCTCAGCCGAACTGGGGGCCTGGAAGGCTGCTCTCTCCACCATTGGCAAGGCTCCCCAGCATCCTCAGGAGACTGCTGCCGGGCTGGCACCAACGCATCCTGCAGCGGATCCTGCAGAGTTGCACCTCGAACAGCAGCATGCTCCCTCAACTGATCCAGCAGACCAGCAAGCGAAGTAGAAGCCATTTAAAACGAATCACCAACTTTCTTTCTCTCCCACAGGTAATCTTCTTGATGCACAGTTGACGCTGGCAGGGAACAAAGAGACAGAACACACCCACCACAGATGCATATATAGGTAAGCGAAACAATGTTGCACACATATGACCAATAGCTCCACATTTCCTTTTCTGACCATCCGCCCCAGGCCATCAGTCATGTTCCCCTTCCTTAAAGCTCCAGGGGATTCTGTGTGTGAGAGCGCAGTGTGTGAGAGCGCAGTGTGTGTGTGAGAGCGCAGTGTGTGAGAGCACAGTGTGAGAGCAGTGAGAGAGCAGTGAGAGAGCACAGTGTGTGAGAGCAGTGTGTACTGTGTGAGCAGTGTGTGCGTGAGCAGTGTGTGCGTGAGCAGTGTGTACGGCGTGAGAGCATTGTGTGTGAGCATAGTGTGTGTGTGTCGGTTATGCATGTTTTTCTTTTTTTGGGGGGTTAACCTTTTATGGGCATGGCACAGGGGGCCCCCAGATCTCTTATTGCCCGGGGGCCCCTTTAGTTGTCAGTCCGCCCCTGGGCCTAGCTGCCACTGTTGCCCTTCTAGCGGGGTCAAAGGGGGGGGGGAATTAGCGCCCACTAGAGAGTAGCAGAGTTGAGATCCTTAAGGACAGATAAATCTTTTTGACGTTTAAACACGGCTTGGCATATGCAGACTTCTATGCTTGAGATAGCGAGGATGAACAAAACACTGAGTAGCTACTAAGCACTAAAGGTTTTGACACCGATAGAGCACGTTCTGAAATGCAAAGTTACGTTTTCTGATAATCGGGAGCAGATCAGCGGTACCTTAAGATATTCAGCGGCAACACATACACCTCGGGGTCTGTCGTGGGTACAGTATTGAGTATATCTGATGGTGAGAGCACACTGAACATGAGCCGCATATAAACAGTACCTTATATACATGTGTGGCCGGAGAACATGAGCCCTGGGTTGGGTATAGGAACCTAAGGAGGCCACAACTTAGAAGGGACAATCCCTAGTAGTAAAGTGTAAACACCGCAGCGCAGTGGTGTATTTAGGTTTTGTGCTGCCCTAGGCCTGACTAAACTCATGCACCCCCTAATTTAAATTTGAGATGCCCCTTCCTGTGAAGGGCACACCTCTTCCTGGTTAATCCCCACCCTTCCTCTTTAAGCTCCGCCTTTTCCTCTCTTTATATTAAAAAAGTGAATACCAAGTGCATACTTGTATATTTTGTATACGATTTCAAAATCTATCTATTGAGATAAATAAAATTATGAAATGTTTAAATTCAAGCATTTTTACAAAGAACAGCCACGCATGTCAAGTATACTGGATCACAGCCGCTCTAATTGGTTGAACAATAAAATCCACAGAAACGTGCACTGCATATGAGCGTATCACAGAGCTGCACAGCAATAAAACCCACAGGAATGGGCACTGTGTGTGAGCATAGCAGAGCTACACAGCAATAAAACCCACAGAAATGTGCACTGTATGAGCATGTGACGGAACGGGGTGTCGCCGTCCGCCTGCGGGTGTGCTCCAATCTGCGTAACCCCCTTTTTATGCTGACGGCCCGACTACCGAGTTGCGACACTCGGCGTCTCGAGCGGCCGTATGGGACCTTGTGATGGTGTGAAGGGAACCCCCGTGTGAGCCCAGCCCGACCACCGAGTGACGGCACTCAGCGTCCCGAGCAGCTGGTCACTGACCTGGTTTGGAGGGTTTATTCCGTTTATAGATCGGTTCGGATCTTCCGGCGGTAGACGGGTGAATATTCGACCAGCCAGGAATATTCGGATCGTCCGGCGGCTGGTGCGGGTACACACTTCGCGGCACGGATTATTCGGATCTTCCGGCAATAGTACAGGGACGGGCATTCAACTGATCCGGATCGCGAAGCGGTCGATGCGCTCACTTACTGAACCGACTCCTCAGCAGCTGGATGAGGGGTTGTGTAGCCGATCAGAATTCAACCGCGCGGCGGTCGATGCGCCCGCGCCGAGCAGAGTCCTCGAACCTCACCGCGGCTCAGTAGTAAAAACTGTACAGGCGGCCAAGACTATTCATTCGCGCGGCGGGCGTTGCACTCACTCTGCACCCCGACTTGAACCAGCTCTGCGCCCCGAATATCGCGCGGGATCTCGGATGCGGGAGAAATGAGTAGGAAATCAGAGACATGAGGCGCTGCTGCATGAACTCAGGAACAACTCCTCTTTATTAACACAGACACATGCCTTTGTAACCTCTACCATGAGCTCCACATCTGGGAACCACCCCTGCCCGCCCCCACAGGTCTCATTGGCCACAACACTTGGGGGAGTTGCCGATGTGGGACAGGAAGAACTGAATCGGCCATTTTACCTTCCTGATTCACCCGATCAGCCACGAGGCGATGGGAAATGGCGGCAACACAACAGACAGATACGTTTCACACATGAACACTGTGTTTATAAAAAACTGCTGGTATTTTGACTGTTCTTAAGGGGATAATTGTCTGTGCAAACAGTCTCTGGCTGAGGGTGATAAGCCATTCCTCACACTCCCCCTCCCCAAAGTCCGACGCACCCGGTTGGACCCCAACGGGTCGCACCGGGGAAGTCGGTGTTCTCAGGTCCATAGTCCGTTGGGAGAGGCCTAGTCACCAGGCTTCTCCATTTGGCCCGGCGGCTGTGCCAAGCGGGGAGAGGCCACACAGGCCTGGGGTCACCACCTCGGGCAACAGGGGTCGGTGGCGGAACGGGGCACGGCCCGGGCCACCTCTGGTCACCTCTCGCACCTGGGAAAACCGAGGGCCAACTGCCTGCGGCCTAAGCGCCTGGATCAATTGCTGAGGGGAACAGTGGCTGCGTGGGGCCGTCAGGCCACAGGGTTGGGGAAATGGGCAGAGCGGACGCAGGCTCTGCCCTGGGGCCAGCGCGTCGGCCGGGCAGGGACCTCCTTGTGGGAGGGTGGCTCCTGCCATCTCCCAGGCGATCAGTGGCTGCGAGCAAAGCAGCTGGGGTGACCCTGGCTGCTCCTCAGGGTATACAGCCGGAAGTGGGCAGAGGCCAGCGGCACTCTGCCCCGTGAGCAACTCTTCTGCTAGGGAATCAGGTGCTGAGACAACTTTCGGGGGGTCGGAGAAGGACAGTGGCTGCAGGGTCACCAACTCGGAAAACCCCTGCAGCTCCTCCGGATAGTCGAGAAATGGGCAGATGCCAGCGGCACTCTGCCCCGTGGCCAGCTCTTCTGCTGGAGAGGGAAGTACCGGAACAAAGTCCAGGGGGTTGGATGGAGTAAGCGGCTGTGGACTCAACAGCTCAAAAATATCCCCTTCCTGCTCTTTGGCACAGAGGGAAAAGGATGGACAGAGGCCAGCGGCGCTCTGCCCCGTTGCTAGCTCCTCCGCTAGGGGGTTGAGTGCGGTAACAACTACCGGGGGGTCGGAGGGGAACGATGGCGGCGAGCTCAACAGCTGGTGTGAACCCGGCGGTTCCTCAGAACATTCAGACTGTGGGCAGAGGCCAGCGGCGCTCTGCCCCGTGGCCAGCTCTTCCGCTGGGTGGTGGGATACAACGCTGGTATCCAGGGAACCGGAGAACGACAGCTGCGGGGTCGCCAGCACGGAGAAATCCTGCGGCTCCTCAGGGCATTCGGCAAGTGGGCAGAGGCTAGCGGCACTCTGCCCCGTGGCCAGCTCTTCCACTGGGGGGTTAGATGCAGGTACAACTTGGGAGGGGTCGGAAAAAACAACGGCTGCGTGCCGAACAGCTGGGGTGAACCCGGCTGCTCCTCAGGGCATACCACAGGGAGTGGGCAGAGGCCAGCGGCGCTCTGCCCTGTTGCCAGCTCTTCTGCTGGGAGGACAGGTTCTTCAACCTCCAGAACCATCAAGGGCTGTACGCTCAACAGCTGGTGGGAACTCGGCGGCTCCTCAGAACATTCGGACCGTGGGCAGAGGCCAGCGGCGCTCTGCCCCGTTGCCAGCTCTTCCGCTGGACCCGCGGACACGGCCACCGTGTCTTCCGGCGGGTTTAGGAGAACAATTTCTTCTCTGGGCCACTCGGGCCCATCACACGGCCCATCCTGGTCACTTGGCACCTGCTGTGCCTCTTCAAACCGGGCCGGCTCTTCTACTGTGGTCTCGATGAGGACCCATGAGCACATCTCGGGCTCTTCCCTCTCACAGTCTCTTTCAGGGGGCAGCGCCTCCTCCCTGACTTCTTGGCGGACCTCGTCCTGCCACTCAGGTCCAGTGGGCTCCATCATGGACCCGTGGTACTGATCCAGGCTCTCTTGCAGCCTTCTCAGAAAATCACGGTCCATGTCCTCGACGGGGAATGTGGCGTCCTCGAATGTGACTCCAGGCGGGCTGTAAGTCCCTGTCCAAGGTCCGCTGGGCTGTGCGGGTTCCCCAATATAGGCTCCAGTCGAGCTGTAAGTCCCGTACGGGGTATCGCTGGGGGGTGCAGAATCCCAGGGTGAAGCTCCAGTCGAGCTGTAAACCTCATCCCACGGATCTACGGAATAAGAGTCAGGGTTAACATATTCAATCTGTGTCTCCCAGAGCGCCGCCAACCGCAGCTCGTGCTGACGCTCCTTTTCTTGCTCTTCCTCTTGCTGAGTCTCCTGGATCGCCTTTCTTATCTCGGCCTCCGTTGGGGCAGCTCCGAGCAGGGCGATCCGCTGCCGAGCTCTCCGGACGAAGGTACTTTCCGCTTCCTCAACCAGGACAGGGGTGGGGGCGGGTGGCGTCACCACCGCCGCGCGCACCCGGTCTAGTGCCTGCAACTCCTTAATTAAGGTCTTCCGGCGCTTAGAGCCCGGGGTACCTCCACGACACTCCAGCATGTCCCGCAGGGTGTCTCGGGTGTAGTAGCTATACGTGGCCATGATGAATTCTTCGGGGTGATGTTATACGTTGCAGAGAGCAATCCCACCGCTGCCACCAGTGTGACGGAACGGGGTGTCGCCGTCCGCCTGCGGGTGTGCTCCAATCTGCGTAACCCCCTTTTTATGCTGACGGCCCGACTACCGAGTTGCGACACTCGGCGTCTCGAGCGGCCGTATGGGACCTTGTGATGGTGTGAAGGGAACCCCCGTGTGAGCCCAGCCCGACCACCGAGTGACGGCACTCAGCGTCCCGAGCAGCTGGTCACTGACCTGGTTTGGAGGGTTTATTCCGTTTATAGATCGGTTCGGATCTTCCGGCGGTAGACGGGTGAATATTCGACCAGCCAGGAATATTCGGATCGTCCGGCGGCTGGTGCGGGTACACACTTCGCGGCACGGATTATTCGGATCTTCCGGCAATAGTACAGGGACGGGCATTCAACTGATCCGGATCGCGAAGCGGTCGATGCGCTCACTTACTGAACCGACTCCTCAGCAGCTGGATGAGGGGTTGTGTAGCCGATCAGAATTCAACCGCGCGGCGGTCGATGCGCCCGCGCCGAGCAGAGTCCTCGAACCTCACCGCGGCTCAGTAGTAAAAACTGTACAGGCGGCCAAGACTATTCATTCGCGCGGCGGGCGTTGCACTCACTCTGCACCCCGACTTGAACCAGCTCTGCGCCCCGAATATCGCGCGGGATCTCGGATGCGGGAGAAAATGAGTAGGAAATCAGAGACATGAGGCGCTGCTGCATGAACTCAGGAACAACTCCTCTTTATTAACACAGACACATGCCTTTGTAACCTCTACCATGAGCTCCACATCTGGGAACCACCCCTGCCCGCCCCCACAGGTCTCATTGGCCACAACACTGGGGGAGTTGCCGATGTGGGACAGGAAGAACTGAATCGGCCATTTTACCTTCCTGATTCACCCGATCAGCCACGAGGCGATGGGAAATGGCGCAACACAACAGACAGATACGTTTCACACATGAACACTGTGTTTATAAAAAACTGCTGGTATTTTGACTGTTCTTAAGGGGATAATTGTCTGTGCAAACAGTCTCTGGCTGAGGGTGATAAGCCATTCCCTCACAGAGCATATCACAGAACTGCACAGCAATAAAATTCACAGTAATGTGCAGTGTGTATGAGCGTATCCCAGAGCTCCTGCCTCCAGGGCAATAAAACTCACAGTAATATGCAGTGTGCATCACAGAATCCACAGCAATAAAACTCCCAGTAATGCAATGTTTGGTGTGTGTCAGCGTATCAGAATCCACAGCAATAACAATTCCAGCAATGCAATGTGTGGTGTGTATGAGTGCATCAGAATCCACTGCAATAAAACTCCCAGCAATGCAATGTGCGGTGTGTATGAGTGCATCAAAATCCATTGCAATAAAACTCCCAGCAATGCAATGTGCGGTGTGTATGAGTGCATCAGAATCCACTGCAATCAAACTCCCAGCAATGCAATGTGCGGTGTGTATGAGTGCATCAGAATCCACTGCAATAAAACTCCCAGCAAACCGAGTGTATATGAGCACACAGCAATTATTTATTCTATATTTACCAGCCTCCGTCCGCGGTAGGGCTGTGTGCAGAGTCAGCAGGGACTGTGTACGGACTCAGCAGGAGGTCCCTCCAGGCCACGTTAGGATCGCGGCTGTGCCTGTGCGTGGAGTCATCTTGTCAGCAGTGGGGTGCCACTGCCAGAGGGTGCACCGTGGCTTTAATTCCCTTCCCGGTGGGTATTCAGTCCAGAATAGAGTGCGAGTCAGTGTTAACGAAAGGGAGGGCAGCTGCGTACGTGCGTGTCACATGGTTCAGCTAGTCAGGCGGTACGGAGACTCACGAGGAGCCAGGCAGCTCAATGACAAATTTCTATCACTGCATTGCTGGTTAAGGAAAGATCCACTTTAAACAGCAGTAAGCAGACAGGGCTTCATATTCTGCTGATAAATTCCCCCCCCCCCTTTACCTGCCGTTTACTGTCATATTCTCTCTCTGCACACAAATCACATCCCCCTCCCCTCTCCTAGAGCTGCTGTGGGGTAGGGGAAGAGCTATGGAGGGAGGAGAGGGGGATTTTTATTCTATTCGATTTTATTCCTTATGCAAATGCCCTGCTCCGGTGTTCGTTGTTTGAGAACACAGCTCAAAGCTGACACACAGTGACAGTGGCACCTCCTAGTACCCCCTAATGACAACCCAATAATCACTGGTACCTGGGGCGGCCCACCCTCCGCCACTCCCCTAAGTACACCACTGCTCTGTGATATGCTCACACACAAGTTTGGCGAACTACCAGCAAGTACGGTGCGGTTTGAAGGCAGTGCAAATCCCCATAGAGAAGTAATGGTTAATCTATTCAGAGAACACCAAACAGCAGAGAAATGGCAGTGAAATGCCCTGATGTTCGGTGGTTTCAATCAGCAGGTTTATTCAGGCGAACCCCATAGGTTTCAATGTTAAAAATATTCCCGTTTTTATGCAATATCTAAGAAACCATTTATTATTTTAATCTGCAGTAAAAAGTCTTTATTGATTTTCTTTTTTAGTACCTTTTAGTCATTTTTCAGATTTTTTTGGCGAAACCCCCCTTTTTTTTTTTAATAGCGGTTTTTCTTTTTTCTGTAACAGAACTTTTTATTATCAATCATAGGATCTTATATGTAAATTCCAGACATTTTCGTTCAGTAGTTCTTTTGAAAACAGCAGGTCACGGGTTTGCAGTGGCAGCATTCAGCGGCCGACTCCATGCACTTTGGGGACCCTGCGGTGAATGGTGAATTCACTGCAGGTGGGGAAATTTTATTCCCCGAGGTGCAGGGAACTACAGAACACCAAAATGTTGGCGTCATTTCGGTGCTCTGTGAGTAACCCATTAAGGCCCCCAGCACACGAGCATATTTTTGGCTCATGTGCGCCCGCACTTCCCTGCGTTTTTGACGGGGAAAGCCCTCCACCGGACGTGAAAAAGCCCTCCGTCAAAAAGCTAAACGGACGCTGAAAGGATACAAAGCACGATACTCCATAGGAGGATCGCGCTTTGTACGCTGAGCGCAGAGAGTGGAAGGAACGCCCACTTTCACGGACGTTCCTTCCTCTCTCTGTTAACGCTCGTGTGCCGGGGGCCTTAGTGGTGAGGTTTTTTGCTGCCCCCTGGAAAGTGAAAGCCTAGGCCTTGCCTACCCAGGACATACTTGAAAATTAGTGAAATCTCAATGTATCCTTCCTGGTAAAATACTTTGCAAAAGTAAAAAATAAAAATAAAAAAAACATTTTTTATGGGTGGGGCCACCCAGTGCAGGCCGCTGCCCCCTGGAAAGTGCCGCCCTAGGCCTTGTTGGCCTAGGCCAAAATACACCACTGCCCCAGCGGCAAGCATGGGGTTAAACCACGAAAGCACCACACAGGCGATCTAAATCGAGCAGCAAGAGAATAGTCAAAACAAGCAGGGTCAAAAAGCAGGAGCAGGGATCGTATCCAGAAAACTGGTTGGCAACAATGAATCAATGCATACAATAGTCAGCGATGTGGGAACAGACTCCACGACTGGGCGACGAGGCAACTCCTCGCAACCTGTTTTAAAACCAGCAGCTCCTCGTGACCATGCTAGGCCCCGCCCCCTCGGACACCGCTCAGCCATTCCCCAGTGCTGGCAGCCGACCAGCTCTCGGCACAGGACCCTGCCCAGACTCCCCAGGCAGCGCAGCAGGGGCTGATGATATGACACTAACATGGATATGACCCCAGCTCTCATGGATATTGCCCCCAGCTCTCATGGATATTGCCCCCAGCTCACCTGGATTGCTGGGCTCCATGTCGCAGATCTGTAACGCTGCCGCCGGGCCGTGGAGGCCTACACTCTGCCTACAGCCGAGATCTCGCGTGAGGCTCCCTCGAGATGTCGGCTGGCGGCAGCATCACAGCCTCCATGGCCCTGCGACTGCCGGACCCACTGCTAGGTGAGTATCCCGCTGGAGGGGAACACTGGCCGAATGCTTTTCATGCACGCGGCCAGCTTCCCCAGCCCCGCGGATACCGGCAAGCCGGCCCAGCGCTGACTTCCGGTATTGGGGGGGGATGTATCGGGCCATTTGCACGAGTGCCAAGTTCTTGTGCAAACAGCACCAATACTAGTATCGGTGCATCCCTATAATAGATCATTATTATATGTATACATCATGTCCTGCCAGAATGCTATAACTAAAAATATTTTAGAAAACAATAAAAAAGGGTGTGTGTTTTTTTTTTCTTTTTACATTTTAAAGTTGGGGGGTGCCAAATATAGGATCCGCCCCGGGTGCCAAATGTTCTAAGTACGCCCCTGACTAGACTTATTAAAGAACCAACCATTCTGTATTTGGATCAGTTAAAATCTCTAGTTAACTTGGCATATGAGGAGGGTATCATTACTAAATAAGAGCGTGAATTTCTCGCCTTCTTGTCCAACTATTGCAAACTTTTATGGTATTCCCAAAATGCATAAGAATCTTAGAGTACATCCAGGTCGTCCGATTGTATCTGGCAATGTCACGTGTAGATCTAGATTTGGAACCCAGGATGCAGTACCGTATCTTCCAATTCCCGGACAGGGAATGAAGAAAGTGTCCTTCCTTGAGGATGGTGGTTTGTGAAGAGTCGGATAAGTCAGGTTCCGAGAAATGCCTAGAAAGTGCGTCTGCTTCGCCGTTTTTGTTTCCAGGGCGGTACGTTATATGAAAGAAGAAACGGGCAAAGAAGAGACCATCGGGCTTGTCGTGAGTTCAACCTTTTAGCGGTTTGGAGGTACTCAAGGTTACGGTGATCGGTATATACGGTAAATGGGTGTAAAGTTCCCTCTAATAAATGTCTCCACTCCTCCAGGGCGCGATTAATGGCTAATAGTTCCTTATCCCCAACGTCATAATTAATCTCCGCGGTATTGAGTCGTTTGGAATGAAAAGCCACAGGATGTAATTTATCATCTAAATCATTCCTCTGGGAGAGGACTGCACCAGTTGCTTTATCAGAGGCATCCACTTCTAGGAAGAAAGGTTTGGTGAGGTCAGGGAGTTCCAGGATGGGGGCAGAAATAAAAAGATGAAGTTTCTGAAAGGCCTTTTGTGTCTCGGGAGTCCATGTGAATTTATTGTTTTTCTTTGTGAGGGCTGTGAGAGGTTGTACTTGTTTGGAAAAATTCCGAATGAATTTTCTATAAAAATTGGCAAATCCCGGGGGCGGAGCTGACTGGCTAGGTGAACGGTCGCATCTCTGTGGAACTCCGTGAGCAGAGTGTGCTTTGGACCGCCATTTGGAGACTTTTTTCCCAGCCTGGCAGAAATTTATACTCCGGCGGAGGGGTGAGAGACGGTGGAGGGTGACCCCAGCCGATTTCGTTTTTTTTTTTTTTAAGGCTTACAGCGGTGGTATCTGACCCGGCCCGATTTGCGGCCTTGCCGAGGCGGCTGCGGTGCTCCCAACCCGTAACTAACAGAGCTTCCTCTCGATCGTCCCCTCTTATGGTGGCCGCCGTGGAGCCCGCACCTGCCGGTGATCGTTGCAAATAGCCTGCGGCCGACCTCTCCTCCACCCACCGGAGCTTTACAAGGCCGACCCATACTGAGGCCTACACGCACGAGGTGTTCGGGGCTGGTACGGGCTTTCCTGAACCACCGGGCTCTACCTGGGACCTCCACCCCCACTACTTCCCTGATCGGAGGCTTCGGAGATCTGAGGGTAAGATCCGCAACTGACTTACCCTGCACGCTGCAACTTTACACCCGGGCTGAGACCTGTACACCCGAGGAGTCACGTGCTGCAGCCTCCGGGGAACTGTTCCGACTCCCCTGAGCAGACGGTCACCATTTGCTGCATCTACCTGGGCCTCCACCTCTCCTTCACGCCAGGCAAACCCCTCGGGGGGAACACAGAGTGACAACGCTCACTGCCCGGAGACTTGGATTCAACAGGAGGGGGTAAAGCTCAGACCCACGCACCCCTTGTCTACGCTGCCCCTCGAGACCTCCGGTCAGCTGCTTGAGCCCTCATCCCAGCCCCACCTCCCCCTGAACAACAGAGGCGACTCTCCTCTTTGGGGAAGGAAGAGGAAAAAGGGGAAAACGGAGAGAAAATTCCTCTCTCTCTGACTCCACAAGGGCCACTGGAACGTTATATTCTGCCTGATTTTGTACAAGGAGGGTGGAGAGAGGAAGGGAGAGAAAAGGAGAAAAAGTTTTTTTTTTAGGAGGCTACACTACACTACATGTGTGCGTCTTTATTAAACAAATTTTTCCAAGAGTGGATACCCTGTCAGGAGGGGAAGATGGCCGCTTGAAGCTGTAGCGCCGAGCCCATGAGATTCCCTTAAAGCCTTCTAAGCGACCTATTGAGTTACATATTTTTTTACGAGACCCCCTGACATGCCCGGGACTAAATCTGGACGCAACCCGGGTCAAAAGGACATCTCCCGGTGTTTCACCCCGGCTCGATCAACGACCTCCGCGTCTCCAAGGATGACGACACCCGCCGAGGAGACGGCGTCCGACGACGCACCGTGCACGCGCCGAGACATACAAGACCTGCGCCAACTCCTTCTGACGGTCAAAGATGACTTGCAAGCAGATCTCAGGGCGGGACTCGATGGCCTGAGAGCAGATTTGGGGACCCTGGGGACACGCACGACGGCCCTTGAGCTACGAGCGGATGAGGCCCGGGAGGCAGACACGGAGGTGCGGGCGGATGTGGCGGCCCTCCAAAACAAATACGAACTCTTACAGGAGGCGGTTGAGGATATGGATAATCGGTCCCGCCGCTCCAACCTTCGACTCCGAAACATCCCTGAGACGGTGGTGAATTTACGGGACTTTCTCCATCGCTACTTTCAGGCGCTTCTGCCCGAGGCACCCGAAGAGGAACTGTTACTTGACCGGGCCCACAGAGCCTTACGCCCAAAACCCTCGGAGACGGATCCTCCTAGAGACGTGATACTTAGATGTCATTACTACACCACCAAAGAAGCTATACTTCAAGCGGTGCGTAATGCTACTCCGACTCTTGACGGCATCACTCCCCACTTCTATAATGATCTGGCCCCCTCCACACTCCAGAAGCGCCGGGCGCTCAAGCCCCTCACTGATCTTCTCCGCCAGAGGGACGTCAGATACCGCTGGGGATTCCCATTCCGCCTTCTCATTCCTCACAACGGGACTTTCTTGACTCTCCGTTCCCCAGCGGACAGCTCGACGGTCTTGGAGACGCTGGGCATCCCGGAACCCCCGGATCTCTTTGCGCAGGGAGAGGCCAGGGGTAGGCCGCGGAGACAGGATCGGAGACGCTCCCCGATGCGTTAACCTCCAGGTCGCTACTACCACCACCCCGTCCCCCTGCACCACCTGAGAGGGGCTCATCCCCCACCTTCCCCACGGGACTTTACCTACTGGGCTCTGTTCGGTCTCTCATAGCCCCATCTTGGGATTTCGTGAGGCGGGTCTGGGAGCCATGTCGGATACCCGGAGAGAACCCACACCCGTTGGACCCCTTCGAGTTAAATCTTGGTTTAGTGGCGGGAGCCCTGTTGCTAGTTTGATGCTCCCTGCTAGAAGTCTCCAAGTTCCAGTTACCCGGGGTCCTTCACAGCCTCTTGCCCTGGCTGCTCCGTGACAGGGGGGGAGGGGGAGTTAAATGGACCAGCTGCACCTGGACATTGATTCATATGTGGCTTTGGGGGAGGGTTGGGTGGGGTTTCAGATGCTGATTTTTTAGGTCACGGTCCTCCCTTAGGGGAATCTATGGGCTGGCGACCTTCTCCTTGTTGTCGCTCTCGCCCCCGAGTGCGTACCTTGTGGTCGGTACAATCCACCACCAGACACATTTTTTTTAGTGTCTTCTATCTCCCCTCCTTTTTCTTTCTCTTTTCCCTTCTCTTTTTTCCTCTCCTCCCTTTCTTCTTTCTTTCCTCTCTGTTTCTATTTTTTCTCTCTCCTCTTTCTTTACTTGTTTATCTCCTATTTTACCTATTTCTCCCCCCTTTTTTTTTTCCCTTCTCACCTCTCTTTCCATCTCTTTTATTCGCTTGATCCCCCATGGCGGAGGGGGGAGGCGAGGCGCGGGCCCGCCTCAAGGTGATTTCTCATAATGTAAAGGGTCTTTTATCCCCAAACAAGAGACGAGGGGCCACCAGATATTACCGGAAACTTCGTGCCGATGTAGTCCTCCTGCAGGAGACTCACTTTACACGGGACAGAGTCCCGGGATATTGGGGGGATGGTTTCACCGTGCATTATCATTCTGCTGGCAGCTCCCGAAAAACAGGGGTTTCGATCCTGATGCGAGGTAGTCTTCATTTTCATCTTACCCATCAGGAGTCAGCCTTGGACGGCAGATACCTGCGGGTGACTGGGACAATTGGAGGTAAGCCGGTCACCTTTGTTAACGTATATGCTCCTTCCCCCCCAGAGGGACCTTTTTGGAGGGCAGTGGAGGAACGGTTTGCGCAGCTACCGAATAGGGGGGTCTTTGTAGGAGATTTTAATGCGGTCATGGACCCTTACCTTGACCGCAGTAAGACAGCACTTAACCGTGCTCCTTTCCGCAGTTCCAAGACCTTCCGGGGGGTCGTCCAGGCGGCCAATCTGTACGATGCTTGGCGGTTGCTCCATCCTAGAGACCGGGACTATTCCTTTTACTCAAATCCCCACGACTCGTACACCAGATTGGATTATATTTTTTGCAGTAGAGATAACATTACGGCTCTCGTCTCTTCCACCATTCACGAAATCTCGTGGTCTGACCATGCTGCAGTTGAGATAGCACTGCTGGGCTGGGGGGTACCGGGCTCGGCTAGCGTGTGGCGCTTTAATGCTTCCCTCCTCCTTGACCCTGGTTTGAAAGATACCATGGCCCTTGACTTGACGGACTTCTTTGAGCGCAACTTCACTCCAGGCATCGCTGCCACCACAGTGTGGGAGGCGCACAAGGCGTTCATGCGCGGTAAGCTAATCGCTATAGCGTCCCGCCGCAAGCGAGAAAGAGCAGCGGAGATGATATCACTTACAACTAGGGTGGGCGACTTAGAACGGGAGCATAAAAGGACTGGGGACGCCTCTCGGTTGAGGGAGTTGCTGGAGGCCAGGGGTAGTCTTAACATGTTGCTGTCCCGTCAGGTCCAGGCGGCTCTTCAGTGGACGGGTCGGAAGTTTTTTGAGAAGAGCAACAAACCTGACACTCTTCTGGCCCGCCGGCTGAAGCAGCAGACCCGGGAGCGTACGGTGCGCGCGGTACGTCTTGGTTCGGGTGTAATGACCTCTGACCCCCGGGATATTTCAAGGGCATTCTGCTCTTATTATGAGTCCCTCTATAATGGCACTACTGCAACGCCTGGCCCAGCAGGGGAGGCACTTATCCGGGAATTTCTCGGCCGCACCACTTTGCCTTCCTTCAGCCACCCGCAGCGTCTAGACATGGCAGCCCCCATCTCAACAGAAGAAGTAGCAGCTGTGATTAAACACTTACATTCCTCTAAATCCCCGGGCCCGGACGGATTCTCGGTCCCATATTACAAGGGGTTGAGCCAGTCCCTCCTCCAGCCCCTGACCGGACTGTTTAATACCTACATGAAGGGAAAGGAGGTCCCATCTCCTGACATGCTCTTGGCCCGTATTGTGGTCATCCCCAAGCCGGGCAAGGACCCGGCGGTATGCCCCAGCTATAGGCCCATCTCCCTGATAAACGTGGACATGAAGATCTACGCCAAAATTCTGGCTAACAGAATTGGTCGTTATATCGCTGAGGTGGTTCATCCCGACCAGGTGGGATTTGTCCCCGGTAGAGAGGCCCCGGACAATATCAGACGGGCCCTTAATCTGATTCAGGTCGCTAAAACCTCAGGTAGAGGCTCCTTTCTCCTCTCTCTAGACGCCGAAAAGGCCTTTGACCGAGTTGACTGGAACTATTTATGGGCTACATTGACCTCCTTCGGAATACGGGGAGATCTCGACAGCAATACGGGCCTTATATGCGGGCCCCAGGGCGCAGGTAGACACGGGGGGGTTCCTTTCGGCCCCCTTCGTTATTTTAAACGGGACCCGACAGGGATGCCCCTTGTCGCCGCTCCTATTCGCCCTATCTATTGAACCCCTGGCGGCGTATATTAGGGGTCACCCTGATGTCCGAGGGGTGGAAGTTAGGGGTAAACCATATAAGCTGTCTCTTTTTGCTGACGATGTCCTCTTGTCCCTAACCTCGCCCATCACCACTCTCCCCAACCTGATGAGGGCCTTGAGGGACTATGGTAGGGTCTCGGGCTATAGACTTAATGCAGATAAGAGCGAGGTGCTTGACCTTAACCTAACAGAGGGGGAGAGGGCGGTGGTTCGAGATCGGTTCCCTTTTCGATGGTGCCGCTCCTCTATGAGCTCCCTAGAGACTCAGCTGACTCCCACTTGGGATCAGCTGTATGCGGCGAACTATGGGAAACGGCTTCCTACCCTCCATGCATTGTTATCGACATGGTCCCATCTACGCCTGTCGCTATTTGGTCGGATATATGCGGTCAAGATGACCCTGCTCCCAAAGCTGCTGTACCTTTTCAGAACACTGACTATCCCTATTCGCAGGGCGGACCTGACTTTCCTCCAGTCAGCTATCCACGCTTTCATCTGGGGAGGGCGACGAGGTCGGTTGCCTAAAAACCTCATGTTTCAATCCAGACGACGGGGAGGCATGGGAGTCCCACACCTTTACTCATACTACAAGGCGACCCAATTTGCAATGCTCTCTGATTAACCTGAGACAGGGAGCACCGCTCTGGACTACCCTTGAACAAGATATGGGGGACCACAACCTCTGCGCACGCTTCAATGGGCCCCTAAAGCTACTCCCCGGATCCTACACAATAGCCCCACACTGCAGCATTCACTGCGCCTCTGGAACCTCTATAGAGATGGAGATGATCTGTCCCCTCCGGGTTCGGGCCTCCAATCTTTATTCTATAATCCGAAGTTCCCGGAGGGCAACCCTCCCAGGGCGTTCGGTTGGTGGCTCAGATCTGATATCACAGAACTGCGCGATCTGACTCTGCAAGGCCACCCAGTCACCCTTGGTTATCTACGAGAGTCGAAAGCACTACCCCCCTCGGAGACATTCAGAGCCCTCCAACTGTTACACTTTGTCAGGGGAACCCTTAGAGAAACGCCGGACCGCAGACTGACTCTTTATGAGACCTGCTGTCGGCGGAGGTACAGAGGACGCGGTTTGATATCCTCCCTTTATTCCCACATCCTTGACGCGACCTTTCCGCAGAAGGCGCCTTATGTTGCGAGGTGGGAAGATGATCTAGGGAGCTCTCTGGAGGGAGATGAGTGGGCAGACATTATTGACAGGACCTCACGGGTCACAATCTGTACTGCGGTTCGCGAGAACTGTTACAAGGTCATGGCGAGGTGGTATATCCACCCGCGGCGCCTCGCAAAAATGTACCCGGGAATGCCGTCAACTTGCTTCAGGGGATGCGGCGAAGAGGGGACGTATATGCATGCATGGTGGGACTGTGGCATGGTCAGGACTATCTGGACGGAGGTGTTTGGTGATTTGAGCAGGGCACTAGGGATACACTTGTGTCCGGATCCCTGGACAGCACTCCTCAACCGCCCGCACCCCGAGGCACGTCTTACACGTGGTGAGCACTCCCTGGTCTCTAGGGTGTGTGCTGCGGTACGTATCTGTTTGGCCAAGACCTGGAAGGGCCCTCCTCCCCCGCGCCAGCTGATAGAGGCCAAAATTTGGCACATGGTCACGATGGAACGCCTGACGGCAGTGGTCCTCGACAGGATGGCCCACTTTGAGACGATCTGGTCGCCGTGGCTGGCGGCATTCGCCTCCACGGCCTCTGCTTGCATTGCTTTCTCAGGCTAGATGAAGATCCGGCGAGGTTGGGCCCGCGGTTTCACCCCCTCTCCTGGGCCCCTCTTCTCTTCTCCCCTTTTTTTTTTTTTATTTCCTTTCTTCTCTTCTTATTTTATGCTTCTCTCACAGTATTTACCTTTAGACAGTAGATGTTGTAGTCTCGTCTGCGCATAGCTCCTTAACCTATAAAATAACTGTGGGAATGGTTTGAAATGTTCGCTGTTATGCATATTTTGATGTCGGGTATCTCGTATGTACTATAGCTGATACGAGACTTGATTGTATTTCACCCTTTCTGTATTGTTTATTCCCCCTTAATAAAAATCTATTGAATTTAAAAAAAAAAAAATTGGCAAATCCCAAAAATCGTTGTACCTCCTTTTTGTTGGTGGGTGTAGGCCAAGAGGTTATAGCTGTGATTTTAGGGGGGGTCCATTTCCACTTTTCCTGGTGAAAGGATAAATCCTAGGAAGGGTATTTTTTGTGTTTCAAAAACGCATTTATCTAATTTGATGTACAAGTTGTGAGTACGGAGACTGGTTAGGATTTCGTGCATATGGATCCGGTGTTCTTCTAGTGATGTTGAATAGATCAGAATGTCGTCTAGATAGACCACGACGTATCTATCCAGTAAATCTCAAAAGATATTATTCACCAGGTGTTGAAGGTAGCCGGGGCGTTGCATAACCCATACGGCATGACCCTATATTCGAAGTGGCCATAACGTGTGCGAAAGGCAGTCTTCCATTCATCGCCTTTCCGTATGCAAACCAAATTGTAAGCCCCTCTGAGGTCTAGTTTGGAGAATATCTTGGCCGTTTGTAACCGTTCTAGTAGCTCTGGAATGAGGGGTAATGGGTACTGGTTTTTAATTGTAATTCTGTTCAGGTCCCTGTAATCCACGCATGGTCGTAGGCCTCCATCCTTTTTCCCTACAAAAAAGATTCCAGCACCTGCAGGGGATGTGGAAGGACAGATGAACCCTTTGGTTAGGTTCTCATCTATGTATTCCTTTAGAACGGTTAATTCGGGTTCAGAAAGGGGGTAAATTCTCCCAAAAGGGATGGCGCACCCGGGTAGTAGATCAATGGCGCAGTCGTATTCCCTATGTGGGGGAAGTGACTCAACCCCTCTTTTGTTAAATACTTCTTGATGATTGCGATACACTTGTGGTAGATGAACAAAAGTACGTTGTATACCACTATCTAGGATGGTGCAGAGGATATGATGGGGGCAGACACTGCTTTTTGCAGAACCCAGAGGGAAAAGAGACAGCCCCATTATCAATTGGTCCACTGGTGCAATGTAGTTGGAGCCAGGGTAATCCGAGGATGATCGGAGACAGGGGTGTCGGTATTAAATCAAATTTTATATTTTCTTTATGAGCTTTACCAACCATCATTTGTAGGAGGGTGGTTTCTTTGTCTACAACCCCTGACTTTAAAGGAGAGCCATCCACCATTAGTATGCTTACAGGGTATTCTTTATTGCATATCGCGATACATAATCATTGGGCAAAGGAAACATCAAAGAAACAATTGCTCACTCCGGAGTCAATCATGGCCGGGAGGGTGGTTGTCTTCTCATTCCACTGCAAGGTGACAGGGATAGAAAACAGATGCGTTGAGGATTGACAGGGAACCTGTGGTGGCAAGAAAGATGGTGATCTTACCTCCTCGGGTCTTGGTCTTTTCAGGGCAAAGCCTAGCAAGATGCCCTACACCACCACAGTATAGGCATAGTTGGTTCTTCCGTCTGCGTGCCAGTTCCTCCGGAGGTAGATGACCTCGCACCAAGCCTATTTGCATAGGTTCTTCTGTATTTGGTGGAGGAGTGGGAGAAGCTAACAGACGAGAAGGCGCGAGAGGCGCCTGTCGTTTGGGTTGAAAAGTGGGGGGGATCCAGAGGGTGCCCCCTTTTCTTGTTTATGATGTGCTCTCCAACGCCTGTCAATGGTGATAGTGAGGTGTATAAGATCTTCCAGGGTGGTAGGAAGGACACCTCTGGCTAACTCATCTTTGATATGATCGCTCAAACCACGGCGGAATTGGTCTATCAAAGCAGGTTCATTCCATGTGGTATAAAGGGCATGACTCTTGAATGCTGTAATATATTCTTCTACAGGATGTCTGCCCTGTTTAAGAGATCGAATGGCATTTTGAGCGGATGTCATGCGAAAAGGATCCCCGAACATAGCATCCATGGCGGCAACAAACGTGTCCCAAGTGATCAAGGCTGGATCCTGGGCATAGAGGAGATTGTGAGCCCAGGTTCTGGCATCTCCTGTGAGGAGAGTAATGATTGTGTGGACCTTGATATGGCCGTTATTGTAAGTACGAGGCTTGAGTGAGAAGAAAAGTTGACATCCAGTGATAAACTCACGAAAGTGGGCACGATTGCCATTATAACGGTCAGGAAGCGGGATGTTGGGTTCAAGAGCATTCATATCTTCCTGGAGAAAGGGAGGCATGGCTAGAGAGGAGATAGAGAGTTCGGTCGGGGAGCTCCTTGAAGAGTCCAAACTTGAGTGCGTAGTTCCTGGTGGGATAGTGAGAGCGCCCCTATTTCACAAGTCAGAACTTCGAGGGTTTCTGCAAGGTCTGCGGATTCCATAGGGTCTGGCTCAGACGTTATGTCACGTGTAGATCTAGATTTGGAACCCAGGATGCAGTACCGTATCTTCCAATTCCCGGACAGCGTGAATTGAAGATGGATTTAAGGAATATTGCAGGGAACGTGGTCGGCAGAACATAGGCAGGTCGTGGTACACAGTCCAATATCAGGGGCAGGCAGAGTTCGTTCAGAGTGAGGGGGTCAGCCGAGGTCAATACCAGGAAGTCCAGATAAGGGTAGGGAGATAGACAGACGAGGAGGTATAGGAAGGTACCAGATAACTGGAAGTATAGAGTAGGGAGCACAGAACGTCTGAGCATCTATCCATGGGAGTGAGGGGTTTAAATAGGGCGCCCAGGACAGTCCATCCCCTCCCCAGCTGTCAAGTCCCTCCTCCCCACTAACTCCACCAATGGCAGAGAATAGAGGTCCCGGCGTCATCGCCCTGATGACACGAATGCCGAGGCTCTGCCCCTCCTACGTGACGCATGGCCGCCGCCCAACGCCATGCCGGAGCCGGACGGGGTATCCCCAGTCAGTATGGTGGAGGACCCCCGCCCGCTACGGGAAGCCGCCACAGAGCGCCATCCACCGAGCGGACGATGGAGCCTGACACCCGCTGGGCAGGGAGCAAGGTTGTCGGGAGACGCTCCGGGGGAGGTGAGCTCGGCGCGGGGGATGAGGGGGGCCAGACTCTGACAGGCAATGACAACCTAACTCAAAATGCCAGCGTCTTCCTTGATAAAGTACTAAGGGAATATGTCACTTCAATGCCCTCATTTTTGAGGGATACCAAGCATGTTTTACAAATTCTACAGAGCAGAAATTTCAATGCCAATGTACTACTTTGTAGTCTTGATGTAGAGTCTCTATATTCGTGTATGCCTCATGATTTAGGCTTGAAATATGTTAAGAAACATCTCGATCGTGACCAACATTGTAATGAGGCAACTACACGTTTTTTGTTTGACCTTCTAGAATCTGTTTTAATACACAATTTTTTCACCTTCAAAGGCCAGTTCTTTTTGCAAAAACAAGGTACAGCAATGGGTTCTTACGCCAACTTATTCCTGGGTATTTGGGAAGAGGAAATTATGGCTAACCAGGAACTTGAACACTATCATCCTAAAGTGGAATTATGGCTATGCGATAGACAATATTTTGGTTGTATGGGCTGGTACGCAGGTTGAATTTGTGGGGTTCGTGTCACTCTTAAATCATAACCAGCTTAATTTGAAATTCACATATGAAGTACATGAGAACTAAATCAATTTCCTAGATTTAAGGATTTCTAAGGCTGACTCTGGACCGTATAAGACCACTCTGTACCGTAAAGACATAGTGGTTAACAACTTTCTCCATTGGCAGAGTTTTCATCCACCGTCCCTTAAGAGGGGGATACCTATTGGTCAATATTTTAGACTATGCAGGATCTGCTCCACTGAAGAATTCCGGGACAAAGCAAAGAATCTGCAGAGACACTTTAGGGACAAAGGTTATCCTAAAAACAACTACAGTTGCAAGAAAAAGTATGTGAACCCTTTGGGATTACGTGGAGTTTTGCATGAATTGGTCATAAAATGTGCTCTGATCTTCATCTAAGTCACATCAAATTGAAAAACACAGTCTGCTTAAAATAATACAACACAAACATTATATGTTTTCACATTTTTATTGAACAGAACATGTAAACATTTACAGTGCAGGGTGGAAAAAGTATGTGAACCCCTAGCCTAATGACTTCTCCAAGAGCTAATTGGAGCAAGGAGTGAGCCAACCTTGAGTCCAATCAGTGTGATATTATTGGATGTGTTGCTGAAAGCTGTCCTGCCCTTTAAAAACACAGACCAGTTTTGTGTTTACTGGTTTCAAGAAGCACTGCCTGATGTGAACCATGCCTCGAAGAAAAGAGCTCTCAGAAGACCTACGATCAAGAATTGTTGACTTGCATGAAGCTGGAAAGGGTTACAAAAGTATCTCCAAAAGCCTTGATGTTTATGTGTCCACGGTAAGACAGACGGTCTACAAATGGAGAACGTTCAGCACTGTTGCCACTCTCCCTAGGTGTGGTCGTCCTGTAAAAGATGACTGCAAGAGCACAGCACAGAATGCTTAATGAGGTAAAGAAGAATCCTAGAGTGTCAGTTAAAGACTTACAGAAATCTCTGGCACATGCTAACATTTTTGTTGACACATCTACAATAAGGAAAACATTAAACAAGAATGGAGTACATGGGAGGACACCACAGAGGAAGCCATTGCTGTCCAAAAAGAATATTGCAGCACGTTTGAAGTTTGCAAAAGAGCACCTGGATGTTCCACAGCACTACTGGCAAAATATTCTGTGGACAGATGAAACCAAAATTGAGTGGTTTGGAAAAAACACACAACACTATGTGTGGAGAAAAAAAGCACAGCACACCAACATCAAAACCTCATCCCCACTGTAAAACATGGCGGAGGGAGCATCATGGTTTGGGGCTGCTTTGTTGCCTCAGGGCCTGGACGGATTGTTGTCATTGATGGAAAAATGAATTCCAGAGTTTATCAAGACATTTTGCAGGAAAACGTAAGACCATCTGTCCACCAACTGAAGCTCCGCAGAGGATGGGTGATGCAACAGGACAATGACCCAAAGCATGCAAGTAATTCAACAAAAGAATGGCTTCAACAAAACAAAATACGCCTTCTGGAGTGGCCCAGTCAGAGTCCTGACCTCAACCCGATTGAAATGCTGTGGCATGACCTTAAGAGAGCAATTCACACCAGACATCCCAAGAATATTGCTACAATGAAACAGTTTTGTGAAGGAGTGGTCCAAAATTACTCCAGATCGTTGTGCAGGTCTGATCTGCAACTACAGGAAACGTTTGGTTGAGGTTATTGCTGCCAAAGGAGGGTCAACCAGTTCTTAAATCCAAAGGTTCACATACTTTCCCCACCCTGCACTGTGAATGTTTACATGTTATGTTCAATAAACACATGAAAACATACAGTTGTGTTCAAAATTATTCAACCCCCAATGCTGTAAAGGGTTTTAGGGAATTTATTGTACATTTGTAATTGTATTCAGAATGAAATCCTACAAGGACTTTTTAAAGAACCATATGCAACTAAAATGACATCAATTGGTTTTGTAATACAGTAGTAAATGTTTATTTTGTGAATTCTTCATTGACACAATTATTCAACCCCTTAAAGACTACCACTCTGAAGAACAGAGGTTCATTCAAGTGTTTTCAATCAGGTATTGAAAACACCTGTGGATGTCACGGAGCAGCAATAAAGCATAATAAGCACCAATTAGCAGCTTAAAATGACTGTGATACTCAGCTCCTTCTAGACATTTACTGGTGTGGTTACAAACATGGTGAAGTCAAGAGAATGGTCCAGGAAGACAAGAGAAGAGGTGATTACTCTTCACAGGAAGGGCAATGGCTATAAGAAGATTGCAAAGATGTTAAACATACCAAGAGACCATAGGAAGCATCATTCGCAAATTCAAGGCAAAGGGCACTGTTGAAACGCTACCTGGTCGTAGCAGAAAGAAGATGCTGACTTCGACTGCTGTGCGCTACCTGAAGCGTAGAGTGGAGAAAAGTCCCCGTGTGACTGCTGAGGAACTGAGAAAAGATTTGTCAGATGTGGGTACTGAAGTGTCAGCTCAGACAATATGGCGCACACTGCGTAATGAAGGCCTCCATGCCAGAACTCCCAGGCGCACCCCCTTGCTGTCTCCAAAGAATAAGAAGAGTCGACTGCAGTATGTCAAGTCATGTGGACAAACCACAGAAGTTTTGGGATAGTGTTCTGTGGACTGATGAAACAAAATTAGAACTATTTGGGCCCATGGATCAACGCTATGTTTGGAGGAGGAAGAACAAGGCATATGAAGAAAAGAACACCTTGCCTACTGTGAAGCATGGCGGGGGGTCAATCATGCTTTGGGGCTGTTTTGCTTCTGCAGGTACAGGGAAGCTTCAGCGTGTGCAAGGTACCATGAATTCTCTTCAGTACCAGGAGATATTGGATGACAATGTGATGCAGTCTGTCACAAACCTGAGGCTTGGGAGACGTTGGACCTTTCCACAGGACAATGCATACCTCCAAGTCCACTAGAGCATGGTTGCAGATTAAAGGCTGGAACATTTTGGAGTGGCCATCACAGTCACCTGACTTAAATCCGATTGAGAACCTCTGGTGGGACTTAAAGAAAGCAGTTGCAGTGCGCAAGCCTAAGAATGTGACTGAACTGGAGGCTTTTGCCCATGACGAATGGACAAGATACCCGTAGATCGCTGCAAGACACTTGTGTCAAGCTATGCTTCACGTTTAAAAGCTGTTATAACTGTAAAAGGATGTTGTACTAAGTACTAAGATTGAATGTCACTTGGGGATTGAATGTCACTTGGGGGTTGAATAAAACTGATAATGATGTGAGCACAGAAAAGACATTTGTGGTTATTTCATTATAAATGTTATGTTATATTTGTCTGACCTACACGTGCCTCTTTGATTTAATTGTAAGCAAGATGACTGAATGATCAAAATCAATGTCAAATTGGCCAAAACATTCAATTTCAGTGGGGGTTGAATAATTTTGAACACAACTGTATGTTTGTGTTGTATTATGTTAAGCAGACTGTGTTTTTCAAATTGTTGTGACTTAGATGAAGATCAGAGCACATTTTATGACCAATTCATGCAAAACTCCACGTAATCCCAAAGGGTTCACATATTTTGTCTTGCAACTGTAAAGAGGGGCTTCCAGCGTGCCATGCAGACATCGCGCGGAACATTATTGGTGGATAAAAAGAAAGACCCCAATAAAATCATTCGCTGTATAGGGACCTTTGATGCTGGCTGGGATACGATCAAATCCATATTAAATCGGTTTTGGCCCCTTTTAACCTTTGATCCCCATTTAGCAGAGGTGTTACCCCCTAGAGCATCTATTACGGCCAGACACAGTTCCAATAAACAGGACAAAGTTGTACATAGCCATCATACTGTTACTCTCCAAAAAAACTCCACCGAATTGGCTATCAGGGAATCTGAAGGGCACCTATTCCTGCGGCGCTGCGTCGCGTGTAAATATATTCAGAAACAGACTAAATCTATCACCGACTCTCTGAATAAGCGTCATTTTGAAATTAGATGGTTCTTTAATTGTAATTCTAGGGGCTTGATCTATTCAATTGTTTGTGAATGTGGCAAAACATATGTGGGTAAGACCTTAAGACCCTTTAAGAGAAGAATTATGGAACATATCCACTCGGTGAAACGAGTTCAGGAAACTCCTATATCACGACATCTGGCCAAACATTATAACAATATCCCCTCTGAATTGAGATTTTGCAGTTTGGAGCAAGTCACCCCCTCACCAAGGAAGGGGGACTTTGATCGAAAATTGAGACAGTGGGAGTGCAGGTGGATCTACAATTTAAAAACATTAGCCCCCCTGGGACTTCATGAGGGCTTTACGTTTACGCCATTTTTGTAAAATCTAATTTGCATATATGGCTCCATCCAACATGACTTCTCTGTTTACATGTACTCCTCATTCAGTTACCCTCCGGATAACTAGTATACTAAGGAAGCGATACGATTGGCACCCTTTAACCATGTGACGCCGCTATAGCTTACTCTAGGAGCTATACAGTCTCGTGAAAAACATCTCGCTGGGATCTTTTCAGTGGTGTAATCCCCATCTGATCGTGATAGCAATGGTGGCGGTATAGGTGGCGCTCTATTTGAGCATAGAGGCACTCGAGCCATCGGATGGTTTATTACAGAAGGGGGGATCATTGGTCACATGGGTGTTAATTCATACGATTGGCCCCTCTCCTCCAGTTTGCTGGAGGATGATTGGAGAATTAATCTATCCATCAAATAAAGGTAATTATGAAATGAATAGGTGCTGGGTATCTCTAAGCTCATTGGTGGTCAGACTCTCTGTATCCCCATATATTGGGCACAATAAGATTATATTTTTAGTCACCATTTTGCTCCTGTTGAAGTCGGGTGTTTACCGACGAAACACGTGCTGAGCGTGTGCATGCATTGATTTTAGTATGTGTTTGTCTGGCGTTTCTTTGCGAGGTAAAGTATAGAAATCTGGAGACTGATAGGGTCAGTGTTTTGTCTATAGACTACATCTTTTTGTTCACATGGATATATTTGTGGCTACATTGCAGCTATCAGGGGTTCAAATCACTCCACCTGGTATCTTATTCATAGAATGCTTTCAGTCTACAGTCTAGTCCAATGGTGACTACATTTTGACCCTTGTCTCATGTCAATGATGACAATTTTTCTTTTCCTATATTGTGTGATGTTTTTATCTTGATTTTTTTGAGCTTTTGCCCATGAATGTCTTTTATCCCTTACAATAAAATAAAGCAATATTCGTTTTTTCCGACATTCCTGGTGAGTAGTGTGAATCCGTGGTTTTTGATTCACTTCATGGTGGTAATTTGTGTTTTGTTAAAACCACACTAGCCAAAGTGACAGAAAACCATTATGGCAGTGGGATTTAAACCCGTACCTCCATGATGACATGACCAGCCTAGCCTTCAGTGGACAACGGTGTCACATGATTAAAATTACTTGCTGTGACGCAAGTCAAAGCATAAAATACAGGAGAAACTCGAAAAATTTGAATATCGTGCAAAAGTTCATTTATTTCAGTAATGCAATTTAAAGTGGCATTAAACCCGCAGATTTTCTAACAAAAAAACAGTACTATAATGTGAGCCTTACTGTAATCCAATGTAGTTTTCCTTCTCTTTGCTTCAGTTTCTTTTAAATCCTCATCTCTAATCATGCTTGGCAGGACTTCCTGTTTCCAGGTGACCACTGCTTCTCTGTAATGCCTCATGGTGTCAGCGTTTTCACCCAGAACTACAAGAGGACGTCCTGCAGACATCCACATCCCGCCCACTTTCATTGCATTGTGAACTGTGCAATGAATAGGATGTTTATGATAAAACATAAGCAATAAAGTTTGTTTAAAAAAAAAAAAGAGAAAAAAAATATCTACTGCTGTTTTTGAGAATCTGCAGAACAGAAAAAAAAAAAACACAGCACGTTCAGACAGCAGTTGTCAATCACAAGTTGAAGGAAAACTACCCTGGATTACAGTAAGGCTCACATTATAGTACGGGTTTATGATAGAAAATCTGTGGGTTTAATGCCACTTTAATTAAAAGGTGAAACTAATAGTTCAAGCAGTGATTTGTCATAATTGGGATTATGGTTTACAGCTCATGAAAACCCCAAATCCACAATCTCAGAAAATTAGAATATTGTGAAAAGGTGCAATATTCTAGGCTCAAAGTATCCCACTCTAATCAGCTAATTAATCCATAACAGCTGCAAAGGGTTCCTGAGCCTTTAACCCTTTCGCTGCTGAGGCTTTTCCCGCCTCTGTGCTGAGGTCATTTTTACTGGTTTCGCTCATCATGTTTAAATGCGTTTTGAAGGCTTATTTTAGTATATGACCCAGACATATTCTATATCGTTCTTTCCGTCAGACTCGGCAGATTCATAATATGTCATTATTATATGTATACGTCATGACCTGTCTGTTTATTATAACACAAAATGCAATAAAATATGAATTCAATAATTTACAACGTGTAAAGTGTTTTTTTTTCCCATTTTAACATGCGAGCAATTGCGGTTATATTTTGTATGGGGTGCGCTTGTTAAAAAAATTAGAGATGGGGTCTCGTTACATTTTTTTTTTTGGGGAAAAGTACACGATTTTTAACAAACGCACCGCATACAAAAATCGTTAGTGCAGCATCATTGTTCACATTATAATTGAAATGGGAACAATATTGCTGCATTAACAAACCAAAAAAAAGAAAAAAAAATGATTTTTTTTATAATTATTTTTTTTTTCATTTACTTTTTTACAAACTTTTTCACAGTAGTGTTTGGTATCGTTGGAACGGCCATGCTCTGGCCGATCCAACAGTACCAAACTTTAACCCCTAGCTGCCACGGATCGGGAGATAGGTGGTTCCAATGAACCCCCTATCTCCACCGTTGGTGGCAGCTAGGGGTTAACTCTAGGACTGGCGTCATCGTGCTATGCACGATGACGCCAGTCCTCAGGGGGAGTTCCCGGAGGCTTGGCCGACATCCAAGATGTCGGCCAGCTCCAGGAAAGGATCACGAACCGGCGCTTTTCAGCGCCGATTCGTGATCCGGCACCCCAGGGGTTAATAACAGCCACCGTTTGGAAGGGCAAGCTGTGCCCTTCCAAGCCGTGTCTGTTTTAACCCCCTGCTCCGCGGCGATCGGGAGGGAGAGAGGTCCGAAGGACCTCCCCCCTCCCTTTCAGGCGCCTGAATTAGGTGTCATCGCGTCGCCGCGATTACACCTAATGTCCCCGCCGGGCTCCCGAGTGCTGGGCTGACATCCAAGATGACAGCCCGCACCGGGGGGGCACAGCAATCCGCCGGAATCCAGCGGATTGCTGCCTCCTGTGCTCGGACGCGCTGAGCGCGTCCGTAGCACAGGAGAACCACTTGGCTGGACGCGCTGAGCGCGTCCTTAGCAGCCAAGTGGTTAAATGGTCTCTCAGTCTGGTTCAGTAGGAATCACAATCATGGGAAAGACTGCTGACTTGACAGTTGTGCAGAAAACCATTTTTGACACCCTCCATAAGGAGGGAAAGCCTCAAAAGGTAATTGCAAAAGAAGTTGGATGTTCCCAAAGTGCTGTATCAAAGCACATTAATAGAAGGGAAAAGTGTGGAAGAAAAAGGTGCACAAGCAGCAGGGATGACCAAGGCCTGGAGAGGATTGTCAGGAAAAGGCCATTCAAAAGTGTTGGGGACTTTCACAAGGAGTGGACTAAGCTGGAGTCAGTGCATCAAGAGCCACTACACACAGACCGATCCTGGACATGGGCTTCAAATGTCGTATTCCTCTTGTCAAGCCGCTCCTAAACAACAAACAACGCCAGAAGCGTCTTACCTGGGCTAAAGAAAAACAGACCTTGTCTGTTGCTCAGTGGTCCAAAGTTCTCTTTTCTGAGGAGAGCATCTTTTTCATCTCATTTGGAAACCAAGGACCCAGAGTATGGAGGAAGAATGGAGAGACACACACTGCAAGTTGCTTGATGTCCAGTGTGAAGTTTCCACAGTCTGTGTTGATTTAGGGAGCCATGTCATCTGCTGGTGTTGGTCCACGGTGCTTCATTAAGTCCAGGGTCAACGTAGCCGGCTACCAGGAGATTTTGGAGCACTTCATGCTTCCTTCCGCAGACAAGCTTTATGGGGATGCAGACCTAATTTTCCAGCAGGACTTGGCACCTGCCCACACTGACAAAAGTACCAAAACCTGGTTCAATGACCGTGGGATTAATTTGCTTGATTGGCCAGAAAACTCGCCTGACCTGAACCCCATAGAGAGGCTATGGGGCATTGCCAAGACAAAGATACGAGACATGAGACCGAACAATGCAGAAAAGCTGAAGGCCGCTATTGAAGCATCCTGGTCTTCCAAAACACCTCAGCAGTGCCACAGGCTGATAGCTGCAAAAGGGGCCCGAACCAAGTACTGAGTACATATGCATGCTTATACTTTTCAGAGGTCCGATATTGTTCTATGTACAATCCTTGTTTTATTGATTGCATGTAATATTCTAATTTTCTGAGATTGTGGACTTGGGGTTTTCATGAGCTGTAAGCCATAATCCTCACAATTATGAAAAATCACGGCTTGAACTATCTCATATATTAGTTTCACCTTTTAAGTTGCATTACTGAAATAAATGAACTTTTGCTCGATATTCTAATTTTTCGAGTTTCACCTGTATATGATTGGACAGCGTGGTGATGTCACCACGCAGCGTGGTGAGGTCATCAAGCTCGCCGGCCCATGCAAATCGGGAGGGAAGGTTTCCTCCCTGCCAGATCTGCGAGGGATCCAGCGAGGGAGGTAAGTATCGGACGGGAGGGGGGTTAGGCGCCGCTGACGTACCATGTACGTCCGCAGGTCTAAGGGAGACCCGTGGGCAGGACGTACGTTTACAACTGCTCTGGTTAAGTTAGCACCAAGTATGTAATATGGATCACGAAGTACGGCCGCACGAACGTTCGGCCGTGCAACGCAAGCGGCAAACGAACGCATTTTTGCAAGAACGTCGAACCGCTAGTACTGGTGTACAGAGTGCGCTGCGTCCGCATAGCGGCGTGTGTGCGTGATTAGGAGACATGATTAGGAGACGCTGCTCATGTCCGGCCAACATAACGTTCAGACACCCAAAGTTTCCTGGTTTGGATCCGTAAAAAATCCCGGCTGAAATTGGGCATTGTATGACCGCTATCGCGTCTTCCGTGAAAAAAATGGGTTTGGACGCATCACACTTTTGACGGTAGACATGAAAATGCGTTTGTCTGACCCTAGCCTTAGCTGTTTCAGACTAAATTAGGCATGCTGATTTCAAAACTGCGGTTTGTTCTATCAAGTCAGATTTTTTTCTCTACAGCTTATCTGAATGCGATTACTCCCACCCGGATGGATGGGAGCACGAGTGTTAGTATGGGATCTGAATACTGTTATCAACTGTCCTAGTTTTACAGGCATGGTATGTCAAATTGTGATAAAAATTGCAGTTAATATTCACAAAACCTGGTATATTAAATCAACAGGATGAACATAATATGCAAAGATGTAGGTGTGTAAACTTAAGTACACATAGACACACAATAAGAACTAATTTAAAACCAAAAAAAGCTCACCGAGAGGTTTATCTCTTTGTTGCCAAGTGTCCATTATTGCATTTTGCTGGAATACATTGTATGGTAGCCCATAACAGGGTTTTAATTCTAAAGAAAACAGCACATTAGTTTCTACTTTGGCAGTCAAATGAAAGATCTCTTGCCAAAAAATTTTTTTTTTTTTTTACAATTACACATAACCAATTACATCTAATAGAAAAAAAATATGTATCTTAGGTACCACCTAGTGAAAGGAAATACACCAGCTGATGAAACGAACTATCATGAAACGCGTACTGGCTGTATTTTTTCATGTATTTTATACCAATTACATAATAAATTACTTATTTTAAAGGATAATTCTTTTTAATCCTGTTTTTTTCTCTGCCTGCCAAAACTGAGGAATCAACGGGATATCTGACATCCGAGGGGTGATCCAGTGCTCCCATTAGAAATCACTGGCCGCTTTTACATCTAGTGCCCGAGTTGTAGGCACTTAAAAACACATGTAATACTTCAAATATTTTATCTCACTTTAACACCTACGGGCTACTATGTTGATTTATTTCATTTGAGGTAATCCTTGTCGAAAAAAGAAACAATTTCATCTGCTAACACGCCCGTCAAATTTAGAAGGAAGCGCAGACTCTACCACATTCACTCCACATAACATTAAACAAAGTGTCCTTTTTTTTAGGGTTAAAAAACCCCCAAAAAAACCCAGAAGAAATCATATTCAGCAGATTATCAAAACTCTATTTGTATGTCCCATTTACGTAAAATTATGTTCTACAATGTAGCTTTTAAAATGAGAATGTATTCAATCAAAGAGGGCATTTAGAAATTCAGTAAAAACCGAAGCTGGAAGCACTACGAGAAAGATTTTTTAAAAAGCTGTAACAAGTGGTTTCATGTAGAATACAGGGTATTGCAGTAGAATGTATAGTCACAATAGCGACAATTTTTTTTTAAACGAAGCACCTCCTTTGGCAAGTGTAAAGATACTCAATGGTATAGAGTGCAGTGTACCTCAGCAGTGGCATAAGTAGGGTGGCATCTTTAATTGTCTTGTCATAAACCCTTCATCATTCTGTATATAGCAAGGAGACAATACTTACTGACTAAAATAAAGGTTCAGGGGAAATGGTACATCATATTAAAGAAGCACTAACAGAATAAAGGTAGAGTGGGACATTTCATAGAAGAGCCAACGATCTCCTCTGTCTCACTGAATACCAGATGTACCCAGGTAGTTATGCCACTGTATCTACTAAAGTTTATTCATTTTCAGAGTTTACAGACAATATACACTTTTATACCCATGAGTATATGCAGTACATAATTAACAAGGTTTTCATCATCATTTCACACCAGTGAATACCTTTCAGTGATCACATAAACTCAGCATCATTACACAGTGCAGGGCTTTCATTAATTTAATATTGGTGAGATTTGTGCACCCCAATTCCATTTGATGAGGAAAAGGGGACAATTGTACCGTAAATAAATGCATACGCATAGCAGAGTCAAATCAAGATAATCAATAAGATAAATACTGGATTATATATAGCAGCTTTAAACTAGTATCGACTAAAAATGTTAGTGTGATGCTCCGTTGCGCCAAAATGGAACCAAATGTGCAAAAGTCCACAAAGGCAGGTCACAAGAATCTTCCATTGCTTGACTTCAAGTGGTAGGAGAGTAAGAGATTTTTGATGGAAGAGCTGAGATTTTGTTCATGTGCAGATGAAGTATGTTCTTGAATCCCTGCACACAGCTTAACTGGCATATTAAAATGAATATGGGGCAAATGTATAAAACAGGTTGTACCAGGTAGGTCCACATTTCCCTACCCGGTTGTGATGTTTAAATAAAATATTTCAAAAGTTAAGAATTTAAAAATAAATGTCTGCATAGCATCCCAATGATATGTTGCTGGCACTGTCCGTCTGAGATAAAGCAGAATGCTTGATATAGTAAATGCACATACAAAGAATTTATAAAACCATTCCCTCAAACATGACTGAGCTAAAAATTATGTGAAAAAAAGTTAAATAGCCAGTACCGTTTAGAATAAAATAGGACCTACACACATTCAAGGCTCAGTTTCAAATAGAAAAATTATTAAAGAACAGGCTTACATATGATTCTATGGATTTTACACATGCTTTAAATTTCAAGACGGGGTTAAGAAAAAAATCTCTAGAGTCCGGTCCCTATGGCATTTTTTCATTACCATCTTTAGCGGTGTAAATTCTCTATGGATAAACCCTCCAATGGTTCCAATTACACAAAATGTTTAACTTTCAGGTAAACATTATTTGCCAGCGAACTCCGTTTTGATTAGATGATAATTTGCATTCAGGACTCTTGCAGTATGGTGCTGGCTCGGCTTCAATAAAATGGGCAGTACATATTTCATACTCGCATGCAGTAGAGCCAGTCTTGTTACATATGACAGATTCCAATGATTTTTCTGGTAGACTTCTAAAGGTTTCTATTAGTTCCCACACTAAGACTAGGAGCAGAATTTCAGGAGAACTTCCAGAATAACTGAAGACAACCATTTTCACTTGGTAATTAAAAGGACAAAACACTTCCATAAATATTTTTTTGCAGTGAATAAAAAAAAGCTCACTCAGTCAAGGGGATATAGATATTTGTTGCCCCAAACTGCAGACATCACCCGAAAAAAGTGCTACATGAAATATGTTAAGGGTGTGTGCAGTAAAAAAAAAACGTGTGGAGAACATAAATGCCTAAAACTCAGTGCCTTGAATTTGATATACAGGGAGAAAAAGAGCAATTCACATTTTCATTGTGCCTGTATACACCCAACTTAAAAAGTCAACTTTGTAATCTGAAAGGCAAAAAAATGTAAAATACAACTGCTAATCTTTTCCCATAAAGAGTGATTATGGGAACATTGATGAAGGAGAAGGCAAATACAAGTCCATTATCTACAGCTGCTTGGTGTTAGTCTTTGAATCCTCTAATTCCCAGCAAATTGAGAAATAGTATGTAAATATTGGTGGAGGTTTGTCGGCTCTGATGCACAGGATCCAAAACTAGAAAGAGACAAGAGAAAACAAGTAGAAGATTAAAAAAGAGAAAGGTCTATCAGGGTTATTCAGAGAGCGTGAAAAACAGGACAATGACTGGAGAATGAAAAATTCTAGGTCAAAATAGAAGATTTGGGAAAGTGACATGAAAGGGAGAATTTTTCTGGTTTGGCTATTTTGACCTAGAATTTTTCATTCTCCAGTCATCCTCCTGCTTTTCACGCTCTCTGAATAACCCTGTATGAGTCATGAGAAGAAATTACTGTAAGCAAAAAAAGCTACAAAGATGAAGCAGTCATAAGAGTACTAAAAGGAATAGACTTTGCCTCTGTTATTGAAGAAAGTTAAACACGATCACACTGTACTTGAAGCAGTGAGTGCATACATAAGGTTTACTATTGCTGCATGCCGACTTGTGGCCAGGGAGAAAATTTCCAAAGTTTTAAAAATGTAGTGATCACTGAGTATAGCGTAAATACATAAGAGTTAAAAAAAAAGAGTTTCTTCAGACCCCAAAAATTGTGCAATAGAATCAGCTTTTTAATGCAAATAACAGTTAGATGCAGTTACAAGTATTTATAATGCGCCAACAAATTGCTTAGCGCTGTACAATGGGAGAGACAGAATAACAAATATACATACAAGGAGGGAGGACCCTGCTCGAGAGTTTACAATCTAAGAGGAGAGGGGTGACCCATTAGGTGAGGGAGAATAGGGTAGGTGAAATGGCGGGTTGCAGGAGGGCTGAATGGGAAGAGGAGGAAATGACAGTGGGGAGATCATGGTGTGAGCCTATAGGCTTCTCTAAAGTAATGCATTTTCAGCGACTTTTTGAAGGACTGGAGAGACGGGGAGAGTCTAATGTTGTGGGGGAGGGAGTTCCATAGGAAGGCAGCAGCTCAGGATAAGTCCTGAAGGCGAGACATACTCGCATCATTTTTGTGATGCAAGTAAGGTAAACATTTGCATTGAATCAATTTTTTTTATGGTAATAAGTGAGCAATAATCTCCAGTCTCTGCCTGTCCCTCACGGTTGTTACAGCTTTAAATGTACTGAGTTCCAAGAAGGTTAATAGGCAAAAGCTGAGAGGCGTAACAGTGTGTAAACTAGGGATGCACAGATACCATTTTTTAGGACAGAGTACAAGTGCCGATAATTTTTAAAAGTACTCACCGATACCGAGTACCGATACTTTAATGTCATGTGACGCTTTTCAATAAATAATCCAGGATTTTGCTGAAAGTCTGTCCTGTTTAAGTTAATATTGCAATGTATGGCCAGACACCCCATTTACCCACTGCCTGAACACACCCTGACCACACACAGACACCAGATATACATTCATATATACACACACACTGGTCTGGTGTCTGTGGGGTATACATGTATCAGATGCCTGTGGGGTATATTAGTTATATATAATATACCCCCACATGCATCAGATACATGTGTACACAACAGACACCAGACCACAGTGTGTGTGTATACACACATGCCCTCAGAGCGAGCGTGTGTATATATGTGTAATATATACACACACTGACCCTTTCCAGACGTGTGTGTGTGTAATATATACACACACTGACCCTTTCCAGACGTGTGTGTGTGTGTGTAATATATACACACACTGACCCTTTCCAGACGTGTGTGTGTGTGTGTGTGTGTAATATATACACACACTGACCCTTTCCAGACGTGTGTGTGTGTGTGTGTGTGTAATATATACACACACTGACCCTTTCCAGACGTGTGTGTGTGTGTGTGTAATATATACACACACTGACCCTTTCCAGACGTGTGTGTGTAATATATACACACACTGACCCTTTCCAGACGTTGTGTGTGTGTGTAATATATACACACACTGACCCTTTCCAGACGTGTGTGTGTAATATATACACACACTGACCCTTTCCAGACGTGTGTGTGTGTGTGTGTAATATATACACACACTGACCCTTTCCAGACGTGTGTGTGTGTGTGTGTGTAATATATACACACACTGACCCTTTCCAGACGTGTGTGTGTAATATATACACACTGACCCTTTCCAGACGTGTGTGTGTGTGTAATATATACACACACTGACCCTTTCCAGACGTGTGTGTGTGTGTAATATATACACACACTGACCCTTTCCAGACGTGTGTGTGTGTAATATATACACACACTGACCCTTTCCAGACGTGTGTGTGTGTGTGTAATATATACACACACTGACCCTTTCCAGACGTGTGTGTGTAATATATACACACACTGACCCTTTCCAGACGTGTGTGTGTGTGTGTGTAATATATACACACACTGACCCTTTCCAGACGTGTGTGTGTGTGTGTGTAATATATACACACACTGACCCTTTCCAGACGTGTGTGTGTGTGTAATATATACACACACTGACCCTTTCCAGACGTGTGTGTGTGTAATATATACACACACTGACCCTTTCCAGACGTGTGTGTGTAATATATACACACACTGACCCTTTCCAGACGTGTGTGTGTGTGTGTGTGTGTGTAATATATACACACACTGACCCTTTCCAGACGTGTGTGTGTGTGTGTGTAATATATACACACACTGACCCTTTCCAGACGTGTGTGTGTGTGTGTAATATATACACACACTGACCCTTTCCAGACGTGTGTGTGTGTAATATATACACACACTGACCCTTTCCAGGTGTGTGTGTGTGTAATATATACACACACACTGACCCTTTCCAGACGTGTGTGTGTGTAATATATACACACTGACCCTTTCCAGACGTGTGTGTAATATATACACACACTGACCCTTTCCAGACGTGTGTGTGGTGTGTGTGTGAAATATATACACACACTGACCCTTTCCAGACGTGTGTGTGTAATATATACACACACTGACCCTTTCCAGACGTGTGTGTGTAATATATACACACACTGACCCTTTCCAGACGTGTGTGTGTAATATATACACACACTGACCCTTTCCAGACGTGTGGGTGTGTGTGTAATATATACACACACTGACCCTTTCCAGACGTGTGTGTGTGTGTGTGTGTGTAATATACACACACTGACCCTTTCCAGACGTGTGTGTGTGTAATATATACACACACTGACCCTTTCCAGACGTGTGTGTGTGTGTGTGTAATATATACACACACTGACCCTTTCCAGACGTGTGTGTGTGTAATATATACACACACTGACCCTTTCCAGACGTGTGTGTGTGTGTGTAATATATACACACACTGACCCTTTCCAGACGTGTGTGTGTAATATACACACACTGACCCTTTCCAGACGTGTGTGTGTGTGTGTGTAATATATACACACACTGACCCTTTCCAGACGTGTGTGTGTGTGTGTGTAATATATACACACACTGACCCTTTCCAGACGTGTGTGTGTAATATATACACACTGACCCTTTCCAGACGTGTGTGTGTGTGTAATATATACACACACTGACCCTTTCCAGACGTGTGTGTGTCATATATACACACACTGACCCTTTCCAGACGTGTGTGTGTGTAATATATACACACACTGACCCTTTCCAGACGTGTGTGTGTGTGTGTAATATATACACACACTGACCCTTTCCAGACGTGTGTGTGTAATATATACACACACTGACCCTTTCCAGACGTGTGTGTGTGTGTGTGTGTGTGTGTGTAATATATACACACACTGACCTTTCCAGACGTGTGTGTGTGTGTGTGTAATATATACACACACTGACCCTTTCCAGACGTGTGTGTGTGTAATATATACACACACTGACCCTTTCCAGGTGTGTGTGTGTAATATATACACACACACTGACCCTTTCCAGACGTGTGTGTGTGTAATATATACACACTGACCCTTTCCAGACGTGTGTGTGTGTAATATATACACACTGACCCTTTCCAGACGTGTGTGTGTGTAATATATACACACACTGACCCTTTCCAGACGTGTGTGTGTGTGTGTAATATATACACACACTGACCCTTTCCAGACGTGTGTGTGTAATATATACACACACTGACCCTTTCCAGACGTGTGTGTGTGTGTGTAATATATACACACACTGACCCTTTCCAGACGTGTGTGTGTGTGTAATATATACACACACTGACCCTTTCCAGACGTGTGTGTGTGTGTAATATATACACACACTGACCCTTTCCAGGTGTGTGTGTGTAATATATACACACACTGACCCTTTCCGTGTGTGTGTGTTGTGTGTGTGTGTGTGTGTGTGTGTGTGTGTGTTAGTTATACATACACTGGCCATTTCAGACCAGAAATGGGGCGGCAGCATTCGGACAGGCCCCTGCAGCTGACCGCATTCATACCTTCCACGAGCACCACCGGCAAAGTTTTTGCGCGTCTGCTCGTTGGGAAGCCGCGATCTCGCGGGAGATCGCGGCTGGGGCCTTCCCAACGAGCAGACGCGCAAAAACTTTGTCGGCAGCGCTCGTGGAAGGTAACTATGAACGCGGTCAGCTGCAGGGGCCTGTCCGAATGCCGTTAGATCATTCGGACAGCTGCCCCAGCCCCTCGGATGTCGGCAAGCGAGCTCAATGCTGGTTTCCAGTATTGGGGGAAATATCGGGGGGCATCTGCACAAGTACTCGTGCAGAACCCAGTATCGGCGCATTCCTAGTGTAAACCAGTGTCGTGCATCTGTTAAGAGAAGGGATGTTGCCCTTTTAAAAATAAAAACAACACAAAACATAAAAAAAAAATATTAAAATTTTAATAAACCAGTTTACACTCTAGATCAGCGTGCCACAGAGGTGTCTGTTCAGAGTATAAAAAGGAGAATAAAAGAAAAGCTATAAATTACTTACCATGCCGGTGCCATGAGGGGGGCATTCTATGTAATTCATGGCTTTTATTTTATTTAATTGCATAATGGTGAAGGGCGTAATAGAGTAAGCTCTGAGGTTTAGGTAGGTATAGTGGCCATGCAAACAGATTTAGAAATAGACCATTTCAAATGTGTAACTGCCATAACACCTTAAATGCTGTAAAACCAGGGAAAAACAATAGAATACACATTCTGACACGTAGGCTGGATATTAACCCCTGAAATGGCATGAAACTACAAGAACAATTAAAACTAATGCCCAGTGCGGTACGTAGAATGCCCATTAACCCCTAAAATGCCACAAACCCAGGGGAAAACATTAGGAATAAAACACAGTATGGCACATTGCCTCCCCATTAACCCCTATAATGAAATGAATCAAGGGATAACATGAAATGTATAAACTGTGAAAGATTAAGACTACCCAGTAACCCCCAAGGCTGGCACCAGACGAGCGTATTTGAAGAGCGGAAGGAACGTCCGTGAGAGTGGACGTTCCTTAAACTCAACGCTCGTCTGGCCACCTCCTATTGAGGATCGCGCTTTGCAGCTCCGTCAAAGCGCGTCCTAGCGCTTTGATGGAGAGGGCTGCTGCACGGCTGCTGTTGCACGCGCAATTCGTGCGTGCGCAACAGCGTGTGGCTGGCCCCGTCGCAGCGTCTCAATGCTGCGACGGACGCCAGAAGGCACCTCAGTACGGGTGCACATAGTGCGCTCGTCTGACGCCAGCCTTAAATGTCATTAAATCAAGGGAAAACATGAAATCTATACACTGTGAGGGATGAAGCCTGGCCACTAACCCTTAATATACAATTAATTGTGGCCGAAACGTCACTATTTTATCTGCTGATAGTCAATAAACCAATCAGTGGGAATTACATCCTTGTGACATGCTGTATCCATTGTTTCATTGTATTTTGAGGACGAGCGGACTTCTGCGGCATTGCACCGGAGTATCCTGTTGGTCAACAGAGCTCTCCCGATTGGGTGCATATTGTGCATTGTCGTGAGTTATACTGTACAATGAATATGGCCAGACTCTGCCCTTTCCGATGACACCATGATCGACCAGGTACGTTGCCCGGGGACTGAGATACATCAATACGAATGAACTCTGTGCCTCTTGGCTGCAGAGAAACAGGCAGCACAGCCCTTCCCTCCATGACGGCACGTTGATCCAGCGTCTCCCATCACTGGGGCTGGCAGGGTGCTGCTGCTAGGGGTCAAGGTGAGGACGACAGGGTGAAACCTTTGGGGGGTAGGAGGCAACAGAGAATCCATGTCTGTCTGTGTGTTGCCTGGGGTAGGGGGGGGGGAACAGCAGGGAAAGCTATCCCCCGCTGTTTCCCCCCCCCAGGCAACACACAGTCTATCCCTGCCTATCAGCATGTGATATTAGTAGCTATCCCCGCCTATCAGCATGTGTGGCCACAGACAGTGCAGGGAGAAAAGTTGGGCAGGGCAATCGGCGACAGCATGTGGCAGAGCCCTCCAGAGCTGCTGGGCAGATGCTGCAAGGAACTGCAATAAGGATTTATGACACCTGTGCCAAAAGTGAATAGGCTGACAAAAGCCCAGGTGCCAGGACACAATTTCTAATCACCTTGGTGACCTGGGATTTGTCGTGCCCTGTGCTAGTGTATGGTTTAAGGTTACTTTTAGTGTCACCATTGGTGCTTGTTTTACAGTTAGACATTTTATTTGTGCTGGTTTTAGGATTAAGGTTACAGACAAAATACTTTCCAGGCACAAACAGGACCCTTCAAGTATACAAGATGAAATGCAGTATTTGCAAAAGCACATAACACACAAAAGTAACCATTGTCCAAATGATTAACTGTTCTATACAGCCATACCCAATTTTTAATGAAGGTTACTTTCAATGATGGGAAATTAGTATTTCCAGATTTCCAGTTTATTTTTAAGAAATCCGAATGCCTAGTTATAAATCAAGTCCCACCAACCAATATAAATGTCTGTCCATGGGGATTTAAAAACTGAATATAAGTGGAATATAATGAAACTAATTGTTTTATAGTTTGTAGAAAAACATTTTGTGGCCATGTGTGTAATATGAATTTGTGAACAATATAATCAAATCTACTTGAGTGGTGACTATGTGTTATACAAATGCGTATTTATGCGCCTGTATATATTAATTTAGCTCAACTAAAGGTGGATCCTTTAGGGAGATTTTGTTTATCAACAGATTGAGAGAAGGCAGTGCAGGACATACCCAATGCAACTCTGCCACCCAGAGGCTGAGCAAATAATAGAATTAAGTAATCATTATTTATCTACATTTATGTAGACCTACGCAACATATATGACGACTTGTTTTGGTCCGACGTGGCCATTTTCGTTTTCGCTTGTCATATATAAATCTTTGTTGGAAAATAAAAACCCTATTTCTCCTGAACAAAATGATATATAATAAGGGTGGGGACACTTAATATGAAACAGGTAAATTATGGTTGAACAGGCGAATAGCTGAAATTCTACTTTTAGAAGTGTTCCAGACTTGTAAAGTTGCTCCTGTCCGTAAGGGGTTAAAATTATATTTTATTGACAAGAGCATCTCTTCAGTCAGTGTCCTTGGACAAGACACCTAATGGTACATACTCTCCACCCAGGACATACTTGAAAACGAGAGAAATCTCAATGTATCCTTCCTGGTAAAATACGTTCTTAAAATCTTTTTTTTAAAAATTCATGTGTTGGGACAAGTAGATTGGTTTGCTGGTTTAGTCCATCGGGCAAGCAGATTTTTTTTTAAACTTTCCAACACCAGATATGGAATTTCACTTACTTGCTTCTCAACTACTGTTTGTGATCCACAGTCCATTGAACTCCAAGAGTAGGCACAGGATGCTCACCATCAAATGAATCAGTCTAGAAAAAATATATATATTTGCATCAAGAGAGGGAAAAAGTAAAAGTGTCTTAAAGAAGGACAAGCACAAACAAGCTGCAATTTCCAATCAAAGCTGGACAGAAGCCACAAAGGGGGATTCCAAAACAAGAATTAACCCCTACACTGCTGAGCCATTTCACCTCTTTGTGCTAAGCTAATTTTTGCCATTTTGTGCTCATGTTGAACGCGATTTGAAGTCATGTTTTATTGTAGGACACAAACGAATAATATATCCTTATTTTCAGCAGGCTCGGCAGATTCATAATCTATCATTATTATATGTATGCGTTATGTCCTGCCAGAATGCTATAACAAAAAAAAAAAAAAGTGAATTTCCCACCTGAAATGGACATCATCGCGGGCCGACGCTATGATGTCAGTGCTCCGGGATGGATGTCAGTGCTCCGGGATGGGTCATATGGGACGGTCGGACTTCAAAGAAGTTAGACCGCCCAGGGACTCTGTCCCGAACGTACGGGGGCTCCCCTTTGCTGTGGAGGGGACGTCCTCTGCACATAAAGTGCATGCAACAGGATGGCCGCCACTTACAATTTAAACACCGAAATAGTTGTGTAAATTTATTTTATGTTACATTTAGTCTCCACAATTTATGACTGTATGCCCCCTATGTTTATTATGTTCTTCTGATGAACCCTGCAGACCTGGGGAACTGTTTTGTCCGCCCTAATGCAACCACCCCGACCCGCCGCCAGCAGAGAGCCCAGTCGACATGCCTTGTCCCTTCAGCATCTCAGCCCCTGTACACTCAGAGTGCGTTTTGGGCAGGAGCTTGCTGTGGAGTCCTGAGGGGTAGCGCTAACGGGAACTCCACCATCCAACCCCATCCTCCTCTCCAGCGTGGAGCGCAGTCGCGCACAGTAATTCCTGCCCAGGTACAGAACTTTGGCTGCCAGACTTCATGCTGCATTAGATGGATCAGGGCGCTTCTTTGGAAAGAATAGCCCGGGAGCCAGAGCTACATGACAGTATCTGGGTTGTGAGGCCACTCCACTGGGATCAAACCTCAATCAGCCGCTAAACCCAGGTCGGGCTTACAAGCGGCAGAATTTCCCAGACTGGGAACGGCCCAGGGCAGGCCAGACATAGTGGCACCAAGAAGGTGGGCCATGACTTGAGGTGGGGGGGGGGGGAGCCAAGTTAGATATAAAAAGGGCTATGGCTCAGGGCAGTAGCAAAACTGGCGCTGGGAAGTAGGAGGGCGGGCCGCGAGAGAACAATGGAACGGAGTTGTATAAATATACTCTGTGTGTGCCAAATAAAAGTCTATTTGCATAACCTATACTACGTCTCGACTAGTAATTGGGAGAGAATTGTGCTACCGAGACGAATCATAGATTCTTGACTGCCGCTGACCGTTATCCTCCTGAAGGGAACCAGAGACCAGCTCGCTACCGCGACTCACTCCAGGGTAAACTCTGCACCTATGGCGAATCTACCCCCTTCGGGTAGGGGCTTCCGTGACGGTGCAATTGCCAGGACTTCCCCCACAAGCCATCCGCAGCAAAAAGGATAAGATTTCAGGTGCACCAAAGTTGGACTTTTACTAGACAGTGCTTCTCTGCAAATGAGGACATTACTACACTCTTAAATCGTTACAGTGCTTGCAAAAGTATCCACAACCCTTGGCGTTTTGTTGCATTACAACATGGAATTAAAATGGATTTTTATTTGGATTACATGTAATAGACATGGAAAAAAATAGTTCAACATTGTGAAGTGAAATTAATAACTTGTTTAAAAGATTATAAAATATAAACGGAAAAGTGGTGCGTGCATTTGTATTTATCCCCTTTGCTATGACGTATCAAAATAATATCTGGTGCAACCAATTGCCCTTCGGAAGTCACTAAGTTAGTTAAATAAAGTGCAACTGTGTGCAATCTAATTGTCACATAATCGATCACATGAACTCATCATTAGGAATGCACCGAAATTTCGGCCACCGAAATTAACGGCCGAAAATGGCACTTTCGGCCGAAATGGAAAATTCATCCGTAAAGAAAACAAAACCAAAAATAAAAAAAAAAAACAGCCAAAAACGCGTCCATTCAAACCAGGGCCTGGAGGCCCGGCCGAGCTGAGGGCTCTCCTGAGCCTGGAGGCCAACCGAAATGTCTGCTTCGGCCCTGAGCTCCTCCAACGGTGGCAGTCCTCTGGCAGCTGGTTCCCGCTCTCCATCAGACGCAGGGATACGTTGCAGAGGCGGAGGCCTTTGACCCGGCTGTCTGCACGGGACAGCCACTGCTGTAGGAGCTCAGGGCTGAAGTAGGTAGATGTAGGTGAGTAAGTAGGTGCAACGTGTTTCACCCCCCAGTCATCCAAACCTGAGCCTGGAGGCCTGGCTGAGCAGGCTGCTTGGCTTGTCTTCAGGCTCAGGCGAGCCCCGGTTCGGCCCGGCCTCCAGGCCCAGCTTCTCATGAGTGATTTTGGGTATCGGTTTCAGCAGTACCGATCTCAATTTTCGGTATCGGGCAGAAATTCCAATTTCGGTGCACCATTAATCCTTATATATACGCCTGTTTTGAAAAGCTCCAGAGCATCTAACACCACTGAACAAGAGTCACCATGAAGCTCTTTAAACAGGTCAGGGTTGGGTTATAAAAAAGTATCTGAAACTCCAAACATCCTTTGGAGCACCATTAAAGCAATTATTATTATTTTTTTAAAGAATATGGCACCACAACAAAGAGAGGGCCGCACACCAAAACTCAGACCAGGCAAGTAGGTTAATAGAGAGGCAACAAAAATAACCCTGAGGAAGCTGCAAAGCTAAACAGCGTAGATTGGGGTATCTGTCCATAGAACCATTTTAAGCCATACACTTCACAGAGCTGCCCTTCATAGAAGAGTGGCAAGAAAAAAGCCATTGCCTAAATATAAAAAAATAAGCAAACACGTTTGGCGTTCACCAATAGGCATGTGGAAGACTCCGCAAACATATGGAAGAAGGTACTCTGATCAGATGAGGCTAAAATTGAGCTTATTGGTCAAAGAAAACTCTAGATCTGGCACAAACCCGATACCTCTCATAACCCTGAGAGCACCAATATCTGCAGGGACTGGGAAAATGATCAAGAATGAAGGAGTGATGGACAGTGCTAAATAAAGGGAAATTTGTGAGGGAAACCGGTTTCAGTTAAATAGGTTTAACTAGGATGATGACCCTAAGCATACTGCTAGAGCAAAATGCGATTGGTTTAACCCCATAAGGACCAATGAAGTACAGGGTATGTCATAGAAAAAAGTTCCGTAAGGACCAAGGATACCCTGGACATCATGGTCCTCTAAGCCCTCCCCTCCCTATATTTGCCACTCTAGCCAGAGTGGTCTGACTTCCTTGAAGTCAGACCTCTGGTTTTAACCCTTTCACCGCTGAGCCATTTTGCAGACTATCATTTTTATATGTACAGTGGTAAGAAAAAGTATGTGAACCCTTTGGGATTACGTGGAGTTTTGCATAAATTGGTCATAAAATGTGCTCTGATCTTCATCTAAGTCACAACAATTTGAAAAACACAGTCTGCTTAAAATAATACAACACAAACATTATATGTTTTCATGTGTTTATTGAACATAACATGTAAACATTCACAGTGCAGGGTGGAAAAAGTATGTGAACCCCTAGCCTAATGACTTCTCCAAGAGCTAATTGGAGCCAGGAGTGAGCCAACCTTGAGTCCAATCAGTGTGATATTATTGGATGTGTTGCTGAAAGCTGTCCTGCCCTTTAAAAACACACACCAGTTTTGGGTTTACTGGTTTCAAGAAGCACTGCCTGATGTGAACCATACCTCGCAGAAAAGAGCTCTCAGAAGACCTACGATCAAGAATTGTTGACTTGCATGAAGCTGGAAAGGGTTACAAAAGTATCTCCAAAAGCCTTGATGTTCATGTGTCCACGGTAAGCCAGACGGTCTACAAATGGAGAAAGTTCAGCACTGTTGCTACTCTCCCTAGGTGTGGTCATCCTGTAAAGATGATTGCAAGAGCACAGCGCAGAATGCTTAATGAGGTAAAGAAGAATCCTAGAGTGTCAGCTAAAGACTTACAGAAATCTCTGGCACATGCTAACATTTTTGTTGACACATCTACAATAAGGAAAACATTAAACAAGAATGGAGTACATGGGAGGACACCACGGAGGAAGCCATTGCTGTCCAAAAAGAATATTGCAGCACATTTGAAGTTTGCAAAAGAGCACCTGGATGTTCCACAGCACTACTGGCAAAATATTCTGTGGACAGATGAAACCGAAATGGAGTTGTTTGGAAAAAACACACAACACTGTGTGTGGAGAAAAAAAGGCACAGCACACCAACATCAAAACCTCATCCCCACTGTAAAACATGGCAGAGGGAGCATCATGGTTTGGGGCTTCTTTGCTGCCTCAGGGCCTGGACGGATTATTGTCTTTGATGGAAAAAGGAATTCCAGAGTTTATCAAGACATTTTGCAGGAAAACATAAGACCATCTGTCCGCCAACTGAAGCTCCGCAGAGAATGGGTGATGCAACAGGACAATAACCCAAAGCATACAAGTAATTCAACAAAAGAATGGCTTCAACAAAACAAAATACGCCTTCTGGAGTGGCCCAGTCAGAGTCCTGACTTCGACCCGATTGAAATGCTGTGGCATGACCTTAAGAGAGCGATTCACACCAGACATCCCAAGAATATTGCTACACTGAAACAGTTTTGTGAAGAGGAGTGGTCCAAAATTACTCCAGATCGTTGTGCAGGTCTAATCTGCAACTACAGGAAATGTTTGGTTGAGGTTATTGCTGCCAAAGAAGGGTCAAACAGTCAAGTACAAAGGTTCACATACTTTTTCCACCCTGCACTGTAAATGTTTACATGTTCTGTTCAATAAAAACATGAAAACATATAATGTTTGTGTTGTATTATTTTAAGTAGGGATGCACCGATACCACTTTTTTAAGACCGAGTACGAGTACCGATACTTTTGTTCAAGTACTCACCGATACCGAGTACCGATACTTTTATCTTATGTCATGTGACCGCTTTCCAATAAGAACAGACCTCATATAAAGCCCCCAGGTCTCATGGATTTGCCCCCCAGCTCATGGATACTGCCCCCCAGCTCATGGATAATGCCCCCAGCTCATGGAAATGCCCCCCAGCTCATGGAAATGCCCCCCCAGCTCATGGAAATGCCCCCCCAGCACATGGAAATGCCCCCCAGCACATGGAAATGCCCCCCAGCACATGGAAATGCCCCAGCTCATGAAAATGCCCCCCCAGCTCATGGATTTGCCCCCAGCTCATGCATTTGCCCCCAGTTCACCTGGAGCTCTCCGCTCATACTTACCTTCCTTTAGCGACGCCGGGAAAGTCTTCGCGCGCGCTCCTTGGAAGGTCCCCAGCCGCGACCACGTGGGACCATGTGATCGCGGCTGGGGTCCTTCCAACGAGCGCACAAGGGGAAACTTTCCCGGCGTCGCTCAGGAAGGTAAGTATGAGCGGAGAGCAGCTGCAGGGCCTGTCTGAATGCCGATAGAGCATTCAGACAGGCCCATCGGCATTTGGACAGGCCCTGCAGCTGCTCACTTTGTTTATACTTACCTTCCTTTAGTGACGCCGGGAAGGTTTCCGCGCGTGCGCTCGTTGGAAGGACCCCAGCCGCGATCACATGGTCCCACGTGGTCGCGGCTGGGGACCTTCCAAGGAGCGCGCGCGCGAAGACTTTCCCGGCGTCGCTAAAGGAAGGTAAGTATAAACAAAGTGGGGTGAGCAGCTGCAGGGCCTGCCCGAATGCCGATAGAGCATTCGGACAGCCGCCCCATCCCCTAGGATGCCGGCAAGCCGGCTCAATTACGGCTTCCGGTATCGGAAAAAAATATCAGGGGTACTGCACGAGTACTAAGTACTCCTGCAGTACCCGGTATCGGCACCGATATCGATACTAGTATCGGTATCGGTGCAACCCTAATTTTAAGCAGACTGTGTTTTTCAAATTGTTGCGACTTAGATGAAGATCAGAGCACATTTTATGACCAATTCATGCAAAACTCCACGTAATCCCAAAGGGTTCACGTACTTTTTCTTGCCACTGTATACGTCATGTCCTGCCTGTATATTATAACAAAAAATGCAATAAAATTTGAATTTTTAAACATCTGCAGTGTGTAAAGTGTTTTTTTTTTCACCTTTTATCACATGAACATTTGCGGTTATATTTTCTATGGGGTGCGCTTGTACAAAAAATAGAAATGGGGACTTGATAAATTTTTTGGGTGAAATTACGTGATTTTTAGCAAACACACCCCATAGAAAAATATCATTAGTGCAGCATCATTGTTCACATTATAATTGAAATGTGAACAATATTGCTGCATTAATAAAAAATAAAAAATTTTATTTTTTTATTTTATTTTTTAAAATTTTTATTTTACTTTGTACCTGGTCTGGTAGGGTATCATTCGAAAGGCCATGCTCCATGACTCCCTAGCTGCCACGGTTCTGGAGATATCGGGGTTCAAAGGAACCCCCCTATCTCCACCAGGGGATTTCCATGGGAAATCCCTGGGCAGCTAGGGGTTCCCCGGCTATCTGACGTCATTGCGCTATGCAGGGAGGGGGGACCCGGGGGTGGAGCTGCCATCCAAGATGGCGGCCCCCACCGGAGCTAGGCCGCACTTCGGCGCCGAAGTGCGACCCGGTACTTGAGGGTTTAAAGCCAGGCACCGCTTAAAAAGGGAGACTCTCCCCCTTTATGCGATGCCTGGCTTTTGGCGCTGTTCCTTCCCGATCGGGAGGGAGAGGGATCCGAACGGATCCCCCCCTCCAGGATATCTCCCAGGGGGGGTGGGGGTTGCCTGGAAATGACGTCATTGCGCATGGCGCGATGACGTCATTGACGTGGGGAGGGTCTTAACTTCAGCATCTGAGGATGCTGAAGTCAGACCGCCGCAGGACCCCAGACAGAGAGGTGAGTATCTCCGCCGGGGGTCCCACAAAGCTGATGATATGTGGACACGTCCTCAGCATACAGCGGCAGTAACTGAGGACGTGTCCCACACGTCGTCAGCAGTGAAGGGGTTAAGGACTCTGGCCGACGCAATGAAGTCAGTTTCAGGCACCCCCCCAACCCGGGAGAGTGCCTGAAAGGGGGGGACCTTTGGACCCCCCCCAAGAACGGCAGTGTGACCTTTCCAGCGATGCCCCTCTTTAACCACTTACGTCTTTGGACCCCCGTATCTCTAGATTGAGGGCAGTGATTTGGTATCATTGGAAGGTGCAGAACATGGAATTTCCAATGATGCCAAACATTACCAGGATTGGTGGTGTAATAATAAAAAAAAAAATAACGTGGGATTTAATAAAATAAAAAAAAATTTGTCTGGGTCGTATAACACAGGACTTCAAATCACGTTTAAACATGAGGAGCAAAAAACTGTAAAAATAAGCACAGCACACAGAGGTGAAATGGCTCAGTAGTGAAAGGTTTAAGAAGCAAAAACATGTAAACATTGGTTATATTTTGGGGATCAATGTTCGAAAGTGTGTTTTTTCCATCATATTTCATAAATATTTTTATAGTAAATTATAAGATGATTAAAATAATGGTGTGGGTTCCAAAACAAGGAAAATTAGAGCTAAACACAAACAGTGCAGAAATGTAAAAACAGCAGTGGGTACTGTCAGACAATAGTAAAACCACCTGGTCACTACAGGGTTAAGGGAGAAACATTTAAATGTCCTAGAATGGCCTAGTCAAATCTCAGACCTCAATCCAATTGAGAATCTGTGGCATGACTTAAAGAATGCTGCACACCAGCGATATTCATCCAACCAGAAAGAGCTGTAGCGGTTTTACCTTGGAGAATGGGCAAAAATCCCAGCAGATAGATGTGCCAAGCTGATAGAGATGTACCCCAAGAGACATGCAGCTGTAATTGCTGCAAAAGGTGGCTCTACCTAAAAGTATTGACTTTGGGAGGTGAATACTTATGCACGTTCACATTTTCTGTTTTTTGTCATATTGCTTATTTTTTTTCTTCTGATACAAATTAGGGATGCACCGATACCACTTTTTTTAAGACCGAGTACCGATACTTTTTTTTATGTCATGTGACCGCTTTCCAATAAGAACAGACCTCATATAAAAATCCCCCCAGCTCTCATGGATATGCCCCCCAGCTTTCATGGATATGTCCCCCAGCACTCTCCGCGTTCATACTTACCTTCCTGAGCTACGCCGGGAAAGACTTTGCGCGTGCGCTCGTTGGAAGGCCTCCAGCCGTGATCGCGGCTGGGGGCCTTCCAACGAACGCACGCGCAAAGACTTTCCCGGCGTCGCTCAGGAAGGTAAGTATGAACGTGGAGAGCAGCTGCAGGGCCTGTCCGAATGCCGATAGAGCATTCGGACAGCCGCCCCAGCCCCTCGGATGCCAGCAAGCCGGCTTCCGGTACAGGGAAAATATCGGGGGTGCAATACCGGTATCGGTGCAACCCTAATACAAACATTTTGCATCTTCAAAGTGTTGTGTAAATCAAATTATACATACCCCCCCAAAAAAATCTGTTTTAAATCAAGGTGGCAATACAACAAAATATGAAAGATGCGTGTGAATACTTTTGCAAGCCAGTGTTAATGCTACAACACATTCAAAAATTCACACAAAACACTGATGTACTTACAACCTGTCGCCGTATGCTACCACGTGGCTTGGGAACAGGTTTGGCTGGACGTGAAACCAAAGCTTCGGGGAGCCTAGATTTCTGAGCCTGAATAGCAAGTTGATAGGCCACTTCAAAAGCCTGGCCTAATGTCAAAATAATTTCATAGGCCTGATTCTGAAAAACAAAAGCAAATTGATATCGAGTGACAATGTATGGTCTATCCATTACCATATAATCTATTCTATGAAAGCATTGTATTAGCGCCCCCCCCCCCAAATTTACAATGCTCTATTAGCCAGGGAGCACCAAGTGGCACTAAACAAAAACACCAATGCTGAGGAACCCCGGCAACAGCTTCTGCACTTTGTGTACACGGTGAGCTGCTACTGTGCTGTATTCACAAATTAATTGGCAATGTTAATGGTATATTCCTGGTCACAAAATATTTATTAACATATACATACACACGAGAAAATGTATATAATGCAACAAACAGTAGTACGGTTTTTCTGGGCATTAACATAAGTTTGTAGGCACAGCTTTAGGAACCGATTATGCTAAAATGTTCTTCAAAGAGGCAGTATACAGATAAATAACACAATGAAATTCGGGTGCCGGACAAAATCCCTACAGCCAGGTTCCCTAATGCCAACATCCCGACGGCCAATTTCCAGACAGGACAAGTGCCAGACATCCCAACTTCCCTACACGACCAACTTCCTGACATCCACAATCCCATCGGCTAACCCTAATACTAACACCCTAACCCTAGGTTTAAGGGGGTTAGGGTTATGTTTAGGGGGGGGTTAGGGCTAGGTTTAGGGGGGGAAGGGCTAGGTTTAGGGGGGGAAAGGGCTAGGTTTAGGGGGTTAGGGCTAGGTTTGGAGGGGTTAGGTTTGGAGGGTTAGGGTTATGGCTAAGTTTAGGGTGTTAGGGTTAGGGTTATGGCTAGGTTTAGGGGGTCAGGGTTAGGTTTAGGGGGTTAGGGGTTAGGGTTAGGTTTAGGGCTAGGTTTAGGGGGTTAGGGCTAGGTTTAGGGGGTTAGGCTAGGTTTAGGGGGTCAGGGCTAGGTTTAGGGGGTCAGGGCTAGGTTTAGGGGGGTCAGGGTTAGGTTTAGGGTTAGGTTTAGGGGGTTAGGCTAGGTTTAGGGGGTCAGGGCTAGGTTTAGGGGGGTTAGGGAAAGGACTAGGTTCAGGGGGTTAAGGCTAGATTTAGGGGGTTAAGGCTAGATTTAGGGGGTTAAGGCTAGATTTAGGGGGTTAGGGTTGGGTTTAGGGAGTAGGGTTAGTGTTAGTCGCTGGGATTTTGGATGTCGGGAAGCTGGCCGCGTAGGGAAGTTGGCCGCGTAGGGAGTTGTCTGTAGGGAAGTTGGCCGTTGGGATTTTGGCATTAGAGAAGCTGGTTGTAGGGATTTCGACCCAAACCTATGAAATTCATGTGCCATCAGCAGAGAGACTTCACACTCTGATCAGACCAATAAGAGAATGTTGGAGTTTGTCTGTTTTACTTTAACCCCTTAACGCCGCAGGACGTTTCATGCTGTCCTGCATTTGGCGGGCTTTAACGCCGCAGGACGGTATGGAACGTCCTCGACGTTAGGATCCTAGCCGGAGGTTATACTCACCTCCCCGGCGCCTCCCGCGCAGATCTGGCTTCGATGAAGCCTGATCTATGTTTATTATAGCCTCCCGGGACACTGACGTCATCGCGCTGGCGCACCCCTCGCCGGAGCATGGGGAAGCACCTGGAGGGGAGGGGGGATCCTTTGGATGATGCGTGATGATGTCAGTTAACCGGGGAACCCCTAGCTGCAAAGGGATTTCCTAAGGAAATCCCATGGAGGAGAAAGGGGTTCAAAGAACCCCCCTATTGCCTGATCGGTAGCAGCTAGGGGGTCATGTCCGATATTTTTGGAAAAGCCAGAGCATGGCCTTTCCAATGATATCAAACATGACCATGTTAAAATTAAAGTGTTTTAAAAATAAAATATAAAAAAAAATAAAAAATAAAAGCGTGCTTTTTTTTAATGCAGCATTATTGTTCACATTTCAAAATATAATGTGAACAATGATGCTTCACTAATGATTTTTTTTTGGGGTTTAGCTAAAATCACCTAATTTCTACCAAAGAAGAAAAAAAAAAAGGTTCCCCGTTCTAATTCTTTTAACCCTTTCGCTGCTGAGGCATTTCACACCTCTGTGCTGAGCTCAATTTTACCGGTTTTGCTCATCATGTTTAACTGCGTTTTGAAGCCTTATTTTATTATATGAACCAGAGATATTATATATCGTTCTTTCCGGCAGCCTAGGCAGATTCATAATATATCATTATTATATGTATACGTCATGTCCTGTCTGTATATTATAACAAAAAATGCAACAAAATTTGAATTTTCAATAATTTATAACATGTAAAGTGTTTTTTTTCACATTCTAATATGCAAGCATTTGCGGTTATATTTTCTATGGGTTGCACTTGTTAATTTTTTTTTAAAAAAATGGGTCTAGTTACATTTTTGTTCGGGGAAAATTATGCGATTTTTAACAAACGCACCCCAAACAAAAATCATTAGTGCAGCATCATTGCTCACATTATAATTGGAATGGGAACAATATTTCTGCATTAACAAAACAAAAAGTTTTTTTTTTTTTTTCAAAATATTTTGTTTTTATTTTTTATTAATTTTATATTGTCATGTTTGGTATCGTTGGAAAGACCATCATCTGGCCAATCCAACAATACCAAATATTAACCAATAGCTGCCACAGATCGGGAGATAGGGGGTTCATTGGAACCCCCTATCTCAACCATTGGTGGCAGTTAGGGGTTAACTCTAAAACTGACGTCATTGCGCTATGCACAATGACGCCAGTCGTCAGAGGGAGATCCCGGAAGCTTGGCCGGCATCCAAGATGTCGGCCAGCTCTGGGAGAGGTTCACAATCCGGCGCTTTTCAGCGCCGAATCTTGATCCGTCCCCCAAGGGATTAAAGCCAGGCACCATTTGGAAGGGCAGGCCGTACCCTTCCAAACGCTGCCTGCCTTTAATCTCTGGCCCCCGGCGATCGGGAGGGAGCGAGGTCCGAAGGACCTCCCCCTCCCTTTCAGGCACTTTCTCCGCACTCGTGGGGGGAGGGCGCCTGAAATAGATGTCATCGCACCAGCGCGATGACATCTATTAGCCAAGCCGGGGTCCACGACTGCCGGGCCGACATCCAAGATGTCGGCACGCACTGGGGGGGGGGGGGGGCAGCAATCAGCCAGAATCCCAGCTGATTGCTGCCTCCTGTGCATGGACGCGCAGAGAGCGTCCATAGCACAGGGGACGCACTTGGCAGGACGCGCTCGGCGCGTACGCCGCAGCCAAGTGGTTAACAAGTCTACCCCATAGAATATAACCGCAAAGGATCGGATAATAAAATGCAAAAAAAAAAAATACTTTACACACTGTGGATGATTGGAATTTTATTGAAAATTCACATTTTTTGTTATAGCATTCTGGCAGGGCACTATATATAATTATGATGGATTATTAATCTGCCGGAAAGAACAATATATAATTATCTGGGTGGTATAATAATACGTGACTTAAAACCGCGTTTAAACATGATGAGCAAAAACGGTCAAAATGAGCCCAGCAAACTTCACTTCCGAAAGAGTGCCAAAGTTGTAAAATTACTCCCGTCCTTAAGGGGTTAAAGACCAATCACTCTTTAACATAAAAGGTGATTGGTACTGAGAAAAACACCTATGTCTAAATGAGCTGCACACACCACCCTGATATCCACAAAATTAGGAGAAAAAAAAAAAAATCTAAAATAAAGGAGTGGTGGCTGCTAGATATAAAAATAAAATGTTGCCAAGTCTTTGCAAAGTATCTCCAAATGAGCCAGTCACATAGATAAAGAGAAAGAAAATACTTATTTTTTCCTCCGAAATCTTTTTTTCTTTTCTGAATAACCTCAGTTCCTGCTGAAAATAGTTAGTGTATCATGATCTATCCAGACGAAAATCCACTTCTCAGAGATTCTCACCAATTGGAATATACGTCTCAAATAGCATGCAAGAAAGAGATTCTGATAGTGTTATTTTATTTTACGGGTTACCTGCTAAAAGCATATACAGTTGTGTTCAAAATTATTCAACCCCCAATGCTGTAAAGGGTTTTAGGGAATTTAGTGTACATTTGTAATTGTATTCAGAATGAAATCCTACAAGGACTTTTTAAAGAACCATATGCAACTAAAATGACATCAATTGGTTTTGTAATACAGTAGTAAATGTTTCTTTTGTGAATTATTCATTGACACAATTATTCAACCCCTTAAAGACTACCACTCTGAAGAACAGAGGTTCATTCAAGTGTTTTCAATCAGGTATTGAAAACACCTGTGGATGTCACGGAGCAGCAATAAAGCATAATAAGCACCAATTAGGCAGCTTTAAAATGACTGATACTCAGCTCCTTCTAGACATTTACTGGTGTGGTTACAAACATGGTGAAGTCAAGAGAATGGTCCAGGAAGACAAGAGAAGAGGTGATTACTCTTCACAGGAAGGGCAATGGCTATAAGAAGAGGGCAAAGATGTTAAACATACCAAGAGAGACCATAGGAAGCATCATTCGCAAATTCAAGGCAAAGGGCACTGTTGAAACGCTACCTGGTCGTGGCAGAAAGAAGATGCTGACTTCGACTGCTGTGCGCTACCTGAAGCGTAGAGTGGAGAAAAGTCCCCGTGTGACTGCTGAGGAACTGAGAAAAGATTTGTCAGATGTGGGTACTGAAGATTCAGCTCAGACAATACGGCGCACACTGCGTAATAAAGGCCTCCATGCCAGAACTCCCAGGCGCACCCCCTTGCTGTCTCCAAAGAATAAGAAGAGTCGACTGCAGTATGCCAAAAGTCATGTGGACAAACCACAGAAGTTTTGGGATAGTGTTCTGTGGACTGATGAAACAAAATTAGAACGGTTTGGGCATATGGATCAACGCTATGTTTGGAGGAGGAAGAACAAGGCCTATGAAGAAAAGAACACCTTGCCTACTGTGAAGCATGGCGGGGGGTCAATCATGCTTTGGGGCTGTTTTGCTTCTGCAGGTACAGGGAAGCTTCAGCGTGTGCAAGGTACCATGAATTCTCTTCAGTACCAGGAGATATTGGATGACAATGTGATGCAGTCCGTCACAAACCTGAGGCTTGGGAGACGTTGGACCTTTCAACAGAACAATGATCCAAGCATACCTCCAAGTCCACTAGAGCATGGTTGCAGATTAAAGGCTGGAACATTTTGGAGTGGCCATCGCAGTCACCTGACTTAAATCCGATTGAGAACCTCTGGTGGGACTTAAAGAAAGCAGTTGCAGTGCGCAAGCCTAAGAATGTCACTGAACTGGAGGCTTTTGCCCATGACGAATGGGCGAAGATACCCGTAGATCGCTGCAAGACACTTGTGTCAAGCTATGCTTCACGTTTAAAAGCGGTTATAACTGTAAAAGGATGTTGTACTAAGTACTAAGATTGAATGTCACTTGGGGGTTGAATAAAACTGATAATGATGTGAGCACAGAAAATACATTTGTGGTTATTTCATTATAAATGTTATGTTATATTTGTCTGACCTACACGTGCCTCTTTGATTTAATTGTAAGCAAGATGACTGAATGATCAAAATCAATGTCAAACTAGCCAAAACACTCAATTTCAGTGGGGGTTGAATAATTTTGAACACAACTGTACATACGTACAAAAGTGCAAGTGGGCTGTTGAAATGATGTCACCCCACTGCCAAGCAAAGCATATAAAACAACCGCGTCTCAAAGCCGCCAGGAGCTCCTAGAGCTGTGCATCTTCACTGGTCTCTCGATTCGATTATCCTGTCAACGATTCGATTCCACGATGCATCATGATTACTGCATGGAGCCGGAGCGCAGTGCTGCCGTAGAGATATACAGTTGTGTTCAAAATTATTCAACCCCCAATGCTGTAAAGGGTTTTAGGGAATTTAGTGTACATTTGTAATTGTATTCGGAATGAAATCCTACAAGGACTTTTGAAAGAACCATATGCAACTAAAATGACATCAATCAGTTTTGTAACACAGTAGTAAATGTTTCATTTGTGAATTCTTCATTGACACAATTATTCAACCCCTTAAAGACGACCACTCTGAAGAACAGAGGTCCATTCAAGTGTTTTCAATCAGGTATTGAAAACACCTGTGGATGTCACGGAGCAGCAATAAAGCATAATAAGCACCAATTAGGCAGCTTTAAAATGACTGTGATACTCAGCTCCTTCTAGACATTTACTGGTGTGGTTACAAACATGGTGAAGTCAAGAGAATGGTCCAGGAAGACAAGAGAAGAGGTGATTACTCTTCACAGGAAGGGCAATGGCTATAAGAAGATTGCAAAGATGTTAAACATACCAAGAGAGACCATAGGAAGCATCATTCGCAAATTCAAGGCAAAGGGCACTGTTGAAACGCTACCTGGTCGTGGCAGAAAGAAGATGCTGACTTCGACTGCTGTGCGCTACCTGAAGCGTAGAGTGGAGAAAAGTCCCCGTGTGACTGCTGAGGAACTGAGAAAAGATTTGTCAGATGTGGGTACTGAAGTTTCAGCTCAGACAATACGGCGCACACTGCGTAATGAAGGCCTCCATGCCAGAACTCCCAGGCGCACCCCCTTGCTGTCTCCAAAGAATAAGAAGAGTCGACTGCAGTATGCCAAAAGTCATGTGGACAAAGCACAGAAGTTTTGGGATAGTGTTCTGTGGACTGATGAAACTAAATTAGAACTGTTTGGGCAATTGGATCAACGCTATGTTTGGAGGAGGAAGAACAAGGCCTATGAAGAAAAGAACACCTTGCCTACTGTGAAGCATGGCGGGGGGTCAATCATGCTTTGAGGCTGTTTTGCTTCTGCAGGTACAGGGAAGCTTCAGCGTGTGCAAGGTACCATGAATTCTCTTCAGTACCAGGAGATTAAAGGCTGGAACATTTTGGAGTGGCCATCGCAGTCACCTGACTTAAATCCGATTGAGAACCTCTGGTGGGACTTAAAGAAAGCAGTTACAGTGCGCAAGCCTAAGAATGCGACTGAACTGGAGGCTTTTCCCCATGACGAATGGGCGAAGATACCCGTAGATCGCTGCAAGACACTTGTGTCAAGCTATGCTTCACATTTAAAAGCTGTTATAACTGTAAAAGGATGTTGTACTAAGTACTAAGATTGAATGTCACTTGGGGGTTGAATAAAACTGATAATGATGTGAGCACAGAAAAGACATTTGTGGTTATTTCATTATAAATGTTATGTTATATTTGTCTGACCTACACGTGCCTCTTTGATTTAATTGTAAGCAAGATGACTGAATGATCAAAATCAATGTCAAACTGGCCAAAACACTCAATTTCAGTGGGGGTTGAATAATTTTGAACACAGCTGTATATATATATAACCGGGCAGCTAAGAGTTCATTGAGATAACCTTATAAAATCCGACGTTTCGGCCCCTAAAGGCCTTTTTCAAGGTAAAAGACAGCATACAATAAAATACTTTAAATAAGCAAAGAGCAGAAAACTCACCCAATCCTGCCTGTCCCGGTGCTCCGCCACGTGGGAGAATAACCCGGAAGTGCCAGGTGCGTGAGCGCGATGACGCAAGAGGGCATGGCCAACAAACTTCCTGCCTGCTCTGCCTCCATACATTATATATTAAACTTCCTGCCGGCTCTGCCCCATACATTATATATTAAACCTACTGCTCTGCCCCCATACATTATATATTAAACTTCCTGCCTGCTCTGCCACCATACATTATGTACATTAAACCTCCTGCCTGCTCTGCCCCTATACATTATATACATATACGTTATATATTAAGCCTCCTGCCTGCTCTGCCCCTATGCATTATATACGTTATATATTAAACCACCTGCCTGCTCTGCCCCTATACATTATATACGTTATATATTAAACCTCCTGCCTGCTTTGATGAGGTCATTGAAGGCGGGCAGAAAGATTGCAGCTCTTCTCTGTTGTTAAAAGAGTATTTTTTGGTTATTATTAGATATAATAAACTCTTATCTCATTCAAATAAAATTATAGGGTCTATTCACAAAGCACTGAAATTGTGTGCAATTTTGGTGCTTTGCGTTTGGGCACATTTCAGCAAAATTACGGTGAATTTACTATTTAGCAAATAGTAACTGGATTCTGCCAAAATGAAGTCACCAAAGCAGTTATTTTGGTTTGGTGAAAACCAACAAAGTGCACCGACAACCACTGAATTAGCCTAGGGGAATTCCACCGAACTGAAGGAAAAAAAAAAATATATATATATATATATACACACACAGTATAAATATTGAATTTCCTATACTCCTAATAGGAGTCTAAAATTTGTCTAAATAATAAAAAAGGTACTTTAAAAAATAAAACGATCTGTTACAGAATAAAAACCTTTAAAAAAATAAAAAAATTGGGTATATATATATTTTTAACTCTACTTTAACACTGCGCTCCGGCTCCATGCAGTAATCGTGATGCATTGTGGAATCGAATCGTGAGACCAGTGAAGTACTGGTGCACCAGGAGTACAAATATTCTAAACTCCTTACTGGGATTATCTCTAACACAAGTAGTTGAGGAGCCGACCCGTAAAGAGGCCATATTGGATTTAATACTCACAAATGGAGGTTTGGTATCGGACGTTGTTGTAGGTGAAAATTTGGGATCTAGTGATCACCAGTCAGTATGGTTTACTATAAGAACAGGGATGGAGCCGCACCACACAAAAACAAAAGTTTTAGACTTTAAAAAAACAGATTTTTCTAAAATGAGATTTTGTGTGAAGGAGTCATTATCAGACTGGAGGAATTTAAAGGGAGTCCAAGAGAAATGGGATTATTTAAAGGAAGCATTATTGAAGGCCACAGGAAATTGCATTCGGCTTGTTAGCAAAAACAAAAAAGGGAAGAAACCACTGTGGTACTCTGCAGAAGTGGCCAAAATAGTGAAGAACAAGAAGATAGCATTCAATAATTATAAAAAAACTCAGCGTGAAGAAGATAGGCAAACCTATAAGATTAGGCAGAAAGAAGCAAAGCAATTTATAAGAGCTTCCAAAGCACACGCAGAAGAGAAAATAGCTCAGTCAGTAAAAAAGGGGGACAAAACATTTTTTAGATACATAAACGAGAAAAGAAAAGTAAAACAAGGATTAGTTAGATTAAAAACAAAGGAAGGAAGGTATGTAGAAGAGGATAAAAGTCTCGCTGACTGCCTCAATAAATATTTTTGTTCAGTCTTTGCAGAAGAAAAGGAAGGAAAGGGACCTCAGTTAGGAGAGAACACTAAAGAGACATTTACATATGAGTTTACAGAGGAGGAGGTTCTAAAGCAGCTGTCTAAAGTAAAGACAAATAAGTCAATGGGGCCTGATGGGATCCACCCTAAATTATTAAAAGAGCTCAGTGATGTAATAGCAAAACCGTTAACAGATTTATTTAACCAATCCTTGTTAACAGGAGTCGTCCCAGAAGACTGGAAATTAGCAAATGTTGTTCCTATTTACAAGAAGGGTAGTAGGGAGGAATCGGGGAACTATAGGCCAGTTAGTCTTACGTCAGTAGTAGGGAAATTAATGGAAACCATGTTAAAGGAAAGGATTGTTGAACATCTAAAAACACATAGATTACAGGATCAGAAACAACATGGGTTTACCTCAGGGAGATCATGCCAAACTAATCTTATTGATTTTTTTGATTGGGTAACAAAAATAATAGACACAGGTGGTGCAGTAGACATTGCTTATTTAGATTTCAGTAAGGCTTTTGATACTGTTCCGCATAGAAGGCTTATCAATAAATTGCAATCTTTGAGCTTGGATTCCAATATTGTTGAATGGATTAGGCAGTGGCTGAGTGACAGACAACAGAGGGTTGTGGTAAATGGAGTTTATTCGGCGCAAGGTCTTGTTACCAGTGGGGTACCTCAGGGGTCAGTACTTGGACCCATTCTCTTTAATATTTTTATTAGTGATATTGCAGAAGGTATTAATGGAAAAGTATGTCTTTTTGCTGATGACACAAAGATTTGCAACAGGGTTGACGTTCCTGGAGGGATCAGCCAAATGACAAATGATTTAGGTAAGCTAAAAAAATGGTCGGAGTTGTGGCAATTGAGTTTTAATGTGGATAAGTGCAAGATAATGCACCTGGGACGTAAAAACCCAAGGGCTGAATATAGAATATTTGATACAGTCCTAACCTCAACATCTGAGGAAAGGGATTTAGGGGTTATTATTTCAGAGGATCTAAGGGTAAGTAGTCAATGTAATAGAGCAGCAGGAAATGCTAGCAGAATGCTTGGTTGTGTAGGGAGAGGTATTAGCAGTAGGAAAAGGGAAGTGCTCATGCCACTGTACAGAGCACTGGTGAGACCTCACTTGGAGTACTGTGTGCAGTACTGGAGACCGTATCTCCAGAAGGATATAGACATCTTGGAGAGAGTTCAGAGAAGGGCTACTAAAATGGTGTACGGCTTGAAGGAGAAAAGTTACCAAGAAAGGCTTAATGATCTTAACATGTACAGCTTGGAAAAAAGACGAGACAGAGGAGATATGATAGAAACATTTAAATACGTAAAGGGAATCCACAAGGTAGAGGAAGGGAGTATATTTAAAAGGAAACAAAATAGCAAAACAAGAGGACATAGTCTTAGATTAGAGGGGCAAAGGTTTAAAAGTAACATCAGGAAGCATTATTTTACTGAGCGGGTGGTGGATACATGGAACAGTCTTCCAGTAGAAGTGGTAGAGGCCAAAACAGTAATTGAATTTAAGCAAGCATGGGATAGGCATAAGGCTATCCTAAACAAAAGATAAATCCAGGTAAAGTATCCATGTAATTGGGCAGACTAGATGGGCCGAAAGGTTCTTATCTGCCGACATTTTTTCTATGTTTCTATGTTTCTAAGATGCGCAGCTCTAGGAGCTCCTGGTGGCTTTTAAGGATACGTGAGACACGGTTGTTTTATATGCTTTGCTTGGCAGTGGGTGAGATCATTTCAACAGCCCACTTGCAATTTTGTACGTATGTATATGCTTTTAGCAGGTAACCCGTAAAATAAAGGGTATAACACTATCAGAATCTCTTTCTTGCATGCCATTTGAGACGTATATTCCAATTAGTGAGAATCTCAGAGAAGTGGATTTTCGTCTGGAAAGATCGTGATACAAACTATTTTCAGCAGGAACTGAGATTATTCAGAAAAGAAATATTTTTATATCTAACGCAACGTCACCACTCATTTATTTTCAATCACTCTTTAGCCTGCAAACATATGGACTTAACATTTAAGACTCAAGTCATTAACTCACCAGTTTCACAATACCGCAGAAACAGGTCTCAATGACCAAAACAAATACCGGCAAAGCGCTGGCTTCCGTTATCGGGGGAGGGGGTGTATCGGGCCATTTGCACGAGTACCAAGTATTCGGGGAAACGGCAGTATCGGCGCATCCCTAGTTTACATGGTTATATAGTATAAAACAAGAGCAGTTATCAAAAATTCCCAGTGCAGTATCTTTCAGCAAGTCATACAGGGTTATTTAAAGAGAGCCGATCTAGCCCCGAAATGTAACCAGACACTGAAATTCAGCGAACGGTTACATTTCCTGGCCAATCGGCTATTCTGAGAGCAGGCAGTTCGTCAAATGTTGCCGAATTGCCTGCACATACGGTGCCCGTTCGAGGGCAGTGAAGTCCCCATAGAGAAGTAATGCTTAGTCTATTCAGAGAACACCGAACTGCAGTGAAAAGTTGTCGAAGTAACCTGCTGTTTGGTGGTTTCATTCGACAGGTTTAGTCAGGAGAATCCCCTAGGCTTCAATGTTAAAAATATTCCAGTTTTAATTCATTATCTAAAAACAGTTTATTATTTTAGGCTAATGTCAGATTAAGGCTAATGTCAGATGAATGCTGTCTGAGTGCACTGTGCATGCGTGCACAACAGACGGAAGTACTGACGGGAGAAACTGTAGACACCATATGATCCGTTTTTCTTGACGGACGTAGACAAAAAAAAAAAAAAAAAGGAATTATGGGAAACAAAATGAATATGAAAAATTATAAAAATTGGAAAATGATATGAAAAGCCATTTTGTGCGTCAAGGTGCTGGATGTCGCAAATGCGCTCCGCCTGACTTCGTGTCATTACACACATAGAACACTATGCGGACGTGGTGCACTCTGCGCGTCCATCCAAGAGGTTTTACGTTCTTGCCTAAATTGCATCCGTTCGCCATCTGAGTGGTGTGTCCTGCACTTCGGTTAGAACATACTTAAGTGTGTGGGTCTCTTGATCATGACTCTATGCTACGACGGACGTTAAACTGTGCGGCAAAACGGACGTGATAATTGCATTCAGCTGATACAGGCCTTATTCTGCAGTAAAAAGTCTCTAGATTGTTTTGGATCTTTTAGGCGTTTTTATCTAGTAACCCCTTCAAGCACAAGTAATTTTTGTTGAAAGAAAAAAAAATACCATAACATTTATTTGAAACCTAGGATGCAGAGTTAATTAAATGTAAGCTAAAATAGCAGGTTGGCCTAAAGATTGTTATTAAGAGACTTAAAATATAAAATTGTAAACTTGCTAATTTTTAGTTTGTAATCTCTTCACAGAAAAATTGCTTGGATGAAAGCTTCTAGACAAGATTCTGTCTCTTGTCTCGCTCAATTTTAAAACAGGATGTGCATTATTAGCCCACAGGGAGAAATGGCACTTGTGTCAAATGCTGTAAATGTGTTAGTTATGTGACAGATCTAATAAAATAGTCAGATATCCAGATTCTGAGTATTTGTAGTGATCATAATTACTATTAGCAATGCAGCTACCAAACAATACCAACAGAATCTACAAATATCTGAATGTGGCATAACGCCCGCATATGAAAGTTATAACTGGATGACACCAACTGCCTAGGCCACTCACACAAATCTTTTGTCCATTGGGCCTGCAGATAACCCATGATACTTCATGCAACAACAGGTAGATACGACCAACCCGCCATGTATGGGAAAGGAGGAGAGAGTATTGGGAGAACATAACAATTATCTTCCTGGAGATCCCAGAAAGCTACAAAAGGTCAACCTGTTAATAAAATTCAACCTTTATTCAAATCACCAAATAGAAACAACATGAACACATCAAATCTAGCCACAACATTGTGTCTCATACACCTACACAAAAACAAATTAAAACAAAATCTCCATCAATTCATTTTCTGCCGATAATATATTGTTGAATTTTTCAAGTTAAGACCTCAGATATTCATAATTTGCCAATATATTGGCAGGAAAATTCATGTAACATTGCCCAATGTTAATATAAGTGAACAATGGTTATTAATGTCACCGGTTACGGCATTTTGAGACCAAGCAAAGTAAGCGGGTCTCTTTTGATAAATATGTCAGCAAATGTATGTTGTTTAGTTTCTGGGTGATCTTATTAATTTATTATGTAGAATATCATAATAATACATCTTCTCCGTGATCTCCTCTGTCTTTTATCTTTTTAGTAAACATCAGTGGTTAAGCAATTGTTTACAATTTATCCATCTTGATACAAGTCTGCATTTGTGAGTTTATAGCACATTAATTCATTGAATTAACAACAGTGGATTAGTATTTGATTCACTACAATATGAATTATAAGTAGCACTTGTTTAACTAATATTGTGCTTATATATAAAAACAGGAGGTACAGGTGAAACTGGAAAAATTAGAATATCGTGCAAAAGTTCATTTATTTCAGTAAAGCAACTTAAAAAGTGAAACTAATATATGAGCTAGTTCAAGCTGTGATTTGTCATAATTGTGAGGATTATGGCTTACAGCTCATGAAAACCCCAAGTCCACAATCTCAAAAAATTAGAATATTGTGAAAAGGTGCAATATTCTAGGCTCAAAGTGTCCCACTCTAATCAGCTAATGAAGCCATAACACCTGCAAAGGGTTCCTGAGCCTTTTAATGGTCTCTCAGTCTGGTCCAGTAGGAATCACAATCATGGGAAAGACTGCTGACCTGACAGTTGTGCAGAAAACCATCATTGACACCCTCCATAAGGAAGGAAAGCCTCAAAAGGTAATTGCAAAAGAAGTTGGATGTTCCTAAAGCACATTAATAGAGAGTTATGTGGAAGAGAAAAGTGAGGAAGAAAAAAGTGCACAAACAGCAGGGATGACCGCAGCCCGGAGAGGATTGTCAGGAAAAGGCCATTCAAAAGTGTTGGGAACTTTCACAAGGAGTGGACTGAGGCTGGAGTCAGTGCAACAAGAGCCACCACACACAGACGGATCCTGGACATGGGCTTCAAATGTCGTATTCCTCTTGTCACTGGCGTGCGCAGCCCGTTACATTAGGGCGTGCACCCATAGAACATTTTTTAACTGAAAACTAAAGTTTAGAAGATTTTGCAAGAAACACACATTTTTCATTCAAAATAATGAGCTTGTAACCAGAGATACAGTCAGATTTAATGTTATTTATCATGAACCAGATAAGGGACATCGAAAATGTCAATGTAGGAGGTGAAAAGGGACCTCTTCATCTTCTTCTTAGGCACACCAGACACACCTACGGGCATAACCAATGTTTATGCTGAGATACAGTCATTATTCATGTAATAGTAATCATGAAACAGATAAGGAACATCCAAAATATCTATGTAGGGGTCAAAGATGAACCATTCACCCAACATTAGGGTGTGCCTGGGCACACCAGGCACACCCTGTGCGCACGCCTATGCCTCTTGTTAAGCCGCTCCTGAACAATAAACAACGTCAGAAGCGTCTTACCTGGGCTAAAGAAAAACAGACCTGGTCTGTCGCTCAGTGGTCCAAAGTCCTCTTTTCTGATGAGAACAACTTTTGCATCACATTTGAAAGCCAAGGACCCGGAGGAAGAATGGAGAGACACACACTGCAAGATGCTTGAAGTCCAGTGTGAAGTTTCCACAGTGTTGATTTGGGGAGCCAGGTCATCTGCTGGTGTTGGTCCACTGTGCTTAAGTCCAGCCGTCTACCAGGAGATTTTGGAGCACTTCATGCTTCCTTCAGCAGACGAGCTTTATGGGGACTTCATTTTCCAGCAGGACAAGGCACCTGCCCACACTGCCAAAAGCACCAAAACCTGGTTCAATGACCATGGGATTACTGTGCTTGATTGGCCAGCAAACTCACCTGACCTGAACCCCATAGAGAATCTATGGGGCATTGCCAAGAGAAAGATGAGAGACATGAGACCGAACAATGCAGAAGAGCTGAAGGCTGCTATTGAAGCATCCTGGTCTTCCATAACACCTCAGCAGTGTCACAGGCTGATAGCTTCCATGCCACGCCGCACTGAGGCAGTAATTGCTGCAAAAGGGGCACAAACAAAGTACATATGCATGCTTATACTTTTCAGAGGTCCGATATTGTTCTATGTACAATCCTTGTTTTAGTGATTGCATGGAATATTCTAATTTTCTGAGACTGTGGATTTGGGGTTTTCATGAGCTCTAACCAGAATCATCACAATTATGACAAATCACGGCTTGAACTATCTTGCTTTGCATGTAATGAGTCTCATATTAGTTTCACCTTTTAAAGTTGTATTACTGAAATAAATTAACTTTTGCACGATATTCAAATTTTTCGAGTTTCACCTGTATATACTGCCCGATTAATGAAGGAGTAATCCCGCGGTTTACAACTCTTGAAATCGAATGTGTACTTTTTGTCTTATCACAGCCTTCTGGGTACTATAAGGCACTCAAGGTGATGTTTTGTTATCTTTGTACTACTTTACTATAAATGTGAGTCGATCACGCTAGATCGTAATTGAAACTAAAACATTATGGGACATCACTATGGCGAGAGTATTATGCCGTCTTGCCATTGGACAACTACAGTGTCAGTCATTAGCGAGATACGCAATGTCTATGATGCACGCCCCCGGCAGGTAAGTTTGCCTGCTTTTGGGATATCGTTAACCGGAATTAAAACAATACGGAGGGTTACTATGGTGTTAGAGTAACGTTATCCTGTGACTGGTTAACCATAACAATCACCATCTGGACACCTGATACGTGGGGATGATTACTATTTGATCTTACTATTGGCCAATATTGCTAATTGTTGCGATACAAGTTCGATTTAAATAGCAGACTTTTTGCCACTGGTTCAAGCACTCCTGATGAGCCGGAAGGCGAAACGCGCGTCAGCTGCGATCTTAGATGTCAGGGACCGTTATGTAGAAATCTTCATATTACAATATAGCAGCTTATTTTTGTTTGAGAATTTTTGAGACGTTTTCTCTGTTGGACATACTATACTGTTGGGTATGCCAATGAGGTTTGGCTGTGCTGTTCTAATAAGAAATTTGATCTTCTGGCTTTGAACTGTGGCCAGCGGTCTCTACATTTATTTCTATTTCTGTAAATTTTTTGCATGAATTTTTACTGCCAATATATTGGCAAATTATGAATATCTGAGGTCTTAATATATTGTTGAATTTTTCAAGTTAATAGGCAGAAAATGAATTGATGGTGGCGTTTTTGTTTTAATTTGTTTTTGTGTATGTGTATGAGACAATGTTGTGGCTAGATTTGATGTGTTAATGTTGTTTTTATTTGGTGATTTGAATAAAGGTTGAGTTTTATTAACAGGTTGACATTTTGTATCTTTCTGGGATCTCCAGGAAGAGAATTGTTATCAATATAAAAGGGGCAGACCCGTAAGTCTCACGCTCACATTTCATTAATAGATTATAAAAACCTAGCCACAACTAAGTTACTTACTACTACGGTAGTTACGTGCTATTGGGAAAACACATTTCTGAACAGATGTGGTCTGACATTTTATTTGGTCCACCATAGCAGACATGCAGTAATGGCATCATAATGTCTCCAATAAAATCCTCATGTTCTCAGGGCTGGCCTTTGGCGTGTGTGCGAGCTGTGCGGCCGCACAGGGCGCCATGGCAACAGCCGGCATAGCTCAAGCAGCCCCGCAGTCCAGGAGAATTATTGTGGAGGGAGCAGTCACTAGGTGTCCTCATCAGCTGCTGAGCAAGAGACCAAGGGCTGCTCATCCCCATCCTCCTGCACATGATCTTGCCTCCTTTCCACATGGCGTGGAAAAAGGAAGACAAGACGCAGCAAAATCAGGACCAACTGAGCAGCAGCCACAGCCAGGGGGATAGGTATATTCCCCTAGTTTAACAAAGAAAAAAATGTCATCTGCGCTAATTCCCATTATACCGTGTGAAACTAAACACAATTAGAGGTTTGGTTTCTTATCAATGGCCATTATAAGACTAAGCTCGCCCACCAAATGTCAAGGCACCTCTAATGAGGGCGAGTCCTATCCAAAATTGAAACCACAGGCTGCTGCATAGCAAACCATAACTGCTCATGCTACTTGTCAGACATGAGGTAGACTGGTGGGCCTTTATTTATGCTCCCCCAGAAACAAAATCCACCTTGGGATCGAAAACAGACACTGAGCGGGATCTTGCTTTAGGGATATTCCCTTAGTTGACTCCCCATGGCAGCATTTTTGTTAAATTTTCTTCTCACTTACTGAGCGCCCCCCCACCAGGTCTCCCTCTGATCTCACCTCTGGAGGGAGGAGGGGGCAGCATGGGGGGGGGGCAACACTACACAGTGGAGAGACAGAGGGATTAAATAAAAGGGATCACAGAGGGATAAGAAAGATCACAGATCAGAGAGAGGGATGAGAGAGATAACAGGGAGGGGTGAGAGATCACAGGGAGGGGTGAGAGATCACAGGGAGGGGTGAGAGATCACAGAGGGGTGAGAGAGATCACAGAGGGGTGAGAGAGATCACAGGGGTGAGAGATCACAGAGAGGGGTGAGAGATCACAGAGAGGGGTGAGAGATCACAGAGAGGGGTGAGAGATCACAGAGAGGGGTGAGAGATCACAGAGAGGGGTGAGAGATCACAGAGAGGGGTGAGAGATCACAGAGAGGGGTGAGAGATCACAGAGAGGGGTGAGAGATCACAGAGAGGGATGAGAGGGATGATAGAGGGATAAGAGATCACAGATGAGAGGGATGAGAGATCAGAGAGAGGGATGAGAGATCAGAGAGAGGGATGAGAGATCAGAGAGAGGGATGAGAGATCAGAGAGAGGGATGAGAGATCAGAGAGAGGGATGAGAGATCAGAGAGAGGGATGAGAGATCAGAGAGAGGGATGAGAGATCAGAGAGAGGGATGAGAGATCAGAGAGAGGGATGAGAGATCAGAGAGAGGGATGAGAGATCAGAGAGGGATGAGAGATCAGAGAGAGGGATGAGAGATCAGAGAGGGATGAGAGATCAGAGAGAGGGATGAGAGATCAGAGAGAGGGATGAGAGATCAGAGAGAGGGATGAGAGAACAGAGAGAGGGATGAGAGATCAGAGAGAGGGATGAGAAATCAGAGAGAGGGATGAGAAATCAGAGGGATGAGAAATCAGAGAGAGGGATGAGAAATCAGAGAGAGGGATGAGAAATCAGAGAGGGATGAGAAATCAGAGGGGTGAGAGGGATCACAGAGAGGGGTGAGGGATCACAGAGAGGGGTGAGAGGGATCACAGAGAGGGGTGAGAGGGATCACAGAGAGGGGTGAGAGGGATCACAGAGAGGGGTGAGAGGGATCACAGAGAGGTGAGAGGGATCACAGAGGGATCACAGAGGGGTGAGAGGGATCACAGAGGGGTGAGAGATCAGAGAGAGGGATCACAGAGGGATAAGAGATCACAGAGAGGGATGAGAGATCACAGAGAGGGATGAGAGATCACAGAGAGGGATGAGAGATCACAGAGAGGATGAGAGAGATCACAGAGAGATGAGAGATCACAGAGAGGGATGAGAGATCACAGAGGGATGAGAGATCACAGAGAGGGATGAGAGATCACAGAGAGGGATGAGAGATCACAGAGAGGGATGAGAGATCACAGAGAGGGATGAGAGATCACAGAGAGGGATGAGAGATCACAGAGAGGGATGAGAGATCACAGAGAGGGGTGAGAGATCACAGAGAGGGGTGAGATCACAGAGAGGGGAGAGATCACAGAGAGGGGTGAGAGATCACAGAGAGGGGTGAGAGATCACAGAGAGGGGTGAGAGATCACAGAGGGGAGAGATCACAGAGGGGTGAGAGAGATCACAGAGGGGTGAGAGATCACAGAGGGGTGAGAGATCACAGAGGGGTGAGAGATCACAGAGGGGTGAGAGATCACAGAGGTGAGAGAGATCACAGAGGGGTGAGAGATCACAGAGGGGTGAGAGAGATCACAGAGGGGTGAGAGAGATCACAGGGGTGAGAGAGATCACAGAGGGGTGAGAGATCAGAGGGGTGAGAGATCACAGAGGGGTGAGAGATCACAGAGAGGGTGAGAGATCAGAGGGGTGAGAGATCAGAGAGGGGTGAGAGATCAGAGAGGGGTGAGAGATCAGAGAGGGGTGAGAGATCACAGAGAGGGGTGAGAGAGATCAGAGAGGGTGAGAGAAATCAGAGAGGGATGAGAGAGATCAGAGGGATGAAAGAGCGAGGGGGTCACAGTGAGAGTGAGGGGTCACACAGATGTGTGATAGAGGTGTGAGAAAGGGAGAGAGTACACAGAAATGAGAGACTAGTAATTCACACTGCATATTGCTATGAGTTTTATTGCTGTGCAGCTCATTGATACAATAATGTGAGTAGGAGTGTGTGTAGGAGTGTGAGTTTTATTGCTGTAGAGCTCTGATACACTCATACACAATGTAGTAGCACTTCTGTGCTGCCGTGAGTATCACCTCCTGTAGTCCATAGGACTCCACGGAGGGTTGTGCTGCCTGGCAGCGAGCCCTTCGTGATCTTGATCTTGCTGTCCCCAGTCTCACTCTGCCGCGGACAGGACAAGCGGCAGATCAAGCCAACATTCTCGCCGCGGGATGTGAGGTGAGTGTTGGATTTATAGCGGAGGTTGTTAGGGGGGGTGCTAAATAAGTCACTTAACACCAGCTTTTAGGAGTAGCTAAAATTTTCTTTAACCAAATCGGTGCGGTAATTAACGCTAGAACTTTGTAACACCTTACGTATCCTAACGCTAATTTTATTACAAGACACAGAGGCACCTATTATGCCAAATCTCTTTTATTACTATTTCCAGCAAGAAAGAGAAAAAAACATTAACATTGGTGCGTGTGAGGGGCACTCCCTGCACAGGTGACAATGGTATGACCCAAAGGCATAAATGAACCCCGAGTCCACTTTATCTTTCTCTCTTTTTCTTGCTGTTTCCAGTGAGAGGAGTATATTTTTTACTTCTAGATGAAAATGTTTATTTTCTACTAAATATACCTAATTTCTGTTTATTCATTGCATATATATAGACGTCCACCATTCCCGGTTCACGGGGGGGGTTATTTTCCCCTGCGATACCGGAATTTGGCTGCAGCATTATATTCCCTTTTGTTTGCTATTCCTTTCAGGCTTGCGCTCCGTTGTATAGGTACCAGAGGATTTTCGCAGGCTTTTTTCGCGGGCTTCGCAGCGGCAGTTACAGGCTCTGAGGGAATCTTCCCTGTGCCGGCTCATGCCCCGCCCACTGGATGCGCGCGCATAGTTTCCCTCGCGGTAATTCAGTCGGCTGCTTCTTGGTGTGATGCCGCATCCCAGAGCCTCCACCTCTAAGGAAAGGAGTGCTCCGATAGCCCCTCCGGCAGCTCTTCCTCTCCACAACCTCCCGCTCTCTTAAAGGAGCCTTCTCCTACCCTGCCCCCGACAGGCAAATGCCAATATCCTGTCCAAAACCCTGACTGAGTTTGCTTCGGCAATGGGCTCTGTCTCCCAGACCCTGTCTACTTTGTTAGGTCCGGCTGGATCTCTGACCACCCCTCAAGCCCCCCCTCCTCCTGCAGGGGAAAACAGAGGCGCTACTCTGTCTATCAGAGATCTCGCATACCTCACATACCTTGCACCAACGTAAAGGGCCTCGAAAAGCCCTGACAAAAACCAAACATACACGGCCTCAGGCTGCTAAAAAAAGGGCACATGATGGTAGAGCTGCCTCTACATTTGAACGCGGTGAACGGCCCCGCAAAAGAATTCCCCCTAAGGGGGCCAAACATTCGAGGTCCTGGAAGAGAGATAGAGTACGGTCTCCATCCGTTTCTACCTCCTCCAGTATTTCCTCCATTATATCAGATATTTCCTCAGATGAGGATAATGCTGTTCAGACCACAGCTCTGGCTTTGACCGGGCCGGCGGCGGCTGACGGGTCATCAGATGATGATTTCTTTGAGCCGGATGAGTTAAAGCATCCCCGCTCTGCAGATTGGGTGGCATCCCCGAGGGTTGATAAAATGTTGACCAAGCAAGTCCGTAAACCCCTATTACCTAAGACTAGGTCACGGCTCCGCACCGAGTGCCTGAGGCCTATCACCTGAAAACGTGTTACAAACACCGGAGCTCAGGGACCACATGTTGCAATTCCTGGAAAATACAGGCTGGAATCCCCTAAAAGGGGTTGATTTTCCATTTTGGTCCTGCCAGGACAAATTGCTGGACGTGTTTGGGCCTTTTTCACAGTTGCTGGAGACGATCAAGCAGGCGCATACCTCTGGTATTGCCCCTAACGTGGCTACGTTACGCGGTTGGGCTCACCGCACTCTATGCCTCCTCGGCAATGCGAATACAGCTGTAGCCACAGAGCGACGCAAATCCATCCTATTGCGGATTGACCCTAGTCTGATATCTCTGGCATCGAATGAGCCTGGACCTGATGCTGAGGGTGCCCTATTTGCAAAGTACATTATTCAAGATATGAACGCCTATTCGGGTTCATTTAACACCATTCAAAAGGTCAAAGTAAACATGAGAAAGGCCTTCAACAATCAAGGTGTTTTTGGCAGGGCCGGCAGACGACGGGCCGACTGCCCGGCCGATCTTCCTACGGCTCCTCACGTGCCGCCTACAGTCCCGCTCAAACCCAGCGTCAACCGTATCAACACCAGCAGGTTCACTTCTTCCCACAATATAACCGGTCAGGACGTGGCCGCGGCTCTTTCCGTTCCCGACCACCAGGTAAGGATATCATTACCTTCTATTCCTCCGGGGTTGGTGGGTGGCAGGATCGCACGTTTTTTCCACGTCTGGGAATATCAGCGGATCATTGGATCCTACAGACAGTGAAGGGATATCAAATAGATTTTCTGTCACCACCTGTTCAAGTAGGGCTTCCGAGACATCTGTACATTCCTCAAGAGAGGGAAAGCCTGATAGATACAGAGGTTCAGATATTACTGGCCAAGGGTGCAGTAGAACCGGCTCCTCTGGGGTCGCAGGGATTCCTCAGCAATCTTTTTCTGGTCCTAAAAAAAGGGGGCTCATTCAGACCAGTAATAAATTTAAAGAAATTAAACGCTTTTGTCGCTTATCGACATTTCAAGATGGAGGGTATTCATTGCCTCCGCGATCTACTCAACACCGGGGATTGGTTGGCAAAGGTCGACCTTACCTACGTGTACTTGACAGTACCCATTCACCCGGATCAACGCAGGTTTCTACAATTCAAATGGTGGAATGTGAGGTATCAGTTCACGTGTCTCCCATTCGGGTTGTCCTCAGCCCCATGGTGCTTTTCAAAGCTCCTACGCCCTGTCATGGCTCTGCTGAGGGCTCAAGGCGTCAGATTAGTAATATATCTGGACGATATCCTCATAATAGCAGAATCTTACGTGATTGCATTACGACACCTACAGTGGGCGGTATCGTTGCTAACAGACCTGGGGTTCCTCATCAACTCCGACAAGTCGGTTCTAGTCCCCACTCAACGTTTGGAATTCCTAGGGTTCATCATCGATTCCTCCACTGCGATGCTGCAGTTACCACAACAGAAACTTCGCGATATCCGGAAAGAGCTGAGGAAGGCGTTGTCGCGCCCAGTTTTTACTGTACGTTACCTAGCACGTCTGATTGGACTTCTGTCCAGTTCAATCCAGGTGGTGTTTCCGGGACCGTTACATTACAGGGCACTTCAGCGCCTCAAGACGAGATCTCTCAGTCATGCACAGTCCTACGCAGATCCGGTACACCTCGACGAGGAATCCAGAGACGAACTCCAGTGGTGGCTAGACAATATGGAGGCGTGGAACGGCAGAGCGATATTTGGTTCCGCCCCCGATTTGGTGATCGAGTCCGACGCCAGTGCTCACGGATGGGGAGCCAGATGCGGCTCGGTTTCCACGGGGGGCAGATGGTCCACAGAAGAAAGATCTTTGCACATCAACTGCCTCAAACTCCTGGCAGGGTCCTTAGCCATCTGCAGTCTGACGGGTTCCAGGTCGAATTGCTGCATTCTCCTTCGTCTCGACAACCTTTCGGCAGTAAGGTACATCAACAAGCTGGGAGGCGCGAGATCTCGACCATTGGCGCTGCTAGCAAGGACCATCTGGGACTTCTGTCTACGGAGGAGGATCGAGATACAGGCGGAATATATTCCGGGCTTGAACAATACCATAGCGGATTGGTACTCCAGGTTCTTGCGGGACTCCAGCGACTTGGGACTGCTGCCCTGTCTCTTTGCTCGGCTCTACGACCTCTGGGGACCCCTCTCCATGGATTTGTTCGCCTCAATACCCACCTGCCCCTGTTCTTCAGTTGGCGACCAGACCCAGAGGCGGTGGCGATGGATGCACTACTGCAGTCCTGGCCTCCGGGCAGGCATTATGCTTTTCCTCCGTTTACTCTCCTGGGGAGATTGATTCTTCACGTTCGCAGGTCCAACACTTCAATCGTGCTGGTGGCCCCGTGGTGGCCGACTCAGCCATGGTACCCACAACTTCTGGCCATGGCCTATCCGAGATTACTCCAGTCAGTTCCAGATCTATTGTCCGATCCAGATGGCTATCCGCACCTGTTGCTCGTGAACGGCCACCTTCAGCTCATGGCATGGCTGTTGTCCGGAGATCCATCGCTTCCGCGGGCGTTTCGAGCAGCTCCTTGGAGCTTCATGGGAACCCAGCACCAGGACAGCTTACAGGCATGCCTGGCAGGTATGGGTTTGCTGGTGCATGGGAAGGGACCTGGATCCCGTTCGTGCCTCTATTTAACACATCCTGCAGTTCCTTTCAGACGAGTTTGACGCAGGAAAGGCCTACAGGAGCCTGAATCTCTACCGGTCAGCTATCTCAGCCTCTCATGATGGATTTACGGGTCTACCTGCGGGACAACAGCCTATGGTCTGTCGATTGTTGCGGGGCGTCCGCATGTCTCGTCCTCCGTTACCGCGTTACACTTCGGTGTGGGATGTAAATTCTGTATTTACTTTATTATGTTCATGGCCTGATAATGTACATTTGAATATTAAACAATTGTCGGCGAAATTGGTCATGTTGCTTTGATTGATTTCCTGCAAGAGGGTTTCAGATGTCCGCGCCTTGAACGTTCATGCTCTGTCATAAACTCCGGATGGGGTAGAAATCCGCATCTCCAGACGCACAAAAACAATGTCCTCCACAGTGTTTTACCCGGCCTTCCCTGCGTCGCCGTTATGTCCGGTTCGCTGTCTCCGCCAGTACGAGTTTATTACGGCGCCTCTCCACCCTGGGTCGACCGGCCCTCTATTTATTTCCATGGTCCGTCCGTTCCACCCTGTTACCTCGACCACCCTTGCTAGGTGGATGCGATGGTTGATGGCTAGGGCAGGCATCGATGTGTCCATCTTCGGCACCCATTCGGCTCGGGGGGCCATGGCCTCTAGGGCTGTCTCTGTGGGTTGTCGTTGGAGGACATTATGCGGGCCGCAGACTGGTCACGGAAATCCACGTTCAGAGAGTTTTATTTCCGTACCGAGCTACATTGGTCTGAAGCAGTTTTGCCTTAAGCTTTGAACTGGCATAATAATAGGAGCCTCCGTGTCTTGTAATAAAATTCCTGATTTCCCTAGTAAATTATGACAGGAAGTCGTAATTTTATTAAAGAGAAAAGGAGGAGAGTATTATTACCTCCCTGATTGCCCCCCCCCCCGTGTTGGGTCATGCAGATTTCATGGGTTGGGAATGTAGCTCGGTATGATCGGTTATAGAATGGTCGTCCTACGGTCAGGATTGCTGCCTTCTATGTGCATCTGTTAAAATATGTGAGTGTTTCAGCTCAGTGATTCGTTTCCTGCCTCCAGGTTCCTGAGGGACCCGTTGTCCATGGATTGCAGTTGCTCATGGTTCTCTGTTTTGTTTCTCTTCAGTTGAAGTTCTTCACCCGCTTTCTGTGACCGGAAGTTTTCGTTGTTGGTATTCTCGCTCCAAGAAAAGAGAGGAAGATAAAGTGGACTGGGGGTTCATTTATGCCTTTGGGTCATACCATTGTCACCTGTGCAGGGAGTGCCCCTCACACGCACCAATGTTAATGTTAATGTTTTGTTCTCTTTTTCTTGCTGGAAATAGTAATAAAAGAGATTTGGCATAATAATACTCGCCTCCTTTTGTCTTTAATAAAATTACGACTTCCCGTCATAATTTACTAGGGAAATCAGGAATTACCGATTGCATTCCCCAGGTTAAGTATAGGATGCGCAAGGTAGCGCAAACACTGAAGCGCTACCAGATCTTTAAGGGGTTTAGCTTTACGAAAGTAATATGGGGGGGTGCATTAAAGTCACTTTCCCCAGCATTAATACTTACATATCCGAACGCTACAGTTAGCATTCAGTATGTAATCTAGCCCAAAACATGTTATTTCATCATACTTGCTGATCTGGATTTTTGGGGGGTTAAGAATAGGGGCATTAAAAAGTGGGAGGTATTGGATTAAAGGGTGTGGTCATGGTAGGGGGTGTGGTTACTGTGGGGCGCTGTGAAGATTTCTCGCACAGGGCGCCCAAAGGCCTAAGGCCGGCCCTGCTGGTACTGCACCCCACTCTAAATTTATCAATTTGGTGCTAATGGATTCGTCATACTGGAGGTGCAGCTGTGACCTGGGATCAGATTTGCATATATAGTCTGAATGTGCTCCTTGCATCCCTTGTGGTCCTTGCGCACATTCACGAAATCGGGCTTGTTAGCTAATTCCTGAGGCACAAACGCAGCACTAACGTTTGTGCCGGTTTGGTTTCTGAGATATTGTGCATTATATTGAATGAAACCCCGCCCACTTTGCACCCCATGTTATCAAATTTTAAAAACAAACATACCATTTAATTGTGCTGCGCTTGTGCTGCAAAAATGAACATTTGTGCCAGTTTGGTTTGGAAGATATTGGGCATCGTATTCAATCAAACCCCGCCCACTTTGCACCCCACATTATGAAATTTTAAAAACAAACATACTATTTGTTTGTCCTGTGTTTGTGCGGATTTGTGCAGCAAAAATGAACGTTTGTGCCTGTTTGGTTGATATTGGGCACTGTATTCAATCAAACCCCGCCCACTTTGCACCCCATGATGTTAAAAACAAACATACCATTAGTTGTGCTGATTTGTGTCACAATTTTTTTTTTTTTAACCTCCCTTGTGGTATTCCCGAGTGTGGCTCTGTGTTAAATTTCAATGCTGAAAACAGTAACACCGAGCCACACACGGGCTGATACATACCTGTACCTGCCCTCCCTCGCTGACCTCTCGCAGTCACCTCCGTCTGATCGCGGTGTCCTGGATCCCTTATCGCAAGGAGGTCAGCGAGGGAGACCAGGTACAGGTATGTATGAGCCCGAGTGTGGCTCAGGGGTTACCATTTTCAGCATTGAAATTTAACCCCAAGCCACATTCGGAAATACCACCAGGGAGGTTAAAAAAAAATAATTGTGACACAAATCAGCACAAACTAATGGTATGTTTGTTTTTAACATTTAACATCATGGGGTGCAGAGTGGGCAGGGTTTGATTGATTACAATGCCCAATAACTTCCAAACCAAACTGGCACAAATGTTCATTTTTGCAGCACAAACACAGGACAAACAAATAGTATGTTTGTTTTTAAAATTTCATAATGTGGGGTGCAAAGTGGGCGGAGTTTGATTGAATACAATGCCCAATAGCTTCCAGACCAAACCGGCATAAATGTTCATTTTTGCAGGACAATTAAAATGTTTATTAAAATTTTATAACACGGGGTGCAAAGTGGGCGGGGTTTCATCAAATATAATGCACACTATCTCGGAAACCAAACCGGCACAAACGTTCATTTCTGCGGCACAAATCAGCACAAACGCAGCACTAACCAACAAGCCCGGTTTCGTGACTTTTGGGTTTTGTAGGGGGGCTGCGTGACCTTTGGTGACCTTTATTGAATGGTTAATAACTCAAAAACAAAACAAGATAGAATGGAGATTTCAACGGCACAAACCTAGCACTAACCAACAAGCTTGGTTTCGTGACTTTTGGGTGTTGTAGGGGGGCTGAGTGACCTTTTGGTTACCTTTATTCAGTCTCATTGTCTGGAAAAAACAATTGCTAATATCTCAAAAACAAAAGCAGCACAAACGTTAATTTTGCGGCACAAAACAGCACAAACGTAGCACTAACCAAACACCGTGGATTTTTTATTTGTGCCGATAGGGGGGCCAGCTTCACACAGTTTTGTAAATGTTATATACATTGTCACAGAACGGACATGAGAGCTCTTTTCAGCGAGCCACAGGACTAAAGACTGAACCCTTTTTAATGACCATTTTCCGGTTTTCGTTTTGCGTGTGAGCCTATGGACCTCTTATTTTATCCCGCCACATACAGGTTTTACTTTCTCATGCTAGATCCTCAATTGTGGCAATAAAAAAATTGTGACATCTTGTATATGTACTGTACAGGGATTTACAAGTAATTATAACGACATGAATCTTATCCTGCACAGCAGTGAGTGACCCAGAGTTCTCCCTGAATTCTGCCCTCCCCCTTGCTGTTGTAACGCAGAATTACATTTTGTTGCAATGAGAATGGGGGCTGTTCCTTTTGGCTTCTTTGAAGTAATACGGAGTGAGATCTCCAACTTTCAGGACTCCCCATGGGTAACACTAATCTTGCATTAAAATGTATGCAAATGGGGTTTTAGAAGCGAGTGCTTGTTTACAATTTCATTACAATGCAAACCAAGGTATATAGGCTTTTGGTACTCATATGGTTAAAAATCGGTTCCCACATGAGCTACATAGATTGAAAAATTCTAACTTTGCTCCTTTAGAAGGCAGTTCTCATTGATCCTTATTCTTGTCTTTTAAACAGACAATTGTCTATAAGCAGGATATCATAACTAGAAAATTCCTAAAATAGGAAGTCATTAATGAACTCCATGAAACACAAGTACGACCATGAATAAATAAACATTCATTACAGATAAAAATAATCGGACTCACCACATCGGCAGTGCTGAATACATGGCAGTAGTGGTGGCTTGTCTGTAAATCCTTGGTAATATAGGCAAACGTACACAGATCCTCAGGATCTTGAGCTGCACAGGAAATGTTCCTTATTTCATGTTCTGCAATAACATTCTAAGGGAAGAGAGGATTAGAGAAAAAGAAGCAAGATTTGATGAACTGGCTGTAAGCCAAACCATTGATTATGCAAAAATAAAAGTGACCGGAAGATTTTATAGATAAACCAGGAAGAGAAATCAAAAACTTGAAATATTCACTTTCTTCACCTGATTCGATGCATCAATAAATTTGACTCCCTTGTAACTGATAGACAGGGTAATTCGTGGTATCTTCTTCATTTGCTGAGTGGATTTCTAAGAAAGGACATTTTTTTATGAAAAACTGCAACAAGTCGTTGCAAAGTAATCAGTTTTAGAAGTACATTAAAAGACGAATTTCTTTCAAAACATATCCAATACACTTATACTCACCCTCATCTTGGCACATGCATCTTGGGTGGATTCCGTCCCTCGAAGATCTTTAATTTGCATGGAACCCAAATACTGATGAACATGTGTTGACAAAGAAAAATGCAGTTAAGGAAAATCATGCAAAATGAGGGTGTGGTGATATAGAGGTGTACGAATGCATACCAATACAATTTTAAAATGTTAATATTAACAGGTTTATTCTTTTGACACCTACATTTGACTCATAACCACAAGCCTCAAAGATTAGCTTTTCAGGTTGATGCTGCCAGTTCTGCAAAGGGGCATACGGAGTTGAAGCACTGGGAGGCCTCAGTGTAAGCCTGGATTCCTCCTTAAAAGAAAAGGTATTTATACCTTAGAATTTAAGCAGACAAAAAGCTAACATTCATAAAACCTTTACAAATATTTGAACATTACTTCACTGTTGCCTGATTAAGCACAAGCTCATCTGTTATCTTTTAATCACAATCTTTAAATACTGCATATGTACAGTTGTGCTCATAAGGTTACATACACTGCCAGAATTTATGGATTTCTTGGCCGTTATTCAGAGAATATGAATAATAACAAAAATCACAGGTGCGGACTGACAAGACTCAGGGCCCCGGACCAAATAAGGCAAGCCCCCCCCCCCCAGACTCTGTTATGGACAAGAATATGTATCTGCTTTAACTATATTCAAAGGCCTAGAAAAATGCTCATTTGAGTTTGATATGTCTTTAAGAGATGATTAATATAACGGTCTTTTCAGATAAAACCAAAATGTATCTAGCGTAACTCCGCTGTTTCAACAGAATAAGCTAACCGCAAAGTCATGAGGAATTTATTTCGGTATCAAGCCGGGTGTCGGCCATCCTGCATCCTAGAACAGAACATCCACACACACACGGGGAAGCCCGTATGTGAATTAACTATGAGACAAGGTTAGTGACCCATTGCAAGACGAGTTGGAGGCTTGACTCACCGGTCTCGACTATGCCCAAAGTCCGGATTATAAAGGGGTTTTACTCAATATGAGTTTCTCGTCTCAAACTCCGGTGAACATTGCAGATGGCTGGCGAGACTATTAGGGGAACGGATGAAGGCGCAGCTCGTCTCCAAGGGGACACTTGAGAAATGTGCATTTTTAGGGGGGACTGTTATGGACAAGAATATGTATCTGCTTTAATAATATTCAAAGACCTAGAAAAATACTCATTTGAGTTTGAAAGGTCTTTAAGAGATGATTAATATAACTGTCTTTTCAGATAAAACCAAAATGTATCTTGCGTAACTCCGCTGTTTCGACAGAATAAGCTAACCGCAAAGTCATGAGGAATTTATTTCAGTATCAAGCCGGGTGTCGGCCATCCTGCATTCTAGAACAGAACATCCACACACACACACACCGATTGATAAAAACGGCTGACAATTGTGAATGACGCATGATACCTTGACCTTTAGAAATAACTATATAAGAATCAAATATCAGCTAATAAAATAGAAACATAGAAACATAGAAAAATGTCGGCAGATAAGAACCTTTCGGCCCATCTAGTCTGCCCAATTACATGGATACTTTACCTGGATTTATCTTTTGTTTAGGATAGCCTTATGCCTATCCCATGCTTGCTTAAATTCAATTACTGTTTTGGCCTCTACCACTTCTACTGGAAGACTGTTCCATGTATCCACCACCCTCTCAGTAAAATAATGCTTCCTGATGTTACTTTTAAACCTTTGCCCCTCTAATCTAAGACTATGTCCTCTTGTTTTGATATTTTGTTTCCTTTTAAATATACTCCCTTCCTCTACCTTGTGGATTCCCTTTACGTATTTAAATGTTTCTATCATATCTCCTCTGTCTCGTCTTTTTTCCAAGCTGTACATGTTAAGATCATTAAGCCTTTCCTGGTAACTTTTCTCCTTCAAGCCGTACACCATTTTAGTAGCCCTTCTCTGAACTCTCTCTAAGATGTCTATATCCTTCTGGAGATACGGTCTCCAGTACTGCACACAGTACTCCAAGTGAGGTCTCACCAGTGCTCTGTACAGTGGCATGAGCACTTCCCTTTTCCTACTGCTAATACCTCTCCCTACACAACCAAGCATTCTGCTAGCATTTCCTGCTGCTCTATTACATTGACTACTTACCCTTAGATCCTCTGAAATAATGACCCCTAAATCCCTTTCCTCAGATGTTGAGGTTAGGACTGTATCAAATATTCTATATTCAGCCCTTGGGTTTTTACGTCCCAGGTGCATTATCTTGCACTTATCCACATTAAAACTCAATTGCCACAACTCCGACCATTTTTTTAGTTTACCTAAATCATTTGTCATTTGGCTGATCCCTCCAGGAACGTCAACCCTGTTGCAAATCTTTGTGTCATCAGCAAAAAGACATACTTTTCCATTAATACCTTCTGCAATATCACTAATAAAAATATTAAAGAGAATGGGTCCAAGTACTGACCCCTGAGGTACCCCACTGGTAACAAGACCTTGTGCCGAATAAACTCCATTTACCACAACCCTCTGTTGTCTGTCACTCAGCCACTGCCTAATCCAGTCAACAATATTGGAATCTAAACTCAAAGATTGCAATTTATTGATAAGCCTTCTATGCGGAACAGTATCAAAAGCCTTACTGAAATCTAAATAAGCAATGTCTACTGCACCACCTGTGTCTATTATTTTTGTTACCCAATCAAAAAAATCAATAAGATTAGTTTGGCATGATCTCCCTGAGGTAAACCCATGTTGTTTCTGATCCTGTAATCTATGTGTTTTTAGATGTTCAACAATCCTTTCCTTTAACATGGTTTCCATTAATTTCCCCACTACTGACGTAAGACTAACTGGCCTATAGTTCCCCGATTCCTCCCTACTACCCTTCTTGTAAATGGGCACAACATTTGCTAATTTCCAGTCTTCTGGGACGACTCCCGTTAACAAGGATTGGTTAAATAAATCTGTTAACGGTTTTGCTATTACATCACTGAGCTCTTTTAATAATTTAGGGTGGATCCCATCAGGCCCCATTGACTTATTTGTCTTTACTTTAGACAGCTGCTGTAGAACCTCCTCCTCTGTAAACTGATATGTAAATGTCTCTTTAGTGTTCTCTCCTAACTGAGGTCCCTTTCCTTCCTTTTCTTCTGCAAAGACTGAACAAAAATATTCATTGAGGCAGTCAGCGAGACTTTTATCCTCTTCTACATACCTTCCTTCCTTTGTTTTTAATCTAACTAATCCTTGTTTTACTTTTCTTTTCTCGTTTATGTATCTAAAAAATGTTTTGTCCCCCTTTTTACTGACTGAGCTATTTTCTCTTCTGCGTGTGCTTTGGAAGCTCTTATAAATTGCTTTGCCTCTTTCTGCCTAATCTTATAGGTTTGCCTATCTTCTTCACTCTGAGTTGTTTTATAATTATTGAATGCTGTCTTTTTGTTCACTATTTTGGCCACTTCTGCAGAGTACCACAGTGGTTTCTTCCCTTTTTGTTTTTGCTAACAAGCCGAATGCAATTTCCTGTGGCCTTCAATAATGCTTCCTTTAAATAATCCCATTTCTCCTGGACTCCCTTTAAACTCCTCCAGTCTGATAATGACTCCTTCACACAAAATCTCATTTTAGAAAAATCTGTTTTTTTAAAGTCTAAAACTTTCGTTCTTGTGTGGTGCGGCTCCATCCCTGTTGTTATATTAAACCATACTGACTGGTGATCACTAGATCCCAAATTTTCACCTACAACAACGTCCGATACCAAACCTCCATTTGTGAGTATTAAATCCAATATGGCCTCTTTACGGGTCGGCTCCTCAACTACTTGTGTTAGAGATAATCCCAGTAGGGAGTTTAGAATATTTGTACTCCTGGTGCACCCAGCTGTTTTGGTTTTCCAGTTCACATCAGGAAGATTAAAGTCCCCCATGATAATAACTTCCCCCTTCATTGCCATTTTGGCTATTTCCTCAACCAGCAGATTATCTAGTTCTTCTGCTTGTCCAGGGGGTCTATAGATCACACCTACACGAGCTACTGTATGATTGCCAAATGTTAGCGTAACCCAAACTGACTCTATGTTCACCTCGCTCACTTTTATTTGGTTCGTTTTTATGTTTTTTCACATACAGGGCCACTCCTCCTCCTTTCCTACCTTCTCTGTCTTTTCTATATAAAGAGTACCCCGGTATTGTTATGTCCCAGTTATTTTTCTCACTGAACCATGTCTCAGTAACCGCCACTAAATCTACTTTTTCAGCTGCCATCATTGCCTCTAGTTCATTGATTTTATTGACTAAACTGCGAGCATTTGTAGACACGACTCTGAGCTTGTCATTTTTTACCTCGCATGTTGCTTGCACCCTCCGATTTAGTTTTGGGGACAATCGGGCAGATTGTTTTTTACCCTTTTTTTGTCCCCCCTCCTAGTTTAAATATTTCTTTGCGAAACCTTTGAACTTCTCACTGAGAACATATGTTCCCCTATGAGTAAGATGCAAACCATCTTTTTTATACAGTTCCTTTCTGCTCCAATTAGAGCTATCATGGGACACAAAGCCAAATCCTTGCTCCCGACACCATTCCCGAAGCCACAAATTGAATTCCCTATTGCACATCTGCCTATCTTGAATGTTATGCACAGGCAAAACTTCAGAGAATGACACAGTGGACGCAATCTGCTGTATTTCACCTCCAAGAACACAAAAATCTTCCTTAATCTCAGAAACCTCATTGCTAGCCAAGTCATTTGTCCCTAGATGGACTAGAACGTCCACTTCCCCTTGTTGCTTTGCTTGTTTGACAATATTGAGAATACGTCTCTTGTCTCTACGAGCAGTAGCCCCAGGAAGACATCTCACCAAACCACTACTCTCCAGCTCAACACCTCTTATGATAGAATCACCCAGCAACAATTGCCTTCTATCAAGTCCCACCCTTTTCTTTTTTGTCCTTGGTTGCAGTGCTGCATACCTTAGGCATAGTGGATGGTGGTTCCTCAACTATGGTGTCTGAGCCTACATCCGTCTTATCACTACACTCTGAAAGTGCCTCAAAAGAATTAAGAAGAGCCACAGATTGTGGGACATGCCTTCTCTCCACAACTCTAAGTCTACCAGATCCTACAGTAGTCCATCTGCCGCTCCTAGGAGGCCTCTGTGGCAGTGGTTAGTAACAGTCATAGCCTGAGTTTCTCTAACAGATAATTTACAAATCTCAGACTTCAAACAGGCAATTTCCTGCTGCAATAAAGAGAGCTGCCTACATATCAGGCACACTCCAAACCTCCAAAAATTGGATCTAAAAACAAAAGCATGACAGCTCTTACACTGGACCAAGCCTGCCATTATAAAAGAATGGATTTAAACCAACAAATCTTACCTTTTTGTAGGTTTTCTACCTCCTGTCTAACCTCAGACTACCTCCAGAGTATCTCCAGAAGATCTCTGTAAGTGCTCACTTTGAAGACTTCACTTAGAAGGCTTCCCAAGCTCAATTAGACAAGCTAATATTCCACAATCTTTATATAGCCACCTAAGAACACCTCCGGCCAGCAAATAGTGGACAAGCTAAACCTGAAGCAAATACCACTCAATTGATTCCAATTGTATGCTAATCAGTATGAAAATGAGTCACCAGCCTAACCTAATTTACTCACCAGACCTAACTTGAAACCTTAAAATGAATAGAAAAGATCTGTGAAACAAAAAATCAAATCACTCACCAGAAGATCTCCTGTAAGTGCTCACTTTGAAGACTTCACTTAGGCTTCCCAAACTCAATTAGACAAGGGAATATTCCACAATCTTTATATAGCCACCTAAGACACCTCCCCCAGCAAATAGTGGACAAGCTAAACTGAAGCAAATACCACTCAATTGATTCCAATTGTATGCTAATCAGTATGAAAATGAGTCACCAGCCTAACCTAATTTACTCACCAGACCTAACTTGAAACCTTAAGATGAATAGAAAAGATCTGTTTGAAACAAAAATCTAAATCACTCACCAGAATAATCTGCATGCGTACAATTTTATGCTGAAGTTGACCAAAATGTTAAGTTGACTCCCACTCGCTTACGCGACAAACTACTATAAAACATGTATCAGAATTTATCAGTAAAAGGAGAACTGTCCAGAGAGGCTGCATAGACCCATTCGTTGTCTCTGTGATTTCTTTAAGTGCGCACCTTAATTTACCTGATTTCTCCACCGATTAGAACAGAGACTGGCATCCGAAGGAAGAGGATATTGTCCTCCATCACAATTTGGCGCCCAACGTGGCGCCCTGGGTTAAACATCTTTGCCATCGTGCCACCACCAAGGATTTCCTGGCGGGACCACACCAGAACCGGAGCCTGATCAACTTCGTAACCTCACAGGTAAGATACCTTTTGATATCTTGCCGGTGACGTGCTCTGGTTTATGATCCTACCCCCAGGAAATCCCAGTGTGACGCTTGGGAAAGGCATCAAAAGTGGGGTTTATTTAACTTTGCCCAGGTGCCCGTTATACTGACCCACGAATCGCATGCCAGTTGTCTGTTTGTACGTCTGTTCCAGATTCTTTGAATTGACGGCATATTTTCTGATAAAGCATTGTGATTTGGTTGTTAATCAGAGAGATTATCGCGATCCTGTGGTAACAAGTGGGGTGTACCTGGTTAGCTATCTCCAGGCGGTAACAGGTGATGTGATGTAATAGGAAAGTCCTACTACCAGGTATACGTCTAACAGTAACAGGTGAACACAAGCTTGGTAGTAGGACGCGCTATATCTCTGATTAAAGTATAGTTTGATTGACAGTCAGAGGGGTTTTTGTGAGTACCGGTATATAGAGGATGCATTAGGCATATCTAGTAGTAACTCACAAGAATATATATATCTAGTAGGAACAGGTGACGCGGTAAAGGAAGCACCTGTAGGATATATATGCTGCGGTAAAACAGGTATTAATTACACCTGCTAACAGGATCCTATATTTGGAATATAGGGGAGGACTTTATTGTCGTGGTTAAAAAAGGACACGATAGATATAGGTCTATCCTCGTTTCTGACTGTTGATAAACTACGTGAATTGTTTTAAATCAGGAAAAGAGCTAACGATCAAAGAATGGGTAATGAACAGAGTAGCCATAATGGAATATGGCATACCCCATGTAAGTTGGTTGAGGAAAGGACAGGAAAACGAAATGTGATGAAGCTAAAACTTTTAGGCAAGGTCTGCGGATTAGATAGTCCCAGATTACAGGCAGAGGAATGGAGAAGTTTATTGAAGAATAAAAAAGGAATGTTGATAGATAATGGATTATGGAATGTAGCAGAAGCATGGTATAGGGTTGCAAAGGAGATTGAGAAGGAGGGGTGGATAGAAACAGTGGAAAGTAAGAAGGGAAAAACTAATTAGACACCACCTACCCTTCCCACCAAAACACCCAGGAAATCTGATAATTTCCCACCACCCACAATCCCTGGTTTAGGCCTTTCCACCAAGATGATGTCTGACCAAGCAACTACTATAAATGTAATATATATATATATATATATATATATGGATGTATATGTGTATGTATATAAAGTATGAGACGAAAAAGGTATAAATTTAATCGGCAGTTGGACAGGGACCTGTTCCGACTCGTGTAAATGGTTACAAAATATGATGAATTTTTATAAGTGGGATGAAAGTTATTTTAAACCAGAATCTGATAATCTATAGGATGCAGATGATAGTTTATGAGTCAATGTGAGAAGGGGTTAGGAAAGCCTATCCTAGATATGGCAACTACAGGTTGCTTTCCAGTAGAGAGCATTAAGAAGGACATGTAGGTGAATAGTATGTATGTATGTCAGAGATGTAAAGCATGGTAAGCAAAGACCAAAAGCAAAGTAGACAGATGAGACAGGACACCTGCTTTGTTTGTGACATGATTCCATTGTTAGGTGCTTGCCAAGAGAATCTGCGTTGTTAACTGTTGTAGTGTATATGTGAAGTATAAGACATACGTATGCGGAATTATTATTCTTGTAGATAGACAAACGTTTCTATATTAATTGAGGGACTTTTGCCAACGCCCTAATGTTTTATTATTTTAGTAAAAAATAGTTTTATACAAAATATTCTCAGGATAGAGAGGCTACACATTCTATCAGTATTGCTCTGCAGGACAGAGTGCTACGGAGCCCGATAGAGATAAGTGTTCAGAAAAGAAAAAAATTGTGAGCTTTAAAATATCCCGTATTATATTGTTTGTTTTTTTTATGTGAAAAAAAAGGGAAGCAAGACGCAGACCAGAAAATGAAACTAGAAAGGTTAAATTGGTTCCCCTTTTTTTTTCTATGAACATGCAGATATTTTAACCCTGTAGGGAGAGAAAAAAAGCCAAAAAAAAAAAACAAGAAATAGAGCAAGTTTTTTTTACCTCCTGCAATAGCTTATTTTGGTTTAAAATGGATAGTATGCAAACTGTCGGTATCCGAGGATTGCAGGTTTTTATTTTTTTAAGGAGAAATGTGTATTTTGTATAGGATTTTCTAGTTAATGACGACCCCACAGACAGAGTGTGACCTAGCTATGTACATGATAAAGTTACTAATGCCAGAAAAGTTTTGTCAGCTCAAGATATTAGTTACAACAGTCTAGTGATGCCAGCTGATTAAGTATTAATTTGCATAATAAAAAGAAAGATGTGAGCAGCCCCGAGTATTGGCACCGCATGACATGTAAGGTCCTGGAGGCCCTCACCCCCTGGCGCCCCCTTTTGGTTTCACATCCTGCATGTCCCCTGCAGATTTCAAGGCTCTGGTATGAACAATGCACCTTCCTCATTTTGAGGTCCTGGCCCTGGATCCAAACCTGCCCTTTATCCTCCTTGATTAGCCCTTCATATAAGGGAGTCCCCACCCTCAACCCTTCACTTCCACATTCAATGAAGTTCCTGTCTGCTAGACCAATCTGCCAAAGCTCCCTGAGACCTCCTGAAACTCTCTACCAAAGACTCCAAGGATCCTCTGCTTTATTCTGGACATTCATTACTTCATACACCGGTACCCTTCCATCCTGCTCCTCCTCTGCCTCCCCCATCTAAGACTCCCCGTGTACCAGACCCCTTGCTGAACCCTGACGTCTCTATTTCTGTTACCTTGTCTGATCCCATGCCACGGTGTTTATTTATAATAAACACTCTTTGTTTATCCTTAAACCTGCCTCATCACTGCATCCTGGGCTCACAACCTCAACCTGCTACACAACCCGTAGTACGGTCCTTACAGAATGTGGAAGTCCAGACCCTGTGAGCCCGCAGTGATCCATTCCATGGTGGAAAACTTAAAAGATGCCTTCCTTAAGACCCAGCAGTATCTGGTCTCTCTGCTTGATTACACGCAGCAAAACCCAAGGGGCACCTCAACTAAGGTGTGCGTTCCTGCTACAGAGGGAGCCAGAGGACCGCTGACCCCAGAAGAAAAGGCAAGGAGGAGGGCGCTAGACCTCTGTTTCTACTGTGGGGGTCCCTTGCATCAGATCTCGGCCTGCCCGCTACGCCCACCTAAGCCAGGTACAAAAAGTTTTTCTAAATCTGTTATTGCAAAGCCTGTTCAGATCAAGCCTGCACCTGTCGAGCCAGCAAAGAAATTGTTGGAGAAACCGGTACCTACCAGCCAAAAATAACTGCACCCACTAACAAGCCCATAAAGCCTTCATTGGGGAAGTCGGTACCTGCCCTGCAGGAAATAAATTCATCAAATGTTAGGTATAAAAAATCTGCACCCAAAGAAAAACCTGTGTCCCAGCCAACTCCCAGAAGAAGCCTGGTAATTAAACCTCCTGCACCAAAGCGTGTCCCTGCTCCCAGGAAACCTGGGCCAAGAGTTACCAGAGACCATGTTACCCAAGACGCTTCTTCTGAGGGGTCAGACCAGGAAACCCCTATGGAGTACGCCAAACCGGATTCCGACCCCGACGTGCCAATGGAGCAAGATTCCATAGATGTTGAGTCAGCCATGCCCATGGAGACTGAGCCTAACCAATACATCATGGCTGGTGTTACCAAGAAGCCAGAACCCAGCCCTCTATCTCCTTGTTGCACATATGCTTCAAACGGGACTGTGGTTCGCAGAGAGACCTGGAGGTATTCGAATCGGCCCTGAGACTCCGGGAAGCCATCTATCCTTGCCGCTCGGTTCCCAATTACAGGACTCCAGCTACCACAACCACTTCGAGGGCACCATACCAGAGATCTGCCTTCATTGGTACCCTGTTCTCCATGCCACCCACAGTTGTAGGGTTGTCTGTGAAACCAGAACCCCAAGAGCTGGAGACGCACCCATGCCTCCAATTGGGGGTGAGCAAAAGCAAAAAGTTGCTGCCCTGCACATCGCAGATTCTCCAGCCGCTGCTGCCCTGCACATCGCAGATTCTCCAGCCGCTGCTGCCCTGCACATCGCAGATTCTCCAGCCGCTGCTGCCCTGCACATCGCAGATTCTCCAGCCGCTGCTGCCCTGCACATCGCAGATTCTCCAGCCGCTGCTGCCCTGCACATCGCAGATTCTCCAGCCGCTGCTGCCCTGCACATCGCAGATTCTCCAGCCGCTGCTGCCCTGCACATCGCAGATTCTCCAGCCGCTGCTGCCCTGCACATCGCAGATTCTCCAGCCGCTGCTGCCCTGCACATCGCAGATTCTCCAGCCGCTGCTGCCCTGCACATCGCAGATTCTCCAGCCGCTGCTGCCCTGCACATCGCAGATTCTCCAGCCGCTGCTGCCCTGCACATCGCAGATTCTCCAGCCGCTGCTGCCCTGCACATCGCAGATTCTCCAGCCGCTGCTGCCCTGCACATCGCAGATTCTCCAGCCGCTGCTGCCCTGCACATCGCAGATTCTCCAGCCGCTGCTGCCCTGCACATCGCAGATTCTCCAGCCGCTGCTGCCCTGCACATCGCAGATTCTCCAGCCGCTGCTGCCCTGCACATCGCAGATTCTCCAGCCGCTGCTGCCCTGCACATCGCAGATTCTCCAGCCGCTGCTGCCTGCACATCGCAGATTCTCCAGCCGCTGCTGCCCTGCACATCGCAGATTCTCCAGCCGCTGCTGCCCTGCACATCGCAGATTCTCCAGCCGCTGCTGCCCTGCACATCGCAGATTCTCCAGCCGCTGCTGCCCTGCACATCGCAGATTCTCCAGCCGCTGCTGCCCTGCACATCGCAGATTCTCCAGCCGCTGCTGCCCTGCACATCGCAGATTCTCCAGCCGCTGCTGCCCTGCACATCGCAGATTCTCCAGCCGCTGCTGCCCTGCACATCGCAGATTCTCCAGAGGTCGCCGCCCTGCACATCGCAGATTCTCCAGAGGTCGCTGCCCTGCAACCTGCAGGATCTCCTATTGTCGCTGCCCTGCATCCTGCAGGCTCTCCTGAGCTGTCATCGCCACGGGGTCGTCGTCGTCGCCGTAAGGCCACGTCGCTCAACGCCGCCGCAGAGCCGTGCAGTGCCAAGGAGATCGCCAAGGGCGCTGCCACGCTGGTCCCCTCCAAGGGCGCTGCCCCGCCGTCCTTTCCATGCGCTGCCCCGCCGGTCCCCTCCAAGGGCGCTGCCCCGCCGGTCCCCTCCAAGGGCGCTGCCCCGCCGGTCCTTTCCATGGGCGCTGCCCCGCGGTCCTTTCCATGGGCGCTGCCCCGCCGGTCCTTTCCATGGGCGCTGCCCCGCCGGTCCTTTCCATGGCGCGCTGCCCCGCCGGTCCTTTCCAGGGCGCTGCCCCGCCGGTCCTTTCCATGGGCGCTGCCCCGCCAATCCTTTCCATGGGCGCTGCCCCACCGGTCCTTCCACGGGCGCTGCCCCGCCGGTCCTCTCCAAGGGCGCTGCCCCGCCGGTCCTTTCCACGGGCGCTGCCCCACCGGTCCTTTCCACGGGCGCTGCCCCACCGGTCCTTTCCACGGGCGCTGCCCCACCGGTCCTTTCCACGGGCGCTGCCCCACCGGTCCATTCCACGGGCGCTGCCCCGCCGGTCCTTCCCACGGGCGCTGCCCCGCCGGTCCTTCCAAGGGCGCTGCCCCGCCGGTCCTTTCCACGGGCGCTGCCCCACGGTCCTTTCACGGGCGCTGCCCCACGGTCCTTTCCACGGGCGCTGCCCCACCGGTCCTTTCCACGGGCGCTGCCCCACCGGTCCATCCAGGGCGCTGCCCCCCGGTCCATTCCACGGGCGCTGCCCCACCGGTCCATTCCACGGGCGCTGCCCCACCGGTCCATTCCACGGGCGCTGCCCCACCGGTCCATTCCACGGGCGCTGCCCCACCGGTCCATTCCACGGGCGCTGCCCCACCGGTCCATTCCACGGGCGCTGCCCACCGGTCCATTCCACGGGCGCTGCCCCACCGGTCCATTCCACGGGCGCTGCCCCACCGGTCCCCTCCAAGGGCGCTGCCCCACCGGTCCCCTCCAAGGGCGCTGCCCACCGGTCCATTCCATGGGCGCTGCCACCCGGTCCCCTCCATGGGCTCTGCCCCACCGACCCTCTCCGAAGTCACCTCCAAGTCCAGCCAGTCCGAGATTGCTTGGATGTGGGTACACTGGCAGGCTTCGTTGGCCAGATAGCCACCCTGTCCCAACATGTACGGGACGTCCAGGAGAACCAGCTGATACTACAGGCCCTGGTTTTTGACGCCCGTGTGCCATCAGTATACAGGCCGCCGGATGATCCACTTCTGCCGAGCTCGTTGACTGCCGTCAGTGAAGACCCTGACCTCGCCCTGGCCGTTCGGAGTCCGGCCCTTAGAGGGGGGCTCTGTAAGGTCCTGGAGGCCCTCACCCCCTGGCGCCCCCTTTTGGTTTCACATCCTGCATGTCCCCTGCAGATTTCAAGGCTCTGGTATGAACAATGCACCTTCCTCATTTTGACGTCCTGGCCCTGGATCCAAACCTGCCCTTTATCCTCCTTGATTAGCCCTTCATATAAGGGAGTCCCCACCCTCAACCCTTCACTTCCACATTCAATGAAGTTCCTGTCTGCTAGACCAATCTGCCAAAGCTCCCTGAGACCTCCTGAAACTCTCTACCAAAGACTCCAAGGATCCTCTGCTTTATTCTGGACATTCATTACTTCATACACCGGTACCCTTCCATCCTGCTCCTCCTCTGCCTCCCCCCATCTAAGACTCCCCGTGTACCAGACCCCTTGCTGAACCCTGACGTCTCTATTTCTGTTACCTTGTCTGATCCCATGCCACGGTGTTTGTTTATAATAAACACTCTTTGTTTATCCTTAAACCTGCCTCATCACTGCATCCTGGGCTCACAACCTCAACCTGCTACACAACCCGTAGTACGGTCCTTACATGACATTTCTGCCTTCCTCCAAAAAACCCACGCCTCCAAAACCCAGCCCAAATAACTGTCCTCCGCAAGGCACCTGCAATGTTCCGTACTGCTCCCGGATAACGTCGCCCTCTTCCGACTCCTTCACCTGGCTGCTCTCTTTCATTTTCCTGAGGGGGGTGGTGACGATGCCGATAGTTCTCAGGAAGAGCACACCTGCCCTCTGTGTGCAATACTCCTCTTCACAGCCCCTTACTGACACTATATGGCTCCCGCTTTGCAGACGAGTCCGGGAAATATCACACCAGGTGCGCAGTCACAAGCGAATTTTCAATTTTGTTCAACTCCCCCCCCCCTCCCTCGCACCCACCCTTTCTGCCCGAAGGAAAAAAAAAGCGGAACTACACGCACTTACACAGGCCTGCATAATCAGTGCTCAAAAGACAGCCAATATATACACAGACTCAAGATATGCGTACGGGGTCACCCATGATTTTGGCGTGCTATGGCAAAATCGGGGTTTCCTGACAGCAGCAGGCACACCTGTTAAACATGGGAAATCCATAGTCTCTTATGGACGCTCTACTTCTACCACAACAGGTTGCAGTGCTAAAAGTAAAAGCACATGGAAAGCTTAATACACCAGAAGCTGATATTAAATCATTTAGCAGACCAGGCAGCAAGACAGGCAGGCACACAGACACAGGAAAAGGAACTCGAGCAGCTAGCCCCACTACTAGTACAGACTCCTGTCTCAGAAATACAACTCAAACAGTTGCAGGGCTCTGCATCACACCCAACTCACTGACGCAACCATCAACCACTCTCACCTTACAGTCCTCTCCTCCTGTTTCCAACCCCAACCCTCCCAGATTGTGAGTTCCTACGGGAATAGGGCCCTCATCTCCTCCTGTACTGTTTGTCAGATGTTGTTCAATGTATTGTAACCCTGTCTATACTGTGCTTATTGTACAGCGCTGCGGAATATGCTGGTGCTATATAAATAAAGAATAATAATAATAATAATCACACAGTGAGAAGGGAGACTGGGGAGAAAAGGGTTGCCACAAGCATGCACGGACTCCTCTGCATAAGGAATAAAACAAAACTTACCTAAGGCACTCTATCCGGCTGTAGTACAATGGGCACACGGGCCCTCACACCTCTCAAAAACATTGATGAATGCCTTCATCGGTCTACACAATACAGCCTAGTAAAATATGTCACCAGTGTTTCAAAAACATTAACTGATATACATGGTCAGGTGTTCTCTTGCATTACAGACCCTGAAAGTATCGACGGCACTCATCAACTGGTCCCCAGAGATTGGGTACTAGTGAAGAAGTTTCTTCGGAAAAATCCACTTGAGCCCAGATACAACAGCAACGTCAGTAAAGCTGGAAGGAAAACCCACCTGGATCCACGCTTCCCACTGTAAAAAGACCTGTACACCAGAAACGGACCAGACAACAACCCAACCATGATTATGTATATCCTTCTCATTTGGGGGGCGGGAATCCAGGGGCAAAATGTGGCTGTCATAATGGGCCAGGCGGCTGTTGCTATGGTGCAAGAAGTTGTGGGGGAACAGGTGGGCATTGGCATAATTCCACAGGTTGTCAAACAGATTGCTGATGCCACGGCAGTTGCTGCCGCCGAAAACAAACTAACCACTTTCTGGTACAATTCCTTTAACACTCGAGTGGCCACTTACACCTTTAACTATTGTAATGTAAACCATTGCCCAGGCCCCCGCCTGCAGTGTATCCGGAGAAATGGGATCCCACGCAACTACGATATATATATATATATGTGCGTTATCAATAGCTATTGGGGACAGGAGTGTGGTAGTTGGGGGATCAGTGGGATGGAATACTGGGGTTTCCTGGGGACACAAACCACAAAGCGCCCTAGACAAGAAAGATAACAATGGTAAATCACTTCTTGCTCGCATGACACTGAAAATGGCCCCTAACCCATGCCCCACCCAAGAACTGCAGGACTCAGATGATGACAAAGTATTTAAATCTAGAACAGGGGCGATGGCACTGAAACTAATCCTAATCCTAGAAAATCCTGGACCCAGGGATGCGGGTACCTATATTCTGGGAATGTGGGAAAAAGGGGGGTCAGAGAATCCCTGGAGCCTGGGAAAATTCCGCCTACGAGATATGTACCTTGCCCCTGACTGGGTCCCTCCGCACCAACAGTCCAAACCCCTTAATCACCACATGATGATCTCTTCCAATGGTATAGTAGCCATCGCTAATCCCGCGTTCGAGGATACTATGGCCATAGAAACAGGTTACTCGGATATGAATGTTTGGTTAGAATGGATGAAATATTGTGCTCAGTCCCACAACAGAACCAATTGCTATGTGTGTGATAGTGCTAGGCCTCATCTAGGTATGGTACCTCTCAATATCCGAGGATATCGAGGAATGTTTTCTCAGTTTGTTTACCAGCATCACTCTAAATCACGATGCTTGCAAAGAATGGAAGTCCAAATACCCCCTCCAGACACAAAACCCCAGACTCTGAGAGTATCACTATCTACCCCGGGAACTAAACCGGTTACTCCTCTTGGGGGACCGGTGCCCGGGTAGTTGGGAACTTCACAGAAGGTTATTGTGCGCAGTACAGCGCTGTGGAGAAGGAGAAAGTGCAAAACCAGGTGATATCCCTGGGAGATGTCTATTGGATCTGCGGTGACCTGCGAGTCCGCTCCCGCTTGGTAGGTGCGTGGGACGGTGAGTGTGCCTTGGCTAAAGCCATCATGCCCCTCCACATCCTGCCCTCTGATGATGATCTGCCAATAGCCCACACCCCCAGACTCACTAGAAAAAGGAGACAGGCGCAACCTGTACCTGGCAGTTTCGATCCACACGTCTACATCGATGTCATAGGAGTCCCAAGGGGGTGCCTGATGAGTTCAAAGCTAGAGACCAGGTAAAGGCGGGATTCGAATCTTTAATACCCATGATAACCATCAACAAGAATGTTGATTGGATTAACTACATCTATTACAACTAGCAGAGGTTTGTTAACTATACCTGAGATGCCCTCCAGGGTTTGGGCAACCAGCTAGGCCCGACCTCTGCGATGACCTTCCAGAACCGCATGGCCCTCGATATGCTACTGGCAGAGAGGGGCGGGGTCTGTAAGATGCTGAAAGGTACTGGTGGCTCCTGTTGCTCCTTTATCCTGGATAACACAGGCCCCACTGGTAAGGTCACTAAAGCCATTAAACAATTGGAAGACCTGTCTGAGGAACTGAAGAAGAACTCTGGTATTACTGATCCATGGGATCAGTATTTTAGTAGGATGAGTGGCTGGCAAAAGATCCTCACACAAATAGGGATAGTTATCCTAGTAGTAATGGTTCTGTTGGCGGTGATTGGATGTTGTGTTTTACCCTGCATTAAAAAGGTTGTAGAAAGAACTGTGGAGTCCACTACCCATGTTATGCTTAGTCACTTGTGTGGGGACACTGGGGAGAACATTGACACCTCCTATGATAGTCTACAATTTATGGAGATACCCAAGAATGAGATTTATGACAAACTCCACCCACCAGTGATGAAGCAACCACAGAGTTATGAATCCATGCACCCCCTCGGGAAACCCGTATGTGAATTAACTATGAGACAAGGTTAGTGACCCATTGCAAGACGAGTTGGAGGCCCGATTCTTGACCCACCGGTCTCGACTATGCCCAGAGTCCGGATTATAAAAGGGGTTTTACTCAATATGAGTTTCTCGTCTCAAACTCCGGTGAACATTGCAGATGGCTGGCGAGACTATTAGGGGAACGATGAAGGCGCAGCTCGTCTCCAAGGGGACACTTGAGAAATGTGCATTTCTAGGGGGGACTGTTATGGACAAGAATATGTATCTGCTTTAATAATATTCAAAGACCTAGAAAAATGCTCATTTGAGTTTGAAAGGTCTTTAAGAGATGATTAATATAACTGGCTTTTCAGATAAAACCAAAATGTATCTTGCGTAACTCCGCTGTTTCGACAGAATAAGCTAACCGCAAAGTCCTGAGGAATTTATTTCAGTATCAAGCCGGGTGTCGGCCATCCTGCATCCTAGAACAGAACATCCACACACACCCATAATGGAGAAAAACGGCTGACACTTGTCAATGACTCATGATACCTTGACCTTTAGAAATAGCTGATATTTGATTCTTATATAGTTAATAAAATAATCTGTATGCGTACAATTTTATGCTGAAGTTGACTCCCACTCGCTTATGCGGCAAACTACTATAAAACATGTATCGAAATCTATTATTAAACGGAGAACTCGCTGGATCTTGTCCAGAGAGGCTGCATAGACCCATTCGTTGTCTGTGTGATTTCTTTAAGTGCGCACCTGAACTTACCGGATTTCTCCACCGATTAGAACAGAGGCTGGCATCCGAAGGAAGAGGATATTGTCCTCCATCACAACTCCACCCATGACCCAACTCTTCACATAAGTTCACATAAGGCAGGCAATCACCATGTCATTAACCTCCCTGGTGGTCTAATTTTTGCAAAATTTTGTGTCTAAAAGCGTTTCAATTTTTTTGGAAAGGAAATGTGTTGTTTTATATAGTAAGCCTGTATTCTGTATGTCTCCGCGGGCCCCCCAGTGATACAGGCGTCAACCAACATCAGACACATTAACACAACATAGAAAATGTCGGCAGATAAGAACCTTTCGGCCTATCTAGTCTGCCCAATTACATGGATACTTTACCTGGATTTATCTTTTGTTTAGGATAGCCTTATGCCTATCCCGTGCCTGCTTAAATTCAATCACTGTTTTGGCCTCTACCACTTCTACTGGAAGGCTGCTCCATGTATCCACCACCCTCTCAGTAAAATAATGCATCCTGATGTTACTTTTAAACCTTTGCCCCTCTAATCTAAGACTATGTCCTCTTGTTTTGCTACTTTGTTTCCTTTTAAATATACTCCCTTCCTCTACCTTGTGGATTCCCTTTACGTATTTAAATGTTTCTATCATATCTCCTCTGTCTCGTCTTTTTTCCAAGCTATACATGTTAAGATCATTAAGCCTTTCCTGGTACCTTTCTCCTTCAAGCCGTACACCATTTTAGTAGCCCTTCTCTGAACTCTCTCAAAGAGGTCTATATCCTTCTGGAGATACGGTCTCCAGTACTGCACACAGTACTCCAAGTGAGGTCTCACCAGTGCTCTGTACAGTGGCATGAGCACTTCCCTTTTCCTACTGCGAATACCTCTCCCTACACAACCAAGCATTCTGCTAGCATTTCCTGCTGCTCTATTACATTGACTACTTACCCTTAGATCCTCTGAAATAATAACCCCTAAATCCCTTTCCTCAGATGTTGAGGTTAGGACTGTATCAAATAGTCTATATTCAGCCCATGGGTTTTTACGCCCCAGATGCATTATCTTGCACTTATCCACATTAAAACTCAATTGCCACAGCTTCGACCATTTTTTTAGTTTACCTAAATCATTTGTCATTTGGCTGATCCCTCCAGGAACGTCAACCCTGTTGCGAATCTTTGTGTGATCAGCAAAAAGACATACTTTACCATTAATACCTTCTGCAATATCACTAATAAAAATATTAAAGAGAATGGGTCCAAGTACTGACCCCTGAGGTACCCCACTGGTAACAAGACCTTGCGGCGAATAAACTCCATTTACCACAACCCTCTGTTGCCTGTCACTCAGCCACTGCCTAATTCATTCAACAATATTGGAATCAAGCTCAAAGATTGCAATTTATTGATAAGCCTTCTATGCGGAACAGTATCAAAAGCCTTACTGAAATCTAAATAAGCAATGTCTACTGCAACACCTTTGTCTATTATTTTTGTTACCCAATCAAAAAAAATCAATAAGATTAGTTTGGCATGATCTCCCTGAGGTAAACCCATGTTGTTTCTGATCCTGTAATCTATGTGTTTTTAGATGTTCAACAATCCTTTCTTTTAACATGGTTTCCATTAATTTCCCCACTACTGACGTAAGACTAACTGGCCTATAGTTCCCCGATTCCTCCCTACTACCCTTCTTGTAAATGGGCACAACATTTGCTAATTTCCAGTCTTCTGGGACGACTCCCATTAACAGATTTATTTAACCAATCCTTGTTAACGGTTTTGCTATTACACCACTGAGCTCTTTTAATAACTTAGCGTGGATCCCATCAGGCCCCATTGACTTATTTGTCTTTACTTTAGACAGCTGCTGTAGAACCTCCTCCTCTGTAAACTGATATGTAAATGTCTCATTAGTGTTTCCTCCTAACTGAGGTCCCTTTCCTTCCTTTTCGTCTGCAAAGACTGAACACAATTATTCATTGAGGCAGTCAGCGAGACTTTTATCCACTTCTACATACCTTCCTTCCTTTGTTTTTAAGCTAACTAATCCCTGTTTTACTTTTTTCTCGTTTATGTATCTAAAAAATGTTTTGTCCCCCTTTTTTACTGACTGAGCTATTTTCTCTTCTGCGTGTACTTTGGAAGCTCTTATAAATTGCTTTGCCTCTTTCTGCCCAATCTTATAGTTTTGCCTATCTTCTTCACTTTGAGGTTTTTTTATAATTATTGAATGCTATCTTTTTGTTCTTCACTATTTTGTCCACTTCTGTAGAGTACCACAGTGGTTTCTTCCCTTTTTTGTTTTTGCTAACAAGCCGAATGCAACTGCCTGTGGCCTTCAATAATTCCTCCTTTAAATAATCCCATTTCTCCTGGACTCCCTTTAAACGCCTCCAGTCTGATAATGACTCATTCACACAAAATCCCACCTTCCACTTGGGACTCTGGAACGCTAGGTCAGTGTGTAATGTGGAGAAATCTACTGCCATCCACGACTTCTTCATCTCACGCTCCTTACATCTACTTGCTTTAACAGAAACCTGGCTCTCTCCATGCGATACTGCCACACCTGCATTGCTAATACATGGCGGTCTCCAACTGACACACTCCCCTAGACCGAGTGCCAAAAAAGGTGGCGGTGTGGGGTTTTTACTCTCTCCCCACTAGGGATGCACCGATACAACTTTTTTAAGACCGAGTACGAGTACCGATACTTTTTTTTTTAAGTACTCACCGATACAAGTACCGATACTTTTATTTTATGTCATGTGACGCTTTCCAATAAGACCTCATAAAAATGCCCCCAGCTCTCGTGGATATGCCCCCCAGCTCTCGTGGATATGCCCCCCAGCTCTCATGGACTATACCCCAGCTCTCAGATATTGCCCCCAGCTCATGGATATGCCCCCCCAGCTCAGTGTGTGTGTATGTGTATATATTACACATACACACAGACCCCAGACCAGACATAGAGCATTCGGACAGCCGCCCTATCGGCATTCGGACAGGCACCTGGAGCTCTCCGTTCATACTTACCAGCCTGAGCGACGCTGGTAAAGTTTCCGCACATGCGCTCGTTGGAATGCCCCAGCCGCAATCACGTGGGACTCCCATGTGGTCGCGGCTGGGGGCCTTCCAACAAGCGCACGCGCGGAAACTCTACCGGCGTCACTCAGGAAGGTAAGTATGAACACGGAGAGCTCCAGGTGCCTGTCCGAATGCCGATAGAGCATTCGGACAGCCGCCCCAGCCCCTCGGATGCCGGCTCAATGCTGGCTTCCGGTATCGGGGGAAATATCGGGGGCACTGCACGAGTACCAAGTACTCCTGCAGTACCCGGTATCGGCACCGATACTAGTATCGGTGCAACCCTACTCCCCACTGCTCCTTTCAGGACATTCCTCCATGCCCATCTCTTACTTTCGCCACATTCGAGGTCCATACTATTTGCCTGTTTAAGCCTCTAGCCGCTCGTATTGCTGTTATCTACCGACCCCCTGGCCAACCTCTTCTCTTCCTTGACCAGTTCTCTTCTTGGCTCCCGCATTTCACGTTTTCTGACATTCCATCCCTAATTCTTGGCGACTTTAACATCCCTGTTGACTCGCCACATAGCTCAGCTGCCTCGCGACTTCTCTCCATTACATCCTCATTTGGCCTTACTCAGTGGTGCAACTCCCCCACACACACAGCTGGCAATACTCTGGATCTTAGCTTCTCCTACTCGTGCCCTATCTCTGACCTCACTATTACACCTCTCAATCTCTCTGACCATCATCTTCTGACTTGTGAACTCTGCTCTCCCCTCGTTCTTCCATCTGAACCCAAACTTTAATCAGACCCGCAGAAATCTCCACTCTCTGGATCCACAGCAATTCTCTGCCAACCTATCCATATCGCTCTCATCCGTCCTATCTCGCTGTCCTAATGAAGCCATCACCCGTTACAACTCTACTCTTTCCTCCACCCTTGATAAGTTGGCGCCGTCAAAACCCTGGTCAAGGAGGTGACAAAACTTGCAACCCTGGCACAACAAATTGAACCGGCATCTCCGAAGATGTTCTAGAACTGCTGAATGCTATTTGAGAAAGACCTGCTCCCACTCTCTTCACTATAAATTTATGGTCCAGTCCTGCAGCTCTGCGCTTTTCCTAGCCAAGCAGTCATATTTTACAGCCCTCACATACACCCACTCCTGGAACCCCAAACGCCTGTTCACCACCTTCAACTCCCTTCTCAGTCCTGCGGTGGCTGTTTCTCACACGGACCTAAAAGCCGAAGACCTAGCATGCTTTTTCACAGCAAAAATTGAACAGATAAGAACTGAAATCTCCACAATGCCATCTTCACCCATGCAGGAAGATGCTAACCATGTACATCCTCACATGTTTAACTCGTTCCCTTCAGCTACTGAACAAGAGGTCCTTAAACTACTACGATCCTCTCATCCCACTACCTGCCCCCTCGACCCCGTTCCCTCACATCTTGCCAAAACACTTTCTGTTTCTCTTGTACCATCCTTGCCCCACACCTTTAATCTGTCTTTAACCTCTGGGGTCTTTCCTGCTCCCCTTAAACATGCCACAGTAGTCCCAATCCTAAAAAAAAACATCTCTGGATCCGACTGCTCCCTCCAACTACCGCCCCGTTTCCCTGCTCCCTTTTGCCTCCAAACTCCTCGAAAAGCTTGTGTATGCCCGTCTGACTACCCCAACACCTACGCTCTCCTTGACCCTCTGCAATCTGGTTTTCGCTCACTGCACTCAACAGAAACAGCTCTTGCGAAACTGAACAATGGCCTTGCAACTGCTAAATCCAATGGGTGCTACTCACTGCTGATCCTTCTGAACCTCTCTGCTTCCTTTGATACAGTTGACCACTCAATCCTCCTTCAAACTCTTAGTGATATAGGCCTTCAAGGTTCTGTTCTTTCATGGTTCGCTTCCTACCTGTCCCAACGATCGTTTAGTGTCTCATTTGCTGGAAGTACCTCCTCCCGGCAGCCTGTCTCTGTTGGGGTGCCCCAAGGTTCAGTACTGGGCCCTCTACTTTTTTCAGTCTACACTGCCTCTCTAAGAAAACTGATCAGCTCCTTTGGATTCCAGTACCACCTATACACTGATGACACTCAAATTTACCTCTCTTCCCCTGATCTCTCTCCAGGTCTCCTGGATCGAGTCACTGACTGTCTCTCCGCTGTCTCAAATTGGATGGCTTCCCGCTTCCTTAAACTCAATCTTGCCAAAACTGAAATTCTCGTCATTCCTCCCTCCAAGAACCCCCCAATACTACCTAGCTCTCTACAAGTAAATGGAACACCCATTAGCCCAACACCCCAAGCTCGCTGCCTTGGAGTCACTTTTGACTCTGACCTAACATTCTCTTCCCACATCCAGACAGTGAACAAATCCTGTTATTTTCAACTCAAAAACATTGCCCGTGTCCGCCCCTTTCTAACACAAGATACCACAAAAGTGCTGGTTCATGCTCTTGTCATTTCACGACTTGACTACTGCAACTTGCACCTTATTGGCCTCACCAACTCCCGTATCGCCCCTTTGCAATCTGTAATGAATGCAGGGGCCAGGCTTACTTTTCTCACCAGACGCACCTCGCGTACCTCCCCCCTAGGCCGGTCCCTCCATTGGCTTCCTGTACGTTTCAGGATACAGTTTAAAATACTGATGTTCGCGTTCAAATCACTCAATAACTTAACCCCTCCCAATAGGTCTTCGTTACTCAGCAAGCACGTCCCATCTAGACAACTCCGATCTGCAGGTGATCTCCACCTGTCATCGGTCTACATGCGCACAGCCATCACTCACCTCCAAGACTTCAAGGGCAGCACCAATCTTGTGGAATGACTTGCCTCACCCAATCAAACTCTCCCCTGACCTTCAGGTCTTCAAGAAATCCTCTTCAGATTAGCATATCGCATCACTGATGCAACTCATCCCTCTGCTCACCTACTCACACTAGATTAAAGCCGCTTGTATGGCCCCACCATTCCCAAACCACTGGCACTAATGATCCTGATATCTAGTGGAATTCCTCTGGTCTTCCTCAACCCCAATCCCTCTAGACTGTAAGCTCCTATGAGCGGGGCCTTCTACACCTCTTGTTTCCATCCTATGTCCGTTTATATGTATTTCGTTCCCTTTGGTTACTGTAAAGCACTGCGGAAACTGTTGCGCTACATAAATGATGACAATAATAAGCCTGTATTCTGTAGGAATAACTCACTGAAATCTGTGCAAGCAAGAGTCTAGTAAAAACACGCAGTCAGAGAAGGTTTGAAACGCAAAATAATAATTATCCCAAAAATAATTATCCCAAATAATGGAAAAAATTATATTCAATAATATAACCAAACCAAAAACATGCCTCTTTCCTCTGGGTGCTGGGATTCCTGTCCAGATGTACACTCCTTTGCCCAAGTAATACAGGACACAGGGGGTAGAAAAAAAAAAAAAAAAAAAAAAAAAAAGATTTATTCTCAAAGCAGCTTTACAGAAATAAAAGGCAAATAAAAATCTTTTTAAAAATGTAATAAGGCTTTGCAATACAAGTTTTGCTGGTGCTTGCCCAGATCCAACTGCAAAGGAGTGTACATCTGCACAGAAATCCCAGCACCCACTGAACAGCACAAAGTTTATTCTACAGTATTTTTTACTTTGCCGTCTGGTCCCGCCCCCTGCGTCCTGTGACTTGCAGGGAGCGGAACCAGGAAGCAAAGTCGCCGGCTGCCGCGATCACACTGCGGTGACGGCGAGGGAGCGAAGGATGCGGTGAGTATATACAGCCCGAGTGTGGCTCGGGGTTACCGATCGCGGTAGCGAAATTTAACCCCGAGTCACACTCAGGAACACCGCCAGGCAGGTTAATATAAAAAAAAAATCAATTAGTTACAGTTACAAGCATTTAAAAGCGCCAACAAGTTCCGTAGTGCTGTACAATGTGAGAGACAAAACATATATACATACACAAAACACACAGAACGGCAGGAGGACCCTGTTCAAGAGCTTAACGCAGCCATGCCATATATTTAGAATGATTACATATATATATATATATCATAACCCCTCCAGCCCCCCCCCCCTATATATAATACTCCAAATCCCCCCATAAATAATATTGTATACATGAATAAATGAATTCCACTCAGGCCCATGTAAAAATAACCCCCAGTATGAATTAATAACCCCCCGGGCACATGTATAAATTAATAACCCCCAGTATGAATTAATAACCCCCAGGGCCCCCCAGTATGGATTAATAACCCCCAGTACCTCGTTTGCATTCTCATGCAAGAGGCTCTTAATTTCTGGCGCACGTTAGCTGTCCAATCTGAAGGGACGGGTTATCTCTGCTCCTCTCTCTCTATTGGAAAGCTGCCGCGACCCAACGTCGTTCATGATCACGCTGCGCCCAGAGCAAGCGCGCAGCGTGATGAATGAATCCCATTGACAGCGGCCGGCAGAGTGGGGAAACTCCGGGTTTCCTAGCAGGAGCGCTGGCCCGGGAGCTGCAGCAGGGCGTTGTCGGGCTGACTACCAGCAGGCAAGGCCCAGGCCCTTGGCCAAGGTCCGATGGGACCGACTGGTCAGTCCGCCCCTGCAAACCATTTCTTTCACTCATGGTTAGTGTTTGGCTGAAGCCATTTATTATCAATCAAGTGTGTTTACTCTTTAAATCATAATGACAACAGAAACGACCCAAATGACCCTGATCAAAAGTTTACATACCCTGACGACTTTGGCCTCATAACATGCACACAAGTTGACGCAAACAGGTTTGAATGGCTAATAAAGGTAACCATCCTCACCTGTGATCTGTTTGCTTGTAATTAGGGATGAGCTGTTCGGGTGGTTCGGTGTTTGACCCGAACTTTGGCAGTTCGAAAGTTCGCGAATTTCGAACTTTTTGGGCGTGTTCGGTTCGGGTTCGAAAAAAAAAAAAAAAGAAATTTTGAAAAAAGTATAGAAAATGCTTAACAAAATACTAAAAAATCTAGAACTAAAGAGACTCTTTACTGCAGAATATTATAAGCAACGGTTTATTAGATATTGAATTAAAAACTAATGTGTACGTGGAAAGATTATCAACTCTAAATGACCTCTGTTCACAAAGGGGCATAACACCAGGTGTTTTTAGTCTGGTAATTAATCTGATACATTGTACAATATACTGAGGGTGGGGTGGTGTCTGCTTCTGATTGAGATTTGAGAATTACTTTCCCTAAAACATCCTAATATGCTGCATTTAACTGGTGTTTGAAAAAAATCTAAAGCAATGTTATTTTTCACCTCGGGATTAAACATTCACAGGGTTATTCAGAGAGCAGTGAAAAGCAGGAGAATAACGAGAAGTGAAAATTCTAGGTCAAAATAGCCAAACCAGAAAAATTCTCCCATTTATCTCACTTTCCAAATCGGCTATTTGGTCTAGATTGTTCTCTTCTCTTAACAGTTCTCCTGGCTTTCACCTCTGTCTCAGGGTTGTTCAGAGAAAGGTTTTAAACCAGGAGAATGGCAGGAAAAGAGAACAATCTGGACCAAATAGCCGATTTGGAAAGTGAGATAAGGCTAGGGTCAGACTAACGCATTTTTCGCAGCGACCGTCAAAAAGTGCGTCCGAACGCATTGCCGTATTTTTTCACAGATTGCGCGAAAACGGTCATACGATGCGCATTTTTGTGCGTGATTTTTTACGGATCCAAACCAGGAAACTTTGGGTGTCTGGACGTTATGTTGGCCGGACATGAGCAGGGTCTGACGTCTCCAAATCATGCACACACCCGCTAGTGGACGCAGCGCACTCTGTACGTCCGTACTAGCGGTTCTGTGTTCTCGAAAAAATGCATTCATTTTCCACTTGCGTTGCGCAGCCGGACTTTCGTGCGACCGTACTTCGTATATTGCCCATCTTTGCCCGTCATTTGCTGCTAGTGTGGCCGTGATTAAGTGCGCCTAAACGCACGTTAAAAATTCGCTAGTCTGACCCTAGCCTAAATGGGCGGATTTTTCTGATTTGGCTATTTTGACCTAGAATTTTCCATTCTCCAGTCATTCTCATGCTCTTTACCGCTCTCTGAATAACCCTGACAGGGTTATTCAGAGAAAGGTGAAACTCAGGAGAATGACTGGAGAATGGAAAATTCTAGGTCAAAATAGCCGAACCAGAAAGATTCTCCCATTTATCTCACCTTCCAAATCGGCTTTTTGGACTAGAAGTTTCCATTCTCCTGCTGTTCACCGCCAAAAAATCAGTAAACTTTTTCTGCATGTCCGAAAAGGTCTCCTCTTTTCATACAGATTGCCGCCCCAAGCAGTTGTTTATGGATAGATTAAAGGAAAAGCATTTACCGTCATTTGAAATGTCATTTTTTGGTTTTTACATATTTCTATACATCCTAGAAATCCGCCACTTCACGGGCAGGTTATGGGGACCTCCTAGGCACGATATTTGAAGGAATTTTTCATTTTTATTTTTAACCCTTATTTCATGGAAAACTCACTGTCCCTTTAAAAACTTTTTTTTAAAACTTTTTGTCCTGGTTTCCTGTCCCCCAGGGCACTACCCGGACCCCCATACACCTTTTATGGCAAATATGTAGCATACAGTTGTGTTCAAAATTATTCAACCCCCACTGAAATTGAGTGTTTTGGCCAGTTTGACATTGATTTTGATCATTCAGTCATCTTGCTTACAATTAAATCAAAGAGGCACGTGTAGGTCAGACAAATATAACCTAACATTTATAATGAAATAACCACAAATGTCTTTTCTGTGCTCACATCATTATCAGTTTTATTCAACCCCCAAGTGACATTCAATCCCCAAGTGACATTCAATCTTAGTACTTCGTACAACATCCTTTTACAGTTATAACAGCTTTTAAACGTGAAGCATAGCTTGACACAAGTGTCTTGCAGCGATCTACGGGTATCTTCGTCCATTCGTCATGGGCAAAAGCCTCCAGTTCAGTCACATTCTTAGGCTTGCGCACTGCAACTCCTTTAAGTCCCACCAGAGGTTCTCAATCGGATTTAAGTCAGGTGACTGCGATGGCCACTCCAAAATGTTCCAGCCTTTAATCTGCAACCATGCTCTAGTGGACTTGGAGGTATGCTTGGGATCATTGTCCTGTTGAAAGGTCCAACGTCTCCCAAGCCTCAGGCTTGTGACGGACTGCATCACATTGTCATCCAATATCTCCTGGTAATGAAGAGAATTCATGGTACCTTGCACACGCTGAAGCTTCCCTGTAGGCAAGGTGCCCCCCATGCTTCACAGTAGGCAAGGTGTTCTTTTCTTCATAGGCCTTGTTCTTCCTCCTCCAAACATAGCGTTGATCCATGGGCCCAAACAGTTCTAATTTTGTTTCATCAGTCCACGGAACACTATCCCAAAACTTCTGTGGTTTGTCCACATGACTTTTGGCATACTGCAGTCGACTCTTCTTATTCTTTGGAGACAGCAAGGGGAGTTCTGGCATGGAGGCCTTCATTACGCAGTGTGCGCCGTATAGTCTGAGCTGAAACTTCAGTACCCACATCTGACAAATCTTTTCGCAGTTCCTCAGCAGTCACACGGGGACTTTTCTCCACTCTACGCTTCAGGTAGCGCACAGCAGTCGAAGTCAGCATCTTCTTTCTGCCACGACCAGGTAGCGTTTCAACAGTGCCCTTTGCCTTGAATTTGCGAATGATGCTTCCTATGGTCTCTCTTGGTATGTTTAACATTTTTGCAATCTTATAGCCATTGCCCTTTCTGTGAAGAGTAATCACCTCTTCTCTTGTCTTCCTGGACCATTCTCTTGACTTCACCATGTTTGTAACCACACCAGTGAATGTCTAGAAGGAGCTGAGTATCACAGTCATTTTAAAGCTGCTTATTATGCTTTATTGCTGCTCCGTGACATCCACAGGTGTTTTCAATACCTGATTGAAAACACTTGAATGAACCTCTGTTCTTCAGAGTGGTAGTCTTTAACCACTGCAATGCGGTGGACGCGCTCAGAGCGTCCAACCGCATTGGTACTTCGTTGCGGAGGACGCGCTGAGCGCGTCCTCCCTTTGCAGCCGCAATCAGCCGGTATACCGGCTGATCGCTCGGCCCCCCGGTGCGGGCTGACATCATCGATGTCAGCCCAGCCTCCGGGACCCCGGCAGGCACAAAAGGCGTCATCGCGCATGCGCGATGACGTCTATTTCAGGCACCCCCCCGCCATTGCAGGGAAGGTGCCTGAAGGGGAAGGGGAAGGGGAGGGGGGGGAAAGGTCCTTCGGACCTCTCCCCCTCCCCTTCCCCGCGGGCCAGCGATTAAAGGCAGGCACCGCCTGGAAGGGCACAGCCTGCCCTTCCAAGCGGCGGCTGTCTTTAACCCCTAGGGGGCTGGATCGCGATATGGCGCCAACATGCGCCGTGTCGCGGTCCCCTCCCGGAGCTGGCCGACATCTTGGATGTCGGCCAAACTTCCAGGATATCCCCCTAATGACTGGCGTCATCGCGCAGAGCGCGATGGCGCCAGTTTTGAAATTAACCCCTTGCTGCCACCTATAGTGGCGATAGGGGGTTCCAATGAACCCCCTATCTCCCGATCCGTGAAAGCTAGGGGTTAATGTTTGCTATCATTGGAACGGCCAGAGCGTGGCCTTTCCAATGATACCAAACATGACCATTAAAAAAATAATAAAAAAAAATAATGTTTTTTTTTTTTTTTTTTTAGATTTATTAGTGCAACAATACTGTTCCCATTTCAATTATAATGTGAACAATGATGCTGCACTAACGATTTTTTTTTTGGGGGGCGTTTGCTAAAAAACACGTAATTTTTCCCAAAAAAGTAACGATTCCTCATTTCTAATTTTTTTAACAAGTGCACCCCATAGAAAATATAACCGCAAACGATCGCATTTTAAAATGTGAAAAAAAACACTTTACACATTGTAAATTATTGAAAGTTCTAATTTTATTGCATTTTTTGTTATAATATACAGACATGACATAACGTATACATATAATAATGACATATTATGAATCTGCACAGTCTGCCGGAAAGAACGATATATAATATGTCTGGGTCATATATTAAAATAAGGCTTCAAAACAAGGCGGTTAAACATGATGAGCGAAACCGGTTAAAATGAGCTCAGCACAGAGGTGGGAAAAGGCTCAGCAGCGAAAGGGTTAAGGGGTTGAATAATTGTGTCAATGAAGAATTCACAAAAGAAACATTTACTACTGTATTACAAAACCAATTGATGTCATTTTAGCTGCATATGGTTCTTTAAAAAGTCCTTGTAGGATTTCATTCTGAATACAATTACAAATGTGTACTAAATTCCCTAAAACCCTTTACATCATTGGGGGTTGAATAATTTTGAACACAACTGTACATTGGCTGGACAACATGCGAATGACTGGCAAATTGGAAATCTATTCCTTAATGTGCTGAACCGGAATTATTGTCATTCAAACTTTTTGGAGTAGTCAAACAACTTGGAACAGTTACTTTAACCTCCCTGGCGTTCCAATTCGGACATATTTTATATGTCAGAATCGGAACAATTTATTTGGCCCCCTAGCGGTATTCGGGTGTTGCGTGGGGTTAATTTCATTGCTGAAACTGTAACCCCGAGCCACTCCCGGGCTGGCGCTGGATACATACCTTTCCCTGTGCTCCCTCACTATCCCCCGCACCAAATGCAACGTCCTACTTCCGGATTCCCTTCTCGTGAGAACCAAAACGATCCCATAGAAAACTATTGTGTTTTCTATTCGCAGAGTGCCAAATTGCACCAAAATTCTGGCAAAACACCCCCCCTATTTTCGGTGTTTCAATTCAACAGGTTTCAGCAGAATCCCATAGGTATTAATGTAAAAAAGTTCTCTTTAATTTTTTTTTAACCTCCCTGGCGGTGTTGCCGAGTGTGTCTCGGGGTTAAATTTCACCACAGAGCGGTAACTCCGAGACACACTCGGGCTGTATACATCACCTCTCCCTTCGCTCCCTCACGGATCTCTGAAGCCTCCTCCAGCGATCGCGACCTTATACTTCCTGGATTCCTTCTTGCGAGGAGGAAACCAGGAAGTAATGAGGTCGCGATCGCCAGAGAAGACAGCTGGGGACATTGAGGGAGCGCAGGAAGAGGTGATGTATCCAGTGGCATCCCGAGTGTTGCTCGGGGTTACCACTTCCAACATAGGAATTTAACCCCGAGCCACATTCGGGATGCCGCTGGGGGGGGGGGGAAAGTGACCGCTTTTAGACAAGAAATTTCAGTATAAATAGACCGCCAGGGAGATTAAAGACCGTTGATTATTTTTTATAGAACCTGCTTTTTTTTTTTTTTTTTTTTTTTTTTTTTTAAATAAAGAACAACTTTGTAATTTTTTGTAGACATTTCTGGTTTTTACTTTTCAAAAGACTTTAAAAAAAAATTATAAAACGCTGTTACTAAAGGACTTTTATTATTTAGACACATTTTACTAAATTTTTTCGGATTGAAACTTCTGTTAGGAGGGATACGCCGATGCCAATTTGGCACGGTTCGGTGGTTTGCACTGACATCCTATAAAGTAGCAAGAGGTCCCGTTGGGTCTGTCTGCCTAAAAGATAAGTATTGTGTACTAGTCTGAATAAGTTGGCAATCATGTCTTGTCTGAGAGTGATCAAACAGTATCCTAGATGGATCACAATATGTAGGCCATTTCACAGCACATGGTTAGGAGATGCGCAAGGGGGCGGTCCACATGGCTCTCAGATTCGGGAAAAATGCTTTTAGTTTTTTCATTTTTGCTTATTTATCATTGTTACACAAGATTTTACCCGTTAATCCATTCGCTAAGGAGTCGCCGCCCACTTTCCATCTTTTTAGATCCCCCTTATTTCTATTGCTACATGGGACACATTACTTACCATAAGACATACTGTAGTGAACATTTATCTTTCTAACTAGGTGTAAAGCCTGCCCAGAGGGCAGTCTATTGAAAAGTGTGGTGTGTATGAATGTTTGTCGAAAGGAAAACACAGAAGCATCAAGAAACGTTAAATATTTTTAGTGACTATTTTGAATAAATTTCTTTAAACACAACATTTTTAGTGAAACATGCATCAGTCCCTGGTATTAGGTAGCCTTGTTCACGTCCATCGATGAGTTTTATTTTAACGTCCGCAGAGCTCTTGACTCGTCACCGCTGGGGCTCAGGGCTGATGTAGGTGACTATATGCTCTTTACACCCACCCTGCTTGCTCGGCCGGGAATCCAAGCTTAGCCGAGCCCCCGGTTCGGCTTGGGCCTAGAGGCCCAGCCGAGCCGGGGACTCGCCTGAGCATGGAGGCCGGTCGAGTTGCATGCTCGGACGTCCTCCAGGCTTAGCGGAGTCCCCGGCTCGGCTGGGCCTCTAGGCCCACGCCAAGCCGGGGGCTCTGCTAAGCCTGGATACCGGCCGAGCAAGCAGGGTGGGTGTAAAGAGCATATAGTCACCTACATCAGCCCTGAGCCCCAGCGGTGACTGTTGTCCGACTGTTGCAGGCTGCTCGGCCGGACTCCTAGCATAGGCGAGCCCCCGGCTCAGCTGGGCCTGTAGGCCCAAGGCAAGCCGGGGGCTCGCTTAAGCTAGGAGGCCGGCCGAGCAGCCTGCGACAGCCCCAGCTGGAGTTCCGGGCCAATGTAGGGTGGATGTTGCCAAAACATACTCACCCACATCGGTCCCTAACTCCTCCAGCGATGGCGGTCTCAGCTCGCAGCGTCCTCTCTCTCTCTCAGTTGGTCGCCGGCATGATGTCACGAAAGCCTTTGACCCGGGGTCAAAGGCTTTCGTGACATCATGCCGGCGAGCAACGGAGAGAGAGTGGACGCTGCGAGCTGAGACCGCCATCGCTGGAGGATTTAAGGGCAGATGTGGGTGAGTATGTTGTGAACTGGCGCAGGACTCGAGGCCGATGTAGGTGAGTATATGCTCTCAACACCCACCCTTTCTAGCTCGCCCGGTATCCAAGATTAAGGCAAGCCCCCGGCTTGGCGTGGGCCTAGAGGCCCAGCCGAGCCGGAGACTCGCCTGAGCCTCCCGGCCCAGTCGAGTCCCCGGCTTGGCTGGACCTCTAGGCCCACGCCAAGCCGGGGGCTTGCCTTAAGCTTGGATTCCTGGGCGAGCTAGAAAGGATGGGTGTTGAGAGCATATACTCACCTACATTAACCCAGAGCTCCAGCGGTGACTGTCGTCCGACTGTCACAGGCTGTTCGGGCGGCCTCCAAGCTCAGGCGAGCCCCCTGGCTTGCCTTTGGCCTACAGGCCCAGCTGAGCCGGGGGCTCGCCTGAGCTAGGAGGCCGGCCGAACAGCCTGTGACAGCCATCGCTGGAGCCCCGAGCCAATGTAGGGGGATGTAGGTTACACATACTCACCGACATCGGCCCTTCTCCAGCGATGGCGGTCCCGCTTCCAGCGTCCTCTCTTTCTCCGCCGGTCGCCGGCATGATGTCACGAAACCCTTTGACCCTGGCATGTTGACCCGGGGTCAAAGGCTTTTGTGACGTCATGCCGGCGACCAACGGAGAGAGAAGACGCTGGAAGCGGGACCGCCATCGCTGGAGAAGGGCCGATGTCGGTGAGTATGTGTATGGCAACACCCTCTTACATTGGCCCGGAGCTCCAGCGGTGACCTCCTCCGGCCGAGCAGGCTGCTAGGCGGGCCTCCAAGCTCAGGCGAGCCCCCGGCTCGGTTTGGGCCTACAGGCCCAAACCGAGCCGGGGGGTCGCCTAGGCCTACAGGCCCGCCGAGCAGCCGGAGGAGGTCACCGCTGGAGCTCAGGGCCGATTTAGGGGAGTATGTTTTGGGAACCTCGGCTCCGATCCTCCTGCGGTGACCTCCTCCGGCTGCCGCTGGGTGCTCGGCGGGCCTCTAGGCTTAGGCGAGTCCCCGGCTCGGCTGGGCCTGTAGGCCCAAACCGAGCCGGGGGCTCGCCAAAGCCTAGAGGCCCGCCGAGCAGCCAGCGGCAGCCGGAGGAGGTCACCGCTGGAGCTCAGGGCCGAGTTAGGGGAGTATGTTTTGGAACTTCGGCCCCGATCCTCCAGCGGTGACCTCCTCCGGCTGCCGCTGGGTGCTCGGCGGGCCTCTAGGCTTAGGCGAGTCCCCGGCTCGGCTGGGCCTGTAGGCCCAAACCGAGCCGGGGGCTCGCCTAAGCCTAGAGGCCCGCCAAGCAGCCAGCGGCAGCCGGAGGTCGTCACCGCTGGAGCTCAGGGCCGAGTTAGGGGAGTATGTTTTGGAACTTCGGCCCCGATCCTCCAGCGGTGACCTCCTCCGGCTGCCGCTGGCTGCTCGGCGGGCCTCTAGGCTTAGGCGAGTCCCCGCTCGGCTGGGCCTGTAGGCCCAAACCGAGCCGGGGGCTCGCCTAAGCCTACAGGCCCGCCGAGCAGCCAGCGGCAGCCGGAGGAGGTCACCGCTGGAGCTCAGGGCCGATTTAGGGGACTATGTTTTGGGAACTTTGGCCCCGATCCTCCAGCGGTGACCACCTCCGGCTGCCGCTGGGTGCTCGGCGGGCCTCTAGGCTTAGGCGAGTCCCCGGCTCGGCTGGGCCTGTAGGCCCAAACCGAGCCGGGGGCTCGCCTAAGCCTAGAGGCCCGCCAATCAGCCAGCGGCAGCCGGAGGACGGTCACCGCTGGAGGATCGGGGCATCTGGCCGTGTAAACACACGGGTAGCTGCGCGCGGCTCGTGCCGTTTCTTTTTTTTTTTCACGCGGCCGGCACGCGCAGCTACCTGTGTGTTCTAACGGCCGCTTTCAAATGTCCGTCGCGCATGCGCAGACGGCTTTTGGCGACGGACAGTTTTAGGCTTACTCAATTATAGTATAGATAATGCTGGTTTTCAAAGTTTATCAGAATTACACATAAGTATTCGGTTTAAAAAAAAACTATTTAGGGTTATTTTACCTAAGCATCAATTAACAATTACATAATCGTTTGTTGCCTTAATCTGAAGTGAACTTCGGGTATATAAAAAAGTTTAGCTAGAAAAATGACACTAGATGCAAAATTTTAGAACGATAGAAATTTGTATTGTGAAAAAAATAATAGCGACCTAACCAACTGCTCAATTTTTCATCCAAGCATCACTACAATTCAATGTAACAATTTTTACGTTAGGTTTTTTCCACAATTAATATTTCTAACTAGGGATGCACAGATAGCGATACCAGGCTTGTATTTGCTACTTTTACGCTTACAAATGCCCCGATATTTATACAGGTACCAGAAGCCAACACTGTGCAGCGGCTGCCGGCATCTCTACGTTATAGTGCGGCTCTGGGAACTGTGGCAGTGCTCTTTCGAAATCTTACAGGCAGCCTTGTGAGATCTCGTGAGAGAGCAGCCACAGGACCTGGAGCCGCGTTATAACTTATACATGACTACAGCCGCTCACTACAGCGCGGCTAGCCAGGGAACCTGGCAGAACGTAGAACATTCTGCCAGCTGACCCCAGTATGCCTGAGATCTGTGCGATGTCTGTGTGTGAAGTCTGGATGTGAGGTCTGTGCAATGGGTGAATAGGGTGTTTGCCCATACCTTTCAAAATATCCATAAATTGGACAATCTTTCAGCAAAACCTTATATTATTTATTGCAAAACTGTCACATGACATTAAATAAAAGTGCCGGTAATCGTTTCGGCGAGTACCTGACAAAACTTATTTTTTAAAAACATCGGTACTTTTACTCCGTCTTGTATTGGTACTTGTAATATCGGTACTTGGTGCATCCCCATTTCTAACCACACATCATCATTTTCACGTCAAGCATAATTTATTTATATTTTTACAGTGGTCACATCAATAATTAGATGTAAGCTAAAGCTACTTCATTTTCAGTATTTTTTTGATGACCAGGTTTAGTCAATATTGATGTGCCAATAGCAGCTTCGCATGTGGCCATAACCAGGCATTGCTTCAATATGATACCCTAGTTTTTCTATCAATAGTTGATACCTACCACTTCTAATCTGAATGTAATTTTAGTGGATTTTGACTACATGATATTGAACGATTGTCGTGAGTAATTGCTATTACTACTGCTTTGCAGCAATTTGTTTCTGTCCAATTCAGATTTATAACAAATAGCATTAGCGTACCTCAGCACCAGGAGGGATAATTCTGTGATGTTCTCCTTTGCGCTCACATTTTTGTGTCCAATTCTTATCAGGTTCCAAATTTGGTAATTGCTCAAATGATGAATGTGAAGTGGATGGAGCACAGGGTACGGAATCAGGATACTAAAAATGCAATAAAAAAACTTTTTTAATTGCTACATGGAAATCACATGGTAGAGCGTTATTTTTTTTACAAATTAAGAGTTTATTGAGAAGAAAAACCTGTATAATGTAACAGCGACATAAACAACATAGGTTGTTAGGTCATGTAATACAGTACAGAACAGTGTACAATGCGTTAAGCACCATCCCGTGATATCGGTGTAAGCAGATAATAAAACAGGAGAGCAAACGGAAACTGTCTTGACTGAGATATGTAAAAGGTACATAAAGAAAAGGAAGGAACAGAAATAGAGGGGAGGAGAGAAGCCAGTGGTTAATAGATATTGAAGGAAAAAAAGTGTGGGAGAGAAAGGGCGGGAAAGAGAACGAAGAGGGGAGAGAAGAAAAAAAGGGGGGGGGAGGGGTGGAGGTAGTGACACCAAGGATAGCACAGCGGTTGAGCCATAACCGCTCCCTAAATATAATTAGGTCAGTGGGCTCCCCCAGGTCTAGACCCATCCTCAGAGTTCGTTGGCAGGGGCCCCTGCCAGATGAGAATGTCTTTGGACAAGAGGAAACTATCCCAGTAAAACCAGGTGGCAAGATGGACCTCCGCAAACCACTCGGGGTAGAGCGTTATTTAAGCTTTTGCAGATGACAGTACTGACATAGTCTGCCAAGTCAGATCACCCCAATCTTGACACAGTAATTAATTTTAGACTTGCAACATATACAGGGTTAGCACCTGGCCTACGCTCTTTGAATGAGTTATATGTATCAAGATAACTGTGGCAGAACTGGCAATCAAATAAGCTATGTAGGGATGCGTCTAAATTTCGGTATATATGTTACAGGTAAAGCCTGAAGTGCAGTTAATCCTAAAATTACCTAGGTAATCCAGACATTACCCAAAACGGCTGGGTAAAGCTGCAAAAAAAAATTTGGACTTTACCCGGGTAATTTTAGGAATAACCAACTGCCCTTGGGTAACATTCTGGAAGAGCTGAAAAATTCACACTTTACCCAGATGATCTGCAGACTATCCAACCTTGTGCGGTTAAAACCATATTTTGTTATCATTCAGATAAAAGTCTGTAGCTTCACCTGGGTAATCTGAGGACTATCCACAGCTTCACTTGGGTAATCTGCAGAGCATCAAACCCCCCTTGGGTAAAAGCAAATTTTGCCAATATCTATGGATATTATCAATGAAAATGGCAAAAGACAAACATTAAAATGTATTAAAGATAAGAATATACAGAGTAACAGGATATATTTCTTCTATGAATGTTAAAGAGTTGCATGATCTTTATTATGTGTCATATGTGCTTATATAGAATTTATAAAACATAACCATTAGGCTACTCTTTATATAAAATCTTTATCTTCATATATTAATTTTCAGACAATTAACACAGAGTAACATGACGGTTATTTAGTGTCGTTTGTGGCTGGATACAATTTGGTTAAAAATAACAAAAAACACAATTTTGTTATCAGTCAGATAACAGTTTGCAGCTTTATCCGGGTAGTCCTCGGATTTCAGTAAACTGTAACCTGCTGATAACCCAGAAAAGTGGAGTACCCAGAGACCTTTGGATACTTAGCAGTTTACCCGGATAAAGTCCAATGTTTCATTGCACATCGCACCTTATGCAACACTAGGGTAGTATGCGTTTTACCCAGGTGAAACAGCAGAAATCCTGAGCACCCGGAGGCCTCTGGATACTTTGCAGATTACCTGGATAAAGTCCGAACATTCATTTTACCCGGGTAATCCCAAGATTACCGCACTTCGGGCTTTAACCATAACATATATGTAAATGGCGCCCAAGAGAGCAGTAACTAGGTTTTAACTTTTGACAGTAATGAAATTGTATTTTAAATTTTTTGAGTGCAGCCGGCCACTCTTTGGATTTATACATATACTTAAATATTATAAATGTATATGTATATTATATATTATAAATGGTGTTTTTGGCTTGCAGTCAAAAGACAAAAAAAAAAAAGGCTGAAACTATCAGCCGAAAAAAGACGTGCAAAAGATGCTCCAATTTGGCTGAATCATTTTCAGGAGCTAAGGCTATGGTTAGAAATCAAGGTTTACAATTAGGATTTCAAATTAGGGCTAGATTACGTTCTTAACCTCCCTGGTGGTTTTACTGAGTGTGGCTCGGGGTTAAATTTCACTGCTGAAAGCGGTAATACCGAGCCACAGGCTGTATACATACCTATGAGCTTAATCTTTTAATGGCCATGAACAGAAACCAAAGCCTCTAATTGCGTTTTGTTTCACACGGTATAATAAGCGCAGATGACATTTTTTCTCCTCGTTATGTTTTGTACATGTTGCTGGGCTGGATACATTTGGTGGTTGCAGCCGCCCCATCGGGGAATAGGCACGACTCCACCCCTCCTGTACTATGCATACAGTCAGGTCCAGAAATATTGGGACATCAACAATTCTAACATCTTTGGCTCTATACACCACCACAATGGAGTTGGAATGAAACCAACACAATGTGCTTTAACCGCAGACTGTCAGCTTTAATTTGAGGGTATGTACATCCAACTCAGGTGAACGGTGTAGGATTTACAGCAGTTTGCAGATGTGCCTCCCACTTGCTAAGGGACCAAAGGTAATGGGACAGAATAATAATCATAAATCAAACTTTCCCTTCTTAATACTTGGTTGCAAATCCTTTTCAGTCAATCACAGCCTGAAGTCTGGAAAGCAAAGACATCACCACACGCTGGGTTTCATCCCAGGTGATGCTCTGCCAGGCCTCTACTGCAACGGTCTTCAGTTCCTGCTTGTTCTTGGGGCATTTTCCCTTCAGTTTTGTCTTCAGCAAGTGAAATGCATGCTCAATGGGATTCAGGTCAGGTGATTGACTTGGCCATTGCATAACATTCCACTTCTGTCCCTTCAAAAACTCGTTGGTTGCTTTTGCAGTATGCTTTGGTCATTGTCCATCTGCACGGTGAAGCACCGTCCAATGAGTTCTGCAGCATTTGGCTGAATGTGAGCAGATAATATTGCCCGAAACACTTCAGAATTCATCCTGCTGCTTTTGTCAGCAGTCACATCATCAATATATACAAGAGAACCAGTTCCATTGGCAGCCATACATGCCCACGCCATGACACTACCAGCACCATGCTTCACTGATGAGGTGGTATGCTTAGGATCATGGGACGTTCCTTTCCTTCTCCATACTCTTCTCTTCTCTTCCCATCACTCTGGTACAAATTGATCTTGGTCTCATCTGTCCATAGGATCTTGTTCCAGAACTGTGAAGGCTTTGTTAGGTGTTTGGCAAACTCTAATCTGGCCTTCCTGTTTTTGAGGTTCACCAATGGATTACATCTTGTGGTGAACACTCTGTATTCACTCTGGTGAAGTCTTCTCTTGCTTGTTGACTTTGACACACACACACCTACCTCCAGGAGAGTGTTCTTGATCTGGCCAACTGTTGTGAAGGGTGTTTTCTTCATCAGGGAAAGAATTCTTCGGCCATCCAGCACAGTTGTTTTCCATGGTCTCCCGGGTCTTTTGGTGTTGCTGAGCTCACCGGTGCGTTCCTTCTTTTGGAGAATGTTCCAAACAGTTGTTTTGGCCACGCCTAATGTTCTTGCTATCTCTCTGATGGGTTTGTTTTGTTTCTTCAGCCTAATGATGGCTTGCTTCACTGATAGTGACAGCTCTTTGGATCTCATCTTGAGAGTTGACAGCAACAGATTCCAAATGCAAATAGCACACTTGAAATGAACTCTGGGCCTTTTATCTGCACATTGTAATTGGGATAATGAGGGAATATCACACACCTGGCCATGGAACAGCTGAGAAGCCAATTGTCCCATTACCTTTGGTCCCTTAACAAGTGGGAGGCACATCTGAAAACTGCTTTAAGTCCTACACGGCTCACCTGAGTTGGATGTACATACCCTGAAATTAAAGCTGACAGTCTGCAGTTAAAGCACATTGTGTTGGTTTCATTCCAACTTCCTTGTGGTGGTGTATAGAGCCAAAGATGTTAGAATTGTGTCGATGTCCCAATATTTCTGGACCTGACTGTACATACCTGTGCCTGCGCTCCATCAAATCACATTCTCCTCCATCCGATCGCGGCATCTTGCTTCCTGGTTCCCTTCTCGCGAGAAGAGAACCAGGATGCCACGATTGGCTGGAGGTGACAGTGAGGGAGCGCAGAGACAGTTATGTATCACAGCCTGAGTGTGGCTCAGGGTTACCACTTTCAGCATTGAAATGCAACCCCGAGCCACACTCTAATAACGCCAGGGGGCCGACTAAATGGCACAGATTATGACCTGTAAAATATGTCAGAATCGGACCGCCAGGGAGGTAAACGATAAAATGGGGATACCAACGGGGAAAACCCTGCATCTGCAGGTTTCCCTGTAGCGTGCCCATTTTAGCGTTAGATTCCAGGGCAGGTGCTACCACAGCACCTTGCCCAGAACGAAGTGCTACCCTCGGTGATACTCGCAGTAGAGATTCTATGCTGTATCACCTCCTGTAGTCCATAGGACTCAATGGAGGGTTGCCCTCCCGGACCATGAGATTGTGTAGTGCCTTGGAGGGAGACTAGGGACCATTTGTCCCCATTCTCACTCTGCTCGCGGCTAGGACAAGCAGCGGAATGTGCCACCATTCCTGGCACGGAACAAGAAGCGAGTATTGTATTGGGGGGGTTAGGGGGTGCTAAATGAATCTGCAAAGGCGGAATAATTTAGCAACAGCTTTTCAGAGTAGCTAAAAAAAAAAAAAAAGTAACTCATCCGTGGAGTAATTAGCATTTGGATTTTGTAATCCTAATGCTAATTACGGATTGCTAATCCTATACATAACATGAGGTGCGCAAAGTAAAGTAGGCTTGTGCAAGCTAGCACAACCACTGATGCACTAACAGATGTTTAAAGGGTTTAGCTTTAGGAAGATAATAAGTGGGGCGGCATGCATTAAAGTTACTTATCCTGGTGTTAATGCTTAGGCTAGGGTCAGACGAACGCATTTTTCACGTTGCCCGTGAAAAAGTGCGTTCGAACGAACGTACGTATTTTTTCCCGGAATACGCGATAGCGGTCATACGATGCGCCTTTTCATCCGTGATTTTGTACGGATCATCAATAAAACCCTTTTTGTGTCTGGACGTTATTTTGGCCGTACATTAGCAGCGTCTGACGTCTCCCAATCACACACACACGCCGCTATGCGGCCGCAGCGCACTCTGTACGTCAGTAGTAGCGGTTTGACGTTCTCGAAAAAATGCGTTCGTTGGCCACTTGCGTTGCACGGACGAACTTTCGTGCGGCCGTTCGTCGTATGTTCCCCGGCATTGGACGTCATTTGCTGCTAGCACGGCCGTGATTTTGTGCGGCTAAACGCACGTGAAAAATGCTTTCGTCTGACCCTAGCCTTAGATATCCAAAGTCTATAGTTAATCTTCAGTATGTAACCTAGCCCAACGTCTGGTTACTATTTGTGCTTGTGTTAGTAACCTAACCTTAGTCTGTAAACCTATCTGTAGTGGTGTTAGAAATCAGGTTTGAGGTTAGAGATTAGGGTTAGCAGTTATTATAAGGGTGTATGTTTCAGAGTTGGTGTTTACTCGCTGGCCCGCACGAATGGGGAGGGGGAGAGGTCCGAAGGACCGCCACCCTTCAGGCACCTTCCCCGCAATGGCAGGGGGGGGGGGGGCAAAGGGTGCCTGAAATAGATGTCATCGCGATGACGTCCATTGTGCCCACGGGGGTCCCGGAGGCTGGGCTGACATTGAGGATGTCAGCCCGCACCGGGGGGCCGCCGCGATCAACCAGAATCCTGACCGATCGCCGCTGCTAAAGGGAGGACGCTCTCAGCGCGTCCTCCGCAGCGAAGTGGCCATGCGGCAGGACGCGCTGAGCGCATCCGCCGCATGGAAAGGGTTAAAATGAAAATCCATTTTGTCCGTCAAAAATGCTGGACGTATAAATGCGGTCCGCCTGACCACGTTCCATCACTCACACACAAAGCTATGCAGATGCAGCGCACTCCGCATGTCTGTTCTAGCGCTTTTACTTTCTTGCTAACTTGCGTCCGTTTGCCGCGTCCGTTGTGCATCTGCATTCCGTGCAGACGTACTTCATGTGTGGGGCTTCATCCGTCAGGATTCTCTTCTACCACGGACGTACTAATGTGCGGCAACACGGATGGGATTACTGCGCTCGTCTGACCCCAGCCTTAATATTAGCAAAGTGGTGCAAGGTGTCAATATTAGGAGTTTAGGTGTGTGCAATTATATGGTTTATATATTCTGTGTGACCGCAGGGTTTCTCCAAGGAAATTATTTAATTGTACAATAATAATCCGGCTTTAGGAAGATTTAGCTATATCAGAGTATGAGGAACAACCTGGAGGAACATACTGTAGGTTTGTTTAGAGAAAAACACAAAACAAACCCCATAACTCCCCAAGACTTTGCCTTTCATGGTACTTTTCATAATTTAATAATAGTGGCTTGAAGAAAAAATTATAGTTAATATTCTCATAATGTTCACATAATCAAGCAACTTTGAGAAGATCTCTTAATCATAATTTAAAAGCAATAAAAAGGTGTACCACACATTTTGACATGGACACTCACCCTGAGTTGTGAGAAACGAGGTGGTTTCTGAGGGGGGTCTTCACAAGGCCTCTCTGCTAAAGATACCAAAATCCGTTTTCTGTGACCAAGCAGGTTTACTTTCAGAACCTGAAAGTAAATTAGGAGTTAAAAGCTTGAAGCAATATTCACATAAGAGGATTAACATTTTATAATCATTAAAAAACAACTTTTAAAAAGAGGGTAAAGAGGCACTAAAGGCAAGGTCCGGATGAACTTTAACCCCCTTAACCTCCTCGCCCTATCAAACTCTCCCCTGACCTTTAAGAAATCCCTCAAAACCCATCTCTTAAGATTAGCGTACCGCATCACTGATGCAACTCATCCCTCTTCTCGCTTACTCACACCTGATTGAAGCCGCTTCTATTGACCCACCATTCCCAAACCACTGGCACTAATGATCCTGCTATCTAGTGCAATTCCTCTCGCCTTTCTCAACCCCAATCGCTCTTGACTGTAAGCGCCTATGAGCGGTGCCTTCTACACCTCTTGTTTCCATCCTATGTCCGCTTATATGTACCGTATTTTTCCCTCCATAAGACGCACCTGACCATAAGACGCACCTGACCATAAGACGCACCTAGTTTTTAGAGGAGGAAAACAGGAAAATAAATATTCTGAAATCAAATAGTGTAATAATGGATATTGCCCCAGCTCCGCTCATGGATATACTGCCCCCCAGCTCATGGATACTGCCCCCCAGCTCATGGATACTGCCCCCCGGCTCATGGATACTGCCCCCCGGCTCATGGATACTGTCCCCCGGTTCATGGATACTGTCCCCCGGCTCATGGATATGCCCCAGCACATGGATTTGCCCCCCAATTAATGGATATTTGCCCCAGCACATGGATTTGTCCCCCAATTTATGGATATGCCCCAGCTCGCACATGGATATGCCCCAGCTCGCACATGGATATGCCCCAGCTCGCTCATGGATATGCCCCAGCTCGCTCATGAATATGCCCCAGCTCGCTCATGGATATGCCCCAGCTCGCTCATGGATATGCCCCAGCTCGCTCATGGATATGCCTCAGCAGCTCATGGATTATTATTATTATTATTATTTATAAAGCGCCAGCATATTCCGCAGCGCTGTACAATAAGCAGAGTATAGACAGGGTTACAATACATTGAACAACATTTGACAAACAGTACAGGAGGAGATGAGGGCCCTATTCCCGTAGGAACTCACAATCTAGGAGGGTTGGGGTTGGAAACAGGAGGAGAGGACTGTAAGGTGAGAGTGATTGATGGTTGTGTCAGTGAGTTGGGTGGTAGGCCTCCCTAAATAGGAATGTTTTAAGGGAGAGTTTGAAGGAAGAGAAGTTAGGGGAAAGTCTGACAGTATGAGGGAGAGCGTTCCAGAGAGAGGGGGCTGCGCGTGAGAAATCCTGCCGTCGATCATGGGAAGAGGTGATGTGGGGAGAAGCTAGGCGCAGGTCACTGTTTGACCTTAGGGAGCGGGCTGGGGTGTATTTGGTGATTAGTGAGGACAGGTAGTGGGGCGCTGAGTTAGTGAGGGTTAGACATGTGCATTCGTTTTAGTACTAAAATGATTTAGTCCGAATTTTGGGATAATTTAGTTTTCGTATGACTCAAGAGAAACGAAACTGCTCAGTACAAAAAAACGAAAGAAACTAAAATAAAATGCACTACATTTTAGTTTCAGTCCTTTTTGTGATATTACATTGATGACTGAATGTGACCAGCAATGAAGAGTGCAACATCACAACATCCAAAGTTCTGCACCCTCCACATGCCAATGCAGTAGGATGTTCTATACAGAGAGGGGCATTAATTAATGCAGGAGGATGTTCTATATATGATACAGAGAGGGGTATTAATGCAGGAGGATGTTATATACATTATACAGAGAAAGGTATAAATTGAGGAGGATGTTCTATACAGAGAGGGACATTAATTCAGGAGGATGTTCTATATATTATACAGAGAGGGGTATTAATTAATGCAGGTGGATGTTGTATACATTATACAGAGAGGGGTATTAATTAATGCAGGTGGATGTTGAATACATTATACAGAGAGGGGTATTAATTAATGCAGGAGGATGTCCTAAACATTATACAGAAAGGATCTTTTTTTGTCGGCCCTTTAAATCCAGTGTCTGTGAGCGCGGAGATCGGCTGCTTGTTATATTATCTCAGTACAATGTAACAGGCTCAGCTGTTACAGTAACTGACTGTAACAGCGCTCAGAGTTTCAGTAAAACAAGGAAATAATATTGTTCTAACCTCCTTATATATAAAAATATTATTTACTAGTTTTACTGAAACTCTGAGCGCTGTGATGAGCAGCAGTCAGTTACTGTAACAGCTTGGCCTGACACAGGGCAGTATTACAATGTTGGTGCTAACTTAACCAGAGCTGTTGTAAACTGAAAACCTCCATAGGCTATAATGGCTCTGGGAAGTTTACAACAGCTCTGGTTAAGTTAGCACCAACTATGTAATATGGCCCATAGTGTGCTGAGAGTGAGAGATACTGTAACAAGCAGCGATCTCAGCCCTCTGAGGAGCCACTACAATAGTAATTGTATCCATTGGTTTTCGGATGAATGAAATTAGTTTTCATACTAAAGAACTGAAAACGAATTTCTTTAGCAACTAAATAAATTGCATTTTAGGACTAATTCATTAGTTCAAAACGAAATTTTGTGCTGTGCACATGTCTAGTGAGGGTTTTGTAGGTAAGGATAAGGATTTTGAACTTAATTCTGCAGTGGATGGGGAGCCAGTGAAGGGACTCGCAGAGGGGAGCAGCAGAGACAGAGCGGCGGGTGAGGTGAATTAGCCTGGCGGAGGCGTTCAGGATGGATTGTAGGGGGGAGAGGCCTCAGCTCACCTGCCGCCGCCGCGTTCGTCTCCCTCTGAGCGTGCGTCCGGCGGCAGGAAGCTTGGGCACTCGCCTGGGGGAGCCACGTGACCGCGATCTCGCGAGATCGCGGTCACGTGGCTCCCCCTGGCGAGTGCCCAAGCTCCTTGCCGCCGGATGCACGCTCAGAGGGAGCCGAACGCGGCGGCGGCAGGTGAGCTGAGGCACATCATCATGGGGCATTCGCTCCATAAGACTTTTTGGGGGGAGAAAAGTGTGTCTTATGGAGCGAAAAATACGGTATTTCATTCTCTTTGGTTATTGTAAAGAGCTGCAGAAACTGTTGGCGCTATATAAATGACAGCAACCATAATAATAATGCTATACAAGCAATGGTTCCCAACCACAGTCCTCAAGTGCCCCCAACAGGCCAGGTTTTCCATTGCAGGATTCAGTCTGCTTTTCTCCAAGGTAATCCTTAAAATCTGGCCTGTTAAAGGTACTTAAAGACAGCGGTTAGGAACCACTGCTATACAGGATTGAAGCTGAGCAAAATGGCATTAGTAAATACTTTGATCACCTGAGACTGGTATGTCTGGCATTGTGCACAGAGTAACGAAGCTGCTCTGGGCATCCAATCATTGTGGCATTCTATAGCAAGTGATACACTAGGACAGCGTTTCTCAACCCTGTCCTCAGGAGCCACTAACAGGTCAGATTTCCCTAGGGGAAATGAAGACGGTTTAATGTAATCACTGAGCAGAAAATGGTATCACCTGTGTCGTGCTTTGGATGTCTTGCAAACCTGGCCTGTGAAAGATTCCTAAGGAAAGGGTGGGAAAACCCTGAACTACGAGACAAATGCAAAATCATCAATGGGCAGTATTACAAAGCTGGTGCTAACTTAGAGCCGTTGTAAATTTAAACCCATAGACTAATATGGCTCTGGTAAGCTTACAACAGCCCTGGTTAAGTTAGCACCAGCTTTGTATTATGGCCCAATATTGGCTATAGAACCTGTCTGAGTGCACGTTTGTCCAAAATGTCAATAATTGACTCTAAGGTTCTATGGTTGGCATAAAATGTCATTTTGGGTAGTGTTTCAGAGATTTTTTTTAAAAATGTTTTTACTTTTAGACATAGTAAACTTTAGGTTTTCTTATTTTAAGTGTGGTTGAGACATTATGAATGGTTTTGAGAGATAACTATTTTTAAGACATTTAGCCAAGAAGATTAGGATTTCAGGTTAGGGTTTGTAAAATGAAGCTACTTTTTTGCGTTAATATGACTACTAATTTTTCACTTTGAAAATTCAGGTAGATCTAGTACTTGATGCTGGCATACATGTGGGATATATAGCAGAATAGCAGACGTAAATGTCAATATATATAAATTATCAGATATTTATGCCTTCTGCCCAGATATAAGATCTTGACAACCTTGATGTTTGAAACTCTGAAATCTAGTATGGTCAGACTTAACATTTGATCCTATTATTATTCAACCTTACAAAATTTAAGTGCATTCTTCAAAAACACATAACAAAATAGAACCAAAATATTTGACGGCATTTAAGCAAGTTGTTACATAAACAACCTCTGTAAACATACATGGGAAAAAAAACACCACAGATTTGTGCCTAATCCCTTACAGTTATTAACGTTTAACGCAGTCCGACTCTAAACAGTGTGTGCTGTACATAAATGGATTAATCAATAATGCAAATTGTTAACCATTTTCATTATCGATTAGTTGTCGCTAAACTGATTTGTCGTTTCAGTCCTAGCTATATTCAGTAGTTGGTGCTAAACTAGCGTCTCGATATGTAATCGTTATCACTAGCATTAGTAGGTTTAACATCTGCCATCGATATTCCGATCTTGATGGTAAACTGGGTTGAAAAGCTTTTAAACCTCGCAGCTTGTGCGAACTTACAGTACTTTGTCTCCTATACCTAACATATTTTTTTTGCGTCGACAAGTTGAGCATTACAAGGTGCTGGCACAATCTACCATCGGGAGATAAAAACGACAAAATTTTAACTCCTAAAAGCTTGGGTTAAGGGATTCTGTAAATGTTTAACACGTTCCAAACCCCGCCCCCCCCTCCTAAAAATCCCAGTCATCGCTCAGCCTTTGGCAAAAAGGATGATCCAATCTGCTGCTGCTTCTCGTCGGGAGCAGAGTGAGAATGGGAACAAATAGTTCCTAGTCTCCCTCTGCAATCTCGAAGTCCGGAAGCGCAAGCCTCCATGGAGTCCTACAGCAAAAATCATGGTTCGCAGAGTGCTTCCAAAGCATCAGTGGGATCTCATTGTTAAACGGTATCAGTCAGGAGACGGTACAAAAGAATTTCTAAGGCATTAGATACACCATGTTACACAGTGAAGACAGTCATCATCAAGTGGAGAAAATATGGCGCAACAGTGACATTACCAAGAACTGGTCGTCCCTCCAAATGTGATGAAAAGAAGAAAACTGTTCAGGGAGGCTGCCAAGAGGCCTACCGCAACATTAACCACTTCAATGCGGAGGACGCGCTGAGCGCGTCCTCCGCATTACTGCTGGTATGCGGAGGACGCGCTGAGCGCGTCCTCCCTTTGGGGTCAGCGTTCGGCCGGGTTCCGGCCGATCGCTGGCCCCCCCGGTGCGGGCTGACATCCTCGATGTCAGCCCAGCATCCGGAACCGCAGCCGCTGAAATTAGGTGTCATCGCGGCAGCGCGATGACACCTAATTCAGGCGCCCCCCGCATGTGCGGAGGAGGCGCCTGAAAGGGAGGGGGGGAGGTCCTTCGGACCTCTCTCCCTCCCGATCGGCTGCGTTGCGGGGGTTAACCCAGGCACCATTTGGAAGGGCACAGCCTGCCCTTCCAAATGGTGCCTGGCATTAACCCCTGGGGAGCTGGATCGCGAATCGGCGCTGAAAAGCGCCGGTTCGCGATCCTTTCCCGGAGCTGGCGACATCTTTGATGTCGGCCAAGCCTCCGGAACTCCCCCTGAGGACTGGCGTCATCGTGCGTAGCACGATGACACCAGTCCTAGAGTTAACCCCTAACTGCCACCAACGGTGGAGATAGGGAGTTCCAATGAACTCCCTATCTCCCGATCCGTGGCAGCTAGGGGTTAAAGTTTGGTATGGTTGGATCGGCCAGAGCATGGCCGTTCCAACGATACCAAACACTACAGTGAAAAAAGTTTAAAAAAAAAAAAAATTATAAAAAAAAAAACAAAAAAACTTTTTTCTTTTTTTGGGTTCGTTAATGCAGCAATATTGTTGCCATTTCAATTATAATGTGAACAATGATGCTGCACTAACGATTTTTGTATGCGGTGCGTTTGTTAAAATCGCGTAATTTTCCCCAAAAAAAAAATGTAACGAGACCCCATCTCTAATTTTTTTAACAAGCGCACCCCATACAAAATATAACCGCAATTGCTCGCATGTTAAAATGTGAAAAAAACACTTTACACGTTGTAAATTATTGAAAATACATATTTTATTGCATTTTTTGTTATAATATACAGACATGACATAATGTATACATATAATAATGACATATTATGAATCTACCGAGTCTGACGAAAGAACGATACATAATATGTCTGGGTAATATACTAAAATAAGCCTTCAAAACACGTTTAAACATGATGAGCAAAACCGGTAAAAATTACCTCAGCACAGAGGTGTGAAAAGCCTCAGCAGCGAAAGGGTTAAAGGAGCTGCAGGAATATCTTGCAAGTACTGGCTATGTAGTACCTGTGACAACAATCTCCCGTATTCTTTATATGTCTGGACTACGGGGTAGTGGCAAGACAGAAGCCTTTTTTTACAAAGAAAAACATCCAAGTCTGGCTCAATTTTGCCAAAACACCTCTGATGTCTCTCAAACGCATGTGAGATAATGTGTTGTGTCTGATAAAACCAAGGTTGAACTTTTTGGCCATAATTCCAAAGGATATATTTGGCGCAAAAACCAACACTGCACAACACCAAAAGAACACCATACCCACAGTGAAGCAGGGGGGTGGCAGAATCATGCTTTGGGACTGTTTTTACTGGAATTGGGGCCTTAGTCAAGGTAGAGGGAATTATGAACAGGTCCAAATACAAGTCAGTATTGGCAAAAACCTTCAGGCGTCTCCTAGAAAGCTGAACATGAAGAGGAACTTCATCTTTCAGCATGACAACGACCCAAAGCATACATCCAAATCAAGATAGGAATGGTTTGACCAGAAGAAGATTAAAGTTTTGGAATGGCCAAGCCAGAGAGATGAACCTGATGGAAAATCTGTGGGGTAATCTGAAGACTCTGCACAGGAGATGCACTCATTGACAGATTTGCAGTGTTTTTGCAAAGAATAGTGGGCAAATATTGGCAAGTCAAGATGTGCCATGCTGATAGACTCAGCCCCAAAAAGACCAAGTGCTGTAATAAAATCAAAAGGTGCTTCAACAAAGTAATAGTTTCTGGGAATGCACACTTATGCAACCATATTATTTTAGTCCCCCCCCCCCCCCAACTAAAGGATTTCAGTTTGTTCTTCAATTGAGTTGTACAGTTTATAGTTCACATTAAAAGGTGGAAGAAGTTCTGAAATGATTAATCTTTCTCTCATTTATTTTACATCACAGAAACCTGACATTTTAACAGGGTGTGTAGACTTTTGCTATCCACTGTTTGTCCTGACTCATCAACGCCCAGCTCAAACCGTTTAACCTAGGAGAGTGAAATTTCAAAGGTGCATTGTTTTTATCCTAAAGGAAGGATTTTTCGAAATTCTGCCCCTAAAGGGATGAAAGGGGGGGGGGGTGGATAACGCCATAGCGACCAGGCGATTTTCCCATTGTCCGAAAGTACCCACTGCTGTGCTTACATTTCTGCGCTGTGTTCAACTCTAATTTTCCTCGAGAAATAATATTTTCCCTGTTCTCTAGATATAAAAGGTTATCGAAATATATCAGTTAATATAGCCCTTTTCTTAAATGTTGAAAAAAATAGTGGATATAGCCAAAGAATAAAATAAAATTTAGCTTTTAATTTATTATTTGTTCCTGATAGGGCTCTTCATAAAGGCTGTGTGTTTTCTTATGCTTTCCTATACCAACAGACCCTCGAAGGCATGTTTCCATCTACTATATTTGATACTTGTAATGTTTCCACACTGCCTTTTATTCCCTATATCAGTGACCAGGTAGGGTCCAGCATTGTGTTAGTATTTCCAACTAGCACACTCCCAAACTTGCTTTATGGCCTCTTTTTTGTAGTGGCCTGCTTTTACTTATGTTCTCGCCTCCGCTGAGACTTGTATATGTTATGTTTGTCCTAGGTAAGCACTGTGACGGTGTCTGCCTATCGCAGAACAGCTTTGAAAGCATTCTTTTACTGCGTTTCTGATCAAAAGCTACGTTTTAATTTATTCTTTGGCTATATCCACTATTTTTTAAAATTGTCAAATTGGGGTTACCATGCCACCCCCGCCCCTCATCACCAACAGTGGCAAGAGCCTTTTTTCTAAATTCAATAGATTGCTTCCTACAACTATCTTGGTACACCCTGCGAGTGTTTTTGTCTTTTCTTAAATGTAACTGAAGACTACTTACTGTAGAAAAGTGGGATGACAGGACTTTTCCCCCTTCCCTTTCACTGACCATACTATGTCTGGGCATAAAGAATGTTTTAGGCCATTCCTAAAAGTTAAATTTAAACCATATATGGTTAAGTGCAACTATGTAAATGATCCCTGACGTGGAAAATGTATATGCACATTTTTAACTCTGACATGATCTGTTTCATGATTGGCTATTGTAGCACACCCAGTGGCGTAGTGTGGGTTGTCAGCGCCCGGGGCAAGGCAAGAATCGCGCCCCCCCCCCAATGTGGTGAATAGACAAATTGCCCTGAAATTGCGCCGCACAGTGAAATTCACCATTTGGTGCAATTCAGTGGCAAGTTTGGCATTTAGTGAATAACCCCTTAAATGTTTCTAAACTTGTGTATATCTTTTTAAAGAAAATTTATTTTAGCAGTATATATACACTTGGGCTAGCAATGCCCTCACTGATGCTGCCGGTTGCAGCCTCCTGGTATCTTACCTTGAAGCTGAACCAATCATTTTCCACGTATTTTGCAGCTTGGTAATAGAAGGCTTTCCAGCACAGTCTGCTCTGCTGTCTAAACAATACTAAATACACGTACGTAGACGCAATTAATATAATATGTTATAAATATGTCCCATGTATAAACTGATATGGAGGTGATTACAACACATTGATCCATTTAAAACATAAGCTGCTTCACTGCTGAAAGGAGAATGGGAGTCCTTTGGACGCCAGTATTTCCATTCTTTACACCTCACAAAGTCAGGTTAGGCGTCATTGGACAAGACAGAATCTGGCCTTTCTAATGATATCAAACATGAAAAAGAAAAAAAAAAACACACACAAATTTAAATCTAATATGAACACTGAACTTGCCACCGAATTGCCCCAAAACGTTCAGTGCAATTTCGTGGCAGTTTGGCTATTCAGAAAGCTGTCAATTCACCAAACACTGGTGAATTGTCAGCAAAATACGGTGCAGTTCACCACAATTCAGTGGCAGCGAAATTGACCCATAGAGAAGTAATAGTTAATCTATTCAGAGAACACCGAACTGGACTAATTTAAATTTATTAATCCCCGGTTTATTTCATTATGCATTCATTTCATTTACTATACTTTGGGTACTAAGCTTTGGGGTTCATAGTAACGGACTCCTGGTGGACTTATCAGTGTGCCAGGAGCTCTCCACTGAGAGCATGAAGTAGACGTTGTGGGTTGCTCCCCATGTTAGCTCTGAAATTGTAAGGGAAATAATGGGTACCTTGCAGAGAAACCAAAAGCTCTAATGCATATATTGACGTAATCAGAGCTTTTTTTCTATGAAAAGACATGGGGGCACACACTATGAATCATCATAAAGTGCAGGCGGCGAGCATCCAATGAAAAGATGGTGCACACCAGCGCAAAGCCAATGAACAGAGCTATGAGCGTATCGCTCCACAGCAATAAATCTCACAATTTTTAAAAAAAATTTTTTTAAATAATGTAAATATTAAGAGAATTTTTATAGTAAAGTAAAAATTATTAAAATATCAAAACCCTTAAATCCCCTGTACCTCCACTTTTCTTTATCAATCCCTCTGTATCTACTTTACAAATATATTTCCCCATGTTTCCACTGTACTCACTTTATGAGTCCACTTTGTTAATTATGGTCACATTTCTGACCTCCTGCTGCTCAGGTCTGGGGCCGGCAGGTTAGGAATTACTGAGGCTTCTGAGAGGGGAGGGGGTGCAGCATATATCCTCTGGACCACACACCAACAAAGTGAGGGGGAGGGGGGTTTACTTAAATCCAGTGGCGACTCTATGAACAATATTTAGGGGGGGGCAAAGAAGATACCGCAGTCAAAACTGGGGGGGGGGGCACTAATAATTTTCACCACTAAATCATATCACTGAATAAAACTAAGGGTTCTGTCACCTGGTGTGAACTAAAACACCATCGCTAAAGGAAAAGTTAAGCGCGAGTCGCTAAAACTTAGTGCCTGATGACCTACTAACAGATCACCTTGTCCACGGTAGTCCATGAACAAGGTCGTTTGGCGCATGCTAGGAAAACTCTAAGACCCGGGCTGAGACCCAGCGCTAATGCAGTTGTGTACAGGATACACTGTTTTTTTTTCCAGTGCAGAGTGCCGGGCCATACCTACCCCTGCCCTCACAAGCTTGAATATGAACACATCCAGTGAATAACCTCACACCCCGCATTATTAAAATTAGGGTTGCACCGATACCGATACTAGTATCGATATCGGTGCCGATACCGGGTACTGCAGGAGTACTTGGTACTCGTGCAGTACCCCCGATATTTTTTTCCGATACCGGAAGCCGGCATTGAGCCGGCTTGCCGGTATCTGAGGGGCTGCGGCAGCTGTCCGAATGCTCTATCAGCATTCGGACAGGCCCTGCAGCTGGTCCCCCAACTTTGTTTAATACTTACCTTCCTTCAGCGCCGCCGGGAAAGTCTTCGCGCGCGCGCTCCTTGGAAGGACCCCAGCCGCGACCACGTGATCGCGGCTGGGGTCCTTCCAACGAGCGCACGCGCGCGAAGACTTTCCCGGCGTCGCTGAAGGAAGGTAAGTATTAAACAAAGTGAGCAGCTGCAGGGCCTGTCCAAATGCAGATAGAGCATTCGGACAGGCCCTGCAGCTGCTCTCCGCTCATACTTACCTTCCTTCAGCGACCCTGGGAATGTCTCCGCGCGTGCGCTCGTTGGAAGGACCCCAGCCGCGATCACATGGTCCCACGTGGTCGCGGCTGGGGTCCTTCCAAGGAGCGCGCGCGCGAAGACTTTCCCGGCGGCGCTGAAGGAAGGTAAGTATGAGCGGAGAGTGGGGGGCAGTATCCATGAGCAGGGGGGGCATATCCATGAGCCTGGGGGGCATATCCATGAGCAGGGGGGCATATCCATGAGCAGGGGGGCATATCCATGAGCAGGGGGGCATATCCATGAGCTGGGGGGCATATCCATGAGCAGGGGGGGCATATCCATGAGCAGGGGGGGCATATCCATGAGCTGGGGGGCATATCCATGAGCTGGGGGGCATATCCATGAGCAGGGGGGCATATCCATGAGCAGGGGGGCATATCCATGAGCAGGGGGGGCATATCCATGAGCTGGGGGGCATATCCATGAGCTGGGGGGCATATCCATGAGCTGGGGGGCATATCCATGAGATGGGGGGGCATATCCATGAGCAGGGGGGCATATCCATGAGCAAGGGGGGCATATCCATGAGCAAGGGGGGCATATCCATGAGCAGGGGGGGCATATCCATGAGCAAGGGGGGCATATCCATGAGCAGGGGGGCATATCCATGAGCAGGGGGGCATATCCATGAGCAAGGGGGCATATCCATGAGCAAGGGGGGCATATCCATGAGCAGGGGGGCATATCCATGAGCAGGGGGGCATATCCATGAGCAAGGGGGGCATATCCATGAGCAAGGGGGACATATCCATGAGCAAGGGGGGCATATCCATGAGCAAGGGGGGCATATCCATGAGCAGGGGGGCATATCCATGAGCAGGGGGGCAATTATCCATGAGCTGGGGGGGCAATTATCCATGAGCTGGGGTGGCAATTATCCATGAGCTGGGGTCAGGATATCCATGAGCTGGGGCAAATCCATGAGACCTGGGGGCTTTATAGGAGGTCTGTTCTTATTGGAAAGCGTCACATGACATAAAATAAAAGTATCGGTAATTGGTATCGGTGAGTACTTGAACAAAAGTATCTGTACTCGTACTCGGTCTTAAAAAAGTGGTATCGGTGCATCCCTAATTAAAATCCTCCAAGGTGGACATATCATCCATGTCTTGATGCACACATATATTAAAGCTGATGGGCATTGCATGATAAATGCTACCCAACACCATGTAGAATCATTATACTGCATTTAATAGATCCAAAAGGAAGGCCAGGTGAGCCACAATTAACTTCCCTGCTGCAGCATATAACGAACACGTTTCAGGGCAAGACTTATGTGTCCCTTTAAACTTGGTCCACACGGTCACCCTAATAATCACCCGCTTACATACTATGAATATCCCCCAGCATAAAATGTTTAAAATTAAGCAATATATTAGAATTAGGATATATGTGGATAAAGGATACATTTATAATAGAGCCGACTGCCACAGCAACGACAATGCGGACCAGATCCATTACTATGGTGTATGGGGCCAAGAGAACACCTGTGCTGCATTCCTTTCAATTGCCTGTTAATTTTGGCGAGGATCTGGTTTTTCAGTATTTTTGGAGCTAGCACCAGGGTTGAGCAGTAGGTAAAATGTTGCAATTAGCTTACCTCAAAAAATTTGCGTTGGCACCAAGTGATCTGTTAGCTGCAGAAGCGCTAGAGATCTCTTGCGCTAGCCATGTTAAGTAAAGGACGCGGAAAGTACAGTAAGCTCGCGCTACAAATCACTAATAGCGCCGCTAAGAGATTTTTCCTGTTTGTAGAAGGAGGCAAACGATCTGTTGGTCCGGCGCTCGACTCGTTTAACCTGGCGCTAGCGCAAAACCAATGCCGACGCAAGGGTTAACCCACACAAGGTAATAGTGCCCTAAATAAGTATATATATATAAATAAGATTCCAAGACACACATTAAGGGAGTGATTCCTTGTCAAAAGAGCCCAACTTGTTTTATGCATGACAGTGTCACTGCAAACAGCCTTCTAGTAGAAATGGTAAAAGCTGAATAATAAAAGTATTGAAGAATGCTTAACCAGAAGCACTTATCTCTTGAACATAACTTGTATATTAATACACTTAAATTAAGAATGCTAGTAAACACCTCTAGCTGTGAAATCTTATTGTGTCACTCAGAATAAACATTAATGTATTAAATGCAGAAATATAATAAAAATTTAAATGGGTGCACTAAGCTAACATATAGATAGTTGATCAGTGACACTGTGAAACATCTTTTAACGTGTGACTTTTCACTGATCCCCATTCAAGCTGTTTGCACCTGCCATTGTCTAATCACATCATAGCCTGAAGGGATATTTTAGTTTGCCAACGTGTTCTTTCCTCAGTATAATAAAAGGTGATCATTTGGGGTTCTGCAGCTAATCACAGAATTGTCATTGTCATTCTGGCAATCCGCTCCCACGAGCTCATTCCTCTGCACTGGAGGTCATTGGCTCCTCCAGATCAGGGGGAGTTGGTGGATAGGGTGGAGGAGATCTGAATTATTGAGCTTTCACAGGTGCCCCCCCCCCAAAGATGGGATAAGGTAAGACCAACCTGGTATTATTTGTAGGAGTTCCTCACACTAGCTGGCTGAGCTGTGATTGGAGCTCTGGAGCAGGATGGAGTGGAGGAGGGCTTGCTTGACACGGTTATGCTGCATTGGTGGACTGTTCCCAGGGGTTATTGGAGCTCGGTTGGATGGGATATAGGGGCTTGGTGGGTGGCCGTCTGAAAGAGGTGGGGGGAGCGGCGTCCTAAAAATCACTTCACCTCCGTCTGTTCTACAGCCCACCCCCTTTTGCTCTGTATAGCGATTGCTTTTTTTCCTTACCATAGATTGATAACATCCTAGCCTGCCTTGCCTGTGAGGTTCCTCCTGCCACACATCTTCATCCCGCGCTCCCGTCTGGACGCATGCGTGAGGAGGGGGCGCGGTCAGCAGCAGTGTCACTGCCTCAATGTATCCATGCGCCGGCCCTCCATAGATGCCGGTGCTGACATAAAATAGTGCAGCAGCTTCAGCGATGGCAGGGGGTGGGGGCGCATAGTGCTCCACTCTGCTCCATCGTCGGGCCGGCCCTGTACGTCACAGTCACGTGACCACAGCTTCCTGATTACTGCTCCTCCTTCAAAGCGCAACACAATACAAGGGCTGCGGCGGCTCACAGACACCTTGCCGATCCTGAACGGCTGCTGGGAACTCAGGGGCGCAAATTTCTTTTGAAATTGTGCGCCCCTGAGAAAATTGCGCCGGGGCCACGCCCCCCCCACGCTACGCCACTGAGCACACCCTTGTGTTTTATATAATAGACACATAGAAAATGTCGGCAGATAAGAACCTTTCGGCTCATCTAGTCTGCCCAATTACATGGATACTTTACCTGGATTTATCTTTTGTTTAGGATAGCCTTATGCCTATCCCATGCCTGCTTAAATTCAAATCACTATTTTGGCCTCTACCACTTCAACTGGAAGGCTGTTCCATGTATCCACCACCCTCTCCGTAAAATAATGCTTCCTGATGTTACTTTTAAACCTTTGCCCCTCTAATCTAAGACTATGTCCTCTTGTTTTGCTACTTTGTTTCCTTTTAAATATACTCCCTTCCTCTACCTAGTGGATTCCCTTTACGTATTTAAATGTTTCTATCATATCTCCTCTGTCTCATCTTTTTTCCAAGCTGTACATGTTAAGATCATTAAGCCTTTCCTGGTAACTTTTCTCCTTCAAGCCGTACACCATTTTAGTAGCCCTTCTCTGAACTCTCTCAAAGAGGTCTATATCCTTCTGGAGATACGGTCTCCAGTACTGCACACAGTACTCCAAGTGAGGTCTCACCAGTGCTCTGTACAGTGGCATGAGCACTTCCCTTTTCCTACTGCCAATACCTCTCCCTACACAACCAAGCATTCTGCTAGCATTTCCTGCTGCTCTATTACAGTGACTACTTACCCTTAGATCCTCTGCAATAATAACCCCTAAATCCCTTTCCTCAGATGTTGAGGTTAGGACTGTATAATAGTCTAATAAGTAAAAAGAGAGCTGAGAGCACTTTTACTCTGCACATTGTGTGGGAGTCTTCTTGCTTTCTCGTTAGCTAATGTACATAATGACATAACGTAAAGACTTATGCCTTACATAATGGACAAAAGAGAATAAAGAAATCTTCTAAGTTGCATGTCTTGGTAAATATTAATCAAATTTTTAACACCTCTTACTCGTTTATGGAACCCACACCTATTATAAACCTTTTTCTCTCGCCATTAAATGGACTTTCTAAAAATACCATTATTTTCATCATATCGTATAATTAAATTTACTGTAAAAAACATTTTTCAAAATAAGAGAAATGTGATGAGAAAGAGAAAAAAAAATGGAAAACACACCTTTTCAAACTTTAATCCCCAAAATCTACAACCACCGAAAAAGACTCCGGCTAAGGCTGGGGTCAGATGAACGCAGTGTGAACGTGTGTTGAGCCGCAATTTATTACGGCCGCAGTAGCAGCAAATGACGTCCAATATACGAAGTACGACCGCTGCTGTTTTTACGTTTCTGCACTGTTCGTGTTTAGGTCAAATTTTCCTCTTACTCGTTTATTCAACCCACACATATTATACACCGTTTTCCCCGCCATTAAATGGACTTTCTAGAAATACCATTATTTCCATCATATCGAATAATTTACTATAAAAAAAATATGAAATATGATGAAATAAAATGGTAAAAACACACGTTTTTGTAATTTAAGCCCCAAAATCTACAACCACCAAAAAAGACCCCAGCTAAATAGTTTCAAAATTTTGTCCCGAGACTAGAAATACCCAATTTTTACATGTTTTTGCTTTTTAACCCCTTCACTGCTGAGCCAGTTCACCTATGTGCGCTGCACTCATTCTGAACATTTTGTGCGAATTATTTTGAGATGACAGCCTAGGTCCTATTTAATTAAACCCCCCCAGACAAAAAAAAAAACCTTTAAAAAAACAAAAAAAAAAACATTTTTTTTATTTTATTTAATTTTTTTTATTATTTTTTTAAAAAATTATTTTAAACCAAACCTGGTCATGTTTGGCATCATTGGAAAGGCCATGATCAGGCCTTTCAAATGATTTCAAATATGACCATCTAGCTGCCATGGATCGGGAGATAGGAGGATCCTTATCTCTACATGGCAGCTAGATGGTTAACTGGCCCACTGACATCCTCACACATATGGTGAGTGTGGCAGACTAGATCTATATTTCTATCTCTATATAAAGGTCTGCCTGTATATATGTGTTTATCTCCTCCATATAGAGTTATGTTCATATTTGTGTCTGACCATTTGGTAAGTTTATCCCTGGGTTCACAGCTGTAATGTAATCAATATGTTTACCCCCTTGGGGGGAGGATATAACACGTAGCTGTAAAAAGGGAATTTCTTTTGTACACTGACAGAGATCACACCTTGGCAGCCAGGTCGGCCCCAAGAGATGGGCACGCTGTCTTCAAAGACAGGAAGCACATCCTTGATCTCGAAGGGGGGGTCTGGAGGCAAGAGGGACACCTTTAGGCAATTAAAGATTAATTGACAAGCTTACTGAGCGCGACCGAGAATTGCACGCTGGGAAATGAAGTCCAGGACACTAGGCCACTTATGGGTGGGGGCTGGAAAGATTAGGAAGTTTATAAATTCGGAACACTGGCCATGTGCTTTGGCTGATCACTTGGGGATGCCTTCTAAAGAGGATTGATCGGTCCATGTTCCTATCTCCAGACTCCAGGAGGCCATAGAGGAATAGTTCTTCGTAAGTTACGCTCTATGGTTAAACCTTTTTCTTTTTATTGCTGTGTATTGTATAAGTAATTGATTTATTCTAGTTATGATTTTTTATGTAACTAAGCACTGATTTTTCTATCCTAAATAAACAAAAAGTATTTAAATTTGACTCTGGCTGATGAAATCCACGCTAACTAAGAGATTGGGAGAATTGCTATTTGCCTTAAGCTCGGTTATATATAAGAAATTGCGTGTTGCGGTCGTCAGGAAACGGCAGGGAATTGTGGGATCCGTAGTCACTGTCCGAGTCTAGGATAGTGCGGCTGCTAAGCCCTGCGTCTCCTGTTGCGACGCGCATAGGGTCCGTGAGGACTGGTGGCAGCGTTACTAATAGAATAAGAAAGGGAGTTCCAGGATTGTGGGAGACGTAGTTATTTTGCGCTTCAGAAGGCTTGTGCTGTGTTGCAATCCTGGGATCAGTATATCGCGCTTTACGTGCCTGTTGTGAGAGGTAGTGTGGCCGGGACGGGTAGAGAAGTGCGCGTAATTATCTGGGTCTAGTATAGATAGTGCGCGGCTTAACCCGGCGTCCTTGCGCAGCAGCGCGCGTAGTTGGGTCGTGACAGTGAGGTTGCCAGTGGGTGGGGGGACCTGGAGGCTTGGCTGACATCCAAGATGTCAGCCCCCTCCAGGTTCGAATCGCGTTTTGGCGCCAATTAGGACTCTCCCCTTTCCAGCCGTGTAAAAAGCATCTCCCTAGCTTCAATGGTTGGGGAGATAGAGGGCTCCGAAGGAGCCCCCCCTCCCCTCCATTGATTTGAATGGGGGCGCCTGCTGATGACGTCACCACGCAGCGTGGCGACATCAACCTCGTCGGCCCATGTAAATCACATGGGCAGGCTTCCTCCCTGCCAGATCGCCGAGGGATCCAGCGAGGGAGGTAAGTATCGGGCGGAAGGGGGGTTAGGTGCCGCTGACGTACCCTGTACGTCCGCGGGTCTAAGGGAAACCCGTGGACAGGACGTACAGGGTACGTCAGCGGTCCTTATGGGGTTAAAGAGAGGCACCGCTGGAAAGGGCAGATCCTGCCCTCTCCAGTGGTGCTCTTTTTTTTATGTCCAGCCATTCGGGGAGGGAGAGGGGTCCAAACGACCCCCCACCTTCAGGGGGGCGCCTGAAAAGGACATCATTGCGATGGCCGGGGCCAATAAAATCGTCAGGCTGGCTTCAAGAAAGCCAGACCAATGTGGGACCCCAGCCAGAGAGGGGAGTATAGGGAGGAATGGGGGTTAAAGGACCATGATGTACACAGAACGTCCTTGGTCCTCAAGGGGAATTTTCCTCAGGACATACAATGAACACCAATGGTCCTTTTTGGGTTAACCCCCCCCCATGCTATTCTTTACAGATTTGTGTGCAGGGGGCTTTGCACACATAGCTGTGGGCCATTTTTTCTTTTAACCTGCAGGATAAGGGCTCTGTGGTTTAGCAGGAAAGCACACATACGGTTATGTGTTTATTTTTCAAAACAAAGTGTACAGAATATATCGGTACCTGTTATCCGCCTTAAAAGGTGACCGATAATCTGTATCGGTGCCAGAAAAATTATATCTGTCCATCCCTAGTAATAACTAATTTTAATTCATGACTCGGAGGCTCCTATTTTGCATCTCTTTCTTAGCATTTATTTAACAGCAGCATAGAAAAAAAAATTAACAGGTAAACTTGCCCCTCCCTTCCCACAGTCCTTTGCAACAATGCACCCTCCCCTCTTTATAAATGGTTACTTTGGGGGGGGGAAGAGCCTCTCTTTCTTAGCTGCTTGTGACCAGATAAGTACCTCTGCGCAGCGCTCCTATATCTGGTCGGTATTCTGGTCCCGGCGTCCCGATAATAACACGGGCGCCGGCCGAGTATCGGCTATTGCGCTTCGCCTTTATTATCTCAAACCGCTGGTTACGATGCGCTCCCATTACGGCCAGATCTACTTTCCCTTGCGGCGGCTCATGTGATCGGCGCGTCGCACGCGCGGGAGCTCATTCGGCCGTCTGCCTACCACGAGGATAGTCGAGTTCCACCATGCCTGCAAAAGGGAAGCGCAAATCACCTCCTCCCTCGGTGGAATCAGAATGTTCAGGGGACAGCGATACTGAGCTTCAGGTCACTCACTCTCCGCGGGAGACCCAGCCCCCTCCTTCCCTGAATCTATCCTCGGACATACAGACCTCTATTGCCTCGGCAGTCAAGGCGGAGGTAGCAAATTTGTCCTCCACCTTCTCTAGCTCCCTCCTAGAGGTTATGACGGCCGTTCAGGCCTTACAGCAGTCTGCCATACCTGCGACTCCAGGCTCCAGCCCTGTGGAGGGCCCGTCTTCCGGCCCAGCAGCAGTTTTGCCCCCCGATGGGGTGGGCAAAAAGTCAGTGCGGAAGACCAAGCACTTGGCTCGAGGGGCTGGCATCCCTGCAGCACTGCCACCACCTAATGAAACACCCCCTCGTAAAAGGGCCCCAGCTACCCAAACACCAGCAGCTACTGCTGCAAAACGGCCCAAACAAGTGGAAAAATCCCCTCCAGCGGAGGCGGATGGTGAGGACGAAGACGCCTCTCACTCAGATGATCCTGATGGTCTGTCGGCCAGGGATGATGAAGTGGTGCTCCACGCTCCCTATGATGATCTATTTGAAATGGGAGACACAGTGACCTATGCCCCTACTGGGGATAAGGCGATAATTTGTGACCCCCAAGGGGACCCCCTCTTCCACCCTGAGGATCTGTCCCATCCCCGATCTTCTGCCTGGTCACCAAGACCCCACGTGGAGAAGTGGCTGGACGACCGCATGCAGCGCCCGTTAGACAAAGCCACACGAGACAGGATTCGAGCGGAATGCCCACGTCCCACCACTCTGGAAAAGACCTGTCTGACTCCCTTAGTGGACAAAGACTTCCAAAAATATGTCACCCACCATGGCTGGTCCGCAAAGGCGGGCATTGACCAAGCTTTTAAAAAGTGCCAGGATCGCCTACTGGACACTGTGGGCCCCTTAATCAAGCCGTTTGATATTGCGGAGGGGGCAAAAGCCCAAGAGGACACCCTGGATCCCTCCATGGTGAGGGGCTGGCTCCAACGAGCCGTTTGTTTTTTAGCTAACGCTAATTCCGTCATCTCGGCTGAGAGGCGCAGATCTATTCTGTTGAAGGTTGACAATCGGCTCACAGAGAAAGCTGACTCAGATCTCGGCAGCAAAGCCCAAGGGTTATTGTTTGGCGAAAAGTTCGTTCGAGACCTGGGCAAATACGCCAATACATTCACCTCCCTTGACAAGGTCTCGACCTCCATGAAAAAAGTATTCAAGGGGCGTGTTTTTGGCAAGGCCGGTAGAGCTAGGGGGAACTTTACCGGCCGCCCAGGACCGGGTACCAACACGGCCCAACCCTTCTCGACTCCCACTGCCCCGCAAACACAGAGCAGTGAAGCGCCATATTACAACACTGGATTCTTCCCTTCGCGTACCCGCGGCTGGCGTGGTAGAGGCTTCCGTGGCCCCCGGGGATCCTTCAATTCCTGTCGCCCACCAGGTAAGACACCCGTTGCGCTCGCCGGCTTTACCACGAGTGGGGGGGGCATAGCGCGTTTTCTTGCCAAATGGAAAACCCTGACCTCGGACCCCTGGGTCCTACAGTCACAGGCTTCCACCTGGACTTCGAATCCGTTCCGTCAGACGGCCCTTCCTACACCCCTCCGGTTCTCCTAAGAGTGTTCCACGATGGTGGACGAGGAGGTGCGGAGTCTGACTCGGAAGGGGGCGATAGAGCGAGTTCAGTCACACATCCTAGGGTTTGTAAGCAATCTATTCCTCGTGGCCAAGAAGGGCGGGGGCTAGAGGCCCGTCATAAACCTAAAGGAACTAAACTCCTTCCTAGTGTATCGCCACTTCAAAATGGAGGGCATGAAGGATCTCCCTCCCCTTCTCCTGCCGGGAATTGGTTAGCAAAAGTGGACCTAAAGGACGCCTATCTATCCGTCCCCGTGATGACCGAGCACAGAGACTTCCTGCACTTTTATTGGCAGGGGGAGCTCTGGAGCTTCTCCAGTCTTCCCTTCGGGCTCTCCTCCGCACCTTGGTGTTTTCCCAAACTACTGAGGCCGGTGATGGCGAACTTGTGAGAACAAGGGGTTCGCCTCATCGTGTACCTAGACGACATTCTTCTTATGTCACCCACGAAAGAGTTGCTTTCTCTGCACTTGCAGTGGACCCTCTCCCTCCTGCAGGGGCTGGGTTTCGTGGGGAATGCGGAGAAATCCATTCTTCAACCAACCTTGCGACTGCAATTCTTGGGCCCAATAGTGGACTCAACATCCAAGCGGCTCACTCTTCCAACCAACAAGATTTCCACAATAAAACGGGAGGCACGCTCTCTAAGACACGATCCTTGTTCCCTGAGGGCTCTCGCTCGCATGGTGGGCCTCCTCTCGGCCACCAGGTTAGCGATACACCCCCCCCCCCTCCATCGGGCCCTCCAACACCTGATGGCCCGATTCCTCCGGGAGGGTGTACCTTACACAGGGATGATTTCCCTCTCGGACAAAGCTCACCGAGACCTTGCACGGTGGGTGACGGACCTCCGGTCTTGGAACGGGAAAGCGATCCTTCCGGCCCCTCCCTGCCTCACGATAGAGTCGGATGCTTGCCGCTCCGGTTGGGGAGCTCGCTGCAGCTCTCTGGAGACAGGTGGCGGTTGGTCGAAGGAGAAATCTCTCCTCCACATCAATTGCCTGGAACTGCTCGCAGGCTTGTTTGCACTCCAGTGCTTCGTCAAAGGACTCCGGGATTGCACAATCCTCCTGCGCATGGACAATTTCCCGGCTGTTCGCAACATCAACGCCCTAGGGGGTCCCAGGTCCCCCATGCTCACACTGCTAGCTCAACGGTTTTGGGCACATTGCTTCGCCTCGGGGCTCACGGTTCATGCGCAGTTCCTCCTGGGTCTCGACAATGTGGTGGCAGATTGGAACTCCAGACACACGCTGGATTCGGGCGATTGGAGGCTGCTACCCGCAATCTTCGCTCGTTTATCGTGTCTCTGTTGGCACGTTGACGACCGATCTGTTTGCCTCGCGTCTGAATCACCAGCTTCCGAGGTTTTACAGCTGGCGTCCAGACCCCGAGGCGCGGGTGACGGATGCATTTCTGCGACCGTGGTCCCGGGGACGGCTTTACGCCTTTCCCCCTTTCGCCATGGTGGCTCGCACCCTAGCCAGGGTCCGCTCACAGTCGGCGACCCTGGTCTTGGTGGCGCCCCTCTGGCGGAGCCAATCTTGGTTTCCGGCCCTCTTGGAGATGGCCATCGATTGTCCGAGGGTGTTGCCTTGCCCCCCGGATCTCATCACGCATCCGGAAGGCAGGCCCCACCCCTTATCACGTCTCACTGTCCGTTGACTGCATGGTTGGTGTCCGGGGACCCGGCTTTGTCGTTGGTGTTTCGGAACGCACCGACGCCTTGCTCCAACGTGCATGGGCCCCCGGTACCCGAGCGGTCTACGGCACTGCCTGGTCCCGGTGGATTCGCTGGTGTGTGGATGGGGGTCTGGATTCCCTTTCAGCCCCTGTGAATGCCGTGCTGGATTTCCTCACGGACCACTTCGAGCGGGGATTGGCATACCGTACGGTTAACTCATTTCGCTCGGCGATTTCGGCAGGCCACCTCGGATTCCAGGGGGTCCCGGTGGGACGTCATCCCCTGGTATGTAGATTGTTACGCGCCATTCGCTTATCGCGTCCCCCGTTATTCTTCCACATGGGACGTCTCCGTGGTCCTTAATTTTCTGACGGCGTGGCCGGATAATGATGACTTGTCGTTACGCCAACTGTCCGCAAAATTGTTGATGTTGTTTTGCTTGCTATCATGTAAACGCGTCAGCGATGTTCGCGCGCTGGATTTTGGGGCACGTTCCTTTCTGCACGATGGGGTACGTTTTGACGTCTCGCGGCGTACCAAAACGCCCATTACCTCGGTCTTCTATCCTATGCTATCTGATCGCCCGCGGCTTTGCCCAGTTCGCTGCCTGCGTGCTTACGAAACACGCACGGCTGCTTGGCGTCCTATGGACATTTCGTCTCTATTTCTCTCCTATGTGATTCCCCATCGCCCGGTGTCATCCACCTCGCTGGCCAGATGGGTACGTTGGGTGATGGCATCGGCCGGTGTTGAGGTCTCCACGTTTGGTGCGAATTCTACGCGCAGTGCCATGGCTTCCTCGGCGGTGCTGTCCGGCTGCCGTTTGGAGGATCTCATGAGGGCGGCGGATTGGTCCAGGGAATCGACCTTCCGGACGTTCTATTTGAAGCCTGTCAATCATTGGTCGGCTGCGGTCTTAGACTGGCTTTGAATATGCAAAATAAGAGCCTCCGAGTCAGGAAAATTATCAATTTTAATTCATAAGTATGACAGGAAGTTAGAATTTTAAGAAAGACTCGGAGGAGAGTATTTTCCCGCCCAGTCCCAGCCTGGGTTTTTGCTACGCGGCTTGGGCGTTGGCTCGCCGGTTCATGGTTCTTATTCTTCCTCTTCTTCCCACAGCCTCCTGACTTTCTCCAGTCTCTTTTGGATGGTTTCCTCGTTGTTTGGCTCTTCTGCCCGTTGGATGATGACTCGCCCGCAAGAAAGAGGGTCAATTTGGCGGGAAGAGCCTATCTATAGAGAGGGGAGGGTGCATTGTTGCAAAGGACTGTGGGAAGGGAGGGGCAAGTTTACCTGTTAAGTTTTTTCTATGCTGCTGTTAAATAAATGCTAAGAAAGAGATGCAAAATACTCACAGTATTTAAAATTCTAACTTCCCGTCATACTTAGGAAAATTATCAATTTTTTTTCAAGGTGATTGCATATGGATTATACATGTTGCAGGGCAGCCCTTTTCCCTGTGCATAAAATAGTAACGTGTGTCCAGGAAAACATGGCCGATCTGGCAAACCTATTCTTCATAGCTCAGGGTTCTTGTCTTATATGTAGTAGAAACACACCTGATCCCTTGAACGCACATAAAAAAACACTTCTATGATGAAATCCACACCACCCTACTTACACTCTATATTCAAGAAGGTATTTGAGTCCTAAGGCCATAAAACATTCTTTACTACCAAACATCAATTTTACAAATTTGGTAATAAGAGCAGTACATTACTGGCTAAACCATTCTGCAAACAGTGGAATGTTATGTACATCAAATGCCTAAGATATCAGAGAAGAACAAATGACCAACAGAAGATGCTATAACACTTTTACTAACATTTCTTAACTCCTTACAATGTTGATATTTCATTTTATAGTCCCTGACTGAGATAGGTGCCTATTTGAACTCTCATTTGCAGAGCAAACTGCCTGAAGATACTAGGGAAATCCTGCATCTTCCCATCACTGGAGATGAATTTGCCCTACCAAAGAGACCCCCTTCTAGATAGACACTAACAAATTAAAACACTTATTGAAGTTCTCTTGCCCCACTGGTTGTCTCTTTAACTCCATAGTAGGCATGCAAAGGTTCCAACACCACAAAGCTATTCTTTTGAAATGGAATCGTAAAAGTGACCAGTATTTGCGGCAAGACTAGGCAAGGGCACCCGTCCTTAGCATTGAAAGATTTAAGCATTGGAGAGCAGCCATATTTAAGGTCTACAGACTTCTATACAGTATATTTTTAACAGTACTATAAAACAAAGCTTGTAATCTGCACAACAAATGCCAGCATAGGTTACTCCTCTACCATTCTGGTGATGGGATGCAACAAGACAATTTATACCAGAAGAATATAGAATGTGGCTATACTGAACAGATCCTGCTTTACATTTAGAAATATCAGAAAGGATGTGTAAAGTTTGACATAAAATAAAAAGCATCTTTTAAGTTTCCTTTTAGGTTAGAGAATTGGTTTGCATTGCAGTTTTGCTGTGTTCATGAATGTCTGTTTTTAGTTTATGCATGGCTTAATTTAGTATTAAATTAATGAAGCCCCGTCTTGAGCCTAATGAATGTTTCTCCTTATAAGGTTATCTAGATTTTCATGTTAAAGTATTTTTATCTGTGTCTTCTAAGTACCTATGGTATGCTGGAGTTTGGAATACAAAGACAGGTTTTGCAGTGCCAGCCAGTGTTACAGTTTCATGGCTTTGTCTAGAGCTATTTTGGTGCAACTTTTGGCTCCATTAGCTGGAAGATCATAAGTCCAGGGATTGGATTGGTTTGCTCTTAGTTTCTAGAGTGTTCTACAGTCACAATTGTGCCACAGGATATAGGACCACAAAGCAGAAAACCCAAAGTGGAAAATCTAATTATTTCACCAAAACCAATACAGAGGGGAAGGGGTATAAATAATAATTTTTTAGTTGAATATATTTAGTAAACCCAAGCACTGATGTTAAAATTACAAACTATTTATCCCAAATGTACTAACCTTGAAAGGATAGAGTGATTAAACACAACGCCACTATTCAGGCTTTGCTCAAAATTATGAACTTGTTTTTGCTGAAATGAAGCAACTTTTAAATTACCGTATTTTTCGCTCCATAAGACGCACTTCTCCCCCCAAAAAAAGTGGGGGGGGGGGAAGTGTGTGCATCTAATGGAGCGAATACTGCAGAAATGCACGTTGGGGCAGTGGCGTCGCAAGGTGGGGGGTGCGGCCCGCACCAGGTGACACCCGCCCTTAGGGTGACACCTTCACCCTAAGGGCGGGTGTCTCACCCTGCGAGCGTCCGAAGCTATGGAGCGTCAGCGCTCGCCTGGGGGAACCACGTCACCAGCCGAGTTCTCGCGAGATCGCGGCTGGTCACGTGGCTCCCCCAGGCGAGCGACCAAGCTCCATGCTGCCGGACGCTCAGAGGGAGTCGAACACGCGGCAGCAGGAGGTGAGCTGGGGCATTACCCGTGACAGGAGCTGGGGCATTACCCGTGACAGGAGCTGGGGCATTATCCGTGACAGGAGCTGGGGCATTATCCGTGACAGGAGCTGGGGCATTATCCGTGACAGGAGCTGGGGCATTATCCGTGACAGGAGCTGGGGCATATCCCTGACAGGAGCTGGGGCATATCCCTGAGAGGAGCTGGGGCATATCCCTGAGAGGAGCTGGGGCATATCCATGAGGGCATATCCATTATTACACCATTTGATTCAGAATTTTTTTTTTCCTGTTTTCCTCCTCTAAAAACTAGGTGCGTCTTATGGTCAGGTGCGTCTTATGGAGCGTAAAATACGGTAAATACTTTACAGAATAAGCCAAGAAATAAAATAAATAATGTATTCTTACATTTACAATCTCAAGTTCCCACAAATTTCGAAGAGTCTCCATGGAGGTGTAACCACTACTGAGAAAGCTGGAAGCATATTGTTGGAGGGAAAGTGCACGGAGCCAAGAGGACACTGATAGATCACTTGAAAGGAGAGGTGGCTACATTAAATGAAACAAACAGAACACAAGATGTTAATTACTACCCCAAAAATTATTTGCTTGTCAATAAATTAGCAACTGAATAGTCTTGCTTTACTTGTTCCATACATAAACCTTTTCTGAACAACATTTGACTGACACAGTTTCAATTATACTATTCATACAACTCCCACTTGCAAGAAAAACACCATGAAAGAGTTCCTTATTACACCCTATTACATTTCTATGCGGCTCCTGAAAAATTTACTTCAATTCTAATCTCAGAATTACATTGTACACACAATTGGAAAATAGACAGTGACTAGAAGAAGCGATTCCAAGATCCCAGTAAATCTCCAATTTTACATTACTGACCTGATTGTGAGCGGTTTGAAAGTTTGTCTTTAATAAAATAAATTCAAACTAAGACCCTACTGTGTATTGCCTTATGTTCAATATATTATCAGCCCTAGCTGCACGTTAACAACAAGGGTGTAGTTATACAAAGGCTAACAGATCCTGGGCCTAGAAAAAAATGGATTAAGGAGAAGGAGGGCAGCAATCTTTCCTAGTGTCCTTTAAGAAATCGCTCTGTGTTCTATCGCTTATGTTCTAAACTAGCAGGGTTATTCAAAGAGATCCGAATTGTGGCCGAAAGGTAACCGAACACTGAAATTCAGCATACGGTTACCTTTCTTGGCCATTCGGCTATTCAGAGAGCAGGCAGTTTGCCTGCACATACGGTGCCTGTTCGAGGGCAGCGAAATCCCTATAGAGAAGCAATGCTTCGTCTATTCAGAGAACACCAAACAGCAGGGAAAAGTTGCCGAAATGCCCTGCTATTTGGTGGTCTCATCTGACAGATTTATTCAGACGAATCCCATAGGCTTCAATGATAAAAATACTCCCGTTTTATATTCAACATCTAATAAACCGTTTAATATTATGTTCTGCAGTAAAAAGTCTCTATAGATTTTTTAGGATCTGTTAGGCATTTTTTCAGATTTTTATTGCAAAACTTTCTTTTTTTTATAAAATAGTTTTTTCTTTTTACTGTAACGGCCCTTTTTATTATCATTCATTGGATCTTATACGTAAATTCCAGATTGTCGCTCAGTTTTCTTTGCAAACGTTTCAGTTTTCCAACTTTCAAGTTTTTTTATTTTTTTCACCTCCATCTGCGTGTCGGGTTTCTCCGGCAGCTGCTCTGCGCTGTGATCGGCGGCTAGTCGGGTTTCTCCGGCGTGTTCGGTGGGCTTAATCCAGATGTTTTTGTGGGTTTCGGTGAGCGTTCGGCGAGTTTTGCGGTGAGTGTTCGGCGGGTTTGCGGCGGCTTTTCCCTGCACTACGACGTCCCTATGGTGCTTGCTGAATACACCGCAGGGTCGCCGAAATAGGATCGCCGAATCACACCGAATTGAAGAGAACAAAAAGTCACCGAACGTGCGGTGACTTTTCGATTCTCTTTGAATAACCCTGCAGATTTTTACGGACATAAAATTGCCAAGAAATACTCATGACCCAATTTCAAATATGTACATATGCACATTTGATTTCAAAAGGGGATTGGAACAGAGACACAATTTAGAATGCTCAGCGCCACAACAAGCCTAAACACACCTCTGCAATACATGGCCATTGTAAATTAATTAAAAATATTTTAATTATAGGCTATATACACCGAGTGGCCAGATTATTATGGCCACCTGGCTTTTTTAGGCAAATTAGCTATAATTTCGGGCTGAAGTTGCTAGAGGACCAGAACATTATAAATAGGGAAGCAGGTTGTTTACCACGACAGTAGTAGTGATTTTTTTCTGAAGATAGGGGTAAACAACGCAATTTAACAGCCTATGAACGTGGGATGATTGTTGGTGCTTGGAGCCATGGAGCAAGAATCAGCAAAACAGCAGAATTCGTTAAATGTTCAAGAGCAGCTGTTAAAAGTATTTAAAGACTGGACTGTCAGCTGAAAATCTGTGTCTGAACGTGCAAATTGTGGCTGTCAGCGACTAGTCAATGTTAGGGCAGAACGGAGAGTGGCAAGACTGGTATAAGACAACAGAAGGGCAACAGCGCATCAAATGACTGCAGATCTTAATCAGGGATCCTCTCAAATGATCTCTGATCGCACTGTTCGCCGTACACGGCATCGTATGGGATATGGAAGCTGAAGGCCTGTTCGAACACCTTTGCTGTCTGCAGTTAACAAGATAAAACGTCTCCAATTCGCACAGGAACACAAGGATTGGACAGTAGAGCATTGGAAAAAAGTAATGTAATGTAATCTGATGAATCACGTTTCCAGTTGCATCGTGCAGATGGCAGAGTGAGAATTTAGCAGAACCCGCATGAAAGCATGCACCCCACATGCACGAGTACAACCCTTCAAGCTGGTGGGGGCAGTGTTATGGTTTGGGGCCCTTAAATTCATGTGGAACTACGTCTGAATAGCACAACATACCAAAGCATCGTTGCTGATCAAGTTCATCCTATCATGTTGATGGCGTATCCCAATGGAGATGGCTTATTCCAACATGACAATGTGCCATGCCACGGTGCTCGTATTGTGCAGGAGTGGTTTCAAGAACACGAGGGAGAATTTACCTTGCTTAGATGGCCACCACAATCACCAGATCCCAATCGAATTGAGCATTTGGGGGAACGAAGTTGAAAGAGTCATCAGGCAGCTGGTTCCACAACCATCAAAATCTCACAGAACTGGACAGTGCTATTCATCAGGCATGGTGTCAAATTCCTCACATCACCTTTCAACATCTCGTGGAGTCAATGCCAAGAAGAATTGCCGCAGTATTGAAGGCAAAAGGTGGCCCAACGAAGTACTGATGGGGTGGTCATAATAATCTGGCCACTCAGTGTAGTATTCGAGTTTGTATGATAAAAAATATTCTATTGCAAGAGGTGCGGCTAGCTGTATTGTTGCCAGAGATTGATGTGACATGAGCATGCGACACCTCGTATTATTGTATTACATAGTTCGTTCAGTGGTGTTGCAATACAGTTTTATCATTACTAATGATTGGAACCCTTTCGAGTTGACACATCTTTTCAACAATGTACTTTCTTTGTGCACTATTTTATGTTGTATATGCAAATAAAGTCATTATCACACACCATTTACATAATAGATTGGGCCAATGGTTACGTTTGCATGACCCTCTCATCCATTGGGGACCGGGTAAAATACGTTTCACCTATTATTGCAGGACTCATTGCACAAAGTCTCCCCAAACCGGTTTCTTAAACTCGGTCCTAGACATAAATATGCGGAAGAGCACAGTAGAGGTCCCCGAACCCTATAAAGAATATGCCGATGTCTTTGACAAACAAGGAGTTGAGATCCTACCCCCTCATCGCTCCTACGACTGTCCCATCGATTTGGTTCAAGGTGCGACTATCCCTTACGGTCGTTTATACCCCCTGTCACAACCTGAATTAACGGTCTTGAAAGAGTACATTCATGAAAATCTAGAAAAGGGCTTCATACGACCATCCACATCACCTGCAGGTGCAGGAATCTTCTTTGTTAGTAAAAAAGATGGGGGTCTACAGAGAACTAAACGATATCACATTAAAGAATCGTTATCTACTTCCACTCATCCCCGAATTGATGGAGCGCCTTCAGAGGGCAACCATATTTTCCAAGCTAGATCTATGAGGAGCCTACAACCTTGTACGAATAAAAATGGGCCATGAATGGAAAACAGCCTTTAGAAGCAGATATGGACACCATGAATATCTCGTCATGCCCTACGGGCTCTGTAATACCCCAGCTACCTTTCAACACTTTGTTAAGGACATATTTAGGGACCTACTCGACCAATATGTTGTGGCATATCTCGACGATAGGGTTGCACCGATACTAGTATCGGTGCCGATACCGGGTACTGCAGGAGTACTTTGTACTCGTGCAGTACCCCCGATATTTTCCCCAATACCGGAAGCCGGCATTGAGCCGGCATCCGAGGGGCTGGGGCAGCTGTCCGAATGCTCTATCGGCATTCGGACAGGCCCTGCAGCTGCTCACCGCGTTCATACTTACCTTCCTGGGCGACGCCGGGAAAGTCTTCGCGCGTGCGCTCGTTGGAAGGCCCCCAGCCGCGATCACGTGGAACCATGTGATCGCGGCTGGGGGCCTTCCAACGAGCGCACGCGCAGAAACTTTCCCGGCGTCGCTCTGGAATGTAAGTATGAACGCAGTGAGCAGCTGCAGGGCCTGTCCGAATGCCAATAGAGCATTCGGACAGGCACCTGGAGCTCTCCGCGGTGATACTTACCTTCCTGAGCATATCACTTCATCCCGTAGCATATCACTCCAAAATCATGGAAGCAGCAAAACTAAATTATGATGTAGGAGACAAGGAATTGTTGGCAATAAAAAAGGCGTTAGAAGAATGGAGACATCTATTAGAAGGTGCCCTCCATCCGGTAACCATATATACCGACCACAGGAATCTCGAATATCTGCGCTCTGCAAAAAGACTCCGTCCTCGCCAGGCCAGATGGGCCTTCTTCTCCAGATTCAATTTCCACATTACTTATCGACCGGGACACAAGAACCTTAAAGCAGATACCAAGACTCCTTGCTCTGATACCATACTCCGCACTGATCATTTTCTCTCCGCTATGACCACCACACCTTCCCATAGAGAACTACTCGAACTCTGCCATGACTCCCCATAGGCTAGTCACGGAGGCGTCAAGAAAACTGAACATCTAATACACAGATATGATACCTGGCCGAATATGAAGAAAGATATAGAAGAATATGTGAATAGCTGTCCCACCTGTGCACGATCGAAACATACCATGGGGAAAACGTCAGGTCTCCTCCAACCCATACCAGTACCCTCTCGTCCTTGGGCAGAAATATCGGTTGACTTCATTACAGATCTCCCCCCTTCAAAAGGATAAACCACTATCATGGTAGTGGTAGATCATTTTTCTAAAATGGCCCACTTTGTAGGATTTAAAGGATTGCCTACCGCAACACAAACCGCGACCATGTTTCACGACCACATTTTCCGCCTGCATGGCACCCCTACGGCAATCATCTCCGACCGAGGCTCGCAATTCACCTCAAGATTCTGGAAATCCCTTCACATATCCAGTCGTCTCTCAACAGCCTTCCACCCACAAACCAACGGTCAAACCGAATGTACTAATCAAACCCTTGAGCAATATTTAAGATGCTTTTTTATGTGTAAAATATTTATGATAGTATCGGTGCCTATGCTGCTGTTTGCACGAGTACTTGGTACTCGTGCAAATGAACCGATACCTCCCCCGATACCGGAAGCCGGCGCTGGGCCGGCATAGCTGGCCGCATGCATGAAATGCATTTGGCCAGCGTTCCCCTCCGGCGGGATGCATTACTTACCCAGCGGAGGGTCCGTTTGCAGGGTTGTGACGCGATCACGCGGCTGCCGGGCAGTGGAGGCTGTGACGCCGCCTCTAGCCGACAGCTAACGGGAGCCTCCCGCGACATCTCAGCTGGAGGCAGCTTCACAGCCTCCACTGCCCGGCGGCCGCGTGATCGCGTCACAGCCCTGCGACTGGATCCACCACTGGTTAAGTAATGCAGCCCGCCAGAGGGGGAACGCTGGCCAAATGCTTTTCATGCATACGGTCAGCTTCCCCAGCGTTTGGTCTGAGGTCTGGTATGTTAGATAGATATCTCTGGTCTGAGATATGCATACGTATATATGGGTATGTCTGGTCTGAGGTCTGTAGTATATATACACGTGTACAGGTGAAACTCGAAGAATTTGAATATCGTGCAAAAGATCATTTATTTCAGTAAAGCAACTTAAAAGGTGAAACTAATATATAGTTCAAGCCGTGATTTGTCATAATTGTGATGATTATGGCTTACAGCTCATGAAAACCCCAAATCCACAATCTCAGAAAATTAGAATATTGTGAAAAGGCGCAATATTCTAAGCTCAAAGTGTCCCACTCTAATCAGCTAATTAAGCCATAACACCTGCAAAGGGTTCCTGAGCATTTAAATGGTCTCCCAGTCTGGTTCAGTAGGAATCACAATCATGGGAAAGACTGCTGACCTGACAGTTGTGCAGAAAACCATCATTGACACCCTCCATAAGGAGGGAAAGCCTCAAAAGGTAATTGCAAAAGAAGTCGGATGTTGCCAAAGTGCTGTATCCATGCACATTAATAGAAAGTTATGTGGAAGGGAAAAGTGTGGAAGAAAAAGGTGCACAAGCAGCAGGGATGACCGCAGCCTGGAGAGGATTGTCAGGAAAAGGCCATTCAAAAGTGTTGGGGACTTTCACAAGGAGTGGACTGAGGCTGGAGTCAGTGCAACAAGAACCACCACAGACGGATCCTGGACATGGGCTTCAAATGTTGTATTCCTCTTGTCAAGCTGCTCCTGAACAACAAACAACGTCAGAAGCGTCTTACCTGGGCTAAAGAAAAAAACAGACCTGGTCTGTTGCTCAGGGGTCTGAAGTTCGCTTTTCTGATGAGAGCAACTTTTGCATCTCATTTGGAAACCAAGGACCCAGAGTATGGAGGAAGATGCTTGAAGTCCAGTGTGAAGTATCCACATTCTGTTGATTTGGTGAGCCATGTCATCTGCTGGTGTTGGTCCACTGTGCTTCATTAAGTCCAGGGTCAACGCAACCGTCTACCAGGAGATTTTGAAGCACTTCATGCTTCCTTCTGCAGACAAGCTTTATGGGGACTTCATTTTCCAGCAGGACCTGGTTCAATAACCATGGGATTACTGTGCTTGATTGGCCAGCAAACTCGCCTGACCTGAACCCCATAGAGAATCTATGGGGCATTGCCAAGAGAAAGATGAGAGACATGAGACCGAACAATGCAGAAGAGCTGAAGGCCGCTATTGAAGCATCCTGGTCTTCCATAACACCTCAGCAGTGCCACAGGCTGATAGCTTCCATGCCACGTCGCATTGAGGCAGTAATTGCTGCAAAAGGGGCCCAAACCAAGTACTGAGTTCATATGCATGCTTATACTTTTCAGGAGGTCCGATATTGTTCTATGTACAATCCTTGTTTTATTGATTGCATGTAATATTCAAAATTTTCTGAGATTGTGGATTTGGGGTTTTCATGAGCTGTAAGTCATAATCATCACAATTATGACAAATACAAAGTAATACAATGCAAGATATTAAAAAACAACACATATACAGATTAACAGAAAATAAATATGTAGGAAATATAGTCACTATGTTACATGTTTACAGGTGCATTCTGTATTGAGGTATGTTAGTAAGGAGCTCTTGAGTGACTTAAGACTGGGGGAAGATTTGATGGTGTCTGGGAGGTTATTCCATAATTGTGGTGCTCTGTAGGAAAATGAGGACCGAGACACTGTCTTTTTGTATTATGGTATTGCAAGTAAGGTGCTGGTCCTGGATCGGAGGTTATAGGATGAGGCAGCTGCTGGGGGAAGCAGTCTATTCAGGTAGGGTGGCAGCTTCCCAGAAATGCTATTAAACCCCAGGCTGGAAAGGTGAAGGGTGCGTTTAGACTCCAACGATGGCCAGTTTAGCTCTTTTAACATGTCACAATGGTGGGTCATGTAGTTACATTGTAATGCAAAGCGGCAGAAGGAGTTATACAATGTAGTAAGTTTCTGAGGTTGTGTTTGCGGGGCCGCTGCATACACTACATCTCCGTAATCAATAGTCGGCATAAGCATTTGTTGTACAATCTGCTTTCTTACCGCGGGGCTCAGGCAGGATTTGTTTCTGTACAGGGCACCTAGTTTGGGGTAAGGTTTAGATGAGAGTTTTTCGATGTGGGGGCCAAAGGATAGATATTTGAGAGAAGTGACTGTGGTCAGTGTGCCACATTGATTTTGTCCCAACACATACAGTTGTGTTCAAAATTATTCAACCCCCAATGCTGTAAAGGGTTTTAGGGAATTTAGTGTACATTTGTAATTGTATTCAGAATTCATTCCTACAAGGACTTTTTAAAGAACCATATGCAACTAAAATGACATCAATTGGTTTTGTAATACAGTAGTAAATGTTTCTTTTGTGAATTCTTCATTGACACAATTATTCAACCCCTTAAAGACTACCACTCTGAAGAACAGAGGTTCATTCAAGTGTTTTCAATCAGGTATTGAAACCACCTGTGGATGTCACGGATCAGCAATAAAGCATAATAAGCACCAATTAGGCAGCTTTAAAACGATTGTGATACTCAGCTCCTTCTAGACATTTACTGGTGTGGTTACAAACATGGTGAAGTCAAGAGAATGGTCCAGGAAGACAAGAGAAGAGGTGATTACTCTTCACAGGAAGGGCAATGGCTATAAGAAGATTGCAAAGATGTTAAACATACCAAGAGAGACCATAGGAAGCATCATTCGCAAATTCAAGGCAAAGGGCACTGTTGAAACGCTACCTGGTCGTGGCAGAAAGAAGATGCTGACTTCGACTGCTGTGCGCTACCTGAAGCGTAGAGTGGAGAAAAGTCCCCGTGTGACTGCTGAGGAACTGAGAAAAGATTTGTCAGATGTGGGTACTGAAGTTTCAGCTCAGACAATACGGCGCACACTGCGTAATGAAGGCCTCCATGCCAGAACTCCCAGGCGCACCCCCTTGCTGTCTCCAAAGAATAAGAAGAGTCGACTGCAGTATGCCAAAAGTCATGTGGACAAACCACAGAAGTTTTGGGATAGTGTTCTGCGGACTGATGAAACAAAATTAGGCCCATGGATCAATGCTATGTTTGGAGGAGGAAGAACAAGGCCTATGAAGAAAAGAACACCTTGCCTACTGTGAAGCATGGCGGGGGGTCAATCATGCTTTGGGGCTGTTTTGCTTCTGCAGGTACAGGGAAGCTGCAGCGTGTGCAAGGTACCATGAATTCTCTTCAGTACCAGGAGATATTGGATGACAATGTGATGCGGTCCGTCACAAACTTGAGGCTTGGGAGATGTTGGACCTTTCAACAGGACAATGATCCCAATCATACCTCCAAGTCCACTAGAGCATGGTTGCAGATTAAAGGCTGGAACATTTTGGAGTGGCCATCGCAGTCACCTGACTTAAATCCGATTGAGAACCTCTGGTGGGGCTTAAAGAAAGCAGTTGCAGTGCGCAAGCCTAAGAATGTGACTGAACTGGAGGCTTTTGCCCATGACGAATGGGCGAAGATACCCGTAGATCGCTGCAAGACACTTGTGTCAAGCTATGCTTCACGTTTAAAAGCTGTTATAACTGTAAAAGGATGTTGTACTAAGTACTAAGATTGAATGTCACTTGGGGGTTGAATAAAACTGATATTGATGTGAGCACAGAAAAGACATTTGTGGTTATTTCATTATAAATGTTATGTTATATTTGTCTGACCTACACATGCCTCTTTGATTTAATTGTAAGCAAGATGACTGAATGATCAAAATCAATGTCAAACTGGCCAAAACACTCAATTTCAGTGGGGGTTGAATAATTTTGAACACAACTGTAGATGGGGATTTTGCAATTTGTGTAGTTTAGGTGCTGTTCCAAAGAGCATCGTTACAGTTTTGTCAGTATTTAAAAAAAGTTTGTTGTGTTTGATCCACTTTTCTACCTCTGTGAATTGTTCTTGCAGAACGGCCTCCAGCTGCGGGAGATTTGGTTTGCTGGTATAGATTACAGTGTCTGCGTACATATGTACAGTTGAGGCTTTGCAGACGTTGGGCAGATCATTGATGAATATTGTGAATAGCAGGGGGCCTAGTATTGAGCCTTGGGGTACACCGCAAGTGACTGGGAGCGGAACGGAGGAGCTGCCAGAAATTGACACATATTGTGATCGGTCGGATACATAGGATTGAAACCAGGTTAGCGTGCGATCACCAATGCCAGAGCTTTTAAGTTTTTCTAACAAGATGCCATGGTCTACTGTGTCAAAGGCCTTGGCAAAATCAAGGAAGATGGCTCCAGTTTTCTTGTTCCATCCCAGCTTGGATATCATTGCAGACTTTTTTAAAAGGGCGGTTGTAGTTGAGTGATTTGGACGAAAGCCTGATTGATCCAGGGTTCCAATATTGATAATAATCACGTAATTGTGTGTAGACGCATTTTTCCAAACTTTTTGACATTACAGGGAGCAATGATATCGGACGGTAGTTGGATACCAAAGTGCTGTCACCACTTTTATTGATAGGTACCACTCTCGCAGTCTTCCAGAGTTTGGGTATGTGTCCAGTCGCCAGTGATTCATTGATTAGGGTTGCGACAGGATTTGCGATTGCCGGCGCACTGATTTTCAGCAGCATTGCTGGTATTTGATCAGGTCTAAACTGGTATTTCATTTTTTGGTTAGGGAGAAGTTTAGTAACGACACTGACAGGCACTGGTCTAAAACTGAATTCCTGTCTGATACAGGGACTTTGCACAGTTGGAGGGGCCTGACCTGCATGCGGCTTTTCTAATTGCATGTCATTTCCTAGCTTGGCAATCAAAGTGGTGCCGCATCCAACAAAATAATCAATAAAGGCATTTGCTACATTTAGGGGGTGTTGCAGGGTTTGGTTGTTTACTTTGACAGCAGCTGGCTGGGAGTGGACGGGGGGTGCTTGTATGTTACTTATGGTTCTCCAAAAGTTTATAGGGTTTGATACGTTATGGTTTAGATTTTCATTATAGTAATGGGTTTTAGCCATTTTTGTTTGTTTTGTGCATGCATTCCGGCATTTTCGGTATTCGTAGTGATCGTTCATGGAACCAGTACTCTTGAAATTTGACCACAGTGAATCTCTAAGCTGGTACATTAGTGTAAGATCAGCTGTAACCCAGGGGAGATGGGTCCCTCTTACTCGCACTTTACACAGTGGGGCATGGGAATTCCAGACTTGCAGGAGCTCAGACTGAAAATATTCAATTGCACAGTCTAGGTCTGTGATTAGATGTAGTCTGTACCATGGGAGCTGTTTGAGATCACTTAGGAAGGGTTCAAGAATAAATTTATTGAAAGACCTGGTGGTTATTACCTTTGGGGGAGATTTCATGGCCTTTATTTTGCGCACGCAGTACACTAGATAATGGTCACTAAAGTTATTAGCGAGAACGCCTTCCTCCTGTTTTTATTAGGATATGAGGAGAGAATCTAGTCCAGCAAGGTATGGTTAGGGCTTTTCATATTAATGAAAGTGGGGGAGGAGATTAATTGAGTTAGCTGCAAAGTTATAAACAGTGAGCAGCGTTTATTGTTTTTAGGATTTAGCCAATCTGTATTAAAATCGCCGAGGACCAGCAGTTCACTTTTTTGGTTTTGTGCAAGTAGGTTATTAAGGATTTGAGTTATGTCAGAGAGGGAGTGCACCGAGAGTTCAGTGGGCGATAGAATCCAGCAACAATGATTGACTTACTGAATGGGATCTCAATTATACCAGAGAGGAAATCAAAGGTGACAGGGGAGCTAGAATTCTGTAAGGGGGTGAACTTTATGGACTCGACATCAATAACAATTCCCTCTCTTCTTTGCTCTGTCCTTTCTAGAACATGAATACCCCTGTATTGATATGGCAGAGTATGGTACTTTTGGGGTTAACCATGATTCTGTAGATGGCACTTTTACACTCAGGATAACTGCCTAGATATCCCTATGGACTTGATGGTAAAGGAAGGAAGATGTTTTTCCTGTTGTCTCCACTCTGAGTAAAGTCTGCACTTCTGCAAGTCACTACTGCCTCTTACTCATATATAACCAACAGAAGGAATGTTTTCGCTATGCCCAACTTCAGCATTTCCATTCCACACGTGGAGCACGAGGCCCTCCATTGCTTTATAATCAGTTTGGAACATGGGATATCTATTGTACCAATTGATGCCTCTTTCGCCCAGTATTTCTTGATCTAGCATGTGTTGGCTAGTGAAAAAAAAATAATGGAACTTGGGCACCAATTCCCTGACGAGCAGTGGGTCAAGATCTCTATTTTGGGTTAGCAGAGGTCTGGCTGGTACTGTTATCCAGTCAGATTGCACCTTCCAGGACAGCGAGCCCACATAGGGTACAATGTTACATGTTTGGTGGGATTGCCCGGGAGTGTCCAAATACAGACAGAATTGTCTTGTAATATATACCATGCAGTCATATCTACCGTGGTGGAGCCACCTCCCATTTTTTCACTGAAACATTCCTTTTGCACCACACTCACATGGCGGTTTTGACCTATAAAACATCTTTATTGAAACATCTCCTGAACACAGCCAAGACAGTAATTCCATCCCTATGGGGCTCTCAAACATGGCCTTCTTAGTGGCATTGGCTCTCCACTGCTGGACATATACAGTCAATGGAACCATTGACTGCTAATTTTTATGGTCGTTCTGAAGTGCACACTCGCATCTTGCCTTCCTGGCTACTTCGGGACATGTATGGGTCAAGAGGGAAAATTCTGCATTTTAGCTCTGCTGATCCCTGGGTACATCACCCTTCACAGCTGCGACAAGATCTGATCCCTCCCCCCATCCTCTTTGCTGTCACCTGTTAGTACAGGTCAGGTGGACCCCTCAGGGGTCCATCCCAACTTCCAATTCTTAGGCTCTGGGTGCGGAAGTATAGCTATACACTTACATAGAGACCATATAAAAACACATATGCCTATACTTTGTTTTATGATAGGTGAGAACAAATACATGAATATAAATTTGGATATACAAGGGGTATATGTGGAACAGTAAATGTAATACTGGTTTAACTTGGATCGGTCTTTGGAGGAATGCCAGAAAGAGATATGTGCAATAATATTGCATAAATACAAAGGCCAGTCATGCAGCAGCAGTGAGGCACGCCTCTGCACCTCACCTGCTCGCAAGGCAGGACGAGGCACCTGCAGCCTCAGGAACTGCGGATGGCAGGAACTCTCCCCACAGCCTGCTGTCCCCGGAGCTGTGGGCTGGCTGCCAGAGGAGCCCCCCTGCTGGGTTGGTCGTGACAGATACATTGTATGATCCAATCCTGCATATATCCGCCTGTTATCCGGTTATCCTCATTATCGGCCTAAGTTGTTTTTTGCTTTATCATTTGTATAGCTATACAGGCTTACTTCCTAGCACCCCTTGTAATTTGGTTTTGAATATCCTTTAGGGGGTCGGAAGACTGGATACGCTCCCCTCGCTCTTTACAATTGGATTTTACTTCTACTCCATTTTGTTTATTTGAGCCTGCGCGCCTCTGTTTAGGCCAGACTTGCATGTCCACCTGATTCAATTTTTTCTTTTGCATGTCATTGCGCCAACTTATTTCTACATATTTTCTTTTTCTTAATAAATAAAATTGAATAAAAATTGTAATAATTTTGTAAAAATTGCTCACGCCATCTACATGGTGTGGTCGTCTCGGCCACCTCTAGAATAGTGGGTGGATGCCCATTTGCGGCTCCTCATGGACAGAGCTGCTCGCTTGAATATTAGGGTTGAGTGCACACGCCCTGTCACTGCGCACAAGACCTGTAACACAACGGAGGTGGCTGTTGATTCCCCAAAGTGCATGGCATGAAAGTAGTGTTGGGCTAAACCTGGCATTGACCATGCCTTGCGTTCCTGTGACGATAAACCTCTAGGAGGTGGCTGGCCCATTGGTGCACTTATTTGATGTAGTGAAAAGCACCTGATTGAACGCCACTCCTCTAGACTTTGATGAGGTCACAGGGTGGATCCAACAGTTCTTTTATCTTCTGAGGGGTGCCAACGTGGCATTGGCAGCTAAAAGGCGTAAGACGATTCTACTTAAAATGGACCCACAATTATCGCCATGGTGGAGAAGGACTTGGGGGCTAAGGGGCAAGGTACTTTTTGGAAAGAATTTACCAATTATATGGGTGCTTATGCAGACAACGTTACTGCATTTGATAAACCTGAAACCTTTATCAAGAAGGTTCTCTCCCCTGGAGTTTTTGGAGGGTCAGGCAGACGTAGAGGCCATTCCGCCGATCCATCAGCTGGTTCCTGCATCATTCAGGGCGCCTTCATGGCCACCAATTACCAGCCATAAACTGGGTCCACTGGCACGAGTTCCTTTTACCAAACCAGACATCGGAGGGGGTCGAGGTTTTCGCAGTGGTAGAGGTGCATCTGCTCATGACACCCAGCAGGTAAGCCTACCTTTAATACCAGATTTAAAGGATCAAGTTGGGGAAGACTCCTATCCCCCCCCCCCGAGCATGGCAAGAGGTCACTATGGACCCCTGGGTATTAAAAGTGGCTCAGGAACTCTTGACAGAATTCATGGAGGTTCCACCATGCAAATTGTTAACATGGTTGCTGTGTTTATCTCAAGAACAGGTTTTGCTAGTGCAAAATGAGAAACCTCTAGCGGTCTATCCGCCTCAAACACCAATGATAGGGTCTGATGTCAGTCTCCTCGGTTGCGGGGGCCAGATGCAACCTTCTGAAAACGGGGGTGGGGTTAGATAGTCTCAAGAGGTGATGCATTTGCACATAACTGTCCTGGCAGCTCTGTGTGCACTACAATGCTTTGTTCGGAGGACACAGCACTGCAGTGTGCATTTTCATTTGGACAAGCCCCCTGTGGCGTGTTACATCAATGTTTTGGGGGGGGGGTCGAAGGTCGTATGCAAAGGTGTCCTGGTTATGGGAGTATTGCCTGGACAAATATTTATTTGTCCAATCTTAATACATTCCATGCCTAAGGGATACAGTGGCGCATTGGAATTTGTGGATTCTGCAAACTGGCGTCTACTGACTGATGATGTTTTTCAGTGGGCTGTCACCCTGTGGGGTTAGTTTCAGATTGACCTTATTGCCTCCCATTTAAACCATCAGCTTCTGAGGTTCTTCTGTTAGCGTCAGGACCCAGAAGCGGTGGAGACTGATGCTTTTGGTCATCCGTGGCCAGAGGGTCAGCTTTATGCATTCCCTCTGTTCCAACAGTTGCTGAGGGTTCTTTAACGAATCTGTGAATTGAGATCCTAGGTGGTTCTTCTCACCCCTTTCTGGCAGACCCAGCCATGGTTTCTGGTATTGCTGGCGTTCGCAATGGACGTTCCCACGTTGCTCTCGGTCAGTTCATCTGCTGTTGGATCTGGAGGGTCAACCACGTGCTGGAAGGTGGTCTTCCTTTGCTGGTGTGGTTGGTTTCTGGGTTTCCTGGCAAGGCTCTGGTGATTCACATTGAACGGAGGAATTACTCCGCTAGATATGGGTTAGCCTGCACCGGTTATGTCTGGAAGGAGTCAGGATTCCGAATCTGCACCTCTGAATTCAGTTTTGGATTTGCCTTCACTGATCTGGGTTTGGCTTTTCACTATTAATGTGCCTAGATCCGCTTTTTCTGCACGTCATATCGGTTTTGATGGGACCCCGGCAGGCCAGCATACTTTGTTTTACAGACTCCTAAAAAAGGGGTTAAAGCTCACTCACCATCCGGTACCTCAATATTGGGATACTTGGGATGTTTCATTGGTCCTTTATGTACTTTTATCAGCTGTCAGCTAAACTTTTCGTTTTGTTATGTTTGATCACATGCAAGAGAGTGATTTTTAGATCTGTTCCGGAAGGGGCACAATTTCACGTCTCAAGACAAATCAAAACCTCAGTTAAGTCTGTTTTTTGCTGCTTTCCCACGTAATCATAGGTTGTGTCCGGTGGCATGTCTCAGTGAGAATGAAGCTTGTACCGTATCATTTAGACCTCAGACTGTTTCCCCATTGTTTGTCTCCCTCCAGGCTACTCACTGTCCGGTGTCTTTGACAACGTTGGCGCATTGATTGTTGGCTTCTAGGGAAGTTGATGTGTCCATGTTTGGTGCACAGTCCAGAGGTGCAGCGGCTTCTAAGGTATTTACAGCGGGTTGTGATCTGAAAGATTTGATGAAAGCAATGGATTGGTTGAGGGAGTTGGCCTTCCACACGTTTATTTTAAACCTGTGCTTCACTGCAGTCCTCTCCTCCTGTTTCTCACCCCCTCACTCATCAAATTTGTAAAGTTCCCACGGGAATAGGGCCCCCTCATGTTCTCCTGTATCTGTTGGTGAAATACTGACCTGCCTCCTTTATGTATTGAAATGTCCTGTCTTTACTCAATGCACCGTTGTACAGTGCTGCGGAATGTGTTGTCACTTAAGAATACATTGAACATGCATATAGGAGTCTCCAAGTTCTTGTTTTAAATTAGTGATGCACCAAAATGAAAATTTTGGGCTGAAACCAAGACCGATAACTGACAGAAATTGGCCGAAAACAGAGACTGAAAATCAGTCATCCGATTGGAGGCCCAGCCCAGGAGCTGGGACTCCAGGCCCAGCTGAGGCTTCCGGCCCAGTGACAGCATAATGCGAACTGCACCTCTGGCGCGTGCTGTGCGCACAAGGGGAGCGTGAAGGAGTACTATGCTGGAGGAGATTGGAGGCCGAAATTTGTGAATGTAGGCAAGTGTGGGAATGTAAATGTCAACCCCACCTCCCATTCAGTCAACCGAATCTGGGCCTTGGAGCTCCCAGCTTACCTAAGCCTGGAGGCCGGGCGTGTTCCCGGCTCGGCCAGGCCTCCAGGCCCAGGTTCAGATGGCTGATTGTAGGCATATTTTTCGTTTAGGCCGAAAGCACCAATTTCGGACAATAATATTGGCGTCCGAAATTTCGGTGCATCCCCATTTAAAATTTCCAAATTCTCGTATGCTTTGGAAAGTTTGGATTTTAATAACGAATCAGAATCAAGCATTTCCCTCCTCTGCCCTCCTATGCTGTTTGTATGGAGATATTTGATTGGATGGTGCTTTAACTGTGGGATAGTTGGTGGATGGGATACCTAGTTGTTTTCACGGATGCTAATGGACTTTCAAGTTTCTGCATTTTTTTGCAGTGGCCCGAGTTCTTCCTGTTTGCTTCAAGTCATTTGGAAATTTTTGGTTGAGTTAGTCATTGGAATGCTTCTCTGTTATCCCATTTGATTGCCTGGTTGTTTATGGTTTCAAGAAAAAGGATTTCCTGCTCACTAGAAAGCCTTTTATCGCTGGTTTATGAGGGTGGATTGGTGAGGTCTGGGATGGGTGTCCATGTTTACGGACTGCGTTCTAAACGTTTTTCTAAGTTTTCTTTTTTGCTGTGAGAAATAAAGGATAGAGAATGCAAATACTTGCCTCTGATTCCTCATTAAAATCCAAACTTTAGGTCAAAAGGATCGGAAAATTTGTTAATTTTGATTCATAGGTCCTTAAAAAACTTTTTTCTTCAGCAGCCTGGCCAGCCACTTTTATAAAGGCACAACAATTTTTTTTTTTAATGCCGACTGAAGTATCCACTTAAAAAAAAAAACGACATTACAAATTTTACCTGCAAACTTTTGACTCTTTCCAAATCAATCTTAGCTTTCAGTTTCCTTTATTTTTTGCTGTCCCCTTAAAGCAGTAGAGGCTTGTCCATTGGGGCAACACCCCACCAGTTTTTTGCCACCAAAAAACTAAAGTGGAATATAATTTACAAAACAACATGTAGTGAAGAATTATTGTTTTCTTTTGTTTTCTTTCCGGGGGGGGGGGGTTGTTAGATAAGGGAGGTGAGCGGTTTATTTTTTTTACATCTACATAGGTTATCCAGGGCAGTAGCAACAGCTGAGGATGTCCCATATGGACATTTTTGCCCCTAACCTTGGGGCTTTTGGCACATGCTCTATAGAGCTGTATAGGAGGGTTCTGCCATCTGCCATTAAAATGTCATAAAGGATGTTTTAGAAAAACGTCCTGTGGTTATGCTGGCCACCCCCATTGGATCATGGCCATAAATAGTACAACCCCACTGCAGGGAAGGAGGGTCCAAAACTCAAGAGTGGAGGGAGCAGTGTGGGGACTTCTTTGAGCAGGTAAGTTGTATTCTTTCTCCTGTCACTGAAAACCCCCTATTCTTTTTTTGAAACATATTTTTATTCGTCTCAGATCAAGATGAATTTACAGAAAAAGGGGTAACATTTTTTTTTATCATGTACAATCTGTAATAATGTAAATAAAGAAGAAAAAAATCACAGTTTCCTGTGTTAATTAAAGTATTACATCACAATCCAGTACCGGAGTGTCATGGTAATGTCAGTATTTAAAGCTCAGAGGTGGACGGCTGGGTTGGGGCATCCCGGGAAGTGGAGGCAAGAAAGTTAACTAACAAGTGGTCAGAGGTATCTGAGGGGATCGGAGGGGTGTTCCGCAGCATTTGTAGGGAATACCATGGGGCATCGCAGAACGTGTTTCGTGGAGGTTTTGACCTCAGGTGGTAAGGCACAAATAAAAGGGGACCAGTGGGTAAAGAATTGTTGAGTTTTCTCAGTCTGATGTAGTGAGGCCTCAGACCAGTCAGCCAAGAATATGGAATAGATTCTGTCGTACATCATGCGGAATGAGGGAGGGGTACCGGATATCCATTGAGATAATATGGCCTTTTTGCCCGTCGCTGCTAGGAGACCTAACCAAAACCGGTGACTTCTAGAGAGGGGTTGAAGGGTTTGTGAAGGTGGTAAGTTGAAAATAGCCCAGTTAGGTGTGAAGGGAATCTCGATTCGGAGAACCTGGGAGCTGAATCGGCGTACGGTGTCCCAAAATAATTGAATAAAGGGACACGACCAGAGACAATGATGGAGGTCGGCTGGGGAAAAATTGCATTTTAAACAGTTGGCATTAGGTAATAGTCCTGAACGGGCCATTCTATCCGGCGCCATGTAGGCTCGGTGGAGTATCCTATAAAACATGTCCCAATAATTGGCGGATGGGAGAGTGCGTCTTGATATCAGAGTAGCCGACACTAGGTCGTTGGGGGTAAGGTTTGGAAAAGTAGTGGCCCATCGAGAGATAGCCCTCCAGGGTTTCGAGGTGGGGAGCGAATGTTGTAGAAGTGTGTAAATGGTTGAAGTCGAGGGAGGAGATGAACTATGTACGAGTAATTGCGTGTCTAACTGGTTAGTTAAATCAGTGGGAGATAAGGTGTGCAGTTGTGCGAGAAGGAACTGTCTGAGTTGTAAGTAATAAACAGGGTGTATAGTTAATGGGGCAATGCGTTCTGTCAAGGCTGTGTAGGAATAAGGCAGACCTGATGCTCCATCTAGGTAATGGTGTAGGAGTCTAAAACCTCGTTGAGCCAGGGTTCGAAAGATAGGAGCTGGGGAGGCATTTTGAAAGTGAGGGTTATGCAAGATAGGAGACCAAAGGGATGTTTGCCAGGACAATTGGAGGCGTTTACGAATTCTGACCCAAGCTAATTTCGTCGTGGAGAGCAAAGGGTTATCGCGTAAGGGAGGGGGGATGGCGGGAGAGTGTTGGTGAAGAAATGCTAGTAAAGAGGAGGCAGGAAGTAGCGCCCGCTCCACATGTAAGGCTGTGAAGCGGAAGTATCATTCAGCCAATCCGATACGTAACGATATAGTGCTGCTAGGTTATAATCTAGTAAATTGGGGAAGTTAATACCTCCCCTCGCTATCGGTTGCTGGAGGTTAAGGAGTGGTATACGTGCCCGCTTATCTTGCCAAATAAAGGACGCGTACAACCTGTTGAATAACTGAAGATCATTAGGTTTCAGTAGGAGAGGCAATACTTGTATAGTGTATAGTAATTTGGGAAATAAGGTCATTTTAATAAGTGAGGCCCGCCCCAAGTAAGAAAGTGGAAGTGAGCTCCAGGCCTCCAAAAGTGCTTTTGTTTGGGCTAAGTGAGGGTCTATGTTGAGTTTGTATAAGCGGGAGAGGTCAATCGGTAGAATAATACCCAAGTATTTAATATACGGCGAGGGTGCCCAGGAGAAGGGAAAGCCCTGGAGCCAAGAAACCTGTGGTTTGGGGCCTAGAGGTAGAGCTACTGTCTTGGCGTAGTTGATTTGGAAGCCGGAGGCTACATGGAAGGAGTCAAACAACTTCAATAGGGGGGGGATCGCGGAGGCGGGGTCTGAAAGGAATATCAACAAGTCGTCTGCAAAGGCTACAACTTTTAATACTACTGTGGGGGACAAATGAATTCCTGATATTGTTTGGGACATTTCTATGATACGTATTAGAGTTCTAGGGCCAGGTTAAATAATAACGGGGATAGAGGACATCCTTGCCTAGTTCCTCGCTCTAGGTTAAAGGGGGCGGAGTTGAGTCCATTTGCTGTGATCATAGTGGAAGGCGTAAGATAGAGTGCACGAAAAAGTGTTAAGAATGTCTTACCAAAATGATGAAACTTAATAAATCTGATTAAATAATTCCATGAGATCCTATCGAACGCCTTATCTGCGTCACAGCTCAGTAAGAGGTTTGAGGATTGTGGCGTGAGGGAAGATGACCATATTGCCGCTATGGCTTTGCGTATATTGGTAGTGGAATGGCGGCCATTAAGGAATCCCGTTTGTTGAGGCCCTATGAGGCGTGCAAGAGGTTTTTGAAGACGGCGAGCCATGATGGAGGACAGTATTTTGAGGTCAGTATTTAGTAGTGCAATGGGACGATAGGAGGTTACCAGTGTTGGGTCTTTTCCCGGTTTGGGGAGAACCACCACCCGCGCCTCATTAAAGGTCGGGGGTGGGGTCTCACCCCCCAGGATATTGTTATACAGCGTAACTAAGTGGGGAATCACCAGGCCAGAAAGGAGTTTGTAATATTCCGCCCCGAAGCCATCTGGGCCTGGTGTTTTTCCGTTTTTAAGTGAGGTTATTGTCGCTTTGATTTCGGCGTGTGTGATGGGTACTGAGAGTGCGTCACGTTCTCCTGGGGAAAGTTTAGGCATTTGGGCTGTATGAAAAAGATTTAGTTGGGCGGCACAGTCATCGGGGCCTGCCTTATAGAAGTCCGCAAAGTAGGTACGAAAGTGATCCACTATGTCATTAGGTTTGGTAAGAATGGTTCCGTCTGAGGTCTTGAGTTTTGAAATTAAGGGTCTAGTCTGGGTCTGGGAGCGTACCAAATTAGCAAGAAGTCGACCTTGTTTGTTGCCAAAGCGGTACAGAGCCTGTTTTTGACGTTGGCATGTACGGTGTGCCTGTTCTGTGGCCAGGGAGTCGTATCGCGTCTTGTCATTTTTGTATTTTTGGAGGGTCGTGGAGGTTGAGTCTAAGAGATAAGCTCTATAGCTGCTAAGGAGCTCTGAGTGGGCATCGGAGAGGTGTCTAGCAGTCTCTTTTTTTGTGCGAGCGGCATATTCCATTATTTGACCCCGAAGCACTGCCTTCGACGCAGACCAAAAAAGGTTGACGTCGTCTACGTGCTCAATGTTATCGTCTGTGTAATTATTCCATGCCAGTTCAACGTGAGAGGTGAAGAGACCGGAGGTCATGAGATGCGATGGAAAGCGCCAATTCCTAGAATAGGGCACCGGGGTTTCCAATATGATTTCTAGTGTGATATGTGCGTGGTCCGTGAGAGTTATTGGGCCAATGTCTGTCCGTAGGGCACGGTTGGAAAGTAGGCTTGAGACCAGAAAAAGGTCTAGGCGGGAAAAGGATTTGTGCGGGTCGGAGTAAAACGTGAAATCCCTGCCCGTAGGGTGGTGGGAGCGCCACACGTCATCCAGGTCAAAATGGGATCTGAGGAAGGTCGGGCCCGTGTGTTGAGCACGTCCCCTAGCCATCGTACGACTGGGCGCTCGGTCTAAGATAGGGTCTGGGACCTCGTTGAAATCACCCCCCACAATCCTATGGGAAGAGTCGTGTAAATGGAGTAATGGTAACAGTGATTTAAAGAAAGTGAGATTGGGGCTATTGGGAGCATAGATGTTAAGTAGTTGTAGGGGTTCTTGTCCCACTGTTAGGGCGAGAAAGGTATATCTGCCTTCTGGGTCATTAATCTCAAGCAAGTCAGAGTATGGGAGACGTTTGTGGAGGAGGATAGTGGTACCACGTGATTTCTGCGTATGGACGGATGATGTCTGGAAGCCTATCCAGGGGGCGCGTAGTGACTGGTTTGGGGAAGTCCAGTGCGTTTCCTGTAGGAAAATTATGTCAGGATCTAACTTTTTCAAGTATTGTAGTACTTTTTTCCTTTTGATAGGCGAATTAAGGCCTTCCACATTCCAGGACACCAGTTTCAACGATTTGCGTGTAAAAATCTGTGGTTCTATAGGAAGGGTACTTTCAGACATAGTTTCGTGGGTCATGGGGGATACCAATAGCGGGTTCTAAGCTTAACCGTCGAGAACAATTTGTTAAGTGGGGCCGGGAACCGTCCCAGCATCTGCTCCACAGCCCCACATACATTAGTAACCAGCGTCACCTCCTGCCTATGAGTCAAAAGGTTAATCAGAAACATTTTAAACATTAAGCACCCAACAGGAACATAGGGGTGCCTGCATCTGGAAGAAACAAAACGAACCAGAAAACAAACAGAAGAACCATAAACAATATAACCAAGATTAACCAAAAGGATCCGGGTGGTGAGTGGTAAACATACGGTTCGGACCGTGGTTGGATCTAGTCCTGTCCGTGGAGTCCAGCACCGGAGAGTTAGTAAAATCGAACAAAAGGGGAAAAAGTCGTAGGGATCCATGGCATCCCTAGGCCCACGCCGAGCCCGTTGTAGAGTCGGAGCTACAATCAGGTTGGGGGGTTCGATGAACGTTGCCTTGTGGTTGTCGATGAGGGGGAACGTGCAGTGTCATCTTCCAATATGGTCAAGGCGTCGTTTGGTGAATCGTAAAAGGTGACTTGGCCGTGAAGGTGAACTCGCAAGCGAGCAGGGTATTGGAGCGTGAACCGCACATTAGCCGCCGCCAATTTGGAGCAGATGGGGGCGAAGGCCCTGCGACGGGCCGCCAGAGATGCTGAGAAGTCCTGGAAGAGGCGTAAAGTAGTTCCATTGTATTCCAGGGTACCGGCTTTCCTATACGCCTGCATGATGCGGATTTTGTCTGAGAAATTCAGCAGTTTAAATATGACAGTGCGAGGGCGGCCTAATGATGGAGAAAGGTCCGGTCCCAGACGATGTACCCGTTCCACAGTCAGCGTTGAATTATCCGCTAGTCCCAGGGCTGTGGGGAGCCATGAAGACACAACGTGGTGTAGTTGAGGACCTTTTACGGCTTCAGGGAGTCCCACTATTCTTAAATTGTTTCGACGGCTCCTGTTCTCTAGGTCGTCAACTTTGTCTATCAGGGAGGAAAGGAGTGAGTCGTGAGATTCCACAGATGTTTGGAGGGGGGTCAGTCCATCCTCCAGAGTGGACACCCTTTCTTCCACCTCAGTCAGTCTTTGTGCTTGTGAGGTGAGCTGGGAGAGAGCCAGGTCAATGGCGGTCGACAGTCGGCCCAATTTTTCATCTAGCAATGGCGAGAGCATAGCCGTGAATTCCGCCATCTGCATGACAGTAGTGGGCGGTGGAGTGGTATTCAGGTGTGGGCTGGAGGGTGGGCTTCCCAGATCAGATGTGGAGTGAGTCGGGGATCGTGTCGGGGCCGATGTACCTTTGCCCTGAGATTTGGTTGTAAGGCGTTTTGAACCTTTTGTGGATGATGCCACGAATTTATCCATGGTGGAGTGTAGGCCTGGTAACTGTAATATGCAGACAATGGGAGTGTCCGGAAAAAATGATATACAGACAGTGCGGAGTGTCCAGAGAAATTCTGATATACAGACAGTGCGGAGCGTCCAGAAAAATGATATACAGACAGTGCGGAATGTCCAGAAAAATTATGATACAGACAGTGCGGAGTGTCCAGAAAAATTATGATACAGACAGTTCGGGGTGTCCAGAAAAATTATGATACAGACAGTGCGGAGTGTCCAGAAAAATTATGATACAGACAGTGCGGAGTGTCCAGAAAAATGATACAGACAGTGCGGAGTGTCCAGAAAAATTATGATACAGACAGTTCGGGGTGTCCAGAAAAATTATGATACAGACAGTGCGGAGTGTCCAGAAAAATTATGATACAGACAGTGCGGAGTGTCCAGAAAAATTATGATACAGACAGTTCGGGGTGTCCAGAAAAATTATGATACAGACAGTTCGGGGTGTCCAGAAAAATTATGATACAGACAGTTCGGGGTGTCCAGAAAAATTATAATACAGACAGTTCGGGGTGTCCAGAAAAATTATGATACAGACAGTTCGGGGTGTCCAGAAAAATTATAATACAGACAGTTCGGGGTGTCCAGAAAAATTATAATACAGACAGTGCGGGACGTCCAGAAAAGTTGTGATATACAGACAGTGTGGGGTGTCCAGAAAAATTATATACAGACAGTGCGGAGCGTCCAGAGTGTTTTCTTGTTTTATGTAAACCCCCTATTCTTAACAGATCAAAAAGTTTATTCACAGAGAAAAGTTATGCATTATAAAACTAATAATGCATATTTTTTTCCACTGCGGAGCAGATCAACTTATTTGATCTGTAAAGGGCCCAAACTGGATAAAGCACTTCTCTCCCCTGCTTGGACCCTAGCATCCCTGCCCCTGCTCTGCCACAGAAAGGCGTTGCTCCAAATACCTCTGCAGGTTTGTGTGTCTTGTAACTTCTTTGTGGCATCTTTGAGGGAGGTTGGCAGCGCACTAGCTGTGGCTGGACTGTCTAAGCCGGTCACGACCTGTTCAGAAGGCCCTGCGGGCCGGTTGCAGCCTACTGCCTGGAACCCGAGTCATGTGTCCCAGTCGCTTCCTCACTGTGTACTGGGGTACAGGGGACTCCCTCACACAGCCACTCGCCTCTGCATCAAGGGCAGTGTGTTCACTGCTGGAGTTGACAGGACGAGTGATTTGTATAGACACACACACTCTGGCCAGCTCAGAGGGGGTCCGGAAATGGGGGGGGGGGGCTCTTGTTAACACTGACATCCAGGCTGCTGGAAGACAGCAACACATTGTAAACCTTTTAATGCAATGACTACTACATGTGTGGTTTAACCATCCCTCCTCTGGCAAACGGTCTTGTATTATTTGTGTATGTGTGGTGTGTCTCCATACGCTGTATTTATTTATTTTCAAAGTATTTTACTAGGAAGGATAGAGATTTCTCTCGCTTTCAAGTATGTCCTGGGTCACTCTTTCCAATTCAATCTTAGCTTTCAGTTTCCTTTATTTTTTGCAGTCCCCTTAAAGCAGTGGAGGCTCGTCCATTGAGTGGAATATAATTTACAAAAACAACTTTGTATGTAGTGAAGAATTATTTTTTTTTTCCCCGAGGGGGGGGGGGGGGGTTTAGATAAGGGAGGAAAGCTGTATATGTGTGTGGCGCAAGAAAGACACCCTTCCCAGAGTGCTTCAGCATCAACTTCAGTATTCAGTGTTGAACCTGCCAGCAAAAAGACAGATCTGTTCCTTAGCTGTACCTGCTTACCCGTGTACCCTACCCCATGCTTTGTTCAACGGATTACCGCTTGCTGCCAGCCACATGACCTATGGATCGCCCCCTGACAATTCTTATGGACTATCCCTTCATTGGACACCGCGCCTAGATATCCTCCTTTGTTTTACGATACCCTCTGTGCCTCCCAAGACCCTTCATCTGCTGTTAAGACCAGTTTCTGATTCCTATCCTGCTGCCAGAGTCTGGGACTCCCACAGTGTGAGCTGGGGCAATATAATAACTTATGTCAGTGCTACAGTTTGAATTTAAGACGTATTTGTGTGAACTGCGAAGTAAAATCATGGATTGTTGAAACTAACCAGTGTCGGGTGATTGTATATAGGGTATACCACATTTACCACTGACTAATGCAGAGTTGCAATGCATGCAGATCAGCTAATAGTAGTTGGATCTGTATGTGCGTTGTAATTAAAAAATTAATTGAACACAAAAATTTGAAGGCCTGATGTGAGGCCGAAACGTCGTCTTTTAATAGGATTCATTGAAGACCTGGAGCGCAATAAATAAATACATACATATATATACATACACACAACAAAACAGGAGGAGAGCACACCAAACATATTAAAAACAATACAAAAGAAAGCACAACAGCAGCTAAATTCATTTAGACAGATTTAACCCTTTAAATGCTTAAACATTTAAAGGGTTTAATCTGGTAAATCTCTATGTCTAAATGAATTTAGCTGCTGTTGTGGTTTCTTTTGTATTGTTTGAATATGTTTGGTGTGCTCTCCTCCTGTTTTGTTGTATATCATGTCTTGAGATGCACCCACACTGAAAGCGTAGTTAAGGTTGAGTGCTGCCCCTCTCATGCATGCATGTATATATATATATATTAGGGCTGCGGAAATTAACGATTAATCTGTCACTTAATCGTTAAAATATAAAAAAAAAAAATTGACCGGCGGCGCAAAGCACGCAGCGCGCTTTGCGTCGCGTGTTTGGCTCCCTATGAGCGTCCGAAGGCATGGAGCTTGGTAGCACGCCTGGGGGAACCACGTGACCAGCCGCGTTCTCGCGAGATTACGACTGGTCACGTGGTTCCCCTAGGCGAGCGGCCAAGCTCCATGCCTTCTGCCGCTCATAGGGAGCCAAACACGCGGAGCACAGCACGCGGTGGCAGAGGCGAGAGCTGGGGGCAAATATATCCATGCGTGAGCTGGGGGCAAATATATCCATGCGTGAGCTGGGGGCAATATATCCATGCTTGAGCTAGGGGCAATATATCAATGGATGAGCTGGGGCAATATATCCATGTGTGAGCTGGGGGAAAATATATCCATGTGTGAGCTGGGGGAAAATATATCCATGTGTGAGCTGGGGGAAAATATATCCATGTGTGAGCTGGGGGAAAATATATCCATGTGTGAGCTGGGACAATATAATAACTTATGTCAGTGCTACAGTTTCAATTTAAGACGTATTTGTGTGAACTGCGAAATAAAGTCATGGATTGTTGAAACTAACCAGTGTCAGGTGATTGTATATAGGGTATACCACATTTACCACTGACTAATGCAGAGTTGCAATGCATGCAGATCAGCTAAAAGTAGTTGGATCTGTAGTTTGATCTGTATGTGCGTAATAATTAATCAAAATTAATCTAAATTAAATCGATTAAAAAAAATAAAAATTGATTAATCGAACACAAAAATTTGAATCGTTACCAGCCCTAATTATATACAGTATATATATCTGCAACTAACGATTATTTTCATAATCGATTAGTTGGCCGATTATTCTTTCGATTGAATCGATTCATTGGATAAAAGAAAAACATACGCAAATTGCATACTTTTCACACACAATGTACACAAGCACCTGGTTAAAGTGATGGATTGATTGTTTAGGGCGTTACCCCTCTCCCCACACTCCCTTTTTTTAAAAAAATCTACAGACCACTATAAACCGTTTTATTTGGAATCATAAGAAACCTCGGGTTAGCCTTCAGGTCCTGACCAATCCAGTTCCTAACGGGGGCCTAGGACCCCAATATTTTGTTATATCACAAAGCAGCCCTACTGGCTTTACTCGGCTCCATACTATCGCCCTCCCCTCCCCCCAATGGGCTATTCTCATTCATCCCTCCTTCTCCCCCTTTAGACTAAAAGATGTCATCTGGCTACCCAAATGTATGCGCCCTCGTTTATCTACTCTGCTTCCTCTAGCGAACCTGCTTATACGAATATGGGACTCCTCCAGAGGCCGCTTATGCCACTATCATCCAATACACCTGGTGACCCCCCTCACTGCCTTAATCCATAAAATTCCTAACTTCGACGCACGTACTTGGAGGGTTCATGGTCTTACACATATTGCCGACTTTTACTCCCTTAGTGCCTTCCCGAATTACGACCAATTAGGTGTGAAATATAAACTTAATCGCCCATCTGCAACTCAAAACCTTACTCGCAACATACAACATGACGGGCCCTGACAGACTTTCGATACCAGCATTATCCCCTTTCGAACAGTATTGTATAGCCCCGTATATTCCCGCTAAGCTACTTTCACTGTGCTACAAATTACTGTCTACTCCGTCTCCGGAGTTCAAATCTAGATACCAATTAACTTGGAAACGGGACTTAAATGTCTCTATTTCTATTAACCAGTGGAAAGATTGCTTTCAAACCGACAAAGGGAAGTTCAGGAGTGCCACCCTGCATGAAGCCAGGAAAAAAATTACTTTACCGTTGGTATTTGACCCCAGATAAACCCAGTCATTTCTCACCAGCCCGCTCCTCCACATGTTGGAGGTGCTCTGCGACTCATGGGTCCTTTATTCATGTATGGTGGCATTGCCTCAATTACTACTGCTCTGGGGTGAAATTGTGGACTTGGCTAATAAGGTATTAGGTACGGCTTTGATCACTGACCCAATGGTTCTCCTACTTCAAATTTTCCCAAAAGAGACGACGAAGCCTCAGAGAAAACTACTAGCGCATATTCTCACCACTGCATACACTCTGATAGCGTCCCATTGGCGCACGCCTTCCCTTCCCACAATTGCGGATGTCAGACGTAGATTGGGAGAGATTTGATCTATGGACGCCATAGCGGCCTCAGTGGCTGGTGTCCCTTTTTCCACTCGGGATTATTGGTATATCTGGGATGTCTATTTATGCTCTTAAACAGCTTTTGTTCCAATGTATGGGGTATCTATTCGGTAATGTCTTATCCCTTCTTTTTTCCCACCTTCCCCACCCCACCCTCTTTTTTTTTCTCTTTATTTTTCTTTCTCATCTCTCTTTTTCCTCTCTCTTTACTCTCTGTTTCACTTTTAAAAGATTTGATGACGAAGTGCCTTTATTTCTTTATGTAACGTGCAATGATTTTCCACTGTACTGCTGTTCATCTCTGGTTGAGATGTCACAGATCTGCTGTTGATGATGTTTCTTTATATTTGCACTGTCTTGTATTTTCTGGAAAACTGAATAAATTTCTTCTACTAAAAAAAAAAAAAAAAAGTGATGGATTGATGCGGTGTATGCAGCTTAAGCCCATGTCGTCTTTCTCCCCAAATGAAAGCTGCTACAAGCGCTCAGATAGACCTGATGTCAGCACAAAATCAGGGTGAGAAGGGGGGGGGGCACTCATCAGAGCCTGACCGCTTATTAACGTGTCCCTTTACAATAATTTCATTAACAAACTGAGCGGGAGGAGGGTCCGAAGGTGGGAATGCATTTGGCCAAGGGACTTGATCAGAGTGTGAGAGGGAGTGTGCTTGGTCAAAAGACCAGACCTGAGTGTGGGAGAGAGTTTGTGGGAAGGGACCGGAACAAAGGAAGAACATGGCATCTCCAGACCAAAGAGGGTGTGACAGGCAGGTTGGGGTGTTGGCACAGGACGAAGCAGAATCTGAGGCTATAACATTTAACACAGTCTGACTCTAAACTATAAGGGTTATTCAGAGAAAGGTGAAAACCAGGAGAATGGCAGGAGAAAAGAACAATCTAGACTAATAGCCGATTTGGACAGTAAGATAAATGGGAGAATTTTTCTGGTTCGGCCATTTTGACCTAGAATTTTTCGCTTCTCCAGTCATTCTCCTGGTTTTCACCTCTCTCTGAATAACCCTGAGTGTGTACTGTACACAAATCGATTAATCCACATCCGATTAGTTGACAACTATTTTCATTATCGATTAGTTTCAGATATATAATTGAATATGTTTGTAACTTTATTTGTGTGTATAGAATTGTTTGCAATAGGTGTGTAACTGCACATCTGTGTGTGGTCTATATTTGTGTGTATCCTTGTGCAGAAGTTACATATATAAATGTTGTGAATGGATTCTCAAATCTTTGAGTTACCTCGCCTTTCTTTCTTTTCAGGATATGACCCCATTGTGTATTATGCCAGCAGCAACCCAGAATAACGTGCAGTGTGTATGAGCATATCACGGAGCTCCACATCAACAAAAGAATGTGCAGTGTGTTTGAGCATATCACAGAGTTCCACATCAATAAAACAAACAATGTGCAGTGTGTATGAGCATATTGAGTGGTGCCTAACAAAGGGGCTTGTACAGCCTTCTCCCCCCCCCCCCGTTTTAAACTTCACCAGCTGCCACTGCATTAAAAGGCACACTCTAAAACCGTAAAATGGTCAAGTTGAGTAGAGTGGTCAGGATGGGAGGAATGCCTGTGTCTCCCCCCCCCTCTGCTGTCCCATTGTGGAGTAAAATGCTGGCTGAAGTAGGGGGGGTCCCCAACCCCCACCTCTAGCATCACCAGAAGCCAAGATTTTGAGTTTCCTGGCTGCCGGTCACTAGTTACAACAACACGCAGCGAGCGTGCGGACGTCACCCCCACCAGACAGCCGATGGATCAGTTCTGCGCATGCTGTATAAATGTTGCTACATGCGTGTACAGCTTGTCACAGGTAGACATACCCATCTCTCTGTGTCTAGCTATGGGTATATCTACTGCAATATGCATTATATAGGCATATTTATATCTATGGCTATCTTTAGATACCAGGCCATTTGGCGCAGCTGGCCTAAGAAATCAATGGCTGCGTTTCCAGCCTGCTGGAAGCAATTAAACAGGTTTGTGACAATTTTCTCTGAAGTCATCAAAGGTGTGAATTAAAGATAACACCTTTTTGGGGGTCTACCCAGCAGGCAGAAGGAGCAATTGCTCATGGCAGGGAGAAGATGCAGCCAGAGTGGCACCCCAACCGCATATCAAAGAAGCAATCACATTCTCTGATCACTGAAGGTGGTCTTTGGGAGATGATTGAGAAGATTAATGACGAAGCATGCACAGGAGAGGGAATTCTGGGGATTGTAGGCAAAGGCTCTGCCAGATAGAAAAAGGCAGCCCTATATATATTCTGGGGCATGCCATGGGCTTTCGCCGATCACCGGGGTTCAATCAAAATTGATGATCGGTCCATGCTGTCCATGCTTCCATCTCCAGCGGATCTATGCATGTCTCCATCTCCAACCCCGGAGTCACTGATGCTAGCTTGTTGTTTGTAAGTAATGCTCTGTGTTTAATCCTTTTATTTGCTGTGTAGTGTGTAATTAATGGATTTATTCTATCTATAATTTTGGTAACCAATGCACTGATTTTTCTATATCATAAATAAATATTTAAGTTTCTGCTTCTGGCTGATGAGATCCACGCTAACTAAGAGACTGGAGTATTGCTGGTTGTTTTAAGCTCGGGTAGATACGAAATTGTGAGTTGCAGTCGCTGGGGACGGCAGGGATTGTTGTCTATGCAGTCACTGTCCAAGTCTAGGGTAGGCAGACAGCGCGGTTGCTTAGACCTGCGTCTCTCGCTGCGACGCGCGTAGGGTCCATGAGGACTGGTGGCAGCGTAACTAATAGAATAGGAAAGTGATCCCAGGGATTGTGGGAGACGTAGTCATTACCCGCTTCAAGAGAAGACTTGTACTGCGTTGCAATCCTGGGACCATTGTATTGCGCTCTACGTACCTGTTGCGAGAGAAAGTGTGCGGGGACAGATAGGTAAGCAAGCGCGCGGGGGCTTGTTGTCCACGCAGTCATTATCTGGGCTAGGCAGGACAGATAGTGGGTGGCTTAACCCAGCGTCTTTCTCAGCAGCGCGCGTAGCGGTCATGACAACTGCTGGCAAGCGGTGGGATATCAGGTTAGTATTTGGATCTGTGAAGCAACATAGATCCAGATACTAAAGAAATTGGTTTTCCAATCTCCAGAGCAGAACTCAGTGCATTTATTAGAATTTACACAAAACACAGCAGTTCCCTCCCCCTTCTTTGTTTTTCTGTGCTATCTTTTATTTGGCTGGAGTGAGAATGACACATCAACAGCCGTCAAACAAAACGTGGAACAATTGTGTAAAGACAAAAATATTTCTACGAAGGACAAGAAGATGAACTTTTGCAAGCCCTCGAGGATTATGAGGCGAGGCAAGCAGTCCAGGACGCAGCAAAGCAGGGTACCACGCTTGACCCAGTCGAAGGAAGCGCAAGTCGAGTGGAAAGGACAGTGTCAAGTGCTTCGCCCAAGGGTGATACTGCCCTGGATGTTTACTTGCAGACTGTTTTAAAACATGTGGACTCTGTGGACTCTCAGATGTGGCTCCAGCTCATCCTGCAGTACCAAGAGCGAGAGGAGCGCAGAGCCGAGAAAGACCGAGAAGCTGCAGAGCGCAGGGCTGCGTGTGAGCGAGAAGCGGCGGAGCGGCAAGCCGAACGGGCACATCAGCTCGCTATGGCCCAGGCAGGCAGAACACAATTATCTCCTGCCCCTGCGGGCGCTGCAGATCTCTCTATGCCCAGACCTCGTGCCGAGAACTTTCCCACCCTGGACAAAGATGGGGACCTGGATGTGTTCCTGCAGTACCAGCTGCCCAAGGAGCAATGGGCCAGGTAACTCACTCCTGGACTAAAAGGTCCAGCGCTTGAAGCCTTTGCAGAATTACCGGCTGAGAGCGACCTGGACTATGAGGCGATTAAAGCCGCGTTGCAGAGACGGTATAACCTCACGCCAGAGGTATATCGCAAAAAGTTCAGGTCCTTGCAGAAGCGGGCCGCGGAGAGCTACTCTGCAGTTGTGAGCCACCTGACCCCCTATTTCGACAATGGGTCAAGGGGCTGAAGATTGACACCTTGGATGCCCTGGAAGACCTGTTAATCAAGGAGCAGTTCGTGCAGCTATGCCCACCTGAGATCCAGGAATGGCTTCTGGATCGCAAACCCGAGACGGCCCTGGAAGCTGGTGAGCTGGCCGATTTTGATGCGGCCAACAGAGCGTCTGTGGACCGGAGCAGAGGTCCCCCCAAAGGATCGTCTGGATGGAAGCCCAACTCATCACGACCCCCTAACATCACGGCGGCAGCGCCCCCCCTCTGTGCCAGTCTCTGCTGGGGAGGGGGGAAACAAGTCGTCCTTCGCCTGGAAGAAGTGTGAGCCGTCGCTGTTTTATTTGTAACATTGTCAATCATCTCCTGGCAGCGTGCCCGCAGAGGAAGAAGCCTGCATCCACAGCTGGGGGAGGACACCCCTCAGGATCACCCTCTGTCCTGTTCGTGACCAGATCGGAGGGCAGTGCCAACGTAAACCAGCAAACAGTCATTATCGGGACTCCGGTATCTGTGGGTTTAAGAGATACGGCGGCTGCAGTAACTTTGGTGCGTCCAGGGTTAGTCAGCCCTGCAGACTTTATTCCTGGCAGGACTCTAGCAGTAAAGGGTTTTGGTGGGGTACGTCCTGCGGTGCCAATGGCACGGGTTAATTTGGACTGGGGAGCGGGGAGAGGTCTGCGGGAGGTGGGAGTGTCAGAAAATATTCCTACAGATGTGTTACTGGGCACGGATTTGGGTAAATTGGTGTCACAGTATGTGCTGGAAAGGGATGCTGGGGATTTACCCAGGCCCACTAGTGGCTCTACAGTGGGGAGGGCTGTGTGTGGGGGTGCGCAACAGGATTCCTGGACGGGAGGGCAGGGGATGGCAGTGAGTCAGTCTGTGCCTGCGCCAGGTGTGCCCGAGGTGTTGTGTGGTAGCATGAGGGGGCAGTGTGACTGGGAAGAAAGGCAGGGGGTGAGTGAATGCCCGCCTGCACCCGAGTCAGCTGGTTCCCCGGACCCCATACGTGGGGAGGCCACGGTGCCCATTGTGGAAGGGAGTACCTGCTGGCAGTCGGCGTGGAGTAGGGCACAAAGCCCATCTCTGCCGTGTGATGGTGTGGAACAGAATGCCTGTGGGGGGTGGCAGGATGCGGTGGTGTGCCTGCCTAGACCAGACTCAGGTGTGTCTGTGACGCCATATGGTTGGGAGCAAGGGCAAGGGATGACTGCGGGTCTGCTTGCGTCTAAACCAACCAGGACTCTAGTGCCCCGTGAGAATGGCGTGGATCAGAATGCCTGGGGGGGCGTGGCAGGATACTGTGGTGTGCCTGCCTAGACCAGACTCTGGTGTGTCTGTGACGCCACGCAGTTGGGAGGGAGAACAAAGGACCAAGGCAGGTTCCTTTAGGGCCGAACCAACTGGGTCGGTGGTGCTGGAGGGAAAGTGTGGGCATCGGAAGGCCTGGGATGAGCAGGATACCGCGGTGTGCCAGCCGGTGCCATGGGTGTCTGAGACTGTGCGTGGCGCAGAGGGCATACTGGGTGGTCAGAAGGATAGGTCTAGGGTGAAAGAGGGTTACCCAGTGCCTGAACCATCCAGGTTGGCGGTGCCAGGTGAAAGGAATGGAGAGGTGAACATCCTGGACGGGCAGGATACTGTGGTATGCCAGTCTGTGTCGCATGTGTCTGAGGCTGCGGGTGGCACTGAGCGCATGCTGTGTGGTCAGGAGGAAGGGCCTGGGGTGGATGCGTGTTGCCCTGTGGGAAAGCCAACAAATCCCCAGTACCACAGGAAACTGGTACTGAGCAATCACCCTGTGGAGGAGGGTGGCATACGGCTGTATGCTCATGGGTTACGAAGCAAGGTGTGCTTGATAAATTGTATGATCCAGCGGGGAACCTGGGTGCACTGGGGGACGGGGCGAGAGTGAGCGTGGATAATCCTGTGCCCCAACTGTATGGTTCCCCAAAGTCTGAAGGTGTGGGGACAGTGAGAGAAGGGGAGGAAGCGGGTCCTGGTGGGGCCCCTGTGACCTCCCAGCCATCTGCCCAGAGCCAGGTGCGATGCCTGACTCCATTGGCAGATGTAGGGGGGGGCGTTTACCGGAGAGCAGGGCGCTTCACCCGCTTTCCCCGACCCCCTGCTGTAAGAATGGCTCCCGAGCAGGCGACCGTTGGTGAGTGTTTGGCTGCCTGCAAGACTGAGGTGCCAGGTGAGCAACACGGGCTGCACCCCCAAACGGTGTACCAGGAGGAGCTGCAGAAGCACAGGGGCTTCTCCGAGTCTGTGCCGTGCTGTGAGTGCAGTGTGAGTGACCCCCTCCCCCAGGTTTGGGAGAGGTGGGGTAGAATGATGGAGTCACCAAAGGCCTGCATGGGGGAATGTGATGCGGTTGCGAGATGGAGTGCACGCTTTGGTGGGCAAAGTGCACAGACACCTGTGCGTCCCCCACTCCGTAATAGCGCCGGCGACTGGCACAGGTGCCAGATGCCCGTTGGCGAACCCGTTGTAAGACGCACGAGAGAAGCGTGAGAGTTTAAAGGGGAGAAGTTGTCACGGCCACTACGCGCGCTGCTGCGAAAGACGCTGGGTTAAGCCACCCACTATCTGTCTAGCCTAGCCCAGATAATGACTGCATGGACAACAAGCCCCCGCGCGCTTGTTTACCGATCTGTCCCCGCACACTCTCTCACACAACAGGTACGTAGAGCGCGATTACAATGGTCCCAGGATTGCAACGCATTACAAGTCTTCTCTTGAAGCGGGTAAGGACTACGTCTCCCACAATCCCTGGAATCACTTTCCTATTCTATTAGTTACGCTGCCACCAGTCCTCATGGACCCTACGCACGTCGCAGCGAGAGACGCAGGGCTAAGCAACCGCGCTGTCTGCCTACCCTAGACCCGGACAGTGACTCCATAGACAAAAATCCCTGCCGTCCCCAGCGACTGCAGCTCACAATTTCGTATCTACCCGAGCTTAAAACAACCAGCAATACTCCAGTCTCTTAGTTAGCGTGGATCTCATCAGCCAGAAGCAGAAACTTAAAGTTATATTTATTTATGATATAGAAAAATCACAGTGCATTGGTTACCAAAATTATAGATCGAATAAATCAATTAATTACACACTACACAGCAAATAAAATAAAAGGATTAAACACAGAGCATTACTTACAAACAACAAGCTACCATCAGTGACTCCGGGGTTGGAGATGGAGACATGCATAGATCCGCTGGAGATGGAAGCATGGACCGATCATCAATTTTGATTGAACCCCGGTGATCGGCGAAAGCCCATGGCATGCCCCAGAATATATATAGGGCTGCCTTTTTCTAAGTCCAGCCTCCTAGCTGGCAGAGCCTTTGCCTACAATCCCCAGAATTCCCCTCTCCTGTGCACACTCAGTATGCTTCATCATTAATCTTAATTCCCTGGTCTATCAATCATCTCCCAAAGACCACCTTCAGTGATCAGAGAATGTGATTGCTTCTTTGATATGCGGTTGGGGTGCCGCTCTGGCTGCGTCTTCTCCCTGCCATGAGCAATTGCTCCTTCTGCCTGCTGGGTAGACACCGAAAAAGGTGTTATCTTTAATTCACACTTTTGCTGACTTCAGAGAAAATTGACACAAACCTGTTTAATTGCTTCCAGCAGGCTGGAAATGCAGCCATTGATTTCATAGGCCAGCTGCGCCAAATGGCCTGGTATCTAAAGATAGCCATAGATATAAATATGCCTATATAATGCATATCGCGGTAGATCTACCAATAGCTAGACACAAAGAGATGGATATGTCTACCTGTGACATAGCTCCAATCCATTGTTCTGCACATTTGTTAAGTAAACAATTTGCAGTTCTTTCGTTGTGCAAGTTGAGAAGGGGCACAAAATGGGTAGAAATAGTTCAGGGACTTCAAGGTTCAGAAGTTCCTGAGCTGAAGAGGAGAAACCGAATGCACCGAGGGACAAAAGGTGAGTAAATTCACTTTAAGTAAAAAAATTATATAAGTTGTGGTGGAGGGAAAAAAATGAGTTTAAAAGCTTCCACACAGCAAATAAAGTTTATTATTGCAGAAGTCTTTTACACATCCCAGTAATTCAGAGAACTGCTTCACAGAGCACATGTGCTACATTTCCCATATGCAGCATGAAACTCTGGGTAAGACATGCCACTCCTGTACAGCTGTTTTGGGCTTATTGTGCCCTCTTCAGCAGGAGATAGCCCATGACTGTACAGGAGTCTTACCCAGAGTTCCGTGCTGCATATGGGGATTGTAGCACATGAGCTCTGTGAAGCAGTTCTCAATTCCTGGGATGTGTAAACGATATCTGCAATAATAAATATTATTCCCTGTGTGTTGGCTTTTAATCTCATTTTTTGCCCTCCACGACAACATACATTCACACATAATTATTAATTTTTACTCCTGTAGGACCTGTCAGATAGGATACATTGACGGTGTGTGACAGGCTTAAGCCATTTATGGCCATACATTGTGAACTAAACTACCATAATTTTTAACAGAGTTTAGGGTTAAAGACCTTGTTTAAAATCTGCTATGGGTTACCAGTTGAAATCTTGAAAGGGTTAGGAGTTAAAACCTTTAATGTGTGAGCTTCTGTTAAAGTCTTAATATGTGTGAATTGGAGTACTCCTTCTGGAGAGATATATATAATCTGCCCATTTATTTAATGGCAAACATGGGAACCCTTCACTATCGAGTACTTTTTGTTGGGGGGGGGGTGGAATTGAACCATGGAATGCATGTTTAATTAGATGTAAAGGTAAAATAGCACTTTTGTATAGTGCTTGTCATTTAGAGAGATCGTGAAAAGATTAAAATATTTTAAATTGGCCAATTTTTTAATTTTACATGTATTCAGCAATCCTTTACAAGAAATATTGAAAGGTTTTAAATTCGGGGTTGCGCCCTTATCTTAAACAATTTCACATGGGGATCTGCATTATCAGCATGCAGGCAAAAATGACCTGTGTGTAAAATACAGTAACTGTAATAAAAATGGTCAGATATCCCGAGTACAGTTTTTTTGTAGCATCGTAATATAATTAGTAGCAATGCAACTTCCAAAAAATACCAATACCATAAAATTATCTGTATGGAACCAATGCCTGTGAATTGAAATTATAGTAACACCTGCAAAGTACTGTACATTGAATCTCAGCAATTATACCCACACCAATATTATCCCTGTACATTAATGACCTCTGAGCTCTTCCTAAATGTGTCCCTCTTTCTGGCTGTTTGAACACGAATGTAAATTTTGTGTAACATTTGGCTTCTTTACAGTAATACAGGGTGACAGGCATGAGATTACATATAATTTTGTCGAGAATTTAAGCATGCGCCCCATACCGGGGATGTTCCGGTACATGTGGAGATTATGCCAGTGTGGGCAGTCGGGACTAGTGACACATGGGAGGTGCGCCACGCACTTCGAATGACACCTGAAAAGGCAAGACGACGGGATGATTGCGCCTTTTGATGACGATAACCACGCGTTGATAGGTCTCCTGACGGAAAGCCCGCTAAGATAGTTCCATAAATCTTTACTAAATTGTGTATGTTATTCCCTGATGAAGTCCATATTGTATAACGGACAAAACATGTTGGAATACTTGTTTTTATTGTTAAATCCCAACAAGTCCACTTTTCGCCCAAAACTGATTCCTCCTTGTCGTTCTGGACAAAGTCGAGACGCATTTTGAAGGACCGGGTGATAGAGGAATATTGATGTGCCTAATCTACTACCATATTTTCTGTGAGTGAGGTCCAAGGGGGCCGATGTTAACATTTAGTGTTTCTAAAACTGCACAATTATGGTCTGATTTTTTTTTTTCTATATCCACCCCAATTCTCCATTTATTCACTTTGTATAAGATTGAAGCCTGCAGGAGGGGACATCGGGGTGAGATCAGGTGCTATCTAATTCCAGTGTATTTACCACTCACATTGTATTTCTTTTTTTATGTTTCTTATTCTTTAACTATTGACATGTACCATTTCAAATTATTTACCAGAAATGAACTGCTTCCATTTTAATAAAGTTGACGAAATGGAGGTATCTGAAGACTTCAATAGCATGGAAATAAATTATTCATATCTTACCTTAGGCAATGTATTAGCAGCCTGAAGAATTATAGTCCGATGTCGCACATCTGTGATACCAATATCAATCAGATCCTGATCCTCCAACATTGTATCGGTCTGCAAAAACACTCAAACATTAAGGTTAAGCATTAATTTACAGTTACAAGTATTGGAGATTTAAAGTAAACATTTAACATTAATTTGCATATCCTAAGTCTGATTTGCATCCTGTAGTTAAGATGGAGCAATTTTTAGTTTCTATGCTCTTTCAATTGCTCTCAATAATTTCACATATTCTGCTTCAGATTTACATCTTTTAAGACATAAAATGAATTACATATAATAGGAAAATCTTTAAAAATAACTTGCAATTTTAATCACACTGCCATGCAGCCATTTTTTTGTTCTGCCACTGATCAGCAGTGGAGAAAAATTAGAGATCTCAAGCAGCATCAATAACAGAAAATAAAAATTTGATGAAGCCTAGCTGGAGGCACTGCTAAGTAGAGTCTGCCAGCATTATGACAACGTTTTATTGTGTGGCTATGGTTTAGGGTTACAAATAGAAAGAAACATTCAGTACATTAAAAATTACATATGATAAAAGCACTTCAGGTATGGAAGAATAACTCTACCAAATTATTTTTGAAAGAACAATAAAGATCTACAAAAAATAGATAGGGATTATGGTGTTCTAAAAGGGCTGGGATGAAGAAAACACACACACCTCCGAGAGAGGTTACTAGTGAGATAGGTAATCCCACTAATTATGGGTCTTCCTGTGGAGCATTCTGATTCTTATGGATTTCGGTCAAAGAAGCCAATTTACTGTGTTTATTGATCAAAAAATCATATGTAAATAAGATAAGTTTGTGGACCCTAGGAGCTTCCTCAGCTGAGATACTGAGGTCTCTGTAAATATCTGCATACAAAAAAAACTTACTGTGCATCATAACACAAAGAGGTTCTCCATGACAAAACAAAGTTATATAAAACAAAGTTTTATTCATCATAAAACTGATGATTTTGTACCGACACAGAGGTATTCATTCAAAAAAATTCTGGAAAACTAAAACTGGTCAAGCAACCGCTGATGGACCACTTGAGAGGGACTTTATATATTTTTTAAACAATTCAGAGGTGTGAGCTGGAGGGCCATCTGTTCCCTTTGTTTTATTATTTATTACGTCACCTGTTCGTGCTTCCTCATTGTAAAGTAATCTGTTGGCACTGTATAAGTACTTTTAACTGTAACTGAATATTTATTGTTGTCTATTAGCATCAATTTCCTTATAAAAAACGGTTTTGGTTTCCAGTTGATATATATTATATATATGTATTTTGTTGTAAATTCATGAAATACACAAGGGGAAATATTAAGATATTGCACTTGTTCGTCCCCATAATAAAGGTCTAAGACCTGAAATATTCTGTATTCCCACTATACTTACCAAGGTACCCGCTTAGGGTGGCTTCCCATAAACAATGTTCTCTGAAAACGTACACCTGCCGAGATGACTACGGTCACTGGATGCTCCTGCAACACTAATTCCTAGACACTGAGGAAACCTCCCAGCTTCTAAAACATGTAGCTTGAAAAGTATTTGGTGTATGCAGAACATATGAGGCTTAAGACTTTTTTTAAGGGGATGAGAAAGTGCAATGTTCAAACATTTCCCCTGATTTACGGTGGAATATTTCCTATCTGGTTCCCACAGAGTTAACAGCTATTTTCACATATATAGGTATTCTATGGTACCATTCTGCTGTAAACACTGACTTACTGGAATATAAAATAGTAGCAGTTTGTAAATCCATTGTGAAATGGTGATGTAACCGACAATTATTGCATATATAATTGCAAGTAAGTACTAGTTTGCTGAAATTAAAAGGTAATGGCGTACTAACTATCCAGCTGACCATCTTCACGGTCTTTGCACATTCTGTAATTATAGTGCATTTGATTTAGAAATTACGCCACTATAACCTGGTGTGAGCCAACCCTAGCATCAGCATGTTTTTGCGTTAGCGCCAGGTAAATTCAGTCTAGCGCCTGACCAACAGATCGTTTGCCTCTCGCTACAAATGAAGAAAACCCACTTAGCGAGCAGTAATTTGCTATTCGTAGCGCAAGCTTACTGTACTTACTGCGTCCTATACTTAACATGGGGAGCGCTAGAGATCACTTTGCTATTGTAACCAACACATCACTTGGTCCCGGTGCCAATTTCTACACGAACGATAATCGAAAAAAATTACTTACTGCTCAACCCTGGGGTTATCTGATTGAAAGGAGCAAAACAAGGAAAAAATAAATTAAGGTCCTTGCACCAACAGGCAATTGAAAGGAATGCAGCACAGATGGTCTATTGGCCCCATACCTCGTAGAAATGGGTCTGATCAGCAATGTCGCTGCTTTTGCAGTAGTCTATATATTAAGCGCTGGCTTCCAGGTATAGGGCCAAGGTATTTGGGCATTTGCAAGAGTACAGAGTACTCATGCAAATGCCATTATCGGCACCGATACTAGTATCAGTGCATCCCTATTTGAGATAGAGATTTTATATAATATATAAACACACATTCTGAATTCCAAATTCATTAGCGCCACAGTATGTAACCAATTATAAATGTATAAGAATTCAAGTAGAAGAATTTGTTATGCTATATATACCCTTTTGTTAAGTGCTCAATTACACTCACCAGAAAACGAACGTCATCAAACCCATTGAGAACTAGTTTGCTTTCATACTGCAGAAGGCCTAAAGAGTCTAACCACTGTGCAACACTCAATTCAGGTATGTGGGAGCCTGTAAAGAGAAGTTGAACAATACATTTTTAGCATTTTGCCAAAACAAGCACCAGTCAGTGACCACTATGGTAATGTATTACAGTACCTGCCATCACCTGTTGCTCCTGGGAGAATTCGATTCCCTGGCCAATAGAGCTCATTATCTTATCAATCTACATTTACACATAAAAAAAAAAGACAACCAAATAGGTAATACAAGCATAGTAAAGAGACACTGAAGAAAGAGTTAAGACTATGGTTACACATTAGCATTAACCCATAACATCTTGAAGGCATTTTTAAATAACATTGATGGATAACTTTGCCTTGTGTCCATCACATCAAGCCCAAGCAGAAAACAAATTGCAGCAGATACACTCTGTTCTCCTACTGAAAATAATGAAGCCGAGAGGTTTCAAAACTTTGAATTTCCAGTGGGAAAAAAAAGAGCTAGGTTTTGAGACAAGGGAAGCACAAGCCCCACCACCAGACTAAGACAATTGCCAAAACAAGTAATATATATATAAAAAAAAAACAACAATCTGACACTTTAAATCTACACATAGCCACATAAAAGAAATTTGCCCCAAGCCATCCCCGAGCAGCTATTTGCTTCCTTACGTTACGTTTTTGGGATAAGGCAGGGACCAAAAGGAGATGCTGTTGGGAAAGCAGCATAGTCAGATGATTTATAATACATTTATACTTTCTTCTTCCAATGTAGACAACTATCCCATACCATCCCACCCAGCAAACTGTTCAACTAACCTCATCCCACTCAGAAGTGAAGGATGGAGATTTTTCAAGGCTCTTCTTGCCTCCTCCAGAGGCACAGTTAGTGAGGGACTCACTGCGACTCCAGTCTTCTCCCTCATTCGCAGCTGGAGGGGAGCAGGTCAACAAGTCTGAATCAGATTTTGATAAACTGCGTCGTAGAGATAGTTCCATTCTTGGCATTGCACCATTTCTACAGCTCTCCATTCCAGCAGGGTCACAGGGCAACGGTGGATCACGGTTCTCACACACAGGAGAAGAACCATGTAGGAGACCAGAGAATTGTTGTAGCATATGGGAGTCTGAGCTTTCCACAGAGGCCAAGCTCCATCCACCTGAACTGCTTCTTCTTTGTCCACCTGTGTAGGAAAAAATTTAGATTACAACTCCCATTTCAGGAAGGCAAGCGTTAATAAAATAATAATAAATTTTAAAAAATCTGAGAAGTAAATTAGATAAAAAAACGTGACCATGACACAGGGAGAAGTAAAACCAAATCCCAGAGATATGTAAACTGTGGTAGAGACAACATGGACAAATAATCTCTGCTGGTATTCAGCTGCTGCAACAAAAAAAAAAGGTCAGAAGCTGAATGTGAACAGTCGAACAATTGCCCGACTCATTTCTGACATTTAGGAAAAGCCCTGGAATCAGCAAGACAAGAATGTTGGGGTAGGGGGGTGGAGGGAGAGAGAGATGGTAGCTATCTGCACATGATTTACAAAAAATATGAATCCAAATTCTAAAGAAGCAGTATCAAGAATAAAGCCAGAAGTCAATCACTTACAATTAGGCCTTTCAGAACCATGGGAATCCCCTTCAGAGTGTCCACTGGAAAGATCAGACGAGCCACGGCGAGTTTGAGCTCCTGATAATTCAAGTGAGGGCGCAGGGCGTCGTGATCTGACCTGGAGGCAGTTAGATAAAATGTTAAATAAACTGAAACATATGGAGTGACAGAATGGTAAGCAATTTCGCAATCCTAAACGTGAAACCCTGAGGTAAGATACTTCACCTGAGGCTGAGTGTTTCCAAAGTTTCTCTGATGCTGCGGTTCTCCTATGTAGAGAAAATGACATTACCTAGAATAACATTCTCATATCTGACATGACGGAATACTGCTTTTTCCAATATTCAAACTGTGTTAGTTAAATCAAATTTACCTCGACAAACAAGTCTTTTTGTCTCTGCAGTTAGAAGTAATTCATATGGATTTTCCTCTTCCTGCCCAAACTGCATTTTACCTAAAACCTAAGAAGAAGGAGAAAAAAAAAAGTATTTTTTTTGTGTGTGTCAGAAAGCAAATAAAATAGCCAACATGAGACCTACTATACAAATCTTACCTCTCTGGCAGCATTTATACTGCTCCTCCTCTCCAATTCCTCTTCATCTTCAGGTGGAGGCTTTGCAGGAGGCGGTGGCCGTTCCTTCTGAAAATGCAAAATGTGTGATAAGTGACAATTTAAAGTGAGGGGCGGATGAATACTCACACACACTTCATACTAACCCGCATTCTTGTGGTTTCGTGGCCCAAAGAATCCCTGTCAGAAGAACGAGCACTACATATGCTGTCTAAGGAGTGACAGGAGGAAGCATTATAAAGCGCTTCATACGGAGATTCCGTCTGTGAAATTGTATCCAAATCCAAATGCAAGTCAAGCAGTGCTCTCTGCATAGTCCCTACAAGGCAGAACAATTGACATGCAAGAGAAATGAACGTTACAAAAACTGCCAAATTAATTGAGTATTTTAAAAGTGGGTAAACAACAGGGTGTGCATTGCATGAATGAATTTATTTTATTTATAAAGGATTTTACCAGGAAGGATACATTGAGATTTCTCTCGTTTTCAAGTATGTCCTGGGTTCAAGAACATTGAGTGGTTACAGAAATACAAAGTAGTAAAATGCAAGATGCAAAACACAAAAACAAATATACAGATTAACAGAAAAATAAATATGTAGGAAATAAAGTCATTATGTTACATGTTTATAGGTGCATTTCGTATTGAGGTATGTTAATAGGGAAGTCTTAAGGGACTTTAGACTGGGGGAAGATTTGACGGTGTCTGGGAGGTTATTCCATATTATGAATGAAGACTGCTTCACATATATAAATTACCCTTATTCTACCAAGTTTTACCTCCATGTACTTCAGTAGCGATGGTTGAAGTTGGGAGTGGTTGTGAAATCTGCTCAGTTTCTTTGGCTGCTGCTCTTTCTGAACTGTGTCCTAAATAAAAGGAGGGATTAAATGATCGTTGCATGGCAAGAGTGGAATAGGGGAAAAATATTCAATCGAGTGTTTGTGGTCATTTTTTAATTGCAATAACAGGGATGAAAGTGGCAGTGTAGGGAAGCTCCTACATCTCGGTGCTGCATCTCCTGCTAATTGGACTGAATGGCCACATACAAGAGGACCGAACAGAGCTGAATCTCCCATTAGACAGTAGGCAGATGCCTAAAAGGTTCCTATATTTGCATTTAAAGACACTTAAAATTATAAACACATTTAACCTGCTCATTTATTTACCTCTGATGCAGACAGGTTAGAAAACAGTTGACTCCTGCCAGTTTAAATCCATACATTGCTATCACTACTTTAAAACTAATTCTTATACCACAGGAATCACTTCTGCTCCAGAACATGTCACAACATCACTGCTTAGGAAATGTCAATGATCAGGCTCATATCAGACACCTGGTGCACAAGGGGAAACCCTGCTAACTCTGCAGGTCAGTCTAAAGAGAATTCCGCTCTGCTTCTGAGTAAGTGTACATCATTGAGTGTGTACAAGTCAGTGAAGGGGGAGTAAGATTATAGTATAGTATATGCTGGATATGAGCCCTCCAAAACTATGGACTGTGGTGGACACTCACTCTGCACTCATTAGCAGGTTTGTCAAACACATTATGTATCAGATTCACAATAAGGAAAGACTAGGTCTATGGCATAAAGTAAAATGTTCTATTAGCGCATATTTAAGAATGTAATATCTAGTGAAATTTCTATTTTACAATTGACGATTTGTTCTACCTTATGTTATTTTTTTTCTTTAATTTAAGTAATTGCATGTAAAAAGGAAAACTAAAGTTAAGTTTTTATTTACCGTTTCCATTTTGTGAAATTCTCCAAGATGCAACATTTACCAAAATCTTTGCAAAAGTTGGCCTTTACTGCTGTGGTGTAGGATTAAACAGCAATGAAGAGGCAATGGTTGGTGGAGTGCATGTTTAGACCAAACCTGTCCTCAGGACCCACTGACACGCCAGGTTTGCCAGATACCTGAAGCACAGCACAGGTGATATGATTTGCTCCTCAGTTATTGAAGGATCCAGACTACATTTCCCCAAGGTGATCTGCAAAACCTGGCCTATTAGTGGGTCCAGGGGACAGGTGTGGGAAAAACACGGGTTTAGACAAAGCTGCAGGTGGTATATTGCAATGTGTTTGCTACCAGAGAAGAGTCAGCAGCTGAATGAGATGATAGGTAGCTGAACCGCTTTACTGCCACGGGGTGTACTATGCTGTCCCCATGGGGGGTGGGACTGCCACCCAAAGTCTATGGGCCACGACAGACCTGCCCACCAGTTGATGCGAGTCATTGCAGGAAGGCCAGAATTCACGCAGTCCCCCCACAGCCAATAACGGCGCCACGTGTCCACTACGCAGGTGGGCCGGAGCAGAGGCTCGCCACAGCAGCCGGCAAGTTGGGTGTACTAGCACACCCCGCCAGCGTTAACACCCTCCAGCCAGGCATAAAATCAAGATGAACACAATATCCCCCAGTTCGGAATACATGTAGTCCTCCTCCGTGCCAATTAGCAGGCTGTAAATCGTGAACAGAGTTGCAGCTTTTTTTCTTTTTCTGGTGCGTCTCACGCACATCCCCCAGCTTGCATGTCATCAGGCTTTGCTACGTTTGACAGCTCCTGCTCATCCCACTTGATTCCGCAGATCCACAACTTCCTCTTTCCACATATCACTTTGACCTGCAAATACTTTCAAATAAAACTATCATGTGATACACAAAAGAGGAAATTGTGGATCCGTGGAATCACGTGGCATGAGCAGGAGCAGTCGCACGCAATGATGCCTGATGACGTGCAATTTAGGGGACGTAAGAGATGCTACATACACGACGGAAAACAGCAGCGAATGTACGGTTTACTATTGAGAGCCTGCTAGTTAGCACGAAGGACGACTACATATATTCCAACCTGAGGGATATTGTGTACATTTTGATTTTATGCCACCGAGGAAGCACAAAACACATTTGGCCTTTATCGTTTTAATAGATTTTTGGTTTGAGAATTTAAACCAGTGTTTCCCAAACCTGTCCTCAGGACCCTCCACCTCGCCAGGTTTGCAGGATATCTGAAGCACAGCACAGGTGATATGATTTTCTGCTTAGTGATTGCAGGATTCAGTCTGCTTTCCCCCAAGGTAATCTCCAAAATCTGGCCTGGTTGAGGGTCCCGAGGAGATGTTTGGGAAACACTGATTTAAACCATGGTTCAATCCATTAAATATTTTCAGCCAAATTGATCCGGGGAAGGGCTTTCAGAAGTTGTGACTAATACCAACAACTTTGATATCGGTTATGCTAGAGCCAGGTTCAGGCTCAAAACAGGATGAGTAGGTCTAGATTACTCCTATCACACCAAGTACTGGGTATGTTGCTATACTACACTGTAAGGTTATCTTCCATTATCTTTTGGAGACGTCCAGAAGTCAAACTGAGGAGAGCTGTGGCAGAGGGCCACCAACAACCAATAAAGTGCTTCAACTAGAGCCATTAGCTCTGAAACGTGTGAGTGTATATCACCTAAAAATTACTTTGAATATCTTTGTACAGTATTGTCACGAGGGTGCCAGGGGTTTTGGAGCCCAGGGTGTGGTTACACAAACTGAGAGACAGGTAAGTGGGGTTTGACCAGAAATAAAGATTTATTTAATAAGGAACAAGTAAACCAGGAAAGGGGACAATGAATATGTAATAACAATAACAACAGGTATAGGAGCTGGCTGGGAGAGATAATATATTACACAGGGCAGGGTACACTGAGCAGATGGGGTAGGAAGGGGTGGACAAGACACTGAATAGCACAATAGGGCTAACAGGACAGACACTGAATACAGAAATACACAAGGGTGGACAGGACAGGTACTGGACTGGACACTGACTACAGAATAACTAAAGAACACACTTACTGAAGAAACAGGATGAAGGACCAGGAGACACAGAGGGCAAAAGGAACAATAATAATATCAAGCGTGGCATCAGGAGGGCTAACAGGAGAATGGCCAAAGTTCAGAACGGAGGTCATTCACGGGCATTCAATAAACAGAACTGAAGGACTGTTGGTAGCAGGGCTGGATTTGCACCTCAGGAGCCTGTAGGCACAGAAATGTGGAGAGCCCCTGCCCCCCCAAAAGGAAACATGCCAAAATTGCTAAAAACTAAAAAACAAAATACATTTTAAAAACCTGAACAGTTTCTCTCTGCGCTCAAATCAAGAGAAGAGGCAGAATCGGTTGCCTTAGTTGAGCAAGTTACAGTTAAAAGTATTTATAAAGCGCCAACAAATACCTTAAGGCTGTACAATGGGAGAAACAGAATAACAAATATACATAAATGTTGCACAACCAGAACAGCAGAAGTGAGGACCCTGCTCAAGAGCTCACAATCTAAGAGGAGAGGGGTGACACACTAGGCGAGGGCGAATAGGGTATTTGAAGTAGCGGGTTGCATGAGGACTGAGTGGGAAGATGGGGCAAGAAATGTGCAGTAGGGGGATCATGGAATGAGAGGATAGGCTTCTCTAAAGTCATGCGTTTTCATAGACTTCTTGCAGGACTGGAGAGATGGGGAGAATCTGATGTTGTTGGGGAGGGAGTTCCATAGAAAGGGTGCAGCTCTGGAGAAGTCCTGAAGGCGAGAGTTGGGGATTCGGGTACGTGAAACTGATGGCATCAGATCATTGGCCGAGCAAAGTGGTTGGGACGGGATGTACGTGCTAATAAGGGAGATGTAGGTAGGGGTGTGGTTATGGAGAGCTTTGTACATGAGCCCCAATATAATGAATTGGATTCTAAAGGAAACAATAAGCCAGTGTAGAGATTGACAGGTGAGGTGTAGGAGGTGAAGTGTATGAGTCTGATACAGGCGTTCTTTACAGACTGCAGAGAGAGAATCTGTGATCTCTTACGTCCAGAGAGAAGGAGGTTACAGTAGTCAAGGCGGGAGATAATAAGAGCTTAGATGAGCATTTTAGTAGAGTCATGATTAAGAAAGGGACGGACGCGTGCAATGTATTTTAGGTGGAAGAAGCAAGATTTGGTTAGAGACTGAATGTGAGGAGTAAAGGATAGATTGGAGTCCAAGAGGAGCCAGAGAGGTAGAAGTAATGGTGGCACCATTCACCTGACGAGAAATGGGAGCAGGAATGGAGGTTTTAGAGGGAGGGAAGATGAGAAGTTTAATTTTTGAGAGGTTGAGATTTAGGAAATGGGAAGTCATCCAGTCGGAGAAAGATGACAGGCAGGCAGTAACAGTCCAACACCGGAGGAGAGCGATCGAGAGAGGAAAGGTAGATTTGGCTGTCAGCATAGAGGTGATATTTGAATCCATAGGAAGAGGTGAGGTTGCCCAAAGAGGCGATATAGATCGAAAAGAGTAGGGGACCCAGAACAGAGCCTTGAAGTACCCCAACTGAAAGAGTAGCTGGTGGTGAGGACACACCAGCGAAGGAGACACTAAAGGAGGGAAGAGAGATAGGATGAGAACCAGGAGAGAACAATGCCACTGAAGCCAAGTTGACGCAGAGTGAGGAGCAGGATATCATCAGTGTCGAATGCAGCGGAAAGGTCAAGAAGAATAAGGACCTTTTGCTTTTAGCGGCAGCTAAATCATTAGTCACCTTGGTCAGAGCAGTCTCAGTAGATTGTTGGGAGCGAAAGCCAGACTGGTGCAGATCAAGTAGAGTTAGCAGCAAGAAAACTGGTGAGCTGGTTATAGACCAGACGTTCTAGGATTTTGGAGGCAAAGGAAAGCGAGATGGGACCGTAGTTCAAGAGGGAGATAGGATCAAGAGATGGCTTTTTTAGAAAGCGGGTGATCAAAGCACGTTTGAATACAGAAGATTCCAGAGGAGGGGGAGAGGTTAAAAATATGAGTCAAAACAGAGACAGTAACTGGTAAGACAGGTCGAATAAGGCTAGGGTCAGACGAGCGCAGTGTTAATGTCCGTGTTGCCGCACATAAGTACGTCCGTGATAGCATACAATTGTGTTAAATGAAGCCCCACACACGAAGTACGTCCGCACAGAAGTGCGGAGGCATGACGGACGCTGCAAACGGACGCAGGTTAGGCAAGAACGTAATACTGCTAGAACGGACGTGCGGAGTGCGCCACGTCCACAACGTCCGCATAGCTTTGTGTGTGAGTGATGGAGCGTGGTCAGATGGACTGCATTTATACGTCCAGCATTTTTGACGGACAGAATGTTTTTTCATTGTAATTTATTTTCCCTGCTACATCAGTCAAAAAATCCGTCAATGAAAAAAACGGACTGTGTGGCCACTACCTGGTCGTCAGTCAGAAAGTACGTCCGTACTGCACGGACGCACAGTCCGTACAAAATGCGCTCATCTGACCCTAGCCTAAGGTGTGAGAGGATAGGATCAGGTGGTCGGGCAGGAGACGTTCGGAGACATCTTCCTCCAAGACCGGAAAAAAGAAAGACATAGTGGAAGAGGGAGCAGGGAATGAGGGGGTTAGTGGGGTAGAATAATTAAAAGAGGAGGAGGGCAGTGAATGCAGCAGCATTGTTTGTTTTATATGTAAATGCATATATTGCCTCTTCCATAGACCAGAATAAATTTATTTGTATTTTTTTTATTTTTATGCATTAATGGTCATATTTGGTATCATTGTAAAGACCAGACTCTGACCTTTCCAATGACACCTCACTTAACCTTGCGCAGTGTACAATTCAGAGTTGCAGGTTCCAAAGTCCTACTTTCTATCCTCACTGCAGCACCACAGTCTAGGTTGTGAATGAAACAATGCATTGCTTCACTAGATACACACTTGCTGGCAGAGTGGGAAATGAGGTGAGTTAGTGCAGCATCACTGTGCACATATATATATATATATATTACACACAGGAGCAAGGCGCCCCTTGTGCCAGGCGCCTGTAGGCACATGCCTACACTGTCTAATTATAAATATGGCCTGGTTGGGAGTAGCAGTGATGGGAGTTGGAGTCCAGGAAGGAGGTTTGCGATGGGATGCAGAGATGAGGGGTTACCACGGGAACACAGTAAGGAAGGTGCCCTCCGCGGGAACCAGTAGGGAAGTTGGTCTCCGCGGGAACCAGTAAGGAAGGTGGTCTCCGCGGGACGCAGTAAGGAAGGTGGTCTCCGCGGGACGCAGTAAGGAAGGTGGTCTCCGCGGGACGCAGTAAGGAAGGTGGTCTCCGCGGGACGCAGTAAGGAAGGTGGTCTCCGCGGGACGCAGTAAGGAAGGTGGTCTCCGCGGGACGCAGTAGGGAAGGTGGTCTCCACGGGGACGCAGTAAGGAAGGTGGTCTCCACGGGAACGCAGTAAGGAAGGTGGTCTCCACGGGAACGCAGTAAGGAAGGTGGTCTCCACGGGAACGCAGTAAGGAAGGTGGTCTCCACGGGAACGCAGTAAGGAAGGTGGTCTCCACGGGAACGCAGTAAGGAAGGTGGTCTCCACGGGAACGCAGTAAGGAAGGTGGTCTCCACGGGAACGCAGTAAGGAAGGTGGTCTCCACGGGAACGCAGTAAGGAAGGTGGTCTCCACGGGAACGCAGTAAGGAAGGTGGTCTCCACGGGAACGCAGTAAGGAAGGTGGTCTCCACGGGATGCAGTAAGGATCACAGACAGGTAATGTGCAAAGCACGCAGAACTGGCACTCAGTGAGGCTTCCAAGGGAGAGCAATGCAGAAGTATCCACTGAAAGGTGAGGCCTGATTATATGGGAAGTCCAGGCCCAGCCCACACCTTAGGCTGGGGAGGTGAGGGGAAACCTGTTATGGATCCCTGAATGCCTGGAAACCAGACCAGGCAGAGGTAAGATCTGGACTGGAACCTAATTCTGGAAGGTGAACGGCACCTTACTTGCCCCTCCTCCGGTGTCCTCGGCGAGGACCGTGACAATTATACTATGCGGTATGTTTTTATGTATTTCGTTTCAGGTGTGTGAAGAGGCACTGAACTGATGTGATTTGTGCAAGACCCTTTTCTGGAGAACTGCTACGTATTGTGCAATTTGTGGTGTACATTACATGTTTTTGGTGACACAGGAGCACTGTCCTTTGGTTAAATGGTTCATGTAGATGGATATTTGTGGTGCAAGGAGTACCACATTTTGGGATATATAGCAATCTAGCTGTCCTGTGTCGGGTATATTAGAATAAGGAAAAATTTAAATGGATGCAGGTAGCCATCTTGTTTTAATGGAAAAATCTTTTCTTTTTCAATTTTTCTTCATTTTAGAAATGAACAGATTTTTTTTTTAAAATAGTTCACGGCTAGGTGAAACTTTAAGAGTTATGTTTTTGTTTCTATAGAGGCCAGACATGATTAGAGACGATAAAATGTCTTTGTGTGATATAATGCTGAAGCTAAGTGCCAGATATGTCATATTTAAATTTATTGGTGTTTTAACAAGCCTTTAAAATAAAAAAGATATTTTCTCTTTGGGTATAGGAATAAAAGTTAAAAATTTTGCAAATGTATGATTATATTCATGAAATATATTCTTATAAATCAAGGTATATTTTATTATATTTACAGTAGAAAATAGATGCTCCAATAAGTATTTGTTGAGTATAACTGGTAAATAGTATAATTATTGAAGAATAGATTCTATTGATTTAACTAGAAAGGAATTTACTCAGTTTTAGAGGAGTGGAAATATAAATCTAAATTTGGACAGGAGAGACTCAAAGTCTAAGACTGAAAATAGAGGGTCTTTGTAAGACAGATTGACCTTTGATCTGAGATAAGAGATATTAAAATTAAAATGTGGAAATAATCTGAAGAGCAACACCGCCCTCTAGAGGTATAGTAAATATATTAATATAAAGAATAGAATATTTAGATGGAAAGAGCTAGATTGTCAGTGACGTCAAATTGACTACAATTGGAACCGCACTGTTCGTTGCAGGGGCATTCACGCAAGTAGACCATCGCAGGCATTCACGCAAGCCGACCATCTCAGGACACTATGCACTTCAGATCATACTAAGACACGATTATGCATTAATTCAGACTGCCGATCATTCCACCACATCTCTAACTCACATGCATTGAATATCTACATTGATAATTTTCACATATTCCAAAACAATCGAAGAATATTCCAAGGCTGTAACTCATTGAATCCAGATTGGAGGGAATGTATGAGAGAGCAAATTTAAGGTTAATAAATTTCATATATTTGGAGTATTTCTTGCAACAGACTGAGATTTCTCAGATTACTATTAGATCTAGAGTCTTCAAAATATTTCCATTCTGCAGATAGAGATATGAAGAAGAATCGGATATAAGGATTTATCCTAAAGAAACTGTTGCAAGATTGATATACCGATATATATATATATATATTGAATTTGGAAATTACTGTGATTGAAATTAATAAGCAAGGAATTATATAACTACAATATAAAAAGCAGAAGATTAGAAGCTTAATTCTCGATATTAGGGGAGGATTCACTAAAGTTTTTATTACTTATTCTAAAAATAGAATAAGTGATAGCTCATCTTTTGTTGATCCACGTAGCATAGAGAGATACATATATCTCTACAAGATCTAGCTTGTTAAACATTGGTTTGCTGGGAAATATAGATTATTATTATTATTTTTTATTTATAAAGCGCCAGCATATTCCGCAGCGCTGTACAATAAACACAGTATAGACAGGGTTACAATACATTGAACAACATTTGACAAACAGTACAGGAGGAGAGGAGGGCCCTATTCCCGTACGAACTCACAATCTGGGAGGTTTGGGGTTGGAAACAGGAGGAGAGGACTGTAAGGTGAGAGTGATTAATTGTTGCGCCAGTGAGTTGGGTGGTAGGCTTCCCTAAATAGGAATGTTTTCAGGGAGCGTTTGAAGGAAGAGAAGTTAGGGGAAAGTCTGACAGTACGAGGGAGAGCGTTCCAGAGAGTGGGGGCTGCGCGTGAGAAATCCTAGATAATTGTTTTCATTAAGCAGAAATGTTTATTAACCATTTGTGTATAGTTACTAACTGATAAGGTAAATGATATTAATCATATATGCAGTTACTAACAGGAGATATATATATTGAGAAGCTAGTGTCTATGTGCTGATGGATGAATGTTGTGTGGTTTATAAATCTTTGTTTATGATATGAGATTTGAAACTTTTTTGTATACGTAATAAATATATTTTTTCATCCGATTATTGATTAGTGTATTCTTCAAAGCAAAACAGACAAAAGAATTTAGGAGAATTTCTAGGAAATATAAACGATTGATATTTGTGTCTCGTATAAATTTCTTATTGAATATACATCAACGTATTGTAGGCACGTGCAGAGATAATAATCCCAACACCTGGGTATACCGCCACAGACCGTACCGATTTATTCTATACAGCACGGCTTTCCTCTTAATTTACCACACAAGTCTATCGGCAAACTTGCATCAACCAGCATTAGACCTAGAATTCTACAAACATTTAGTAATTTCTGGCTTTATAAAATAATTGCCCACCTTTTTTTCTGATTTGTTTCCAGCCCCACTAATCACCAGTTCAGCTAACTTCTGTTCCTGTGTACACGCTTTTAGGATCACTTTAGTGTATTAATCTTTGGCTAACTGTATTTGTTTAGCATACACCCTTCTAAGCCATCATTTTAAGCATTTTTTCCTTAATAAAAGTTAAGAGATTTATTTTACGCTGCTCTATTGCCCTGTATACCCAAGTTTAGTAGAGTGGTACAAGCCTTTCCATATAAACAATACAAGCTGATTAACTAGTGGAACAATTTCAATATAAATGTAACGTTTTTGCAATGATAATGTAATTCTCACCCTGAATAAGGGCAGCTATCTGCTGGCTCTTCTGTGAAGGCACCTCCTGCACAACATCCAGTGCAGTCATTCCTTTGTTATCAGTGATGTGGACATCTATTCCTAGAATGATCATAAAAAAACAGAAGTGTAAAAAAATATCACTCAAGTTGCAAGTCAGTTTTATTTTATAGGTTTCATTGAAATTGAGATGAAACATCTATGCAACTAAATTATACACTATAAAATAACCAACAGTGTTTTTTTGTAGAAGAAAGTTGCAGTGCAGCATTGTCCATCAAGCATCCTCATGTTCCCACCTGTGTATCTTGTAACCTGCCCTACTGTGATTCCTATACCCAAGCACCTGTGTAAATAAAACCTTGCCTTGCTGATTGATTCCAATTCATTCAAAAGGCAATTACAGGAGTAAGTGAATCACCATTTTTACAGTTAAAAAAAAATACATTTACACTATCTGCAGCACTAAAGTAAATCATCATAATCCAATAACTCAAATTTATATGTAAAATACAGCACTATCAAAACTGCCAAAATATTATGTAGGATTTATCCTTCGTAAGCTGATCACCTTTGAAGAACAGTATGGATAGGAATTTGTGATTAACAGTGTTCATTGAATAATCCTCCAAATATCCATGTAACGGTTGCGGCCACCAATAGGTGTCACTGAAGAGCAAACTACCCTTTTGTCTACCAAAGAGACAAGATGGCGATGTCTGACCATGCGTTTTAGTCAGGATATGACATAAGCAAGCTACCCCGTTCCTGGAAGGTCACGTTCCATTCAATAGCTACTGGGACCCACTCTGGTGGGTGGAAACAAGCCTAGTCCAAACTTAAATTGAATCATTCAGGAGATCCAGAAAGAGATCACCCTTTTTCTGCTTTGGCTCTTGCATGTCATGTATTGTATATCTGGATGGGTAAATTACTTGCTTGTTTATCTTAAATCACCTAAAGCGTGAGTATTTTAGTTTTCTTGCAGTGTCCAGGATTTAGTTTAACATATTTATAGTTCCCTTTTTACCTTTCTGATAAATATATATGTAAATAAAAGGTTATGTAAATTCATTATACCCATCACTGTGTGTGTCCTCACTCGTTTCATGTCTCACGTTATCTGCTGATATAACTTTAACCTCCCTGGCAGTGTTCCCAAGTGTGTCTTGGTGTTAAATTTCACCGCTGAGAGCGGTAACCCCGAGACACACTCGGGCTGTATACATCACCTCTCCCTGCGCTCCCTCACTGATCTCTGCAGTCTCCACCGGCGATCGCGACCTTATACACGCCCTGGTAATCTCCCGACTCGACTATTGCAATAATCTCTTATCTGGCCTCCCTCTGTCCCGCCTCTCCCCCCTACAAACCATCCTGAACGCCTCCGCCAGGCTAATTCACCTTACCCGCCGCTCTGTCGCTCCCCTCTGCGAGTCCCTTCACTGGCTCCCCATCCACTGCAGAATTAAGTTCAAAATCCTTATCCTTACCTACAAAACCCTCACTAACTCAGCTCCCCGCTACCTGTCCTCACTAATCACCAAATACACCCCAGCCCGCTCCCTAAGGTCAAACAGTGACCTGCGCCTAGCTTCTCCCCACATCACCTCTTCCCATGATAGACTGCAGGATTTCTCACGCGCAGCCCCCACTCTCTGGAACGCTCTCCCTCGTACTGTCAGACTTTCCCCTAACTTCTCTTCCTTCAAACGCTCCCTTAAAACGTTCCTATTTAGGGAAGCCTACCACCCAACTCACTGACGCAACCATCAATCACTCTCACCTTACAGTCCTCTCCTCCTGTTTCCAATCCCAACCCTCCCAGATTGTGAGTTCCTACGGGAATAGGGCCCTCATCTCCTCCTGTACTGTTTGTCAAATGTTGTTCAATGTATTGTAACCCTGTCTATACTGTGTTTATTGTACAGCGCTGCGGAATATGCTGGCGCTTTATAAATAAAGAATAATAATAATAATAATACTTCCTGGATTCCTTCTCATGAGGAGGAAACCAGGAAGTAATGGGGTCGCGGTCGCCAGAGGCGACAGCTGGGGACTTCGAGGCAGCGCAGGGAGAGGTGATGTATCCAGCGGCACCCCGAGTGTTGCTCGGGGGTACCGCTTCCAACATAGGAATTTAACCCCGAGCCACACTCGGGATACCGCTGGGGGGGGGGGCAAAAAATTAAATAAATTGACTGCTATTAGACAGAGATTTTCAAAATAAATAGACCGCCAGGGAGGTTAAAAAAAATTATGCTCCAGAACAAATTGCGTAATCAGCAGGATTCTGCCGGAGTTATGAATATTTTAAAATTTTTCCTTGTGTTGGAGGTAAAAAAGCAGTAATTGTACAACCCTTTGCGCCATTATTTGCGGGGAAAAAATCATCTAAAGCGTGCAACAGAATCCCTAGTCTTGAGGGATGGTATTGCAAGAGTGTTCAAACAAATATGATGAACCCAAGACTCAAGAATTCACTCTAGATTTAATTAACTGTGATATATGATGGCGACACTTGGGAGATTATTGCACATAATTTTGTTAAAGGTTGACAAGTTGTTTTACATAAAAATATATATATTTTTTTAACAAAGGAACTGAATCACCATCCTGTTCTAACAGAATCCGTGTCAGTTAAGAATTATATTGATTATAAATTGGCAGATTAGAATTTATTTACATTTTAAACTGTATTTAAGAAACATTTACACACAATGCATGGAGGACATTAATTGTTTGAAAAAGCAAACTGAGCTATAATATGAATCAAAACAACTCTTACACCATAGTAATCTCCTCGCAGACTATTTAAAATGGATTGGAAGTCCTTCGCGACATGTTTGTGCCCCGAGTCAAAAGCAGTCTTGTACCACTGTTTTTGGGGTTGCCCCATGGTCAAACCCTTTGGAATGTAGTACAGGAACATATCCTCAATACTACCAAAACGTCTTGGCCATTGATGTGAATCTGGATGAATGTTCAAAGACCCCAGACATACACCCAGAGACCCCCCGAGACCCTGGACTTACACCCAGAGACCCAGAACATACACCCAGAGACCCCTAGACTCTGAACATACCTAGAGACCGAGTGAATGTTCAGAATCTCAGGGTAATAAAAACAAGGAAAAATAAGTACAGATCCTAATACATATAAGAATTAAAATTTTATTGCCATTCAAAATTGAAAAGGCTAAAACCCACTATGTATACGGTCACCACTTGCTTCCCTAAGGTACGACAAAGTTAGCATATAGCGGCACTACATCACCTTGGTATATATACAGCAATCTAGGCAATCAGGATACCCCGAGGAAATCACCAATTAGTATACATTCACCCCGAGACCTTTGTCACCGCACTTCGACAATCTGTATATAGAGGAATCATGCAATAGTTCTTCATAGGGCAATTTTGCTGTCAAGTGAGGACGGGCCGAGAGGGGGAGAGTGAGGACGGGCCGAGAGGGGGAGAGTGAGGACGGGCCGAGAGGGGAGAGTGAGGACGGGCCGAGGGGGAGAGTGAGACGGGCCGAGAGGGGGAGAGTGAGGACGGGCCGAAGGGGAGAGTGAGGACGGGCCGAGAGGGGGAGAGTGAGGACGGCCGAGAGGGGGAGAGTGAGGACGGGCCGAGAGGGGGAGAGTGAGGACGGCCGAGAGGGGAGAGAGTGAGGACGGGCCAGAGAGGGGGAGAGGAGGACGGGCCGAGAGGGGGAGAGGGAGGACGGGCCGAGAGGGGAGAGAGGACAGAGAGAGAGGGGGAGAGGAGGACAGAAGAGAGGGGATGAGGACGGGCCGAGAGGGGGAGAGGGAGGACGGCCGAGAGGGGAGAGGGAGGACGGCCGAGAGGGGGAGAGGAGGACGGGCCGAGAGGGGAGAGGGAGGACGGGCCGAGAGGGGAGAGGGAGGACGGGCCGAGAGGGGAGAGGGAGGACGGGCCGAGAGGGGGAGAGGGAGGACGGGCCGAGAGGGGAGAGGAGGACGGGCCGAGAGGGGAGAGGGAGACGGCCGAGAGGGGAGAGGGAGGACCGCCGAGAGGGGGAGAGGGAGGACCGGCGAGAGGGGGAGAGGGAGGACCGGCCGAGAGGGGAGAGGAGGACCGGCCGAGAGGGGAGAGGAAGACGGCCGAGAGGGGGAGAGGAGGACCGGCCGAGAGGGGAGAGGGAGGACCGGCCGAGAGGGGAGAGGGAGGACCGCCGAGAGGGGAGAGGGAGGACCGACGAGAGGGGGAGAGGGAGGACCGACCGAGAGGGGAGAGGGAGGACGACCGAGAGGGGAGAGGGAGGACCGACCGAGAAGGGAGAGGAGGACCGACCGAGAGGGGGAGAGGAGGACCGACCGAGGAGGGAGAGGGAGGACGGGCCGAGAGGGGGAGAGTGAGGACGGGCCGAGAGGGGAGAGTGAGGACGGGCCGAGAGGGGGAGAGTGGACGGGCCGAGAGGGGGAGAGTGACGGCCGAGAGGGGAGAGTGAGGACGGGCCGAGAGGGGGAGAGTGAGGACGGGCCGAGAGGGGGAGAGGGAGGACGGGCCGAGAGGGGGAGAGTGAGGACGGGCCGAGAGGGGGAGAGGGAGGACGGGCCGAGAGGGGGAGGGAGGACGGGCCGAGAGGGGAGAGGGAGGACGGGCCGAGGGGGAGAGTGAGGACGGGCCGAGAGGGGGAGAGTGAGGACGGCCGAGAGGGGGAGAGGGAGGACGGGCCGAGAGGGGGAGAGGGAGGACCGGCCGAGAGGGGGAGAGGGAGGACCGGCCGAGAGGGGGAGAGGGAGGACCGGCCGAGGGGGAGAGGGAGGACCGGCCGAGAGGGGGAGAGGGAGGACCGGCCGAGAGGGGGAGAGGGAGGACCGACCGAGAGGGGGAGAGGGAGGACCGACCGAGAGGGGAGAGGGAGGACTGACCGAGAGAGGGGGAAGGGAGGACCGACCGAGAGAGGAGAGGGAGGACCGACCGAGAGGGGAGAGGGAGGACCGACCGAGAGGGGGAGAGGGAGGACCGACCGAGAGGGGGAGAGGGAGGACCGACCGAGAGGGGGAGAGGGAGGACCGACCGAGAGGGGGAGAGGGAGGACCGACCGAGAGGGGGAGAGGGAGGACCGACAGAGAGGGGGAGAGGGAGGACCGACCGAGAGGGGGAAAGGGAGGACAGAGAGAGAGGGGGAGAGGGAGGACAGAGAGAGAGGACAGAGAGAGAAAAGAGAGAGAGAGAGAAAAGAGAGAGAGAGAGAAAAGAGAAAGAGAGAAAAGAGAAAGAGAGAAAAGAGAAAGAGAAAAGAGAAAGAGAGAAAGAGAGAAAAGAGAAAGAGAGAAAAGAGAAAGAGAAAGAGAGAAAAGAGAAAGAGAGAAAGAAAAGAAGAGAAAGAAAAGAGAGAAACCCGAAAAGGGAGAGAGGGAGAGAAACCCGAAAAGGGAGAGAGGGAGAGAAACCCGAAAAGGGAGAGAGGGAGAGAAACCCGAAAAGGGAGAGAGGGAGAGAAACCGAAAAGGGAGAGAGGGAGAGAAACCCGAAAAGGGAGAGAGGGAGAGAAACCCGAAAAGGGAGAGAGGGAGAGAAACCCGAAAAGGGAGAGAGGGAGAGAAACCCGAAAAGGGAGAGAGGGAGAAAACCCGAAAAGGAGAGAGGGAGAGAAACCGAAAAGGGAGAGAGGGAGAGAAACCCGAAAAGGGAGAGAGGGAGAGAAACCCGAAAAGGGAGAGAGGGAGAGAAACCCGAAAAGGGAGAGAGGGAGAGAAACCCGAAAAGGGAGAGAGGGAGAGAAACCCGAAAAGGGAGAGAGGTTGAGAAACCCGAAAAGGAGAGAGGGAGAGAACCCGAAAAGGGAGAGAGGAGAGAAACCCGAAAAGGGAGAGAGGAGAGAAACCCGAAAAGGGAGAGAGGGAGAGAAACCCGAAAAGGGAGAGAGGGAGAGAAACCCGAAAAGGGAGAGAAACCCGAAAAGGGAGAGAAACCCGAAAAGGGAGAGAAACCCGAAAAGGGAGAGAAACCCGAAAAGGGAGAGAAACCCGAAAAGGGAGAGAAACCCGAAAAGGGAGAGAAACCCGAAAAGGGAGAGAAACCCGAAAAGGGAGAGAAACCCGAAAAGGAGAGAGGGAGGGAACAGGGAGGAGAGAGACGAAAAAAGGGAGCAGTGAGAAGGAGGAAGAGGGGATGAAGGTGAAGGAAGAGAGGAGGGGGGGGGAGAAGAGGAAGAGATGGGGAAGAGACCCACCTGTGGCAGAGGATATGAAAACCCGACACATGAAAAAAAAAAAAGAAAATCGGACTGGGAACCCTAGAGCGCACTCTTAAGACCCGCCCTGCAGCTCCTGTTAGGAGACCGGCCAGTCTCATGTAGACACACAGCAGCCTCCCCACAGGCTGTTTTATTGGGCTGAAGACCGGTCCGCCCCTGGTTGCGGGAGGTTGGGGTTTCCGAGGATATTCCTGTGAACGTACTGCTGTGGAATGGCTGGCATATCTGTATGCCCCAGAGGATGGCTCCTGCTACCTGAGCTTGTTAATGGCCAATCCTGCACAATCTGGGGTACTGTGTGAAACTTTGGGACCTGCTATTGCTTGTGGGAGCTGGAAAGGCAACCCTGGAAATGTTACACCTGAACCAGCTATGCTGGCACAGAAGGAGAGGAAATTTATTGAAGATTGATTACAGACTGTGTCTGATGTCAGTCCTGCATGAAAACAGGCTTCTGGGTGACACCGATATCCTCTGTTCTGCCCAACTGTGAGGGAAGTGGAAAGAGCGCTGCCTCACCTGTGCCCAGCTACTGTTATCTCCAGGAGCAGGGCAGAGGAAGATGGAGCCCTGCCTACTGTTCCTTCATATGTGGATGGTGTGGAGCCCAGTCATATACCCATTGTAACAGTGATGACCCATTTACAGTCCACCCATGAAGGCTGCTGGGGAGTTTGTAAACTTAGCCAGTAATGAAGGGGAAAATAAAAATTCTACTTCACCGGTGGCTGAATGACCCCATTGTCCCCAAGAGGCTCGGTCCGATGGGGCTATGACTCCTGCGTTTCTTGAGCAAGGGAGTAGGAATAAAAAAAATCTATAGCAGCCCTGCACACCGACCCTTCTCTGGAAGGGATGAAGAAAGGTACGGAAGCGCTGGTCAAAAACATGGAAGAAGGAACAGCAGGAAAAATGACTTAACTGGTGTTACAACAAAATATACATACAAAAGACACCGCTTTTTCTGTATGTAACAGTAAAGTCATTTTTGCTGCTGTTCCATTTTCCATGTTTTTGTTTTCAACCCCAAATGGGAAGTACTCAGCGTGTGTATAACTAAAACCCACCATTTTTTGCCTCTTAGCTGAAAAGCAGCAAGAGAGTGTGCAGCTGGTCAGGAGTGGCTTTTAGTTACATTGGCTAGGTACTCTCTACCAAGAGGTTCCATGATGGGGCGAGTGAGCTTACGCTTCAATAGCCATTCAAGCAAACAAAAAACCTCTAATTGTGTTTTGTTGCACATGGAATTGTATAGAAACGAGCGGAGATTACGTCTTTTTTCTTGTTATATTGTATACATGAACTGGGTTGTTACTCCTGGCTGTTACAGCCGCTCTGGTGAGTATGGGCGCGACACCACTTTTTCTGTAAGAAGCATTGGTATGACCGCAATGCCAGTGATCGGGCTTATGATGTGGGCCTGCAGGTTATGGTATTAAACAGAGCAAGCTAGAGGCTAGACTCCACCACCTATGTATTTTCTATTGATGAGAAAGGCATAAGCCAGAAACAATATCATGTAAATATGCTGAAGGCCTACTATGATTACGAGGCTGTGGTCTTGAGTGTGTGTAGTTTACATGAGGAGATCAATGAACCTCTGGTGGACCTGGTAAGGGAAGCCAAGAGTATGCATTCTTTATAGGACACAGAAATTGACCCTCCGCCATCAGACTAGCAGAAAAAGCAGTTGAAGGAGGTTCTGATGCCCTATGAGGCTGTCTTCACAGGATTACCAGGCCGAACCCACCTGGCTATTCATGTAGGTACAGGGGAGCAACCTTCATTATGAAAGACAGCTCACAGAATGTCCCGGAGGTGAAAAAAAAATAATCGAAGACATGCTGGAGCTTGGCAACACTAAAAAGATTCAAAAAGTCCTTGGGCCTCCCCAGTTCTGGCACTGAAAAAGAATAAGACGACCTGGTTCAGTGTTGACTAGCTTAATGCAGTCACTACGTTTGATTCCCATCCCATTCCCAGAATAGATGAGCTACTACAGTTGTGTTCAAAATTATTCAACCCCCACTGAAATTGAGTGTTTTGGCCAGTTTAACATTGATTTTGATCATTCAGTCATCTTGCTTAAAATTAAATCAAAAAGGCACGTGTAGGTCAGACAAATATAACATAACATTGATAATGAAATAACCACAAATGTCTTTTCTGTGCTCACATCATTATCAGTTTTATTCAACCCCCAAGTGACATTCAATCTTAGTACAACATCCTTTTACAGTTATAACAGCTTTTAAACGTGAAGCATAGCTTGACACAAGTGTCTTGCAGCGATCTACGGGTATCTTCGCCCATTCGTCATGGGCAAAAGCCTCCAGTTCAGTCACATTCTTAGGCTTGCGCACTGCAACTGCTTTCTTTAAGTCCCACCAGAGGTTCTCAATCGGATTTAAGTCAGGTGACTGCGATGGCCACTCCAAAATGTTCCAGCCTTTAATCTGCAACCATGCTCTAGTGGACTTGGAGGTATGCTTGGGATCATTGTCCTGTTGAAAGGTCCAACGTCTCCCAAGCCTCAGGTTTGTGACGGATTGCATCACATTGTCATCCAATATCTCCTGGTACTGAAGAGAATTCATGGTACCTTGCACACGCTGAAGCTTCCCTGTACCTGCAGAAACAAAACAGCCCCAAAGCATGATTGACCCCCCGCCATGCTTCACAGTAGGCAAGGTGTTCTTTTCTTCATAGGCCTTGTTCTTCCTCCTCCAAACATAGCGTTGATCCATGGGCCCAAACAGTTCTAATTTTGTTTCATCAGCCCACAGAACACTATCCCAAAACTTCTGTGGTTTGTCCACATGACTTTTGGCATACTGCAGTCGACTCTTCTTATTCTTTGGAGACAGCAAGGGGGTGCGCCTGGGAGTTCTGACATGGAGGCCTTCATTACGCAGTGTGCGCCGTATTGTCTAAGCTGGAACTTCAGTACCCACATCTGACAAATCTTTTCTCAGTTCCTCAGCAGTCACACGGGGACTTTTCTCCACTCTACGCTTCAGGTAGCGCACAGCAGTCGAAGTGAGCATCTTCTTTCTGCCACGACCAGGTAGCGTTTCAACAGTGCCCTTTGCCTTGAATTTGCGAATGATGCTTCCTATGGTCTCTCTTGGTATGTTTAACATCTTTGCAATCTTCTTATAGCCATTGCCCTTCCTGTGAAGAGTAATCACCTCTTCTCTTGTCTTCCTGGACCATTCTCTTGACTTCACCATGTTTGTAACCACACCAGTAAATGTCTAGAAGGAGCGGAGTATCACAGTCATTTTAAAGCTGCCTAATTGGTGCTTATTATGCTTTATTGCTGCTCCGTGACATCCACAGGTGTTTTCAATACCTGATTGAAAACACTTGAATGAACCTCTCGAGTGGTAGTCTTTAAGGGGTTGAATAATTGTGTCAATGAAGAATTCACAAAAGAAACATTTACTACTGTATTACAAAACCAATTGATGTCATTTTAGTTGCATATGGTTCTTTAAAAAGTCCTTGTAGGATTTCATTCTGAATACAATTACAAATGTACACTAAATTCCCTAAAACCCTTTACAGCAGTGGGGGTTGAATAATTTTGAACACAACTGTATATCAGCTAGCTGAAACTCGTTACCTCACCATCTTGGATCTGATCGGGGAATACTGGCAAATCCGTATGACCCCCGTAGTGCAGCTTTCAGAACGCTCTTTGGGCTATGAGTTCTGTGTGATGCCCTTTGGGATGAGAAATTCCCTGGTCACCTTCAGAGGCTAGAAAACCAATTGCTGGTCAGGGGGACTATGCAGTGGCATACTTGGATGATATTGTGATGTTCAGCACCACATGGGAAGAACAATTGAGTAAGGTGCTGGACAGTATTGCCCAGGCAGGGCTTACTGTTTAACACGAATAGTGCCAGATAGGAATGACAGAGGTTCAATACCTGGGCCACAGAGTGGGTGGGGGACTGGATGTTGGAAAGACAAAGGGCCAGTACCACATATTGGATGCCCCACCCGTATCACTTCATAGGTCTTCCTCCAACAAAAGACCCATCAAAGAGGCTGCGGACTTAAAGCAAGAGCACCCATAGAAGTCTTATTTCTAATGCTACCTATGTAAGTTAGGCTTCTTTCCGGTGTCTAAGTCACATTTTATTTCAGGAACTGTGCTTGCATATTTTGTTATTTTTTGTGTATCTTGTTTTAGGGGACTTGTGTCTTTTAGACAGACAAGCCCGAGTCTTGCTCTTTAGTCTTCAGCAGACGCTCACCAAAATGGCCCATGCGCTCTTGTCGTCTGGTAAGAGTTTTAAATGTCAGCAATACTCTTGCGGATGGCATTTTCTTTGCTTTTGCCTTTTTATGCAGATTTTTTGGGACTCAGTCCTGAACATTTGGTCCCCCTTTCTTCCATATCAAGAACCACAATAGCCCAGAATGAGCCATTTTTAATCATTATCTCGCTTTCCCGACACAATCCCTCTCTAAACAATACAAGTTTTGGCTTTGCCTGTTGGCTGCCACAGGTAAAAAGGTCATATTGGTCCAAAGGATTTTCCCACACCTTCATTTCACATTGTCTATGATAGGACCTACTCCATATTCTTGAAAGGCTGAATTGAGACCTTCCAACACCAGGAGGTTAAAACTAAGGCTTTTTTTTTCTCCTCTTATATGGTTACTAGTTTTTAACTAAATGCTATTGTACCCTTGGACCCAGTCGTTTACCGTGTACACCGTTCCATCAACTATAAACTACATTTGTTTACTTAAATTGTCACCCCCCTCTTTGATGTGGCCTTAGTGCTTCAAAATCTAAATTGAACTATTTTAGCATTTTCATGCATCACTTACCCCGACATCTGCCCTCTTTTGCTGGAAAATAACGCACTTCCTAGATTATCTTGCCTCTTAAAAGGAACACCCCCTGCAATCTGGCTTCCGTCCCCTACACTCAACTGAAACTGCCCTCAAAGTCACCAACGACCTCCAGATACACTGCTAAAAAACACGGCCACTATTCTATTCTCATCCTGCTTGACCTTTCGGCTGCTTTTGACACTGTTGACCACCTCCTCCTTCTACAGACCCTCAACTCTCTGGGTCTCGGTGACACTACACTCGCTTGGGTTGACTCCTATTTATCCAACAGGTCCTTCTGTGTGTCCTTTGCTGGTAACTCCTCCTCTTCATTGCCTCTATTTGTTGGTGAACCTCAAGGCTCTGTCCTTGGTCCTCTGCTCTTTTCCATCTACACCTCCTCCCTGGGCAAAATCATCAACAGCTTTGGCTTTAATTACCACCTCTACGCTGATGACACTCAGATCTACCTCTCTACCCCTGATCTCTCTCCCCCTGTCCTTTCAAAGGTCAGTGACTGCTTATCTGGCATCTCCTCCTGGATGGCCTCCCACCACCTAAAGATCAACATGTCAAAGACTGAGCTCCTACTTATTCCTCCCTCCAATGCCTCCCCACCTCCTGACTTCTCTATCACGGTGGCGGGTATCACCATCTCCCCATCAAACCAAGTTCGCTGTCTTGGAGTTACACTTGACTCTGCTCTTTCCTTCATCCCCCACATCCAGTCTCTTTCCTCCTCCTGCCGATACCAACTGCGTAATATTTCCAGAATTCGGCCATTTCTTACCGCTGTCACCACAAAACAACTCATACACGCCCTGGTAATCTCCCGACAAATTACAATATATATTCTATATATGTCCGTATTCCAGACTCTATAGATAGCGATATTCTGTAGAGCCCTAATTCTAAGTGAGATACTGTTTTCCACAGAATTTTTCCGGTTTGCTAAATGGGATACTGTCAGTGTCCGCAGATATGATATTGTTTTAGTAAGCAAGAAAATACTCAGATCTTTTCTTCCTTTGCATATATTGTTAACCTGCTTTTTGTTCAACTAAATAGTTGATATAACGTAAAAGAGATTGGGTATTCCGAGTTTCAAGTACCTATGGAAAGAATCCTGTCTTGTCTACAAGTTTGGACCACAACAACACCCGTCAATAAAGGAACGCAAGCGAGTCATTGGTGACACGCGGAAGTGAATCTAATGGAACGCACGCCAACGTGATGGCAGGCGGTTCCCTTTACAACCATGTATATATAAAAAAGAGTATGTCTAAGAGTACAATTACTGACTGAAGAAGCCGTTTTTAGGCGAAACGCGTTTTAGTGCACTATTAAGTGCTTTTTATTGATTTTATATGCAATAAATATATCCACCAGATGGTGGATTTTACATCTTAGCATATCTTGAGAAAATTCTTTTTTTCTTCAATTGCCGATTCCGTCCCGGACCGGGTGCACATCTACAGGAAGGCTAAGGGTTGCCTATCGAATTACCCTACAGGTGGATACCCCTCAGAGCCAGGACTAGGGCTCTTTACTCTGTAAGTACTCCCTAGGGGAATCACAGGGGTTCCAGCAACAACGTGCTGCGCAATCGTTTCCTGTTTTATCCGTTTGCAGGACATTTGAACAATTTACCTGGACGGGCCATGCACTATATTGAACATCTAAGAAGATTATCCTATATTTGCAAATTTTTTATATCAACATCGACTTGGTGGGGTCGTAATTCACCGGACACTATATACATGTGTTATATTACACAGACGTTATATTAACACGGTTATCACCCTTTTATCTAAGGCGATCATATTGACCAATACCAATTGGCATATCAATACTTATTGGCTATTATAAGATATAAACATTAATTTTGTTCCACTCGCCTAAAAGGTTTATTTTCTTCATAATTTTTTTGTGCCATTGGTGTCAGGCACACTTTCTGGGCTGCATGGAACAATTATTTAATCATTGAATAAGGTCCTGAGCGCCATTGTCCCTACATTCCTTTCTAATCTCCCGATTTGACTATTGCAATAATCTCTTATCTGGCCTCCCTCTGTCCCCCCTCTCTTCCCCTACAATCCATCCTGAACGCCTCCGCCAGGCTAATCCACCTCACCCGCCGCTCTGTCTCTGCCGCTCCCCTCTGCGAGTCCAGTCACTGGCTCCCCATCCACTGCAGAATTAAAGTTCAAAATCCTTATCCTTACCTACAAAACCCTCACTAACTCAGCTCCCCACTACCTGTCCTCACTAATCACCAAATACACCCCAGCCCGCTCCCTAAGGTCAAACAGCGACCTGCGCCTTGCTTCTCCCCGCATCACCTCTTCCCATGATAGACTGCAGGATTTCTCATGTGCAGCCCCCACTCTCTGGAACGCTCTCCCTCGTACTGTCAGACTTTCCCCTAACTTCTCTTCCTTCAAACGCTCCCTTAAAACGTTCCTATTTAGGGAAGCCTACCACCCAACTCACTGACGCAACCATCAATCACTCTCACCTTGCAGTCCTCTCCTCCTGTTTCCAACCCCAACCCTCCTAGATTGTGAGTTCCTACGGGAATAGAGCCCTCATCTCCTCCTGTACTGTTTGTCAAATGTTGTTCATTTCTATTGTATTGTAACCCTGTCTATACTGTGCCTATTGTACAGCGCTGCGGAATATGCTGGCGCTTTATAAAGAATAATAATAAATAATAACACTACTGAAGAGTGTCCCTTTTTTGCACTTAAATAATTGGGCAGAGACTGCTGAGCGCCTCTGCCCAGTTATTTTTTTTAAAACAAAAACTATAAATTGTATGGCGTAGGCAATCAGAATATGTTCTCTAGCAAAGCTGTATGACAGTTTGATCGCTATACAGTATACACCCGAAGGCCGGTGTCAGATGAGTGCATTTCAGATTGGAAGGAACGTCCGTGAGATTGAGTGGAAGGAACGTCCAGACGCCCATGTGGCCAACTTGCTGATTGCAGTTAGTGCGCAATAGTTCTAGATACTGATCATCGAAGTTTTGTGCCAGAATGGATCCACTCCCAAATCCAGTAACATCCATCCAGTGTGCTCAGCGCTGCAAAGCTCGATGCTCCTATGTAGGATTGCGCCTTGCAGCCCCGAATGCACATTGTAGCGAGCGCTACACCGTGTGGAACGCCCCATTGAAACATCAAAATGCTGCGACGGACGTCAGGACGCGCGTCAGTACATAGTTCGCTCGTCTGACACCGGCCTAGATGGTTTTCTACCCTCAACACCACTAATAAAGCCAAAAATACAGTGTGTAGCACTCAAAAAAAGAAAGAAAACCACAGCAAAATAGATATTAGGGATGCACCGATACCGATACTAGTATCGGTATCGGGGCCGATATTGCCGTTTGCACGAGTACTTGTTACTCGTGCAAACGGCCCGATACATCCCGCCGATACCGGAAGCCGGCGCTGGGCCGGCTTGCCGGTATCCGCGGGGCTGGGGAAGCTGGCCGCGTGCATGAAAAGCATGCGGCCAGCGTTCCCCTCCGGCGCGCCAAATACTCACCCTTCCTGAAGTTCCGGTCTCTGGGCAGTGATGCGGTCACGTGGCCGCCGGCGCTCCTGTGACGCGGCCTCTCGGCTGGAGGCAGCGTCACAGATGCGCCCGGCGGCCACGTGACCGCATCACTGCCCAGAGACCGGAACTTCAGGAAGGGTGAGTATTTGGCGCGCCGGAGGGGAACGCTGGCCGCGTGCTTTACATGCACGCGGCCAGCTTCCCCAGCGTTCGAGCGGGGGGGTAAATCGATGAGAGCTGGGGGCCAAATCCATGAGAGCTGGGGGCCAAATCCATGAGAGCTGGTGTAACGTTGGGGGCTTCCAGCCCTACCTGTGTGCTTGAGGACAGCAAGTCTGATGCTGCTCGCTGACCACTGCCTGGTTTAAATGGAGACAGGCAGGGAGGTGATTGCATGAGGTGTGGCTTGAGTGGGGGGCGTGGTCTGGTGAAGGTCTTTAAAAACCCTCAGTATAGTTTCAGAAGTTGCCAGATCGTGGTTATCCATACCTGAGCTCCTTGTACCTGACTGCTATATTGATTTAACCTGTTATTGACCTCTGCTTGTGTTCTGACCATTCTGCCTTCTGTTGCCCTAGACTATATACTTGTACTACGCTACTGCTCTGATACCGACCCGGCTATTCCATTTGACCATTCTGAACTCTGTATTCCTGATTCTGGCTCGGCTGACTCCTCTCCGTATTGTTAACCCTTTTCTGTCTAGCTAGTTTACCTGGCCAATTCTAAGGACCAGACAGATAGGGATCATTTTCAGCTACACTGTTGGTAGCTTCTGGGTTTTGTGGAGTGTTGGGGGTTAAGTACTGCGTGGTGGGATCCGGGAACCGTGACAGCTGGGGGCCAAATCCATGAGAGCTGGGGGCCAAATCCATGAGAGCTGGGGGCAAGAGACCTGGGGGCAAGAGACCTGGGGGCAAGAGACCTGGGGGCAAGAGACCTGGGGGCAAATCCATGAGACCTGGGGGCAAATCCATGAGACCTGGGGGCAAATCCATGAGACCTGGGGGCAAATCCATGAGACCTGGGGGCAAACCCATGTGAGCTGGGGGCAAACCCATGTGAGCTGGGGGCAAACCCATGTGAGCTGGGGGCAAACCCATGTGAGCTGGGGGCAAACCCATGAGACCTGGGGGCAAACCCATGTGAGCTGGGGGCAAACCCATGTGAGCTGGGGGCAAACCCATGTGAGCTGGGGGCAAACCCATGTGAGCTGGGGGCAAACCCATGTGAGCTGGGGGCAAACCCATGTGAGCTGGGGGCAAACCCATGAGACCTGGGGGCAAATCCATGAGACCTGGGGGCAAATCCATGAGACCTGGGGGCAAATCCATGTGAGCTGCGGTCAATCTCATATAAATTTTTATATGAGGTCTGTTCCTATTGGAAAGCGTCACATGATATTAAATAAAAGTATCTGTACTCGGTATCGGTGAGTACTTTTAAAAAGTATCGGTACTCGTACTCGGTCTTAAAAAAGTGGTATCGGTGCATCCCTAATAGATATTGAAGCATACAGCATTCTTTCTCAAGCTTTACAGTTTGATAAAATATAGCTACCTTGAAGGAAAAAAAAAGTACAAAAGTAACAGCATAACCCTGTATATGAACTATGAAATAGATTGAAAAATCCAGCTCACTCGCACAGAAAGGAGCCGCACATGAGGCTTACACTTGAATCGCCTATAAGTTATTCTTGCGGCCACCCACTAGCCTTGTGCGGTTCAGAATGTAACGTCTCCTTGATCCTCAAAAGAGCAGAATGTATACAACAGTGTGAAACCATACACACACTACACAAGTGTACATAAAATTGCCCACTCACATGTGAGTCAGACCAGACTCTAGAGCAGTGATGGCGAACCGCTGGCACGCGGGGCCGTCTGTCGGCACGCGAGGCATAGGCTGTTTTGCCGCAGTATTTCTCACCCGTCCAGCCTTTTCGCGGCACCTGATATGTTCTGACTACCGGTCTCCCACTCTGCAGCCCCCTCCGAGTGCTCTACTTTCTTCGAGCAGCCGCCGGCAAATGGTTGTAGCCCGGCGGCTTGCCTGGGATCCACCAGCCGCGATCTTACGAGAGTTCACGAAACCGCAGCTTGAGTGTGGTTCCCAGGCAAGCTGCCAGGCTACAACCCTTTACAGGTGGCTGCTCGAAGAAAGCAGAGTACTCGGAGGGGCCTGCAGAGTGGGAGACCGGAAGTCAGAGGAGGAGCATACAAATGTGAGCTGGGGGCAATAACTGTACGATCTGGGGTCAATATATATATATATAACAGTACGAGCTGGGGCAATATATAAAACGTATGCGCTGGGGAAAAATATATAAAACGTGTGAGCTGGGCAATATATAAAACGTGTGAGCTGGGGCAATGTATAAAACGTGTGAGCTGGGGCAATGTATAAAACGTGTGAGCTGGGGCAATAAATAAAACGTATGAGCTGGGGGCAATAAATAAAACGTATGAGCTGGGGGCAATAAATAAAACGTATGAGCTGGGGCAATATGTATAAATGTGTGAGCTGGGACAATATATGACATGTATGAGCTGGGGCAATATATGACATGCATGATCTGGGGCAATATATGACATGAGTATACATAGGGATTTTTTCACATCGCATTATTAAATGCCCCTTCTATATCAAATGAGGTGCATAATGACATTTAGACACACTCCTTAGCAATGTCCGTTTTATTGCTATACCAGATATCACCACAACCTCAATAACATACTGGAATATCACTCAGAAACACAGAACCCCCTTGATGTTTATTGCCTCAATCCCTCTGCCGGTACCCTTATCAGGCAGCATCTTGAATAACACACTGAGCAGAAAATAAGCCAGCTGTGGCAACCTATGGAGACTTTGAGTGTAAGAGTCCCCACAGAACTTCCTCTGCACAAAACCGGCATACAGCAATTGAAGCACGAGGACAACATAGAAGAAAAGCACCTCCTACCATGTCTTAAGGAATACCGCATCGGGATTGGTCAACCCGCGCATGTGACCGGCCCAATCAGACTCAGCCTAGGGCGCATGCGCCAAATCCGGCACTCCGAATCGAAAATGTGAATCGCACCAAGCATAACACACTCTGTATATAAAGAACAGAGAGAGACTGGGGAGGTATCCAGCGGAAGAGGCCTTGTTTAGGCGAAACGCGTCCTGGATTACCCCTATTTTTTAACTGTATTGTAATCTTAAATAAATCCCTTTAAACCCCCCTATTCTGCTGTCTGTGGTTTTTACCCCCGGAGAAAGGAAGGAACACCAGCGGTAGCCACACATCTACCCTCGGATGACCAGCCCAGAGAACCGGGAGACCACGAGGAACCTTGTTACAGCACAGGAGGGATCTAAAGAAGGGACCCAGTCACCTCTATGGACTGGCGCGGCGCTGAAGTCTGAGCCTGACATTTCCTAATAGGCTCTAGACCACGTGAGTTTAATCCACCTTTTCTTTGAACAAATAAGGTTGATCATACAGTGTTGCACTATGTATGCCTTTTCTCTGTCTTGCATATGATAAGAACGGAAGAAAAGGAAGAACCGGAGACACATCTGTTTTTGACACTGCATTCAAAGACTGCGTTACCTAGTCCAGCCACTAGATGACAGCAAGCTATTAAAGAACTTTTGACATCACTCAGACAAAAAGGTGTTCCATGCAGTACCTTTTTCTAACCACCAGATGGTGACTTTACATTATTGCCACTGCTCCCCCATATATTGTGTTTTCACTAATGTATCAGATTCACTAATGTATCAGAATCCCATATATTTCTTCTGATTACGGGGAAGAACCACAGATATTGAAAAACGCAGAGCACCACTCAACTTACCATCATCATCTCTCCCTTAATTATTCCCTTGTGATCTTTTAAGTAAAGAGCAGGGCCTTCTCTTCTTTTTTTAAGAGAAATATTAACAAACCCGAGAGCATCACATTCCACCAAATGTGAGACACCTCCCTATAGGAAGAGCACTTTACAAAGCGCAAAACATACATTCACAGGTAGCGCTCAACACAGATATACCACCCATCTTCTCTGAAATCCTGGAATACAATTCAAGTAACACATCTCAATGCAATATGAATACAACAAAAAATATGCATTTCAGCCTCTAGGGGGCGCTACAGGGAAAAGGCTTCAGTTTAGCTTGATTGTGAGCTCCATCTTGTACCTCCTACAGTGCTTGTTGTGATACAGTTGATAGTTTTTGTCTTCTCAGGCTAATTGACAAATAAGAGGTTAAATTTGTCCCTATTTGATCCCAGTTAATGTTCTCTCCAGTACAGTCTGGGATTCTGCAAAATAGATCCCTCCTGCAACATGGTGGCAAGGTCTCTGCACAACTAGGGTTGCCAGGTCGGCCGGTTTTTCCTGGACACATAATTTATTCATGTTGATTGGCAGTGCATGAAAAATGCCACCCCGCAGCATGAAACAATCCATATGCTGTAGGTAAGAAATCAAAAAGGAATCCCAGGTGATCTGCCTTGATCTCCTACCTTCATCGTATGAATTACACATGTTGCAGGGCAGCACATTTCTAGGCACTCACCTTCTGAATGGTTGTGTGTCCAGGAAAACATTGTCGATCTGGCAGCTCTACTGCACAACACAACCTCTGACACCTCTTGCATCACGATTCCTGCATCTTCTGCTGCTGCTGCGAAAGAATCTGCTCTGTGTTAGCTAATATTCAAACCAAATCTAGAAGCAAACCAACCTGTGAAAGGGGAGAAACGCTTATTTCAATTCGTGCAAACCGTACGTTTTTAAGAGTCAGAGAAAAATGACAACTATGGCTAGGGACAGATGAGCGCATTTTCTGCAGCCACCGTCAAAATGTACGTCGATGCGTGCGCACGCATTTTTTCACGGAATACGCTTAAGTGGTCAGACGATGCGCAATTCTGGACGTATTTCATGACGATGGGGTGAAAAGAAGTCTAGGGAAATCCGGCTGTTTGAACGTTATGTTGGCCGCACACTAGCAGCGTCTGACATCTCCTAATCACGCACACACGCTGCTATGCGGCGCAGCGCACTTTGTACGTCAGTAGCAGCGGTTTCACGTTCTGATAAAAATGCGTTCATTTGCTGGTTGCGTGGTGTCGGCGCACTTTCGTACGCACGTACTGCGTATATTGGCCGTCATTGGCCGTTATGTGCTGCTACTGCCGCCGTGATTTAGTGCGCCTGCACGCGCGTTCCGACTGCCCCACTCTGACCCTAGCCTATGCAGAAAAAGAAGAAACAGAAAATGAAAGATCAGAAAATGAGATTAAATTGCATATATTGTATCTATGGTGTCTTTTTTTCCTTTATTTTTTTTAAAGCACCACTCGAAAGTTAAACTTGGAGCTTAAATATTGATGCATCCATATCCTACAGGCACAAATAATGCAGTTACTTCCTTTTGCTATTGGTGCTAAGTGGCAAATTTGATATAGAAATATATATATTTCTATGGTTTTATTTTGATGGTTTCTTGCTTTTATTGTTGCTCTTTAGGAAACCGAGGGCTGGTTACTTGTTCTCATAGTTGTTACTTCTTATAGATCATATACAGTCCTTGCTTGTATTATTAAAACAAAAGATAAAATTATAAAAAGCAAATTCAAGTTACTAAATAAACTGTACTTTTATTTCAAGTGAAACAAAATTAATTTTAATTTGTAAAACCTACTCCATAGTGCATATTTTCAATTTGTTCGGGAGGAAAAAAAAACTGCTTTTTTCCATGGCTTCAGAATTTCCAGAAATTTTACATCTCTAGCTGGGGCACAATATATAAAATGTGTGAGCTGGGGCAATATAGAAGGCTCGTGTCAGACGAGCGCAGTGTTCACGTCCATGTTACCGCACATATGATAGCATACAATTGTGTTAAATGGAGTCCCACACACGAAGTACATCCGCACAGAAGTGCGGATGCATGACGGATGCAGCAAACGGACGCAGGTTCGAACGTAATACTGCTAGAATGGACGTGCGGAGTGCGCCACGTCCGCATAGCTTTGTGAGTGACGGACCGTGGTCAGACGGACTGCATTTATACGTCCAGCATTACGTCCAGCATTTTTGACGGACAAAATGTTTTTTCATTTTAATTTATTTTCCCACCTACATCCGTCAAAAATAACGTCAGTCACAAAAACGGACTGTGTGGCCACTACTGCGTCTTCCGTCAAAAAGTGCGTCCGTACTGCAGGGGCACAGACCGTAGAAAACGTGCTCGCTTGACCATAGCCTTAAATGTGAGAGCTGGGGGGCAGTATATAAAATGTGAGAGCTGGGGGGCAGTATATAAAATGTGAGAGCTGGGGGGCAATCTATAAAATGTGAGAGCAGTATATAAAATGTGAGAGCTGGGGGCAATCTATAAAATGTGAGAGCTGGGGGGGGCAATCTATAAAATGTGAGAGCTGGGGGGGGCAATCTATAAAATGTGAGAGCTGGGGGGCAATCTATAAAATGTGAGAGCTGGGGGCAATCTATAAAATGTGAGAGCTGGGGGGCAATCTATAAAATGTGAGAGCTGGGGCAATCTATAAAATGTGAGAGCTGGGGCAATCTATAAAATGTGAGAGCTGGGGGCAATCTTTAAAATGTGAGAGCTGGGGGCAATCTTTAAAATGTGTGAGCTGGGGGCAATCTTTAAAATGTGTGAGCTGGGGCAATCTTTAAAATGTGTGAGCTGGGGGCAATCTATAAAATGTGAGAGCTGGGGGGCAATCTATAAAATGTGAGAGCTGGGGGGCAATCTATAAAATGTGAGAGCTGGGGGGGGCAATCTATAAAATGTGAGAGCTGGGGGGGGCAATCTATAAAATGTGAGAGCTGGGGGGCAATCTATAAAATGTGAGAGCTGGGGGCAATCTATAAAATGTGAGAGCTGGGGGGCAATCTATAAAATGTGAGAGCTGGGGCAATCTATAAAATGTGAGAGCTGGGGCAATCTATAAAATGTGAGAGCTGGGGGCAATCTTTAAAATGTGAGAGCTGGGGGCAATCTTTAAAATGTGTGAGCTGGGGGCAATCTTTAAAATGTGTGAGCTGGGGGCAATCTTTAAAATGTGTGAGCTGGGGGCAATCTATAAAATGTGAGAGCTGGGGGGCAATCTATAAAATGTGAGAGCTGGGGGCAATCTATAAAATGTGAGAGCTGGGGGCAATCTATAAAAGGTGAGCTGGGGCAATCTATAAAAGGTGAGCGGGGGCAATCTATAAAAGGTGAGCTGAGGCAATCTATTAAAGGTGAGCTGGGGCAATCTATTAAAGGTGAGCTGGGGCAATCAATTAAAGGTGAGCTGGGGCAATCAATTAAAGGTGAGCTGGGGCAATTAAAGGTGAGCTGGGGCAATCTATTAAAAGGTGAGCTGGGGCAATATAGAAAATGTGTGAGCTGGGGCCAATGTATAAAATGTGTGAGCTGGGGCAATATAGAAAATGTATGAGCTGGGGCAATATAGAAAATGTATGCGCTGGGGCAATGCAATATATGTATGAGGTCTGTTCTTATTGAAAAGCGGTCAGAAGACATTAAATAAACGTATCGGTACTCGGTATCGTTGAGTACCTTGAAAAAGTATCAGTACTTGTACTCTGTCAAAAAAGTGGTATTTGTGCATCCCTAATATTTACCTGCTGTGACTTTCTTTCCACTCCTATCCTGGTGTGAAGGGGTACGCATTGGCTCTGATAAGGCAAGTATATGTAATATTGTGTGTTTATTGTTTTTTATTTTCCATAGTAGGTGACTGCAAGTGTCCTGCATCCATACAGTGAGGCATTCTGCTTATTCAGCACACTTCCAGCATAGAAGAGTTTGCACAATGCAGGGTAGGTATTTTATTAGGTATACTGATCTAGATAGATATATAATGTAATACTGTTAGTTATGAAACATTAACAACCACTGGTTTATGTACTGAAGTCAGGAATAGTCTCAAACCTTTAATTTTATTATTAAAAGTCAAACATACATAGCATATTCTAGAAAGGTTTATGTAACCTATATCGTGTGTGGTTTTTATTTTCTCTTCCATAGCTGATGACTACAACCACCCTGCGACCTCAACTGAATCTGCATCAGAGACAGACAAGAAGGGTTTGTACAATAAAGGTTAATTATTTTACAGATCTAGGTTTAGCTAATACATTTATGTTTATGTAGTTCCATATTGGCCATCGGCATACCAGACATTTGCCAGGTGGGCCAGTCAATCTTAGGAGCCCCCTGCTGTAGGGGCTGGTGTGGAGATGGAAGATCTTTCATAGCTGACCCCAGCACTCTTCTGCAGACTTCCAGCTTTCTAATGAAGTGAGCCCAAAGAGTCACCAGGCACCCATGCTCCTCTCCAGTCTCCCTATCTCTACTGCAACTTTTCCCATGCTCCCCGTCTCCTTATCCCAGAGATGGATCAGGAGAGCCTGGGGAAAGCAGGAGGGTAACCTGGGGACTCTGCTGCTCCCCTCTCCAGTGAGAAGGGAAACCGGGAAGGTGGGGAGAGGAGCAGGGGAGCCTGGGAACTGCACAGGCCTCTTGCTTCTCTCCCCTGGCTGCTCTACTTCCTTCTCGCTGGGGAGAGGAGAAAGAGCCTGGGGACAGTGAGAACGAAGCAGTGAGTCTCTGGGGAGTGCCCAGGCTTATCCTGCACCTCCCCACACCCTCTGCTCCTCTTCCCATCTGGCTGACCCCAAGCCACCATGGTCCTTTCTCACTGGGGAGAGGAGCAGGAGAGTCCCCTGGTTACCCTTCTGATCTGCACATATCCGATTCCGGGGAGAGGTGCAGGGTATGTGGAGATCAGAAGAGGAGCCTGGGGAATATACAGGCACTCTACTCTCCCCAAAGTGAGAAGAGCAGGGGCATGCTCCTCTCCTCAGGCACTCTGCTTCTTTCTCACTGTGGAATGGAGATGGGGGGAGGTGCAGGTGACTCCTCATCTCCTCTATACTGTGAGAAAGAAGCAAAAGGAGTTCCCAGGCGCCCTCTGCACCTCTCCCCAAAAATGGATATGGGGAGATAAGGAGAGTCTAGGACCCTCACCTTCTCTCCAATGACAGGGGATGGGTAGCAGTAGGGCTGTTTGGGGGGGCCCTACTTCTCTTCCTGCCTTCTCTCACTGTCGAAACAGAAAGATCGGGGGGGGGGGTCTGGGCACTACCCAGGCCCCCTGCTCCACGAGAGCAAATGGAGAGAAGGATAAAACTGGGGAGAGGATCACGAGGGCTGGTCCTCTCTTCAGGTTGCTCCGCTTCTTTCTAATTGGAAAGAGAATTTAGGGAGATAGGGAGCCTGGGAAATGCCAGTAAAAAAGCAGTGCTGCCTGGGTGGACGTCCCCTGCTACTCTCCCCATCTTCTCTCACTGGTGACAGAAGCAGGGAAAATGGAGAACTGGGGTGAAGAGAAACCTGTGGACTCCCTGAGTCCCCTGCTCCTCTTCCCAGTGTGATTACACTCGGGATAACCGTCAGGGAGGTCAAACAAATAACTATTAATATAGCCGATTTCAATGGCATAACCGAACTTGATCAATTGTATATTCTACAAAAAAAAATACATGTGCTATAAAAAAAAGTGATGCTGCAGTATATACTGTATACAGGTAACTGTACATAAAGAGCTTATTCAGAACAGTGCAATGTGATAATATTGTGATATGTGATAAAGTGCTATATGTGATAATATAATGCTGTCTTGCCGTAGCCCAAAGTAATTTGCAGTTCAAACAGACCGTACAGGAAATATATATTGTATCTAGTTCAAAAAGATGCATGCATAGAATATACCTGTGAACAATATTTCCAATGGATTATTTGCCATCTAGTGGCCAAAAGTGCATTGTGCCACAAAAAGATCCAGAGAGTCCAGTGGTCCGCTGCCATCTACTGGCTAAATGCAAATGTAACTTTTTATGGGATGACTGGGACTATGCTACTGAAATGGTTTACAAATACACGAGGAGTACTAACTTTTTTGAGAAAGGATTTTACCAGGAAGGATACATTGAGATTTCTCTCTTTTTCAAGTAGGTCCTGGGTGGCGAGTATATACCGTTCAGTGTCTTGCCCAAGGACACTTACTGGAGAGGTTGCTCGCTGGGATTGAACCCATGACTCCACAGGCTCTCTCCACCAAGAGCAGTGATGTTACCTCCACTCCACCCAGCAAACTTACAGGAATCTCATCTGAAACTTTTGTATAGATGGTACCTGACCCAAAATCGATTGGCTCATATTTCCGGACAATCTGGAATGTGTTGGCACCTGCGGGACCAACCCGGGATTCTCTCCTCCAAATTTTTTAGTGCTGCCCTCTCATCGGCGATTACTGGGATAAAATAGACTGATTTCTTATTGCACGGGCCCTGTTTTACCCCCGTGTCCGAAACAATATTTACTGCATATGTTACCGACTAATATACAATTACGACACAGAGGTATAATCTCGATTGTACTTCGCATAGCTAAGTCTACTTTAGCTCGCCATTGCCATTCTATGGTTAGCCCCTCAATGAGGGAGGTCATGCTAGCCTTGGAGGGAGTGTAACATTACGAGGAGATGTTCCATAGGGCCACAAACTCCCTATCTTCATTCCGGGAAGGGTTGGACATCTTTTGTTTCATCTGGGAAAATATGAATTGATATGATTGGTTTCGTTTGGAGTACCTTACAGAGCACTCTTTTCTCCTCTCCCCCTTCTTTCTATTATTCTTTATTTATTTAAGCTATTTATTCATTTTTTTTTATTACTTTTATATTATTTCCTTTTTGTAGCATTTAGTGTGTTACGTGATTTTGTAAATGATAATAGACTCAACAAAATATCAGTAACGAAATTGTGTAACAAAATTGTGTAAAAATAAAGTGCAAATGTCCACTTCGTGACCGGGCGGTTTTACGCATATCTGTCCTTTAGGCTCGGGTCAGACGAGCGCACTGATCACATCTGTGTTGCCACACATTTGTACGTCTGTTATAGCATATAATTATGACCAATGGAGCCCCCACACACAAAGTACGTCCGCACTGAACTGCGCATAACGGACGCGGCAATCGGATGCAGGTTAGGCAAGAACGTAAATCCGCTAGAATGGACGTGCGGAGTGCGCTGCATCTGCAACGTCCGCATAGCTTTGTGTGTGAGTCAGACAGACTGCATTTTTGACGGACAAAATGTTTTTCATAATTTATTTTCCCTTCTACATCAGTCAAAAAACCATCAGTCACAAAAACGGACTGTGTGGCCACGACCTTGTCGTCAGTCAGAAAGTACGTCCGTTGTGCACGGACGCACAGAATGCGCTCGTCTGAGCCTAGCCTTACAGGGTTATTCAGAGGGCGTGAAAAGCAGGAGAATGACTGGAGAATGAAAAATTCTAGGTCAAAATAGCCGATTTGGAAAGTAAGATGAAAGGGAGAATTTTTCTGGTTTGGCTATTTTGACCTAGAATTTTTCATTCTCCAGCTTTTCACACTCTGAATAACCCTGAGAGTGTCCGCTGCTGTTTTTACGGTTCGGCGCTGTTAGTGTTTAGGTCAAATTTTCCTCTTACTCGTTTACGTAACCCACACGTATTATACACCATTTTTCCCGCCATTAAATGGACTTTCTAAACATACCATTATTGCCATCATATCGTTTAATTTACTATAAAAAAAAATGAAATATTCTGAAAAAAAATGGTAAAAACACACTTTAGTAATTTAATCCCCAAAATCTACGACCACCAAAAAAGAGCCCTGCTAAATAGTTTCAAAATTATGTCCCGAGAATAGAAATACCCAATTTTTACATGTTTTTGCTTTTTAACCCCTTCACTGCTGAGCCAGTTCACCTATGTGCACTGAACTCATTCTGACAGTCTTATGCTCATTATTTTAGGTGACAGACTAGGTCCTATTTAACTAACCACCCCCCCAGGCAAAAAAATTTTTTTTTAAAACAAATGTGATATTTTTTTTCATTTTATTTTTACACCAATCTGGTCATGTTTGGTATCAGCGTGATGACGTCATTGGATCTGCCGGCCCCCAGGTAACGGCGAGGCAAGTTTGCCATAGACGCCGTGGGAGCTGGCGAGGGAGGCAAGTATTGGCGGGAGGGAGGTTAGGAGCCCCCTGACGTACCATGTACGCCCGCGGGTCTAAGAGATACCCGTGGGCAGGACGTACATGCGGTCGGGAAGGGGTAAATAGTCCCAGTGCAAGGGGGTTATCACAGTTTAAAAAAAATTAACGCTGTCAAACGAAGTTACTCGGAATACAAGGTTTTACTGTAATTAGCCTTCAGGTCCATAAAGGTGACCTATTCTTTTCTTTTCAGACAGTTTTCTTCTGTGTCCTGTGATGCTGCACCATGACTGAATCAAATGATCTTTTTGAGGTCTGTATTTTCTTTCTCGAAGGCCAGCGTCAGACGAGTGCGCTATGTGCGCCCGTACTGACGTGCTTACCGGCATCCGTCGCAGCGTTTTGATGCTGCAATGGGGCCGGTCACACGCTTGTGCGTGCACACTAAATGCGTGCACACGAAATGCGTACGCAACAAGCGTCCATTATCCAAGCCTCTCTGGCAAAGCGCTAGGATGGACGTTGACAGAGCTGCACAGAGCGATCCTCCATAGGAGGATCGAGCCTTGCAGCGCTGAGTGCACTCAACAAGGTGACCGGACGGCGTCGAGTGGAAGGAACGTCCACTCTTAAAGACGTTCCTTCTGCTCTCCAAAGACGCTCGTCTGACAGCCTAAATCGTCAAGAATAGTGGGAAAGTGGGAACTGAGTATTGTGTTCAATGTAACCACTAGCGTAAATGCCTCTACGTCCTTTTTACCCTTCTAGGTATGTGTGGAGAATAGTGTAACTTGCCGCTTAACTCAGTAAGCACTTCATGTTAATGTTGGATTTTGAACTTTTCTGCAAAACCCAACTGTACAATCAATCTTCCGGGAAGATTACGGTAAACGTTTGCGTTTTACTTTTAAGAACTGTGACGGCTGTGAACATTCAGAAAGTTTATCCCATTTCCTATTTTGCTCCGTTTCCCCCAACAACAAAAAAAACATTGGTAGAAATCTTTATCTGGACCTTTCAAGATACAGGTCATAGGATAACACCATTTAAACAATTCCCTTGCATTTACAAAGCACAAAGAAAAGAACTAAACATACAGAACACCATGATATACAAGGATTCTGTTACCAGCAAATGGGTAACTCGAATTAGAATTAAGGGGTTGAAAAATAAACTTCTTTATGGTGTTGAGCATGCTGTGGGGAACCCCAACACAAACCCAAGTTTCATATACAGAACGCAGATTTTGAAGGAGTAATACAACTTTTGCATCTTTTTTTGGTAACTGAACCACTTCCATTATTGCAGGTTTTATCTAACCAAAGGAAATTAATAAAACGACATTTCATACCCAAGTATCATGCTATCCTTTATTTTGAAGTATCAAGTGTTAATTTTGTCAAATATGTACAACTTCATTGCAATGTAGGCAAATAAGTAAAAGCTGACTCATTTATCTTTAGGTGAAATCTAGTAGTTATGAATTTCATGGACTGAATTATACAGAAATATTTATTTTGCACTATTTGAAACATATAACAACTGACAAACAATGCCAAAATCTGTTCATTTTAAAATTGTAGACCCCTCAAAGATTTATACACTGGTGGTCCCCCACCCATAAAAGATGCAAGAAATGACATCCACAGCAATAATCTTGCAAATTGAATCTGGAATATTCAAAAAGTCACTCAAGGGCAGCTGAACTTAATTGTAAGTCAATGAGAAAAGTAATTTCTAGGTGACATTTTTGCATTCTATATACACTATAGAGGGGATCTGATAACCTTATATAAATATATACGGGGCCATTATCAACCATTGTCTGATAACCTATTCATTAACAGGACTATACATAGGACAAGGGGTCATCCATTTATACTGGAAGAAAAAAAATTTAGCTTAAAGCATAGGAAGGGTTATTTTACGGTGAGAACAATAAAGCTGTGGAATTCTCTGCCTGTTGAGGTGGTTGGGTCTGAGTCTGTACAGACTTTTAAAAAACGACTGGATGACTTCCTGCAGACACAGAATATTAAGGGTTATAATATTTAATATGTGGGTAAAAGCTTCTTGATCCAAGGAGAAATCTGACTGCCATTCTGGGGTCAAGAAGGAATTTTTTCCCAGTATGTTGCATATTGGCAAGCATTTCAGACTGGGTTTTTGGATCAACAGCAGTAGGTTATGTGGGAGAGGCTGAACCCGATGGACGCATGTCTTTTTTCAGCCTATATAACTATGTAACTATATACACTATAGCACAATGTATTTTTTTTTTTTTTAAAAAAAGTAGACGGAGTACAAAAGTCAGCACAATCAGATGTTTTCAAGGAAACCAATTCAAATTGTCTAAACAGCACATCATATACATTTTCTCTAAATTAGAAAAACACTTTTCTAGATTGTAGATCTAATAAAGGATTTTTTTTAAACCAGATAGGGCCATATAGATTTGGACAAAGGCACAATTTTAGTTATCTCAGGTATTTACCAAAACATATTCAAGCTACAGTTATACAATGATATGGGCTGAAAGTGCACACTCTCAGGTTTAATTTGAGGGTATGTACATCCAAATAGGAGGAAGGGTTTAGGAATTACAGCTCCTAGGCTAGGGTCAGACGAACGCATTCTGCACTCCGCACGTCCGTTCTAGCGGTTTTACGCTCTTGCCCAACTTGCATCCGTTTGTCGCATCCGCACTTTGTGTGTGGGTCTCTATTGATCATAATTGTATGCTACCACAGACGTTAAAATGTGGGTCGACGTGAACTCTTCGCTCGTCTGACCCAAGCCTTAAGGCTGGGTTCACACCTAAGCGTTTTACAGCACGCTCCTGCGCGCTGTAAAACGCTTAAACATGAAATCCCATGATTGCCTATGTGGGCATGTCACACCTAAGCGTTTTAAAGCGCGCAGGAACGCGCTTTAAAACGGCCGACGCAAAAAGAAGTCCGGGAGCTTCTTTTCGGCATATAGCCACGCGTTCGCGGCCATATCATAGCCGCGAATGCGCTGCAACGCATGTTCGCGCGTTTTTTGTATGCGCGAACGCGCGTAAAAAAACCGCGCGCATTGCGCGACGCTGTGCTACGCCGTGGTGTGAACCCAGCCTAAGAGGAGCCACCCCCCCCCCCATTTATTCAAGGGACCAAAAGTAATTGGACAATTGAATCAAAAGCTGTTTCATGGCCTGGTGTGGGCTACTCCGTTATTTCAATATCAATTAACCAGATTAAAGGTCTGGAGTTGATTTTAAGTGTGGTATTTGCATTTGGAATCTATTGCTGTGAACCTACTTCATGTGTTCAAAGGAGCTGTCTCTGCAATTGAAACAGGACATTGAAAGGCTTCAAAAATTAAACAAATCCATCAGAGAGATGGCAACAACATTAGGAGTTGCCAAATCACCTGTTTGGTACATTCTGATGAAAGAAGAATGCACTGGTGAGATCAGCAACATAAAAAAGCCTCGGCAACTATGGAAGACAACAGTGGTGGATGATCACAGGATCTGCTCTATGGTAAAGAAAAACCGATTCACAACATCCAGACAAGAGCAGGACACTCTCCAGGTGGTAGGCGTATCACTGTCAAAGTCTACAATCAAGGAAGAAAGACTTTAGAGGGGAAATACAAAGGGTTCACCACAAGTTGCAAACCAGTCATAAACCTGAATAGAAAAGCCAGATTAGACTTTGCCAAAAAAAACCAGACCAGTTCTGGAAAAGCATTCTTTGGACGGATGAAACCAAGATTAATCTCTACCAGAGTGACGGGAAGAAAAAAGTGTGGCGAAGGCTCGGAACAGCTCATGATCCAAAGCACACATTGTTATCTGTAAAACATGGTGGAGGCAGTGCGATGGCATGGGCATGCATAGCTCCCAGGGGCACTGGGTCATAGGTGTTTATGGATATGTGACAGAAGCAGCTGGATAAATTTAACAGTGTTGAGGGAATATACAGTCAGCCGAGATTCAGCCAAATGCAGCAAAGTCGATTGACAATGATCCAAAACACACTGTAAAAGCAACCCAGGAGATTTTAAAGCAAAAGAAGTGGAATATTCTGCAATGGTCGAGTCAACCACCTGATCTCAACCCAATTGAGCATGCATGTCACTTGAAGGCAAAACTGAAGCCACAAAGAGCCACAAAGAACAAACGAAGACAGCTGCAGTTAGAGCCTGGCAAAGCATCAGAAAGGAGGAAACCAAGTTTGGTAATTTCCATACTTCAGGCAGTCATTGCCAGTAAAGGATTCAACAAAATTTTAAAAATTAACATTTTATATACGACTATATTCATTTGTCCAGTTACATTTGAGCCCCTGAAAATTGGGGGGGGGGGGTGAATAAGACTGCATAAAAATGTCTGCAGTTCCTAAAACGTGTACTTGATATTGATGTTCAACCCCTTGAATTAAAGGTGAAAGTCTGCATTTCAAATTCATTTGAATGGGTTTTAATTTAATTCTGCTTGCATAGAGCCAAGTATGAAAATTGTGCCCGTGTCCAAATATTTATGGACTCAACTGTAGGTGAACAACACAACAGACCAGACCCACTCTATGGTGTATGAGATATATAAATATATATAATTATAACACCCTGCTGTGCTGTATTTGGGAGGAAAGTCCCGGTTCGGGTTTTTGCCCCTTTTCCCCAGGTTTCCTCTGGAAATCTCTTAGCACAAGTGATTCATTTAATGAAATCAGTTTTTCTCCTTGAGCATTTTTGCACATGAGTTGTGCTACCTTTTTATATTAATATAGTGAGCAAGTAATGGTAAAAATGTAAATGCACACAGATGCATCACCTGCTTCCAGAAGCATCTGTACAACGTCAGTCTTCCCATACAAAGCAGCTTCGTGTAATGCAGTGCCCTTTTCGGTCTATAAAAGGAGGAATAAAAAGAACACATGGTGTTAAATTAACAAGGCAAGAAGATAAAAATAGAAAAATTAATCAACGTTGCAGGTAGGGGTGCGCATCTTCACTTGTCTCCCGTTTAGATTACGATTATTCTGTCAATGATTCGATTCCATGATGTATCATGATGACTGCTCAATGTGCCCATGGTTTTAGACTCACAGATACACGCACTGATACAGACACACACAGATTCAAACATATGCACTCACAGATATACACAACACACAGTCAGATTCACTCACGAACACTCACTGATTATTAATACTCACTCCCCCCCCCCTTCGGTGCACCTTCTTTTCTATGGTCTTCCTCTCATGTTCATTTTTCTCCCCTGTCTTTCCATGTATATTCTCCCCTTCCATGTCCATTTCCCCTCCCTTTTCAGGTCCATCCCCCTTTACAGTGTCCATCTCCCCCTTTTTCAGTCCATTTCATCCCACACCTGTTTATGTCTAATTCCCACACCTTTTTATGTTCATTTCAATCCCTACTTTATCATGTTAAATCCCCCCGCTGTATAAAGCGCTGGTAAGAAGTGACGTTATATGATCACTTTCTCCCAGCCAGTCCCATTTACTCTGTGGCAGCGCTGGGAGGAAGTGGGGTCCTACACCTCCCAAGTGACGGAGGAGGTGCAGCCATTCTCATGATGGGGGAGACAGAATCCGTGCCAATCTTCAATGAAACATCGTTCAAGGCTGCATTGTGAAAAAAAATCTTTTTGACAGCCACAGTTGCAAGTCAAGCTGAAGTATATCCAATCAGTAAGAGGAGACAAAAAATCCCAGGAAGACTTCTATTTGATGGTTTGCAATTAGTAGGGCTTTATTAATATTAGATATAAAATGAAAAGCTGCCAGTATTCTTTACTTTGAAGAAACCTTTGCACAATGGAACTCACTGCAATACTTTCATTCCTGTGAACGATAAAGCACAGCTCTTTCTTAGGAAACTAAACTAGAACTATGCACCATATAAAGAAATTCACCATGAGAGGGACAGCCTTCAGATGCATAGTGTGGCAAGGAGGGATGCTGGTTTTGGACTATGGCCACTAGAGGTTTGTCCTCTTCAGATACAGATCGGCCTTTAATGATGAGATGTCCGACAGTATGTATTTAATTTGCTGGGAAGGGCTTTGACAGAGTCTAACATTTCACATGATTGCTAACGGCAATTGCCATTTAATTTTAAGAATGCTGTCAATCAAAAAGGATTGTTCAAACGGCAAAAGCAACTAAAAGGCCAGTAATGCCATGGAAAGAGGCTGCAATCTGGCACCCATCAAGCATCTTGGACAAGGAAAAATTTAAGAATTGCCATCATTTTGGCCTAGAGTGGAGGTCCTGGGGAGTAAGGCCAAAAGGACGGTGGTGACAAATGGGAGGGGAGGTGGTTAACTCCACCATTAAGATCAAAATAACTGGATCTTCAAAAGCACATGAAGTGGCCCCAAGATAGAGTTCAGTCAACTTTGTTCAATTCTGAAGTACTGCAAGAGAATTTCATTGTTTGCAGATGAAAACATGAAAAGCCACAGCTGACATCTGTCCAATTATTTTCTTATTTGTTTCACTTTGGGTGTGAATTCTCCCCTTTCCTCCCTAGGCAATGGGCTGATGCTCTTCGGCTCAGGGCTTCCAAAACGTGGAAATCCCTGGAGCGTCTTACACACTTTTGGACATATGCTACACAAATTGCTTATCTCACATAACTGTATACATTTTGCACGCACAGTATTAGTGATGTATGAGTGCAGCAGCCCACTTCAGCTTTCTCTCTAAACACTCACTGTTGCACAATGTGCCAACATCATTGACCCAAGTTGGTCCCCAGCAGGCAGGATATTCCAAATCCTGTTGAGTGACAGCTGTGTGGGTGGAGGGTTTTCCTCCACTTCACAAGGCTGAACCACCCAAACAGAGCTGGCAGGGTTTAGGATAGCTTATTAAAGCGGTCAGGGTGTGAGTGTGTCCCTTAAAGTTAGGTCCTGGGGATGGGAGATTGAGTTTGGCCCAAGGAAGGGCTGAAAGATAACTGCGACTTCTTTGCCAGGTTTGAAGAGGTGCCTGCCGAACCTATCAACTCTTCCGATGATCAGAATGTCTGTCAATTAACAATTCCAGAGACCTCAATTTTCCTGAGAGAAACAAATTGCGGTTTACTTTGGCCATGATTAAATTATAGGGAAATAGTGGTCATCTCCCTGCCATATACACCCCCCCCCCGGTAGGTGCAGAAGGGGTTAAATTAGGCCTTGGGTGGAAAGGGTGAGGCTTCAGGATAGTTTAGGTTTGTCCTTGGGGAGAGGGTGGGTGGGATAAGTTGTCCCTGGCAAGCACGGTGAAGTTATGTTATATGAGATGACCTAGAAGTGGAGGGGGCGCAGCGGCAAAAGATTGGTTAAGGTAGACTTTGGAGAAGAATGGGTTAACCCCTTCAGAATCTTTGCCCTCATCTGTATTTAGACAACAAATTTTACAGTGCTTTTCCCTCAGAACTACCTACACAAATTATACCTCGTTTCTCAAAGCCTCCACTTCTAGACAGCAATTTAAAAATTGCTTTTGAGATGCAGAAATCCTTAATACATTTTAATGTTTGTCTTTTGCCATTTTCGTTGATAATACCCATAGACAATAGCAAAATTCACTTTTACCCAAGTGGGGTTGGATGCTCTGCAGATTACCCAAGTGAAGTTGTGGACAGTACTCAAATTACCCGGGTGAAGCTTCAGACTTAGAACGATAACAAAATTCGGGTTTAACCCCTTAAGGACGGGAGTAATTTTACAACTTCGGCGCTGTTTCGGAAGTAGAAGTTTGCTCAGCTCATTTTGACCATTTTTAAGTCACGTATTCTTATACCACCCAGACAAATTATATATCGTTCTTTCCGTCAGACTCGGCAGATTAATAATATATCATTATTATATGTATATGTCATGCCCTGCCAAAATGCTATAACAAAAAATGTAAAAAAAAAATTGAATTTTCAATAAAATTTCAATCTTCCACAGTGTGTAAAGTGTTTTTTTTTTAAAATTTTATTATCCGAGGCTCTGCGGTCATATTCTATTGGGTAGATTTGTTAAAAAAATTAGAACGGGGAACCCATTTTTGCGTGATTTTAGAAATTGCGTGATTTTAGCTAAACCCCCCAAAAAAAAAAATCATTAGTGAAGCATCATTGTTCACATTATAATTGAAATGTGAACAATAGTGCTGCATTAAAAAAAATATATATATTTTTTTTTATTATATTTATTATTATTTTTTATTATTTAATTTATTATTTTTTTATTATTTTTATTTTTACTTTTTTTACACTTTTATTTTACTTTTACCATGGTCATGTTTGATATCATTGGAAAGGCACCCCCTAGCTGCCACCGATCAGGAGATAAAGGGGTTCAAAGAACCCCCCTATCTCCTGCAAGGGATTTCCATAGGAAATCCCTTTGCAGCTAGGGGGTTCCCGGTTAACTGACATCATCGCGCATGGCGCGATGAGTCAGTTGACCGGGGGGTGACCCAGAGGTGGGGGCTGCCATCCAAGATGGCGGCCCCCACCGGAAATAGGCCGCGATCGGGCACAAATTAGTGCCCGGTCGCGACCTGGCAACTAAGGGGTTAACCCCCCATACATGGCTGGAAAGGTCACCTTTGGAAGGGTCAATGCTGGCCACAGCCGCCGGGGACCAGGCGATCGGGAGATAGAGGGATCCGAAGGATATCCCTCCCCTCCCCTCCAGGCGCTTCCCCTGCTCCGGCGGGGGGGGGGGGGGACGCCTGAAACTGACGTCACAGCACCGGAGGAGGGATCACACTGATCTGACTCCGCGGGAGTCAGAGCAGCGTGGGAGCGACCGGAGGAGGTGAGTATTAAGCGAGGGGGGCTATAAACGCCGAGGACGTACATTTACGTCCTGCGGCGTCAAAGCCCGCCTAATGCAGGACGTAAATGTACGTCCTGCGGCGTTAAGGGGTTAACCAAACAGGGTTGGATAGTCTGCAGATCATCCCGATAAAGTGCAAATTTTTCAGCTCTTCCAGACCGTTACCCAAGGGCAGTTGGTTAGTCCCAAGATTACCCAGGTAAAGTCTGAATTTTTAATTTTTTTGCAGCTTTACCCAGCAGTTTTGGGTAATGTCAGGATTACCCGGGTAATTTTAAGATTAACCGCACTTCGGGAGTGAGAGTGTGAGTGTGAGTGTTATATATGTTACAGCTCGATGCGCGGTTAATTTTAGGATTACCCGGGTAATCCTGACATTACCCAAAACCGCTGGGTAAAGCTGCAAAAAAATGAAAATGTCGGACTTTACCCGGGTAATTTTAGGACTAACCAACTGCCCTTTGGTAAAAGTCTGGAAGAGCTGCAAAATTCGCACTTTACCCGGATAATGTGCAAGTCTTAAACTTCACCCAGGTAATCTGAGGACTATCCGCAGCGTCACCTGGGTAATCTGCAGAGCATCCAACCCCACTCGGGTAAAAGTGAATTTTGCCAATATCTATGGATATTATCAATGAAAATGGCAAAAGACAAACATTAAAATGTATTAAGGATATAATGAATATACAGAGTAACAGGATATGTTATGCGGTCTAGTATATATTGGGAAAACGGATACACCACTTTGTGAAAGAATAAAAAAAACACCGTTCCAATATTAGAACTGCGTATAGGGACAGCAAATCTGATAAACCGGTTGCTAAACATTTTTTGGAGAAGGGACACCTCGTCTTCCCTCAAATTTGCGCCCATTGATCGATATGATACCACCAAGGAGGGGTGGTGATCGATCCTTAATGCTTTTGCGTAGAGAGGCAATGTGGATCCACAAATTGGACACCGTTTACCCGAAGGGTTTAATGCTAATGTCAGACGAACGCAGTCTGAGCGCACTCTGCCTGCGTGCGTGCGTGCATAACGGACAGACGTACTGACGGAAAATACTGTAGACACCACACGGTCCTTTTTTTTGACGGATGTATAAAAAAGGGAAATATGGGAATCAAAATTAAATGATAGGTACAGTCAGCCAGACCAAAAAAAAAAAACTGAGCGTCAACGTGATTGACGTTACAAATGCGCTGCGTCTGATGTTGCGTCATCAAGAACACAGGACGCTACGCGGACATGGCGCACTCTGGGCATCTATCGTAGCGCTTTACGTCGAGGCCTATTTGGCGTACGTTGCAACCTGCGCAGTGCGTGCGCACTTACTTCGTGTGTTGGTCTCTATTGATCACAAATCAATGCTACGACGGACGTTAAACTGTGCGGCGACACGGACGTGATGACTGCGTTCATCTGACACTAGCCTAAATGAAAGAAATGTGCTCTCGCCATTTATATAGCGATTTTACTAAGTGTAAACGGTTCCTCTGATGGTGAACTGTTCCAAGTGGGGACCTGATGCAGCAAGGTCTTTTTGTTGAGAAAAAACTGGGAATGATCACCCGCCCATGTTTTGCCCTTTTTAATTGGATATATTTCTTAATTGAGTGTTTTTTTTATTTAGTTCTGTGCTGCCACCATGGGATGTGCTGTTAAACTCCTTTGTGCCACCTCATATTAGGTGATCCGGCCGTGATGGAGCCGGCGTGGGTGGTTGCCAAGGGTGTCGGGTGCACATCAAAACAGTGCGCCGGGATTTGGCGCAAGTGCATACACACATGGTCCTCATTGGGAGAATGTGCATATCTGATGGGTGAGTGGCTGTTTAATCGATTACTGTTTTTATTAAAGCGACATAGTGTTGGCTTTAAGATTATGTATCCTGACGAAAGCTCCCTTGTGAGGAGCGGAAACGTTGATGTCACGGACTAATAAATATTTTTGGAAGTTAAAAATCTCCTGAGTGCTGACTCCTACTTGCATGAATATATACACACACTAGCCCTCAGAGTGCGAGTGTGTACATACACACACACACTAAGTCTACGTGTGTGTACACACGACCTTCCAGACCAGAGAGATCTATAGATTTTGATATACATAATACACACTTTAAGACCTCAGACCAGACATGGGGCAGCTGTCAGAATGCTCTAACTGCATTCAGACAGGCCACTTGCAGCTGGCCGCGTTTCAACGAGTGCCGCCAGCAAAGTCGTCGAGCGGCCACTCGTTGGCAGGCCCCAGCCGAGATCTTGCGAGATTGTACAGGGTTTGAGATCTCGCGAGATTGCGGCTGGGGGCTTCCCAACGAGCGACCACTCTTAGACTTTGTTGGACCACAGCCAGCTGCAGGAGCCTGTCAGAATGCCGTTAGAGCATTCGGACAGCCGCCCCAACCCCTTGGATGCCGGTAAGTCAGCTCAGTGCTGGCTTCCAGTATCGGGGGTGGCATCAGCGGCATCTACACGAGTACCGAATACTCGTGCAAATGCCGGTATCGTCAACGATACTAGTATCGGTGCATCCCTAGCCACTACCACAAAAAAAAAGAAAATGTTAATTTTCTATTGCTGAAATCTTACATGTACTTTGTTTTTCTCTTGTAGGTTTAGTTACAAAAATATTTTACTGTGTGTCACTGGGTGCATCCATTTTGTGATATGTTGTGATGTAAACTGCACCACAGAATATTTACATCACTTGCTCCTCACAGTACATCTTTGGTCATAGAATGGAGTAAATAGGTTAATCACTAACTCAAATCATTGTATTGTGTGGGACTTCACCAGGGGGTAGATTAGAAATCGCTTAAACTCCCAGTCTCATTCAACTGCCAGCTCCTATCTCAGGCTGAAGAATAGCCCCCTGCAACATTAGATAATGAGGTCAAGGTTGGAATGTTTAGTTAATCTACAGTATTTAACATATAAACTGCAGAAAAGCTTTTGCACAGATTATAGTAAATGTTGCATCATGAGAAAAATCCACAATATAATTGTTTTTTTACCTTTTCACATGCAGTTACAAAAAAAAGTCCAGCAGCATGTGTTTTATAATGTATTTGTAATGCACAAGTAATCTAGTTACAGCTTAAGTAAGTGGTAGTGTCCTCTTAAATAACAAAATTGGATATATTATGCTATTTATTATGAAAATCTGAACATACACAGGGACTCCTGCCAAAAAGAAAAGCACCAGCGGCTCAATTTTCTCCAACAGCTTTAGTGGCTGGCATGTCACAGGGGCGGACCAAACACCCGGCCCTCCAAAAATCCAATATGGTGCTGGCCCTCTGAGTCCAGATACCCATGCAGCTTCGATGGCAGACGGCCCAGCTACAGGAACAGAGATCAGAACCTTAACCTTGAAAGGTATGCTTGCCAACGTGTCTGCAGACCTAAGATCAACAATCAGGAATGTGGCTAAAGAGAACGGAGCAAACATACAAGTATTAGCAGACCGTACGTCGCATATAGAAGATAAGGTGGGGGAATATGCCAATGCGCAAAATATCATGGCAGATCAAGTACATGAGTTGGAGGAGTCTTTGGATCACTGTAAAAATGGCTGACCTGGAAAACAGATCATACAGGCACAAGTTAAAATTCGTGGCATACCTCCAAGCGTTAAACCTCACCATCTTACAACTTAGGTCACCGACCTTTTAATACCCCTAGTGCTTGAATTGACCTCTGACTCGCTGCCGATTGATCGAAAGAAATCACTGCATCACTCATCCACCTACGATGCCTGCAGAAACCGCGCGTGACATAATATTGCGCTAACATTATTTCAGACCAAGGGAGCTTACTTTCCAAGCTCTGCGCAAGCAAAAAGCTCTGACTACGAACATATCCAGGTGTTCCCTGACTTGGCAAAACTTACTCTGGTACTCCACGAATCACTACCTTCCTCATACATCACACTAGATCATAACACTGGGGGTTTCCACAGAGCCTGTTGAAATCCCATGATGGATCCCACTACACTGACTACCTTGGATCAGGTTCTTACATTTCTGATGGAGCTGGGGTTGGCACCATCCTTACTGTGACAGCCCTCTTACTCTTCGATCAAGAAGGGGTCTGAGGAATGGAATGGAATGAAAAAGGCAGTAAAACAAACTCCCGCCGGTCACTACTCGAAATGCTGCTTCTCATGGAGCTTGAGACCCCAAGCTCTCCACCGCGGTGGTACTTGCCATGCTTGCTGGATTTTTCTCCCTGTATCTTCGTCATCTCTACGACTCGTAATGACTGTCTCAACTGCCGCTTGTGACGACCACCCGCTATCTACTCAGTCGTCACATGCGGAGGGAGGGTGTACCAGGGGTTCACAGCTCCAAGCATCTGTACTTACTAACTCGTCCCCTCTCAGGGCCCCAAGTTATGCCAACCTAACCCCCCCCCAAAACCGTACACACACTCGCAAAAATATGCTGTCACCATGAAAGTAATAAGGCACTTTCGAAGTCCCGTAACAGTATAGCACCCCAATCCATGAGCATAACCATCTACAGCAAATATATCTACCAAATTGTAAGTTCCACAATAACACTGACTAAAGCTTTCAGAACATGAATCATCTTGAGCAAAAACAGCACTGGGTTACAAAGTTTCAATGGCAAAAGACAAAAATAAAACTTTATACCGTGCCAACATCACATAAACAAGACATACAAAATAGAATAAAACCTGTAAATACATTTCTTGACATAAAATGGGACTTAACACAGAAGCCTAACTTACATAGATCTCTCTGCCATGGGTTTCTTGGCAGTGCAAGTCCCTTGTTTTTAGATATTGATTCAACACAAATCCTTACGAAATACAGATGGTCTCCCAACACCAACCAACCCCCACCCTATTTGGTTCATGTTTGCACCCCCCCCCCCCCCATGGAAGAGAGCAGATTATCCGATAAGCGCCATAAATACCGTCAGGAAAATTGAAAACCAAATTTTGCATTTAAATCTGGCACAGTGCAAGAACCATGCCTGTGCATGATACCGCTTAGTCGATTCCCAAATCAGACCTTGCGATTTACCTCATTACATAGGTCTTGTGCTCCGCCCTGTCGCGAGATGCTAATATTTCTCTCCCACGATCCCCCAGTCCCTCCCTCTCAAAGCTGTGGGGGTGGCAACAACAGGCTTGTTGCCGTGTAGGAGATCCATGATATGCTTTATGTATATTAGTTTTGGTTCTAATTTTATTTTTACAGGAATGTTCAGAGCAGTTCTATCTATTCCACACACCGCATGCCCCACTGGTCCTTACACAATGTTAAGAACTAATGGATGTATTGGGGTTGGCTCCCGTGTTAAGATGCTGGACAAGCTTTGTCACCGCCTGGTGGGAGCTACAGGGATTGCTCCCCATTTTATTTTATTTGATTAAAGCAATGTTCATATGTCTGATTTGCTTAGGGATGCAGTGAAATTTCAGCCACCAAAAATATCAGCCGTAAATGGTGCTTTCAGCCAAAAGGAAAACACAGCCGGGGGGAAAAAAAAAAAGCAGAGTCATCCGAACCTTGGCCAGGCCTCTAGGGCGCAGGTTCGGATGACATTTTTTTTTTTGCCTGAGCTGCAGCCTTACCTTACTCATGGCGTTGTGTCCAGAGCCCAGGAGGGCGGCACACAGCAGGCAGGGCACCAGCAGCTTCCATGCTCCAGCGGGACTCCTAGGGTTACAGGTTCCATGTCTGGGGAAAGGGGCTGCACTCTCCTCCCAGGTCTGTGGCGCGCACATCCCAACAGTGACAATAGGAGCCACTCAAGGCCTGCTGATCCACAGTCTTGCCTGCTGTTTTTCTCTTCAGGGCTCCTTGCCCTCACACTCTGCAACAAGCTTGCTTGCTGCATCGTTGCGTCACCTGGGAGCTTTTTCCTTTTAGCTAAATTGTAGCTAATAGGATCCTAGCTCCCAGGTGATGCAACGATCCAGCGAGCGAGGTTGTGGCCGAGTGTAAGAATCAGAAAATCTGTACTATACTAATTACTAAATGTTTATGCACCTAATGAAAACAGGTGTCGTTTGCGGTGGGGATTTTCCAAAAAAAAATCCTGTTTTGACGGGCTTTCCTATTATGTGAGGATTTGAACTTCAGTTTTGATCTGTTAAGGGACACTTCTGGTTTTGCTTCCCATTCTCTGACTGGCAAACGTTAAAGACAGGTGGCTAAATACCAACCAGAATTACCGACAACATGTCACCTTCACAATGTTTGCAGGCTGAATCGTCCTAACAAGGTCGAATACAATGTCTATTCCAAAGAACACAAGATGCAAACTGAAATTGACTACATCCTGGTCCAGGGACAGTCCCTTTCAGCGGTTGTGAGTTGCTCCATTGGAACAATCTCGCGTTCAGATCATGCCCCTGTTACGTTGCTTAGAGATAAGACATTCAGACAGTCTCCTCGGCACCTCAACTAGTCTATAGTGGTAGATGAGGTTACCAGAAAAGATTTGTACATGCAATTGCGTTCATATTTTCAACACGCCGCTATGCTGGTTGTGACTATCTAGACGGACTCACAAGCCAGTCCTCCAGTTGCTGGTCTTCAAGTGTGATGCCCATTTTATACACGAGTGGCCGCGAACCTCCTTCAGAAACTAGATTTCCTCTACTGGGCCCATAAATTATCTTCCACAGTAGCCACTGAAAAACTTTTGGGTCCTACTCATGCAGATATACACGACTTACCACTTACAGCGCCTTAAAGCCAGGCTTACGCTTATGAGAACACGATCAGACCCAACCTGCTACTTTATCCCTTCTCAGTTCCAGAACCACTAAAGGAAGACTGACAGCTTCGAGACTACCCGACTGGGAAACCTTGTATTCCAGAGAGGTAAAGTCTGCCACAAGCAACACACAGACACACTTGGAGTGGTAAAATAAATGTCTTTTTAATTCGAGTTTAAATTTATATATCCTTTATAGAGATGGACCCATGTCATTTGTTCAGAGCCGATATTCTGTATATTTATAAATGTGAAAAAGAACACCACAGATCTGACATTATGCAATAAACTGAAAGTGTAATGTTACATTAATGTCCATTTCATTTATTCAAATAAATTTTATTTTTTTTCTTACAAAACACAGGTATGTCTACATTCTGGTCTTTACAATGATACCTCATATGACCCTTTAGGTAAGGTGTCTGCAACCATGGCCCTCCAGATGTTTTGAACTACATCTCCCATGATACTCAGCTACTCATTAGGTTCTTAGAAAATCATGGGAGATATAGTTCCAAAGCAACTGGAGTGTCAAGTTTCATTTGATCTCTGCTGTAGGACATACAGTACAAGAGATACAGGCGTCCAAAAAGACCCTTGCATCTCTGTATAAGGAATTCAATGCCAGATGGGAGGGAAGCCCCATTTCAGTTATCACGCTCATGCCCAATAATGTCAGGGAAAGTCCTACAGCGAGGACTGACATCCAAGATGTCAGGCTGTTGTGGAAGAAGTCGCAGCCGGACGGACACTGATCTGCAGGACTTCGCATGTTGTGGCTGCAGTGATCCAGCTTGGATAACGCTTGGCAAATAAAATGTTTACACAGATTATTGCCAATTTCCTGAATATGGGCTACCAATAATCTGTCTATCTCTAATCGTTTTACCAGTATTATAAAACAAACAACAAAAAAACACCTAAAAGAATGATCCAATTACCTGTTAAAATACAGTTTCTCCCCATCATATGGAAAACACAAGAACAATTGTCAAACTCCAATTGCATTATAGATTTATCTTGATAGTGAAGAAAACATTTATGGAGGCAGAGGTTGCTGGTTAACCCTTACCTGTGTGTTGCTTTCAATGCCACAACCCATAGCCTTTGGGTAGGAGACTGACATCCACACTTCTTAAAAAAGGCACAAAGTCTATATATTTTGTGTGGGCAAGGTCGTGAGCAACTGCACCAGCCATTGTGAGACATGTGAAAGTAGAGTCTTAAAAAGGTGGATTAATGCTGGTTTATTGCGTAGACTAGAAAAATTTCAGCTGGAAGATCAGTCTTTCGCAAGTCTGAAAATTATTTCCCCATTGTCTACCAATCGGACCGCCGCTACAGCATGCGGTCTTTGAGTAGGTGACTCTGGCAAGCTCTTTGCGTGCTGACATCACTAGTTACCAACAGCTGGGAAATTCAAAAATCCCAGGCTGCTGGTGATGCTGCCTGGGGTGGAGGAAACACATCCACTTCACTCAGCTTTTCTGTCATATCAGGGCAGCTGGAGGGGGGGGGGGGACTCCACACATCCTGACCGCTTTAAAACATATCTAGGTTAAGTTCCTCTTTCTTTGTTGTGTTCCTTTTTTTCTGTATCTTATGTGACTGTTTAAACTATCAAGAAGCATTGACTCATGAAAGGACTTTTTTTTTTTTTTTTTCAATTTAAAAGTTTTTTATTTTGTCAGTACAACTTACATAACATTGCAGGAAATGAATGTCAACTTTGGCATATCAGCATATGTTATGAACAACAAAATTTACATACTTAATAAAAGTAATAAAATATTAACAAAATTAAAAATTAAATAAAACAATGAGCAAAGCAAAAAGGATAGAGCAAAAGAAAAAGAACGAAAGGGAAAGAAAAAAAAAAGGGGGGGGGGGAAAAAAAGAAAAATTCCAACCTTTTCACGTTAAAGACGAATAAATGGAAAATACTGCAAACTTTTAAGAGATAATTAGCATCGTTTTTGTTTTGAAACATCTAGGTCTTTCATAAATGTTTACAGAACGTGTGCCTATAATCTAGCTAGTGCAAGATAATTTATATGCATCCCATATGGACCAAAAGTTTCTCTTATTTGGGTTCGACCCTGCCACCCTCCTGGATATACTGTCTAGTAAGTGAAAATCATCGAGACGTGATGTAATAGCTGAGATAGGAGGAATCTCTTCTGATTTCCATTTCGCCGCTACCAGCAGGGAGGCTATCGACAGTATGTGTGTCAACATCTGTTTCTGATGTCTGGATAATGTTGTGGGAAACATTTGTATGAGCAAGATCTCTGGGAGGGGATCTACAGTACTACCTACAATCCTTGAGCTCAGAAGCGCCACTTCCCTCCACCATGCCTCTATCTTGGGGCACGTCCACCATACGTGGAAGTATGAGCCTCGCTCTTTTCCACATCTCCAGCACGTTGGCAGTACTCCCTTTGTTATATGGCTTTCTCTATCTGGTGTCAAATACCACCTATACAGCAGTTTCTTTCTGGCCTCACCCAGTGTAGCACAACGAAACTTTCCCGTATCGTCCTCAAAACTTTTCGCCCACACCTCTGCCTGAAAACCTCGTCCCACATCCCCTTCCCACGCTATCTGGAACCTCCACCGTTTAAGCTGGGGGGTCTGGATTAGATTGTCGTAGCATAATGAAATCAGTCCGTGCCTGTCCGTTGTCTGTGCGCATTTGTCCTCAAATGGGGACAAAAGTGTCGTGGGCGATGTGATCTTGCCCCCCCAGGCCCCATATCGTAAGGTAGGATTTCAGTCTTTTATATGGAAACCAAAGGGTAGATGGGAGTGAGAACTTAGAAGTTAATTGGGGAAGCTGAGCAGCCCCTCTTGTGAGAACAGTTGATAAACCCGGGTCACATTACACGCTACCCAGGGGGTTGAGTTAAAGTCTGTCAATAATAGTTTAAATGCCGAGATCGGTGTAGCCATAGGAAGGGGATGAAATATGGTCAGTTTAGACATGTTAGTGTCCCATATTTTAATTAGCAGATTGGCGAGGGGGAAAATGAGCGGCAGTTTCGGTCGCAAACTCTTGTTGAGCCAGAGTATGGCTCCCGTATCGAACGGAAGAAAAGAGTTTGATATTTGCCTGGCCCATTGTGGTCCTATTTTGCCCTGGAAAATTTGGTGAGTGTGCGACAGCAGTGATGCCGTATAATAAAGGTTCAGATCTGGTACCCCCATTCCAACTCGGTTCCGTGGTTGATGTAACAATGCTAAACTCACCCTCGGCCTTTTCCCTCTCCATATGAATCTCGTGAGCACCCTCTGAAGGGTCTGGAGGTAGCCCCTAGGGAGCCGCACTGGCACAGCTCTGAAAAGGTAAAGAATTTTTGGAAGCAAAGACATTTTTACTGTTGCCATGCGTCCCACCCAGGACACCTCCATACCCGACCATTTATGGCATAGGCGGCTTATTTCCATGGTTAGTGGTTTGTAGTTATACTGGAATAACTCCGTTTGCGAGAAGGATATCTGTATCCCTAAATATTTAAGATGAGAGGTTCTCCACTCGTAGGGGAATAGATTGCGCAGGGACGTGATGACCTCCCTTGGTACCAAATATGGCAGTGCTTGTGATTTGTTAACATTTATCCTATGAAAAGATACTCTGCTATATTCCTCTAGGACTGCATGTAAGGCGGGAAGAGATGTAGCCGGGTCTGTCAGCATTAACAGGATGTCGTCTGCGAATAGGCTCCGTTTACATTGTGTGGGGCCTACGTCCACTCCCCTAATCTCTGGGGACTGGCGGATGGCCTGAGCCAACGGCTCTAGCACAAGTGCGTACAGTAGGGGTGATAGAGGACACCCCTGTCTCGTACCATTGGATATGGCGATGTCCCTGGAGCCAAAGCCGGCTTGTAGTATTTTGCCCCGGGGATGAGTGTATAATGAAAATATTGCAGTTATGAACGGGGCGGGGAAATTAAATTTCAGGAGTACGTGTCTGAGGAAGAGCCAATTGACCCGGTCAAAAGCCTTCTCGGCATCTAAGGACAATATTAGCATTGGTTGTTTCTGTCTAGTGACCTGTTCCATTAATGTTAGTGTCTTCATGGTATTGTCTGGCCCCTGTCTACCTTTTATGAAGCCCACCTGGTCATCTGCGACCAGGAGTGGCACGATCTCCGACAGTCTGTTTGCAAGTATCTTGGCATAGAGTTTAGTGTCCACGTTTAATAATGATATCGGTCTGTATTGAGAGCACAACTGAGATGGGGATGTAGTCTTGGGTAACGTTATTATGTGTGCGTTAAGCCAGTCACCCGGCGGATGGCCGTTTGTAAATATGTCCTGGTAAACGGAGAGCAGGTGTGGATTCAATGTGTCCGCGAATCTTTTATAATATTTAGCGGTAAAACCGTCGGGTCCTGGGGCCTTCCCCTCTGGAAGAGACCGTAGTGCCGATAATAACTCCGTTGGTGTTATAGGGGTAGTTAATCTGTCGCCCAATTCTGCTGTTAGTGAGGGGAGATGAAGATTCTGCAAGTACGGCACAATGTCAGGTAGGGTTGGGGAATGTGTACTCACGTCTCCCCCTAGATTATATAGCGCCTCGTAATAGTCTGCAAAACATCCTGCTATATGCCGCGGTTGATAATGGATGCGAACGGTAACTTACACTATCTGTGGGATTCTGGTTTGGCTGGCCCTCGCCCTTCGTTTATTAGCTAACATTTTGCTTGCCTTATTACTATAAATATAGCATTTAGCCTTTAGCCGTCTAGTGGCCCAGGCGTAATCCCTTTTGTCCATGTCAATTAGCTGGTTGCGTAAATCCGTCACTTTGGTCAAAGAGTCTCCAGTCTGCAGTCGTTTATGAGAAACATCTGCCTTGTCGATGTCCTGCAGTAGCGTCAGCTTCTGTTCCGTGTGTGGTCTCTTCAGTCTAGACCCACATTTAATCAAAATCCCCCGTATCACAGCTTTATGCGCTTGCCATACCGTTCCCACTGGTACCTCTGTGGACCCGTTCTCAATAAAATAATTAGCTAAGGCCTGGCCTATTTCCTCCCGCACCTCCACCCGAGCCAGAAGTGATTTGTTTAGCCGCCACGGAGCCTTTCCGCAAGCATCGTAACAATCAGATATCTCAATAGTGACTGGGGCGTGGTCCGACCACGATATGGTACCTATCGAGCAGTCCCGGATTCTGTTCAATGTTTCACCTTTCACCAATATGTAGTCTATCCTGGAATAAACTTTGTGCGCCATGGAAAAGAAGGTGTGGTCCACCTCTCCCGGGTGAAGCAGTCTCCAGACGTCAAAAAAGGTGGTGTCCTGATAGTACAGCTTTATTTTGCAGTCCCTCTTTTCTCTGTCTCTTAGATGCTTGCGCAGGGATGTCCATGGTTAAATTTAGGTCTCCACAGACAATTTGTGTGCCCGATGAGATACCTGCAAGTCGAGTCAGTACCTTTCCCAGGAACGGGCGTTGTGATTCATTAGGGCAATAAATGTTTGCGATAGTGTATACGTTGTGGTTGAGGGAGCAGACCAGTAAAAGGAATCTGCCATTCGGGTCCACCACCCTACGATGGAGTTGAAATGCCACTCTTATGGATCAGGATCGACACTCCTCTGGATTTCGTTGGCGACATAGCATGAAGATGAGTGGAATATTGTGGTAGGTACAGATGCGGATGTGCCTGTCTCTTAAAATGTGTCTCTTGCAAGCAGACTACATCAGGTGAGGCCGATTTGAGATCTGCATATAACGAATGTCTCTTATGCGGGATGTTCAGTCCCTTAGTATTCATTGAGAACACTTTCAGTGTGGAATGACCCGCCATGTGTTTGCCTTTCGAGCTTTAAACTGCATTTTCTCGATGCTCGCCAACCGGGCGATGTCTGGAATGAAGAAAACAAAGACTTTTCCCCAGACAAAAAAATGAAAAGAAAAAAATCAAACCAAACAAACAGAAAAAAAGAAAATAGAAAAAAAAAGGAAAAAATGGAGAGCGCTCATTACTCCCTCCATGTACAGCGTGAACAGCCTCCTTGAGCTGAGTTCTCCTAACAGCTCGCCCCAAGGCCTTGGGGGGAGGGTGGAAGGTCGGATCCTGGCCTAGGGCAGGTGTCAGAGCCTCCAGGAAGACGCCGCCTCCACCTCGATTTATGCATCCTTCGCGACTCCGGGCCCAAGGCTATATCTTTGTCGTATGGAGCGGCTTCGTCCAGGACGAATCTCAATTCCTTCGATCTCTGATCATTTCATGGTGTTGACTCTATGCCACTCTGGGGAGACTTTCGATGGCGACGATGGGGCCTGTCTCGGCGGTGTAAATTCATCCCTGTGTGCTCTATCCATCTGCATGTCTGTCTCCGAGGCTTCTGGGAGCAGTGTTTGGAAGAGCCGGTGGAGATATTCCCGAATGCCGTCCGGTTTCACCGTTTCGGGGACCCCTCTTATCCTTATATTATTTCGCCGAGAGCGATCTTCTAGGTCCGCCAGTTTAGCCCCTTGCTTCTCGTGGGATGCTTTGAGATCTTTAAATGCGTCAACCAGTTCATTGTGCGCTAAGCACAGGTCATCGGTTTTGGTCTCTAGTTGATCTGTTCGGTCGCCCAGGTCCCTTATATCTTTATGTAGATCTGCCACTATGTTTTTAAAGTCATTTTGTAGTGTGTCCCTCAATTCTCCCAACATTGCTCTGATCTGGGTTTCCGATGCTGGTGTGGAACCTGAGGGAAGCATTTGCATACCTTCATCAGAGCCGTCCATGGAACTCGGCGAGGGCGCATCCCGGGAGCCGCCATCTTGGGTGTTTAGGGCCTTCACTTTTCGGACCGATCCCGAGCCGTCCTGACCTCTGGACCCTTTCGGTGGGGCCATATTTCACTCCCCCAGTCTTCCGGCGCCTTGTTTGCCCGAAATCACATGCGACTGCTCCTCATGGCGGCCAGACACGCCCCCCCAGGATAGGACTTTTTAATAAAGGCTGAATCCTTTTAAATCAAACATCTGCAATGGTTATTCTCTCACCAGCCTTTCAGACCCCTAAAGGGTCATTTTGTTTATATCTGTAAAACCAAAAACTGTATTGAAATAAAGCCAACTTGGATTTCATAATCACAATATCTTCAGATAAATTGCACATGTAGCCAAATTCACCTTCCCTGTGATCTCTCATCAGGGGATGGATATCACATTGGCAAATACAATATTTCATCCCTTAAATACATACTGCTAGTAGTTTATTTCATCGTCAGGCACTGCCATCATCCCCCTTTGTGGGCAACGCTTACGATGGGTCATCACTACACAAATGACCCGTAGCTGTGATTTTGGCACATCAACTTCAGTGTGCTTACAATGAGGTCTAAACCAGGGCTTGACAAATTTTCTTTGAATCTAGGAGCCAGCTACAAAAGTTAGGAGCTAACGTTTCGGCGAGTATTCGCCTTTATCAAGGTATACCTTGATAAAGGCGAATCCTCGCCGAAGCGTTGGGAACCTTGCCTCTGCATCTGGGAGTTTGTTGGTACGGACCCAAATTATGATTTTAGCTGCTTTTATTTATTTATCACTTTGTTACCTGGTGCTTTTTGCTGTTAGGTATTTTTTGTGCATGTGGTCTTTTGGCTACTTTATTGAGCCTAGAAGTATAAACCGTTGCTTCTAATATCAGTTTGGCTGCTCCGAGAAAATATATATATAATATCTCTTTGTGTTGTTCACATCTGTACATTGTGATATTGTTTTATTTACTTATTTTGTTTGCTCTGTTGTCATTGGACACCCTATTTACCCACTGCAGACACAGACCCACCCCCCACACACAAACAGACCTCATGTATAAATACATACACCAGGACTGGATATATTTACATTAAATTTAGGAGACGGAAGAAAACATTGAAGCCAACTATATGTTTTTAGATGCCAAAGACTGCTTTTAGATTGGTGTAAAATAAACTGGAAATTTAGGAGCCAGGAGTAAAATTCTAGGAGTCAGTGGCTACCAGACTCCTGGCTTTGTCAAGCCCTGGTATAAGGAGTAGGGATGCACCGATACCAGTATCGGTGCCGATACTACCGTTTTGACGAGTACTCGTACTCGTCAAAAATCGCCCGATACTTCCGCTCCAGTGGGACAGCAATCGCGGCATCCAGCGCTTCAATCGCGGCCTCCGGGCTTGAAACTGCTTGAATCGCGGCATCCGTGGCTTCAAACTCGGCCTCTGGCGCTCACTCTGTGCGTGTTCGTTGCACGAGTCAACGCATCACCGCAGCGAGAGACTGACAGATCACGTGTGACTGGCTGCTAGTCATAAAAGGAGTGGCACGTCTCACTAGAAGCAGGTGCATATGTTCTGGCTGTCTCTTCCCCCCCCCCCCCCCAAACGAAAAAAAATATTTATTTTGCCCAGCAACTTGTTTTTGTTAGTTTGCAGGGGGAAGGGACAGACATACTATAAACTTTGAAGGCCTGATGCAGCGGTTCGGACTCAGAGGCTGTCCCGACACTCCGATAAATAAGTTGCTGGGCAAAATAAATTATCGGAGTGCCGGGACAGGCCTCCGAACGGCTGCATCAGGCCTGCAAAGTTTATTGTTTATCTGTCCCTTCCCCCAACGAAGGAAAAGAGAGTGCTGGGACAGCAGGACTCTGAAGTTTATATTCAGTCTGTCTGTCCCCTCTCTCCCCCCACCGCCTAAACAAAAGAAAATAAATTGATAGGGGGAAAAACGGAGTGCTGGGGCAGTTATTATAAACAGTGATTATAGCAAATTAATATTCATTCATCTATGACCATGCTGTGAATACAGAATGATAAACAAAATGAAATTTTTTCCCCTTTGCTGAATAGTGAATAGTGATTAATTATTATTAATCACTATTCAGCAATGGAAAAATAATTCATTCTTTCGTAGTTTTAGTAAAAAAAATGTGTCCGGTCCCTTTAAGAAAAAGTATCGGTAATTGGTATCGGTGAGTACTTGAACAAAAGTATTGTGTTCTCCAGGCTACCTGAGATAAGACGGAGAGATTTAAAAAAAAAAAAAAAGACATTCTACCCCCCCCCCACTGATGTCCTTTGAATACACCCCACAAAATACAATGATTTGAGTCGGCTGCCTGACCCATAGACCCAATTCTATGCTTAATGCAACACAGTGAGAAGCAAATAATGTGAAGATACTTTGGTGGGGCAGTTTATAGCAAGCGATCACAATATGTACGTACCCAGTAAAATATTTTCATAACTAAACCTACAGGAGAAAAAACATAGCACATGTACAATATCAGCAACATAAAATAAACACTATAAGAACATTTCATTTTTTTTGTAGATGTGGCCCTTTAAATAGCAGATTTCTATAAAGGAAATCAATTAGAATGGTCCTCATCAGATCTTGTAAGTAACTAAGGTCAAAGTCCCAAGGCAGATTAAAAAAAAAAAAATCTACCACATCAAGGGTTCCAGGTGTTTTAAACCTATGCCAGAAAAGATTACTAACTTAAAAAGATGTTCTACTCATGACAGATTCATTAAATGCCTACTTAAAAAAAAATGGACATAAGCGAAGAATGCTGTTAGGTATTGCAGGAATGTAGGTTAATTCTATATTACATTCCTTACATGCCCTAAAAATTTCATACCTGGTAATCGATGTCCATGGCAGCATCCAGCAACACTCTGACAACTGTTCTGTGACCGTTGCGTGCAGCAAGGTGCAAGGGAGTGTGCTTGCGCGTGTGGCAGCTCAAAAGATTAGGGTGTGCATTGAGCAGCAGTTTCACCACTTCCAAGCGCCCATATAGTGCTGCCAAATCTAAAGGAGTCTCCATTTTATTGTTACGCATTGTAGGATCGGTCAACTCCTCCAGGAGAACACGCACCACTTCAGTATGTCCATATTGTGCTGCACAATGCAGAGCTGTCTCATTGTCATTGTTCTGTAAAGGGGAAAAGAAATAAGGGCACTAGAATTCCAAAAACATTTTCTTGCCTAAAAAATTTATCTGTAACGGACAAAATTAGGTTGCTATTTGACTATACGTATTAATGAAAATTCACAACATTTAGGACATTTGTAGGACTATTATCACATACACTAAGCCATAAATTAGTGTTTAGAAGGTAGACGAGGATACCCAGGACCAAAGCAAATGAAGCTCGATATAGTGAGCTACGCAGAGTTTGCACATATTAAATGTTTTCACATTTAACAGTTAAGGTTAGAAATGCAAAAAAAGAAAATAGATTTTAAGACAACCACAAATACGCTGCAGATGTGATAATAAGTTATGATAAATAATAAGGCGGTACACTGCACACTACAGCTTGGCAGATACACTGTAAGAATTAAAATAAGATTTACAAACACCAGTAAAACTAACCACACCACTTACAAACAGCTTTCTGATTAGTATAAGATTTGGAGGCAAGAACAAAGTTTTTAAAAACGCACACCACGTTAAAACTTTTAAAAGATAAGAGAAAGAGAGTTCACAATGCAAAACGATCATTAGTGACCAAAGAGTATAGTGTGAGGACCACAAAAGGGAAGAAAACAAAATTGAGCCAATGAGGAGTGACAAAGGGTCAGAAGAATGTTGCCTTTCATTTAATGGAGAATGGGGAGCATGGATAAAATTGTAAATATGACAAAATGCTTCTAAACAAATAGCTAATGGGAAAGGGACGTACACACCTTAGCATTCACGTAAGGATGGAATGGGCCATACTTTTTCACCTCTGGGACATTCTATGAAACAGGAGGGGGGATAAAAAAAAAAAAAGCATGAAAGGAAAAAAAAAAAAAAAAAAAACAGAAAAGGGCATGAGAGGGAAAAATAGAAAAAAGGTACGAGTTATTTTATTCTGTTATGGAGGCAAATTGGTTGAACAGAAAAAGCATGTATTGGCCCTTAACCTTTCAATGCTGAGCCTTTTCAATGCCGCATACAGTGCTTAGTTTACCATTTTTGTTTACAGAACCCGCAGAACTATTTTTCCCTGCAGACTGGAGATTCAAAATAATAGGAGGGTTATTCACTAATATGAGGGTTACTCATAAGCATCCGAAATTGCCACCGATTATTTTTTTTTTAAAAAAAAAAAAATTTGAGAAAGGATTTTACCAGGATGGATACATTGAGATTTCTCGTTTTCAAGTATGTCCTCGGTGGAGAGTGTGTACCGTTAGGTGTTTTGCCCAAGGACAATTACTGGAGAGGTGCTCTTGCTGGGATCGAACCTGTGTCTCCCACAGGGTCTCTCCACGCAGAGTAGTGATGTTACCTGTACTACTCCACCCAGCCAGTACAAAAGGTGAAATTTTACCATATGTGCAATTTTGGGGCAATTTGTGTCTTCACCAAGCTGTTAATTCACCAAATAAAGGAGAACTGAAAAGCAAAATATTGTGCATTTCACCAGTACTGTAACTGTCCAAATGATAACTAATGAGATCTAATATATATAAATATATTAGGTCGGCCGTGTTAGTCCAGATGCCAAAATCACGAGTATAGCAGTCTGTAGGGATACCTTTTTTATTGGACTAACGTTACATTTAAAGTACAAGCTTTCGAACGGATTCCTCCCTTCGTCAGGTATAGAAGCTAACTGATCAGAATAATAGAATTAAACATTGGGACAGTCATAGGGCTCACAGTTGAGGGTGTTAGATGTTGTACATCGCCAAATGGCATGGTCAGAGGGGGAAAAAAAAAAAGGAAACATTATTGTCTCAGGCAAGATGCAATCATGTCCACTTCAAAGGGAATGTGAAAGGACAGAACGAAAGAAAGAAGAAGAAAAAAAACAAAAAAAACAACACAGTGAGTATGGGGAAGACACAGAAAAATAGGAATTATGAATATTACGTGACGTTATTATAGTGGGTTAGAAAACCCGAATCTATATTAAGTCCTTGTTTTATATTGTTGAAATATGTGATCATTTGCAAACGCACCAGCGAGAAACTGGGAACCACTTAATTCACTTACTTTATGACAAAAAGCAAAAAATAATTGGGCGGAAAATATCTTTACTGCTCAACCTACAACAAATCCCATTAAGAGCCAAAGATATGGAAACTGAAATGGAATGCCTCTACAAAAAGGAACAACAAAAACAAGAAAAAGAAACTCTCAGGACTCTTAGCACATAGAGATGGCAATTTTATGCACAAAGACGTCCGGCACAAAAGATCCATTGATGACACCGATAATGACACTGATCAGATCGCCACCACTCATACCGCAATCTCTGGTAAGATTGACATTGCTGGCATCAGTGAACCCCCCACAGACTATTCTGAGATTGTTAACCTCTCCGATCATGAACTGTCCATACCCGAAAAAGCTGTCCTGTCCAAAGGACTAACTTTTTGTCCCAGCACCAAACTGGACCACATCCAACTATACTCAGACTTGGAGTTCTTTAGAAGACTGAGACTTAAAGAGTTCTTCTTTGACAAAAATGACAATATTTCTACCATGAACAGAGGGAAAGCTAAGAACCAAGATTTCACACCTGCAGCAGGACGCAGTGACAAATTAGACAACTATATTGAAAAATTCCGCATGAGAGTGACATCCCTGGTTACCACACAGCAACAGAAAAAAATACCACCGAACCTCTCACCTGCAGAAAGGATGGCCCTAAAAAATCTGTCCAGCAACAACAACATCATCATCATCATCATCATCAAGCCAGCTGACAAAGGGGGATCAGTAGTGGTCATGAACATCCAAGACTACATGGCAGAAGGTGACAGACAACTGTCAGATGTGAATTATTACCGTAAATTGACTGAAGACCCAACAAAAGAATACAAAACCCAACTTGTCAGACTTATCAGGTCGTTCCCCAAACACCTACAGCAAGAATTGGAGAATCTGGTGCCTTCCGATCCTCGCATGGGCACGTTCTACATGCTGCCCAAAATCCACAAGCCCGGGAACCCAGGACGACCCATTATCGCAGGTATGGACACACTTACCGAACTTATTTCTGGCCTTATAGAGGGTATCCTGAAACCCTTAGTAACCAACACTGCCAGTTATATACAGGACACCACAGACTTTCTCAACAAACTCAGAGATATCCAGACACTACCGGCCGACACTATATTAGTTACCATGGATGTAGAATCCCTATACAGTAATATCCCACACAAAGATGGAATCAATGCCTGTCTCCAATCTCTCTCCTCCCACAATACTCCACATAAATTTAGCGGTGACATTATTACCAAGCTGATTGAATTTATTCTCGCACACAACGGCTTCAGCTTCAACAACAACTGCTACCTACAAATGACTGGGACCGCTATGGGTAGTAAAATGTCACCACAATACGCCAATCTTTTCATGGCAGATCTAGAACAGAGGTTCCTGAACACTCACCCTCACAAACCACACAAATATCTACGATACATTGATGATATTTTCATCATATGGACAGAAGGAGAGGAACGCCTTCTAGACTTTCACAAGGCATTTAATACGTTCCACCCATTGATCAAACTCAAGATGGATTTTTCCAAGCACAGTGTGAGCTTCCTGGACTGTACCATATCCGCTGCCAATGGCACGCTGCACTCATCTGTGTACAGGAAAACCACAGACAGGCCCAACTACCTCCACAACACCAGCTTTCATCCCAACCACACCAAACAAGGCATCATCTATAGCCAGGCCATCAGGTACCACCGAATCTGCTCGGACACTGGGGACAGGGATAAACACCTGAGCAAACTGTCTGCATCATTCCAGAGGAAGGGCTACAAGGAAAGGACAATCTCTAAAAAAAATCAAATCTGCCCTGAAAACACCGCGCGAACAGCTGTTGCGCTACAAAGAAAAGAAAAACACCACACGGATCCCTCTAGTTGTTTCCTACAACCCAACTCTAGAGGGAATTCGCAAAATCAAAGATCTGCAGCCGCTGGTCACAGAAGACCCTGCGCTCAAAGAAATATTCCCACAGCCCCCCTTACTGGCATTCAAGCAACCCCCAAACCTGAGGCAAAAACTGGTCCGCAGCAAACTCGCTCAGGAACAGGATGACATACAGAATGGGACCAAACGCTGTAACAAACCCCGCTGCAAACTGTGCCAACATATATGTGACAGCAGCACTGCGCGGCACAACAACGCCACTCACAACATCAAGGGATCATTCCTGTGCACGTCAGCAAATGTGGTATATATGATCCAGTGCACGGCGTGTGATAAGGGCTGCTATATTGGTGAAACCAGCCTTAAACTAAATCTCAGGATGAACCAGCACAGACACTCCATCAGGAACCACCAGGAAAACACATATTGTACCCCAGTGGGACATCACTTCAATCTAGCAGGCCACTCCATCCAAAACCTCAGAATCAAAATCCTCAAAGGACATTTTAAAGATCACCGGGAACGCAAAACATATGAAATGAAAATGATCACATATTTCAACAATATAAAACAAGGACTTAATATAGATTCAGGTTTTCTAACCCACTATAATAACGTCACGTAATATTCATAATTCCTATTTTTCTGTGTCTTCCCCATACTCACTGTGTTGTGTTTTTTTGTGGGTTTTTTTTCTTCTTTCGTTCTGTCCTTTCACATTCCCTTTGAAGTGGACAGGATTGCATCTTGCCTGAGACAATTAATGTTTCTTTTTTTTTTTCCCCCTCTGACCATGCCATTTGGGGATGTACAACATCTAACACCCAACTGTGAGCCCTATGACTGTCCCAATGTTTAATTCTATTATTCTGATCAGTTAGCTTCTATACCTGACGAAGGGAGGAATCCTCTCGAAAGCTTGTACTTTAAATGTAACAGTCCAATAAAAAAGGTATCACTACAGACTGCTATACTCGTGATATATATATATATATATACACACAAATGCTGAATTGCACCAAAATTAACTGAATTTGGTGATTTCAATTAGAATCTAAAAAGGTTTTAATGTAATTGAATCTTTATTTTGTAAAAGACCTTTTGTATTTTTAAAGTAATTTTTTTAAAAGACTATCTTTAAAAAACAGACCTTTTTAGTTTTAAAGCACCATTTTCCTTGTTTAGATACTATTTATTGATTTAACCACCTATTAGGAGACTTCCTATTTATTTTCTTAGTTCAGAGGAATTCACCGAGGATAATTTGCCACTTTTCGCCAACATCCAATAACTGCTTTGGAGACTCAATTTTCGTAGCAATATAACAAACCACTGTTAAATAGTGAACAACAAAATGGAATCACCAAAGTGAGTCAAAATGAAACGCCCCAAAATTTAACTCAATTTTGGTGCATTGTGAATAAACGTCTATAGGGTCTATTCAAAGAAAGGTGAAACTCAGGAGAATGACTTTAGTGAAATTTCTAGGTGAAAATAGCCAAAGCAGAAAAACGTTCCCATTTATCTCACTTTCCAAATTGGCTATTTGGTCTAGATTGTTCTCTTCTGCCAATTCTCCTGATTTTCACCTTTCTCTGAATAACCCTGTGTGTGTAGGTCATGTCACATCAGTATACTACACAAAAAAAAAAAATTTACACTTTTATTTTACTATTTTTTTTTTAATTTTTTTTATGTTATGCAAGTTTATTTTTCCACACTTTAAATCATCCATATGCTTGTGGTTATGTTGTACAAATGTTACTGCATTTTCATATTGAACAATTTTATTCAAATTAAAAAAAAGCATAATTAAAAGTATTTGGTATACTGGCACATAATGTTACATGTAGATCCTTAACACCGTATTGCCACAGGGACTAAAAAAGGTAGGCTTGACAATTTCTATAATTACCCACAAGTTAAAAAGTATAAATGAATGTTTTTATCATTGGAATAGGGCCCCTGGTCTTTGGATTGATTTAACCAAGTTGTTAAGCCAAGCGCTCAAGCCGTACAACAAAAGTGATCAAGGTCTCAATTTTTTCACCTCCTATCCCAACTGAGATGCAAGATCCTTACAGTTACGCTCAGGTGTGAACCCAGCCTATCTCATATGCGCGATTTTTGTCAGGCGTTTTAGGAGTGTTTTTGACCATTAAAAACGTGCGTTTTTTGACGATTATGGCCGCAAACGCGCTGTAATACGCCCCAAAGAAGCTCCTGTACTTCTTTGGGCGTAGGGCGTTTTACAGCGCATTCCTACGCGCTGTAAAATGCCCACGTGTGAACCATGCCCATAGGAAATAATGGGATTTCAGTGTTTGAGCGTTTTACAGCACGTAGGAACGTGCTGTAAAATGCCCAGGTGTGAACCAGGCCTTACACTAAGGCTGGGTTCACACTTTGGCGTAGAGCTGCGTCACGCAGTGCGCGTGTTTTTTTTTTACGCGTGTTCGCGCATACGAAAAAAATGCACGGACGCGCATTGCAGCGCGTTCGCGGCTATGTCTATGGCTGCGAACGCGCTGCTGTATGCCCGAAAAGAAGCTCCCGGACTTCTTTTTGCCTCGGCCGTTTCAAAGCGCGTTCCTGCGTGCTCCAAAACGCTTTAGGTGTGAACGGGGCCTTACAGGCCTAATTAGGCCTGGTTCACACCTGAGCGTTTTACAGCGCGTTCCTACGCGCTGTAAAACGCTCAAACACTGGAATTCCATTATTTCCTATGGGCATGGTCCCCACCTGGGGGTATTACAGCGCGTAGGAACGCGCTGTAAAACGCCCTACGCCCAAAGAAGTACAGGAGCTTCTTTGGGGCGTATTACAGCACGTTTGCGGCCATAGACTTCAATGTGAACGCGCTGAAATGGGCGTTTGCGCGTGTCATCATCAGAAACGCACGTATGAACGAGCAAGTGAAAGAAGCAAAAGGTAAATGTGTGCAGTGTTCATTACCATACGTAAGGTTATTTGTTGGTTCATTATATACATCTACATGTGTACATGTCTGCAAATTGTTCGCCATTTATAGATATCCATGTTAACAGACTGCAAACACACTCTCCTCTGTTAAACAAAGACACAGGAAACAAATGGTGCAGCTCAGGAAGTATTTTTCATTGGACGCCTCCGTAGTCCAAAAAATTGTCAAATTGTCAAAAACACGCGAAAACGGCAGGTAATACGCTCACAAAACACCCGACAAAAACACGCATAGGAGATACGCTCAGGTGTGAACCCAGGGTAAGCAAGCGTACGGTTAATGTGAAAGTAACAGTTGAAGAACGCGCTATTCCAAAACATGCTTACTGAATAATGCCAGATGTAGATGAATAATGAATAACAACTTTTAGGCCCGTGTCAGACGAACGCAGTGATCACGTCCGTGTTGCCACACAGTTTAACGTCCGTAGTAGCATAGAATCATGATCAATAGAGACCCCCACACGAAGTACGTGCGCACCAAACAGCGCACGCACAACGCACGTGGCAAACAGAAACAAGTTATGCAAGAACGTAAAACCGCTACCACGGACGTGCAGAGTGTGCCATGTCCGCGTAGCGTTCTCTGTGAGGGAGATGTCGGACGCAGCGCATTTGCGACGTCCAGCACCTTGACACACACAATGGCTTTTTATATCCTTTTCAAATTTTTAGCATTTTTCATATTTTTATTTCCCATAGTTCCCTTTATTTTTCTACGTCCGTCAAAAACGGAACGTGTTGAGTCTACAGTATCTTCCGTCAGTACGTCTGTCCGTTATGCACGCATGCAGAGTGCGCACTGACTGCGTTCGCCTGACTCTAACCTTAAAGTCGAGGTCTATTACTTTAAATTTGGGGATTACTGTAACAACTCAATGCTTCCAATTATGTGCCTTTGTATACCAAGATTAATGCGGATATGGAAGCATGGAGCTCTAAATTTCATGGACCGGACCAGGGTGGATTTGATTTAAATCACTAATCAGCAAGACTCAAAATCATGATTGTCCTCATCTATCCAAGGCTCCTGCAAGGTGATTTGAATCTACACTTCGCAACGCCTAATACCTTAACTTTCAATGTTTAGTATGTTGCTTTCATAGCACTGTCCATGTTAATTTGTATGTTTATGTTAAAGTAAAATCCTATATAGCGTAACTTAAGATATTTTAACTAGACCTGTTTGCTATCATTGCCATATCTTTACCAGTCCTGTTTGCACTCCAAAATTGCCATCTTTTATCAGTTATATTTATTTATTTCCACTCAGCCATGGGCCTGGTATTCTGTGCCCCCCCCCCCTCATGATTCACTGCATTAGAGAATTTATTGCCCCAACATCCCCCAGAGATGCAATGTAATCCTGGATTTCTGTTTTTTCAGCATACTCAACTACATACAGCTTCCAGGGCCAGCCTCTATCACAGTGTCTAAATCTACCCTCCCTCCCTATACACCCTACAAATTACAGCAAACGGGAAAAGAAACCCAAATACACCATAGCTTACTCAGCTCCTTTAATTTATCAGCTGAGAGCTGGTGGAGAGTGTTAAAATCCAGCCCTCCCACCCCCACACAGAGCTTTAAAACTCTTCAATCACTATTTTCCAAAAAGAAAAACCTGTCCAAATTCCTTTTTATTCTGCTGCTTGCACTTGCAAATGATGTTGAATCCAACCCTGGTCCAATAGCTGACACCATATTTAATCTCCCCACTAAAAAAGGCCTCTCCTTTGTGCATTGCAACATCCGCAGTTTACTCCCTAAACTGGATGAGCTTAAAGCTTGGTGCTTCTATTACAAACCTAAAGTCATTGTGCTGACAGAATCATGGTTAACCCCTAAAGTGCCAGACTCTGCCATAGCAATACAAGGGTATTCATGCTCTAGAAAGGACAGAGCTAAGAGAGGAGGGGGAATTGTTATCTATGTTGACAACTCCATAAAGTTCACCCCATTGCAGAATCCTAGCTCCCCGGCCACATTTGATTTCCTTTCTGGTACTATTGAGATCCCATTCAGTAAAACAATTATTGTTGCTGGATTCTACCGCCCACCAAGTTCCCCAATGCAATCCCTTTCTGACATAACCCAAATTCTTAGTAAATTAGTCGCTCAAAACCAAAAAAGCAAACTGCTGGTCCTCGGTGACTTTAATGTTGATTGGCTGAATCCTAAAAACAATAAACACTGCTCACTGTTCAAGGCTTCGCAGCTAACACAATTAATCTCCTCCCCCACTCGCATTAATATGAAAAGCCCTAACCACACCTTGCTGGACTGGATTCTCTCCTCATGTCCTGATCGAATACAGGAGGCAGGCGTTCTCGCTAACAGTTTCAGTGATCACTGTCTAGTGTACTGTGTGCGCAAAATAAGGGCCACAAAATGTCCAAAGGTAATAATCACCAGGTCTTTCAAGAAATTTAATCTTGAATCCTTCCTAAATGATCTCAAACAGTTCCCATGGTACAGACTAAACCTAATCCCAGACCTAGACTGTGCAATTGAATACTTTCAAGCCGAGCGCCTGAAAGTCTGGAACACCCATACCCCACTGCGCAAAGTGCGAGTAAAAGGGGCCCATCTCCCCTGGGTTACAACTGACCTCACGCATATGTACCAGTTTAGAGACTCCCTGTGGTCAAAGTTCAAGAGTACTGGATCCATGAACGATCACTGTGAATACCGAAAATGCCGGAATGAATGCACAAAACAAACAAAAATGGCTAAAGCCCAATACTTCAATGAAAATTTAAACAATAACGTATCAAACCCCAGAAATTTTTGGAAAATCATAAGTAACATACAAGCACCCCTGTCCACTACCAACCGTCTGCTTTAAAAGTAAACAACCAAACTGTACAACACCCACTAGATGTAGCAAATGCTTTTAATAATTATTTTGTTGGATGCGCCACCACCCTGATTGCTAAGCTAGGAAATGACACGCAATCAGAAAGGCTGCACGCAGGTCAGGCACCACAAACAGTGCAAAGACCCCTTAACCCAGAGAAATTCAGTTTTAGACCAGTGCCTGTCAGTGCCATCACTAAACTTCTCCATAACCAAAAAATGAAATACCAGTCTGGACCTGATCAAAATTTATTTATTTATTTATAAAGGATTTTACCAGGAAGGATACATTGAGATTTCTCTCGTTTTCAAGTATGTCCTGGGTTCGAGAACATTGAGTGGTTACAGAAATACAAAATAGTAAAATGCAAGATATTAACACAAGACCAAATATACAGATTAACAGAAAAATAAATATGGAGGAAATAAAGTCATTATGTTACATGTTTACAGGTGCATTTCGTATTGAGGTATGTTAATAGGGAAGTCTTAAGGGACTTTAGACTGGGGGAAGATTTGACGGTGTCTGGGAGGTTATTCCATATTTGCGGTGCTCTGTAGGAAAATGAGGATCGAGCCATTTTCTTTTTGTATTGCGGTATTGCAAGTAAGGTGCTGGTCCTGGATCTGAGGTTATAGGATGAGGGAACTGCCGGGGGAAGCAGCATATTCAGGTAGGGTGGTAGCTTCCCAGAAAAGCTCTTAAACACCAGATTGGAAAGGTGAAGGGTGTGTCTAGAGTCCAGTGATGGCCAGTTTAGTTCTTTTAACATGTCACAATGGTGGGTCATGTAGTTACATTGTAGTTACATTGTAGCACAAAGCGACAGAATGAGTTATACAATGTAGTAAGTTTCTGGAGGTGTGTTTGCGGGGCAGCTGCATTGTCCACTATATACGTGAAAAATATACAATGCTGCTGCCTTAGAACAAAGAAAAAGGAATCATTAGAAAGGCCAAACTGACCAGTCCAATGACACCTGAGATTTGTCAGGTGTAAAGAATGGAGATACGGGGGTCCAAATTACCTGCCTTTCCTGAGGAGTGTGTGTGAGTGAGTCTTCACTGGTCTCACTATTCGATAACGATTATCCGGTCAACTAATCGATTCCACGATGCATCACAATTCTTGCCCAATTTGCCCATATAGTTTTAGACTTACAGAGGTCACACACTCGCAATATGCGGTGTGTATGAGCATATCACAAAGCTCCACAGCTATAAAACGCCATGATGGTTTGATTTAAACATAGGACAGATTTAATTGTGGGCACATACAGGTGCATCTCAATTAAATAGAAGGTCTTGAAAAAGTTCCTTTATTTCATTAACCCCTTAGTGACTGGGCAGCTTTACAAAAATCTGTCCTTTAGTGCCCACTGCCGTTTTTACGATACTGCGCCGTTTGTGTTTAAGTCAAATTTTCCTCTTACCCACACATATTATATACCATTTTTGCCGCCATTAAATGGACTGTCTAGAGATACCATTATTTCCATCAGATCATATAATTTACTTAAAAAATTTTATACACATATATATATATATATCTAATGATGGGGAACAAAAAAAAATTGAAAAAACTTTCAAAGATCTAATCCCCAAAATCTACAACCGCCAAAAAAGGATCCCGGCAAAATAGTTGTGATTTTTTTTTCCTGACATTTGACATATCCAATTTTTACATGTTTTTGCTTTTTAACCCCTTCACTGCTGAGCCATTTCACCTCTGTGTGCTGAGCTAATTTTGACCGTTTTATGCTCATAATTTTTAGATGCCAGTTTAAGTCCTACTTAATTAAACCCTCCAGACAAAGTTTAAAAAAAAAATATATATATATATATATTTTACACCAAACCTGGTCATTTGTTATATCATTGGAAAGGCCATGATCAGGTATCATGATATCAAACATGATACTCTAGCTGCCACAGATTTCCACTTGGCAGCTAGGGGGGTTAACTGGCCCACTGACGTTCTCACAGATATGGTCAGGATGTCAGTGGGTGGGGGGGGGGGTGACCCGGAGGCTTGGCAGCCACCTCCGGGTTTGAAATCGCGACCTGGCAACGTAGGGGTTAAGGCTAGCGTCAGACGAACGCAGTCATCACGTCAGTGTCGCCGCACAGTTTAACGTCCGTCATAGCATTGATTTGTGATCAATAGAGACCAACACACAAAGTACATACGCACTTAAGTGCGCACATCACACAGGTGGCAATGGACGCCATTTAGACCTAGACGTTAAAGCGCTACGACGGACGCCCAGAGTGCGCCGCATCCGCATAGTGGCCTGTGTGCGTGATGACGCGACAAACGCAGCGCATTTGTAACGTCCATCACGCTGATGCTCAGACGTTTTTTTGGCCTGGCTGACTGTACCGGTATTTTAATTCCCATATTTCCCTTATTTTTTTCTCTACGTCAAAGAAAACGGAATGTGTGGTGTCTACATCATCTTCCATCAGTACGTCCGTCCGTCTGTTATACACGCATGCAGAGTGCGCTCAGACTGCTTTCGTCTGACATTAGCCTTACTCTATGCAACGCTGCAAAGGGGAGACTCTCACTTTCCAGTGGTGCAATTTGCAGGTTTCCATCTTTAACAGTTGAGGAGATAGAGTGCTCCGTTCCTGATTTTTGTAGCAGGCGCCAGGCAGCCGATGATGTCGTCACGTAGCCACTGGCTCCTAAATTTCCAGTTTATTTTACACCAATATAAAAGCAGTCTTTGGCATCTAAAAACCTCTAGTTGGCTTCAATGGAGCTATATATATATATATACACAGTTGTGTTCAAAATTATTCAACCCCCAATGCTGTAAAGGGTTTTAGGGAATTTAGTGTACATTTGTAATTGTATTCAGAATGAAATACTACAAGGACTTTTTAAAGAACCATATGCAACTAAAATGACATCAATTGGTTTTGTAATACAGTAGTAAATGTTTATTTTGTGAATTCTTCATTGACACAATTATTCAACCCCTTAAAGACTACCACTCTGAAGAACAGAGGTTCATTCAAGTGTTTTCAATCAGGTATTGAAAACACCTGTGGATGTCACGGAGCAGCACTAAAGCATAATAAGCACCAATTAGGCAGCTTTAAAATGACTGTGATACTCAGCTCCTTCTAGACATTTACTGGTGTGGTTACAAACATGGTGAAGTCAAGAGAATGGTCCAGGAAGACAAGAGAAGAGGTGATTACTCTTCACAGGAAGGGCAATGGCTATAAGAAGATTGCAAAGATGTTAACCCTTTCGCTGCTGAGGCATTTCCCGCCCCTGTGCGGAGGTCATTTTTACCGATTTTGCTCATCATGTTTAAATGCGTTTTGAAGGCTTCTTTTTGTATATGACCCAGACATATTATATATCGTTCTTTCCGTCAGACTCGGCAGATTCATAATATGTCATTATTATATGTATACGTCATGACCTGTCTGTATATTATAACAAAAAATGCAATAAAATATGAATTTTCAATAATTTACAACATGTAAAGTGTTTTTTTTTCACATTTTAACATGCGAGCAATTGTGGTTATATTTTGTATGGGGTGCGCTTGTTAAAAAAATTAGAGATGGGGTCTCGTTACATTTTTTTTTGGGGAAAATTACGCGATTTTTAACAAACGCACCGCATACAAAAATAGTTAGTGCAGCATTATTGTTCACATTATAATTGAAATGGGAACAATATTGCTGCATTAACGAACCAAAAAAAAAATTTTTTTTTTAAACTTTTTTCTTAGTCAAGTTTGGTATTGTTGGAACGGCCATGCTCTGGCCGATCCAACAATACCAAACATTAACCCCTAACTGCCACGGATCGGGAGATAGGGGGTTCATTGGAACCCCCTATCTCCACCATTGGTGGCAGTTAGGGGTTAACTCCAGGACTGGCGTCATCGTGCTATGCCCGATGACGCCAGTCCTCAGGGGGCATTCCCGGAAGCTTGGCCAACATCCAAGATGTCGGCCAGCTCCGGGAAAGGATCACGAACCGGCGCAGATTCGTGATCCGGCCCCCATGGGGTTAATGCCAGGTACCATTTGGAAGGGCAGGCTGTGCCCTTCCAAACGGTGCCTGGGTTAACCCCCTGCACGCCGCCGATCGGGAGGGAGAGAGGTCCGAAGGACCTCCCCCCCTCCCTTTCAGGCGCCTCCTCCGCACATGCGGGGGGGGCGCCTGAATTAGGTGTCATCGCGCCCCCGCGATGACACCTAATTACTCCGGCGGCGGTTCCAGGTGCTGGGCTGACATCGAGGATGTCAGCCCGCAGGGGGGGGGGGGCCAGCGATCGGCCGGAACCCGGCCGAACGCTGGCCCCAAAGTGAGGACGCGCTCAGCGCGTCCACCGCAAGGAACGTGCCCGCAGCGAAAGGGTTAAACATACCAAGAGAGACCATAGGAAGCATCATTCGCAAATTCAAGGCAAAGGGCACTGTTGAAACGCTACCTGGTCGTGGCAGAAAGAAGATGCTCACTTCGACTGCTGTGCGCTACCTGAAGCGTAGAGTGGAGAAAAGTCCCTGTGTGACTGCTGAGGAACTGAGAAAAGATTTGTCAGATGTGGGTACCGAAGTCTCAGCTCAGACAATACGGCGCACACTGCGTAATGAAGGCCTCCATGCCAGAACTCCCAGGCGCACCCCCTTGATGTCTCCAAAGAATAAGAAGAGTCGACTGCAGTATGCCAAAAGTCATGTGAACAAACCACAAAAGTTTTGGGATAGTGTTCTGTGGACTGATGAAACAAAATTAGAACTGTTTGGGCCCATGGATCAACGCTAGGTTTGGAGGAGGAAGAACAAGGCCTATGAAGAAAAGAACACCTTGCCTACAGTGAAGCATGGCGGGGGGTCAATCATGCTTTGGGGCTGTTTTGCTTCTGCAGGTACAGGGAAGCTTCAGCGTGTGCAAGGTACCATGAATTCTTTTCAGTACCAGGAGATATTGGATGACAATGTGATGCAGTCCGTCACAAACCTGAGGCTTGGGAGACGTTGGACCTTTCAACAGGACAATGATCCCAAGCATACCTCCAAGTCCACTAGAGCATGGTTGCAGATTAAAGGCTGGAACATTTTGGAGTGGCCATCGCAGTCACCTGACTTAAATCCGATTGAGAACCTCTGGTGGGACTTAAAGAAAGCAGTTGCAGTGCGCAAGCCTAAGAATGTGACTGAACTGGAGGCTTTTGCCCATGACGAATGGGCGAAGATACCCGTAGATCGCTGCAAGACACTTGTGTCAAGCTATGCTTCACGTTTAAAAGCTGTTATAACTGTAAAAGGATGTTGTACTAAGTACTAAGATTGAATGTCACTTGGGGGTTGAATAAAACTGATAATGATGTGAGCACAGAAAAGACATTTGTGGTTATTTCATTATAAATGTTATATTTGTCTGACCTACACGTGCCTCTTTGATTTAATTGTAAGCAAGATGACTGAATCATCAAAATCAAGGTCAAACTGGCCAAAACACTCAATTTCAGTGGGGGGTTGAATAATTTTGAACACAACTGTATATCCTGACTGACTCATCAACGCCCAGCTGAAACCGTTTAACCTAGGAATGTGAAATTTTGAAGGTGCACTGTTTTTATGATGTGGGCACCCACTAAGGAAGGATTTTTGGAAACTCCGCCCCTAAGGGGGTGAAAAATGGGGTTGAATATTTTAAACATGATACCTATTTCTCAAAAACAGAAGATGTTACAGACGTGAAAATCTGAATATAGATTCTTCTTGAAAAATAAAAAAACATAATTTGCCGTTTTTCAAAAACTCAACTGGGGGCGAAAAAAAGGGGATTGAATATTTTAAACAGGATACCTATGTCTTAAAAACAGAAGCTGTTATAGACGTGAAATCGGTATTTAGATTCGTCTTGAAAAATAAAAAAAACACGTATTTTACCATTTTCTGAAAATTCCATGGGAGGGCCAAAATGGGGGGGTAAATACATATATATATATATATATATATATATATACGAAAGTCCTGACTGACTGATCAACGCCCAGTTGAAACCGTTTAACCTAGGAACGTGAAATTTTGAAGGTACACTGTTTTTATGATGTAGCGCCCACTAAGGAAGGATTTTTGGAAAATCCACCCATAATGGGGTGAAAAAGGGGGATGAATATTTTAAACCGGATACCTATAGCTCAAAAACATAAAATGCTACAGATGTAAAAATCGGTATTTAGATTACTCTTAAATAAAAAAACACGTATTTTACCGTTTTTCAAAAATCCAAGTGGGGGGGGGGGCGAAAAAAGGGGGTTGAATATTTTAAATATTTTAAACAGGATACCTGTATCTCAAACAGAAGATGTTACAGACCTGAAAATTGGTATTTAGATTAGTCTTGAAAAATAAAACACGTATTTCACCAGGTTCTGAAAATTCCTTGGGGGGGGGGGCAAAAAGGGGGATTGAATACTTTTATCAGTATACCTAGATTTCAAAAACTGAAGATGTTACGGGTGTGAAATTTGGTATTTACAATCTTCGTGAAAAAACCAAACATGTGTTTTGCCATTTTCCACAAATCCAATTGTGGTCTGAATATTTTTATCATTACACCTATATTTCAAAAAACCAAAGATGTTACGGACGTGAAATTTGGTATTTACAATCTTCTTGAAAAATAAAAACAGGTGTTTAACCATTTTCCAAAAATTCCAAGTGGGGGGGTGAAAAAAAGGGGGGCTGAATACTTTTAAACAGGATACCTACATCTCAAAAACAGAATATGTTACAGATGTGAAAAAAATGGTATTTAGGTTTGTCTTGAGAAACAAAAAACACTTATTTTACCATTTTCCAAAAATCCAGTGGGAGGGGGAAAAAAGTGGGTTGAATACTTTTATCAGTATACCTATATTTCCAAAAACCAAAGATATTACAGGTGTGAAATCTGGCACTTACAATCTTCTTGAAAAATAAAAAATAAAAAAACACATGTTTTAACATTTTCCAAGAATCCCACGTGGTGGGTGAAAAAAGGGGGGGTGAATAATTTTCAACAGGATACCTATATCTCAAAAACAGAAGAGGTTACAGACGTGAAAATTGTTATTTAGATTAGTCTTGAAAATAAAACACGTATTTTACCATTTTCCAAAAATCCAGTGGGGGGCAAAAAGGGGGATGAATACCTTTATCACTATACCTATATTTCAAAAACCAATGATGTTACAGGTGTGAAATTCGATATTTACAATCTTCGTGCAAAAAAAACCAAACATGTTTTACCATTTTCCGAAGATCCAGTTAAGGGGGGTGTGGGAAAGGAATGTGAATATTTTTATCAGTTTACCCATATTTCAAAAACCAAAGATGCTACAGGTGTGAAATGTGGCACTTACATTCTTCTTGAAAAATAAAAAAACCACGTGTTTTAGAATTTTCCAGTGGGGGGGGGGGGGGGGAAAGGTCTACCAAAAAAACCTCAAGTTTCTTTTAAAAAACAATTTGAACAAATCCTAAAATCCACGCGAGCGAAGCCGCGGGCAAAAGCTAGTGTGTGCGTACACGTGTGTCCGCGCGCGTACACGTGTGTCCGCGCGCGTACACGTGTGTACGTGTGCGCGCGTGTGTGCGCGCGCGCGCGCGCGTGTACGTGTGTGCGCGCGCGCGCGTGTACGTGTGTGCGCGCGCGCGCGTGTACGTGTGTGCGCGCGCGCGCGTGTACGTGTGTGCGCGCGCGCGCGTGTACGTGTGCGCGCGCGCGCGTGTACGTGTGCGCGCGCGCGCGTGTACGTGTGCGCGCGCGCGCGTGTACGTGTGCGCGCGCGCCGCGTGTACGTGCGCGCGCGCGCGTGTACGTGCGCGCGCGCGCGTGTACGTGCGCGCGCGCGCGTGTACGTGCGCGCGCGCGCGTGTACGTGTGCGCGCGCGCGTGTGCGCGCGCGCGTGTACGCGTGTGCGCGCGCGTGTACGTGTGCGCGCGCGCGTGTACGTGTGCGCGTGTACGTGTGCGCGCGTGTACGTGTGCGCGCGCGCACGTACGTGTGCGCGCGTGTACGTGTGCGCGCGCGTACGTACGTGTGCGCGCGCGTGTACGTGTGCGCGCGCGTGTGTACGTGTGTGCGCGCGTGTACGTGTGTGCGCGCGTGTACGTGTGTGCGCGCGTGTACGTGTGTGCGCGCGTGTGTACGTGTGTGCGCGCGTGTACGTGTGTGCGCGCGTGTGCATGTGCACGTGTGTGTGCGCGTGTACGTGTGTGTGCGCGTGTACGTGTGTGTGTGCGTGTACGTGCGTGTGCGCGTGTACGTGCGTGTGCGTGTGTGCGCGTGTACGCGCGTGTGTGCGTGTGTGTGCGCGTGTGTGCGCGTGTGTGCGCGTGTACGTGTGTACGTGTGCGCGCGCGTGCGCGTGTGCGCGCGTGTACGTGTGCGCGCGTACGTGTGTACGCGCGCGTGTACGTGTGCGCGCGTACGTGTGTGCGCGCGTGTACGCGCGCGTGTACGCGCGCGTGTACGTGTGCGCGCGCGTGTACGTGTGCGCGCGCGTGTACGTGTGCGCGCGTACGTGTGCGCGCGCGTGTACGTGTGCGCACGCATGTGCGCGCGCGCGTACGTGCGCGCGCGCGTGTACGTGTGTGTGTACGTGCGCGCGTGTACGTGCGCGCGCGTGTACGTGCACGCGTGTACGTGCGCGCGCGCGCGCGTGTACACGTGCGCGCGTACGTGCGCGCGCGTGTACGTGCGTGTGTGTGTGTGCGCGTGTACGTGTGTGTGCGCGTGTGTGCGTGTGTTGTGCGCGTGTGTGCGCGTGTGTGCGCGTGTGTACGTGTGCGCGCGCGTGTACGTGTGTGTACGTGTGCGCACGTGTACGCGCGTGTACGTGTGCGCGCGCGTGTACGTGTGCGCGCGCGTGTACGTGTGCGCGCGCGTGTACGTGTGCGCGCGCGTGTACGTGTGCGCGCGTGTACGTGTGCGCGCGCGTGTACGTGTGCGCGCACGTGTACGTGTGCGCACGCATGTGCGCGTGTGTGTGTACGCGCGCGCGTACGCGCGTGTACGTGCGCGTGCGTACGTGTGCGCGTGTGTACGCGTGCCACCCAGCCATCCCTTAACCGTGACGGGAGGAAGGCCAAAGGCTTGCATAAAATCAGGAACATCTTCAGGCACCGTAATGCTCAGTAGACGGTTATCGTGGCGGACATGAAGGGCGAACGGGTAGTTCCAACGGTACCTTATGGAGTGTGCTTGGAGCTGGTCTGTCACAGGTTTCAGTTCCCTCTTTTTTGCCCCATGTGTCTGGTGGTTGCCTGCTAAAAAGCGCTTTCAGTGTGCCCGGGTGAAGAGCGCAGCAATCAGGCGGCCATCTCGGATCGCATCGAAGCCACGCCCCCTTATTGTAGCTATTTTAGAATGTTGACAGGTGTAATTGAGCCTCCCTAGGGGTTATGAGACCCGGTTACACAGTGGAATGTGGTCTGATTTACACGTAGGGCAGAGTTAAGTGTGGGCACATAGGCCAAAGAATGGTGGTTTGAGATGGGGGGGGGGGTGATAGTTGAAAGGTGTAACAGCGTTTTCATTGCCAGTGTGTGGCACCTGCGATGATCATATTGTGTAGATTTTACCCGGAAGGATACATTGAGAATTCTCTCATGTCCTGGGTAGGCAAGGCCTAGGCTGGCACTTTCCAGGGGGTGGCAAAAAAAAAAAAAAAAAAAAAAACACAAAGAGGATATTCACAGGGCATCGAAATGATGCAGACATTTCAGTGTTCTATTGTTCCCTGCACTTTGGGGAATCAAATTTCCCCATTGAATTCACCACAGGGTCTCTGAAGTGCAGGGTATCAGCCACCGAATGCTGCCGCAAACCCGTCGCCTGCTGTTTTTTTTTTTTTTTAGAAAGGATTTTACCAGGAAGGATACATTGAGATTTCTCTCGTTTTCAAGTATCTCCTGGGTGGCGAGTGTGTACCATTAGGTGTCTTGCCCAAGGACACTTACTGGAGAGGTTGCTCGCTGGGATCGAACCCATGACTCCACAGGCTCTCTCCACACAGAGAGTGATGTTACCTCTACTCCACCCAGCCGGGACTGAGTAGATAAAGGGTCCAAAAAGGCCCCCCACCCCTTCAGCATTCACCTGGCATCTGAAAATGACATCACCGCGCACCTATATGGGCCGGGAGGGTTCCCGCAGGACGGGCTGTCTTCAGTTAGACCCCGTGAGGTGTGGGGGACATCCTCCACATGTTGCAGGGAATCTCCAGGACAACCCCCACATGTCAACAGCCCAGGGGTTATGTTTTTGGTTTAAGTATTTTTTGTTTAACCACTTTTTTTATTTATTAACAAACATTGATGTTTCACCCCTTACCGCCGGGCACATTGTGTCCAGTTGGAGAGTGTTAATGCTGGCGGGGCATCTCTGGCTGCTGCAGCAGGCCCCTCCTCCGGCCCACCTATACAGCAAACACGCAGCACATCATTGGCTGCAGGGAGATGGCTTTCAGAGTTCATGCAGTCCCGTGGCAGCGAAAGTTAAAAATCTAATTTTCTCATAAAAAAAAAAAAAGAGAATTTTTTTCCTTAACAAGAGTGCCACGTAACTCATCCTAGAGTTTAAGCTACGACAAACCAAATTTGGCACGGACCTTCATGTCATGACTACGTCTGCTCTCACTTTTCTAAGCAATCTGAATTACGGGTTTTCCGTAGCTTCCGAAATCCAAAAATTCCCCAGACTTTTATTGAGAGGAAGAAATCTGATCCAAGTTCAAATTTCAACTGACACTTTGAGCTGATGGTCTGTAACGGTGACAGGGAGAGCTGATTTGTTTAACTGTAAGAGTTTAGCCATCAAAAGCTTTATTTTAACGGACGGAGAGGAATATTTTTCAAAATCTTTGTATGACCCAGCACAAGCTGTGCATGATCAAATTTCAACTGACGCTGTAGGTCTGTAACAGTCACAATCAGGAGTTGAGGAAATGACAAACTATTTGTAAACACAAGAGCAAGCCCGATACACAGTCAAAGCAAGCCTGAGTCATCCTCACTTGTGGCTCACTTAGAATTACGTACACTTGCTAACTTACTCATACTGTCTCACCTCATTCTAACTCCCATATGCGCACACATACTCCCTACACTCACAATAATGTATTCAGACTCCCGCTCACATTTATTGCTCGTTTTTCAGGACAAGGTTTGTGCAGGAAGCTGAGCAATTTATCACATTGGTTTGGCAGGTATTTTGGGAACTTTACAGAGATCATCTGTTATCTGTTGGGTGGCAGATAACAGGCCTTGTCGTGCTTCACTGTTGCAAGACCTCACTTTGCTTTAGCACGACATCAGCTCATTGCCTCCTCCCACTAGCTGCAGTCTGCCTTCTCCTCCACATACAGAGGCAACACTGCAGTCTGACCCTCCACCCGCCTCCTGCATACCTGTACGTGAACCAAAAACTCCCTCAGTTTAAGTCAAGTCAGGCATGGTGCTGCTAAATGCAAGTCAGCTGGGGCAATAAACAAAAATGTGTATGATGACTGTCTGCAGGGGTCTTTGTACGCCACTGGAAGTATCAATGTGTATGTATGTGTTTGTCATTTAACCCCTTAAGGACGCAGGGCGTACCATGCCGTCCTGCACCACGTGGGCTTTAATGCCGCAGGACGGCATGGTACGCCCCGCGGCGTTTGGAGCCCCTGCGCGCCGAAAAACGGCCCGCCTCCCTTCCCACAATGCCGATCGCTGGCTGGGGGTCTGCCTGACACCCGGGCAGACCCTCCCAGCTGGCGATCGGCATTCTGGGAAATGAGGCGGGCCGTTTCCCTCGTGGAATCGGCAAGCCTGCCAATCCGGTGCCTGGAGCTGTCAGTTGCAGCGGTGACAAGCTGTCACCTCTGCAACTGTCAGAATGTCTCAGCCAATGAGGTTGCATTGGCTAAGACATTGTCTCTGCCCCTTTCTCCTGCTCCTCATTGCGATCTGAGGAGCAGAGAGAGAGAGACAGAGCAGAGAGGAGCAGAGAGAGAAAAAAAAAAACAGGCACTACCTAAAACCCCAGGCACTGTACCCCACACCCCAGGCAGTGTACCCCACCTGGCACTACCCCACCTGGCTGTACCCCACCACCTGGCAGTGTACCCCACCACCTGGCAGTGTACCCCACCACCTGGCAGTGTACCCCACCACCTGGCAGTGTACCCCACCTGGCACTGTACCCCACCTGGCACTGTACCCCCCAGGCACCTACTGGCACTGTACCCCCCAGGCACTGTACCCCCCAGGCACTACCTACTGGCACTGTACCCTCCTGGCAGTGTACCCCACCTGGCAGTGTACCCCACCTGGCAGTGTACCCCACCTGGCAGTGTACCCCACCTGGCAGTGTACCCCACCTGGCTTTACCCCACCTGGCACTGTACCCCACCTGGCACTGTACCCCACCTGGCACTGTACCCCACCTGGCACTGTACCCCACCTGGCACTGTACCCCACCTGGCAGTGTATCCCACCTGGCACTGTACCCCCACTGGCACTGTACCCACCTGGCACTGTACCCCCCCTGGCAGTGTATCCCACCTGGCACTGTACCCCCACTGGCACTGTACCCACCTGGCACTGTACCCCCCAGGCACCTACTGGCACTGTACCCCCCAGGCACTGTACCCCCCAGGCACTACCTACTGGCACTGTACCCTCCTGGCAGTGTACCCCACCTGGCACTGTACCCCACCTGGCAGTGTATCCCACCTGGCACTGTACCCCCACTGGCACTGTACCCACCTGGCACTGTACCCCCCAGGCACCTACTGGCACTGTACCCTCCTGGCACAGTACCCCCTGGCTGAAAAAAAAAAACAGGCACAGTACCCCCTGGCTGAAAGAAAAATCCCCAGGCACAGTACCCCCTGGCTAAAAAAAAAAAAAACTGAAAAAAAAACCCCAGGTACAGTACCTCCTGGCTGGCACTGTACTCTCCAGACTGGCACTGTACCCTCCTGGCACAGTACCCCCTGGCTGAAAAAAATAACTGAAAAAAACCTGACTGGAAAAAAACCTGAAAAAAAACCCAGGCACTGTACCCCCTGGCCTGCAGTGTACCCCTGATTGAGAACCCGCATTGGCATACGACCCTTTGGCATTTCTGACTACCCACATTGGCATACGACCCCCTGGCATTTCTGACTACCCGCATTGGCATACGACCCCTGGCATTTCTGACTACCCGCATTGGTATACGACCCCTGGCATTTCTGACTACCCACATTGGCATACGACCCCTGGCATTTCTGACTACCCACATTGGCATACGACCCCTGGCATTTCTGACTACCCGCATTGGCATTCCTGACTACCCTTGTCTAGATAGATAGAAGTACCGGCCACTACAAGGACCGGAAGGGCTTAGTTTAGGTGTTCTAATATTTTATTTGTGTACTTGACCCCATCAGTTCCCCGACCTCCCATAAAAATGTCCTCCCGCTTTTATTCCCCAGAAGAGGCATATGAGATCCTGGCCGCCTCTGAGAGCGACGCTCTCGCCGACAGTGACACCCTCACAGCCTCTGATATAGAGCCCCTTAGTGAACCCTCCAGTGATGGTGACCCCCCACCATCTACTGGGAGGCACGAGAGCATTTGGGTACCCCCAAATATGGCTGCCCCAGAAATACCCCCATTTCTGGCGACTCCTGGCATCACAGTAAGGGTAGAGGACTGTGAGCCAGTGAGCTTTTTTAACCTGTTTATGTCGGACGATGTATTCGAGATGGTGGTTGAGCAAACCAACCTGTTTGCCAACCAGTATCTTGATGCGCATCCGGATTCACATCGCCACAGACGTAACAAGTGGCACCCAACGGATGTGATAGAGTTAAAAAAAATTTGGGCTCTAACCCTCGTAATGGGAATAGTGAAGAAGCCAAGTAGACATGTGCACAGCACAAAATTTCGTTTTGAGCTAATGGATTAGTCCTAAAATGCAATTTATTTAGTTACTAAAGAAAATCGTTTTCAGTTCTTTAGTATGAAAACTAATTTCATTCATCCGAAAACCAATGGATACAATTACTATTGTAGTGGCTCCTCAGAGGGCTGAGATCGCTGCTTGTTACAGTATCTCTCACTCTCAGCACAATGTGGGCCATATTACATAGTTGGTGCTAACATAACCAGAGCTGTTGTAAACTTCCCAGAGCCATTATAGCCTATGGAGGTTTTCAGTTTACAACAACTCTGGTTAAGTTAGCACCAACATTGTAATAGTGCCCCGTGTCAGGCAAAGCGGTTACAGTAACTGACTGCTGCTCATCACAGCGCTCAGAGGTTAGAACAATATTATTTCCTTGTTTTACTGAAACTCTGAGCGCTGTTACAGTCAGTTACTGTAACAACTGAGCCTGATACATTGTACTAAGAGATAATGTAACAAGCAGCCGATCTCAGCGCTCGCAGACACTGGTTTTAAAGGGCTGTATAATGTTTAGAACATCCTCCTGCATTAATTAATACCCCTCTCTGTATAATGTATACAACATCCATCTGCATTAATTAATACTCCTCTCTGTATAATATATAGAACATCCTCCTGCATTAATTAATGCCCCCTCTGTATAGAACATCCTACTGCATTGGCATGTGGAGGGTGCAGAACTTCGGATGTTGCGATGTTGCACTCTTCATTGCTGGTCTCCTCCACTCATTAATGTAATATCACAAAAAGGACTGAAACTAAAATGTAGTGCATTTTATTTTAGTTTCTTTCGTTTTTTGTACTGAGCAGTTTCGTTTCTCTTGACTCACACTAAAACTAAATTATCCCAAAATTCTGACTAAATCGTTTTAGTACTAAAACGAATGCACATGTCTAAAGCCAAGTATCCGGTCTTACTGGCACAAAAACCCCATCCTGGCTACTCCACTATTCCCAAGGGTTATGAAGAGGGATAGATACGAAAATCTCATGCGATTCCTCCATTTTAATGACAACGCACTGTGCCCACCAAGAAACGACCCAATGCATGACCGCCTCTATAAAATTCGGCCCCTGATCAGTCTTATATCTGCCAAATTCACCGATAATTATGTTCCCGACCAAAATATATCTGTAGACGAGTCCCTTATGAAATTCAAAGGCAGACTGCTCTTCAAGCAGTATATCCCAAGCAAGCGATCCCGGTATGGCGTCAAATTTTATAAATTGTGTGAGTCCACAACAGGCTACACCTGGGCGTTTAGAATATACGAAGGGAAAGATAGCCACCTTGACCCCCAGGATGCCCCGATTGTATTGGCACCAGTGGAAAAATTGTGTGGGATCTGGTCTATCCCCTATTCAACAAGGGCTATCATTTATGGGTCGATAACTATTACACCAGTATCGACCTATTTAAAAATTTATATTGTTTCGAGACCCTTGCGTGTGGCACAGTGCGGAAGAATCGCAGAGGTTTTCCCCAAATCCTGACAGCAGGCAAAAAAAGTAGAGGCTCCTCTTCATCTCTACGTCAGGAAGAAGTGCTAGCCCTTCGGTTCACCGATAAGAAGGATGTATACATGTTATCTACAGTGCATGACGAAAGTACAGTGCCAGTGCCTGTGAGAGGGAGGACTGAGCCACTGGAAAAGCCGAAGTGCATTGTAGATTACAGCAAGTTTATGGGGGGAGTAGACTTGGCTGATCAATGTATACAGCCTTATCTGGTGAACCGAAAGACTAGGGCATGGTACAAGAAGATTGCCATCTATTTGACCGAGATAGCAATTTTCAATGCGTACGTGCTCTACAAGTAGGCAGCCGTACAAAAGCCATATCCCTTCCTAGAATTCATGCTTGAGATCATATCCCAACTTATCCTAACCCCGGCCCCCGTTACATCCGCTTTGGAATCAGGAGATCTCCAAAGATTAAGCGGCAGACACTTTCCTTCCGAGTCCCTCCCACCCGCTGTAAAAAGTCCCCCCAGAAAAAGTGTCGTGTCTGCCGCAAGAAAGGAATCCGAAAGGATTCTAGTTATTATTGCCCTACCTGCCCATCTCTACCTGGCCTCTGCATAACCGAGTGCTTCAAAATTTATCATACCGAGCTAAATTACTAAATCCCCTTTTCTGCTTTGTCCCGATTACCCTTTGCTGCCTGTACCGACTCATTGGCTTGTTATACCGACTACCCTTTGTTTGCTGCCTGTACCGACTCATTGGCTTGTTATAACGACTACTCTGACTTCTGGAATACCCTGAATTTGGCCTGTCCCTGTTTACGTTAAGCCCAGCTATTCTAAAGTGGCTGCACCAAACAACTCAAAATACTAATTTAGAATCATTGGCGCGTCATCTTTGGAGCAATATTCTTTCTTGGCGTGCCATGTTCTCTCAAAGTCGACATAAATCCTGAAAATCACTTGTCAAATTACCAAAAAACTAAATAAAAATGCTACATATGGGGTACCGTTGAATTCGTAACACATTGCCGAACACAAATATCAATGTTATAGGCCAGTAAAAGGTTGACCGAGCAGGATATTAGCAGCAAAATAACAGTTTTCGTGTAAAACAAATGCAAAACACAATCTTGAAAACTAAGTGTGGCCAGGGTTTGTGACCAAGTGTCTACTATAAAAAACTGGACATACCCCATTTTCAACACTCTGGTTGTCTACTTCTCAAAATGATATGCCATGATGGGGTAATTCTCAAACCTGGGCTGCCATACCCTCTCAATTCAACCTAGGCCCAGAAAACCAATCTGGCAAACTCTACATTTGATCGTGTAACTTTCCAAAAAGCAAATTAAAAATGCTAAATGGAGGGTACCGTTGATCTCGTAACACATTGCCGACCACAAATATCAATGTTGTAGGCCAGGAAAAGGTTGACTGAGCATGATATTAGCAGCAAAATAACAGTTTTTGTGTGAAAAATGCAAAACACAAACATGAAGACCAAGTTTGCGACTAAGAGACTACTATAAAAAAACAAAACGTACACCATTTGGAATAGCCTGGGTTGTCTACTTTTCAAAATGGTATGACATGTTGGGGTACTTTTCATACCTGGGCTGCCATAACCTCTCAAAGTCAACATAGGGCCAGGAAACCAATCTGGCAAATTTCAAGTTGTAAAACGTGAAATGGGCAAACTCTATATTTGACCCTGTAACTTTCCAAAACCTCCTAAAACCTCTACATGGGGGGTACCGTTGAACTCATAAGACCTTGCCGACCAGAAATATATGTATTTTATTTCATTTAATGCTAAGCGTACAATGTCATTCACACTAAAAATACAATGGAGAACTTTGAAAATTGCAAAATTTCCTTTTTTCTCATAGTTTTTAGGTTTTTTTTCATACTAGAATATATTTTATATATAAATCTTTGATGGAAGATGAAAGCCCTATTTCTCCTGAACAAAATGATATATAATAAGGGTGGGTACACTTAATATGTAAGAGGTAAATTATGGTTGAACAGCGAATAGCTGAAATTCTACTTTTAGAAGTGTTCAAAAGTGTTCCAAACTTGTAAAATTACTCCCGTCCTTAAGGGGTTAACACACTGCCGTCACATACAACAACCCACACACGTTATGGAGAAGCTCTGTGATAAAGTCATACATAATTAAAAGGAGCTTTCAACATGCAGCAGCCTCTGCCCAAATATTTAAGGGTAAAAATAAAGGAACGCTCTTAAATAATTCCCTTAATAATACTATGTGTTTCATAGCACTGTAAAATTGTATGCATTGCATAATTCTATTTCTGTAATGCTCTGATACACTTATATACCGTGCACTATGAGAGTTTTATTACTACTGCTACTAGAAACTGAAGCTTTTGCAAGATGGTAACAGAAGACAAGCCAACTCGTCCAATGGCAGGGATGGACAATTCATATAGCCCGACACCCCAGGCACCCTCTTTCACCCACCAGAGAGGAAGCCATTTATAAAGGCATTGCCTGGCAGGATAGCAGTAGGCATGTTGGGGAGATCCACACTGTGCACACATTCACATCAAATGCCAGGCCAAACAGCGTGTCTGTCTGGGGTATAAATCAGATCATTGACAGGCTATGTGGTAGATGGGAGAGCTGCTGGCCTACCCTCTCCCAGCTGACGACTGATGGGAGGATGCTCATGCTTAGAAACAGATCAGCTGGGGAGGAGGTCAGCTCTGTGCATGCTCTGATAGATTAGAACTAGCAGCAGTTTAAGAGCTTTCCTTACACTGAGCATCCCACAGCCTGACTATATAAAACAGATAAAACAAAAAACAACCTGCCTACTACAAAACTAACAAAAGCAAAGTCCCCAGATAAGAAGGGAATGCAGGCAGACCTGGTGCTTCCTAGAAAGCCGCACTGGCGCCTGCTTTAGGGTGCAAAAATCCAAATCTCCACTCCCTGACCAGTGATTTGGATTTTTAATTTTCCCTGCCTGTCAGCGCTGGTGTAGAGAAGCCCACCCCCTCCATGTGATGGCATGGGGGCGGGGAGAGTAGTGGGAGCAGCCCTCCCACCATCATGGCGCCCCTTGCTTCCCCTGGCTCTGTGACATTGGGAGGAGCCAGCGAGGGCCTCCTGCATACTGCCCTGTTCCCTTCCCTCACACAGCACCACCAGCAGGTGCCTGCATCTGTGTGGAGGAGAGGAGCAAGGCGAAGGAGCAGTTGCCCTAACATTTAGCAGAGCTTGGAAGGCAGGACCTGGAAAGAGGCAGGTAAAAGGGCAAGACTTTGAAGGGTTGCAGAGGAAAAAGAGGGGGCTAGGGAGGGTGACCTAGACACACTGGGTGCTGGGGAGGAAGAAAGGAGATACAGCGTGGGCCGGGGATGACCGCATTTCACATAGTAATGTCGAGGAAGCGTGACAGGGGCACAGTGAGGGCTTGAACTGACTCATTGTGGCACTGGGCAGGCTGTCAGAGGGCACATGAGGGGGCAGGAAAAAGATAAGTAATATTTTGAGGCTGGGAATGGTGGCAGAGTGTTGAGTGGGAGCTGAGGAGGAGGCAGGGGACTGGGGTAGTGGAGACAGGCATGGGGAAGGTGCCAGATAGCAGAGGGTATGGGAAGGATTAGCAGGGTGGGGGCTGAGGAGGGCGATCAAATATTAGACGGTTATAGGAGAACTACAAGAATGGGTGATAATAGGTTTGATCATGGCATATAGGGATTAATAGTGGAGTATTTGGTTGGTTAGTAGTGAGGTATGGGGATTAGAGGGGGGTGCGCAGCGGCAGATGACCCTTCGCCTTTGTTGGCAAAAATTCTTGCACTGGCCCTGAATGCAGGGGAGGGGACACAATGGACACACACACACAGTATGTAAATTCTCTAACTGTCACGTGTGTTGTATACAGTCTACACACCGTGGGCAGTATTACAATGTTGGTGCTAACTTAACCAGAGCTGTTGTAAACTGAAAACCTCCATAGGCTATAATGGCTCTGGAAAGTTTACAACAGCTCGTTAAGTTAGCACCAACTATGTAATATGGCCCCGTGTGTTGTATACAGTATACTGCTTAGATTAGGGTTTGTGTGTTAAATACAATGTATATACTATTCCTGGATCATCCTCAGCAATGGAAAGGCAATCCCCAGGACGTTCGCTCCATGCACATCCACACTGTGCTGGGGCCTTCAGGATACTGGAAGAACTTGCCAATCTGCGCGTGCTGAGCAGCCAAAGCTCTGGTATCCGCTCGGCACCCCTGCTGCTTGCCGGGCTGAATGAAAAAAAGAAACCACCTGCCAGGCACCCGGAACTGCCAATACCGGGAGTCGGACGATAGGACTTTCCCATATCTGGCCTAGTACATATATATCCACTCAACCATGTCCATATGTGCAAACACACACTTAATTGAAATTCACCATCTTGAAGAAAAATCCATGAGGCAGGACTAATCGCATGTAATTATTGCAATGCCTTCTGAACTAGGAGCAGGAAGAGATCACATCAGATGAAAGAAGATGAGCACTTCTAGCAGTTGCTGCAAACTATGTGGTTTGCACTGGAAGGGTCCAGGGCCAGCTTGAGAGGCTACCCTGCATGGATGGGCCCAGTCGCACATGCAAACCCGTTCTGCTGCTGCCTGTCACTGGTATTACTGTGAAGCTACAAAGAGCAGCCCTCACCATCACTAACAAGAAGTTAAAACACTAGTGCTACATTACAACAGCAAGAAAGGGCAGAATACAAGCAGAGCTCTGGGATCACTACTCTACAGGGATAGAATTCAGAGTTCTACAGTGAATAGATATGGGAAGGCCTGAAAAAGGGGGGGGCACATAAAAATTAGGAAGTGGAATATGCTATTTTTCAATGATAAATAACATTTATGACATGGGATTCAAACTATACAACATGAAGACCTTTATGAAAGATGTACGAGACTTGTTAAGTCTCTAAAGCATTACGTGTTCAGTACCTGAAGACAAGCAAATACTGGAATACAATTCGAATACTGAGAATTCAATACTCAAGACAAATATGTTTTCTGTCTCTAGGAGCACTGCAGGGAATAGGTTTCAGCTTAGTTTGCTTGAGACCTCCATCTTGCGTATAATATAGGCGTTTCTGTACTCTTGGGCATTAACTGGACACAAAAGTAAAATTTGGCTGAAAAGGACAAATCTGAAGACGAAACTGATAATGATCGCAGCTCACAAAATGAGAGATTGAATTTCATGTAGATTTCATGTCCTTTTTTTTTTTTTTCTTTTAAAAACTTTTTTAAAAGGACCACTCCAATGTTCAATCTAAGGGGCTTAAATATTGAGTGGTCCTTACATCCTCAATGTCGTGTCCAAATCCTGCTGGTAAAACCAATGACATTATGCTATTTACCTTTAATTTGCAGAATGGGTAATCACACCCCTAGTCATATTCTTCTCATATGGAAGCATTGGCCATTACTTCGCTAAGAGTTAAACCCACTACGAAATAACTTGTCTCGCTCTGGGGGACACTCCCATCAAGTTTTATTAAAGTGGCTTACAAGTATTTATAACGCACCAATAAATTATGTAGCGCTGTACAATGGGTAGGACAAAACAAGTCAAATTATCAAGTCAGACACAATTGCGAACGATAGAATAAGAGGACCATGCTGAGGTGAGCGTTAGAAACAGAGCGAGAAGGAACGTGGTGCATGGGAGTTCTGTAGGGAGCCGATAGGCTTCTCTGAAGTAAAGTGGGGGAGGGAGAGTGTCAAATATTGTAAGAAAGGGAGTTCTACAGAAAAAAAAAATATATAGAAGGGGGGGCAGCTTGGGAAAAGTCCTGAAAGCGAGCGTTGGCAGTTCAAGTAGGAATGGAGGACAATACCAAATCACTGGTAGTAAGTGCAATGTAGGCAGGGGCACGGTTATGGAGAGCTTTGTATATGAGAACCTTTAATTTGAATTTAACTCTAAAGGGAAATAGGGAGCCAATGTAGAGATTCACAAAGGAGCAAGGTGTGAGGTACAGGTGTGGTAATTGAGCCTGGCAAAGACATTCATTATAGGCTGCAGAGGAATAATCTGGGATGATTTATTAAGGCCAATGAGGAGAGGGTTACAGTAGTCAAGGAAGGAGATAATAAGAGCTTGGAGGAGCATTTTAGTCGAGTCTGGTTTGCAAAAGAGTCGATGCAGGCAATGTTTTTTAGCTGAAAATGACAGGATTTCATTAGTGACTGTATGCGAGGGGTAAAGGAGAGGTCTGAGTCAAAGAAAGCACCGATGAAGAGTTTGTGAGATACAGGCAAGGGTGGAACATTCAACTGAATGGAAAAAAGTTGCAAGAGTGCTAAATTTAGAGGGAGGGAAGACAAGAAGTGCAGTTTTAGAATGGTTGAGCTTTAAGAAATGAGCAGCCATCCACTTAGGCAAGCAAAAACACTGTTCAACAGTGAGAGAGAACGATCAGGAGAGGTACATTACGGTGTGGTCAGTGTAAAGGTGATTTTGGAAACCATAGGAAGAGATTAGATCTCCAAGAGAGGTAATACAGACCGAAAAGAGAAGGAGAACCTGAAAAAAGCCTTAAAGTACTCCAACTGAGAAAGGAAAAAGGGGTGCAGAGGCACCACACCAGGGTGGATAAAAATCAATGATTTTTTAAAAAAAAAAAAAAAAAAAAAAAATTGGATTTTTTTGATTTAAATCAGATTTTTTTTAAATAAATGCTTTTTGAGGAAAATATATTACCATCCAAAGGTTATTCCATCATGAAATAAAGATTCGTTTTTTAATTATGTAGAATAAGGCTGTATGTTTAATTTTTTTGGTAAATAAATTCCATTAATCCATTCACAATGTCATGCTCTTCCAGAGGTTTTTGTAAGAGTATTGGGCAGTTTCTCTGCCTACAAGATATTATCACAGATGCTTGGTTTACTTTTGCAGTTCTCAAAACTGAATTTGACTCAGCAGAGATCACATGCCTCTTCTTCACAGCAAAAATGTGATAACCTGAACAAAGTTGAGAAAAACACCTAATCCTAACTTCTACAAACCTATGAATACAGAATCAACTCCTTCAGTGCTAAGTTTCAAGAAGTTCAGTGAATAGAATAGAAACAATATTTTTCTGATTGTTTGGAGTGGAATAGATCTGCACAAGAAGAAAGTGAAACTAAGTGTGAGGAAGAAGTGGCAAGCAGACAAGCAGTACTACAAAATGAAAGTGAAACTTTCTGAGCACAATACTGCACAGCCACAGACAGACAAGTCTTTGGATCTTTTTGTGTGTATGACCTGAGGTTTATCACATTCTTTCCTTGAAGGAAAAAAACCTATAATGGCAGCAGGCCGTAAAAGAGATCCAATTTGGCAATTTTTTAATGAAGTTCCTCTACCTACGGTAGCCGCTGCGGGATAGAGATGGCAGCTGCTCTTTAAAAATTATGATTTAAATCGAGTTGATTTAAATCAAGCCTTTTTATTAGTGATTTAAATCATGATTTAAATCATGATTTAAATCGACTTGATTTAAATCAAATCCACCCTGCACCACACCAACAGAGACTAAACAGTCGATGAGATAGGAAGAGAACCAGAAGAGAGTGGAGCCACTGAGGCCAAGTTGACACCGTTTGAGTAGAAGTGGGTGATCAACGATGTCAAAAGCAGCAGATAAAGAAAAATAAGCAGTAAGAAATTACCTTTGGATTTAGCAACAACTAAGGTCTGTGTCAGACGAACGCAGTGATCATGTCCGTGTTGTCGCACAGTTTAACGGCCGTCGTAGCATAGAATCATGAGCAATAGAGACCCACACATGAAGTACGTGCGCCCCAAACTGCACACGCACAATGCATGTGGCAAGCGGACGCAAGATAGGCAAGAACGTAAAAACACTAAGACGGCGGCAGAGTGCACCACGTCCGAATAGTGTTCTGTGTGAGTGATATGTCAGACACAGCGCATTTGCGACGTCCAGCACCTTGACGCACAAAATGGCTTTTCAGATCCTTTTTCATATTAATTTTGTTTCCCATAATTTTTTTTTTTCTACGTAAAAAAAAAACGGACCGTGTGGTATCTACAGTATCTTCCGTGAGTACGTCCGTCCGTTGTGCACGCATGCAGAGTGCGCTCAGACGGCTTTCATCTGACATTAGTCTAATTCATTAGTCACCATTGTTGAAGAAGCTTCAGAGTGGCGAAAGTGAAAGCCAGGCTGATGAGGGTCAAGTAGGGAGTTGGCACCGAGGAATTCAGAAAGCTGAGTATAGACCACACGTTCTAAGATTTTGGAGGCAAAGGGAAGCAAAGAGGTGGGACAGTAGATATGGTCACGAGACAGCTTCTTTAGAATGGTGGTAATCAGAGCATGTTTGAATGCAGAAAGGAATATTTCAGAGGGAGAGAGTGAAAAGCAGAGTGAAAACAATTGGTAAAAAGAGATTGCATCCCCACGCACCTTATTCAGTCAAGAGGACAATGGTAGTACATGAGAAGCGCCGAGACGTCCTTTTCAGAGACTGGGAAAGAGAAAGATATGGTAGAGTAGGGGGAAAGGAGTGAGGGCACAGTGAGTGAGGTTGAATGGCTAGGGAAGAAGGGCAGTGAAGAGATAATGTTAATATTATCAGTGATGTAGTGAAGTCAGTTGTGTGGAAATGGGATGAATTAACAGTTTACGTGTGTGAAACAAGTGTCTGTAATCATGATAGAAGGTGCACGAGGGATAAGTAATTTTGTTTAGCAACACAAAGCCAAGACTTTAAGAGCAGAGCACGAATTTGTAGTGCGAGAAGTCAGCCATAGTGCAAGATTTCCTCCAACCATGTTCAACTTTCTCGGAATACCTCTGAACAAAGCATTCTCATAAAATGGACACTTTAGCAATACAGCACTAACGGGGATCATTGAAACAACGCTAAAGCACGTCAGCAAGGTTTATCGAGCATCTTTTTAATGGAAAGGAGTGCTCTCTCTCTCTGACTGGTATTCTATAAACAGGAGATCTTTGTTTTCTTATGTTGATGGATTCATCGTTGCTTTGGGGGGGTGTCATGTACTGGCAAAAGGAATTTCACATGGTTCAAACATTAATATACACATACTTAATAAAATAAAAATTCTAAAAGGATGAGGTTTTATTTCAAATACAGTACTTTTATGTACAATGTGTTTCATGTTCCCAATGTAACAAAATTACTTTAAATTTTTAAAAGTACTCCACGTTGCATTTTTTTCACCGTTTAAAATTTCCATCAGACTGTTAACCTCCATAGCTTCAAAATTTCCAGAAATTTTAAGTTTCTAGTAATAAAAGTGTTAGTGATATGGGAATAATAAATTTGTATGACAGGAACAGTAGCAATATGCTGAGTGGATTGGGTGAGGCTATTTTGTTCTAACTAGATGACCAGCTACAGGGTAGCAGACTTCCAGACATCCTACATCCAGAGGCTTGCTGCTGTTGTATACATATACTTTACGTGCAATCTGTCTACAACCAGGAAGCATCCTGTAACGTTACCAAAGGACAATTTGAAACAATGTCCATACATCCGTAGTTATCTATGCAGTTAACACCAAAGCTGACAAGTATAAAACTGAGAACAGTATTGTGATGCTTCATCAAGAAATACATAGGAAAAATACTGAAAGAATGTTTTGTTAAGGTACCTGCTCATTAATCTTGGCATGAGAGGGTCCGTGATGGATAAGAAGACGCACAATGTGCGCATCTCCTTTCCAGGCTGCGAGGTGTAGAGGAAAGCAACCTTTAGAGTCTGCAATGTTCGTCACAGCTTCATTCCTCAACAGAACCTCAACAACATCCCTGTAGATATTAAAAGAAGTCATGTTTTAAAATACGAGAAAAGGTCTGCATTTAAAATACATCCCTGCCATCCTACAATATTGTAACGTAACCATCTTTGGCACAAATAAAAAAAGGCAGAAAGCACAAAGAAAAAAAAAATCCACATGAAACATTCTATTGACAGACATAAAATGAAGTGTAGCATAGGATTAATGCAGTTTGAACAGGGTGAAGCTGCAAAAAGATTTAGAAAACTACAGGAATGGACAGAAGTCCAAATAACAGTGGGCTGAGCCATAGAAGTAGCACCTATCGGCTCTTTCTGGGAAGAAAAAAAAAATGAAACATAATAGAATTCTAATTGGCTACAACAGCAGAACTATGGCACAGTCCCTGGAGTGCTGCCACTGGGTGGAGGAGCTGTACCACCGGAGTTTTATACTTCCTTGGCTGGCGTCCTCCTGTGCCACCATTACACTCCCTGCCACACCTCCCTTAGGTTCGGTTTTATCCTCTCTCTTACCCAAGCTCACTCCCTCGCACACTTGGACAGGCCCTTGCCCAAACTCACTCCTTCCTACCTCCAATCCCTCATGCGTCGCTGAGGGATTAAAGGTTAACATAATGGTCCAAAATAAAAATATATAAAAAAAATAAAAAAAAAACAATTATTGGACAGGCTACTTTTCTGTAGAGTGTTCATTTAATGATTTATGAACTTAGGTTTGGGTTTAGGAATTGAAGGGGTTGTCAACTATTCTCATTATCGATTAAAATTGGCCTATGTACATCACACACTATTTAGGCTAGGGTCACGAGTGCACAGAGTGTGTTCGTCGCACCTTTATGACAGCTCGACTGGGAAGGCCACAGTGTATTGCACGTAACAACAGGCATGCCGAAATCCTCACCGGCGAACATTAAAAAAAATTACTGATATCGGTATCGGCATTTTATTTGCCGATATTTGGACAAGTTTGCTCACTGCAGCTGCGACACGCAAGATCCCACAGAACTGTGCGAATCTGGGGCTTCTCCCACATCAGGCTGTAAGCCCTCACTGCAGAATGACCCCTGCTCACTGACCGTATTGTGCATGAGCGTGATGGCACCAGAAATGGGGCTTCCATCCCATCTGGCAGGGAATTCCCTATACAGGAGATGCAGGGTCTCTTTCCTACAGCAGGGTCCAGCAACCTAGGACCTCCAGATGTTTTGGAACTGGATTTCTCATGAGGCTCCAAGAACCTAATGAGAAGATGAGCATCATAGCAGATGTAATTCCAAAACGTGGGGCAATATTTTTTTTTTTTTTTTTTGTGAAAGGATTTTACCAGGAAGGATACATTGAGATTTCTCTCGTTTTCAAGTATGTCCTGGGTGGCGAGTATGTACCGTTAGGTGTCTTGCCAAGGACACTTACTGGAGAGGTTGCTCGCTGGGATTGAACCCATGATATTACAAAGTGACTGCTTAATCAGAGCTGTAATATAACTTTGTAATATAACCCTTGGAGGGCCAAGGTTGCTGGACCCCTTACATAAAGAGACATCATATGATGTCTCTTTAAGAAAATAAGTAAAATAAAAATTCTTATTAAATTGAAAAAATGAAGTGGACGTGGTGCAATGTTTACATGTTAAACACATTGGGCTAGATTACAATCTTTGCGCAAAACCGCTTGCGCAAAGCGTGAAGTTTTGCACCAAGCGTTAAACGTTTGCGTGCGCAAATCACCGCTGGAATTACAATCCTCGCGCATTTTTGATCCGATCAATAACGCACATAAACCGGACGCGCCCAAATGCTCACCGTTGCGTGCAGAAATCAGTGTGCTATCATTTTTTTTCACGCAATTCAGCCAATCAGAATTAAGAACCACAACCACAAGTCAGCATATATGCTGCAGCAATAATACATGCACGCACAACTTTTCCATTTTATTGGTTTGGGTATGAGTGGAATGTGTAACTATACTTTGCTGCATTTTTTTTTTTTGGCTGGTGTATTTGGTTTCGGCCAGGACGTTTCAGCTTTTAGGAGTTGCTAAAACTATACGCGCAAATGCTGTGCGTTACAAACTGCGCATAGATTGTAATACCATCCGCATACCAGCACACAAAGGCATTTGCGCTCACAATGTTAAGTATAGATTGCGTGACGTACAGTAAGCTCACGCAGGGTTCGCAAGTTCACCCGCGGTAGACGATTATGTGCGTTTGTTGCGCTGACTATGTAATATGGCATTCGGCGTAAAGCGTTTTGCCCCTCGCGTTAAATGTTTTTTTGCACCGGTGGAAACGTTTGCACGAAGATTGTTGGTTAGGCCATTGAGTTCATGGCATAGTCAGATTTGTGCTGTTTTTTTCAGAACTTTCAATTTACAGAATATCGGCACCAAATATTGGCCATCGGCCAGAAAAGCTGCCGATAATCTGTATCGGTATCGGCCATGAAAAAATGATATCGGTCTATCCCTAGTAACTACCACTGCTGGTGTTTTATCCTAACTTAGAGCTTGAGTCCTGTGCAACCACCCCACCCTGCCTCTCTGGTCCGGAGCTGCCTTCCCTCCCTTTGGTCCAGTCACTTTACTTCAAACTCCCTATCACACACTGTCTGGACCCTTGCACAAACTCTCTCCTACCTCTGGCCCTCTTCCCACTCATTTTGTTCAAGAAATTATTTTAAATAACATTCTCCAAACCATGACCACTTTAGTTTATCAAAGTGGTCCTTCAAATATGAAAGTGGTCAATCTGTGCCCCCCCCTTCACACACCCCGTTTTGCATGCAGACATAATCAGGTCTATCCAAGCACTTGTACCGGTGTTCGATCAGGGAGAAAGCAGACATGGGTTTGAGTTGCAGACAAAGCATCAATCACTGAAAAGATGCTCAAGTACCTTGTGTGAGGAAAAGTGTGCAAGTTACGCGAGATTCATAGTACAATGCACAAATTGTGTAAGTTAAGTATACTACACTTATTGCCTAAGAATAAAGGGGGGTGGTTTTTTAAACATAGTTCCTTTATAGGTAAACAACATATTTTATCCGATGAATCGATTAAATTGGGATAATTATTGGCCAACTAATTAATTATGAAAATAATCATTAGTTGCAGCCCTAGATAAGATAACCTCAAGACTTTATCTCCGGGAAATACTATTATACTCTTGGCGCAAGCTTTGCTTGTGCCTGAGCTCAGGTATGGCGTGCCCCTACTGTAAATTAACATCTCCTCTACCTTGAATAAAAGAGCTTTAATTTGCATAGCTGAATAGAAAAACAAGCTATTCCAAAGTATCTCGTTCTTCTATCCTAGAGACTGTATTTGTCAAACAAATACAGTTTCCTAAAAGCTGTCCTTAAGTGATTTTTGCTAAAGCAAAGGAAAATCCCTTAAGGAAACTATTTAATAAATCTTTGGGCAGAGGCTGCTGGTAGCCTCTGTCCAATTATTTTAGATTTTCCCTTTTTACCTCTTTTTAACCTCCCTGGCGGTCTATTTATTCAGCAAATTCTTTGCTGAAAGCGGTCAGTTTCTCCCCCACCGGCATGCCAAGAGTGGCTCGGGGTTAAATTCCTATGTTGGAAGCGGTAACCCCGAGAAACACTCGGGATCTGCTGGACACATTACTTCTCCCTGCGCTCCCTCGATGTCCGCAGCTGCCTCCTCCGGCGACTTCATTACTTCCTGGTTTCCTCCTCGCGAGAAGGAATCCAGGAAGTAAAACGCTGCGATCGCTGGAGGAGGCTGCAGAGATCAGCGAGGGAGCGCACGGAGAGGTGAAGCATACGGCCCGAGTGTGTCTCGGGGTTACCGCTCTCAGTGGTGAAATTTAACCCCGATACACCCTCAGGAACACCGCCAGGGAGGTTAGTTCTTTAGGGGTTTGCAGGGTCACAGGAAGCCAAGCATTGAGGAGGCTGTGCAGGGCCATCACAAAGATTGCAGTATCTGTCGCCTTATTATTTTGCATGGGAGTCAAAAGGTAGAAAAATAAACAATAGGAATCTCAAAAGCACAGAAGCCAAAAATAAAAAAAACAAAAGGGCGAGCAAAACAAGCTGGACGGCCATTGCAAAAAAGTGGGAGTCAGTCAGGGGCCATCAGGAACCCATGGGGGGTGGGAAGGGTGAGGGACTGCCCAAAACTGGTGGCATTCCTGGCTTGCCCCCGCAACCCGAGAGAAACCAGGGGGGCCAAGGAAGAGGTCACAGCGCCGGGAGACCTGGGGCCAAGAAAACGACCTAAGTGTCCCATACAAAAAAAAAAGGGGGGGGGGAAGAGAGGGAAACCGGAAAATCCTGCTGCTCCAACAGGCACACAAATGTAAGTCTCATTACTCAGCAGCAAGGTCCACATATACCATCGTAAGTTCGCTCGGATATCAAATTCACTGACGAACAAATGGTGGGGGATGTCAGCAACCACCACAAACCCACTCCTACACCAATCCCAGGGAGAGGTATGCCAAGGAGAACACCTAGGTGAGGAAGGGGGGGGGACAACCAAGGTACGCAGCATGCAAAAAAAGAGAGGCACAATGGGGCAAGGGACAGGTCACACTAAAATACCCACAGGACAGGAGTCAGATGAGTGAGGGGACCGAACGAAGGGGCACTAAAACTGCTCAAGGAGCAGGGATGGAAAAAAAGGCAGCCCTGAGGCAAGAGGCAAGTCCCAAGGTCACGTAGATACGGTCAAGAAGAGAGCATATGACATTGACTCGAAAGCCAGCAAATCACGAGATGCAGGCACAGCCACAAGTAGAAGCTTCAGATGGGCATCCCAGGCTAACGCCAAGATATACCCGAGTGCATCACTCTGAGCCATCAGGCACTTACGCAAACATGTCGCTGACCTAAAGATGCCAGGTTTATCCAGCCCTCACAGGAGAAGGTGGGTCACCATCCTGTGCACGAGCCCTAGGAGATCCTTGAAGGGGACTGATTAAGGGACACCGCAAACCCTGATAATTCGACGTCTCTGTCGCAACTCTATCAGCTCCACCTCCCTCAAAAGATGTTCCACCTGGCTGTGAAAAGAGTCAACACTGGTAGTTAAGTGGTCCTGAGCAGCCTCCAGGCCGATTGTCTGGTCTTTTACAGCAGTCAACTGGGTCTGGACACGACCACCTCCGCTCGCAGATGTCAGCCCGTCAGATGGCCTTGATTTCATTTGTCAGATAACCCTTGGTAGATGGCAGGTGGGCGTCTGCCTCTCCATCCCCCGCCAGGGTCACAGTAGATGGAGAACCCTGGAGGTGCAGTTGCAGAGCTCACAGGAGGCCCCTCTCCTGGCAAGCTGCACTTTCTTTGGGGCATGCTCCCCCCTTGAAAGCAGGGGACTCCCGAAGAGGATCCTCCAAGTCAGGCCCGAATCCCCACCAGAAGACTCCAGTCAACGCAGAGTACAGGGCGACAGAGGAAACGCACACCGTTCCCAGTCCTCCCCCAGCGAGTCACAGATATCGCACTGACGGAGGCCCTCCGCAAGAAGGAGCCTCAGGGTAGTTTTCTTGCCCATGGCACAACACCCCTCTGGAGGCTGCAAAGATGGCCGCACAGCTTAGACCACCTTGGATTTTCTCCCCCCACCCCTCATTTCCAGTTTGTATTTTTACTTACCTTTTCCAACTTCGCAAGCATGCAAGCTGCTCCTCTCCAGCTCAGAGTCTTCAAAACCCAGAAGTCTCCGAGCTTTTCTACACAATTTGCACTCCTTGGGGCAAATTGCATAGCCCAAGGGATTTAACACGCGCAGTGCTAACTGGCCTACAAGTGACCCATAGTGCTTGCGTACAATGATGGATCAGGGTTGTGAGCGCACGCATTAGATCTGATCCAACAGCTTTCTCCCCGACTAGCACAGCCTAGCCTGCCTCGGGGGCAGTCTCAGGTAGGAAACGTCAGCATGCTTGAGCAAGAGACCGTACTAGTGACCGACAGCTGGGAAGTTCAAACCTCCCGGCTGCCTGGCCGTGCAGGAATCTCTCCACTTCACCCTGCTTTTTAAACAGTTTGGGGGATCTGGGGGGGGGAAAAACGGGAGAGAATACTTCACACACCCTGGCCACTTTAAAAAGCTAAAACGGTCAGGGTGTTTGGAATTTTTTGGTGTATTTAGTTAAAGAGATATTCTATACCTCACCCCTTATCCCACAGTGGAGAAGGCGGCACAATCCGCTGCTTCCTTTCCCCAGGAGCAACAGGAGAATAGGAACAAATAGAAACAGAGAATGTCAGCAGATAAGAACCTTTCGGCCCATCTAGTCTGCCCAATTACATGGATACTTTACCTGGATTTATCTTTTGTTTAGGATAGCCTTATGCCTATCCCATGCCTGCTTAAATTCAATTACTGTTTTGGCCTATACCACTTCTACCGGAAGACTGTTCCATGTATCCACCACCCTCTCAGTAAAATAATGCTTCCTGATGTTACTTTTAAACCTTTGCCCCTCTAATCTAAGACTATGTCCTCTTGTTTTGCTACTTTGCTTCCTTTTAAATATACTCCCTTCCTCTACCTAGTGGATTCCCTTTACGTATTTAAGTGTTTCTATCATATCTCCACTGTCTCGTCTTTTTTCCAAGCTGTACATGTTAAGATCATTAAGCCTTTCCTGGTAACTTTTCTCCTTCAAGCCGTACACCATTTTAGTAGCCCTTCTCTGAACACTCTCTAAGATGTCTATATCCTTCTGGAGATACGGTCTCCAGTACTGCACACAGTACTCCAAGTGAGGTCTCACCAGTGCTCTGTACAGTGGCATGAGCACTTCCCTTTTCCTACTGCTAATACCTCTCCCTACACAACCAAGCATTCTGATAGCATTTCCTGCTGCTCTATTACATTGACTACTTACCCTTAGATCCTCTGCAATAATAACCCCTAAATCCCTTTCCTCAGATGTTGAGGTTAGGACTGTATCAAATATTCTATATTCAGCCCTTGGCTTTTTACGTCCCAGGTGCATTATCTTGCACTTATCCACATTAAAACTCAATTGCCACAGCTACGACCATTTTTTTAGTTTACCTAAATCATTTGTCATTTGGCTGATCCCTCCAGGAACATCAACCCTGTTGCAAATCTTTGTGTCATCAGCAAAAAGACATACTTTTCCATTAATACCTTCTGTAATATCACTAATAAAAATATTAAAGAGAATGGGTCCAAGTACTAACCACTGGTAACAAGTAAACTCCATTTACCACAACCCTCTATTGCCCGTCACTCAGCCACTGCCTAATCCAGTCAACAATATTGGAATCCAAGCTCAATAGTTCTCAGTCTCCCTTTGCAATTCATCCACAGCTCCTGCACAATCCCGCTACTGAGTGCTCAAAGTTTGCAGCTGTGGCACTCCAGGAGCCAATACACGTAGTGTTGCGCAGCACCACTGCAAGTATCACTTTGCGACACGGCTTCCTTCCAGAGTCGAGCACTAATAAAGCGCATTTCCCAGAATAGCTGCGTTAAAAGGGAGATGGTAAGTGTGCAGGCTGTAGTAAACAGCAGTTAAGAACTGTCCCCTTAAGGGATTGCATTCTGGGAAAAGTAGTTTATTCCACATGGTCACATCAGCATCTCTGATTGTTGTTTTCATTAAGTTATAATCTAAAATGGAGTGGAGTTTATGCTGTCTAATCTAATCTAACCTAAAGAACATTACTTTGTTTCACACTACAAGAAAGGGACTGACATTTTCCTCAGAAGAATCTCTTCAGTAATCGTGAGTTGCTGTTTTGAGAATGCCTGAAGAATTAAGTTTATAAAGTGACTAGAAGACCCCTCTCTGTGGAGTTTATCTGTCTGTCATTAAGCAGCCTGTGCTTCTGGACAGGGCCGGATTAACATAGGGGCAGATGGAGCGGCAGCTCCAGGCCCATGCCCCAGAATAGGCCCACACAAAAGATAAATTTGTCTGCATTGATGGGCATTTGGACCACTATATATCCTCCTCCATAGCAGCTTACAGGGTTATGTGAGGTATCACCGGAAAGGTCAGATCATGACCTTTCCAATGATACCAAACATGACCAGGTTTTATGTAACAATAAAAATAAAATAATAAATATTTATTTTTTTTATTTTTCTTTCTAACACAGCAATGTTTTTCAGTTATAAAGGGACCATGATGCTGCAGTAACTCCCCAATCTCATTTTTCATGTCACTAACAAGCGTGGAGGTGATGGTACACTCCATTAGTACGAATTGTTACATCAAGAACCTAAACCGTCAAAATGCAAGGAAGTGCACTGGGGGGGGATTTGGAACCCTGCGCCACTAATATTTACACCTCGCAAGGTCAACTGAGGTGTTGTGTCAGACAGGACAGAGCCTGGCCTTTGCATTGATACCAAACATGACAATGTAAAATCTAAAAGAAAAAGAAAACAAAAAAAAACTTTATTTTTTGTTCCAAAGCAATGGTATTGTCCATTTGTCATGTATAAAATTAGCAATACCACTGCCATTACCGTCTCCTTTCCCACGTTGGGAGCAAGGAGAGTGTTTTGTTCATAGTCGTACTATTCATAAAACACCATTATCCAAAGCACATGGGAAGTACCAAATTTTTTGGCTAAAATTGTATATTTTCTCAGAAAAATGCAGTTACAGGTTCCCATTTCATTTTTTTTAACAAGGGTTCCCTATAGAATATATAACCAGAGGTTTGGATGATAAAATATGAAAAAATAATTTTACACGCTGTGATGATTGAAGTCTGGAAATTTACTCAAACAGTATCTACCTGCTTAGATATACCTATATATGCAATATTAAATAGCCTAAAATATGTTGCCATTTCACTAAATTACGAAAAAAGCCCACCAAAATATTCAGCTCCAGGCCCATAGAGATCTTAATCCGGCAGTGCTTCTGGAACAGAACAGTAAGTAAAATATGCTTTCTCAGGTTCCCCCCCCCAAACTTACTGTATGGCTCTCTGTACAAGCAATGGGATAGAGCCCCTTGTTAGTTGATGTTAATATTAAGGATTAAAAAAAAAAAAAAAAGGGTTGGCGAGGGTCCTGGCCTAAGGTGGGGCCCGCTCAGGTCTCACAAGTTGTTGGCTCGATTGTGCCATTACAGGGATGACTGCTCCATATGCAGAAAGGGTGGCCAGTACTTAACTGCCAAGGACGTAATCCCTGCAAGAGAGGTGCAGCAACCCCCAATGATTATTTTGGCTTTGTCAGGAGGGTATAGCTGACACTCTAAACACCTCAAGCAAGGGATCCAGCTCTGGATTACCTGTAAACTTGTAGGGAGAATAAAAAGTAATAAAAAAAAAAAACAAGGTTTGAGAGGGTGGAGCTGGCCACTAGTGCTGTTGCTTGTCCTTAAGACGCGCAAACTTTTTTTAAACTTTCTTCACTAGTTGATATTAGGAATAGATCGATTATTTGTGCCAATATTCAGGAAAATACAATCAGTATCTGACTTTTCAATCTGTGATATGGTAAAGTGGTAAAGTGCCGAAGCGGCTCACTGACACCGCAGCACATTAACCTCGGCACTGATCTGGGGCTTCTACAACAGCAGACTCATCTTAGATGTCCGCCATCACTGCCCAACTTCCCCTCACCCACAGTTGTTATCGAACATAGGGCTTCTCCCATCTGGCAGGGAATTCCCTGTAAAAGAGACGGAATGGTCATTTGGATCAATGTACAGTTATACCTTGGATTGCGAGCATAATTTGTTCCGGAAGCATGCTTGTAATCCAAAGCACTCTATCAAAGCGAATTTCCCCATAAGAAATAATGGAAACTCTGACGATTGGTTCCACAACCATTTATTCATATGAAAATGATTACAGTAACACAAAATACTGTACAGTATAAACTAATTAACCTGCACTTTTGCCTTTGAGAAAAATTGTGGCTGGTGGGGGGGGAGAGAGAGGGAGAGAGGGAGAGAGGGAGAGAGGGAGAGCGGGAGAGAGGGAGAGAGGGAGAGAGGGAGAGAGGGAGAGAGGGAGAGTTATTGTGCAGGTTGTTTATCACTAACAGGATCACTGCTATTTGTTGGGAGGGTTTCAGCACGATCGGTGTAATGTGCGATACTATAACGCACGTTACACCGTGTGGCCATCCCCGTCAAGCTGCCAGAATGCTGCGACGGAAACCGGGAGGAAAGGTGACCATTGCCACAGTTGTGACGTGATGCTCGGCAGACAAAGCGTATGTACTTTGAAGTCGCTTGTATACCAAGACATTGCTTTAAAACCAAGTCAAAATTTAAAAAAAATTGTTGCTCTTCTTGCAAAACGCTCCCAAACAAAGTTACTCTAAATCAAAGGTTTTATTGTATCTCATTTACTGTATATCCTAAAGGCTCATATGAGGTCTCATTGGAAAGATCAGGGTCTCACCGTTCCAATGTTATTTGTAAAAATAAAAACTTAATGTTGTTGCTTTAGAATAAATCAAATAATCGTAACCACTTTAATTATAACGTGAAAAATGACGCTGTTATTGCTCACCTTCCCATTTCCCATGTCACCAGCAAGTGCAAAGAACAAATAACATGTTTATCATGACACGCAAGCGCCAAAATACAAGTTAAAATTTTAGTCTTTCCAATTTAGTCAACAATGTATTTTTCAAAGGAAATGTGCAGTGACGGGCTTTCAATTTCAGATAAAAAAAAAAAAAAAAATAACCTGTAGAAGAAAACCACAAAAGGTTTAGATGACAAAATGTGGGGTTGTGGACTACTCACAAAAGTAAGTCTGCAATGGGGGGGGGGGGCATTAGTAAACTGAATAAACTAAAAAACGGGCATGGTGCAAGGTTTAAAATGTTATTAAAGGTCTTCAGTTAATGTCAGAATGTCAGATTTGTGTAGAAAATTGTGTTCCTTTTTTCCCAACATTAACTGTACAGAATATCGGCATGAGATATTGGCTATCAGCCAGAAAAGCTGATGATAATATCTGCTCTAGAAAGAAAAGAATATTGTCTATTCTCAGTTGCTATGATGCCTGGAGTGCCTCCTATCAATAGACGTTTTCAGGATTGGAAAACTACCATGAGACTGTACCGATCCCTCATGGGCTTCAAACAAACCGTTTCTGCTGCAGATACACCATGCTTACGGTACTCACTGCAATATCACAAAGTATCCATGAGGGCTGAAGACACTGATCAAATGCTTCTCAAAGAAAAACAGTAAGGCCATACATAAAATATTATGCTACAAATATATATAAAACACATGCTGTTGGTTGAACTGACATCTTTAGACCAACAGACAGAAATGTCCTACTGACACATTACAGTTCGTAATTACACTTTATAAATAAATTTAATGGTCACCGTGCATAAAGTATTTTATCAGGAAGGATACATTAAGATTTCTCTCTATTTCAATTATGTCCTGGGTCCAAGAATAATGAAATGTTAGTCGTTACAGAAATACAAAGTAATATAATGCAAGATATTAAAAAACACCACAAATATACAGATTAATACAGAAAATAAATATGTAGGAAATCTATTCACTATGTTACAGGTTTACAGGTGCATTCCGTATTGAGGTATGTTAGTAAGGAGCTCTTCAGTGACTCTAGACTGGGGGAAGATTTGATGGCGTCTGGGAGGTTATTCCATAATTGCGGTGCTCTGTAGGAGAATGAGGATCGAGCCACTTTCTTTTTGTATTGTGGTATTGTAGGTAAGGTGCAGGTCCTGGATCAGGAGGTTATAGGATGAGGGAATCGCTAGGGGAAGCAGCCTATTCAGGTAGGGTGGTAGCTTCCCAGAAAAGCTCTTAAACACCAGGTTGGAAAGGTGAAGGGTGTGTCTAGATTCCAGCGGCGGCCAGTTTAGCTCTTTTAACATGTCACAATGGTGGGTCATGTAGTTACATTGTATAACTCATTCTGCCGCTTTGTGCTACAAGGTAGTAAGTTTCTGAAGGTGTGTTTCCGGGGCAGCTGCATACACTACATCTCCGTATTCAATAGCTGGCATAAGCATTTGTTGTGTGAATGGTCACAAGGATCACACCGATGGTCCAGGGCAAATATCACCGAGTGTGTGGGTGGAAGAGGGATTCTCCCTAATCAGAAAGCTGTCAATCAACTTTCAATATGTTATCTGGGAAAAAAGCAAGGAATGTACATCCCGAGCTAGACAATGGCTCCCTATGTGGTCACATACATTGAATCGAGAGCAACTCATTGGTACACCACACAAGTCACAGTATACACATACCAGAATTTATATACTGATTCTTGACGCTCATTAACTATTAAAAGGTTATGATGCAGTTTCTTTACTTGTGAGGTCAGCCATGATGACAGGACGAGTAAACGAAAAAAAAAATAGAAAGATCTAAGCTCTATCACAGCTATAACTTTACACATACTTCATATTTCTAAGGGGAAAAGAATGATATAGATATATATATAGCTATAGCAATGATAACAGAGTATACCTTCTATTCTTAGCAAAAACAATAGGAGCTGGAAAAAATAACAGTTTGTTTTCTTACTTGTGTCCATTCAGCGAGGCATGGTGCAAAGGGGTATATCCTGAGTTGTCAACACAATTCACGTTGGGGCCACGCCAAATGCTATGAAAGAGAAAGTTGTTTGCCATTATAGAAATACAACAAAATCCAATACTTACAATAAACAGTGACATAACTTGACAAATTCTTTACCCTAGTATTATTTAGTAGCAGCACAAGTGGATTACCGCCATCCATTTTAGGCAAAAAAAATAAAATTGAACAAGCAATTGTTCAGAGGACAAGACACCCCTTTTGTATTCCTGCTGCATCCCCTTGTATTGCCGCTATGTAACTGAAATTTCACTTAGCATCAGTAGTTTTACACTCCTTTATTTTAGCAGTAAACTGACTGAAGTTGGTTTTGTTTCTGGAGCAGATAAGGCATTAGAGAGACTAGAGGTAAACAGTCCAATGACAATTGACACCATGATACCTGCAATTTCAAGGCAACGCTAGAGATCTAAAATTTCTGGAAATCCTGGACATTTCCGGAAAAAAATGGAAAGGTCGGAAAAATTTAAAATGTGCACCATGGAGTAGGTTTACAAATAAAAATAAATTTTGTTTCACTTGAAATAAAAGTACAGCATATTTAGCAACTTGAATTGGCTTTTTATAATTTTATTTTTTGTTTCAAATGGAATCACAAGCAAGGACTGTATATAATACTGCCATCCAGGACTTCATCTCACAATCCCTAGTACATCTACTGGCTTTAACCGAAACCTGTCTCTCTCCATGCGAAACTGCCACACCTGCATCCCTGACACATAAGCAGTCTCCAACTGCCACACTCCCCTAGACAGGGTGACAAACAAGGTGGCGGTGTAGGGTTTTTGCGCTCTCCCCACTGTTCCTTTCAGGACATTCCTCCATGCCCATCTCTTACTTTCCCCACATTTGAGGTCCATGCTATTCGCCTGTTCAAGCCTATAGCAGCTCGTATTGCTGTTATCTACCGATCCCCTGGCCAACCTCTTCCCTTCCTCGACCAGTTCTCTTGACGCCCACATTTCATGTCTTCTGACATTCCATCGCTCATTCATGGGGATTTTAACATCCCTGTTGACTCTCCACAGAGCTCCGCTGCCTCACGATTTCTCTCCATTACATCCTCATTTGGCCTTACTCAGCGGACCAACTCCACCAAGCACACAGCTGGCAGTACTCTGGATCTTATCTTCTCCTACTCGTGCCCTATCTCTGACCTCACTATTACACCTTCAATCTCTCGGACCATCATCTACTGACTTGTGAACTGAGCTCTTCCCTCGTTCCTCCATCTGAACCCAAACTTTATAAGTCTTGCAGAAATCTCCACCTCTCTGGATCCACAGCAATTCTCTGCCGATATATCTGTACCGCTCTCTTCTGTCCTAATGAAGCCATCACCCACTACAATTCGCTTTCCTCGACCCTTGATAAGTTGGCACCGTCAAAACCCTGGTCAATGAGGCGACAAATCTTGCAACACTGGCACAACAAATTGACCCAGCATCTACAAAGATGTTCTAGAACTGCTGAACGGTATTGGAGAAAGATCCGCTCCCACTCAGATTTTCTTCACTATAAATTTATGCTCCAGTCCTGCCCTCTTCCTAGCCAAGCAGTCAGATTTTACAGCCCTCATACTCATCCACTCCTGGAACCCAAAACGCCTGTTCACCACCTTCAACTCCCTTCTCTGCCCTGTTGTGGCTGTTACTGACACTGACCTCAATGCCGAAGACCTAGCATGCTTTTTCACAGCAAAAATTGAACAGATAAGAACTGAAATCTCCACAATGCCGTCTTCACCCATGCAGGAAGATGCTAACCATGTCCATCCTCACATGTTTAACTCGTTCCCATCAGATACTAAAAAAGAGGTCCTTAAACTACTACAATCCTCTCATCCTACTACCTGCCCCCTCACATCTTGCCAAAACACTTTGTTTCTCTTGTACCATCCTTGACCCACAACTTTAATCTGTCTTTAACCTCTGGGGTCTTTCCTGCTCCCCTCAAACATGCCACGGTAGTCCCAATCCTAAAAAAAGTCTCTGGATCCAACTGCTCCCTCCAACTACCACCCCGTCTGCCTGCTCCTTTTTGCCTCCAAACTCCTTGAAAAGCTTGTATATGCCCGTCTAATTGACTACCTCAACACCCATGCTCTCCTTGACCCTCTGCAATCTGGCTTTCGCTCACCGCACTCAACAGAAACGGCTCATGCAAAACTGACCAATGACCTTGCAACTGCTAAATCCAATGGATGCTACTCTCTGCTTATCCTTCTGTACCTCTCTGCCGCCTTTGATACAGTTGACCACTCAATCCTCCTGCAAACTTAGTGATATAGGCCTTCAAAGTACTGTTCTTTCATGGTTCGCTTCCTATCTGTCCCAACGATCATTTAGTGTCTCACTTGCAGTAAGTACCTCCTCCCAGCAGCCTGTCTGTTGGGGTGCCCCAAGGGTTCAGTACTGGGCCCTCTACTTTTCTTAGTCTACACTGCCTCTCTAGGAAAACTGATCAGCTCCTTTGGATTCCAGTACCATTTATATGCTGATGACACTCAAATTTACCTCTCCTCCCCGATCTCTCTCCAGCTCACCTGGGTCGAGTCACTGACTGTCTCTCTGCTGTCTCGAATTGGATGGCTTTCCGCTTCTTTAACCCCTTAGTGATCGGGCGGTTTTACACAAATCCGTCTTTTAGTGACCGCTGCTGTTTTTACGTTTCTGCGCCTCCCCAACTCCCGTATTGCCCCGTTGCAATCTGTAATGAATGCAGGGGCCAGGCTTATTTTTCTCAAAAGCACCTCGCGTAGCTCCCCACTCTGCCGTTCCCTACATCGGCTTCCTGTACGTTCCACGATACAGTTTAAAATACTGATGCTCACATTCAAATCTCTCAATAACTCAACTTCTCCCTACATGTGTCTTCATTACTCTGCAAGCACGTCCCGTATAGACAACTCCGTTCAGCAGGTGATAACCTGTAATTGGTCTACAAGCGCACAGCCAACTCTCGCCTCCAAGACTTCAAGGGCAGCACCAGTCCTGTGAAATGACTTGCCTCGCCCTATCAAACTCTCCCCTGATCTTCAGGACTTCAAGAAATTCCTCAAAACCCTTCTCTTCAGATTAGCATACCACATCACTGACGCAACTCCTCCCTCTGCTCAACTACTCACACATGATTGAAGCGGCTAGCTATGGCCCCACCATTCCCAAACCACTGGCACTAATGATCCTGCTAGCTAGTAAAATTCAACCCCAATCCCTCTAGACTGTAAGCTCCTATGAGCAGGGCCCTCTACACCTCGTTTCCATCATATTAGGGATGCACCGATACCACTTTTTTAAGACCGAGTACGAGTACCGATACTTTTTAAAAGTACTCACCGATACCGAGTACCGATACTTTTCTTTAATGTCATGTGACGCTTTCCAATAAGAACAGACCATATAAAAATGCCCCCAGCTCACATGTATATCCCCCCCCGATATATATATATATTCATACTGCCCCAGCTCATGGCCCCCCCAGCTCACACATGGTTATGGCCCCCCAGCTCACACATGGTTATGGCCCCCCAGCTCACACATGGTTATGGCCCCCCCAGCACACACATGGTTATGGCCCCCCAGCTCACACATGGTTATGGCCCCCCAGCTCACACATGGTTATGCCCCCCAGCTCACACATGGTATGCCCCCAGCTCTCACATGGGTATGCCCCCCAGCTCACACATGGGTATGCCCCCCAACTCATGGATATGCCCCCCAGCTCACACATGGGTATGCCCCCCAGCTCATGGATATGCACCCCAGCTCATGGATATGCCCCCACACTCACACATGGGTATTGCCCCCCCAGCTCATGGACCCCCCCCCCCAACGATACTTACCTTCCTGGGCGCCGCCGGGAATGTCTACGCGCGCGCTCGTTGGAAGGACCCCAGCCGCGACCACGTGGGACCATGTGATCACGGCTGGGATCCTTCCAACGAGCGCACGCGGGGAAACTTTCCCGGCGTCGCCCAGGAAGGTAAGTATCATCACGGAGAGCAGCTGCAGGGAATGTCTGAATGCTCTATCGGCATTCGGACAGGCCCTGCAGCTGCTTAGTGTGTTTATACTTACCTTCCTGGGCGACGCCGGGAAAGTTTCTGTGTGTGCGCTCTTTGGAAGGACCCCAGCCATGATCACATGGTCCCACGTGGTCGCGGCTGGGGTCCTTCCAATGAGCGCGCGCGGAGACATTCCCGGCGGCGCCCAGGAAGGTAAGTATCGCAGAGAGCTCCAGGGGCGGCTGTCCGAATGCCGCTAGAGCATTCGGACAGCCACCGCAGCCCCTCGGATGCCGGCTCAATGCCGGCTTCCGGTATTGGAAAAAATATCGGGGGGTACTGCACGAGTACCAAGTACTCGTGCAGTACCCAGTATCGGCCCCAAAACCAATACTAGTATCGGTATCGGTGCAACCCTACATCATATATATCCGTTTATATGTATCTCGTTTCCTTTGGTTATTGTAAAGTGCCGCGGAAACTGTTAGCATGAGAACAACCCCTCAGTTTCCTGAAGAGCAACAATAAAAGCAAGAAACCATGAAATATCTTAGAGATATCTAATAGAGATAGATATCTAATAGAGATATCTAATAGAGATATTAGATATATATATATATATATATATCTGTATACACACCTATCTCTCAAATTTGAGACCAATTGCACCAATAGCAAAACGGGAAAAAAAAAAAAACGAAGTAAAGCATTATTTGTAGTAGGATATGGAAACATCAATATTAATGCCGGCGTCAGACGAACGCAGTGATCACGTCCATGTTGCTGCACAGTTTATCGTCCGTCGTAGCATAGAATCATGAGCAATAGAGACTCACACACAAAATACGTGCGCACCAAACTGTGCACGCACAACGCACGTGGCAAACGGATGCAAGTTAGGCAAGAACGTAGAGTGCGCCACGTCCTCGTAGCGTTCTGTGAGTGATGAGATGTCAGACGCAGCGCATTTGCGACGTAAGCACCTTGACGCACAAACTGGCTTTTCCTATCCTTTTCAAATTTTTATTATTTTTCATATTAATTTTGTTTCCCGTAATTCCCTTTTTTCTACGTCCGTCAACAAAAACGTACCGTGTGGTGTCTACAGTATCTTCCGTCAGTACGTCTGCCAGTTATGCACCAGGGGTGTGGAAATTTTAAAAAAAATCTACTTGTCCCTCAAGACGATCTATTGTCCTGATAAGAAAAATAATTTCAACAATAGTGTTTCGAGTGCAGGATGCAATGAAACAAAATTTTCCGGCCGATACCGAAACTGAAAATTCAGGATCGGCTCGGTCGAAAACCGATACCGAAACTCAGACATGAGAACCTGGGCCTGGAGGCCGGGGACTCGCCTGATCCCGAAGGCCGCCTAGCAAGCTGCTCGGCCGGCCTCCAGGCTCAGGCGAGCCCCTGGCTTCTGTGACGTCATACCGGCAACCAACGGAGAGAGGACACTGGATGCAGGATGACTGTCACCGCTGGATGCCGATGTAGGCGAGTATGTGCAGCCGATGGAGGAGTCGAGGCCGATGTAGGCGAGTATGTGCTCTCCACCTCCCAACAAAATTCGTCACCTGGGCATGGAGGCCCACGCGAGCCCCCTGCTCGGCCGGCCTTCAGACTCAGGTGAGCCCCCTGCTCAGCTGGCCCTCCGACCAAGTCGGGGACTCGCCTGAGACTGGAGGACAGCCGAGCAGGCAACTCGGCCGGCCTCCAGGCTCAATTTTTTTAATGGAAATTGTCGGCCGTTTCTTTCGGCTGAAATTCCATTTCAGCCGAAACTGAAAACACCATTTTCGGCAGATAATTTTCGGTGGCCAAAATTTCGGTGCATCCCTAGTTTAGAGGTCTTTATTCAAAATGCACCCGCGTGCACATAATTTGAGTTAGAATGCAAGCTGTATTAAATATATAAATTACTGCCAATTTAATCCGAATAGTATCATGCCCAGATTATATATATATACATATACACACATATACATATACACACATATACATATACACACATATACACACACAGACCAGTTCATGCCCACTCAAGATATATACAGAGACCTCAGACCAGATTATGCCGACATATATAGACCTCAGACCAGATATAGACCTCAGACCAGATATAGACCTCAGACCAGATATAGACCTCAGACCAGATATAGACCTCAGACCAGATATAGACCTCAGACCAGATATAGACCTCAGACCAGATATAGACCTCAGACCAGATATAGACCTCAGACCAGATATAGACCTCAGACCAGATATAGACCTCAGACCAGATATAGACCTCAGACCAGATATAGACCTCAGACCAGATATAGACCTCAGACCAGATATAGACCTCAGACCAGATAATGCCCACATAATACATAATTTGTAGGCCTCAGGCCAGACCCTGTAATTGCTAGGCAGGCATGCATGCTGGCTGGCTGTGGCTGAGCAGAGTCGGCAGCTCAGCCGACTGTCAGAGCGGCGTGAGGCTGCTGCCGCTTAGCTCCACCCCCGGTAGGGAGACGCGATATAGGTGGGAGAGATCTACCGCACACAGTGCAGGTGCCGTAGCTCTTGCCCCTCCCCTCATCGCGCCACTCAGTGAAAGAGGAAGGAACATCCTTGAGAATGGGCGTTCCTTCCACTCCCTGCGTTCAGTGTAGAAAGCGAGATTCTCCTATGGAGTATCGCGCTGTGTATCACTACGGCGCTCGTGTGCCGGGAGCAGAGAAGCCCACCGGACTGCATCTCAAAAATCACTACTTGTCCGGTGCCCGGAAATATAATTTCCACACCCCTGTGCACGCACGCAGAGTGCGCTCAGACTGCGTTTGTCTGACAGACAAGTAGATTGGACTACTACTTAGTCCGTTGGACAAGTAGATTTTTTTTAAATTTCCACACCCCTGATCACTCATCTTCTGTTTTTGTCTCTTTTGTATAGCACTATGACATTTCATTAAAAATATATATTTAAAAACAAAACACTATTTTATTAGATTGTGATATTTTTGCATATGGGAGATGTGTGGGACTAGCCATGTTTGGGTGGGGGAGAGGGTGAATGAATTTTAAAAATTTTGCACACAGACTGCAGTGATTCCAAAAGCAGAATGCACTATGCAATGGTATCAGAAAAAAAGAAAAGAAAACCAGAATAAACTGTTTTTTTGGTCCATAGTTGTCAAAAGTCGCTGATCTGCTAGTCTGATGCAGTGGAAGACCCTCGTCATACCAAGTCGCAAGACCGATATCGTTCCAAGTCTGACGACCAAGGGTCGTGCGACTACGGATCCGGTGGATGCCCAGCCTTAAGCTCCTTGTTGAGGAGTAACTTTCGAGTGGTGCTTTAACCCCTTCACTGCTGAGTCATTTCACCCCTGTGTGTGGAGCTAATTTTTAATCGCTTCTGCTCATCAGGTTTAAAACACGATTTGAAGTCATATTTTATTATACAACCCAGACATATTATATTTCCTTTTTTCCCAGCAGACTCGGCAGATTCATAATATATCATTATTATGCCCGGTTATATTGTAACAAAAAAAATGCAATAAAATTAGAATTTTCAATCATCTACAGCAGGAATGGGCAAAGTGCGGCCCGTGGGCCACATGCGGCCCGCCTGAGTTTTTTGTGGCCCGCCTAGCAGGGCTCGAGTCATTGCTTGCGGCTGCATGGTTTTCCTCCTACGAGCGGCCGCTGGCATGAAGCTCAGCCGCTCGCCTGGGATCCAACAGCCAGCCGCAATCTCACTGCTGGCTGGCTGGATAGATCCCAGGCGAGCGGTAGAGATTTATGCCAGTGGCCGCTCGTAGGAGGAAAACCACGCAGCCGCCGGCAATGACTCGGAGGGGCATGGCAGACCAGATGGCAGAGGAGAGGTGAGCTGGCCTGGTGCTTGTGGGATTGGTCAACTTTGATGTTGTAATGTATCTGTATGCTGATTGGCTATAAGTTCTTTGAAGGTTAATGTTAAGTCAAACTGCAGAGGTACAGAATAGTCAGCTAATGTACAAGCAAGTGGGATAATAAAATGACTGTAATTCAGCTTATGTAATTGAAATCTGCAAGAGTCTGTGAGAACTGCTTGTCCCTGCATGCAATTCAGCTCCAGTTAGGGTCAGCCAGTCAGAGCAGAGGTCAGGCTTCCCAGCAGCCTCAGAGACAGAGCTGTAGAGAAAGGGAGGGGCCATCTGAGAGCTCCAAGCATCCCATGAGGCAGGCAACCTGGACATAACGAAGTGCACAGATTTACAAGCATCTTCAAATCCTGGAGTGGAGCCGGTGAGCTAAGAGACTATTTTCACAGTCATATGTAGGAAAGGATTGTGTCATAGTCATGTACAGAAAAGGAATTGAGCCAGTTCAGTAATAAATGCAGTCAGTTAACTTTTTTAGATCTATTTCATGCTCATTGTGAAGAGATTCCACATGTAGTCTTTATAATAGCTCATTTCATGTCTGTTTTCTTTAAGTTAAAACGTATTTTGGCATTAATAATATTCTAGAAGTGTGTGCTAGTGGATGTATATGAAACTGGCACAGAGTTAATGATTAATAACCTTTATGTGCAGTGTATTTATACAATTTCTGTATTTCTGTTTAAGGTTTTTCACCTTTAAGTCATCACTTTAAATCATCACTAATTCTAATCGCTAAGCTACTCATCACTTTAATTCAGCTATCACTATTCAACTACTCATCTACTCAACTATTCACCTAATCAATCTACAGCAACTTAATTTACCCCACAATTTATTGAAATTAAACTTAAATACAAGCGAATGAAGAGTGGAATCCAGTTATTATTTCCAGTGTCGATGTTTGAATTTCCTTTCAAGCGGGAAGATTGGTTTTTTGAACACAGAGCTTGACAGTTAATAAATTGGTCTGTCTGGCGAGGGGATGTTCAGACATGATGCACCTATATCTCATGTGTGGTTGATATTACTGTCTCCGCTGATCAGCGTAAGCGCGTCTTTTCTTTGTATTTTCTTATTTGGGAAGAAACTCGTAGATGTTTATTGGAATTCCGTTTTGATGGTAATTATACATAGGACATTGGTTTAGGGAGAGAATCGGGGCTAGGTTTAGGGAGAGAATCGGGGCTAGGTTTAGGGGGGGGGGGTCGGGGCTAGGTTTAGGGGGGGTCGGGGCTAGGTTTAGGGGGGGGGTCGGGGCTAGGTTTAGGGGGGGGGGTCGGGGCTAGGTTTGGGGGGGGGTCGGGGCTAGGTTTAGGGGGGGGGTCGGGGCTAGGTTTAGGGGGGGGCGGGGCTAGGTTTGTGGGTGGGGGGTCGGGGCTAGGTTTGTGGGGGGGGTCGGGGCTAGGTGTGGGGGGCGGGGCTAGGTGTGGGGAGGGGGTCGGGGCTAGGTGTAGGGGAGGGGTCGGGGCTAGGGTAGGGGAGGGGTCGGGGCTAGGTGTAGGGGGGTCAGGGCTAGGTGTAGGGGGGTCGGGGCTAGGTGTAGGGTTGGTCGGGGCTAGGTGTAGGGGAGGGTTGGTCGGGGCTAGGTGTAGGGGAGGGGGGGTCGGGGCTAGGTGTAGGGGAGGGGGGGTCGGGGCTAGGTGTGAGGGAGGGGGGAGGGGCTAGGTGTAGGGGAGGGGTCGGGGCTAGGTGTAGGGGAGGGGTCGGGGCTAGGTGTAGGGGAGGGGGTCGGGGCTAGGTGTAGGGGAGGGGGTCGGGGCTAGGTGTAGGGGAGGGGGTCGGGGCTAGGTGTAGGGGAGGGGGTCGGGGCTAGGTGTAGGGGAGGGGGGTCGGGGCTAGGTGTAGGGGAGGGGGTCGGGGCTAGGTGTAGGGGGGGGTCGGGGCTAGGTGTAGGGGAGGGGGTCGGGGCTAGGTGTAGGGGAGGGGGTCGGGGCTAGGTGTAGGGAGGGGGTCGGGGCTAGGTGTAGGGGAGGGGGTCGGGGCTAGGTGTAGGGGAGGGGGTCGGGGCTAGGTGTAGGGGAGGGGGTCGGGGCTAGGTGTAGGGGAGGGGGTCGGGGCTAGGTGTAGGGGAGGGGGTCGGGGCTAGGTGTAGGGAGGGGGTCGGGGCTAGGTGTAGGGGAGGGGGTCGGGGCTAAGTGTAGGGGAGGGGTCGGGGCTAAGTGTAGGGGAGGGTCGGGGCTAGGTGTAGGGGAGGGTCGGGGCTAAGTGTAGGGAGGGTCGGGGCTAAGTGTAGGGGAGGGTCGGGGCTAAGTGTAGGGGAGGGTCGGGGCTAAGTGTAGGGGAGGGTCGGGGCTAAGTGTAGGGGAGGGTCGGGGCTAAGTGTAGGGGAGGGTCGGGGCTAGGTGTAGGGGAGGGTCGGGGCTAGGTGTAGGGGAGGGTCGGGGCTAGGTGTAGGGGGGGGCCGGGTCGGGGCTAGGTGTAGGGGGGGGGGGGGGGGGGGGGGTCGGGGCTAGGTGTAGGGGGGGGGTCGGGGCTAGGTGTAGGGGGGGGGGGGTCGGGGCTAGGTGTAGGGGGGGGGGGTCGGGGCTAGGTGTAGGGGGGGTCGGGGCTAGGTGTAGGGGGGTCGGGGCTAGGTGTAGGGGGGTCGGTCGGGGCTAGGTGTAGGGGGGGGGGGGTCGGGGCTAGGTGTAGGGGGGTCGGGGCTAGGTGTAGGGGGGGTCGGGGCTAGGTGTAGGGGGTCGGGGCTAGGTGTAGGGGGGGGGGGGGGGGCGGGGCTAGGTGTAGGGGGGGCGGGGCTAGGTGTAGGGGGGGTCGGGGCTAGGTGTAGGGGGGGGTCGGGGCTAGGTGTAGGGGGGGTCGGGGCTAGGTGTAGGGGGAGGTCGGGGCTAGGTGTAGGGGGGGTCGGGGCTAGGTGTAGGGGGGTCGGGGCTAGGTGTAGGGGGGGTCGGGCTAGGTGTAAGGGGGGGTCGGGGCTAGGTGTAGGGGGGGGTCGGGGCTAGGTGTAGGGGAGGGTCAGGGCTAGGTGTAGGGGAGGGTCGGGGCTAGGTGTAGGGGAGGGTCGGGGCTAGGTGTAGGGGAGGGTCGGGGCTAGGTGTAGGGGAGGGTCGGGGCTAGGTGTAGGGGGGGGGGGCCGGGTCGGGGCTAGGTGTAGGGGGGGGGGGGGGGGTCGGGGCTAGGTGTAGGGGGGGGGGGGGTCGGGGCTAGGTGTAGGGGGGGGGGTCGGGCTAGGTGTAGGGGGGGGGGGTCGGGGCTAGGTGTAGGGGGGGGGGGGTCGGGGCTAGGTGTAGGGGGGGGGTCGGGGCTAGGTGTAGGGGGGGGTCGGGGCTAGGTGTAGGGGGGGGTCGGGGCTAGGTGTAGGGGGGGGGGGGTCGGGGCTAGGTGTAGGGGGGGGTCGGGGCTAGGTGTAGGGGGGGGCGGTGCTAGGTGTAGGGGGGGGTCGGGGCTAGGTGTAGGGGGGGTCGGGGCTAGGTGTAGGGGGGGGTCGGGCTAGGTGTAGGGGGGGGGTCGGGGCTAGGTGTGGGGTCGGGGCTAGGTGTAGGGGGGGTCGGGGCTAGGTGTAGGGGGGGGTCGGGGCTAGGTGTAGGGGGGTCGGGGCTAAGTTGTAGGGGGTCCGGGCTAGGTGTAGGGGGGGGTCGGGGCTAGGTGTAGGGGGGGTCGGGCTAGGTGTAGGGGGGGTCGGGGCTAGGTGTAGGGGGTCGGGGCTAGGTGTAGGGGGGGGGTCGGGGCTAGGTGTAGGGGGGGGTCGGGGCTAGGTGTGGGGGGTCGGGGCTAGGTGTAGGGGGGTCGGGGCTAGGTGTAGGGGAGGTCGGGGCTAGGTGTAGGGAGGGTCGGGGCTAGGTGTAGGGGAGGGTCGGGCTAGGTGTAGGGGAGGTCGGGGCTAGGTGTAGGGGGGGTCGGGGCTAGGTGTAGGGGGGTCGGGGCTAGGTGTAGGGGGGGGGTCGGGCTAGGTGTAGGGGGGGTCGGGGCTAGGTGTAGGGGGGTCGGGGCTAGGTGTAGGGGGGGGGGTCAGGGCTAGGTGTAGGGGGTCGGGGCTAGGTGTAGGGGGGGGTCGGGCTAGGTGTAGGGGGGGGTCGGGGCTAGGTGTAGGGGGGTCGGGGCTAGGTGTAGGGGGGTCGGGGCTAGGTGTAGGGGGGGGTCGGGGCTAGGTGTAGGGGGGGTCGGGGCTAGTGTAGGAGGGTCGGGGCTAGGTGTAGGGGGGTCGGGGCTAGGTGTAGGGGAGGGTCGGGCTAGGTGTAGGGAGGGTCGGGGCTAGGTGTAGGGGGGGTCGGGCTAGGTGTAGGGGAGGTCGGGGCTAGGTGTAGGGGGTCGGGGCTAGGTGTAGGGGGGGTCGGGGCTAGGTGTAGGGGGGGGTCGGGGCTAGGTGTAGGGGGGGGGTCGGGCTAGGTGCAGGTGGGGGGGTCGGGGTAGGGGGTTAGGGCATAAGTTAGGGCATAGGGTTAGGGCATAGGCATAGGGTTAGGGCATAGGGTTAGGGCATAGGGTAGGGCATAGGGCTAGGGCATAGGGCTAGGGCATAGGGTTAGGGCATAGGGCTAGGGCATAGGGTTAGGGCATAGGGTTAGGGCATAGGGTTAGGGCATAGGGTTAGGGCATAGGGTTAGGGCATAGGGTTAGGGCATAGGGTTAGGGCATAGGGTTAGGGCATAGGGCATAGGGTTAGCGTTCGCTGCTGGGATTTTGGATGTCTGGAAGTTGGCCGTCAGGGAGTTGTCTGTGTAGGGAAGTTGGCCGTCGGGATTTTGGCATTAGGGAACCTGGTTGTAGGGATTTTGAACCAAACCCAAAAAAAAAAAAAAAAAAAAAAAAAACACTGGTTGGCTCTACAGTTCTGTTGTAAAATTAATATTTGTGCTGCTTTCATTTGAGATATTAGCAATTGTTTTTTCCAGACATTGAAACTGAATAAAGGTCACCAAAAGGTCACTCAGCCCCCCTACAACACCCAAGTCACGAAATCGGGCTTGTTGGTTAGTGCTAGCTTTGTGCCATTGAAATCTCCATTCTATCTTGATTCGTTTACGAGTTAACGATTTATTACAACGTCACCAAAAGGTCACGCAGCCCCCCTACAAACACCAGAAGTCACAAAACTGGGCTTGTTTGTTAGTGCTGCGTTTGTGCTGATCTGTACCGCAAAAATAAATGTTTGTGCTGGTTTGGTTTTACAGATATTGCGCATTTGATGAAACCCTGCCCACTTTATAAAATTTTAAACAATGTGGGGAGCAAAGTGGGCAGGGTTTCATCAAATAAAATGAGAAATATCTGTAAAACCAAACCGACACACACAAACATTAATCTCTGCAGCACAAACGCGGCACTAACAAACAGTAGGTTTGTTTTCAAAATTGTGAGAAATTGTGAGGATCCTGAGGACAAGCAACAGCACTAGTGGCCTGCTCTACGGTGGGTGCCCGCTCAGGTCAAGGTTTTAGCTTGCTTGTGCCATTACAGGGATGAATGCTCCATATGCAAATTGGCCTGCTCTCACCCAGAAAGGGTGGCCAGTATTGATTGCCAAGGACGTCATCCATGCACGATAGTTTCGGACAGTGTTAGGCCTCGTCAGGAGGGCATAGCAGACAGCCCTCTTGCACATCAAGCATGACCCTGATGACCCTGTAGACTAATAGTGAGGAAAGGGGGGTTTGTAAGGATCCTGAGGACGAGCAACAGCACTATTGACCTCAGGACCGTCACAAACCTCAGGTTTTTCTCACTAAAAGTATACAGGATAATCCTGACGTGGACCCATTGCTCGAGGTGCCTAGAGGGGTATCAGTTATACCCTCCTGACGAGGCCTAACAAGGCCGAAAATGATCGTCGGGGGTTGCTGCAGCTCTCATGCAGGGATGACGTCCTTGGCAATCAGTACTGGCCATTTGGTCAGCACTGGCACCCTTTCTGGGTGAGAGCAGGCTGATTTGCATACGGAGCATTCGTCCCTGTAATGGCACAATCGAGCAAAAACCCTGTGAGACCTGAACGGGCACCACCGTAGAGCAGGCCACTAGTGCCGTTGCTTGTCCTCCGGACCCTCGCAAACCTTTCGTATTTAGAATTTATTAATGTGGGGTGCAAAGTGGGTGGGGTTTCATCAAATAAAATTGGCAATATCTGTAAAACCAAACCAGCACAAACGTTCATTTTTTGGGCACAGATCAGCACAAATGCACCACTAACCAACAAGCCAGTTTCCTGACTTTTGGGTGTTGTAGGGGGGCTGCGTGACCTTTGGTGACCTTTATTAAAACGTTAACTTAAAAACAAAAAAGATAGAACGGAGATTTGAACGGGGACAAACCTAGCACTAACCAACAAGCCCAATTTTGTGACTTGTGGGTGTTGTAGGGGGCTGAGTGACCTTTGGTGACATTTATGCAGTCTGGAATAAACCACTGTCTGGGAAAAAACAATTGCCAATATCTCAAAAATTAAAGCAGCACAAATATTTTTTACGGCACAAAACAGCACAAACGTAGCACTAACCAGTGTTTTTTTTATTTGTGTCGATTGTAGGGGGGGGGCAGATTCGCGCAGCTAAAATATTTTGCTGAAAGCCAGTCCATTTTATGTTTATATGTACATGTATGGCCAGACACCCCCTTTTACCCCTGCACACACACCTCATACCCATATATCAGACCAGACATTTGAGAAATCTAATATATATATTAGATCAATCAGACCTCAGACCAGACATATATACAAAACACCAAGAAAGAGCACTCCATATTATTGACCACTATTTGCCACAGAAAATGATGGAAGAAGGTGGTCCATAATAAGGAGTGCTCTTTCTTGGTGTTTTGTGTTTAATGTCTTGTGTTTAATGCACCCGCTTAGTTGTGAGGTTGAATGCAACCTTTTGCTGTTCTATACATACATGTATGTATATATTACACAAAATTTGTTCAAATCTGGCACTCCGGGATCTCTCCAAAGTCCTTGGCCAGTGCTGCGCTATGCCATTATATCAGGAAAAAAGCAGCACTCTCGGGTCTCACCATATACATATCAATTTTACTGGATCAACGTTTCAGTTTATTATCCACTAACTTTCATCAGGAGCGAAAGTTAAAGGTTTGTGGATAACAAACTGAAACGTTGATCCAATAAAATTGATATGTATATGGTGAGACCCGAGAGTGCCGCTTCTTTCCTGATATAATAGCATAGCGCAGCACCGGGCAAGGACTTGAGAGATCCTGGAGTGCCAGATTTGAATGAATGTTGTGTATATATCTATCAGACCTCAGACCAGAGACAGTCAGGTCCAGAAATATTGGGACAGCGACACAATTCTAACATCTTTGGGTCTATACACCACCACAATGGAGTTGGAATGAAACAAACACAATGTGCAAGAACTGAAGCCAGTTGCAGTAGAGGCCTGGCAGAGCATCACCAGGGATGAAACCCAGCGTCTGGTGATGTCTATGCGTTCCAGACTTCAGGCTGTGATTGACTGCAAAGGATTTGCAACCAAGTATTAAGTAGGGAAAGTTTGATTTATGATTATTATTCTGTCCCATTACCTTTGGTCCCTTAACAAGTGGGAGGCACATCTGAAAACTGCTTTAAGTCCTACACCGTTCACCTGAGTTGGATGTACATACCCTCAAATTAAAGCTGACAGTCTGCAGTTAAAGCACATTGTGTTTGTTTCATTCCAACTCCATTGTGGTGGTGTATAGAGCCAAAGATGTTAGAATTGTGTCGATGTCCCAATATTTCTGGACCTGACTATATCCATCTGGTCTGAGTTATATATATAATGCAATTGTGAGCTGGGGCAATGTGTGAGCTGGGGGCATTTTATATGAGGTCCGTTCTTATTGAAATGCGGTCACATGACATTAAATAAAAGTAGCGGTACGCGATATCAGTGAGTAGTTTTAAAAAGTATCGGTACTTGTACTCGATCTTAAAAAAATGGTATCGTGCATCCATTGTTTTGTGTATATTTGTGTAGTGTGAGAAGTGTGTCATGGTCAGTGGTTTTATATTTAATCTGTATTCTTGAGTGAAGAGTTTGCTTTCTAACCACAGTGGAAGACTTCAAGTTCGCTCAACTTTCCTCAGCTGCAAGAGGTTACTAGCGGTAACCTGGATAAATTCCTGCCTTGTAGTCAAGCAACAGGCAATGACTGGAAGCAAACTGCATCATTGACTGAAAGAGACCAAATGTGGACATATTATAAAGATTGTAAAAAGGAGACTGTTAACTATAGATAGCGCTGTTCTCACACAATCTCTAGTTAACAAACAATAATTGGACATAGATGCCTTGTTAGGCTTGGTGCTGCTAATAATGGAAGTGCCCACATTCCCCAAAGGGCAGAATGTTAACAAGAGAGAACAACAGTTATTCCCAAAGCACCTGGATATAGATATCCAATTATAATTAGTCACTTACAATATACTTTACCGTATTAAAAGCGGTCCCCCAGAATGCTCGTTATTGCCGGTATTCAGACCTGATGACGTCAGTATGTACAGCTGCCTCTTGCCACTGACAGGGTTATTTGGAGAGCATTGAAACATTTAAACCTATGAGATTCGCCCGCTTAAACCTATCGCATGAAACCCCAGAAAATCCGGTCATTTCACTGCTGTTCAGTGTACTCCGAATAACCATTACTTCTGTGTGGGGAATTTCACTGCCTCCAGAGGTCACCGTATTTTGCTGGCAAGTCAGCAATATTTGGGGAACTACCAGCTTTTTGAATGGCCATGAAATTGCACTGTACATGGAAATTCACTGGCCAACTCGGTACTCTTTGAATAACCCCTTGAATTTCTATTATTTTGTGACCCTGCACCTACACAGGCCAACATGTCCTTACAAAATAATGTCCTCCATGGTATGGTTTAACCAGTGCCTTATTTAGTAACAAAACACAGTCTGCACATTCACAGTCCATGCACAAACAAAGTTTCTCCATAAAAGAAAAACCTGTCTCAACCGAGCTTTAAGAAACAAAACATCTTTTACTATTTGGGGTAAAACATAAAATCGGCTTCAATCTTTAGAATATTCCCAGAACACCTGAATGTAGATATCCAATTATAAATAGGTAGTCCCTTGCAATATACTTTACACAGCGATCACTTTAAATACAGGCATTCTTATGTTTGAATGATGGGGGTCTTCATTTCCTGCCCTGTCCTCTGACGTCTTTCTGTAATGCATTCTATACTGGGAAGGAAATACTCTCCCCCAATGTGGGACTTTGGGGATCACTGAAACTCGTTTCGCCTTGGGTTTCCAAAAAAGCTATTTATTCGTTCAATAGACCGTGATATCTGTTGTTAGGAGAACATTGCCCAAGAAGGGTGGGCAGTGACTGTTGACGACCAAAGCGAAATGCGTTTCAGTGATCCCAAACTTTGTTAAAAAAAAAAAAAAAATCGCGTTTAATAAAAAAATTTATGCAATATTATTTCAAGAGCAATTATTTATTTTTATACCATAACTTTTGGTCCTGCTGCAAGAATTTCTTGCTGCTGGCACTCCAAAGCCCCACATTGGGAAGATGATTTCCTCCCCAGTATAGAACGGATTACAGAAAGATACCCGAGGAGGTATGGTTGAGGTTATTGCTGCCAAAGGAGGGTCAACAAGTTATTAAGTCCAAAGGTTCACATACTTTTTCCACCCTGCACTGTGAAGGTTTACATGTTCTGTTCAATAAAAACGTATAATAAAAAAAACCTAAAAAGGTAAGTGTATAGGCGCTAGATGCTTAAAGGTCAGTCTGAATAAGTCAATCTAAATTGCAGCTCACCAGATGAGTGTATCCTCCACTCCTAGCTATTATAAATTATATACCAAGGTATATGGGAGCGCATGCAAACATATATACAATACAACAATAAAATATAGTGAATAAAGATCACCAAAAAGATGGTTGGTTTAGACACAAGTGAATGGATGGTCTGTAGGTCCTACAAAAAAGAAAAGACCATTGCATAATCTGTACTATTAGATGAATAGGTACACGCAGCTTGTAAATAGCACTCACAAACGGGGAGTTCAAGACACCAAATGAACGCCTTTAAGTCTCTTATGGGGGACTCTTCCCATGCATCGATTCCTTCTTCTAGTGATGAATAGATCTCAAAAAGAGAGAGAAGTACATAGTACAGTTCTACAACTCAAAAAAAGAGAGAATTGTAGACAAGAGAGACACACTCACGTGTTCAAGAACCTCCTTTTAGGTGGTTCAGTATGGGCACTTAGGACCTCTTATCGCCTGAGGGGGTCCCACCTCGTAGCTCCTGATCGAATCCAGATTCTGCCAAACTCTGTGTTAGACAGAATCAAATTGTCTTGGGAGAAAGAAAATAAAATGGGGGAGCTATATGAATTAAATTAAAAGAATTTATTACACATAAAACATCGAGACGAGGAGGCGGAGCTAGCTGTGGAAGCGAGCAGCAGCATTTTGGAGGAGCTCTGTGTCTACCACGGATTTTATTGCTTTTTTCGCCGTTTGCACTGCCCTGTGAGCTTCCCGGTTGGCTAGAGGGATCCTGGAGAGTTGAGGTACCTGATTTAGCCCTGAGTTTCGTGCCCGGGGACAGATTGCTGCCGGCAGCGCGATTTGGGCCTAGTCACAGTGGCCATCTTGGAAGCCTACTCGAGGCGTATTGAGATTCCCTCACCGCCCTGCGACCTCGTGCCAGCCCAGCATCTCCGGAACCATGCCTACCGGTCGTTCCCAGCGACGGGCCCCCCGACAGAGGGACATTCGGGATGTTTTGCGAGGTGGGTCCGCTTTACGGGACTGACTGCTTCTTCCTCCCTCCCCCCGGGCTATGGCTCCTCGGAGGCTGACAGCGACTATGAACCTCAGGGGGTATTACTGGGATGCCCTGGCTTGCCCCGCAGTCACCGGCGTCTGACTCCCGACCCCTCTCGGCGGCTGCTAGGAAACGGCACAGAAGAAGAGAAAATCAGCAATGCGGACATCGTCCGGGCAACGCCGGACACAGAGGATATTTTTGATGGGGACCCGACTGAGATTCCCCTTACCTCCGCCAGTAATAGTGTGACCTCGGATCATCGGTCTGCAGTGGGGACGGGACTTCGACAGCAACAGGTGCAGGAGGAGGACGACCATCTCCCCTCCACGAAGGGGGATCTCCGCAGGATCTTGGAGGAGCTTCGGGTGATACGTGAGGTGTGGCAGCCTGAGGTGGCGGCGGTCCGCACGGAGATAGCGGCGATGCGTGCTCAGGTGAAGGTGGTACAGGAGACGACTTCTGCTGTGACAACGGAACAAACTCACCTGTCTGGTCAGGTTGCTGGTTTGCGATACCAAGTCGAACTTCTGACACGCTCTGTGGAGATGCTTGAAACGAGACACAGACGCCGAAACATCAGGGTCAGGGGTGTCCCGGACTCTATTACCTCCGACGCTCTGCCGTCCTACGTGACTCGTCTTGTGCTTCAGGTCACGGGGCTTCCCCCTGACACACCTGACATGCTTGGGTCGGTGTTTCGGGTCAGGAGACCTGCGACGAACCCACCTGGGGCTCCTCGAGACGTCGTAGTGGCCTTCCGTGAAGTGGCTTTCAAGGTCAAGGTTATGTCTGCTCCGGCGCGCGAGGGATCCCGTACGCTTTGAGGGCTCCACTCTGGCCCTGTATCATGATCTCCCATTCCAGACCCTGATGGCTCGCAGGCGTTTTCGTGAAGTGACATCAGTTCTTCGCCGACAGGGTGTCCGATATCGCTGGGGTCTGGCAGGAGCTTTGGTGGTGACCCATGCAAATGTCCCCTATACCATCACGGATCCCGCGGTGGCTTGGATTGACCTTGCGGCTGCGGGCCTCTCACCAGATCCTCCGGACCCTCGACCGGATTGAAGGCTGGTTTCTATGCCCTCTACCTCTCCAGGTCTGAGCTTTACTGAATTACACCCCCTCCCCTGCATTTCTCTTATATGCTTACGTGTCCCTGGTCTCTAGCTTGGCCTAGTGCCTGGACTTTCAGGACGGTTCGTAATTTGTTTTGATCAGTCCCAGCCTGCATTGCATAGGGCTTTTTGTTTTTGCCTGCACATGGTACTTTCTGCCTTTTACTTATTTTTACCGCCCTGTCCTTCTTTGCGACGCATGTTTTTTGACCAGCTGACCGTAGTTACCTTGGCCGGCCTTAAGTGGCTGCATTTATATATGTTTGATTTCCCACCTTGATGAGACCCCCCGTCTAGGGGATGTTTTCTGCTAACATATTGCTATCCTTAGATTTTTTCGATTCGCTGTTTTTACGATGACAATTTTTGGCCATGTGTGGTTTCCGTTGCTTGTTAGGTCTTCTTGTTTGGCCCTGCGAGGTCATCCATTATTTTACAGTATGATGTAATGCTGACTTATTTCAAAATAAAAAACTTTAAATTTAAAACATCGAGACGCGTTTCGCCCGCTAACTGCAGGCCTTATCAATCGAATTTGGCTTGATATCAAAAGTCTCCATTTTATACTTTCAAACAAAATGAGCAAAAAGGTGCGCGAATTGGCGTGCGGGTCACAGTGCCGAACACACTGCATTCCAGACGCCATTTTAATGACATGTTTCCGTTTAGCATACTGTTCAGGAGATCGGATTACTTTCGTTTTCATTACAGAAACTACTTCCACTGTTCGAGTAATCGGTTGCTTTCGTTTTCACTAGACGAGTTATATTCTGTTTCCGCTTCCGTTGCTTAGTTTACCGCAGTAATCCAGGTGGTTTCACTTTCAATAGCAGAGAGAGTCCGCATTGTAGAGAGGTTATAATGAACTCCTCAAACCACCCTGCTCTATATATCTTAAAGGCAAAAACAGATATATCACAAAAAAAGAAATATCGGGAAAGGTGTTAAAAAATACATAATAGCATTAAAAATATAAGAAATATACATAAAAATTCATAGTATATATTATTCAAAGAAAGTGACAAACCTCAAAGTCTATATTCAGACCTCTAGGGGTCATAGTGTCTAAGGTGTAAATCCACCACATTTGACTTAGATTGTCGCCCCGCCAGTTGGTTCTAATCTTTTCTACTGCCCAAAATTTGGTGCCTCTGGGGTTACATTGATGTTCCTCACTATAATGTGCAGAGACGCTATGTTTAACATAACCTTTATTGATATTATTCATATGTTCATTGACTCGAATATATAATGCTTTAGAGGTTTGTCCTACATACCTTAAACCACATGGACACTCCAATTATATACAAATAACTTTGGTAGACAGGCATGTGATTCGTTCTTTTATCAAATAGCGTTTGCCTAAACTTGATTGAAAACTGTTAATCATTTTCTTCTTATTGCCAGTTTTTCTACATGCGATACACTGCCTGCATTCGGAGAACACTGGAGTTAACCGAAACATCTCTTTGTTAGTAATGGCCTTCATCTTAAAATGGTTTTTAACCAAATCCGTTTTCAATGTTTTGCTCCCCCTAAATATAATCGTGGGTTTATCCGGTAGTATTTTATTTAAAACCGAGTGTTTTGAAAATTGGCCAGTTTTTCTTAAAGGAACACTCCAAGCTGAAAATCCCCCCTCCTTTTTTTTACTTTATATTAAACCTATTGCCCTAACTAGTCATTCAGTACATATATATTTTTTTTAATGTTATACTTACCCTAAAAATTACACTTTTCCAACGGGGTTTTTTGGTTTTTTTTACTCACCTCCCTCCTCTTCCGCTCCCGTCGTGTTAAAGTTTGAACTTGGCTTAAGGTTTACGTGCAAAGCGCGCATGCGCGCCTATCACGTAAACCAGCCAATCAGCTCATTCAACCACGCATGCGCGGAGCAGCGCACGTTCACGAGCGGCGAGGTGAGCTGAAGTTCACCCCGCCTGCTCGTCTAAAAACTTAGGCGGAGGAGAAGGAGGAGGAGACGGCAGCAGCTCCAGCTCCTTCGCGTTCCCGCGACTCTGCCGGAGTGGTGGGACGTCATCGCGCTTCTAGCGAGATGACATCCCAGCTTTGCCGAGAGTTCCAAAACGCGGGGACCTTGAAACCCGATCGGCTGATTGACAGCTGGGAGGGCGGAGTAAAGTCCACCGCTTCTCTCAGCAATATCAGCCGATCGGGAAAAGGTAGAAGGCTGGGGGAAAAAAATGGGATACTTCAGGCAATATGACCACCTTAAAAAGCTGAGGTGGTCATATTGCCTGGAGTATCCCTTTAATTGACTTCCTGATTATGTTATTGGTATTATAATCTAGAATGAAAAGGGACATTGTTGGTTGTGTTATAAATCGCGTTGTTTATATTCCAAAATACCCTGTCTGTCCATATTAAGGACTTCGTCACGTGTTTGTTCTAAAAGTTGTACTTTATAACCCTTTTCTGTAAAATCTTTTAACAGTTTCTGGGATTGAATCGTGAAATTTTCTGTGTCAGTACAATTCCTCCTGCAGGGGTGTGGGAATTGTATCGCCCGGTGCCCAGGACACGAAGATCCGGGCGCCGTGTGAGTAGTTTTTTTTTGGATGCAGTCCGGCGAGCTTCGGACTAATTCCAGGGATGCCCCCGATATCGGAAGCCGGCATTGAACCGGCTTGCCGGCATCCAAGGGGCTTGGGCGACTGTTTGAATGCTCTATCGGCATTCGGACAGCCGCCCCTGGAGCTCTCCGGCATACTTACCTTCCCGAGCAGCACCAGGAAAGTTTCCGCGCTTCCGCACGTTGAAGGACCCAGCCGCGATCACTTGGGAGTCCCACGTGATCGCGGCTGGGGGTCCTTCAACGAGCGCAGGCGCGAAGACTTTGTCAGCGCCGCTCGGGAAGGTAAATATGCCGGAGAGCTCCAGGGGTGGCTGTCCGAATGCCGATAAAGCATTCGAACAGCCGCCCCATGTCTGGTCTGGGGTCTGAGCTGGGGGGCAATATCCATGAGAGCATGGGGGCAGCAATCCATGAGCTGGGGGCAGCAATCCATGAGCTGGGGGCAGCAATCCATGAGCTGGGGGCAGCAATCCATGAGCTGGGGGCAGCAATCCATGAGCTGGGGGCAGCAATCCATATATCTCGGGGGGGATATATACATGTGAGCTGGGGGCATTTTTATGAGGTCTGTTCTTATTGGAAAGTGGTCACATGACATAAAAGTATCGGTACTCTGTCTTAAAAAAAGTGGTATCGGTGCATCCCTAATATATACATACACACAACAAAATAGTGTTTAAATAGAGGTCTTTATTCATCACATGTATCTGACGCTGCCTCTATAGGCTGTTATGAATAAAGACCTCTATTTTACTGCTCTACTAGCAGTAGGAAAAGGGAAGTGCTCATGCCACTTTACAGAGCACTGGTGAGACCTCACTTGGAGTACTGTGTGCAGTACTGGAGACCGTATCTCCAGAAGGATATAGATATCTTAGAGAGAGTTCAGAGAAGGGCTACTAAAATGGTGTACGGCTTGAAGGAGAAAAGTTACCAGGAAAGGCTTAATGATCTTAACATGTACAGCTTGGAAAAAAGACGAGACAGAGGAGATATGATAGAAACATTTAAATACGTAAAGGGAATCAACAAGGTAGAGGAAGGGAGTATATTTAAACGGAAACAAAGTAGCAAAACAAGAGGACATAGTCTTAGATTAGAGGGGCAAAGGTTTAAAAGTAACATCAGGAAGCATTATTTTACGGAGAGGGTGGTGGATACATGGAACAGCCTTCCAGTTGAAGTGGTAGAGGCCAAAACAGTAATTGAATTTAAGTAAGCATGGGATAGGCATAAGGCTATCCTAAACAAAAGATAAATCCAGGTAAAGTATCCATGTAATTGGGCAGACTAGATGGGCCGAAAGGTTCTTATCTGCCGACATTTTTCTAGGTTTCTATTTAAACACTATTTTGTTGAAATTATCAGGACAAGTTGATCGTCCTGAGGGACAAGTAGATTGGACTACTACTTAGTCCGCTGGACAAGTAGATTTTTTTAAAATTTCCACACCCCTGTCCTGACACGCATTAATTGTCCCTTTGGTATTGCCGTTAGCCAGGGGGGATAGTGATTACTGTCAATTGGTATGTAACTATTTACAATAACTTGTTTGAAATGAGAATCGCTGGGTGGCTCAGGGTCCACCGGAGCTACAAGCCCTGCTCAGGATCACTGGACTGATGTGGGCTGCGTATTCCGGCCTCGCTAAACCAGACGTGGACGCTCATCCTACCCTTTGGAGGGATACGGGCTAAAAAGGACTGTCTTTTCCTTCTGATATGCCGGTTACTGACCCGATCCACCTCTGGATAACGGTTTTCTTGAGGACACACTTTTTCTTACGTTGAATCCCCTTTGAGTTGACTCGATTTTGATTTTATTCTCCTATGCCGAGTCCCCTTTGAGAGGTCTCTTGCTTTTATTTTTATTATGATGAAGTCCTCTTTGAGATGACTCTTGATATTATTTCTGCTGAGTTACCTTTGAGATGCCTTTTGATTTTATTTCTTTTTATTTTCTGAACCTTCTTTGAGACTTACTGGTCCCATGCAGAGTTTTGTTATATATTGCATCTGCTCTTTACGGTTTACGTTTCTCAAGATAAGTTTACGCTGAGGATGACTTGCGGCCCTGCGTGGCTCATATTTTCATTTGTCTGTCTGAAGACTTATTTACAAAATAAAAACTTTAAAAATACAAAAAGTCAACCTGTTCTTTACTAATGGTGGAATCCAGTTTGATCCCCAAATGATTATTGTTAAGGTGTGCTATAAACTCAACCAATGATTCTCTAACTCCAGGGTTCTACAGATGCGGGCAGTGTATCGCATGTAGAAAAACCGGCAATAAGAAGAAAATGATTAACAGTTTTCAATCAAGTTTAGGCAAACGCTATTTGATAAAAGAACGAATCACATGCCTGTCTACCAAAGTTATTTATATATAATTGGAGTGTCCATGTGGTTTAAGGCAGGCCTCAAAATTTCAAGTCCCAAGCTACTAGCCAGGCCTTAAGAGTTACTCGGCACTAGTTGCCCCACCTAACCCCTATCCAGCCCTGCTTCTGCATTCCCACTTGCCCTCATGTAATTTCCACTCGCCAAATGCGAGCAGAAATTTTGAGGCCTGGTTTAAGGTATGTAGGACAAACCTCTAAAGCATTATATATTCGAGTCAATGAACATATGAATAATATCAATAAAGGTTATGTTAAACATAGCGTCTCTGCACATTATAGTGAGAAACATCAATGTAACCCCAGAGGCACCAAATTTTCAGCAGTAGAAAAGATTAGAACCAACTGGCGGGGCGACAATCTAACTGAAAAGCCAGAAATGTGGTGGATTTATACCTTAGACACTATGACCCCTAGAGGTCTGAATATAGACTTTGAGGTTTGTCACTTTCTTTGAATAATATATACTATGAATTTTTATGTATATTTCTTATATTTTTAATGCTATTATGTATTTTTTAAAACTTTTCTCGATATTTCTTTTTTTGTGATATATGCGTTTTTGCCTTAAGATATATAAAGCAGGGTGGTTTGAGGAGTTCATTATAACCGCTCTACAATGCAGACTCTCTCTGCTAATGAAAGTGAAACCACTTGGATTACTGCGGTAAGCTAAGCAACGGAAGCGGAAACAGAATATAACTCGTCTAGTGAAAACGAAAGCAACCGATTACTCGAACAGTGGAAGTAGTTTCTGTAACGAAAACGAAAGTAATCCGATCCCCTGAACAGTATGCTAAACAGAAACGGAAACATGTCATTAAAATGGCGTCTGGAATGCATAGTGTTCGGCACTGTGACCCGCACGCCAATTCGCGCACCTTTTTGCTCATTTTGTTTGAAAGTATAAAATGGAGACTTTTGATATCAAGCCAAATTCAATTGATAAGGCCTCCAGTTAGCGGGCGAAACGCGTCTCGATGTTTTATGTGTAATAAATTATTTTAATACCAGTAATTCATTTAGCTCCCCCATTTTATTTATTTTCTTTCTCCCAAGACAATTTGATTCTGTCTAAGTTAAACAGGAGATACGAACATAACACTGAGTTTGGCAGAATCTGGATTCGATCAGGAGCTACGAGGTGGGACCCCCTCAGGCGATAAGAGGTCCTAAGTGCCCATACTGAACCACCTAAAAGGAGGTTCTTGAACACGTGAGTGTGTCTCTCTTGTCTACAATTCTCTCTTTTTTTGAGTTGTAGAACTGTACTATGTACTTCTCTCTCTTTTTGAGATCTATTCATCACTAGAAGAAGGAATCGATGCATGGGAAGAGTCCCCCATAAGAGACTTAAAGGCGTTCATTTGGTGTCTTGAACTCCCCGTTTGTGAGTGCTATTTACAAGCTGCGTGTACCTATTCATCTAATAGTACAGATTATGCAATGGTCTTTTCTTCTTTTTTGTAGGACCTACAGACCATCCATTCACTTGTGTCTAAACCAACCATCTTTTTGGTGATATTTATTCACATTTTATTGTTGTATTGTATATATGTTTGCATGCGCTCCCATATACCTTGGTATATATTTTATAAGAGCTAGGAGTAGGGCTGTGCAATGTGGACAAAATAATCGTATTGCGATTTTTTGAATGAATATTGCGATAACGATTTTATTTGCGATTAGCACATGGATATACTGCCCCCAGCTCATGGATATACTGCCCCCAGCTCACCTCTTTGCGCCGCGTGTTCGGCTCCCTGTGAGCTTCCGGTGGCATGGAGCTTGGGCGCTCGCCTGGGGGAACCACGTGACGAGCAGCGAGAACGCGGCTGTACACATGGTTCCCCCTGCGAGCGCCCAAAGCTCTATGCCGCCGGAAGCTTACAGGGAGCCGATAAAATGAAGAGATAAAATTGCAGCCTTATGCGATTTAGAAATTGCATGTGCTTAAATCGCGATTTTTTTTTCCGATTAATTGCACAGCCCTAGCTAGGAGTGGAGGATACACTCATCTTGTGATCTGCAATTTAGATTGACTTCTTCAGACTGACCTTTAAGCATCTAGCACCTAAACACTTACCTTTTTAGGTTTTTTTATTATACGTTTTCATGTTTTTATTGAACAGAACATGTTAACATTCACAGTGCAGGGTGGAAAAAGTATGTGAACCTTTGGACTTCATAACTGGTTGACCCTCCTTTGGCAGCAATAACCTCAACCAAACGTTTCCTGTAGTTGCAGATCAGACCTGCACAACGATCTGGATTAATTTTGGACCACTCCTCTTCACAAAACGGTTTCAGTGTAGCAATATTCTTGGGATGTGAATCGCTCTCTTAAGGTCATGCCACAGCATTTCAATCGGGTTGAGGTCAGGACTCTGACTGGGCCACTCCAGAAGGCGTATTTTGTTTAAGGAAGCCATTCTTTTGTTGAATTACTTGTATGCTTTGGGTCATTGTCCTGTTGCATCGCCCATCCTCTGCGGAGCTTCAGTTGGCGGACAGATGGTCTTACGTTTTCCTGCAAAATGTCTTGATAAACTCTGGAATTCATTTTTCCATCAATGACAACAATCTGTCCAGGCCCAGAGGCAGCAAAGCAGCCCCAAACCATGATGCTCCGCCATGTTTTACAGTGGGGATGAGGTTTTGATGTTGGTGTGCTGTTCCTTTTTTTCTCCACACATAGTGGAGTGTGTTTTTTACCAAACAACTCAATTTTGGTTTCATCTGTCCACAGAATATTTTGCCGGTAGTGCTGTGGAACATCCAGGTGCTCTTTTGCAAACTTCAAACGTGCTGCAATATTCTTTTTGGACAGCAATGGCTTCCTCCATGGTGTCCTCCCATGTACTCCATTCTTGTTTAATGTTTTCCTTATTGTAGAGGTGTCAACAAAAATGTTAGCATGTGCCAGAGATTTCTGTAAGTCTTTAGCTGACACTCTAGGATTCTTCTTTACCTCATTAAGCATTCTGCGCTGTGCTCTTGCAGTCACCTTTACAGAACGACCACGCCTAGGGAGAGTAGCAACAGTGCTGAACTTTCTCCATTTGTAGACAGTCTGTCTTACCATGGACACATGAACATCAAGGCTTTTGGATAGGGTTGCACTGATACCGATACTAGTATCGGTATCAGGGCCGATACTGGGTACTGCAGGAGTACTTGGTACTCGTGCAGTACCCCCCCCCCCCCCGATATTTTTCCCGATACCGGAAGCCGGCATTGAGCCGGCTTGCCGGCATCCGAGGGGCTGCGGCGGCTGTCCGAATGCTCTATCGGCATTCGGACAGCCGCCCCTGGAGCTCTCTGGCATACTTACCTTCCTGAGCGACGCCGGGAATGTCTCCGCGCGTGAGCTCGTTGGAAGGACCCCAGCCGCGACCACGTGGGACCATGTGATCACGGCTGGGGTCCTTCCAACGAGTGCGCACGCGGAAGCTTTCCCGGCGGCGCCCAGGAAGGTAAGTATGAATACAGTGAGCAGCTGCAGGGCCGGTCAGAGCATTCGGACAGGCCCTGCAGCTGCTCTCCGCGACGATACTTACCTTCCTGGGCGACGCTGGGAAAGTTTCCCCGCACGCGCTCGTTGGAAGGACACCAGCTGTGATCACATGGTGCCACGTGGTCGCGGCTGGGGTCCTTCCAACGAGCGCACGCGCGGAGACATTCCCGGCATCGCCCAGGAAGGTAAGTATCGTCGCGGGGGGGGGGGAATCCATGAGCTGAGGGCGTACCCATGAGTGAGCTGGGGGGGCGTACCCATGAGTGAGCTGGGGGGCGTACCCATGAGTGAGCTGGGGGGGCGTACCCATGAGTGAGCTGGGGGGCGTACCCATGAGTGAGCTGGGGGGCGTACCCATGAGTGAGCTGGGGGGGCGTACCCATGAGTGAGCTGGGGGGGCGTACCCATGAGTGAGCTGGGGGGCGTACCCATGAGTGAGCTGGGGGGCGTACCCATGAGTGAGCTGGGGGGCGTACCCATGAGTGAGCTGGGGTGGAGTACCCATGAGTGAGCTGGGGGGCGTACCCATGAGTGAGCTGGGGGGGGTACCCATGAGTGAGCTGGGGGGGCGTACCCATGAGTGAGCTGGGGGGGCGTACCCATGAGTGAGCTGGGGGGGCGTACCCATGAGTGAGCTGGGGGGCGTACCCATGAGTGAGCTGGGGGGCGTACCCATGAGTGAGCTGGGGGGCGTACCCATGAGTGAGCTGGGGGGGGCGTACCCATGAGTGAGCTGGGGGGGCGTACCCATGAGTGAGCTGGGGGGGCGTACCCATGAGTGAGCTGGGGGGCGTACCCATGAGTGAGCTGGGGGGGGCGTACCCATGAGTGAGCTGGGGGGCGTACCCATGAGTGAGCTGGGGGGGGCGTACCCATGAGTGAGCTGGGGGGCGTACCATGAGTGAGCTGGGGGGGCGTACCCATGAGTGAGCTGGGGGGGGCGTACCCATGAGTGAGCTGGGGTGGAGTACCCATGAGTGAGCTGGGGGGGCGTACCCATGAGTGAGCTGGGGGGGCGTACCCATGAGGAGCTGGGGGGCGTACCCATGAGGGAGCTGGGGGGGCGTACCCATGAGGGAGCTGGGGGGGCGTACCCATGAGGGAGCTGGGGGGGCGTACCCATGAGGGAGCTGGGGGGCGTACCCATGAGGGAGCTGGGGCGTACCCATGAGTGGGCTGGGGAAAATCCATGAGTGAGCTGGGGAAAATCCATGAGTGAGCTGGGGAAAATCCATGAGTGAGCTGGGGCATATCCATGTGTGAGCTGGGGCATATCCATGTGTGAGCTGGGGCATATCCATGTGTGAGCTGGGGCATATCCATGTGTGAGCTGGGGCATATCCATGTGTGAGCTGGGGCATATCCATGTGTGAGCTGGGGCATATCCATGTGTGAGCTGGGGCATATCCATGTGTGAGCTGGGGCATATCCATGTGTGAGCTGGGGCATATCCATGTGTGAGCTGGGGCATATCCATGTGTGAGCTGGGGCATATCCATGTGTGAGCTGGGGCATATCCATGTGTGAGCTGGGGCATATCCATGTGTGAGCTGGGGCATATCCATGAGCTGGGGGCATTTTTATATGGTCTGTTCTTATTGGAAAGCGTCACATGACATTAAGAGAAAAGTATCGGTACTCGTACTCGGTCTTAAAAAAGTGGTATCGGTGCATCCCTACTTTTGGAGATACTTTTGTAACCCTTTCCAGCTTCATGCAAGTCAACAATTCTTGATCGTAGGTCTTCTGAGAGCTCTTTTCTGTGAGGCATGGTTCCCATCAGGCAGTGCTTCTTGAAACCAGTAAACCCAAAACTGGTGTGTGTTTTTAAAGGGCATGACAGCTTTCAGCAACACATCCAATAATATCACACTGATTGGACTCAAGGTTGGCTCACTCCTGGCTCCAATTAGCTCTTGGAGAAGTCATTAGGCTAGGGGTTCACATACTTTTTCCACTCTGCACTGTGAATGTTTACATGTTATGTTCAATAAACCCCTCTAAACATACCGTATTTTTCGCTCCATAAGACGGACTTTTCTCCCCCCAAAAAGTGAGGGGAAAAGTGGGTGCGTCTTATGGAGCGAATGCCCCATGATATGCCCCAGCTCACCTGCCGCCGCCGCGTTAGGCTCCCTCTGAGCGTGCGTCCGGCGGCAAGGAGCTTGGGCACTCGCCTGTGGGAGCCACGTGACCGCGATCTCGCGAGATCGCGGTCACGTGGCTCCCCCAGGCGAGTGCCCAAGCTTCCTGCCGCCGGACGCACGCTCAGAGGAAGCCTAACGCGGCGGCGGCAGGTGAGCTGGGGCATATCCATGAGTGTGCTGGGGCAATATCCATGAGTGTGCTGGGGCAATATCCATGAGTGTGCTGGGGCAATATCCATGAGTGTGCTGGGGCAATATCCATGAGTGTGCTGGGGCAATATCCATGAGTGTGCTGGGGCAATATCCATGAGCTGTGCTGGGGCAATATCCATGAGCGTGCTGGGGCAATATCCATGAGCGTGCTGGGGCAATATCCATGAGTGTGCTGGGGCAATATCCATGAGTGTGCTGGGGCAATATCCATGAGTGTGCTGGGGCAATATCCATGAGTGTGCTGGGGGGCAATATCCATGAGTGTGCTGGGGGGGGGCATTATCCATGAGTGGCTGGGGGGGGGCATTATCCATGAGCTGGGGGGGGGCATATCCATGAGCTGGGGGGGGGCATATCCATGAGCTGGGGGGGGGCATATCCATGAGCTGGGGGGGCATATCCATGAGCTGGGGGGGCATATCCATGAGCTGGGGGGGCATATCCATGAGCTGGGGGGGGGCATATCCATGAACTGGGGGAAAGTATATCCATGAACTGGGGGAAAGTATATCCATGAACTGGGGGAAAGTATATCCATGAACTGGGGGACAGTATATCCATGAACTGGGGGACAGTATATCCATGAACTGGGGGACAGTATATCCATGAGAGGAGCTGGGGCAATATCCATTATTACACTATTTGATTTCAGAATATTTATTTTCCTGTTTTCCTCCTCTAAAAACTAGGTGCGTCTTATGGAGCGAAAAATACGGTATGTTTGTGTTGTATTATTTTAAGCAGACTGTGTTTTTCAAATTGTTGTGACTTAGATGAAAATCAGAGCACATTTTATGACCAATTCATGCAAAGCTCCACGTAATACCAAAAGGGTTCACATACTTTTTCTTGCAACTGCCTATCTAGGCAAAGTGATCAGCTCCTTTGGATTCCAGTACCACCTATAGCGCTGATACTCAAATATACCTCTCCTCCCCTGGATCTAGTAAATGACCGTCTCTCTGCAGACTCAAATTGGAGGTCTTCCTGCTTCCCTAAGCTCAATCTTGCTAAAACTGAAATTCTCATTGTTCCTCCCTCAAAGAAAATCCAATGCCATCTCTCTACAAATAAACTGAACACTCATTACCCCGACGCGACAAGCTCGCTGCCTCGGTGTCACTCTTGATTCTGACCTAACATTCTCTCTGCACATCCAGACAGTGACAAAATCCTGTTATTATCAACTCAAGAACATTACCCGTGTCCGCCCCTTTCTGACGAAAGACCCCACAAAAGGTTCTGGTTCACACGCTTGTTATTTTGCGACTTGATTACTGCAACTCGCTCCTTATTGGCATCCCCAACACCCGCATTGCCGCTTTGCAATCTGTAATGTATGCAGATGCCAGGCATAATTTTCTTAACAGATGCACCTCGCGTACCTCACCCCTCTGCCAGTCCCTCTATTGCAGGACACAGTTTAAAATACTGACGCTCACGTTCAACATCTCAATAACTTGACCCTCGCTTACATGTCTTCGTTACTTCACAAGCACGTCCTGTCTAGACAACTCCGGTGGGCGGGCAACCTCCGCCTGTACTCTCTCTACACCCGCGCTGCAAACTCTCGTCTCCAACACTTCTCAAAAGCATCTCCGGTCCTGTGTAAATCACTTAACTCGCCCTATCAAACTCTCCCTAATCTTCAGGCCTTCAAGAAATTCCTCAAAACCTATCCTTTTCAGATTAGTGTACCTCACTGATGCAACTCATCCCACTGCTCACACACTCATAAATAATTGAAGCCGCCTCCATTGCCCCATCCATTCTAAAACCGGAGACACTAAGGATTCTGACATCCAGTAAAACTCCCCTGGTCTTACTCAACCCCAATCCCTCTATATTGTAAGCTCCTATGAGCAGAGCCCTCTACACCCCTTTATTCCATTTTATTTCCATTTATCTGTATCTTGTTCCCTTTGGTTATTCTAAAGCGCTGCAGAAGCTGTTGGCGCTATGTGATGATAATATACAGTTGTGTTCAAAATTATTCAACCCCCAATGCTGTAAAGGGTTTTAGGGAATTTAGTGTACATTTGTAATTGTATTCAGAATGAAATCCTACAAGGACTTTTTAAAGAACCATATGCAACTAAAATGACATCAATTGGTTTTGTAATACAGTAGTAAATGAGTAAATGTTTCTTTTGTGAATTCTTCATTGACACAATTATTCAACCCCTTAAAGACTACCACTCTGAAGAACAGAGGTTCATTCAAGTGTTTTCAATCAGGTATTGAAAACACCTGTGGATGTCACGGAGCAGCAATAAAGCATAATAAGCACCAATTAGGCAGCTTTAAAATGACTGTGATACTCAGCTCCTTCTAGACATTTACTGGTGTGGTTACAAACATGGTGAAGTCAAGAGAATGGTCCAGGAAGACAAGAGAAGAGGTGATTACTCTTCACAGGAAGGGCAATGGCTATAAGAAGATTGCAAAGATGTTAAACATACCAAGAGAGACCATAGGAAGCATCATTCGCAAATTCAAGGCAAAGGGCACTGTTGAAACGCTACCTGGTCGTGGCAGAAAGAAGATGCTGACTTCGACTGCTGTGCGCTACCTGAAGCGTAGAGTGGAGAAAAGTCCCCGTGTGACTGCTGAGGAACTGAGAAAAGATTTGTCAGATGTGGCTACTGAAGTTTCAGCTCAGACAATACGGCGCACACTGCGTAATGAAGGCCTCCATGCCAGAACTCCCAGGCGCACCCCCTTGCTGTCTCCAAAGAATAAGAAGAGTCGACTGCAGTATGCCAAAAGTCATGTGGACAAACCACAGAAGTTTTGGGATAGTGTTCTGTGGACTGATGAAACAAAATTAGAACTGTTTGGGCCCATTGATCAACGCTATGTTTGGAGGAGGAAGAACAAGGCCTATGAAGAAAAGAACACCTTGCCTACTGTGAAGCATGGCGGGGGGTCCATCATGCTTTGGGGCTGTTTTGCTTCTGCAGGTACAGGGAAGCTTCAGCGTGTGCAAGGTACCATGAATTCTCTTCAGTACCAGGAGATATTGGATGACAATGTGATGCAGTCCATCACAAACCTGAGGCTTGGGAGACGTTGGACCTTTCAACAGGACAATGATCCCAAGCATACCTCCAAGTCCACTAGAGCATGGTTGCAGATTAAAGGCTGGAACATTTTGGAGTGGCCATCGCAGTCACCTGACTTAAATCTGATTGAGAACCTCTGGTGGGACTTAAAGAAAGCAGTTGCAGTGCGCAAGCCTAAGGCTAGGGACAGATGAGCGCATTTTCTGCAGCCACCGTCAAAATGTACGTCGATGCGTGCGCACGCATTTTTTCACAGAATACGCTTAAGTGGTCAGACGATGCGCAATTCTGGACGTATTTCATGACGGTGGGGTAAAAAGAAGTCTAGGGAAATCCGGCTGTTTGAACGTTATGTTGGCCGCACACTAGCAGCGTCTGACGTCTCCTAATCACGCACACACGCTGCTATGCGGCCGCAGCGCACTTTGTACGTCAGTAGCAGCGGTTTCACGTTCTGATAAAAATGCGTTCATTTGCTGGTTGCGTGGTGTCGGCGCACTTTCGTACGCACGTACTGCGTATATTGGCCGTCATGTGCTGCTACTGCCGCCGTGATTTAGTGCGCCTGCACGCGCGTTCCGACTGCCCCACTCTGACCCTAGCCTAAGAATGTGACTGAACTGGAGGCTTTTGCCCATGACGAATGGGCGAAGATACCCGTAGATCGCTGCAAGACACTTGTGTCAAGCTATGCTTCACGTTTAAAAGCTGTTATAACTGTAAAAGGATGTTGTACTAAGTACTAAGATTGAATGTCACTTGGGGGTTGAATAAAACTGATAATGATGTGAGCACAGAAAAGACATTTGTGGTTATTTCATTATAAATGTTATGTTATATTTGTCTGACCTACACGTGCCTCTTTGATTTAATTGTAAGCAAGATGACTGAATGATCAAAATCAATGTCAAACTGGCCAAAACACTCAATTTCAGTGGGGGTTGAATAATTTTGAAAACAACTGTAATAACTGGATTCAAGAACCCTCCGTTTATACCATGCTGGCCTAAGGACCTGCAGGCATTTTACAGGTGTGGTTACATCTCTTTAACGGATTGCAAAAATATCTTTGATATGCAGTTGCTTGCACATTAACCCCTTAAGGACCTCTGACGTACCCTGTACGTCCTGTACTCGGGTCTCCCTTAGACCCGCGGACGTACAGGGTACGTCAGCGGCGCCTAATCCCCCTCCCGCCCGATACTCACCTCCCTCGCCGGATCCCACGGCGATCTGGCAGGGAGGAAGCCTGCCCATGTGATTTACATGGGCAGGCGAGGCTGATGACGTCGCCACGCTGCGTGGTGACGTCATCAGCAGGCGTCCCCATGCTTTTCAATGGAGGGGAGGGGGGGCTCCTTCGGAGCCCTCTATCTCCCCAACCATTGAAGCTAGGGAGATGCCGTTTGCACCGCTGGAGAGGGGAGAGCCTCCCCTTTCCAGCGGTGTATGGCATTAACCATTTTGCCGCCGGATCACGTTGCGGCGCCAATTGGCGCCAAAACGCGATTCAAACCTGGAGGGGGGCTGACATCTTGGATGTCAGCCAAGCCTCCAGGTCCCCCCCCACCCACTGACAACCTCACCATATGTGTGAGGATGTCAGTGGGCCAGTTAACCCTCTAGCTGCCATGTAGAGATAAGGGGATCCTAAGGATCCCTTTATCTCCCGATCCATGGCAGCTAGATGGTCATATTTGCCATCATTTGAAAGGCCTGATTATGGCCTTTCAAATGATACCAAACATGACCAGGTTTGGTTTTAAAAAAAAAAAATTAAAAAAAATAAAATTAAAAAAAAAGGGTTTTTTTTAAAAGTTTTTTTTGTCTGGGGGGAGTTTAATTAAATAGGACCTAGGCTGTCATCTAAAAATAAATAGCACAAAATGGTCAGAATGAGCGCAGCGCACATAGGTGAACGGTCTCAGCAGTAAAGGGGTTAAAAAGCAAACGCATGTAAAAATTGGGTATTTCTAGTCTCGGGACAAAATTTTAAACCTATTTAGCTGGGGTCGTTTTGGGTGGTTGTAGATTTTGGGGATTAAATTACAAAAAGTGTTTTTTTACCATTTTTTTCCTCATATTTCATATTTTTTTTTATAGTAAATTATTCGATATGATGGAAATAATGGTATTTCTAGAAAGTCCATTTAATGGCGGGAAAAAGGGTGTATAATATGTGTGGGTTGAATAAACGAGTAAGAGGAAAATTTGACCTAAACACTAACAGCGCAGAAACGTAAAAACAGCAGCGGTCACTAAAAGACGGATTTGTGTAAAACCGCCCGGTCACTAAGGGGTTAATTGGTCCATTTCTCTGTTCGAACTACACATTTTCAAAGCAGTCCACCTGCTTGAGATTTTTTTATTGTAATAAGTAAGGGATATACCTCCATAAGACATTTCTTACATCCTCAGACAAACAACCCATAAACTTATTGGGAACTTCTGCAGAAAATCTCTTAATCCCTTCTATCCAGTTTACGGTCTCCAAAAAACATATGTACAAGCTGTGCCGATTAAAAGAATTTCTAAAATCCTTTTAGATACAATAACCATAGCCCGCCACACCAAGAACCTCCACCTTATTAATATTCCTTACCCTCCCTGGCGGTATTCCCAAGTGTGACTCGGGGTTAAATTTCACTACCGCGAACGGTAACCGAGCCACACTCGGGCTGGATGCATACTCACCTCCTCCTGGCTCCCTCACTGTCCCCCGCAGTGTGATCGCGGGGACTTGCTTCCTGGTAAGGCTCCCTGCGAGTCACACGATGCAGGGGGGCGGGACCAGCAGCAAACTTAGAATAAATTCATAAAACACTAATCCAAAGTGCAATGTTTATGTTTACTACAGGATAAGAAACAGACCATACATCGTCTCACCCTTGTTTTCAGACAGATTTCAGTGTTTTTTGCTGTATTTTATTGAATATCATTTATTTGCATTATTTTGGATAATTATTTTTGGGATAATAAATTATTATGTTGGGTTTCAAACTTTATGGGACTCCGTGTATTTACTATATTTATTTATAAAGGATTTTACCAGTAAGGACTCTTGATTGCACAGATTTCAGTGCGTGATTCCCAATTATTACAGGCTATGTTCAAAAAACACATTTTCTTAAAAAAAAAAAAAAAAATTGAGACGCTTTTAGACACGAAGTTTAGAAAAAAATTAGACCGCCAGGGAGGTTAAATACAGAATGCTCAGTCAGATGTGGGATGGGGTTATGCACATGCACTGGTGTTTACCAGTGATGCAATTACTGTAGAAAATCACTGATACAGCAGTGCTGACAAACGCAGGCATTTTGCGAAATTTAAATCTTGTTAAGCGTCTCGTGTTACCATTTGGAATTTAGTTTGGCGAAACTTCAGCATCTTTTGGCATTGCAATACTGATGATTTGCACCAATGGTGCTTACTGAATAATCCCTCTAGAAACCAACTGGGTTATTCAGAGAGGTGAAACCAGGAGAATGACTGCAGAAGTGAAAATTCTAGGTCAAAATAGCCAAGCCAGAAAAATTCTCCCATTTATTTTATTTATTTATAAAGGATTTTACCAGGAAGGATACATTGAGATTTCTCTCGTTTTCAAGTATGTCCTGGGTTCAAGAACATGGTTACAGAAATACAAAAGTAGTAAAATGCAAGAAATTAACACAAAACAAATATACAGATTAACAGAAAATAAATACGTAGGAAATATAGTCACTATGTTAATGTTGACAGGTGCATTCTGTATATAGTCACTGTGTTACAGGTTTACAGGTGCATTCCTTATTGAGGTATGTTAATATGGAGCTCTTAAGGGACTTTAGACTGGGGGAAGACATGATGGCGTCTGGGAGGTTATTCCATAATTGTGGTGCTCTGTAGGAAAATGAGGATCGAGCCACTTGCTTTTTGTATTGTGGTATTGCAAGTAAGGTGCTGGTCCTGGATCGGAGGTTATAGGATGAGGGAACTGCTGGGGCAATCAGCCTAGTCAGGTAGGGTGGAAGCTTCCCAGAAAATCTCTTAAACACCAGGTTGGAAAGGTGAAGGGTGCGTCTAGATTCCAGCGACGGACAGTTTAGTTCTTTAAACATGTCACAATGGTGGGTCATGTAGTTACATTGTAGCACGAAGCGACAGAAGGAGTTATACAATGTAGTAAGTTTCTGGAGGTGCGTTTGCGAGGCGGCTGCATACACTACATCTCCGTATTCAATAGCCGGCATAAGCATTTGTTGTACAATCTGCTTTCTTACCGTGGGGTTCAGGCAGGATTTGTTTCTGTACAGGGCACCTAGTTTGGGGTAAATTTTAGAAGAAAGTTTTTCAATGTGGGGGCCAAAGGATAGATTTGGGTCTAACCACATACCTATATATTTGAGAGAAGCGACTGTGGTCAACGTGCCATTTGATTTTGTCCTGACACCTAGATGGGGTGTTTGCAATTTGTGTAGTTTAGGTGCTGTTCCAAAGAGCATTGTAACAGTTTTGTCAGCATTTAGAAAAAGTTTGTTATCTTTGATCCACGTTTCTACCTCTGTGAATTGGTCTTGCAGCACGGCCTCCAGCTGCGGGAGATCAGGTTTGCTGGTATAGATTACAGTGTCGTCTGCGTACATGTGTACAGTTGAGGCGTTGCAGACATTGGGCAGATCATTTATGAATATTGTGAATAGTAGGGGGCCGAGTATCGAGCCTTGGGGTACACCGCACGTGACTGGGAGGGGGAGGGAAGTGCTGTCAGAAATGGACACCTATTGCGACCGATCAGACACATATGATTGAAACCAGGTTAGCATGCGATCACCAATACCAGAGTTTTTAAGTTTTTGTAATAAGATGCCAAGGTCTATGGTGTCAAAGGCCTTGGCAAAATCAAGGAAGATGGCTCCAGTTAGGTTTCCTTGTTCCATGCCAGCCTGGATATCATTGGAAACTTTTAAAAGGGCAGTTGTGGTTGAATGATTTGGACGGAAGCCGATTGATCTGGGGTTAAATAGTTCCAATACGGATAGTAATCGCGTAATTGAGTGTAAACACATTTTTCCAGGATTTTTGACATTACAGAAATCCATAGGATTCTTTTAACCCCTTAGTGACCGGGCGGTTTTACACAAATCCGTCCTTTAGTGACCGCTGCTGTTTTTACGTTTCTGTGCTGTTTGTGTTTACGTCAAATTTTCCTCTTACTCGTTTATGCAACCCACACATATTTTACACTGTTTTTCTCGTCATTAAATGGACTTTATAAAGATACCATTTTTTTCATCATTTCATATAATTTACTATAAAAAAACATTGTGAAATATGACAAAAAAAATTGAAAAAAACCACCACTTTTTCGAACTTTGACCCCCAAAATTTCTTATGTATCAGTCAAAAAAATTTAATTCCTTAGTAGTTTCTAAATTTAGTTCTGAGTTTAGCAATACCCAATGTTTACATATTCCTCGCTTTGCTCCTTATCTTATGCAACAATAAGTGAAAGTAGCACTTTGTCATTTACAAAGGGTTTACTTTTAAAAGTAGTCATAGTGACATGGTAACACTGATATCTGTGACTAATTCCTGAATAACCCTCCACATATATATTTTTTTAAAGTACACAAATCAAGGTATTAAACTTGGGGTATTTTGACTCTTTCCATGCAAACCATTTTACCACAAATCTATGCCAAAGTTTGAGAAAAAAAAAGTTTCGGTGATTTTTTTTTTTTAATGCAATTTAAGAATACATGTACTGTGAACTTTAAGGTTTACTGCCAAAAAGCACCCCAAAATATGTTCAGCAACATCTTCTGAGTAAATTGATACCACCCATGTATAGGTATGTCAGGTCATTTGGGGGCTAATAGGCCTTATTTGGGGGGTGCGCATTTCAGTTTTCCAACTTGGAATTTTCACATTTCGTCATCATGCACCCATGTCCTATTTGGGACATTTTTGAAGCCGGCCAAAGTAATTTACCCCAATCAAACCATATATTTTTAGAAAGGGCACACCCTAGGGTACTTCAAAGAGTTGTATTTTAACACTTTCCATGCACTAGCTCTATGTCAAACTTTCAGGTAGTCACTTTTTGTGTTATTTTTTCACACACACATTGTACTTTAGGCATGAATTGTCAAATCCAGTTATGGGTTACTGCCAAAATATGTTCAGCAACATCTTCTGAGTAAAGTGATACCACCCATATATAGATTTGTTCTGTTGTTTTTGGGGTGCTACGCCAATCTTTTGACATGTGCTTGTCATTTTTCTAAATTTGACATATCTGCTTTGCTTATCTTCTTTTTAGGGGCCTTTTTACATACCCCAATTTTATGAACGTGCATATATTTGGTAAGCTAACACCCCAAAGTATTGTAAATGGAGTGTTTTTATGCCATGGATGCAACCGTTTGCTCCAAACAAATTGGATACTGTTGGGTGGTCATTTTTCATTTTCACATCCACATCAGTTTTGGACTGTGATTTAGGAGACACTGTTTGTTACTGCATGAAAACTCTCCAGGTTGTTTTCTGCAAGGTCTCCTGAGTACACCCATGCCCCCCATGCATAGGTTTGCCAGGATTTTGGGAAGGTTCAAGTACAATTTTTATGACTTTGTCATTGGAGTTGAAATTGAGATTATTTCTTCAGATAGGCCTAGCTTTGGTTTTGGGTCTACCGCATACCCCAGTTTGAATTATTGCCAGAAAATTGTTTATATTTGTTATGTTGACACCAAGGTATTGCATATGGAGTGCTTTGATGCCATGGATGCAACGGTTTTAGCCCAAAACGTTTGAGAAGGTGTGTGGTGGTAATTTTTCAATTTTTCCGATTTTTACGCCCACATTAGATTTGAACTGTGATTTAGGAGACACTGTTGTTGGTTACTGCATGAAAACTCTCCAGGTTGTTTTCTGCAAGGTCTCCTGAGTACACCCATGCCCCCCATGCATAGGTGTGCAAAGATTTTGGCAAAATACAGCACCAATTGTAGAACATAAAAATGTAGGAATAAAATGTAAAAGTCTGGTGCAGTAAAAGAAAAAAAAAACTAAACTGAACGAACTAACTAGAGTGTAAGGAAAAAATAGAAAGGAAAGAAAAATCACAGATCACGCACAGTGTGATACATCTTGAAACAGTCCAAGACACAGACCGGGTTGTCCAGGGCATTCTGGGCAGTAAAAGATTGTGTCTCTCCTCTGCCCCCTCTTGAAACACACCCTGCATCTTTTTTTGGGGTTTCTGTTTTCCCTCAGTAGGGGGGATTTTATAAATAAAATGTGTAGTCCCAACTCTGTCCCCCATCACCGCCCGGGGAGCAGGTGCATCCTGGTACAAAAACCCCGAAATGACCTGGAGCTGAAACTGTAAAAAGGACAGCGTCACTCCGGGGTTTGCCTTTTTGCTGAGCCCCTGTCCTTTTGATATGTAAATGTAATTACTAGGCAACCTGGCTCTCTGTTGTACAGCCAGGGGGCTACTGGGCGTGTGCGATTGTCTAATAAATTAAACAATCCAGGAGCCACAGCTCACTTGGCCACAGGATTTTCCAGCTTGAAGCAGCGTGTTTGTCTGATTACATCTGGGATAGAGAAGTACTTCGTTCTTATACAGAAAGAGCTAGATATAGCGTGTATTTTTATAGTGACAGATTTGTTTGTACTGGGCGCACTTTAATACTGAAGTGTACCTTTTTAGTGCACCAGGACTTTATGCGCAAACACCAAACTTTCCATAACCGCTACTATCCTTTCCCTCGTACACCCGGAAGGCCTGAGTATACCCACTCTCGCTGTCACAGAGCTTATACACCTTCACTCCATACCTGGAGCGTTTGGAAGGAATATACTGCTTGAATCCCAGCCTTCCCTTGTATTTCATTAGGGATTCATCCACGCAGATATTCCTTCCAGGTGTATAAGCCTCTGCAAACCTGGCGGCGAAGTGGGTAATCAGGGGGCGGATTTTATACAGCCTGTCAAACTGGGGATGCTCTCTAGGAGGGCACAGGCTGTTGTCATTGAAGTGCATGAAACGCAAAATGTTTTCATACCTTCTACGTGACATGGATTGGGGGTAAATGGGGGTAGAGCAGATGGGGCTACTGCTCCAGTAGGAGCGAATTGAGGGCTTCTTTATGATGCCCATCAGCATAGTAAGTGCCCAGAATTTCAGAAATTCTGGCACATCTAGCGGGGTCCATTGCTGCCTTGCCAAGTAGGAGTCTGGCTTCGCAGCACAATGCTGATGGGCATACAGATTTCATTGGGCAACAATGTGGCCCAACAAATCATCCCCATAAACACCTGCAAAAACTGTGGCGGTAAATCCTGCAACATCAATATTGATGCCAGGATTTGCCGTGAAAGGAGGGATATCTGGCCTCTGGCGATGAGGCACTACCCACTCCTCAGCTGGAGCTGTGCGTCTCCTGCTGGCAGGTGGTGGCCCAGGATCTGCATCAGAAACATCACTAGGAGATACATCAACCAGCGTAGATGATATATCTAGCGATGTCTCTGAGCAGTTAGCGGGGTCAAAATCTGGGTCGGAGTCCGACGCAGATGCCTCAGATTCTGACGCCAGGATGGCATATGCCTCCTCGGCGCTGTACACCCGCTCAGACATTATATATAATAGATTATATAATAATTACAAAATTTTATATACAGTATAAACGGATTGTGGGTTCTTAGAAGAACCGTTGGGTTTCACAAGAAAATACAAATAAACACCTAAATCTCTCTAAATCCCTCTAAATCTGCCTCAATTTTTCTAATCTCACTAAATCTACCTAAAATCTCTAACCTGTCAACCCTGATCTCTCTCTCTCGCCCACCAAAACACAAGTGAGGAGAGGGAGGGAGAATCACAGAGGTCACGGCCAATATTTACAAAATATTGACCTGACCTGACAAATTAGAAATTTTATTTAGATTTTTTATAACTTCTGATTGGATGTTGCTAGCCTGCCTCTCTGATGAGGCAGGCGAGGAACATCCCACACAGCCCCAAGATGACCCTGCCCTTAGAAGGGCAGCACCATCTTGGCTGTCAGTTTTCTTTTATTTTATACCTTTTTATTTATTTATTTTACTTTACACATTTTTTTAGTCTGCTGGGTGCCTTGATCCCTCGAGGCACCCAGCAGGGCACCTGATCACTCATGTGATCGTTTTTGGACTGAGTGCCACGATACCTCGTGGCACTCGGTACTTCCTGCCGCTACCGGAAGTGATCGCTCGGGGGGAGCGATCACAGACGGACCGGCGGCAGGTAACCATATTGCAAGGATGCCTCGATGTCGAGGCATCCCTGCAATATACTCAGAGCAGCTGGAAGCGATACCAATCGCTTCCAGCGCTCTGTAGAAGTGCGGGGCACCTTTCCGGTGAAACCGGATGTTGATCGCTCCCGGGGAGCGATCACAAGGGGTCCCGGCACTTCTAACCGCCATTGCATGGATGCCTGGACTCCCAGGCAGCCTGCAATGGCGTTTGAGCTGCTGGAAGCGATCCGATCGTCCGCGGTCACTAAGGGGTTAAATATACTCCCTTCCACTACCTTGTGGATTCCCTTTATGTATTTAAATGTTTCTATCATATCTCCTCTGTCTCGTCTTTTTTCCAAGCTGTACATGTTAAGATCATTAAGCCTTTCCTGGTAACTTTTCTCCTTCAAGCCGTACACATCGCGATCTCACCTCCCCCCCAAATCAGTCATCCAAACCTGGAGGCTCGGCCAGCCTCCAAGCTCAGGTGAGTCCCTGGCTTGGCTGGGCTACCAGGCCCAGGTTCGGATGACTGATTTTTTGTTTCATCCGAGCGGATCCCTTATTTTCGGTTTTGGACGGAAATTTTAAATTATATTAGGTGCATCACTAGGAATATTCCCAAATATTTCTTACTGTATAATAAAAAAAATAAAAAAAACACACCACACACACACGTGTCCCTAAATTTTAAAAAAAATAAATAGATTGACTTGTTGGTGAATGGTTTAATAACGATATTATGTGTGTTTTTATGTGTGCCAATATCTTACTCATTTACTAAGACACGCCTATGTTTAAACTTTAAATATGGCACGTTTTACTGTAAACAGTCTGCGCAAATAAAAAAGGTTTATAATATATATTAAAAAATGTCCAACTCCACTGTCTTTGCGTTCATCTGACATTAGCCTAATACGCTCAGTCTGAGCGCACTCTGCGTGCATGCAAAACATACCGACAGAAGATACTGCAGACACCACATGGTCCGTTTCTGTTTGTTTTTTTTAACAGATGTAGAAAAAAAAAAGGAAATATGGGAATCAAAATTAATTATAATTAAAATACAGGTAGTCATCAGACCAAGAAAAACTTCTGAGCGTCAACATGGACGTTGCAAATGTGCTGCGTCTGACCATGCGTCATCACGTACACAGGCCGCTACGTGGACGCGGCGCACTCTGAGTGTCTGTCGCAGCGCTTTTACGTCGAGGCCTAAATGGCGTCCGTTGCCACCTACGTGGTGCAAGCGCACTTTGGTGCGAACGTACTTCGTGTGTTGGTCTCTATTGATCACAAATCAATGCTACGACGGATGCCAAACTGTGTGGCGACACGGGCGGGATGACTGCATTCGTCTGACACTAGCCTAAATAGGAGCAAGTACCAAAACTAAAAGTCCCAATTTTACAGTACACCTTTATTTTAACCTACATGGTACAGCTACAGCAGTGCTAGCTCGTTCATGCAAGTGACCTGCTTAGGAACATTTCCACAAGATAGACCATTGCATCACAGATGTTTCTGAACTACATATCTCATGATGCATAGTCACACATAAGCCTACAGAGTATCGTGGGGCATGTAGTACAGAAACATCTGAGGTGTCAAGGTTTGCCATCATCGAGATTATTATTATTATTAACTAGGGTTGCACTGATACTAGTATCGGTATCGGGGCCGATACCGGGTACTGCACGAGTACTTGGTACTCATGTAGTACCCCCCGATATTTTTCCCGATACCGGAAGCCGGCATGGAGCTGGCATCCGAGGGCTGTCCGAATGCTCTATCGGCATTCGGACAGCCGCCCCTGGAGCTCTCCGCGATCCTTACCTTCCTGAGCGACGCCGGGAATGTCTCCGCGCGCACTCGTTGGAAGGACCCCAGCCGCGACCACGTGGGACCATGTGATCATGGCTGGGGTCCTTCCAAAGAGCGCACGCACAGAAACTTTCCCGGCGTCGCCCAGGAAGGCAAGTATAAACACAGTGAGCAGCTGCAGGGCCTGTCCGAATGCTGATGGGCCTGTCCGACTGCTCTATCAGCATTCGGACAGGCCCTGCAGCTGCTCTCTGCGATGATACTTACCTTCCTGGGCGACGCTGGGAAAGTTTCCGCGCGCACGCTCGTTGGAAGGACCCCAGCCGCGATCACATGGTCCCACGTGGTCGCGGCTGGGGTCCTTCCAACGAGCGCGCGGAGACATTTCCGGCGTCGCTCAGGAAGGTAAGTATCGTTGCGGGGGGGGTCCATGAGCTGGGGGGCATACCCACGTGTGAGCTGAGGGGGGGCATACCCATGTGTGAGCTGGGGGGGGGGGCCATACCCATGTGTGAGCTGGGGGGGGGCCATACCCATGTGTGAGCTGGGGGGGCCATACCCATTGTGTGAGCTGGGGGGGGGGGCATACCCATGTGTGAGCTGGGGGGGGGCATACCCATTGGTGAGCTGGGGGGGGCATACCCATGTGTGAGCTGGGGGGGGGGGCATACCCATGTGTGAGCTGGGGGGGGCATACCCATGTGTGAGCTGGGGGGGGGCATACCCATGTGTGAGCTGGGGGGGGGCATACCCATGTGTGAGCTGGGGGGGGGCATACCCATGTGTGAGCTGGGGGGGGGCATACCCATGTGTGAGCTGGGGGGGGCATACCCATGTGTGAGCTGGGGGGGGCATACCCATGTGTGAGCTGGGGGGGGCATACCCATTGTGAGCTGGGGGGGGCATACCCATGTGTGAGCTGGGGGGGGCATACCCATGTGTGAGCTGGGGGGGGCATACCCATGTGTGAGCTGGGGGGGCATACCCATGTGTGAGCTGGGGGGGCATACCCATGTGTGAGCTGGGGGGGCATACCCATGTGTGAGCTGGGGGGGGGATTAATAATAATCTTGATGATGGCAAACCTTGACACCTCAGATGTTTCTGTAGCTACATGCCCCACGATACTCTGTAGGCTTATGTAAGCATGTGTGAGCTGGGGGGGGCATACCCATGTGTGAGCTGGGGGGGGCATACCCATGTGTGAGCTGGGGGGGGGCATACCCATGTGTGAGCTTGGGGGGGCATACCCATGTGTGAGCTGGGGGGGGGCATACCCATGTGTGAGCTGGGGGGGGCATACCCATGTGTGAGCTGGGGGGGGGGGCATACCCATGTGTGAGCTGGGGGGGGCATACCCATGTGTGAGCTGGGGGGGGGCATACCCATGTGTGAGCTGGGGGGGGGCATACCCATGTGTGAGCTGGGGGGGGGCATACCCATGTGTGAGCTGGGGGGGCATACCCATGTGTGAGCTGGGGGGGGGCATACCCATGTGTGAGCTGGGGGGGGCATACCCATGTGTGAGCTGGGGGGGCATACCCATGTGTGAGCTGGGGGGGGCATACCCATGTGTGAGCTGGGGGGGGCATACCCATGTTGGTGAGCGGGGGGGGGCATACCCATGTGTGAGCTGGGGGGGCATACCCATGTGTGAGCTGGGGGGGGGGGATTAATAATAATCTTGATGATGGCAAACCTTGACACCTCAGATGTTTCTGTACTACATGCCCCACGATACTCTGTAGGCTTATGTAAGCATGTGTGAGCTGGGGGGGGCATACCCATGTGTGAGCTGGGGGGGGGGCATACCCATGTGTGAGCTGGGGGGGGCTACCCATGTGTGAGCTGGGGGGGGGCATACCCATGTGTGAGCTGGGGGGGGGGCATACCCATGTGTGAGCTGGGGGGGGGGGCATACCCATGTGTGAGCTGGGGGGGGCATACCCATGTGTGAGCTGGGGGGGCATACCCATGTGTGAGCTGGGGGGGGCATATCCATGTGTGAGCTGGGGGGGGCATACCCATGTGTGAGCTGGGGGGGGGCAAACCCATGTGTGAGCTGGGGGGGGGGCATACCCATGTGTGAGCTGGGGGGGGGGGCATACCCATGTGTGAGCTGGGGGGGGGGCATACCCATGTGTGAGCTGGGGGGGGGCATACCCATGTGTGAGCTGGGGGGGGCATACCCATGGTGAGCTGGGGGGGGGCATACCATGTGTGAGCTGGGGGGGGCATACCCATGTGTGGCTGGGGGGGGGCATACCCATGTGTGAGCTGGGGGGGGGCATACCCATGTGTGAGCTTGGGGGGGGGCATACCCATGTGTGAGCTGGGGGGGGCATACCATGTGTGAGCTGGGGGGGGGCATACCCATGTGTGAGCTGGGGGGGGGGCATACCCATGTGTGAGCTGGGGGGGCATACCCATGTGTGAGCTGGGGGGGGGCATACCCATGTGTGAGCTGGGGGGGGGCATACCCATGTGTGAGCTGGGGGGGGGCATACCATGTGTGAGCTGGGGGGGGGCATACCCATGTGTGAGCTGGGGGGGGCATACCCATGTGTGAGCTGGGGGGGGGGCATACCCATGTGTGAGCTGGGGGGGGCATACCCATGTGTGAGCTGAGGGGGGGCATACCCATGTGTGAGCTGGGGGGGGCATACCCATGTGTGAGCTGGGGGGGGCATACCCATGTGTGAGCTGGGGGGGGGCATACCCATGTGTGAGCTGGGGGGGCATACCCATGTGTGAGCGTGGGGGGCATACCCATGTGTGAGCTGGGGGGGCATACCCATGTGTGAGCTGGGGGGGGGGGGCATTAATAATAATCTTGATGATGGCAAACCTTGACACCTCAGATGTTTCTGTACTACATGCCCCACGATACTCTGTAGGCTTATGTAAGCATGTGTGAGCTGGGGGGGCATACCATGTGTGAGCTGGGGGGGGGCATACCCATGTGTGAGCTGGGGGGGGCATACCCATGTGTGAGCTGGGGGGGGCATACCCATGTGTGAGCTGGGGGGGCATACCCATGTGTGAGCTGGGGGGGGGCATACCCATGTGTGAGCTGGGGGGGGGCATACCCATGTGTGAGCTGGGGGGGGGCATACCCATGTGTGAGCTGGGGGGGGCATACCCATGTGTGAGCTGGGGGGGGCATATCCATGTGTGAGCTGGGGGGGGCATACCCATGTGTGAGCTGGGGGGGGGCATACCCATGTGTGAGCTGGGGGGGGGCATACCCATTGTGAGCTGGGGGGGGGCATACCCATGTGTGAGCTGGGGGGGGGGCATACCCATGTGTGAGCTGGGGGGGGCATACCCATGTGTGAGCTGGGGGGGGGCATACCCATGTGTGAGCTGGGGGGGGCATACCCATGTGTGAGCTGGGGGGGGGGCATACCCATGTGTGAGCTGGGGGGGGGGATTAATAATAATCTCGATGATGGCAAACCTTGACACCTCAGATGTTTCTGTACTACATGCCCCACGATACTCTGTAGGCTTATGTAAGCATGTGTGAGCTGGGGGGGGCATACCCATGTGTGAGCTGGGGGGGGCATACCCATGTGTGAGCTGGGGGGGGCATACCCATGTGTGAGCTGGGGGGGGCATACCCATGTGTGAGCTGGGGGGGGCATACCCATGTGTGAGCTGGGGGGGGCATACCCATGTGTGAGCTGGGGGGGCATACCCATGTGTGAGCTGGGGGGGCATACCCATGTGTGAGCTGGGGGGGGCATACCCATGTGTGAGCTGGGGGGGGCATACCCATGTGTGAGCTGGGGGGGCATACCCATGTGTGAGCTGGGGGGGGCATACCCATGTGTGAGCTGGGGGGGGCATACCCATGTGTGAGCTGGGGGGGGCATACCCATGTGTGAGCTGGGGGGGGGGCATACCCATGTGTGAGCTGGGGGGGGCATACCCATGTGTGAGCTGGGGGGGGCATACCCATGTGTGAGCTGGGGGGGGCATACCCATGCGTGAGCTGGGGGGGGCATACCCATGTGTGAGCTGGGGGGGCATACCCATGTGTGAGCTGGGGGGGGCATACCCATGTGTGAGCTGGGGGGGGGCATACCCATATGTGAGCTGGGGGGGGGGATACCCATGTGTGAGCTGGGGGGGGGCATACCCATGTGTGAGCTGGGGGGGGCATACCCATGTGTGAGCTGGGGGGGGCCTACCCATGTGTGAGCTGGAGGGGTGGCCTACCCATGTGTGAGCTGGAGGGGTGGCCTACCCATGTGTGAGCTGGGGGGGGGGCAATACCCATGTGTGAGCTGGGGGGGGGGGCATACCCATGTGTGAGCTGGGGGGGGCATACCCATGTGTGAGCTGGGGGGGGGCATACCCATGTGTGAGCTGGGGGGGGGGCATACCCATGTGTGAGCTGGGGGGGGCATACCCATGTGTGAGCTGGGGGGGCATACCCATGTGTGAGCTGGGGGGGGCATACCCATGTGTGAGCTGGGGGGGGCATACCCATGTGTGAGCTGGGGGGGCATACCCATGTGTGGCGGGGGGGGGCATACCCATGTGTGAGCTGGGGGGGCATACCCATGTGTGAGCTGGGGGGGGCATACCCATGTGTGAGCTGGGGGGGGGGCATACCCATGGGGGCATACCCATGTGTGAGCTGGGGGGGGCATACCCATGTGTGAGCTGGGGGGGCATACCCATGTGTGAGCTGGGGGGGGCATACCCATGTGTGAGCTGGGGGGGGCATACCCATGTGTGAGCTGGGGGGGGGGATTAATAATAATCTCGATGATGGCAACCTTGACACCTCAGATGTTTCTGTACTACATGCCCCACGATACTCTGTAGGCTTATGTAAGCATGTGTGAGCTGGGGGGGCATACCCATGTGTGAGCTGGGGGGGGCATACCCATGTGTGAGCTGGGGGGGGCATACCCATGTGTGAGCTGGGGGGGCATACCCATGTGTGAGCTGGGGGGGCATACCCATGTGTGAGCTGGGGGGGGCATACCCATGTGTGAGCTGGGGGGGCATACCCATGTGTGAGCTGGGGGGGGCATACCCATGTGTGAGCTGGGGGGGGCATACCCATGTGTGAGCTGGGGGGGGCATACCCATGTGTGAGCTGGGGGGGGGCATACCCATGTGTGAGCTGGGGGGGGGCATACCCATGTGTGAGCTGGGGGGCCTACCCATGTGTGAGCTGGAGGGGTGGCCTACCCATGTGTGAGCTGGGGGGGGGCATACCCATGTGTGAGCTGGGGGGGGCATACCCATGTGTGAGCTGGGGGGGGGCATACCCATGTGTGAGCTGGGGGGGGCATACCCATGTGTGAGCTGGGGGGGGCATACCCATGTGTGAGCTGGGGGGGGGCATACCCATGGGGGGCATACCCATGTGTGAGCTGGGGGGGGCATACCCATGTGTGAGCTGGGGGGGGCATACCCATGTGTGAGCTGGGGGGGGCATACCCATGTGTGAGCTGGGGGGGGCATACCCATGTGTGAGCTGGGGGGGGGGATTAATAATAATCTCGATGATGGCAAACCTTGACACCTCAGATGTTTCTGTACTACATGCCCCACGATACTCTGTAGGCTTATGTAAGCATGTGTGAGCTGGGGGGGGCATACCCATGTGTGAGCTGGGGGGGCATACCCATGTGTGAGCTGGGGGGGGCATACCCATGTGTGAGCTGGGGGGGCATACCCATGTGTGAGCTGGGGGGGGCATACCCATGTGTGAGCTGGGGGGGGCATACCCATGTGTGAGCTGGGGGGGCATACCCATGTGTGAGCTGGGGGGGCATACCCATGTGTGAGCTGGGGGGGCATACCCATGTGTGAGCTGGGGGGGCATACCCATGTGTGAGCTGGGGGGGGCATACCCATGTGTGAGCTGGGGGGGGCATACCCATGTGTGAGCTGGGGGGCCTACCCATGTGTGAGCTGGAGGGGTGGCCTACCCATGTGTGAGCTGGGGGGGGCATACCCATGTGTGAGCTGGGGGGCCTACCCATGTGTGAGCTGGAGGGGTGGCCTACCCATGTGTGAGCTGGGGGGGGCATACCCATGTGTGAGCTGGGGGGGGCATACCCATGTGTGAGCTGGGGGGGGCATACCCATGTGTGAGCTGGGGGGGGCATACCCATGTGTGAGCTGGGGGGGCATACCCATGTGTGAGCTGGGGGGGGCATAATCCATGACCTGGGGCAGTATGAATAATAATATATATATATATATATATATATATATATATATTATATATATATATATAATATATATATATATATAATATATATATATATATATATATATATATATATTTATTCGGGGGGATATACATGTGAGCTGGGGGCATTTTTATATGGTCTGTTCTTATTGGAAAGCGTCACATGACATTAAAGAAAAGTATCGGTACTCGGTCTTAAAAAAGTGGTATCAGTGCATCCCTATTATTAACCTTTAATTATAAAGCGCCGACATATTCCGCAGCGCTGTACAATGGGGAGCACAAACATGAGACATACAGGATACATAAGTAAAAGACAACGAGATAGGATTTCCAAGAGGCCAGGAAGTCACATATTAGTTGACAAATAACAGAAGCTGCCTCACTGGTTTGATATACAGCAACACAATTTTCTGAGTGAACTTCAGAACATTACTCATACCCATTTGCAAAGATACAATATAGTAAGCAGATAAGCTGTTTAATACACATTACTTTGTGATGACTGCTTAGGGAGGCGGCACACGAGCATACTGTACTGCGTCCGTTACGAACACACTTTTTCATGGGAGATATTGTGAGTATTGCGTAAAGTGCGTCCGTAACGTCTGCGGTCTCCACACCCTAGGAAAATACATGGCGGTGTTGTTTCTGTGTCCGTTTAGCTTTTTCACGTCGATATTTTTGCGTCTGTGGTTTTAGGCTTTGCCAGTCCGTGAACAAGTGCTCAGGTGCTTTGTGTGGTGCGTTTAATTGACTCCTTTATAAAGCTCCAAAGGACGTCAAACAGTACGGTCGGACGCAAAATGTTTGCTAGTGTGCCGCCAGCCTTCAAGAATAGCTATGTAAAATTTTTGCTGAAGAAGTAGTGGTCAGACACGTGATATTTACTAGGGATGCACCAATACCGATACTAAGATCGGTGTCGGTGCCGATACTGCCATTTGCACGAGTCCTTGGAACTCGTGCAAACGGCCCGATACATCCCGCCGATACCGGAAGCCAGCGCTGGGCCGGCTTGCCGGTATCCGCGGGGCTGGGGAAGCTGGCCGCGTACATGAAAAGCACGCGGCCAGCGTTCCTCTTCGGCGCACCGCATACTCACCCATCCTGAAAGTCCGGTCGCATGGCAGTGATGCGTTCACGCGGCCACTGGGTGCTCCTGTGACGCTGCCTCTCGGCTGGAGGCAGCGTCAGATGCGCCCGGCGGCCACGTGATCGTGCACACGCCAGCTTCCCTAGCGTTCGAGCTGGGGGCACTATCCAGGTGAGCCGGGGGCAAGGTACAGGTGAGCCGGGGGCAAGGTACAGGTGAGCCGGGGGCAAGGTACAGGTGAGCCGGGGGCAAGGTACAGGTGAGCCGGGGGCAAGGTACAGGTGAGCCGGGGGCAAGATATATACAGGTGAGCTGGGGGCGTTTTTATATGAGGTCTGTTCTTATTGAAAAGAAAAGCGGTCTCATGACATAAAATAAAAGTATCGGTACTCGGTATCGGTGAGTACTTTTAAAAATAATCGGTACTCGGTCTTACAAAAGTGGTATCGGTGCATCCCCAAAATTTACACACACCATTAAGAGAAAAAAAAAAAAAAAAAGGTACCATATGAGGAACAAAAAAAAACAAAACACCCACTGGAAAATATTTTTTAAAAAATTAGCGCTGACAGCGGCATGTAAAATACCCTGCTGCGTACTATGCCAGGTGAACCTTTGAAAACCGCTTGTCATGAATGGGGTTCAGTTTGTATTCCCTGACAAGAGGTGCCATGGGTCATGTGAATCAGTCTCTTGAGATTTCCAGCCTGAATTCTAGGATGAAAAAGTGAGGGGTTGTCTGTGGAGGCGCTAATTGATGAATGTAGAATTTGGGGTTGCAGCCTACAAGGTGTTGCACATAATCTCAACAGAATGTGCAGAAAAATAGAAGAAACAGTAAGGGGTCCTAGTGGCGCAATAGTATTTCTATAAATCCAAATTTCCTTGGCCCAATAAAAAGGCCCTTAAGGTGCTCTTGTAGGGACCTAGGATCTATAAGTGTCGCCAGGAACCTTCAGGTCCAAAGAGGCATACAATGGCAGTGATGTGCAAAATAGCAGTCAATACATAGAATCACAGTGTGCAATATAGTAAATCATGACAATACTTAAAACCCAAATGCCTTGGCCCAATAAACAGGCCCTTGAGGTGCTCCTGTGGGAGCCTAGGATCTATAAGTGTCGCCAAGAACCTTCAGGTCCAAAGAGGCATACAATGACAATAATGTGCAAAATAGCAGTCAATACGTAAATTCACAGTGTGCAGTTCGGTAGAAAATGACAAAACCTAAAGACATGCAAGGATTGTGCATAACAAAGTGCATGTGCTTATGAAAACCATACATCAATAAAGTGCATACATGGATCGTGCGCTTAGGCGCCAAGTGCTGATAGTTCTCTGAAGGATTGAACAGTCAGCAAGTCCTAGGCCACAGTAAAGTGCACGTGCAAATGTGCAAAATATGAAAAAACCGGGGAAGTCTGTGGTCTCTAATAGTTGCACAGCATATGGGCCGTGTTATAGGGATGGGTGGTCCACTTGTCACAGCTCCTCTCCTTGGTGGGTGGTTAATATGGGGAGGGAAAAAAGGAAGAGAAATAGTAGTGCGGACTGCTTCATATATTAATGGTGAGAATAGAACAAGAATCTCACTCACAGATTACAGAGCCTAGTGTATCCCTGGCTCTGAGTTGAAGCGCCTCACACCAGATATAGAGTGGTGTATCCCTTCTTTGTCCTGCGGTTGACCTCAAATAAAACACAAGCACAGAGACAGCGCTCCCATAGCGTAACACATTGGGGTAAAAGTGGCAGTCGGTTGATAACTATTCAGTCTCACTCACCAATGTTGGAGCCTCGGTTGTCTCAGGCTCAGCTTGTGGGCAGATGGTACCAGTTAATTCAGTGTGTACCTCACCTCTCTCGCATGGAACGATTGCTGCTTACTTTCTTCTGCGTTTGTATTCCACCGAGAGGGGAAGGAGGAGGGGAACAGAGTATGGATAAAGATAAAAACTTCTTTATGGGGCAACTTCCCCAATCTGGAGGGTGTTAGGAATAAAAATCGAGGCCCAATATAAAATAAAGGATTTATTATCAATACATTAGTAGTAAATCGGGGGGGGGGGGGATTTACACTGAACACGTTTCGGCACTTAACCTGTGCCTTCCTCTAGCAGTGTGGTGTGTGGGGAAAGGGAGAGTACATTTGTTGGTCTCATCTTATACTGAGAGCTTTAATAACTCCACCTGGGTCTTAATTTCACTTTTCGGTGTGTATTTCCGGGTTCGCGGTGGTTGCGGTCATGTGATCACCCTCGCGTCACTAATGTGCGCCACGGCCATCTTTGTTTTGCGTTCCAGCGTGGATTTTCCGTAATTTCGCTCTGTTGACATCCACTGTCGCATGCTATGATGGAACAGAGGCATGGAAATGGTCTGCAGGGGAACAATGTCTCTATCACATAACCTGCTTGTTCTTGGTCCTTAGAGATCCTAATACCTATACATAGTCGATTACATCTTATATGATGCTCATAACTAACATCAAAATTGTTTGGATAAAGCGAATTTTTACATCTTTAATATTCTAGGATTGAGCAAGTTTAACATTTCACCCTATAAATCACCCTGAAAAACTACATTATTTTGCCCCACTCAAATGGAAATATTATTTTTCCTGTATTACCCCCAATCAGGGCTACCACAAACCCTTGATGGACTGCATATTCTCAAAAATTTAAATATATCATTTTGAATAAAGTGGTAAATAGAACGTTGCACGGTGGCCACAAACGATCTACTGGCAGCTAGTTGATTGTACTAGGGCTGGGCGTGAGTCCGTGTTTGCAGGTACCAGTTAAAGGTGTGATCATCACAGTACTCATACCCGACATTTTCTTCCTTCCACACATTAAAAAAATAAAATAAAAAAAATAAAAAAAAAGAGCTACGTGAGGGGGCTCAGGAAGTCAGATTGGAGGTGGTGTTGGGGCACAAGGGGCAAAAAGAAAAAGTGGGGCACAGAGGGGGTAACAAGAATGTACAGATATCAGAATGATAAAGAAGCGGTATAGAAATGGAAAGAAAACAAAGTGAAAATAAAAACCAGACATGTTAACGTGTTTATGTATTTGCATGATTGGGTCAGAATGTATGTATAGGTGAGTGAATGCCTCATTACATACATTTGACCATCTGTGTGAGTAGTTGAGTGTTGGCGTAAATGTTTGCTAGTTTTATATGCACCAATTATCCATTAGATACATTATTTGTAAAGAGCATGGCTTGGCAGGTGTCATTAATGAACATTTTTCATAGCTCCTACATTATAAAAGCAATTTGTGAGTCCCTATTCTAAAAAAGCAGCTTATGGGATACTTGCATATTTAACTCCTGGATGACAGACAAGTCCCTGTATAATTGAGCATGTATCCCATAAGCTGCATTTTCTGGACATGGGATCTGTCCTACAAGTAAGCTTCATGTCCGAGTTGTCCATTCTCCAAATAAAAGGGAGTAGGCTGAAATTACAAACTGGATCCGTTCTAAGCATCAAGAAAGAAGATAGTAAGCGCACTGATCACATCCGTATTGCCGCACATTTTAACGTCCGTGGTAGCATACAATTATGATCAATAGAGACCCACACACGAAGTATGTCCTCACAGAAGTGCGGAAGCACAAAGGACGCGGCAAACGGACGCAGGTTAGGCAAGAACGTAAATCCACTAGGATGGACGAACAGTGTGCTGCGTCCGCATAGCTTTGTGTGTGAGTGATGGAACGAGGTCAGACGGACTGCATTTATACCTCCAGCATTTTGACAGACAAAATGGTTTTGCATTTTAATTTATTTTCCCTCCTACATCCGTCAAAAATGACATCAGTGAAAAAAACAGACTCTGTGGCCACAATCTTGTCAGTCAGAAAGTACGTCCATACTGCACGGACGCACAGTCCGTACAAAATGCGCTCGTCTGACCCTAGCCTAAGCAAGGTTCAGCAACGTCGGCCCTGCAAAACTTTCGGAACGACAATTCCCATGATGCTCGCTCTTCGGGTTAGCTCGTGAGAAATGTAATTCCAAAATATCTGGAGGGCCAAGCTTGCTGACCACGGCAGTAAAGGAATAAGGTGCTTGAGGTAAAAGTAACATAATAGGCATTGAGGAGAGGAGAGGAGAGAAAAAAAAAAAAAATAGAAGCATTACTGCTTGTACCCTCATCTCTGAGGAAAAGCAGAGTATTTACAGAATATTTCACTAAAATAAAGTCTCTCTGCACCCATTAAACGGTGAATAGACCCATGGTGTTACCCTGGTACCAGAGGAAACATTAACAACTACAGCACAGGTACAATTACTATGACAGCTCAGTAAACCATGACACATTGGATTGTGAAGCCCATTTTCCCACATACTTTTTCAACTTTACTTCCATTCTACAGTACTTCTAGAAGATGTGGAATTCATTGCGGAGGGAAATGGAAGATTTGGAGCCACGTACACCATGTCTGTATAAGCAGAGCTTCAAGTAATGGCCCGTACCTAAAAAACACGCTAGCGCATCCGGTTATATATGAAAAGAAAATACATTACTCCACCTGGACGCAGACGGGGAAAGTGGTTTATAATAAATTCGGGTGGAATGAATTTGTGCAAAAATGAGAAAACTACTGTTCTATAGCAAGGCTTAAAAAGCTGAATTTTTGCAATATAGCAAAAAAACTTAAGCCTGGTCTGTATTTTCCAGATTTTCACCATTTGGTAAAGAAGCAGCATAAAAATCACATCACGAGTTGTAAGATTTAGGACTCTACACAAATTTAGGAATTACTATGCCGGGATCCAACAACTTTGGCCCTCCAGATGTTTTGGAACTACATCCCCCATGATGCTCAGCACCTCAACAGCTTGGCCAAGTCTTGTGGAAAACGTTGTTCCAGAACATCTGGAGGGTCAATGATGCTGAGCCCAGCACTACACATGCAGTGCGAGACCTGTTATTCCGCAAGGCTGCTCAGGTCACGTGACACCCCCGAATGGAACGAATTACGAGGTTTGACAAAGGACAATAAAAGTCCATTTGAAAAGATTTGTTAAATTAAACCAGTTTATATGGGAGCCTTACTGCACAATGCAGCTCTGACTTCACACAGGAGGCAGCAGGGCTCGGTCCTGGACGATAATAAACAGACAACGAAGTATTAGATAAACACAACCAGTGAGCACTGGGAATACTGAATTCACTTTCCAGCCCAACCAGCAGAACGTTACACAACCCTTCTACATGTGTTAAGAAACCCAACAGTATAATAGGAACACACCACCCCATAGGTATTACCTCAGTAGGCTGCTGAGTGGGTGACTGGACGTGGCCCCGCCAGAGATTCCCAAACCTCCACCGGTATTGCTTGCAGGTCCTGCCCCACTTAATCGTTTCCCGCCCAGCAGTCTCTCCACCGCAGCCCGGTTCCCGATGCGGGAGGCCTCCAGTAGCTCCTGTTCTTTCCCCATCCCGCCGTCACCCGGCAACCACGCCTACGCCGCCACTTCCGATACAAACTTGTCACGTCACACGTACAATAAACCAAGCCTCGATTCCGTTTACATGATTTTCTTACTTCCGAGTTGTGAGTCATGAAAGCGCCGCCTTTAACTTATTGTCTGTGTACACGTTTGATAAGGATAGTGTGAACAAACGTCGACATTGAATAATGTTATAATCGTATGTTAACATGAAGAGACTGAAATTCTCATGAGTTTATAGACGTGGTTTGTACGGGATCAAATCCAGAAATACGCAATGGAGTGTAATGTATGGGCATGTGTAGAATGTGTCCTCCGGCAAACCCAAGTGCTGGATGAATAGTATCTTCGTGTATGTACCTACAACCAACGGTTTAGGGATGTTCTATATCTGTTACAGGAGCATGGTAATTGACTCTCTGTGCACTTCAGTAGATTATTATCATCTATATATAATATATGGTGAAGTTTTTAAATGCATGATAGGCCATATTACAATCCTAACGTTAGCGCTCACCAGTGTGAGCGTTAACGTTCGCTCGAATTACAATCCAAACGCTAAATTAGGATTTTGCGCTTTTCAGCGCGAGGTTACTGTACGTTGCGCTCCCTATACTTAACATGGCGAGTGCAAAGTGTTAATTAGGATTACAAAGTCCTAACGCTAATTACCATCCGGCTGCGGTTAACTCGACGGTTAACCACAGCTAGGAGCTGGTGTAACCGGAATCTGCAGGTTCACTCAAGACGAGGCCAGACCGGACACGAGCAAGGATTATCTGAACACGAGTCTCTTCAGGAAAGGCAAACTTTATTGTGATATCACAACAGATGCTCAAACAGGATTCAATCGCAAAGAATGAGCCCAGAGTCCCTCGTGACATCCAATCTTATACCCCAAATACACAATTAGGTACATCCCAATCAGCCCACCTCCCGATGACACTCTCCCACCCCACCCTACGTGGGTTAATACCTCCCTTAACCTAATACAAAGACATTCCATTACTTTGGCTGTAAATTGGCAAACTTTATGTTAGTTTCAGTGAATCATAATTAGTTGCTTTTCCCATCCCGGGCTGCGCCCCCCTCCCTTGCGCCTACAATCACTTGTTACAGCTAACACCTGGTCTGATCTCTATGCTCCTTTGTCTTTCAGCGGGCCTCAACGACCTTGGTAAATCTACTCCTCTTTCTGCCCTTCCGTCCCAGGAACAACCTAGACCTTTCTCAGAGCTTTAATTGCTTTTTCTGCTAATCTAAACACATTCCTAAATTTCTACGTATATTTCATTCTAGTTTCAGCTACAAACTTACCTAGTTATTTTCAAGTGAATCAATATTCTGAACAAGATGGTCGCCTGGCTTATAATGGCGGCCATCTTCCAGTCTGTTTCCACTTCATTCCCCCCTTGGCTCAAGCCTCAGGCTCTTCTCCTGAGACTTGTAGCCATTACACCTCACTATTTTTATTATCGAGTTCCTCATACTTTGGGGGGGCCTATTTTCGTTGGGAACATACCTTGTGGGATGATCAGTGGTATCTTTTGTGTCTGTGTGGGTGTCAGTGCTCTCTTGCATAGTAGCAACATTCATAATACATCGTCATCTCACACAATCCATTCAGGGCCGCACTGATCTGTTCCAGTGCCATATCATGTATCATTTGTACCTTTCGTATCTCCCGTACTTCCAGATTCAGCACCTGAATATCCCAACTAGTCTTATTCAAAATCTCATCCATCAAACTGGCATAACTGTTCATTCTTGCCATCAACTCGCTTCCCCATCCAGTCCATGCTGGAAGCCATGCCCATATTCGATCCGCTTTCTTGAATAGCTCTCTCTTCTGTCTTTCAAACACCAGTGGATACCTAGGGTGAAGTGTTGTGTCTGAATTAGTGTCTTCTCCCCTCACCCTCTGGATTGGGATCAATTTAGCCAAATAACATTCCCGTTACTGTAGGTGGTACCCATGTGTAACACACTCTTTCACAGCACACCTGGTACTCTCCTTTCACTATAAATGGTGACAAATGTAGTGTTCCCTTTAATATCGCTATCGTAAGCTGTCTCAGTCGTTTCATCATATCCACTACATCCTGCCTTCCATTGGTCATATTCACAATCACCTCCTCTTGCTCGCTTGTGAGCTTTCTACATCGTATGTATAGAAAATTTGACTGCTCCTTCAGTCCTGTTCTGAATATATAAATGTATAATATCCAATTGAACTGACTTGAGTTACATACCCCACCCTCGTTATTTATCTCCCTATCTGGGCCTAGTTGAAAACACCACTCTGGTTGGTACACTGGTCCTGTTATGGGGTACCCAGGACTGAATGGTTCTGGTTTCTCCCTTGACATATCAACTGCCTGTACTGTAACATTTTCTGATGCAAACATACTCAAATTCATTGGGACAGAGACGAATGGTATATAAATTGTCTCTGGGTGCAGTCTACTACACACCCAACACGTGGTTTGCCCAAACTTTTTAGCATAGTCATATTTAAATTGCACAAGTAAGTGTCCTTTCAGCTGGGTTCCAGATAGCGCCTCTTGCTTTTGTCTCCACATGGTACGGTTCTCCATCCCCGGGTGCGTACCATTCCAAATTTTGGTGGTGCTTGTGCACTTGGGGCATACTCCACGTGATAGTCCATAAATCAAATTTGCAAAATACAAAATCAGTACCACAAATGCCCCAAATATCAAAATCCCTTGGGCAATTCTTTTCACAGTCACATAAACCCAATCCCTCCCCACCGGAATTTCAAAAACAAAAAAACATTTCCGGCAATTTCTGCATTGATTTACCTAACAGTACAACCTTATCATTTAGTTTAGTTTTCCCCAATGCCCGAAGGTCCCCCCTTAGTCCATTAATCAGAGGGGTAGGCCGTCCAAACATGAGTTCGTACGGACTTAGCTTCAATTGGGGGGTTGGACTGCACCTAATGTGCAATAGGACTATCGGCAGCACATCCAACCAGCCTAATAGCATCTCTTGGTACAGTTTGGACATCAAAATCTTTGCGGTTCATTCTCTCGAATTTTTCTGCTCGTTCAACTTCGGTTTCTTTTGTATCTTCTCCATACTCCCCCATTACTTTTACGCCGAAGAATTTCAGCATCATTTTGTATACTCTGCGGAGTCTTTGCTGAACTTCTGAGGTGTTAATCATAAAACGTGTCTCTTTTTTGTGTAATAATAGTTTATTGTGCAGAAGAGAAACAAAATAGTACATAAAGACAAATCTATGACAATGTAGGATCAAGACATGCGCCTCATATTGTCTCCATTACTAACATTGTGTCATTAACATGCTTAGTGAAGAACATTACATTTGAAAATGACTTAAGAGCGCAAGATATATACAATTACCTTGACCCAAATACCTATATCAAACCGTTTTTAACTACGAAATAAAATATAGAGCCATCATCTTCAGTATATTTAAGTCTTGACACACAATGCTCCCTGTTAGTAACGTCAGTGAACAAGCAAGGAATATATAATGTAGAGGGAGGAGCGCGGTGCAGTAAAATTAGAGTGTAGGGAAAGAAAATAGAGACAGAAACAGAGAGAAGAAAAGAAAAGAAAGTGAAGAAGACGAACATAAGGGTGAGGGATAGGGGGGGGGGGGATGGGATTAAGGTGGGAAGGAAGTCTGACCCGACATGGCACCCCGGCCGAAGACCATCTCAGAGCACCGACCAGGTCCACCCTCGCTCAATCCTCTAGGAGTCGATCTTTCAGGATCAAGTCTGCAGGGATTCCTACTCAGTAGTAGGTGGGGCAATGACCCGCAGGCCATTGGACACGTAGTCGTCCCAGTAGAACCACAGGTTCGTGAAGTCTGCAATTTGACCTCTGTCCAGCGCTACCAAACGGTCCACGGCCCTCAAGGTCTCAATTTTGTCAATCCAGGTTTTCCTAGACGGAATTGTCTTTGATCCCCAGTATAGTGGGATCGCGAGTTTAGCTGCCATTACAAGTCTTATCGCCACCGATTTGCGCATAGCCGAGATCGGGGCTTGGAATTGCAATAGAAGGTATGTGGCTGGGGTAAATTGGACCGTCAGACCAGAGATCTGACCTACAGCATCATGTACCATCTGCCAAAAGGGAACGAGTAGACTACATTCCCACCAGATGTGTAGGTATGTACCCTTCATCAGTGAACACCGCCAGCAGACTGGGTCTGCCTGAGGTGACATACGGTGTATCCGGTCCGGGGTCCAGTACCAAAAAGAAAGGATCTTGTATGCATTCTCTGCACATCTCAGTGCAGGCGAGCTTCTGTGCGTTAGAGTGTAGGTCATATTCCACGTGTCCTCCGTGTCCGGAAGGTCCAAAAGTGCCTGCCATCTACCCTGAAAACTAGGTGTGTCATTGGAAGAGTTCGTTAACAAATGGTAGATAGTCGAAATGCCCTTGGACAGAGGAAGTCCCAGTCTAAAAAACTTTTCGAAAGGTGTAAGTGGGCGCGTGAGACTGTATCCTGCTTTCAGAGATGTAAGAAAGGAATTGATTTGCAAGTAGTTAAAACGTTCGGCGAAAGTGATGGGCTGCGTCTCCTCCGTCCTCGCGAGCGGCGGGGGGTTCCCGTCTCGCAAGTAATCAGAGACCGTAAGTCGAACAGGTAGTTCAAATCTGTGCATTAGGGCCTGGCATACTCCCGGGATGAAGCCCGGGTTATGTCGGAGTGGTAGTAGAGGTGAGATAGAAGAAGTCAATGAGTGAGAAAAGCGAACCCTTCTCCAGATCTTCAAGGATTCAAGGGGAAGACTCCATGGAAGGATACGTTCCGGTAGGTCCCTCGGACGAATCCATGGTGCTGCCCATAACGGGAGATTCAGCATCGCCTCTTCCAGGTCCAACCACAACTTGTGTGGGGACTCCGAGGACCAGTCCAACAGGCGGTTCAGATGTACAGCATAAGCGTATAGTTTAGCATTAGGTAGCGCCAACCCCCCATGTGTCTTAGGACGGCATAACGTCTCGAAATTAAGGCGAGGCCTACCTTTAGGCCAAATAAATTTCAGGACCGATGAGCGAAAAAGAGAAAAGAACGTTTGCGGTATCTGAATGGGTACGGTCTGCATGATATAGAGTAATCGAGGCATAATATTCATCTTGATCACGTTGACCCGGCCGATCCAAGATATGAATTTACTTGTCCAGCTCGCCATGTCCTTCTCAAAGGAACTCAGAATAGGTTTGTAATTGCACTCATATAGCCTCAAATGGGAAGATGGTATCCATATCCCTAGGTACTTCAACTTGTCAGTACACCATATGAAAGGGTAGTGAGTTTGCATGTATCGAAGCAACGGGGTAGGTAAATTAATGGGGAGTAGATCCGATTTTTCCCGATTGATCCTGAGTCCTGAGAACCGGCCATTCTCCTCCAGCAAGCGAAGAACCTCTGGCAGCGAAGAGCCAGCATCAGATAACATAAACATGAGGTCATCCGCGTACGCCGATACAACATGTGTAAGTCTATGACCCCGGATTCCCCGGATACGTTGGTTTCCGCGTACAGCCTCAAGCAGGGGCTCCAGGTAAAGTGCGAATAGTAGCGGGGAGAGCGGACAGCCCTGTCTCGTCCCATTACAAATTCGAATGGGACGAGACAGAGCGCCATTAATCCGAACCCGAGCCGATGGAGACGAATACAAAGCAGAAATCAGGCCCAAGAATCCCCCAGGGAGACCCATTTGTCTCAGGACCTCAAATAAATAGGACCATCGGACCCTATCAAATGCCTTTTCGGCATCAGCCGAAAAGAACAGTAACTCCGTCTTGGAGCTATGAGCCAACGTGAGTGCATTCAGGACTCTAGTTGTGGCATCCTTGGCTTCCCTACCAGGAACAAAACCGACCTGGTCCGGTCTTATCAGGGTAGGTAGGAAGATCTTCAGTCGTTCAGCTAGGAGCTTGGCCAGGATCTTTGTATCTACATTCAGTAATGATATTGGTCTGTAATTCTTGCAGTCCACTCGGTCTCTGTCTGGCTTAGGTATAACTGTTATCGTTGCCGCTAGGGTGGCCGGGTGAAATCTACCTGTGGGTCCTAACGTATGCAATGCTCGTAGCAGGTTCGGTAATAGTATAGTCGAAAAATGTTTATAGTATTCCGAAGGGAGCCCATCCGGTCCCGGGCTCTTCCCATTCTTCATCTTTTTCAGGGTTGCAGCCAATTCCTCTCCAGTAATGGGACTCTCTAACGCCTCTCTATCCCCTGCAGTTAAAGTGGTATGTATCTTATCTTTAAGATATTCTATTAATGCCTCTTCGGAGGGACCCTGACCCTCCGACAAGTCCAAGTCATACAAGTTTTGATAGTAGGATGCAAACGCGTTTGTGATCTCGTCCGGGTGTGGAGTGCAGTGACCAGATGGTAGCCTAATCTTGGGGATGTAGTCCACCTGTCGGCGCTTTTTCAGTAAGGTAGCCAGTATCTTGCCCGGTCTATTTTCCCGTAATGCGAATGTACATTTAGCTCTCGCAGCGTCTAGGCGCAAGCTACTATCCAGAATGTCATTAAGTCGACGGCGTAACTGCATGGCTTCCGCCATTTGAAGATCAGTCGGGGAGCTGGTAGAGAAGGATTCCAATGTGCGAATTTGTGTTACCAGGTCAATTATTTCCTTTGATTTGGATTTTTTCACCGCTGTAGCTCTACTAATTAGAAGCCCACGTACCACCGCCTTGTGTGCTTCCCATACAGTCCCGACCGGGACTCCCTCTACGTCAAGGTTATCTTGAAAATAATTTGTCAGGTGTTCAGAGATCTTGGCCGTAAAGGCCGGATCATCAAGTAAAGTAACGTTCAATCGCCATGTCCGCTCTCGTGGGCGAACCAGAGGGGAAGTCATTGACATCCAGACCGGCGAGTGGTCGGACCAAGAACGTACCCCTACGTTAGTGTCCGAAACTAAGGGAAGTTGGTGTTGTTGTACGAACAGATAATCCAACCTTGAAAACGAATCATGTACCGGTGAATAGAAGGAAAAATCCCTGGCACTCGCGTTGAAGGTACGCCAGACATCCACTAATCTCATGGTGTCTAAGGATCGTCTAATATGTCTCAGGGTACTGGAGGGGATAGACGAGCAGCGCCTAGAAGTATCCCACTTGGGATCAAGTGGGACATTAAGGTCTCCCGCCAAGACCAGAATACCGGCGGTAAACTGGACAAGTTTCTTAAGAATCCGTGCTAGGCATTTGTGTTGATCTCTATTTGGTAGATAAATGGACGCAAACGTGTATTGCGTTTCCAAGATAGTGCCCTTTACAAAAATATAACGGCCCTCCACATCTGCCAGTTGGTCTGTCAATTGGAAAGGAACATCTTTAGAGATAAGGATGGCAGTACCTCTAGATTTCGTGTCTGTATAATCACTGAAGAATCCCGTGGGATAAGCCTTCGAAAGAAGTCGAGGCGGGTCTCTTGCTCGAAAATGTGTCTCCTGAAGGAAAGCTACCGCCGTCCGAAGAGAGAGAAGTTCCCTCATTAAGCGACCTCTCTTTTCTGGGACATTTAGGCCCTTAACATTATATGTCAGGAACCTCATAGACTTCGCTCGAAAGGCCGAACTCCCAGTCCCCCGGTCCATCTCCGGCCCGGCAGCCATGTCAAAATGAGGGCGGGAGGGGAGGAATGGGAAGTGAAGGGAAGGAGGTGGGGGGGGGGAGGAAACAACGGACAAAGAAGAGAAAAGAAGAAAGCACTAGGAGGACAGAGAAAGAAAAGAACACAGAACAGATACACAGTAATGAGGCAGAAAACGTCCGTCAGGCACACTAGTTCAGGAGCTAACTCACTGGACCGCGCCCCTGAGGAAAGATTGGACGTATAAACCTCCGGGGAGAGTCGTGTAGTCAAAAGTCACTTATACGTAACGTAGACAACAATAGAAACGAAATCAAGTAGAAGATAGCCATAAACGCCGATCAGCTAGGTCATCCGCTGATCCACAGGTATCAATAAACATCAACTATAAATTGCTGAAGGAAATAAACCGCTTTAAACCACCTTATACTAAAACATTAAACAGGAACTCATTATTCGTATTTGCAGTATTGTCTATGACAATCGTTCTTTCGAATCCCCAGTGTTTGTGCGATGCACTGACATAGATCCGTCGTTGCTCCGGCCCCCACCCTCCTCGTCCACCCAGCCTCAATCCCAATATCCCCCTCGTCCCAACTTGGCACCTCATCCGTATATATATCTCTAAGCCGCATCATGAGGTAACGAAGGCACAACCACCCAATTCAACATACTAGAAGGACTTTTTTTTTTTTTTTTTTCCCTTTTTCCCCCCTCCCCCCCCCTTCCCTCCCCCCCTCCCCCCTTTCCCCCCCTTCTTCCCCCCCCCCTCCCGCTCCTCATCCTTCCCCCCTCCCTCCACCTCACTCCAGCCCCTCCCATTCTTCCCGCTGGCGGTGAAAGAAAGCCCCCAAAAAACAATTTTCGAAGCCCAGTGAATAAACCGGTAATGACACAATCAATATAGGACTTCTGAGGAGGAATATCAACGTCAACTTTTTTTTTTTTTTTTTTCTTTTCCCCCCCCCCTCCTCCCTCCCCCCCTCTTCCCTCTTTCTTTCCCCCCTCCCCCCCCTCCCTCCATGTCCCTCCCTCTCCAATCTCCCTCTCCTCCTCCTTCAACCTTCCTTTCCTCCCCACAACATTCCCCCCCATATCAAGTTGAAAACAGTCCTTCACGTTGCAGTCTCTGTTATTCTCCGCGTAGGACAGATAAGACCATGTATGTTCTCCATCTCTCAAAAAGTGTCCAGAATATATTTCCATTCATGTAAGGGTGCCAGTCAGGGAAATGGGGCCGCGTAACGTACCTTGAGGCTGTAGCAAGTATAGCAGGCCAGTGGAGGTCCATTCCAACCAATCAGCTCATCGTCGTCTCAAGCGACTTATAGGTGGACGTCACCTCGGGGTCCCGGAGGGTGCGTGTAACCGACATGAAAGGAAAAAGGGGGGCGGTCGGCATCGACAGAAAGAATCATCAGAGCATCAGGTTCAATCTCCAGCACGGGAGCCGAAATCTTCAGTGCGGCGTTGTTTCCTACGGTCTCCAGGCCCGAAGGATCTTTGTGGGCGGGGTTGGGTCATAGATGGCGCCTGTTCCTCCAGATGCATCCGTTCCCAGTCCGGAATTTCCAATTCCGGCAGCTGAAGGTTGCGGAGAAAGGCCGGGGCGTCACTCGGAGTGGAAATCGTGGACATGGTCCCATTCCGGAGTACCGTCAGGGAGAACGGGTATCCCCAGCGATATGGGATATCAGCCTTTCTTAGCTCCGTTGTTACCGGCCGGAGAGCCCTCCTAGCCGATAACGTGAATTTAGAAAGATCAGCATAGATTTCAACTGAATCTCCTTCGAATTCCCACGCTCGTCTTGTCTGAGCAGTTTTGAACAGGCGGTCTTTAAGATTAAAGTTCGGCAGGTGGCAGATAATGTCTCTTGGGGTCGACGGAGCGGAGGATTGCGTGAAGCGAAAGACGCGGTGGGCTCTATCGATGTCCGAAAGTTGAAATTTCCCGTCCGGGAAAATGGCGCGAAATAGCCGGGTTAAATATAATCTGGTGTCCGTTTCCTCTTCTTTGACCCCCCTAACCCGAATATTATGCCGGCGAGACCGATTTTCCAGGTCATCCATGCGGCGTAGTAAGACGGACATTGCTGGCGGGTTCCGGCCCATTCCGGCAGCCGCTGGCAGGGATTCCCCTGTGGATTCGAGGCGGATAACCCGTTCTTCTAGGGCCTTAAGATCCGATCGCATTTCGGAGACCTCACCTTTCAGCGAACTGCCAAGAGACGTAGCCAGGTCCTGCAAGTCCTTTTTTGTTGGTAGGGCCGCGATCAGGTCTTCCAGCCGTCGCATACGAGAGTGGTCTTCCATCATTGAGGCCTCCGATGGTTCCGGCGAAATCGAGGACGCCTGACTAGGCCCCGAGGAGCGCGTGGCTGGGGCGTTCAGGAAAGGTTCCATAGTTCCCTGGAAAGGGGTTCGGGGGGTTCCTGGTATCGAGGTGGTCATTTTCTTGCTCTTTCCCTTCATCATCACCTGTTTATCAGCAGGATTGAAAGCGTATTAAACAGCGATATGGCCGGAGCTCTAGGTTCACGCAGCCATCTTCTAGCTCGGTCAGGCCACTCCCCCCAAAAACGTGTCTCTTGCGGGTTCAAGCTGATAAAATTTTTCGGCTTGGGACCAGAATTGGGAAAAGCCATTGGATAATAATCATAATTGAGTTCTAATAGTTCACAGTCATTGTGCCATTAGTGCAAAATTATTTCAATAAATTCGCCTCCAAATTAAAATTTTCTCCAATTCGTATAAAATTCGTAGTTTGGCATGGCAGGTTGGTCCTCTTGCTTGCAGAGCAGGACTTTGGCTTGATCAGTTGTTAGCAATGGTGTTGCAGCCGCTTTTGCGGCCTGGTCTGCGCGCCTGTTGCTTCTTGGGATTTCATCATGACCTTTCTGGTGGCCACGACAGTGCATGATACTGACAGCACTTGATTTCCATACAGCTTCTAGGAGGGCTGCGATTTCAGCTGCATACTTGATTTGTTGTCCTGAGGAAATAAATAGGCCTCTTTCTTTGTAGAGTGCACCATGTGCATGGACCGTCATGAAAGCGTACTTGGAGTCAGTGTAGATATTCACTCTTTTGCCTTCGGAGATTTGCAGAGCCCTTGTTAGAGCTGTTTTCTCAGCAAGTTGTGCAGATGTATGGCCTGGTAGAGAATTTGCTTCAATAATCTCTTCTGCTGAGACAACTGCATAGCCGGAGACTTTCTTCCCATCATCCATGTAGCTGCTATCATCAGTGAACAACTGTAGATCGTATTTGTCTATGGGTACGTCTTTCAAATCTGGCCTGCTACTGAACACTTCTTCCATGACTTGGAGGCATTCATGATCTGGATCCTCTTCGCAGTCAGGCAGTAAAGTAGCAGGGTTCAGGGTAGCGATGAGGTCCAAATGAACCTGTGGATTCTCACACATCATAGCTTGGTACTTCGTCATCCGGCTGTTGCTGAACCAGTAGCTTCCTTTCACATCCAGCAGGGCTTTGACAGCATGGGGCACCTTCACATGAAGAACTTGTCCAAGGGACAGCTTGTCTTCGGGGTATTCGGCATACTGCTTCTTTTCTTTCTCTGCCCCCAGTGCACGCTTGGTACCTGTGAATTGAAAACCTAGATATTTCACAGTCTGTTTACATATTTGTGCTTTCTTTTTGGACACTCTGTAACCTGCATGGCACAGCAGATGTAGCAGGGCTTTTGTGGCAGAGAGACAGTCTTTTTCTATGGGAGAAACCAGTAATTAATAATAGAACAACTTTGTGTGGCTGAGCGGTGAAGGACAAGAGGTCCTGGCTGAGCGCGCATCCATTGTAGATACCTCCCACTGAAAAATAAAAAAAGGCTGGCTTGCCGGAACCAGACGGCTGGCAAAAAAAAAACGTCTTTTAAATCAAGCACCGTGTAATATTTTGTATCTCCGGGAATTAATCTTGGACTGGGCGGTACTCTTGTGTGCCCTCTTTCTGTACTGGCAACAATGGTGTGTTCCACGGTGACACGCAGAATTTCAATATACCGTGGTCTTTAAATCTCTGAAAATGTGTCTGGATATTCTGCTTGGCTTTTTGTGGGATGTGATATTGTCTTAAAGCCACAGGCATTGCACCAGGTCTTAAATCAACGTACACTGGGGGAATATTTACAGCTAGTCCGGGCGGGTTTTCCTACGCCCACACCTCAGGAATTCCAAGGGGTAGTGTGTGCGGGTCCAGGTCTGCCGGGGTTGGTGCCGAGCGCCATTCTTTTTCTCTTGGCATAATTACTGAATTTGTTTTGTACAGATTGGGTGTACTGGTTGGCTGGCTGTACTGCTGTGTAAAACTGCCATTCTCAAACAGATCTAATCGAGCATATCCCCCGGGAAAAATATAATTTGGGCTTGCAATTTGCAAAAAATATCCCGCCCCAGGAGCTGGATGGGACATTCGGGCATATACATATACACATTGTATAAACAATATTCTCAGAGGTCTCTCTCCCGTAGCCAAAACGGACTCTTAATACCACATCGGAAAAAAATAAATAAAAATAAACCATTCCATTGTTATAAGACCATTCCAAACATCTCATCAGTAATAATCTAAAATAATCCCATAATAATAAAATAACTATCCCATCAGAAATCAAATAAAAATATATTTCTAATTGATTAATCATAATTTTGCTATATTTTAACTATATAGAACATAAAAACGGTATAAAACTACTTTAATTATTTCTCAAACTGCTCTTTTAATATAAATTTTCTAACCGTTTCATATATTTCCATTTAATTTGTTAATAAATTGTATTATATTTTGGTATATTATTATATACTTATTATTGTTATAATCTGTAACAATATAAAAACCAGAACTCCCTTTTTTTTATTTAATTCTAGCTCTGTGAACAAAACTAAGTTTTTGGAATAATATCAACACAAAATATAAACATATATCCTGCACTCAACAGACTTCATACATTCTATTGTAGCACACATTAAAAATTAGCTAAACATAGTAATTTTTTCTTCATTTCTTTTTAATTTGAATTCGCTGCACAGACACACAAAGGGTTACTTTCTCTGTCTATCAGAGAGCAAAAAGCCGACTCCCCCCTTCCCCCTCTCCGCGCAAACAGTGTGTCAGAAAAGAGGGGGGGGGGAAACAAGTAAAGAAGCCCAATCTCACTACCTCTCAGCCATTACACACTCTAAATTAATTACTTATCACACTTTACTTTTAATTGAACAGTTTGATAGATCAATTATAAACACAATCAGACAAAAACATTCTACCATATATCATTCGATACAGCACACTATTTATTAATCACATTCTCTGACTTCACACTCACGCAGAACAGTACAGATATCACATCCGAATAATCAGTCTGAATTACATACACAAGTTATACAGCACTGTAATTTTTTTTTTTTAAAACCTTCTAGATTACCATCTGATCTATTGATCATCTCATTTTCTTCTGGCCCAGGGGGAAGTGGGGGCTCAGAAACTCCTGAAAATCATTACATAATCCACACACAGAACTTGTAAATTATCTTTATTTTACTGGTATATTAAAACACTAAATATATATAGACTTATTTTCACACTCATCATTATCATCACTGTCCTCTTGGTCTACCAATTTATATATGCTCCCATCGGGCATTTCGATCTTTCTTGGTGGGACCTCTCTGTCTCTTCCACCCACTACCCCCTCATTTTCCTCCGCAATTCCGCCCGCTGGAGCGCAGAAAGCCGGCGGAGCAGTAGCTTCCGCCCGCATTCGCAACCGTGACACACAAAACTTCTCTAGCTGCCCCATAATATGATGGATAGGGCAGGGGCAGGGAATCAATCTCCTCCAGTTGTTCTACCAACACCGGTCTTTTCTTTTTGTTATTTTCTTTATTTGGGGGTACCTGCTTCTTGTTATGTCCCGCCATCATTATAAAATGACTTTTATCCCTTACACAATACTTCCATATATCTATATATGGGTACTGGTCAGGATGTCCGCATTTCCCGGTGACTTGGGAATGCACTTTCTGTATTAGCTCCGGGTCCATTGACCCCTGCTCTGGCCAGTCTGGAACTAGCAGTGGCCACACAATTGTACACATTCCTGTTAATCTCTCTCTAGTTAATTTTACACCATAATTACATGTTGTATGTAGTGATTCAAAATTCCGCACCATATACCCTAAGGGCGTTTTACCCTCCTTCACCTTGTTGGGCTTGGATGACCCGTTACCCATTGTTACTCTTAAGAGCAGTAACCTTTTTACGATACAGATATTACTTTTTAGCAAGAACACTTAGAATTTACTGTCTGGTACTTCAGTCAACAATTCACATATGTCTGACCCGCTTCCTCCGTCAGTAGCCGGACTGCAGTCGCCTGAGCCAGAAACGTACCTTGGGAGTCCACTCTCAAGTTTGCTTTCTCGCAATGCGAGTAGGCGCTCGTTCACTCACAGCAGTCTCAGCAATCATTCATAACCCATACTGTACCAGATACTTTCAGCACAAAACAATACATAAACAATTCAACTCTTTCTACTAGCCGAGGGCACACCGTCCCTCCTTTCGGCTCCTTATACCCCGTTAATTGAACTGTAACTCTTGACTGCTTGTGACTATGTGCACCCCGTTCTATAACTACACTCCCGTCTGCAATTCCAATTTGCCTATGACTAATTCTACCCACCCGGCACCACTATCTCTGCAGCTACCGCTGGCCCCAATGAGCCCTCTTCACTACATGACGTACACACTAGCACTGACACAGGGCTCTAAGCCCGGTCACAGAAATCTCTCCGCCTTTCCTTTGTCCACGTGGTGAAGCTTTATTTACAAACACTTACTACGACTACGCAACTCCACGCGGCTCCCATCTCCCTCACATACAGACTCTACCCTTTAGTTAGCATCCGATCCCCCGGGTCCAGACATGCGCTAGCCACTTTCTGGCCCCGTGCTATATGCGGCGGGTTCGGTATGCCAACGAAACCGTGGCCACGGGTCTCCTTATCCAACTTTGGTTGGACGTTTCCCATTATACCGGTATTTCCATTAGACATACAAACATAGAAGACACTTTACCTATCGCCGCACTGTTTGCTGTTTCCTCGGACTCAGGGGTGTCCCAGTGTTCCCGGGCTGGGGGGTCCGTTTGAGACGAGATGAGGTCCACTGAACAGGAAATCCTGCTTGGCGCCTGCAGATGTCAGCTCACCTTCAACGGACGCCCAACCAGCGGGATCACTCGCACCTGCAGTCAACCGCTACAGTGTTCAGCAGTCGTTGCCATGCCGGCAAAGGGCCCGTATCCCGGACGAGCCCCCAGAAATGTAAACGGAATCTGCAGGTTCACTCAAGACGAGGCCGGACTGGACACGAGCAAGGATTGTCTGAACACGAGTCTCTTCAGGAAAGGCAAACTTTATTGTGATATCACAACAGATGCTCAAACAGGATTCAATCACAAAGAATGAGCCCAGAGTCCCTCGTGACATCCAATCTTATACCCCAAATACACAATTAGGTACATCCCAATCAGCCCACCTCCCGATGACACTCTCCCACCCCACCCTACGTGGGTTAATACCTCCCTTAACCTAATACAAAGACATTCCATTACTTTGGCTGTAAATTGGCAAACTTTATGTTAGTTTCAGTGAATCATAATTAGTTGCTTTTCCTATCCCAGGCTGCGCCCCCCTCCCTTGCGCCTACAATCACTTGTTACAGCTAACACCTGGTCTGATCTCTATGCTCCTTTGTCTTTCAGCGGGCCTCAACGACCTTGGTAAATCTACTCCTCTTTCTGCCCTTCCGTCCCAGGAACAGCCTAGACCTTTCTCAGAGCTTTAATTGCTTTTTCTGCTAATCTAAACACATTCCTAAATTTCTACATATATTTCATTCTAGTTTCAGCTACAAACGTGCCTAGTTATTTTCAAGTGAACCAATATTCTGAACAAGATGGTCGCCTGGCTTATAATGGCGGCCATCTTCCAGTCTATTTCCACTTCACTGGTGCTAACTGCTTCTGCGGAATCAGTTATCACCAGCTGTCATGCCCACGCCGCTCCTGTGCCATGCTGTCCTGCCCTTGTCGCTATCTATGCTGCTGTGTATATACACTATATTGCCAAAAGTATTCGCTCACCTGCCTTGACTTGCATATGTACTTATGTGACATCCCATTCCTATTCCATTGGGTTCAATATGACATTGGTCCACCCTTTGCAGCTATAACAGCTTCAACTCTTCTGGGAAGGCTGTCCACAAGGTTTAGGAGTTTGTTTATGGGAATTTTTGACCATTCTTCCAGAAGTGCATTTGTGTGGTCACACATTGATGTTGGATGAGAAGGCCTGGCTCTCAGTCTCCACTCAAATTCATCCCAATGGTGTTCTATCGGGTTGAGGTCAGGACTTTGTGCAGGCCAGTCAAGTTCATCCACACCAGACTCTGTCATCCATGTCTTTATGGACCTTGCTTTGTGCACTGGTGCACAGTCATGTTGGAAGAGGAAGGGGCCAGCTCCAAACTGTTCCCACAAAGTTGGGAGCATGGAATTGTCCAAAATGTATTGGTATGCTGAAGCATTCAGAGTTCCTTTCACTGGAGCTAAGGGGCCAAGCCCAGCTCCTGAAAAACAACCCCACACCATAATCCCCCCTCCACCAAACTTTACACTTGGCACAATGCAGTCAGACAAGTACTGTTCTCCTGGCAACCGCCAAACCCAGACTCGTCCATCAGATTGCCAGATGGAGAAGCGCGATTCGTCAATCCAGAGAACGCATCTCCACTGCTCTAGAGTCCAGTGGTGGTGTGCTTTACACCACTGCATCCAACGCTTTACATTGCACTTGGTGATGTATGGCTTGGATGCAGCTGCTCGGCTATGGAAACCCATTCCATCAAGCTCTCTGCGCACTGTTCTTGAGCTAATCTGAAGGCCACATGAAGTTTGGAGGTCTGTAGCAATTGACTCTGCAGAAAGTTGGCGACCTCTTCGCACTATACGCCTCAGCATCCACTGAACCTGGTCCGTCAGTTTATGTGGCCTACCACTTAGTGGCTGAGTTGCTGTCGTTCCCGAACACTTCCACGTTCTTACAATACAGCGGACAGTTGACTGTGGAATATTTAGGAGCGAGGAAATTTCACGACTGGATTTGTTTCACAGGTGGCATCCTATCACAGTTCCACGCTGGAATTCACTGTGCTCCTGAGAGCGACCCATTCTTTCACAAATGTTTGTAAAAACAATCTGCATGCCTAGGTTCTTGATTTTATATACCTGTGGCCATGGAAGTAATTGGAACTAGGGATGAGCTGTTCGGTTCGGAGTTCGATTCGAATATTGGCCGTTCGAAAGCTCGCGGACTTCAAACTTTTTGGGACGTTCGCCAAAAGTTCTAAAAAAAATTTTTTGAAAAAAGTATAAAAAATGATTAAAAAATCTAGAAATAAAGAGACTCTTTACTGCAGAATATTATAAGCAACGGTTTATTAGATATTGATTTAAAACGGGAATATTTTTAACATTGAAGCCTATGGGATAAAACATTCTTGTTGCTAAAACATCAGGCAGACACAGCCCTCTAATCAGGCACTGTAGAGGGCAGCCTGCCGGGGCCTCCCAAGGATCCCCTTGAGGAGCAAGCATGCGGCTGCTGGATGACAGAGCTGCGACTGTGCGGGCTAGCCGGGCTAGCATTCAGCCAGGTAGAGGGGGGTGGCATGTGGGCTGAGCGGGGTCTCAGGCAGTGGTTTGTTTTTTTTGTGTATATTTTTAGCAAATTTATAGGGGACGGTAACGGCAGGTATAGATAAGATATATATCTATATTCTTATAAATATATATATCCAGACTTGTATTACACACATGTTTTGGCAACTAATTGCCCCCCCCCATTTGGCTGATCCCTCCAGAAGAAATGTTGAACCCGATAGAGCAGAGAATAATATATATATTCTCTGCTCTGTCGGGTTCAACATTTCTTCTGGAGGGATCAGCCAAATGGGGGGGCATTTAGTTGAGATTGTCCTCATGCCACCCCCCCATATGCGTATTTGTATATATGGTCTGTGGGTGGGTGTATATATATACAGTTGTGTTCAAAATTATTCAACCCCCACTGAAATTGAGTGTTTTGGCCAGTTTGACATTGATTTTGATTATTCAGTCATCTTGCTTACAATTAAATCAAAGAGGCACGTGTAGGTCAGACAAATATAACATAACATTTATAATGAAATAACCACAAATGTCTTTTCTGTGCTCACATCATTATCAGTTTTATTCAACCCCCAAGTGACATTCAATCTTAGTACTTAGTACAACATCCTTTTACAGTTATAACAGCTTTTAAACGTGAAGCATAGCTTGACACAAGTGTCTTGCAGCGATCTACGGGTATCTTCGCCCATTCGTCATGGGCAAAAGCCTCCAGTTCAGTCACATTCTTAGGCTTGCGCACTGCAACTGCTTTCTTTAAGTCCCATCAGAGGTTCTCAAACAGATTTAAGTCAGGTGACTGCGATGGCCACTCCAAAATGTTCCAGCCTTTAATCTGCAACCATGCTCTAGTGGACTTAGAGGTATGCTTGGGATCATTGTCCTGTTGAAAGGTCCAACGTCTCCCAAGCCTCAGGTTTGTGACGGACTGCATCACATTGTCATCCAATATCTCCTGGTACTGAAGAGAATTCATGGTACCTTGCACACGCTGAAGCTTCCCTGTACCTGCAGAAGCAAAACAGCCCCAAAGCATGATTGACCCCCCGCCATGCTTCACAGTAGGCAAGGTGTTCTTTTCTTCATAGGCCTTGTTCTTCCTCCTCCAAACATAGCGTTGATCCATGGGCCCAAGCAGTTCTAATTTTGTTTCATCAGTCCACAGAACACTATCCCAAAACTTCTGTGGTTTGTCCACATGACTTTTGGCATACTGCAGTCGACTCTTCTTATTCTTTGGAGACAGCAAGGGGGTGCGCCTGGGAGTTCTGGCATGGAGGCATTCATTACGCAGTGTGCGCCGTATTGTCTGAGCTGAAACTTTAGTACCCACATCTGACAAATCTTTTCTCAGTTCCTCAGCAGTCACATGGGGACTTTTCTCCACTCTACGCTTCAGGTAGCGCACAGCAGTCAAAGTCAGCATCTTCTTTCTGCCACGACCAGGTAGCGTTTCAACAGTGCCCTTTGCCTTGCATTTGCGAATGATGCTTCCTATGGTCTCTCTTGGTATGTTTAACATCTTTGCAATCTTCTTATACCCATTGCCCTTCCTGTGAAGCGTAATCACCTCTTCTCTTGTCTTCCTGGACCATTCTCTTGACTTCACCATGTTTGTAACCACACCAGTAAATGTCTAGAAGGAGCTGAGTATTACAGTCATTTTAAAGCTGCCTAATTGGTGCTTATTATGCTTTATTGCTGCTCCGTGACATCCACAGGTGTTTTCAATACCTGATTGAAAACACTTGAATGAACCTCTGTTCTTCAGAGTGGTAGTCTTTAAGGGGTTGAATAATTGTGTCAATGAAGAATTCACAAAAGAAACATTTACTACTGTATTACAAAACCAATTGATGTCATTTTAGTTGCATATGGTTCTTTAAAAAGTCCTTGTAGGATTTCATTCTGAATACAATTACAAATGTACACTAAATTCCCTAAAACCCTTTACAGCATTGGGGGTTGAATAATTTTGAACACAACTGTATATCTGCGTGTTGATATATATGTATATATAGATCTGCGTGTTGATATATACGTATATGTCTGTGTGGTATCCAGGGCCGGTGCAAGCATTTTTGTTTACTCAGGTGAAGTTGCGTTTTGGTGCCCCCCCACCCAATCCGTGCCATGCCAATCGGAAGTGTTTGGTGTTCTCACGCATTGCCAATCTATGCTGTGCCTGGTGCCCCTCCTGTGCCACAGGGCCAATCTACAGAGTGTGTGGTCCCCTCCTTTGGCAATGTGGCATAGGAGGGGCACCAGGCACTGCACAAATTTGCAATGTGGCCTGGTGGTGCCCCCTGGTCTTGCTGTGTCAATATACCCACATATTTCAAACTGCCTGCCACTCCCAGTGTTTCCCTGTGATCCTGCTACCTACCACTCTCACTCTGTTGCTGTGGTCCACTGTCTGACTCCAGGTCTCCAGAAGCAGACTGGCAGCATGGTCCTCGTCCTCTAATTCAATTCACTCACCCTTAATTCATTTTTCCCCTTTAATTACTTTCACCCCCTCCCCCCTTAAATTCATTTCATATAACGTATGACAGAGCTCCACAGCAATAAACTCACAGTAATGTGCGGGGTGTATGAGCATATGACAGAGCTCCACAGCAATAGAACTCACAGTAATGTTTGCTGTGTATGAGCATATCACAGAGCGCCACAGCAATAAACCTCACAGTAATGTTCAGTTTGTGTGTATGAAAGTATCACTGAGCTCCACAGCAATAAAACTCACACTCATACACACTGCCCATTACTGTATCACAGAGCTCCAGAGCAATAAAACTCACAGTAATGTGCGGGGTGTATGCGTGTATCACAGATCTCCACAGCAATAAAACACAGCAATGTGTGGTGTGTATGAGCGTATCACAGAGCTCCACAACAATAAAACTCATAGTAATGTGCAGTGTGTATGAGCGTATCACAGAGCTCCACTCCACAGCAATAAACCTCACAGTAATGTACCGATATCAGTTTACTCAAACCCCCCAGCAGAACATTACACACACACACACACACCCAGCAGAACATTACACACACCCCAGCAGCACATTACACACACACCCCAGCAGAACATTACACACACACCTTCCCAGCAAAACATTACACCCCCCAGCAGAACATTACACCCCCCCAGCAGAACAATACACTCCCCCAGCAGAACATTACACACACACATACCCTCCCCTCCCTCATTTTATTCAAACCTTTTAAAAATCTTCTCTCGGCCTCTCTGCCCAGTCCTCCTTCACACTACAGTGGAAGCATGCAGGCTGACTCTGCTGCAGGACCGCACCCTAAGCTTTGGGGTTTATCCTCCAGGCTTTCTGCTGCTGCGTGCCCTGGCTATGCGTGTCACGTGAGGGAGGGCGGTGCCAAATTATGCAGTGTGCCTGCTCATGTTTAGAATGTGGGACTGAGGCAGGCACACTGCATCGGTTTGAGGGTGCGCGGCTGGGCCCCTGGTTGATGTCTGAAGATCATTCATAGCTCCGCTTCCGGTATTTTAAAAACAGAATTTTTCCGCCCCTCACACTGACAGCAAGCCAGGACAGTAAGGCGGCCACCTGTGCCGCCTTACACTAGCGCCGGCCCTGGTGGTAGCAATGCATCCCTACTCTATACACAGCGCTCCGTGTCCCTATAATATATATGATCAGGGGTTACTTTTTTTTTAATATTTTTATACTATTCCTATTAAATTAACAGTAATTTTTTATGTATTTTATTCAGTAGAAACTTTTTTTGCCTATATAACATGTGTTTTGTGAAAATAAAACGGTTTAGTGTGTACATTTTAATTTAGTTAGTGGATTCCTGTCCAGTGCGGTGAGAAGCAAACGTAATGCAGTGTAGACACGCTGCGAGGTGTAGCGGAGTGAAGTCAAGCCTGCAAAATGTTTGCTTCTCTTCGCTACGCTGTGCGTCGCTACACGCTCAGTGTGTCTCAGCCCTTATTCCCGCATCGCTAGTTTACCGAATCAGTTTGTATACTTGTTACTGATCCTGCTTGTTCTGAGGACCCGATCTGTTGCCGACTTTGCCTGCCATTTGACTATTCTCTCTGTGTATTCCCTGCCTGTTCTGTTTGCTTCTGTTGCTACTCGTGTGCCCCGATTCTCACCATATACAGTAGCGCAGTACAAGTGCCTAAACATTGCTGACCCGGTTTTGTTGTATCTGCTGATGTAACTAAATAGATTGGGGATCTCTTCTGCATTACCAAAACCTCCACCACTGCACTCTTCCACAATGCCTCAGAGGGGTTACGGTGTGAAGGCACTTGCTGCCACCAAAGGCAAAATATTTGGGTGCACTGACGCCTGTACCAGATTCATATCATTTTAATATTTGACCGCAGGGTCCAACCATGCACTCTTCCACAATACCAGAGAGGGGTTACGGTGTGACGGCACAGTTGCTGACACTAAAGGCCCAATTTTAAAGCACCTATTGTTACTTTCATCCAAAGCCTGCATAAGTTTCACCATAATTTAGCCAAAAAAATCACTAAACTTGTTCTGCGTGTCCTAAAACGTCTCTTTTCATACAGGCTGCCGCCCCAAGCAGTTGTTTATGATTAGATTAAAGGAAAAACATTTACCGTCATTTGAAAAGTCGTTTTTTTGTTTTTAAATGTTTCTATACATCCTACAAATCCGCCACTTCACAGGCAGGTTATGGGGACCTCCTAGGCACGATATTTGAAGGAATTTTTTGTTTTTATTCTTAACCTTTATTTCATGGAAAACTCACTGAAAACGTTTTTTTTAAAAATAAAATTGTCCTTGTTTCCTGTCCCCCAGGGCACTACCCGGACCCCCATACACCTTTTATGGTAAATATCTTGCATATATGCCCTCTTGGAGGGCACTCTAAAAGTCGAACTTTTGAGTCCCATTGACTTGCATTGAGTTCGGTTGGTGTTCGCGTTCGAACTCGAACTTTTGAAATTGTTCGAATTCAAATGCGAACCGAACACGAGGGTGTTCGGCTCATCACTAATTGGAACACCTGATTCTGATTATTTGGATGGGTGAGCGAATACTAAAGGCAATATAGTGTATCTATGCTGCTGTGCGCACCATCAATGCTCAGGCAGCTCTATGAAAAGTGCTGCCCTCATGTTCAGCACTTCTACCAGGCACACAAACAGTTAATCACCTGACACACACTCACACCACACCCCTGCCTTGCATAAAGGTTTGTTCCACTGCTTCTACATTAATCCTGTTTAGCCGTGTGTGAAACAGAGTGTCTACTGAAGGTCCCTGAAATAACTACAGAATACCCGTGTACCAGACCCCTGCTTGATAACCAACCACTCTGCTGGAATACGCTACTGTACCTTGCCTGGAGTCCCCCCCTTGTGTCCTGTTTGCCTCCCCAAGGTACAGTCCCAGTGTCTTCCAAAATCTCCTGGCCCCTTTTGTCAGTCAGCCCCTGTGAATCCTCTGCATACTGGGCTTATACCACCGAGACTGATACTCCACCAGCGCTGACGGCTGACACCAGCTAAAAAACCCTTTTAAAAAATCACATACTTACCTTCCATCCCGAACAGCAGCTCCATCCGCCTCTTCTTGCCGCCGGGAGCAGAGAGAGAGACTGGGGGAAAAAGTCACCCTCTGTAGATCACTATGCCAACCTGCCGGATCTTGCGAGGTGAGATCATGCAGGTCATGTGACCAGCAGCGTAAGCCTCAATTGAGTCCTATAGAATCCCGCGGCTTACCCCCGGGTTACGGTGCAGGCTGCTGGTTTAGCGCCTGCACCGTCATATGATAAAACGGGTACGCTATGGAGAAACCTGCAGGCACAGGTTTTTCTCCTTAGCGTCCCTGTTTTAGCGTGATGTTTGTAATATGGCCCATAGTGTTCATACTATCTCCAGGATGTGCCTCCAGAGGCACACAGCCACATGGTAGGACCCTATGTCTGACGAGGACAGTCACATGTCCCGTGTCAATCAATCTATGTCCCGTGTCAATCAATCTATGGGAGGCTCTGCCTTTCTCTGCTCCCCATGTAATCACACTGGGAAGAGGAGCAGGGGACTCAGGAAGTCCACAGGTTTCTGTTCACCCCAGTTCTCCATTTTCCCTGCTTCTATCACCAGTGAGAGAAGATGGGGAGAGTAGCAGGGACACCCAGGCAGCCCTGCTTCTTGCTTACTGGGATTTCCCAGACTCCCATCTCCCTAAATTCTCTTTCCAATTAGAAAGAAGCAGAGCAACCTGAAGAGATGAACAGCCCTCGTGATCCTCTCCCCAGGCTTATCCTTCTCTCTCCATTTTCTCTCTCGTGGAGCAGGGGGCCTGGGGAGTACCCAGACTTCCCCCTCTGATCTTTCCGTTTCAACATTGAAAGAAGGAGGGAAGAGAAGCAGGGGGCCCCCCCAACCAGCCCTACTGCTTTCTCACTGGGGAGAGGGGATGTGGTGTCCCCGGGATCCCCTTCTCCATATCTTTTTCTCACCAGTGAGAAAGGAGCAGGGGGCCACACCCAGGTATGCCCTGTCCCCTTTATCACTGGGGAGAGAAGAGGGGCGTCCCCAGGCTCCCCTGCTCCTTTCCCTATCTCCATTCCACATTGAGAGAGGGGCAGAGTGCTCCTCTCCCCATCCCCTGTCATTGGAGAGAAGGCGAGGGCCTTGGGCATTCCTAGGCTCCCCTTATCTCCCCATATCCATTTTTGGGGAGAGGTGCAGAGGACGCCTGGGAACTCTCTGCTTCTTTCTCAAAGTATAGAGGAGATGAGGAGTCATCTGCACCTCTCCCCATCTCCATTCCACAGTGAGAAAGAAGGCTTCTCACTTTGGGGAGAGGAGGAGAGTGCCTGGGGATTCCCCAGGCTCCTCTTCTGATCTCCACATACCCTGCACCTCTCCCCAGAATCGGACATGGTCAGATCAGAAGGGTAACCTGGGGCTGTCCTGCTCCTTTCCCCAGTGAGAAAGGAGCAATGTGGCTTGGGGTCAGCCAGACAGGAAGAGGAGGAGAGGGTGGGGGGAGGTGCAGGATAAGACTGGGAACTCCCCAGAGACTCAATGCTTAGTTCTCACTGTGGAGCGGAAATGCGACGTCCCCAGGCTCTTTCTCCTCTCCCCAGTGAGAAGGTAGTAGAGCAGCCAGGGGAGAGGAGCAAGATGCCTGTGCAGTTCCCAGGCTCCCCTGGTCCTCTACCCCACCTTTCCTATTTCCCTTCTCACTGGGGAGAGGAGCAAAGGGCTAGAGCATGCCTCACCTTCTGCTCCTCTCCCTGTCTGGTTGGCCCCAAGTCACCCTACTGTTTTCCCACTGGAGAGAGGAGCAGCAGAGTCCCCAGGTTACCCTCCTGCTTTCCCCAGGCTCTCCTGATCTTCCGTGGGATGAGGAGACCGGGAGCGGGGGAAAAGTTGCAATGGAGATAGGGAGACTGGAGAGGAGCATGGGTACCTGGTGACGCTTTGGGCTCACTTCATTAGGAAGTCTGCTGGGGTCGGCTATGAAAGATCTCTTTCATCTCCACACCAGCCCCTACAACAGGGGAGCAGCTCCTCATATTGACCATCTGGCCCACCTGGCAAATGTCTGGTATGCCCGATGGCCAATCTGGAACTACATATACATAAATGTATTAGTTAAACCTAGATCTGTAAACATTTTTAAATAATTAACCTTTATTATTGTGTAGCGCTACCCCCTCAAGAGCCGCTGAATTTGACAGGCCTGTCTCACTCCAGTGATTACCCACCTCCACCTTTGGCAGCAAGTAATGCCAGGACAAGATTACTTTACATAAAAAAGGGGTTTATTAGGACTAGCGAGCAAGCCCTTTGTAGGACAAAGTAACCAACAGTATAACAGCATTGAAACAGTCAATTCAGCATCACTATTCAACACAATGATGAATGAACGAGACACCAATCTTTACCATACTTCAGTGCAGTTATATTATCAACAACAATCAACGTAACCAATATCTAAACCTTGCACATTCTATCTAACCACTGGCCAGTGGAAATTACACAAGCTCTCAGTCTGCTAGCGTTGGGGCCCTTTGACTTCTATCGTTGGGTACCTTTAACATGAAACCATATTTGTATTCCACAAAGTGAGAAAGAAATCTTCGCAAAGTGTCACAGAACAATAAGATTTGTAACTGCAGCGATCCTCCTTTTAGCTGCAACTGCGCGGGCAGTAGAACTAGGCCGGACAATAAAGTTAGCAATATCAACTCATGCAGGATGGCCGAATACCTTTCTCCGTTTGATACGGTCACCCCTTCCTTGCTGGACGGTAGCTCGATCGCTCTTAGTGCTGGAATCACTCAAGGGTAGCCGGATCCCTCTCCGTGCACGAGGACAGCTGGATTTCTTCTCCACAGAATGTACTCGGTCGCTCCCTCTGTCACTGGAACACACACGGAGGCAGACAGACCCCTTCTTCACTGGATGCACAAGGACAGCCAGACACACGATCCGCTGGTACTGGCAAAACGTGTGGGCAACTGGATCTCTCCTTCGCTGAACGCACGAGGACAGCTGCATGCACGATCCGCAGTACAGGACCGTTCCCGCTGCCAGTCTCACCCTCTCTGACTTCTCTCTGCTCGGCATGTGCTCTTCCTCCCCTGGAAAACGCGGGCTCCCCATAGTCACTGCTGGGAGGTGTAGTTCCTGACAAATTGCATTATGCCCTCTGTAATTGAAACTACATGTTCCAGAATCCTTTGCATCTTCCTGTCTTAAACAATTTCCTTTTACAGTGAATAGAAAGGGAAAAAGGGATGGGGGAAAGTCCTCCTCAGCTGTGACAGGCTGCATGTCTCTGTCCAAGCCTGGGACACAATGAAACACAATAATACACACACAGTTCGGGGGGGGGTGGCCGACTGCCGAGCATGATGGACGTGCTTTAATCTAGCTCCTGCACCAACAAGCGGATTAAAGCGGACATCACAATCATACAGACCCCAACATTCGCTGCCCCTCTTTGGGAACCCAAGATCATCAGGATGGCTACCGCTAAAACTAAGAGAGCCACGGGGAAACAGGAGTTTTTAACTCCCCGGCCCACCAAACGCCGCGAGGATGGGGATACTCAAGATGGCGGCGGATCTCCAACTCAGTCTCCTGTGAAAACAATCACGAACTCAGAGGTTGACTTGGCCACATTCAACACCCGGATGGAGACCCTGTTTAAGGACTTTTCATCGACATTAACAACGCGCTTAGACATGGTGTCTGTGGACATACGAAAAGACATTCAGGAAATAGGTGAGCGAACCTCTCATCTGGAGGGTAAAATGTCCGAGATGGCGGCCGCGCATAATGACATGGTCGGGGTGGTGGAGATGCTTGAAGCTCGGTTACAGCAATGTCTCAATAAAGTGGCAGATCTTCCGCCAAAATAATTAAAAAATCCGAGGGGTCCCGGAGACAGTGCACCCCCGAGATCTCACGGCATATGTAGCGGATTTTTTTTCTTATTTACTACCTGGGGTCACTCCGGAAATGATACTTATGGATCAGATCCATAGATTGCCGAAACCGCCATCTGCATCCCAGAAAGCACCCAGGGATGTAATATTGAAACTACACTACTACAAGCCACGAGAGGATTTCTTACGTGCACTACGTAAACCGGACGTCTTGGGATCCCAATACGGTCATCTTGCTGTGTATCCTGATTTTTCGAAAGCAACCTTGCAACAGCGTAGACTGTTTCGTCCTATCACAACTACATTACGCTCTGCCAGAATTTTATACCGCTGGGGATTCCCCACCAAGCTTGTTGTTCTCCGTGATGGCGCAACTACAGTGCTCAATTCGACAGAGGAGGGTCGTAAAACACTGGTATCCTGGGGATTACAAATAGAATCCGATGCCCAAGAGCAAACGTCACAAGTGCCAAAGTTGACGCCAGAATGGCGTGTTCGCTGAATGGTACCTTACTCTGGGACTTCCACTCGCAAAGTCGCCCCCACCTGGATTTTCTGTAACAGAACTCGTAGTCTCGGTTGAATTGGAATGTTCCACGTTATAAGTTGGGTTATGTTGATAACTTTATTTTAGCCAAGTGAAGTTTCGCTGCTGGTTGCAGATGGGCCCCCCATCTTTTGTTTTCTTTTTTGTTCTCCTTTTTCTCCCCCTTTTGTACAAGGGTACGGGTACCTCTCAATATAGGGAATCCCCGACAGAGAGTATGGCGTCTTTGAACATGGTTTTGTTGATGTTCACAAATTGTTCTATTTTTTTCCATTTCTATCCCTCCCTTCCTCCCATCCCTTAACCCCAGGGGGTTGCAACCCTTAGTGCTGTTGAGAGACTGGATGGGAACGAGAAAAGTTTAAGCAATTTCCCTGTTTAAAGAGAAGAGTTGAAAGTTGGGAGGAGTTACAATGGTTCTCCTTTTGTTTCAGGGTATCGCTGGGATTGGCTCTCGGGGGCAGATAACAGAAAGGGGAGGGGCAGGGGTAATAGAAAAGGGCAAGCAGAGGACAGAAGGAATCAGTCTAACCTTTGTCTTTTTTGTTACAGGATCCCAAACCCTGCTGCCACATCGAGATGCCTGGAAGGAGGATTAACGTGCCCAAGAGATTCCTGGACTTGGAGCTTCAGGGGACAGCCCGGCCGGAGCACGTTGCTGGAGCGAAGAGGAACCAAGCAGGACAGCAGAGGAGACGAGCCGATCCGAAGAGGAGCCGAGCAGGACAGCAGAGGAGCAGAGATGATTCGAAGAGGAGCCGAGCAGGACAGCAGAGGAGCCGAGCAGAACCTGGAAGAGAAAAAATACAGGGAGTATCAGTGCCTGCAGTGCGCGTCCTCTCCCCTTCTCTCTCTCCTATCTCTACCTCTGCTATCTCTCCTTCCTCTGCTTCGGCGCCAGCGGCTTCCCTCTCTGTCCCTGCTGTTTTTTATAATCCCCTTCCACCACCCCCCTCCGGTGCCGAGTGTGGACCCGATCAGGCGGCTGATCGGGTGTCCGTGCAGAGAGCTGTGCAGGTGGGCAGCCCAGCTACCATGCGGCAGGGGGGTGTCCAGGACATCAGAGGGTCCTCGTCTGGCCATTTTCCCGGGCATTTAAACAACCCCTATGGCCATTTCGGAGCTTTGTCCTCCCCTCCTCGTGGCCGGCCGCCATTTTCTCAGCCTGCGATGGCTGATCTGCGGCCGGCCAGCCCTTTGCCCCGCCCCTCTGATGTCACATGGCCAGAACAGCACGGCGCTCGCGGGTGGGCGGGGCCTCCTCGCGGGTGGGCAGGGCCTCCTCGCGGGTGGGCGGGGCCTCCACCATTTCAAAAGGCACCAAATTTAAAAATGCCCAGGAACCTTCCCATGCTTCCCAGGCATACCGATCGCGGTATGGGGGAGTATGCAAGCCGGGACATCGCCAGCAGGGGTGAGGGGCAAGCCAGCTACCAGGTAGGGCAAGGGTGGCCAGTTAGGGGCAGCATGGGGGGGGGTGCAGGCACCTGAAATTACGCAGGGGGGGTGAATGGCAGCTGGGAGGTTTTCAAACAGGGGGGGCGAGGCCCAGGGGCACCAGAGGGACTCTCCCAGTGGCAGTTTTGGGCAGGGGGGGGCGCATAGGCGCAGGAGCGGCGCGCACTCTTTTTCGTCCTTTGGGTCCGGACCCACCATTGTGCCCACAGGGGACGGGCAGGGTTATGGCAGGGACAGGTTGGGGAACTGGTACAGGCGCATTGAGGAGCCGTCGCAGCGCGGGGGGGAGAGCAGCAGTGAATCTGTTCATAACGATATGCCATTGCAGGAGACGGACCGTGATTCGGCAGCATGGACTCGCAGCGGCGCAAGAGAGGACAAGAGAGCGGAGCAGACGGAGCGAGCGGAGGACATGGAGCGGCCAAGCACCAGCAGGGAAGGAGCCGCTCAGTCGGAGATCGGAGGCGCGAGAGGACCGGCGAAAAAAGGTAAGAGAAAAAGGGGTTTTTCATCTGACAGTTCGGGGGAGGATTCTAGTTCGGGTTCTGCAGGGAAGGGGAGGGGGGCGAGTAAAAAACTGTTTAAAATGGCTAAAAAACTGTATGGTAAACATAGAAAGGGGGCAGCGATTCAGAGCAGGATAGCGCTGATAGTGTGTCGGTCAGCGGGGAGGAGAACGAGTTTCAGGGTACAAAGCTGATCCCCTTGTCGTCGCATTTGCGCTCTAAGGTGATCAAGAAGGCGCAGGAGGGAAAATACGTAGACTTTTTTGAGATAACTAGGGAGGCAGTTGTCAGCAAGGGAAGAGGGGGGAACACTTTAGGAAAAAGGGCACTTTTATGGAATGGGTAAAAGGTTTTGCAGTTTACGCAGAATGTTTTTTAAGTAAGCACCCGGATCAGGTAAAGAGCATGTTGCGCTATTTGCACCTAATTACGGACTGCGCCACGGCGTATGGAGGTTTTTCTTGGCGCGACTATGACGACGAGTTCAGGAGAGGTAACGTGGGGACAGGGAGACATGGTAGAAAGGATTTCGGGGTTAAGGTGCTGGACTCATGGTCTAGATTAGTTAAGGTTGCAGATGGGCAGGTGTCAGGAGGTCAAGGGGCGCAAAGGTCGTTTCGGGGGGAGGTTAGGGAATGCTGGGCGTTCAATGACAAGCGTTGCGAAAAGGGAATGTCATGCAGGTTTAAACATGTGTGTAAATTCTGCGGGGGGGCTCATCCCGGGGTGGATTGCAGGAGAAAAGAGGGAGGTAGGTTTAATTCCTTTCGGGGAAATGCAAAGTGGACAGGGGGAAATGTTGGACCTGGCCAGAACGCCATTGCAGGTAAATGAGCTGGTTGCGGAGTTGGTAAGTTATCCAAATGTTGAGGATAGGATATGGTTATGTGATGCCCTTAAGAATGGTTTTAAGATTCCGGTTTGTGGGAAAGTGACGGGGGGAAGTAGGGTAAGGAATTTAAAATCAGCTTATGACTTGCCAGAGGTTTTGAAGGAGAAGTTGGGAAAGGAGGTGCTATTGGGTAGAATGGCCGGTCCATTTCAGAAATCCCCAATCCCTGATTTGGTTGTTTCCCCCTTGGGGGTTGTCCCCAAGAAAGAAGCGGGGAGGTATAGAATGATCCAGCATTTATCGTATCCAAGAGGTCAGTCCGTGAACGATGCTATTAGCAGGGAGGTCGCTTCGGTTACGTACCAGTCATTTGACCAGGCGGTGGATTTGGTGAAGGAAGCCGGGATGGGGGCAGAGTTAGCGAAGGTGGATATCGAATCAGCGTTTAGGTTGTTGCCGTTGCATCCGGAGAGTTTTAGGTTGACAGGGTGCAAATTTGAGGGGCGTTTTTATGTTGATAAGTGTCTGCCCATGGGTTGCGCAATATCCTGCGCTCACTTTGAACGATTTAGCACTTTCTTGCATTGGGTGGTAGAGAAGGAAGCCGGCAGTAAGGGGATTGTGCATTACTTGGATGATTTCTTGATAGTGGGTTCAGAGGGGTCTGGTGAATGCAGGAGGGTCATGGAGGTGCTGTTGGGAACATTTAGGCGCTTGGGGGTGCCAGTGGCAGAGGATAAGTCAGAGGGGCCCTGTGCAAAGCTGACATTTTTGGGAATTGAAATCGACTCTGTGAGACAGCGTTGCAGGTTGCCCGAGGACAAAGTGGCTAAGATGAGGCTGGCTATTAGACAGGCTATGGAAGGGAAGAAAATAAAATTGAAGGATTTGCAGAGGTTGTTGGGTTTGCTGAATTTCGCATGCCGAGTGATTACGGTTGGTAGAATTTTTAAAAGACGTCTAGAGATGTGTACCAGGGGAGTGACGGGGCCAAATTTTCAGATTAAGTTAGGGCAGCAGGTCAAGGCAGATTTAAGAGTTTGGGATGTTTTTCTGCAAGGTTTTAACGGAGTGAGATTTTGGGAGCAGAGAGTGACTGCGGAGGAGATGCAGCTGTTTACAGACACGGCAGGAGGCGCAGGTTTTGGGGCATATTTGAAGGGTAGATGGTGCGCAGGAGAATGGCCTCTGGAGTGGATTCAAAGAGGTTGGGTGAAGAATCTGGTTTTGCTGGAACTCTTCCCCATTGTAGCGGCAGTCGAGCTGTGGGGGAAGAACTAGAGAATAAGAGCATCCTGTTCTGGTCGGATAATCAGGGAGTGGTGCAGGTACTGAATAACATGTCGGCATCATCTCCCCAGGTTATAGCCTATGTCAGGTTCTGGTGTTGATCTGTCTGAAGCGGAATATAAATTTCAGGGCAAAGCATATTCCGGGGGTAAAAAATACGGTTGCAGATGCATTATCTAGATTTAAGTGGGATCTGTTTCGGCGTTTGGCACCCGAGGCAGAGTTACAAGGTGAAGCGTGCCCTTCATTTCTCTGGCAGATCGGGAGCAGTTAAGATTAAACAGCGGTGGGGGAAGGGAATTTGTGTAAAGGGTACCGGTCTAGATGGTACTAAATAATTGACTAAGTTAAAGAGGAGAGGGTTGTGAATATGCAGGGGTATGTATATAACCCTGATTCAAGTTACAGTCGCGATAAAAGTCGGTATGTGTTCGAGCGTTAATATTCTGTTTTTGGGTTTTTTCTTTCAGAGCGGGCAAAGAGAGTATGGATCCTGGGACACTCCTACGTGCACTGGGCGGCTGTTCACGCTGCGGGCACAACGACGGGAGTGAACCTAGGGTTCAGCCTCACTAAGGCAGGCATTAGGTGGATAGGAAGGAGGGGTATGGGGTGGGCGCAGCTTTTAGGGGTAGCACAGGAATCTAGGAGAAGGTGGGGGAAGCCAGATATAATGATAGTGCATTTAGGGGGTAACGACATAGGGGCTATGACGACGATAGATTTGCAGAATAGGGTCCGGGAAACACTTAGGTGGTTCAGGAAGGAATGGCCGGACGTTCAGATAGTGTGGTCTAACGTAATTGCTAGATTAGTGTGGAGGAACTGCAGGGTGCAGGGTGCAGGATATATCGTGAGAAAGAAGATAAACCAGGCAGCGAAAAAGATTATGCTGGAGATGGGAGGGAAGGTTCTGGAGTGTGATGGACTGACCCAGCACCCTCAGCCAGAAATAGGGGATCAGGACACTGATATTCAATGAACTATGTGTTTGTGCCGTTGCACCAACGATCCTGCATGTTAGATGGCCGAAGGAGTACCTGTAAATAAAAGTGTTGATATTGTGTAATGGATGCCGTTTTAAATTTACCGCCATTTTCCGCCGCCTCGTGTTCGCATCGGGCGAAGCATCAAGGGAAAATGGCCGATTCGGGCCATCCGGTCCCGAATCGGCAACGCCCCGATGCGCGTGAGCCAATGATACCTGTGGGGGCGGGCAGGGGGTTTTTCCAGATGTGAAGCTCGTGGAGCAAGTTATAAATAGATGTTGTTTTAAATAAAATTGTCTTTGGTTTTGAGTTCATGCAGCTGCGTCTCGGTCTCTGTTTGCCAACCCTGTCTGACACCCCTCGTGGTTCAGCACACCAGACGAAACGAAGACATACCGCGTGCCGCTGCCGCGCGATCCGAACACCTTCAGCCAACTGAGCCTGTCCAGTTAACTGCCGGGAGATCCGAAGAATTCACACCTTGTAAAACGCGTGGGCGCTTCGACCGCCGCGCGATCCGAATATTGCTGCTGGACGGATCGGGCTGTCTCTAGCTAGCGAGGGATCCGAACAGGTCGGTGCCGTCCCGTGACTGTCACATCGACCGCTGGGCGATCCCCACGGCTCCGAACGATCGACCATTGGCCAGCTCCATCACGAGAGATCAGATTAGGTCAGTGCTGGTAACTAGGTCCCATCGACACCGGGCGAAACGAATTCCCTGAACGATCGACCGTTGGTCAGCTCATTGCTGGAAGATCCGAATCTTCGCAGGAGGAAGCCGTTCAGACCTACGACCGTAAAGGTCTGTGTACAGGTCAGTGGCCAGCTGCTCGGGACGCTGAGCGACACCCCTCAGTGGTCGGGCTGGGTTCACACCAAGGTCCTCTTTTTCTGCGTCGGTCATCAAGATTATAAAGTCAGACCCGGTCGCTCGAGACGCCGAGTGTCCCCACCTTGGTAGTCGGGCCGGGAGAATAATACAAAGGGGGAAGCAAGCATACGCAGATCGGAGCATACCCACAGACGGACAGTACCATCACGTTCCGTCACATGGAGCATCAGAACATAGTGACAAGGCAGGAGGAATTGTTTAGGGATGACGGCGTCCATTTGTCCGAAGCGGGGAACAACCTTTTCGTTGGCAACATCAAAGGGCTGATAAAGACCCTTGTGTAAGGTAAGTGAAAAGGTCACGGTCTTTTATTGGTGGCGGAAAAAGAGGGTCCTCATTTTTGGTGGCGGTGAAATATGCGGCCCTGGCACGTGGAGAGGCGATAGAGGGGGAGGATCTGGGGGTCTGTGTGGTGGTTTGTGCGGCCAAAAACACAGGTAGCCTCCTGGTTTGAAGATCCTCCCGGGCCTGCTATCTGCTATAAAGAGAGCAGTGTGTGGTCGCGCTAGCTTAGCCACGTGGGGCCGTCCGCTATTTCTGGGCAATGCTGGTGGTTCATTGCGGTTGCCAGTGTTATCTGGCTGGATCGATGGTACCAGTGTTATCTGGTGTTACCTAGTCCAAGAAAGCGAGGATCGCTGATAATTCTGCCACAAAGGCAATGGTTTTTTGGCCTTGATTATAAATAAAAGACGTGACCTTTTGAAACCGCCAATACTTTTGTCATGTTGTTTTATTTTTGGGGAGAGCGGGGGGGGGATGGTTTGGGGGGGGGGGTTTTGAAGGGAAGTAAAGGTAACTTAAGAGAAAGGTAATGGTGGAGGAGAAATAAGGGTAAATGCTTATCGTATTTGGCTATTAGATGGATATACAGATGAGATGTATATGGTTAAAAATGACAGTATTTGTATAGAATTTTATGAAAGTAGTTACCTATAATGTAAAGGGCCTGAACTTGCCCATTAAAAGGCATTCTTTATACAGGGTTTTACGCACCTACGACGCTGATATTGTATGCCTACAAGAGACACACTTTAGAAGACTGGTGTGAAGGAATGGCTCAGCACCCTCAGCCAGAGATTGGTTTTCAGGACATTTTTCCTCCCTAGACTTTTGGGTGCCGTTACACCAACCGAATCCTGCGAGTTCTAAGGGTTTTGGAGGGTGATTCCTGTGAATAAGAGTGTTGATGTGTATATTGTGTAACGTTGTGTACTGTGTGTCTGCCGTGGTTGCCGCCATTTTCCACCACCTCGTGTTCTGATCGGGTGCATCAGGAGGGAAAATGGCCGATTCAGACCATCCTGTTCTGAATCGGCACCGCCCCGAAATCGTGTGGGCCAATGAGATCTGTGTGGGGGTGGGCAGGGGGTTTCCCAGATGTGGAGCTCGTGGTAAAAGTTATAAATGCATGTGTTGTTAAAAAATAAAGGTGTCTTTGGTTTTGAGTTCATGCAGCTGCGTCTCGTGTCTCTATTTGCCAACTGTGTCTGACATCCCTCGTGGTTCAGCACACCGGACGAACCGAATATATACGCGCGCCGCTGCCGCGCGATCGGAATACCTACAGCCGACTGAGCCTGTCCAGCTAACTGTCGGGAGATCCGAAGAATCTGCACCTGGCCACGCGTGAGCGCTTCGACCGCGCGCGATCCGAATGCCACTAGCCGCCGGAGTCCCGTTCAGGTAGCCACCGGAAGATCCGAAGAATCAAAACCTGCCGGGCGCGGGCGCATCGACTACCGCGAAATCCGAACGGAGTGCTGGTCGTCTTGGGGATCTGTAGCCACTGGGAGCCCGAATAGGTCAGTGCTGTGTAGCGAAGGGCCACATCGATCGCGGGACGATCCGAATACTTCCGCGCGATCGACCGGTTTGCCAGCTTGATTACCGGGATATCCGAATAGGTCAGTGTTGCGTAGCGAAGAGGCCATCGACCGCTGGGTGATCCGAATAGCCCGAACGATCGACCATCGGCCAATCCGATTGCCGAGAGATCCGAATCTTCGCGGACGGAACCTGTTCTGACCGTTACCTGTACAAGCTCACGTACAGGTCAGTGGCCAGCTGCTCGGGACGCTGAGGGTCATCCCTCAGTGGTCGGGCTAGGTCCACGTCAAGGTCCCCCTCGCTACGGTTGACATCTCGCTCGCAAAGCTGATCCCGGTCGCTCGAGACGCCGGGTGTCCCAACCTTGGTAGTCGGGCCGGTGGGATAATACAAAGGGGGAAGAAGCCTACGCAGATTGGAGCACACCCGCAGGCGGACAGTAACATCTCGTTCCGTCACACTGGTGGCAGCGGTGGGATTGCTCTCTGCACCCCCCAAGAAGACCCGCAACATGTTGGTGTACGATCACTACACCAGGGACACCCTGCGTGGCATGATGGAGGACCGGGGAGGAACGCCGGGTAACAAAAAGAAGAAAACCATAATTAAAGAACTGACCAGGATGGATCAGGACAGGGCGACGACACCCGTGCTCACCCCTGTCCTCGCAGAGGAAGCGGAAAGTGCCTTCATCCGAAGGGCGCGGCAGCGGATCGCCCTGCTCGGAGCTGCCCCATCGGAGGCTGAGATAGCAAAGGCGATCCAGGAGACCCAGCAGGAAGAAGAACAAGAAGAGGAGCGTCAGCACGAGCTGCGATTGGCAGCGCTCCGTGAGACAAAGATTGAACATTTTACCCCTGACCCTTATCCCGTAGACCCCTGGGATGAGGAGTACAGCTCGACTGGAGCTTCACCCTGGAATTCTGCACCCCCCAGCGATACCCCGTACGGGACTTACAGCTCGACTGGAGCCTGTATTGGGGAACCCGCACAGCCCAGCGGACCTTGGATAGGGACTTACAGCCCGCCTGGAGTTACATCCGAGGACGCCACATTCCACGTCGAGGACATGGAGGGCGAATTTCTGAGAAGACTGCAAGAGAGCCTGGATCAGTATTTCGGGTCCATGGTGGAGCCCACTGGACTTGAGTGGCGGGACGAGGTCCGCCAAGAACTTCAGGATGAGGCGCTGCCCCCTGAAAGAAATTGCGAGTTTTGGGAGCCCGAGAGGTTCCCATGGGTCCCTATCGGGATCACAGTAGAGGAGCCGGCCCGGTCGGAAGAGGCACAGCAGGTGCCAAGTGTCCAGGATGGGCCGTGTGAGGGCCCGAGGGGTCCCGGGAGGAAATGGTCCTCCCAAGCCCGCCAGAAGACACGGCGGCCGTGTCCGCGGGTCCAGCGGAAGAGCTGCCCACGGGGCAGAGCGCCGCTGGCCTCTGCCCACTCCCCGTCTGCCCTGAGGAGCCGCAGGACTTCTCCGTGCTGGCGACCCCGCAGCCATCGTTCCCTGATCCCTGGATGTCAGTGTTGCATCCTACCCCCAGCAGAAGAGCTGGCAACGGGGCAGAGCGCCGCTGGCCTCTGCCCACTGCCCGAATGCCCGGAGGAACAGCCAGGTTCACCCCAGCTGTTCGGCCCGCAGCCGTTGTTCTTCCCCGACCCCCCGCAAGTTGTGCCTGCATCCAACCCCCCAGTGGAAGAGCTGGCCACGGGGCAGAGCGCCGCTGGCCTCTGCCCACTCCCCGTCTGCCCTGAGGAGCCGCAGGATTCTCCGTGCTGGCGACCCCGCAGCCGTTGTTCCCTGTTCCCCTGGATGTCAGCGTTGCATCCAACCTCCCAGCGGAAGAGCTGGCAACGGGGCACTGCGCCGCTGACCTCTGCCCATTTCCCGACTGTCCTGAGGAGCAACAGGAGTTTTCCGAGCCGGTGACCCCGCAGCTGTTGTCCTCACCCGATCCTCCGAAAGTTGTTTCAGAAGCTGCCCCCTCAGCAGCAGAGCTGCCAACGGGACAGAGCGCCGCTGGCCTCTGCCCACTCGATGCCGTATGCCTTGAGGAGCAGCCTGATTCTCCCGACGGCTCTGCTGGCCGCCATGGTACGTCCTTGGGATGGAGGAAACCATCCTCCCACCAGGGGACACACACCCAGCTGACGCGCTGGCCGCAGGGCAGAGCCTGCTTCCGCTCTGCCCATTCCCACAGCCCTTTGGCCCAGAGGCCCCGCGCAGCCACGATTTCCCTCTGCGGCTGGCCCAGGTACTCGGGGCGCGTGCAGTTAGCACCCGTGTCCCCGGGTGCGAGATAGTCCCGGAGGGGGCACCGGGGGTGCTCCTCCCCGGCCACAGGACCCTTTTGCCGGAGGGGGTAACCCCAAACCCGCGTGCCTCCACCCACTTGGTACGGCCGCAGGGCCAACTGGAGAAGCCTGGTGGCTCGGCCTCTCCCAACTGACTATGGACCTGAGAGCACCGACTTCCCGGTACGACCCGTTGGGGTCCAACCGGGTTCGTCGGACTTTGGGGAGGGGAGGAATGTGAAGGAATGGCTCAGCACCCTCAGCCAGAGATTGGTTTTCAGGACATTTTTCCTCCCTAGATTTTTGGGTGCCGTTACACCAACCGAATCCTGCGAGTTCTAAGGGTTTTGGAGGGTGATTCCTGTGAATAAGAGTGTTGATGTGTATATTGTGTAACGTTGTGTACTGTGTGTCTGCCGTGGTTGCCGCCATTTTCCACCACCTCGTGTTCTGATCGGGTGCATCAGGAGGGAAAATGGCCGATTCAGACCATCCTGTTCTGAATCGGCACCGCCCCGAAATCGTGTGGGCCAATGAGATCTGTGTGGGTGGGCAGGGGGTTTCCCAGATGTGGAGCTCGTGGTAAAAGTTATAAATGCATGTGTTGTTAAAAAATAAAGGTGTCTTTGGTTTTGAGTTCATGCAGCTGCGTCTCGTGTCTCTATTTGCCAACTGTGTCTGACATCCCTCGTGGTTCAGCACACCGGACGAACCGAATATATACCGCGCGCCGCTGCCGCGCGATCGGAATACCTACAGCCGACTGAGCCTGTCCAGCTAACTGTCGGGAGATCCGAAGAATCTGCACCTGGCCACGCGTGAGCGCTTCGACCGCCGCGCGATCCGAATGCCACTAGCCGCCGGAGTCCCGTTCAGGTAGCCACCGGAAGATCCGAAGAATCAAAACCCTGCCGGGCGCGGGCGCATCGACTACCGCGAAATCCGAACGGAGTGCTGGTCGTCTTGGGGGATCTGTAGCCACTGGGAGCCCGAATAGGTCAGTGCTGTGTAGCGAAGGGCCACATCGATCGCGGGACGATCCGAATACTTCCGCGCGATCGACCGGTTGCCAGCTTGATTACCGGGATATCCGAATAGGTCAGTGTTGCGTAGCGAAGAGGCCCATCGACCGCTGGGTGATCCGAATAGCCCGAACGATCGACCATCGGCCAATCCGATTGCCGAGAGATCCGAATCTTCGCGGACGGAACCTGTTCTGACCGTTACCTGTACAAGCTCACGTACAGGTCAGTGGCCAGCTGCTCGGGACGCTGAGGGTCATCCCTCAGTGGTCGGGCTAGGTCCACGTCAAGGTCCCCCTCGCTACGGTTGACATCTCGCTCGCAAAGCTGATCCCGGTCGCTCGAGACGCCGGGTGTCCCAACCTTGGTAGTCGGGCCGGTGGGATAATACAAAGGGGGAAGAAGCCTACGCAGATTGGAGCACACCCGCAGGCGGACAGTAACATCTCGTTCCGTCACAACTGGACCATCCAAAACTTTATGCACCACAATATCGCACTCAGTTCCATTCTACCTATAGAGCTAAATCTAGAGGGGTGACAATACTGATCCATAATAGGGTTGCGCTACAAACTCATCGTATTGTTACTGACCCCAGAGAGAATATTAGTGTGCACTATTGACGGTAGAATTTATACGCTTGTGTCAGCTTATGCTCCTAATAGTTTCCAGACTCAATTCATGACACATCTAATGAATAGCGTTACAGATGTACTCTCAGGTGACTTAATAATGTGTGGAGACTTCAACGTTTGTTTGGATCCGATTAAAGACCGATCGACTCCCTCAGGGACCCACTCGAGACAACAGACACACAAACTTCATTCCCTTCTAGGACAGCATCAATTGTATGACGCTTGGCGTGTGCTTCATCCCACAGAGAGGGATTATACTTTTAGTTCAGGCGTGCATAATAGTTACTCGCGCATTGACTACTTTCTACTTCCAACCAACTTACTTCCACGCATTACTGACTGCAATATACTTCCTTTTACCTGGTCTGATCATTCCCCGATGACTCTTGTATTACAAGATGACTACAAATCGTACACTAGATCACCTTGGAGATTTGGGGAACATCTACTTAAACATGAACCGGCGTTGATAGCGATTCGGAAAACATTAATTAATTACTTTAAAGAAAACGTATCCCCCGAACTGAGCCCCTTTACAATTTGGCAAGCTCACAAGACGGTAGTTCGGGGGGGTATATTCAATGGGCGACTAGACTTAGGAAATTATACATGACGCAATGTATAGATATTCTCCGCACTATACAAGACATAGACACATGGAACAAAGCGAATCCGTCTCCAGAATTAGCAGATGAACTAGACGCGGCGCTGCGCTCCCTGACAGATTTAGAGGCTGATAAATATCGCATAGCCATGACTAGAATGCGTGCCAAATTTTAGGCGTTTCAAAATAAGCCTGGCAGACTCCTGGCCCGCAGACTTAAACCCACCCCTCCAAATGTTGGGATCTCACATCTTAAAACGGATTGCGGAATCATTTACAATCCTATGGCAATGGCAAATGAATTTGCGAGTTATTATGAAAAATTGTATAATCTGGAGGTGGATGACAATAATGTTAATCCCACGTCCGCTACTATTGACGCCTATCTACACAATATCAATCTCCCAAAACTATCGACCACTCAAGTGAATAAATTAGCCTCTCCCATCTCCCAGCAGGGCCGTCTTTAACGCAGGGCAAAAGGGGCAGCTGCCCCGGGCCCAGTCATTGTTGGGGGGCCCAAAGCAGCTGGCCCTTGGGCCCACGTACACTGGATGACCACCGCCGATTATAATGATATCTAGGGCTTTTTTTTTCACAAGCCAGCAGCCCGAATGAGTGGTCAGTGAGTGGAGGAAACGGAGCGTGTTTCTCCTCCTTCCTCCAGCTGCCACCGCAGCATCTCCCGAGATTTCAAGAGCCGCGTTGAGCCATGAGTGGCTGCATGCTGGTCACGTGATAATAACCTTGCCTGGTTGTCAGTCAGGTGTTACTGCATGCATCACATGCTGCCCCCGCGCACAGCTCACAGCCCTATCTCAGCCTGACCAAACTCCCCACACCCGGCAGAGATAAGGGAGATAAAAGACACGGTCACAGCTGCTTCCCTCTTCAGCGTGCAAGCATAAGGAGGGTTAATCTTGCCTGCCGGACACAGAGCTAGCTACGCTAAGAGCAGAGCCCCCTCCCTGCATTCCTCATGGTTCTGGGTCAGCGCACCCCGATATCCACAGCGTGTGGGATCTGAGCACACATAAAGGAAGCGGATCACAGCTCTCTGACAAGTGCAGGCCCAGCTGATTTATGGCAGCAGCACGGTAAGAGACTCCTTCTAAAAAAGGAAAAAATTAAAAAAAAAAAGCCTGTCTGCTTGTTTTGTGGCTAGGTGTCGTGTATGTGCCTGCTGAGATATTATAATTTGGTAAGGGACACTCTACACATCCTGACACTTTCATATTTTTAAAATGGTCTGGATGTGAGAAGGAGTGCCCCCCCCCCATTTTTTCTATAAAGCTGGATGAAGTGGATGAGTTTTCTTCACCAGCAGCCAGCGTCACCAGCAGCCAGGAAATTAGAATTTCCTGCCTACCCGTTAGTTACTAGTGACGTCAGCACACAGGGACATGTTGACGTCACTATCTCTGGGACCAATCTCATTAGCGACTAGTCTCAGACAGGCTGCGATGGATCACAACTGCGTATGCACAAAGCTCTGATCCATCATTCTGCACTGTTGGTACGGGAGTTGCGTACATAAAGTTCGCAAGTCCTAGTGGTGCGCAATTTGTGTTTCCTACACAAAAAAAGTAGCGCAGGAAGCGGAAACTGCATGGAAAAGCTTCAGGAACGTGCAGGAGTCCCTGAGCTGAAGAACAGGTGCTGCGCCGGCGTAGGATATAAAGGTGAGTAAAACTGGGCAAAAGGAAAAAACAATTGGGCAGAGGCTGTCAGCAACCTCTGCCCAATTATTTAAGGGCAAAAGGGACACCTTTCAATAGTGTTCCTTTAAATTAGACGAGCTCTGTGGCACACACCACACATTGCACGGTACTGTGAGTTTTATTGCCGCAGAGCTCTGTGATGCACACCGCACATTGCTGTGAGTTTCATTTTTTTTTTGAGAAAGGATTTTACCAGGAAGGATACATTGAGATTTCTCTTGTTTTCAGTATGTCCTGGGTGGCGAGTCTGTACCGTTAGGTGTCTTGCCCAAGGACACTTACTGGAGAGGTGCTCTTGCTGGGATCAAACCCATGTCCCCACAGGCTCTCTCCACGCAGAGCAGTGATGTTACCTCTACTCCACCCAGCCGGTACTATTACTGTGGAACTGTTCATTTGCACTTTATTACTGAAAGTTATTAAGATATTAACATGCCTTTTCTCCCAAGAACATATAACTGTTAATAGAAATATATGAGAGCCTGGAAGAGCTATGATTGGCATGTACGTACTGTTACAGATCAATCTAAGGACGTTTGTTTGTGAGCCAGTACTTTAGGTTTACATTATTAAAGCTTTTTGAGACAAGTCCATGATTTTTTTAATATTTTTTTTGGATGTGGGGGGTGGAGAGAAAAATTATGCGGTGGGCGGGCTTTCGGGGGGGCCCAAGAAAATGTTTGCCCAGGGTCCAATCAATATTAAAGACGGGCCTGTCTCCCAGGATGAGCTTTCACAAGTAGTTAAGGCTTTACCGAAACGAAAGGCCCCAGGCCCGGATGGACTGACGGGTTTATACTATCTGACTCTCTCTCCTCAACTTTTAACACACTTGAGTGATGTTTTTGATGATGCATGAGAACAAGGTTCTTTCCCACCAGACATGTTACGAGCTCATATTATTATGCTCCCTAAGCCGGGCAAGACCCCTGACATCTGTCGTAACCTTCGTCCTATCTCACTGCTTAATGTGGATATAAAGAGTTACAGTAAGATACTAGTGAATAGACTGCAGCGTATTTTGCCCTCATTGATAGGACAGGACCAGGTAGGATTTATCTCTGGCCGACAAGGCCCGGACAGTACGAAAAAACTGATCAATCTGATGGAAGTGTTGAGACGATCAGGACAGCCCTGCCTGATCCTGTCCTTGGACGCCGAGAAGGCATTCGATAGGGTGAGCTGGCTATTCCTTCGCGAGATTATTCAAAAGTTTGGTTTTCCACCCCCAGTATTAGCTGAAATTCAAGCCCTGAATGACTTCCCTTCCGCTAGGGTCATCAACTCGGGATTCCTCTCTGAGGAATTTATGATAACGAATGGCACGAGACAAGGATGCCCCCTTTCTCCCCTTTTTGTATGCCTTGGTGCTGTAACCACTAGCCCAGACTATACGTCAAAATGATGATATTAGAGGCATCGCTGTTGGTCCGACGATTCACAAATACATCTGTATGCGGACGATATTCTTTTGACGTTGACAGAACCGGATGTTTCCCTTTTCGCCCTTTATAGGGAACTCGAATCTTACAGTAGACTCTCATACCATTTAGTGAATCTGCTTAAAACACAAGCCCTCCCGCTTAACATTCCACACCATTCACTAGACAATGGGAAGAATGGGGGCTAGGAAGATGGTGATCTTACCGAAATTACTTTACGTGTTTTGGGCTTTACCTCTTACACTACCTAGGTCATTTCTAGTTCCGTTACAGTCTATATTGGTCTCTTATATATGGAATAATAAACGACCGCGAATACCACGCAGACTGTTGTGTTACAGACAAAGAGACGGGGGATTAAACATGATCCATACCCAACATTATTTCTGGGCATCATGCCTTGCCTCCCTGTCAGAGGTGTTTCATAATCGTCCTTTGCCACGATGGCTCACCATTGAGGCAACATACATGGACGGACATGACTTGGCCAAATTGTTATGGGTCCCTCCAAAAGTCAGACCGCGGTTACTGTCACCGCTGGCTACCACGTCTCTGCACCTGTACATTTGGGACCGAGTTTTCCCATTTTTTATGAACCATCACCCCATTTCCATGGCAATGCCACTGGAATCACTCCGCTACATTGTTCCGCAAGGGGGGCACCGTAAATGGCTAAAATATGGAGTTGCGAACCTTCACCAATTCTTTGACGCGGCCGCCATTCTGACTTTTGAGACTTTATGCACCAAATTTAGAATACCACATACAATGTTTTTGTCTTATCTACAATTACAATCCTAATTTAGGTCACAATCGGTATTGTCTAAGTTGCCATTGCTATCTGAAACTGAACTTTTTTGCTTAGACCCTCTCTCAACCGCTAGACCGATTTCGCTATTTTACAGAGTACTTAACACGCCAACACGGACCGTAGTTTGGTCCTTCCAGAATACTTGTGAAAAAGAATTTGGCCGAAAATTTACACCTACACAATGGGCTTCTGCCTATATGTTCGCTGTGGGGGCGACTAGATGTGTTACTCTGATAGAGACTCAAAGAAAAATAATGTATCGGTGGTACCTCACTCCAGACAAGATCAAACGATTTGCTCCACAACATTCGGATCTCAGCTGGAGGTGCTCCCTGGAGACGGGCTCTATGAGCCACATATGATGGTATTGCCCTCGGATAGCCCCTTTATGGAGGGACATTTCGTCACTGGCGACAGAAATTTTGGACACACAGATTCCGTATTCACCTGAAGTCATATTACTGGGCATGATTACACTTCCACGACCTCAGCTACGGATGTTATTTATCCTCATTTCTACAACCGCCCTACTTCTCGCACGAAACTGGAGAACCATGTTGGTTCCCACTCGCAAACAGGTGATCGACCTATTGGAACAGTACCGTGGATTTGATTCTAGAATAATAATGGTGGAAGGACTACAATCTCCCAAATGGGACCCATGGAAACTTTGGGATGTGCACAAAATATATAAGGCATGCGGCCTCTAGTAGAAGTCTATTTTGAGTTATAAACCTTCTGCTGCAACCCCCTAACCCCTTTCCCTTTCCCTCCCTTTCCCAATGTTTTGAATGTATATATATTTATTTTTTGTCTGTCAAGAAATATCTAATAAAAATGTTATTTGAAGAAAAAAAAATACGCACACAATTCAAGTAGCCTGCACTACAATTGTACAAACCCTTCTCGTCTGTTGTCTCTGATGCAGATTCAGTTGAGGTCGCAGGGTGGTTGTAATCATCAGCTATGGAAGAGAAAATAAAAACCACACACAATATAGGTTACATAAACCTTTCTAGTACATGCTATTTATGTTTGACTTTTAAAAATAAAGGTTTGGGACTATTCCTGACTTCAGTACATAAACCAGTGGTTGTTACTGTTTCATAACTAACAGTATTACTATATATATATATATATATCCTAGATCAGTAGAAATACTTACCCTGCATTGTGCAAACTCTCTTCTATGCTGGACGTGTGCTGAATAAGCAGAATGCCTCATTGTTTGGATGCAGGACACTTGCAGTCACCTACTATGGAAAATAAAAAACAATAAACACACAATATTACTTATACTTGCCTGGATCAGAGCCAATGAGTATCCCCTTCCCCCCTCATCCCAGGATAGGAGTGGAAAGAAAGGTCACAGCAGAAACAGCAGGTAAATATTAGGGATGCACCAATACCACTTTGTTAAGACTGAGTACAAGTACTGATACTTTTTTCAGGTACTCACAGATATCGAGTACCGATACCTTTATTTAATATCATGTGACTGATTTTCAATAAGAACAGACCTCACACATACATATATTGCCCCCAGCTTATACATTTATATATTGCCCCCAGCTCATACATTTTCTATATTGCCCCCAGCTCACGCATTTAATAAAAGAAAAGAGAAGAAGTCGGTGGGGGGTGCTCCTATCTAGATGTGCATAGTTTCTAAGTTGTGCTGCCACCTAGGAGATAGCACAGACTCTCGAAGGGGTGTGCAAAGGTACAATCAATGGAAAAAGGGGGAGTTCCTAGTGGCGCAATAGATATTATATATAACGAATTAAATATTGATGTTACATCATCTTAAATCAACAGATGTGCATAATTCCTTATGTCATATAGGATTCAAATAAAGTGCGTCTTCAATATTGCAAATGTAACTTCTAGAGAGTACAAAGTGCTAGTGCAACAGTTGATCATGCAGTAATACAAAGTGCAAATGCAGCAATAAAGTGCATATAGTGCAAATTTGTGCAAATAGATCAATATCGTGGTTAATGGTATAACCAAAATCCAAATACTAGCATCCGATGGAAAAAGTGAAAAGGACCTTACGCCAATGTTCAATGCGTACTGAGGATCTAACGTCCTTATTGTTCGCTTCCTAAGTTCCTAGGTGAACAAGATGTGCACCGAAAAAGTGATCTGCTGTCAGTCAATATTATCCTTTTTCCCAAAATTAGGGGTAAGTTTTCTTGGTGTGACAGTTCCTCCAATGGCACCAATTGTCTTCCAAATAAATGGGAGATAAAAAGAGAGAGAGAGATAATGGTGCAATAACGTCTGCGCACGTTAAAAGAGCATATACTGTAATGATTGCACACTTACAGATTCCAGAGCCTCTTACGTCCGGGCTCTGGAGTTAAACGCCTTAGGCCAAATATAGAGTGTCCACTTCCCTTCTTTATAGAGTCGTCATTACCTCAGACGATTTAGGAGCCTTAACTTTCCAGGCTCAACTGTTAGGCATGCGGTGCTGCTTAATGGTGAGCGCCTAGACCTCCTTAACTGCTCCCTTTGGGTCCAGGTGATGTTCGTCTGGACGTCTGCAGTGAACCTTATAGGTTTACCAGGGTTGGGTAGATTATATTAAATATGGTACTCCAGCTAAATCCCTGATTCTACTATGCTCTGCTGCGTGACTTCACGCATTTAATATATCGTCCCCAGCTCACACATCTATATATTGCCCCCAGCTCATACATATGGCCCCAACTCATACATTTAAATATTGCCTCCAGCTCACACATTTATATATTGCCCACAGTTTATAAATTGCCCCTAGCTCATACATTTTATATACTGCCCCATCTCATACAGTGATATATATTGCCCAAGCTCATAAGTTATATATATTGCCCCAGCTCATACAGTTATACAGTGGCAAGAAAAAGTATGTGAACCCTTTGGGATTATGTGGAGTGTTGCATGAATTGGTCATAAAATGTGCTCTGATCTTCATCTAAGACACAACAATTTGAAAAACACAGTCTGCTTAAAATAATACAACACAAACATTATATGTTTTCATGTTTTTATTGAACAGAACATGTAATGTCGGATATAATCTCTGCACGTGAATACAACACTTTATATATATTGGACTTCTCAGCCAAGCTTCCAATATGTCAGGGATTATTATTTCATAAGAAATCTACACGAGACACAAATATCAATCGTTTATATTTCCTAGAAATTCTCCTAAATTCTTTTAATTGTCTGTGTTTTGCTTTGAAAAATACAATAATCAATAATCGGATAAAAATATATATATATTTATTACGTATACAAAAAAGTTTCAAATCTCATGTCATAAACAAAAATTTATAAACCACAATCCATCAGCATATAAAAACTAGCTTCACAATATATGTATCTCCGCTTAGTAACTGCATATATGATTAATATCATTTACCTTATCAGTTAGTAACTAATACACAAATGGTTAATAAACATTTCTGCTTAATACAACATGCATTTCCCAGCAAACAATGTTTAACCAGCTAGCTCTTATAGATATATATATATATCTCTATGCTACATGGATCAACAAAAGATGAGCTAATTTAATGATAAGTAATAAAAATTTATTTAGTGAATCCTCCCCTAATCTCGAGAATAAAACTTCTAATCTTTTGCTTTTTATTTTGTAGTTATATAATTCCTTGCTTATTAATTTTAATCACAGTAATTTCCAAATTCAATATATATTGGTATCAATCTTACAACATTTTTTTTAGAAATAAATCCTTATATCCACTTCTTCATATTTCTGTCTGCAGAATAGAAATACTTAGAATTTTTGGAGTTACCCAGTATCTGAGAAATCTCAGTCTACGTTGCAAGAATATCTACAAATATATATAATTACATTAATTCCTTAATTTCATACATTACCTGTCCAATCTGGATTTTGATAAGTCTGCCTTGGAATTCCTGATGTAATATTTTTGGAATGTGTGAAGATTATCGATCAGATAATCAATGCATGTGAGTTAGAGATTTGGTGAGAGCCAGAGATTTGGTGAGAATCTTGATTGCCTCATGTCTTGGGATCTGCCTGCATCGTGGTGTGAGTCTGAGTGTTGGAATCTTGGACTCTCAGAGTGTCATGTGTGCTGGACGTCTGAATGCATTGCGGTGTGAGTCTGAATGCTGGAATCTCGGACTGATTTGCAACCAACATTGCCGCTTATTATAGTCAATTTGACGTCACTGGCAATATTATTGGTATATCAAATATAATATTTACTATCCTCTAGAGGGCAGTATTGCACTTCTTAATTAATTCCACCATTTCTTTTTAATATTCTTATCTCGGGTCAAAGTTCAATCTGACTTAACAAAGACTCTCTCAGTCACTATAGACACTGTGTCTCTACCTATCATATCTAATTTATATCCTCACTCCCTTTTGAAATTACTTACTATCAGCTGAATTCTTTTCTGGTTAACTCAACAGAATCTATTCTTTAGTAATTTTTATTATTTACCAATTATATACTTTCTACAATATTTATTGGAGTATACATATTTCCTACTGTAAATATAATAAAATATACCTTGATTATAAACATATATTTTGTGAATATAAATCTATATTACAGAGATATTAACTCTTATTGATATACCCAAAAGACAAAATATCTTTTGTTTTAAAAACTTAAGACAGACCAATAAATTTAATTATGACACGTCTTAGCACTTAACTCTAGCATTATCACACAAAAACATTCTAGGTTCCTTCATGTCTGGCACTTCTTAAAAAAATATAAAAGACTTCGCCCAGGAATGAACTCTGTAAAAAAAATCTCGTTCATTTCTAAACCTAGAGAAAATTGAAAAAAAAGACTGTCTTTAAAAACAAAATGGCTACAGGCATCCATTTTACCTTTTTCCTTTCTGTAATATACCCGACAGTAAACATTCATAGTGCAGGGTGGAAAAAGTATGTGAACCTTTGGACTTAATAACTGGTTGACCCTCCTTTGGCAGCAATAACCTCAAACAAACGTTTCCTGTAGTTGCAGATCAGACCTGCACAATGATCTGGAGTAATTTTGGACCACTCCTCTTCACAAGACTGTTTCAGTGTAGCAATATTCTTGGGATGTCTGGTGTGAATCGCTCTCTTAAGGTCATGCCACAGCATTTCAATCGGGTTGAGGTCAGGACTCTGACTGGGGCACTCCAGAAGGCGTATTTTGTTTTGTTGAAGCCATTCTTTTGTTGAATTACTTGTATGCTTTGGGTCATTGTCCTGTTGCATCACCCATCCTCTATGGAGCTTCAGTTGGCGGACAGATGGTCTTACGTTTTCATGCAAAATGTCTTGATAGACTCTGGAATTAATTTTTCCATCAATGACAACAATCCTAAGGGATTCATTTCTTATTTTTTTCGGAAGGATTTTTTTCTTTCCTTCCAAATCTTTATATGTGGAGTGCAGCACACCAAAATATCATCTGAAGTTCCTCTGTTTTTCAGACGTTGAGGATCTTCACCTTCCCATCAAATGTTCAAATCGACTCCATACTTAAAGACATTAAAAAAATAGGATGGTGCAGACTGTTTTTTAAAAACATGATAAAACACATATACAGGTTGCACTCACCCAGTTGGAGCCTTCGACCAGGCTCTAGGTAATCAAGCTCTAAGGTTTTATTCGTCAGCCAAACAACAAATAAATCCTTAGAGCTTGATTATCTAGAGCCTGGTCGAAGGCTCCAACTGGGTGAGTGCAACCTGTATATGTGTTTTATCACGTTTTTAAAAAACAGTCTGCACCATCCTATTTTTTTAATGTCTTTAAGTATGGAGTCGATTTGAACATTTGATGGGAAGGTGAAGATCCTCAACGTCTGAAAAACAGAGGAACTTCAGATGATATTTTGGTGTGCTGCACTCCACATATAAAGATTTGGAAGGAAAGAAAAAAATCCTTCGGAAAAAAAGAAGAAAAAAATCCCTTAAGACTATTTGTGAGATATTTGAGAATTGTGCATATACCATCTGTGGGGTATATGGGAGCGCTACACTAATATTGTTTCTAATTTTATGTTACACGGTGTCCTTGGGGATATACACTATAGTGTATTAGCGATCCGCCCCACCTGCCATTAACCTTTTGAGCGCCACTGAAACCTCTCTTTTTCAATGACAACAATCCTTCCAGGCCCTGAGGCAGCAAAGCAGCCCCAAACTATGATGCTCCCTCCACCATGTTTTACAGTGGGGATGAGGTTTTGATGTTGGTGTGCTGTGCCTTTTTTCTCCACATGTAGCGCTCACTCCCGGAGGAGCCGCTGAATAAACCTCGGGTTAGTCTCACCGCACTAGGAAATAACTATACACCAGCACTGTTGTGGATTTTTATGTATTATATTCTTTACTGATCCCAATAAGGCAGCATATATTACGTATATACGGTATTTAAAGGACAAGGATTCGTAACGCGGGAAAAACACGCGGCATCAAAAGTAACGGTTAGCCCCCTCAGTTCTGGAGTGTAAGTCCCGTGAATAATAGCTCAAAAATGTGTATGTGTATTGTCTCGGGTACCCGGGTACTGTATTCAACTGGCCAGTGAATGAAACAAAACAATCTTCGACTAGTCACGTTGGGGCCCTGTGGATTTAAACAATACTGCAGCGTGCGTTTCTTATTTGGGAACTGCGGCCTGGGAGGCCTCTCACCCATCCGATAGACGAACTGTCCAGCACCCGATCAAGGATCTCCTCCGCTGTGTACTGGGACTCTGTGCCACTGGATCCGCTCCCTGTTTGTCGAATCTCCGCAACTGGAACAGCGATCCACCGCCTGCACTCCCAATCGATCAGCACGGTCTCCTTACTCGGGGTCCAGCCGGAACCAGCTTGTCATCCAGACCTCTCAGCGCTGCGTAGGTAGGTCTCAGCACGGTCACTGTCCCGATCTCCAGCACCAGTGAGGCAGCGCCTGTACTCCGGCCTGTTCGCGATCCTTGACAGTTCTCACGTGCGTCCTCCACCTTTCACCGCTCCGCTCACTCTGAACATGCCTTCCACGAGGCTGCTGATCTCCTTCCTCTTCCTCCTCCACCCCCTTCCTGTCCTCACGTAAAGCATGATCGTAGGTGTAGTTCAGTTATTGTCCAGCATAGCCCATTATGTCTCTGTCTCCCTCTGGTGGCCATAATAATTAAATGCAGCAGAACACAGTCTTTAAAGCAGCGCTACACACACATACAGGGTTATTCAGAGAGCGTGAAAAGCAGGAGAATGACTGGAGAATGAAAAATTCTAGGTCAAAATAGCCAAACCAGAAAAATTCTCCCTTTCATCTCACTTTCCAAATTGGCTATTTTAACCTAGAATTTTTCACTCTCCAGTCATTCTCCAGTCATTCTCCTGCTTTTCACGCTCTCTGAATAACCCTGATAGTGTTGTGTGTTTTTTACCAAACAACTCAATTTTGGTTTCATCTGTCCACAGAATATTTTGCCAGTAGTGCTGTGGAACATCCAGGTGCTCTTTTGCAAACTTCAAACATGCTGCAATATTCTTTTTGGACAGCAATGGCTTCCTCCGTGGTGTCCTCCCATGTACTCCATTATTGTTTAATGTTTTCCGTATTGTAGATGTGTCAACAAAAATGTTAGCATGTGCCAGAGATTTCTGTAAGTCTTTAGCTGACACTCTAGGATTCTTCTTTACCTCATTAAGCATTCTGCGCTGTGCTCTTGCAGTCATCTTTACAGGACGACCATGCCTAGGGAGAGTAGCAACAGTGCTGAACTTTCTCCATTTGTAGACAGTCTGTCTTACCGTGGACACATGAACATCAAGGCTTTTGGAGATACTTTTGTAACCCTTTCCAGCTTCATGCAAGTCAACAATTCTTGATCGTAGGTCTTCTGAGAGCTCTTTTCTGTGAGGCATGGTTCACATCAGGCAGTGCTTCTTGAAACCAGTAAACCCAAAACTGGTGTGTGTTTTTAAAGGGCAGGACAGCTTTCAGCAACACATCCAATAATATCACACTGATTGGACTCAAGGTTGGCTCACTCCTGGCTCCAATTAGCTCTTGGAGAAGTCATTAGGCTAGGGGTTCACATACTTTCTCCACCCTGCACTGTGAATGTTTACATGTTATGTTCAATAAACACATGAAAACATATAATGTTTGTGTTGTATTATTTTAAGCAGACTGTGTTTTTCAAATTGTTGTGTCTTAGATGAAGATCAGAGCACATTTTATGACCAATTCATGCAACACTCCACGTAATCCCAAAGGGTTCACATACTTTTTCTTGCCACTGTATAACTGTATGAGCTGGGACAATATATATAACTTATGAGCTTGGGCAATATATATCACTGTATGAGATGGGGCAGCAGTGGCGTAGCGTGGGTTGTCAGCGCCCGGTGCCAGCCAAGAATTGTGCGCCCCCCTCCAACCTGTGGACACGTTATCGATATTGCCCCAGCTCTCACATGAATATTGCCCCAGCCAGCTCTCACATGGATATTGCCCCAGCCAGCTCTCACATGGATATTGCCCCAGCTAACACATGGATACTGCCCCAGCTCATGGATATTGCCCCAGCTCACACATGGATTTGCCCCAGCTCAAACATGGATATTGCCCCAGCTCACACATGGATATTGCCCCAGCCAACTCTCCCATGGATATGCCCCAGCTCACACATGGATGTTGCCCCAGCTCATGGATATTGCCCCAGCTCACACATGGATTTGCCCCAGCTCAAACATGGATATTGCCCTTGCTCACACATGGATATTGCCCCAGCCAGCTCTCCCATAGATATGCCCCAGCTCACACATGGATATTGCCCCAGCTCACACATGGATGTTGCCCCAGCTCATGGATATTGCCCCAGCTCACACATGGATTTGCCCCAGCTCACACATGGATCTTGCCCCAGCTCACACATGGATATTGCCCCAGCCAGCTCTCCCATAGATATGCCCCAGCTCACACATGGATATTGCCCCAGCTCACACATGGATATTGCCCCAGCTCACACATGGATTTGCCCCAGCTCACACATGGATTTGCCCCAGCTCATGGATATGCCCCAGCTCACACATGGATATTGCCCCACCTCACACATGGATATGCCCCAGCTCACACAAGGATTTGCCCCAGCTCATGGATATGCCCCAGCTCACACATGGATATTGCCCCAGCTCACACATGGATATTGCCCCAGCTCACACATGGATATGCCCCAGCTCATGGATATGCCCCAGCTCACACATGGATATTGCCCCAGCTCAAACATGGATATGCCCCAGCTCACACATGGATTTGCCCCAGCTCATGGATATGCCCCAGCTCACACATGGATATGCCCCAGCTCACACATGGATTTGCCCCAGCTCACACATGGATTTGCCCCAGCTCACACATGGATATGCCCCAGCTCATGGATATTGCCCCAGCTCACTCATGGATATTGCCCCAGCTCACACATGGATTTGCCCCAGCTCACACATGGATATTGCCCCAGCTCACACATGGATATTGCCCCAGCCAGCTCACACATGGATATTGCCCCAGCTCACACATGGATTTGCCCCAGCTCACACATGGATTTGCCCCAGCTCATGGATATGCCCCAGCTCACACATGGATATTGCCCCACCTCACACATGGATATGCCCCAGCTCACACAAGGATTTGCCCCAGCTCATGGATATGCCCCAGCTCACACATGGATATTGCCCCAGCTCACACATGGATATTGCCCCAGCTCACACATGGATATGCCCCAGCTCATGGATATGCCCCAGCTCACACATGGATATTGCCCCAGCTCACACATGGATATGCCCCAGCTCACACATGGATTTGCCCCAGCTCATGGATATGCCCCAGCTCACACATGGATATGCCCCAGCTCACACATGGATTTGCCCCAGCTCACACATGGATATGCCCCAGCTCATGGATATTGCCCCAGCTCACTCATGGATATTGCCCCAGCTCACACATGGATTTGCCCCAGCTCACACATGGATATTGCCCCAGCTCACACATGGATATTGCCCCAGCCAGCTCTCCCATAGATATGCCCCAGCTCACACATGGATATTGCCCCAGCTCACACATGGATATTGCCCCAGCTCACACATGGATTTGCCCCAGCTCACACATGGATTTGCCCCAGCTCATGGATATGCCCCAGCTCACACATGGATATTGCCCCACCTCACACATGGATATGCCCCAGCTCACACAAGGATTTGCCCCAGCTCATGGATATGCCCCAGCTCACACATGGATATTGCCCCAGCTCACACATGGATATTGCCCCAGCTCACACATGGATATTGCCCCAGCTCACACATGGATATGCCCCAGCTCATGGATATGCCCCAGCTCACACATGGATATTGCCCCAGCTCACACATGGATATGCCCCAGCTCACACATGGATTTGCCCCAGCTCATGGATATGCCCCAGCTCACACATGGATATGCCCCAGCTCACACATGGATTTGCCCCAGCTCACACATGGATTTGCCCCAGCTCACACATGGATATGCCCCAGCTCATGGATATTGCCCCAGCTCACTCATGGATATGCCCCAGCTCACACATGGATTTGCCCCAGCTCACACATGGATATTGCCCCAGCTCACACATGGATATTGCCCCAGCCAGCTCTCCCATAGATATGCCCCAGCTCACACATGGATATTGCCCCAGCTCACACATGGATATTGCCCCAGCTCACACATGGATATGCCCCAGCTCACACATGGATTTGCCCCAGCTCACACATGGATTTGCCCCAGCTCATGGATATGCCCCAGCTCACACATGGATTTGCCCCAGCTCACACATGGATATTGCCCCAGCTCACACATGGATATTGCCCCAGCCATCTCTCCCATAGATATGCCCCAGCTCACACATGGATATTGCCCCAGCTCACACATGGATATTGCCCCAGCTCACACATGGATTTGCCCCAGCTCACACATGGATTTGCCCCAGCTCATGGATATGCCCCAGCTCACACATGGATATTGCCCCACCTCACACATGGATATGCCCCAGCTCACACATGGATTTGCCCCAGCTCATGGATATGCCCCAGCTCACACATGGATATTGCCCCAGCTCACACATGGATATGCCCCAGCTCATGGATATGCCCTAGCTCACACATGGATATTGCCCCAGCTCACACATGGATATGCCCCAGCTCACACATGGATTTGCCCCAGCTCACACATGGATTTGCCCCAGCTCATGGATATGCCCCAGCTCACACATGGATATGCCCCAGCTCACACATGGATTTGCCCCAGCTCACACATGGATATACCCCAGCTCATGGATTTGACCCAGCTCTCCCATGGATATGCCCCAGCTCACACATGGATATTGCCCCAGCTCACACATGGATATTGCCCCAGCTCACACATGGATATTGCCCAGCTCACACATGGATTTGCCCCAGCTCACACATGGATTTGACCCAGCTCCCACATGGATTTGCCCCAGCTCATGGATATGCCCCAGCTCAAACATGGATATGCCCCAGCTCATAGATTTGCCCCAGCTCATGGATTTGCCCCAGCTCACACATGGATTTGCCCCAGCTCATGGATTTGCCCCAGCTCACACATGGATTTGCCCCAGCTCACACATGGATATGCCCCAGCTCATGGATATGCCCCAGCTCACACATGGATATTGCCCCAGCTCACACATGGATATGCCCCAGCTCACACATGGATTTGCCCCAGCTCACACATGGATTTGCCCCAGCTCATGGATATGCCCCAGCTCACACATGGATTTGCCCCAGCTCATGGATATGCCCCAGGCCCCAGCTCACACATGGATTTGCCGAAGCTCATGGATTTGCCCCAGCTCACACATGGATATGCCCCAGCTCATGGATTTGCCCCAGCTCACACATGGATATGCCCCAGCTCATGGATTTGCCCCAGCTCACACATGGATTTGCCCCAGCTCACACATGGATTTGCCCCAGCTCATGGATTTGCCCCAGCTCACACATGGATTTGCCCCAGCTCATGGATTTGCCCCAGCTCACACGTGGATTTGCCCCAGCTCACGGATTTGCCCCACCTCATGGATCTGCCCCAGCTCACACATGGATTTGCCCCAGCTCATGGATTGATATGCCCCAGCTCATGGATTTGCCCTAGCTCATGGATTTGCCCCAGCTCACACATGGATTTGCCCCAGCTCATGGATTTGCCCCAGCTCACACATGGATATGCCCCAGCTCATGGATTTGCCCCAGTTCACACATGGATTTGCCCCAGCTCACACATGGATTTGCCCCAGGTCATGGATTTGCCCCAGCTCACACATGGATTTGCCCCAACTCATGGATTTGCCCCAGCTCATGGATTTGCCCCAGCTCACACATGGATTTGCCCCAGCTCATGGATTTGCCCCACCTCATGGATCTGCCCCAGCTCACACATGGATTTGCCCCAGCTCATGTATTGATATGCCCCAGCTCATGGATTTGCCCCAGCTCATGGATTTGCCCCAGCTCACACATGGATTTGCCCCAGCTCATGGATTTGCCCCAGCTCACACATGGATATGCCCCAGCTCATGGATTTGCCCCAGCTCATGGATTTGCCCCAGCTCATGAATTGATATGCCCCAGCTCATAGATTTCCCCTTAGCTCACACATGGATTTGCCCCAGCTCATGGATCTGCCCCAGCTTATGGATTTGCCCCAGCTCATGAATCTGCCCCAGCTCATGGATTTGCCCCAGCTCACACATGGATTTGCCCCAGCTCTCACCTGGATATTGCCCCAGCTCCGGATCCAGCAGGGGTTGAGGCCCAGATGCCGGGCAGCGAAAGTGCCTGCCCGGTCCTGAACAGCGTGTGAGTCCGTCTGTGTTGAAGGGGAGGCGGCTGCATGCGTGCGCAGGTCACGCGGTCCGGCTAGTCAGGTGGTACAGAGACTCAGTACCACCTGATTAGCCGGACCACGTGACCTATGCCTGCACGCAGCCGCCTCCCCTTCAACACGGACGGACTCACTGTTCAGGACCGGGCAGGCACTCCCGCTGCCCGGCATCTGGGTCCCCTCAAGCCGCGGGCACTTGGGCGGCGCCCGAGGGCCCGGCGGGTCAGTCCGGGCCTCACGTTTTAGGGGCGCAAATTTCTTTTGAAATTATGCGCCCCTAAGAAAACTGCCACGGCCCCCCAGCCCCCCCACGCTACGCCACTGTGGGGCAGTATATAAAATGTATGAGCTAGGGGCAATTTATAAACTGTGAGCTCAGGCAATATATGAATGTGTGAGCTGGGGGCAATATTTAAATGTATGAGTTGGGGCCATATGTATGAGCTGGGGGCAATATATAGATGTGTGAGCTGGGGATGATATATTAAATGCGTGAAGTCACGCAGCAGAGCATAGTAGAATCAGGGATTTAGCTGGAGTATGTCAGGATCCATGGCTGTAGCCATCCTGAAACCCCCCCTGGTGGTTCACTTCCATCCTGTTCCTGCCCTGCAACCAGCATCCAGCATCCAGCAGTGTAAGAGTTAAACACCAAACACATGTGACTCACGAAATAAAGGGCTTTGTCCCGCACTCACACATTGCTGGTTCATTACAGCTCATGCTCACGAAGAGTCAACACCGTTGCTACTCTGCTACCTGATCCCCCATTTCTGGTTCCTGCAATTACAACCATCATCCTCTGCAATCAACCTGGTTAGTCTTTATTTCCATTCACCCTCCACCATCCATATCCTCTGCTTATCAGTACAGACCACTGCATCCTGGGCTCATACCCCTGCCATCCAGGTGCCACCCTCCCGATCCTGACAGAATGAACCAGCCTAATACTAATGAGCCTGCAGTGCTGCACTTAATGGTGGAGCTACTGAAAACCACCTTCCAGGAGCTATTCAAGAACCTGGCTGATACCCTGATGCAAATGCTGCAAACTTTTCTGGGCACCTCAACTAAGGTGTGCGCTCCTCCAAATAAAAACCGTGATCCCCTGTCTCCTGAAGAGCGTGTCAGGAGACAAAATAGTAATTTGTGCCTGTACTGCGGGGCAGGATCGCACTGGATATCGAATTGCCCAGAAAAAACCCCCAGATCAGCGTTTGTCAAGCCAACACCGGTTTCCAAGCCAGCTGCAACTTCCAAGCACGCTCAGGTGCGTAGAGCTCTGAAGCAGCCCCAGGCTTCCAGGCCTGCTACAGCCACTGTGTATACACCTGCTTCTATGAGACCTGCTGTTCCTAAGCCGGTACCCCTACCCAGACCGGCCCCCAAGAGATTTCCTGAACCCAGACCTGCACCTCGAACAACTCCTGCACCTACACCTGTCCCCAGACGAACTGTACCTGCTGTATCCAGGCATGTGACATCTCTGGAGGTCAGTTCAGAAGAGGAGTATGCAAACCCTGTAATGCCTATGGAGACTGATTACACTGTGCCCATAGAACCTGTCCTTCCCATGGATCTGGAGACCACCGTACCTGTGGAGACAGATCTACCAACCCCTATGGAGATCATGTCCATGCCAGTTTCTACTGTGACACAGATCCCCTTCAAACAGGTAATGAAGGCCAGGCTGAAGAAAGCCCAGAAGATTAAGAACTCCCTTATGGCGATCACAACTCCCATCACTCCCAGCCAGCACAATCCGCCGCTGTCTTCCTGTGTTTCTTCCCTGCCTGAATATGACCCAGAGGACATCGCTGTCTCTGAGGAGAGCCCACCGAGACAGACAGCCCGACGCTCAAAGGGACCCCCAGGTCAACACCAGGGGTCTGACACCCCTATAAAGGCATGGCGAGGCTTCTGTTCTTCATCCAGCGATGGATCTGTATCAGAAAGGGATTGTGGCTGGGAAGAGCAAGAAGAGAGGACGAGGGCATTAAGTCCTGGCTGTGCGACTATCCTTCCCTTAGTGATGGATCATGTTTAGAAGGGGAACCGGGAGAAATGGAGAAGATGCCTACTCTGATGCCTTCTTCCTATGTGGGCACCAGGTTCAAGGGTGACTCTACCTCCTATCTCTTGCCCTCTGTCGTCAACGCCAGACGTTCCAGGGACATTCCTGTTGCTCCAGATTCCTTACCTGAGGATCCAGCTCCTTATACGGTGCAGGGCATCTATGCTATACCCACCTTCGTGCCATCCGATTACGTGGGCACCCTCATTCCTGATGCATCACCTATGAGAAAAGAGCATAACCCCAGGATCCCTAAAGACTCTGAAGTGGACTTTATTTTATCTCGTGATTGCTTTTCACCCATTGCGACTAAAGACGATGAAGAGAGACTGCCATCTGGGTACATGGGCACTCTCCTTCCCGAGGTATCTGCTATCCACAAGAAGACCAAGGCACGGCGGCGTCAGAGGAAGGCACGTGCCCAACCCTGTACTACCACTCATGACCCTCGTTCTGCCCTCCAGTGGTGCTACGACTATTGGAAACAGCACCCACTAGAGTGACCCGTGCCTGGTCATGGGCAGTCCTGCTGCCATCCTTGGTCACTCGGAGCGTGACCTGAAGGGGGAGGTACTGTCAGGATCCATGGCTGTAGCAATCCTGAAACCCCCCCTGGTGGTTCACTTCCATCCTGTTCCTGCCCTGCATCCAGCAGTGTAAGAGTTAAACACCAAACACATGTGACTCACGAAATAAAGGGCTTTGTCCCGCACTCACACATTGCTGGTTCATTACAGCTCATGCTCACGAAGAGTGAACACCGTTGCTTTGTTGCTACTCTGCTACCTGATCCTGATTCCCCATTTCTGGTTCCTGCAATTACAACCATCATCCTCTGCAATCAACCTGGTTAGTCTTTATTTCCATTCACCCTCCACCATCCATATCCTCTGCTTATCAGTACAGACCACTGCATCCTGGGCTCATACCCATGCCATCCAGGTGCCACCCTCCCGATCCTGACAGAGTACCATATTTAATATAATCTACCCAACCCTGGTAAACCTATAAGGTTCACTGCAGACGTCCAGACGAACATCACCTGGACCCAAAGGGAGCAGTTAAAGAGGTCTAGGCGCTCACCATTAAGCAGCACCGCATGAGAACATGCATGAGAACATTTTATGACCAATTCATGCAAAACTCCACGTAATCCCAAATGGTTCACATACTTTTTCTTGCCACTGTATATATTGCCCCCAGCTCAAACAGTTATATATTGCCCCCAGCTCATACAGTTATATATATTGCCACAGCTCATACAGTTACATATTGCCCCAGCTCAAACAGTTATATATTGCCCCAGCTCCTACAGTTATATATATTGCCCCAGCTCATACAGTTATATATTGCCCCAGCTCATACAGTTATATATATTGCCCCAGCTCATACAGTTATATATTGCCTGATAAATTCGGATTTAAAGCAAACAAAACAAACTCCCTATAATAATTACCATTTATGAAATTTCAATAAACCTTTTTCAAGTTTCTTCTCATATATCAAAGTTGAAAACAGGGCGCGGCGCTGCACCATGGCGAGAGACAACAAAATCAGCCACAAAGCAATGTAGCGTCAGTCCTGTCTGAAATATCCTTCCTTAGACAGGTCTTTTATTAGATTTCAAAGAACTTATAGCCAATCAGCATGCAGATACATTTCTACGTCAGAGTTTAACCAACAGTGAGTCAAAAATTACTATATTGATTCAGAGATGGCTTTTTCTAGCATACACTTTTCTAGCATCCGCTGTTCACACACCCTTTCCTGCACACAAAGGAAATGGCTAAATTCCACAGGCTAACATCCTATGCAAGTAAAAGACTTGCAGGGTTTGACACTTATAATGGGGGGGGGGTGGATTCACACTACCTATCATATTAAAATACCTTTCAATCGTCTCATTGATCACATATACAATCGTGATCACAAAAAGGGATGAAACAAACTAGACAATTAAACTAATTATACCTGGGGCCATAGTATCCTCGCCTAATACCTGTACGATATTTTTTTTTTTTTGTGAAAGGATTTTACCAGGAAGGATACATTGAGATTTCTCTCGTTTTCAAGTATGTCCTGGGTGGCAAGTATGTACGTTAGGTGTCTTGTCAAGGACACTTACTGGAGAGGTTGCTCGCTGGGATCGAACCCATGACTCCACAGGCTCTCTCCATGGAGAGTGGTGACATTACCTCTACTCCACCCAGCCGGTACCGATATATGAAAAGGAATCCCCAAGGATGCCCTTTATGAGCATAAAATACACTTATCTATCTAGATTCACTCTTCCAGCGAACCACATTTGGAGCGTAGGCAAAAATACCTAATCTAGACATTAAATAACTATTTATTCCCATTTCCCAAAATATAATTCACCGAACAAGAAAAGTATAATAACTTGAATGTAAAAGTTCATTTATCTAATAAATCAACATGAGTCAGATATATATCTGTGTGTTTTCCTATGTTCAGCTTCACTCCACAAAACGCATACACACCTGCCTTCATACACACACTCAAGAAATACATTCTCATTTTCATAAATCCAATCCTTTCTCACACGTATCTAGGGGATTAAATAAAAAAAATAATATTCCATAATCTAATACCATAGTCCACAGTGCGAGATCAGGGTGTGGTCTTTTTTTTCAACATCCCAGCTTGAGACGCATAATCATTGAATGTCATCAGAGCTCCCACCATAGGGACTCCTGAACAAGCTGTCTCTTTGCGCTGGTTGCTTATTACCTGTGACCTTTGACCTTGACACAAAATGTCTATGATTCGTTCCATATGCAGTCATTGTGACTGTCAGGTTTCTTGATGATGTGATATGGTTTTAGCAACAATAAAGAAAATAAAAAAGAAAATAAAATATGGTATACCCCGCTAATCATATACATCCATTCATTCATTGTCACTCTCAAATGCACGAAAACAATAAAAATGTTAATTTACACAAGAAGAGACACAGATAATAAACTTCAAAATGTCCCCGCGAAGCCTGTCGGCCTCACGCAATAAAAAATTATACTACTTCTGACTCATTGTTAGAGAAAAATATATATACGCAACTTTGGCTCAAAAGGGAAATAGCCGAAGTGCATATTCCACCCTTTTATTAAATATAATTTTTTTTTTTTTAATTACTATCCTATTCAGTCTTGTTCGGTGTTGTGAAACAAACCTGGTGTTTATAAAACACACCAATCCTCAAATGAAATCAAAAAAATAAAAACAGCATTAATTTTATCGAATTAAAACTTTCCATTTACCACTATATATGTCATGAAACGTATTTATGCAAATGCATTAAATTATATGTTCCTAAATACATTAATTAACTCTAATTTTAATTGGATGTGATCTCCTGTAATCCTAAATGTGTCGGGGAATTTGAACAATATTGATTGTAACTAAACAACAAAAATAACAAAATATAAAATAATAAAAGACACAAAATAATTATCACTTAGACGACATCAGCATATAAAAATACATTATCTTCTTTCTTTGTCTTCTGTCTTATTGGTTGAAAATAACAGTTTTGTAAAACTGACATGTCTTAAGTTGTATTTCCAAATCAATGATCTTCTATAAATAGCATGATTTATTGATGAGTTGTCGATAATTAGATTGTTTTATTGCCTGGTGTCTGATAATTCCTTATTATCCGGTTGATGTAACATTGCAATGTGAAATGATAATGTGTTTGAGTAAATTTCCTTCAATTCCAACATCCTTATCAATATTGGTATCGCATAATCTTTCATCTAGCTTGAGCAAAGTTGGCATGCATGGGTAATGTTCACCTAAAGTAAAAACTTGGGAAGAAAATGTATTATTAACCTGTCAAAAACTTTAAAATTCATATGGTTAAAATACTTTTAAAATGGAGAAAAAAATGCAACACATTTTTTTTGGACACAAAGAAAAGGAGTGGTCATGAGTGAGACAACACGGAGGAGAGGAGGGGTCATGAGTGAGACAACACGGAGGAGAGGAGGGGTCATGAGTGAGACAAAATGGAGGAGACTAGGAAAAGAATGTGAACTTCAATTCAAATAAAAAAACACAACAAAAATATGATGAACTGGGAAAGAAAGTATAGAAGGGCATGTTTAAAACTTGACGCGTTAATTAGAACAAAGTTCTCAGAGGAAACTCAGAGAAAAAGATTCCTAATAAACATCAATAATCTTTATTAAGGATATTGGTTAAAAACAAACATTCAAACGTGAGGTGTTTGTGCAGCTATTTTACAACCTGTTTTATTCCCTCCAAGAATATTCAATGGAGGCAAAGTTATACTCTACTGCACTTCACACCAAAAGACAAAAACATCAGACAGCAAAAAAAATAATACTAGACATCTGGCTACCACTGCAGAAAAAGAAAACAATCAAACAATACTCAGATACCAAACTACAACCTTCCATCTCCCTTAGTCAACTAAAATAAAACCAAAAAAAACACCTTCTCTTATTTGAAATCTGCCTAAATTCCTTTGTACAGCGCTACTAAACCTGTAGGCGCTTTCCTTTAAACTTTCACTCAAATCCTTCAGCTTTATATCACTTCATCCTCTTAGATTCCAAACAACTAAACATGAACCTACATATATATTCCATTATACAAGTTACAAAACTGTAAATGATCTCAGTCAGCCATTTTGGCAAAACATATAACCTATATTAAGGTGTGGTCAATCCCTTAGTGCTGGACTCAAACAAAGACCAGAGGAAAATAACCGACCACGTCTCTCTTGGGAAAATGTACAACTTTGAGCCCATCACCTTGATACACTAATTTTTTTATATATATATCATACATCAATTTATAATCCATTTACAGTAAATCCAGCTCCCATAATTACTTTCTTCTGTTCCACTACTGTACGCACGCCGAAGCATTCAAACCGCGCCCAATTCCACAACAGTTAGTTTTATAAAGCACTAACAGCTCCAGAATTCAACTGCTACTACAGTCATTCAAGGCATTAGACACAGGTCATTTGTATATACTGTTCAATTATCCCAAATAGATACTCACAGAACAACAAAAATAACTACATATTCCATTCTCCAACTTGCACTGCTAAAAGACTACTAGCATTCAAAGAAAAAAAAAATCCTTATACAAACACATAATAACATTATACATTACAAATAAAGAGTTTTTTTTAATTAAATAAAAAAAGAACAAAGAGAGAAAAAATGAATGTATGAGAAAGAGAAAAAAAGTTAGCAGGCGCTTTTGAAAGTCACTGTAAAAGTAAAGCCCTATTGTCTCCATTTCCTGTGTTTTTTTTTTTTACATGAGGCAAGGCAGTAATGACACAGAAACAAAGAAACCTGGTTTACGAAAAGCAGTCCCTATACATAAATTACATATAAAAAACATAATATCAAAACTACGAAATACAAAACATCAAAGATAAACACATACATTAATAGTTAGTAAAGACAAATATTTAAATAAACAGACGCAATCAATGGCCAGAAACAAAATAAAAAATAAAACAAACATGCAAAGAAAAAACAGTTAGCAAATCCTTTAGAATCAGCGCGCAAACACATGCAGCAAAAAAAATAAATAAAAAAATGGCAGCAGCGCGCAAGAAAATAAAAATAAAAAATTAAGAGGAAAAAAAACTGTCTCTCAATGGGAGATTAAATCAGTTGATATATAAGAAGAAAATCTAATCAGTTAAAATAAAATTCTCACAATTACAAGATATGGACGACCCAGAAACACCAGAATTGAAGTACAAGATAGACACAGAACGGAGACAATACAACTAGAAACAGCTCTCCTTTTTTTTTATGAGTTCAATTTCCAGCATATACAAATACTCAGCACACCGGGCGAGTTCAAACACACGTGAGGTCCTCAAACGATTTTTCCTTTACTACAATACATAAAATGACAAAAACAAATCAAGACAAAGAGTCCAACCTTGCACCAAAAAAAAATAAAAAATCAACAAGCTCTGAACCATAGCTTTAACGTCAAGGAAAATAAACAAAAACCAAGCCTGGAGGCAGGTTCGTAAAATCTGAACAAGCAAATGTAAGGATACATTCGAATGGCAAATCCCACTTCAGACAACAACTGATAAATTCGGATTTAAAGCAAACAAAACTATTATCCCTATAATAATTACCATTTATGAAATTTCAATAAACCTTTTTCAAGTTTCTTCTCATATATCAAAGTTGAAAACAGGGCGCGGCGCTGCACCATGGCGAGAGACAACAAAATCAGCCACAAAGCAATGTAGCATCAGTCCTGTCTGAAATATCCTTCCTTAGACAGGTCTTTTATTAGATTTCAAAGAACTTATAGCCAATCAGCATGCAGATACATTTCTACGTCAGAGTTTAACCAACAGTGAGTCAAAAATTACTATATTGATTCAGAGATGGCTTTTTCTAGCATACACTTTTCTAGCATCCACTGTTCACACACCCTTTCCTGCACACAAAGGAAATGGCTAAATTCCACAGGCTAACATCCTATGCAAGTAAAAGACTTGCAGGGTTTGAAACTTATAATGGGGGGGGGTGGATTCACACTACCTATCATATTAAAATACCTTTCATTGCCCCAGCTCATACAGTTATATATATTGCCCCCAGCTGATAGGTATATATTGCCCCAGCTCATACGGTTATATATATTGCCCCATCTCATACAGTTATATTATGCCCCCAGCTCACACATTTTATATATTGCCTCAGCTCACGCATTTAATATATCATCCCCAGCTCACACATTTATATATCGCCCCCAGCTCACACATCTATATATTGCCCCCAGCTCATACATATGGCCCCAGCTCATACTTTTAAATATTGCCCCGGGGGGGCGTGGCCAGCTGCTGAAGGGAGCAGACGTGTTTGTGTGGAGCTCTGCATGTCTGCTGCTCTTGGGGCCTATTTACAACTTAATCTGCCAAGTAACTTTGATTCTGGGACCCAGGCTAGCTGGCCATCGGATCTGAAATGTCCAGAGGCCGTTCTGTCCCCCCCTCCGGACCAGAGACATTCCCTGCAGCCGTAGAGACGAAGCTGACACGAGGGGCTGGTGGCCATTTTGCGGCCTACGTCCTGGCTCCTGCAGCCTTTCTGCCCGACTGCCCTGCTGCCTTGGCCCGGTCTGACCCTATGCTGGGGGCTGGGGAGACGACGGGCCCGCGTCCCCGTCAGCCCGAGACCAGGCCCGTCTTTAATATTGATTGGACCCTGGGCAAACATTTTTTTGGGGCCCCCCCTCCCGAAAGCTGGGGACGCATTGACGGCTGTAAACTTCATCCAACAGCTATATACAATATATTGCCAAAAGTTTTCGCTCACCTGCCCAGCTCCTGATTTGGATGGGTGAGCGAATACTTTTGGCATTGGCAATATAGTGTATATCTAATCAACCATGATGAATGCTAGCCTCCTGCATTTATCCTGAATTTTAACCTTTCTTTGAACTAGCACAGACTGTTAACCTATGTATTGACATATATAAACTGTGATATCACATTGGGTTATGTTCATCACACGCACTCTCAGTGAACGTCTCTTCCTACTGACGTCTCGCTACATAATAAAAATGAAATTAATGTAAGTTCCCAAGTACATACATACACTGAGGGTGTTATACTATAGAGCGACTAGGTTAGCACTAAGCAGATGGTAATATATATTTATTTAGTGCACAGCACTGCACAGACTGATTAAAAATCGTACCAATGCACTCACACAATTCACAATACAATTATACAATGTGTAGTAGCAGACTGTGACATATAAAGGTTTCTTTCGTGTCTGAAATTCGTACCAGTCCAGTTCACTCACAGAATGCTAGAGGATGCAGACACATAAAGGTTTGCCTGCATCCTCTTCCTCTAGACTAGTATTCTGTGAGTGTGTGTGAACTGAACTGGCTAAATAAATATATATTATTATTACCAGCTGCTGCTTAGTGCTAGCCTGCCTAGTCGCTCAGCTGCTCTATTGTATAATACACCCCCTCAGAGCGTCATCATCAGTGACAGTGTGTGTATGTTAAGTTAAGTAGGTACTACTTGTAAGTTAACTACTTGCCACACACCACGTTCACAGTGTGCTGCTGGGCTCCTGGCCTGGACTGGTTCGCTCCGACCGGCTCGGCTCAGCGGCTCTGGACCTGGACCCTGGGCTGGGGTGGTAATGGAGGATTGGAGCTGGAGGTAAATAATGGTGGTGACTGGTGTCGTCACATCAGCTCAGCGAGCGAGTCTCATCACAGACAGTGAGACTACCATGCGGCGACGGTCTGAGCATGCGTGCCGCATCACGTCACGTGATACGCCAAGAGGGCGGCGCCAACAACGTGAGTGCCGTTCCCAGCCTTGTGTCGGCTGTAAGGAAGGCTCAGGCTGGCTACAAGATTCGGCTCCGCTCCAGTGCCTGCCTGCCTGCTGCCAGCCCGGGCTTCCGGACCGCACTGAGTCTGTCTGCATTCAGAGAGCGTGAGGCACGCACGCAGTCGCTGGACGCTGGTGCTGCAGCAGCTCTGTGTGCGTGTGGCTGGCTAGTGGCAGGCTCAGGCTGGCTACCAGACTCGGCTCCAGTGCCTGCCTGCTGCTGCCAGCCCGGGCCTCCGCACTGAGTTTCTCTGCAGTCAGAGAGTGATACTGGGCTGGCTCTGGCTGTCAGCTGCAGTCAGATGAGATGGATCATGGCGGCGCCACCGGCAGCTGGGCTTCATGCGGAGGCGGAGCTGGCCCGGGACTGTACAACAAATAGGAGTCACTGGTTAAGACAGTACACACAATACACAAGCCGTTTTCTGCGGCGCCGGGCCGCCGGCGGTCTTTGCCACGGGGCCCAAGGGGGCAGCTGCTTTGGGCCCCTCAAGTGACTGGGCCCGGGGCAACTGCCCCATTTGCCCCGCGTTAAAGACGGCCCTGCCCGAGACAGCAATCAGAGGAGACAAACGAGCGGACCAGGTGATGAGCGGCGGGATGGGTCCACACACCACGTGGGAGGCATGGATGCCTTCTTGGAAGGCCTGGAGGCCTGCTTGCAGCTCATGGATGGGGAGGATCTGAATGGTCCTTTCACCAAGGGAGTATGGCGACGGATGACCCATGTTTTACGAGGTTACCGGAGAGTGGTGGACCCAAGTTTAGCAGAGGACGGGGCTGCACTGGCTGGATACCCCACGGAGGCACACGTCATGGACGCTGCGGGGAACTGCGATAAGAGAGCTGGGAGAGGTGACCCGCTTGTACCGATGGAAGACTGTGCGGGCTGGTCGGAGTCTGGAGGCCCGAGGAAGGTGAGAGACGACTCGGAGCCCCATACGCTGCTGGTCCCTGAGATGGAGGCTGGGATAGTGCCGCGAAGAGTGTGCGATTAGCCTGATGCGCCCGGAGTGCTGGCCCGTGCGACGTCGGGTGGAGCGCTGCGACGACCTGGAGGCCGAGATTACGGTTTGGAGGGAGTTGAGGGCCCTCCGTGCCGATTGTGCGGATGCAGCTGCTCCGACCTTCTGCATGGAGCGACACCACGTTGCGGAGGGGTTTTCTGCAAAGGAACTGACGCCGGGGATCTATAGGTGCCCAGAGGCCTACTGGAGCTGTGGAGCAGGTACCGCGATGTCGCGTTGGTTGGGGCCACGATACCGGGCCTCCCGTCAGGTGAACTGCCTGCGGAGCAAACTCCCCTTTATCGAGACACGGGTTGATGGGACCCCAGAGACACTTTTTTCTTCTTATTCCCCTTTGATGTTACAGCAGGTTTGCGCTTTCCCCCCTTTACCTGATTGATGGTAAAGTGATGTAATCTTAATGTTGTTCTCCCTCCTTCCTTAATTCAGAGACGCTTCGAACACTACCTTATTTAATTTTTTCGCTGACATTCGCCGGCTGGGGATAAATTTGAGACTTTTTGGTTTGTTTCCCTTTTTTTTTTTCATTTCTTTTCTTTCGACTAATTTTTGCTGACTTAGTGGACTCTTTCTTATTTTCCTACTGTTTTCTTTTTGTTTTTTTTTGCATATCTGGGATGTCTCGGGAGGTGTTACAGTGGCCTGGTGCCCAGTTAGGTCCCCAAGTGCCCGGGCCTGGTGCCATTACCTCCTCTGGCCCCCACCCACGGTGTTGTATCCGTGCGGAAACCCGCCAGAGCAGGCACAATACTGGCCTTTGCCATTTTTTCTCATTTTCTCTCCACCCCCTTTTTTCCCCCCAATCTGACGCCCCCGGCTGCGTATTCCCTGGAATATTATTTGGGTATTTTATTTATTTATTTATTTTTTGTTTTTGTTTTGTTTTGTTTTCCTCCTCTTACATTTGGATGAGACCCCCCCTATTGAGGATGATATTGCTGATACGTAGCTGTAGTCGGATGACTTTATATATGCATGTATGAGATGAGACCCCCTTTTGGGGGATGATTTTGCTGATATATTATTGTATGTTGTGCCTATGCTGACTGTTTTGAACGTTCTCCTTCCTATGACATTATGGCCCAGCGAGGCCATTTTATTTTACTATAAGATGACTCACTTTAGCCCTGCAAGGCCATTTTCTTTGCTTGTATTGCTGACTTTATTTCAAAATAAAAACCTTAAATTCCAAAAAAAAATATTGCCCCAGCTCACACATTTGTATATAGCCCCCAGCTCACACATTTAATATATTGCCCCCAGCTCATGTGTATATATTGCCCTAGCTCACATTTTATATATTGCCCCTAACTCATACATTTTATATACTGCCCCCAGCTCATACAGTTATATATATTGCCCCCAGCTCATACAGTTATATATATATTGCCCCAGCTCATACAGTTATATATTGCCCCAGCTCATTAGTTATATATATTGCCCCAGCTCATACAGTTATATATTGCCCCCAGGTCACATTTGTATGATCCTGCTCTGACTCCTGGTCTCCCACTCTGCAGGCCCCTCCGAGTGCTCTGCTTTCTTCGAGCAGCCGCCAGTAAAGGGTTGTAGGCCAGCGGCTTGCCTGGGAACCACGCACAAGCTGCGGTTTTGTGAGATCCCAGAGTCCGTGAGATCTTGTGAACTCTCGCGAGATTGTGGCTGGTGGATGCCAGGCAAGCCGCCGGGCTACAACCCATTGCCGGCCGCTGCTCGAAGAAAGCAGAGCATTCGCAGGGGGCTGCAGAGTGGGAGACCCATAGTCAGAGCAGATCAGGTGCCGCGAAAAGGTCGGACGGGTGAGAAATACTGTGACAAATCAGCCTAGGTCTCACGTGCCGACACAGACGCCCCCACGTGCCTGCTGTGGCACGCGTGCCATAGGTTCGCCATCACTGGTAAGGCAAGTGAAACAAAACAATTTCGGCTTCCTCTTCCAACTGACTGAGGAAGTCGAAATTGTATCGGCGAAACGCGTTTCAGACCACCCCCTATCCACGTAGGTTTTAAATTTTTTTTTATATGTCATTTTAAAAATAAATTTTCTTTTATTATTTTTTAAATGGCGAATACTGCTATTTATTGCTGGATTCCTGCATCTCATCACACTAACCTGCCCCAAATCCTTGGGGGGCTGGATACTGCCGTAAAGTGTCACAGGCACTTGATCTGAGAGCCAGATATAGGGCTCTGGTCCAGGATCGAACAAGAAGGACAGTGCCATTCCAAAAGTTGGCACACTGCCTACTATACAGAGCCAATACTATATAAAGTCTCTGAAAAAAGTTAGTTGACACGTTTGGTTAATTTGCATAAAATTTGTTATACAAAGTTGCACTATATATATATATATTTTTTTCTCTACCACATGAAACCATATGCGATATCCTGACGGCCCAAGCTTCATCGAATCCAATATTAAGTACAAACATGTTACACACCTGCACTGCATCAATGTGATTTTCTGTTGATGAAGGTTTAAATCCGCATATTCTTAATACAAGTAATAGCACCAATATACTGTTTGCTAATACTTTCACATATTTGTGCGCTTGTAGGAGTTTTTGAGCCAAATCAGAGGTCTGCGGCGGCACCTGGCAGCGAGGCGCCGGCGTTAACCCCCTCCTGGTGGGCGACACCCACCTGTCATGAAGGGGTTAATATGCCGTCTTCCTCAAGCTAGATGAAAGCAAAGATATTGGTGTTTCAGTCGCCACCTGACAATAAAGTGTTTTAAATGGGGTCTCTAAAAGAGGTAGTATTTGTCACCATCTAGTGGTAAGAAACTAAAATTGCAAGTAATAGCAAATTGATATACTGTTATGCAGGGAATTGTAAAATTATATGGTAGAGGGTGTGAATAATCAATAATTCTGTGAAACAGCATGTAGGATCTCTAATAGAGCCAATATTCGTCATTTTCTGGTGGTGAAAGTGCACTGCTGAGTGTGTGAATGGATCCTGGTTTGTGTGTTTCCCTGTGTGTAGAGGAAATGAGTTCAGGTAAGTGTTAGGCATCAGAGGCCTTTGAAATGGGGGGAGGGAGAAAGGGGGGGGCACAGGTTAAAACAGGTTAAAACGAAAAAAGCGGGATTTTTTGAAAATAAAATCAGCCAAAAATTAAGAAATGCAGATACAAAATACAATTGCGAAGGATAGCATATTGTGGAGTGCGCTGGTGGCCATCATGTTCAAAATTGGATACCTGGAGTGTTCTTAAGATGCTTGCTGCAGGGAGATCAGTGTGTGAATGGATCCTGGTCTGTGTGTTTCCCTGGAGTGTTCTTAAGATGCTTGCTGCAGCCTGCAGGGAGATCAGTGTGTGAATGAAACTTGGGCCATCGTGGGGACTTGATTCAAGGGGGGATGTAACCCTTGAGGCAGGTTAGCTGCCGGCTTAATACAGCACATATAAGCAATGCAGATTCTGGACAGGAAATAATCAAGATTGTAACACGACGGACAGGAGGGCATAGAAGAAAACTAAAGGAATCCCTAAGCTGGGGAAGGTCCTTAATAATGGCCTTCTAACTATGAAATTCTCACAAAGAATGACAGAGTCAGGAGAGCAGGAAGAGCGTGGGTTAACAAGACAGACAGGAATCCTAAACTGAAATAAAGGTCCTTAATCTGGCCTCTGTACCAAGATGAACCAAACACATAAAACAAGAAACATTCAAGAATCGTCAGGACTATAGCCGGGGATACAGAACCAGGAGGAATGTCAGACTCGCAGAGGTTGGCAACAGGTCAATAAATATGGAGACAGAGAACAGGCAGAATGGGTAGTCAAAGAAATCTGAGGTCAATACCAGAGAAATATACAAGAATGCTTGCAGCAACACAGGAACCAGGATACAGACTATACAGGAACAGATGTCACCATATGAACTCATGCCAGGTCAATGAGCCCCTGTGCTGCTGGCATTTGAATAGGGAACATGTCTGGTTAATTGGGACATGTGGACCCCAGACCTGAACAGCACAGCAGAACCCAGGAGCAGCATAAGGCAGAATAGCCAAACCCAGACAGGGACAAAATCCAAAGTACCTTATTAGCTAAACAATACTTTTTTTAACACTTACAAAATGAGTAACATTGTCTGATGTTTCGCCTGGCAAATCTCTTACTTCCAAAATTTTGATGTGTATTCCAGACTGGTATGAAAAATAGCTTATTATGGGAATCAATTTTGCTTCCTTGTAGTTGTAGTTTGATGCATCCGAATAAATAGAAATAAAATTTGCAGCATCTAAATTTTCGTTTTGACTTTAAACGTATGGTATTTTGGATGCTCCGATATTTCAGTCAATACAGTAATTCTGCTGATTCGTTCCTTTGGACGTATTGTTTTTTATGAAAGATCCTTTTTTTCATATGAATATGCATTGCACAACTTTAATTTTATTATCTTGTACTGTTAGACTGGGGATTAAGGGACAAGCTAAGTAATTATTATATTTATACACTGCATTCACATGCAGTGACAGTGTGTGTCTGCGCCAGCCTTCAGCATAAAAGGAAGCAGCTGATTGGACTATGCACGCAGGAATCCAACCTCCAAAGATGATTCTAGAACATACAAATCATAAAAAAACACACCCAAAACGAAAATAACAAAAAAGAACTAGATAAAAGAGTTCTCCTAGCCGGACCTGCTCCAGGGAGCCAGGAGACAGGGTTTCCTCTATCAGATCAGGAAGGGTAGCAGAATCAGTGTCTTCCATTAAGAGGGAGCATATGGTTGACCTGGAACATTTGTCTTATTGCATCATTGGAGCAGCTGGCTACTATATAGGTGGTGTACACAGCTTTTCTATTATCCTATAGGGTCCATGCCACACAGCCTGAAGCTTATTTTGCTTGGTGGATTGTAGTACCAAGACTCTGACAAACCCAGAATTCACAATTCTGGGCACCCGAGTCATACCAAACCTGTTTGGTTTGAGCAGAGCTAAGGTTCTCCCATAACAATCTGGTCAGATACTCCATCCGGTCCTGGAACTCCAGTACATATGGAATAACAGGGGTTCCATCCTCTAGCACCCCCCCTTCCCAGTGTTCCTTAAGTAAATCCAAAGGTCGTCTTACTTTTCAGCAGTATAAGAGCTCAAACGGTGAGAACCCTGTTGGTTCTTGTGGCCCCTCTCATTAACCAAACAGGAGATGTGGCAAGAATCGATCCCAGTGTCTGTGAGTGGTCACAAAATTTCTGAGCATCTGCTTCAGGGTCCCATTGAACCTCTCACATAGACCATTAGTCTGAGGGTGATATGGTACACTCTGTATTGGTTTAATCCTGCAAATGTGCCTGAGTTGCTGGGTTAACTTCTGTAAATCGGGTAGCCCGATCAGACACTATTTCACTAGGAAACCCCACTCGGGTAAATACTTTTAACAGGGCATTAGCTACCGTCTCTGCCAAAATGTTGGATAAGACTACTGCCTCTGGGTAATGAGTAGCATTGTATACTACGGTAAGGATATTGGAAATATAAGGTCTATACTAAGGCAGGTAAATAAGTAGAAGCACAAAAGAAATCCCCTGCAGGGATACTAATAGTCAATATCCAGCAACAGAAATGGGGGTAACCCTGAAACATGGATAGAACAAAGGATATTGATTGACTGAGATAGGAGCTTATACTGTAAGTAAAACTTAACTTTTATTGGAAATTAAGGAAACCAGAACAACATAAAGACAAACCAAGGAAGGCTAAAAAAAATCTCTGTAGCTTCAGTCAGAATGATAAATGCCACAGAGGGAGGGTACTAGGTGCACCTAGATAAGTCTGTCCTAGGCAATACAAACAGACAGCCCGCCTAGATTCTGTCAACTGCTATCAAAGTGAAGAAACAGGCCTTCGTAGCTCCGCATAATAGGACTGAGAGAAGCCCACTATAGAGAGAATTCCCCAATGGGATGAGTGGCAAGTTAAAAACCCACCCAAAGATTAGCACCAAGCTACAGAGACTAAAAGAATAAAATCAAAAGCACAATCTGCATGGGAGTAAGCACTCCATCACGTGACGCGGTTCGCCATACACACTGGCACCCTCAGGAACATGCAGGAAATATTTCTCAGTCTGACAGCATAATAAGAAATAAGCAGAAGAGGTCCTAGTGGAGCAGGCTATTTATATACTGGAGGAATGAAAGCAATTATCTTGAGGCAGGTGCAGGATAGTGGTGGTCCCATGTTTGTGAACACGCCCCTACAGGTAGCAGGTAGGGAGTTGGTAGCATATGATTGTTATATAAAGATCCAATGCACATGCACATCCTATGTCTATAGATACCAGGTGTTACCTACAGGACCACCTCAGTGGGTGGAGCCACACTCTGTGAGATCAGGTCCATGTATAAAGGTGAAAGGAATAACAGAACTGACCCCCTGTTTCTTTTGGCAAAAGGCCAGTCTCTGTGTTCCAGGGGAAAAAAAGGGTTTCTCCCTTCTAGAATCCGGTAAACGGCTTTGATGGGCGCATGCATGGAAAGATCTGGATCAATAAAAGCATAACAAGAAATAAGCAGAAGAGGATCTGGTGGAGCAGGCTCTTTATATACTGGGGGAATGAAAGCAATTATCTTGAGGCAGGACAGGGGTGGTCCCATGAATGTTATACCAGCATAAAACTGGTTCACATCTTGCACAAAACTACATATGAGCTCATTATATGCCATGTTTAGTGATATACACTAAACAAGCAGCGCATGTGCACCAAACCCCCTCATATGAACCCCATAGGCCAAAGAACTCTGTTTCTCTGGAGACCTTTCTCTGTGTTAAAGCCAAGTCAGTCTGTCGCAGCATCGTAATTATCTTTTTTTTTTTAATGTTTCAGGTGTGATGTTATTTGCCACTGTGTTTATTTGCTGACTGGCTGAGTGCCAGACAAGTCTATTGTAACTCGTTTCCTCGAGAAGATTCTGTGTCACAGCCTCACTTAGATTGTGTTTTGATAAATTACAACAGGGAAGAAACTCACAAATACAGATAAATTTGTTTAAACGGGGAAAACACCACTTTTTTTGCTACATCCAACCCATCTCTCACAGATGTTGATAAATATGTACCTGTACCAAAAGGGAAACCTTCCCTCGCGGATGTAGATAAATTTGTGAGAAATAGGGAAAAGAGATGCAGATCTAAGCATCGTCCTATGTGCATTGGAACTCCTAGAGAACCCACAAATGCCCACTGGTACTATTACAGTTACAAGTATTTATAAACGTTAACTATTGAATTACAAATTAAATGTGACAGACATGTCTTATAGACGATAACTAACGGAGCATGTTTTGTTCTCAGGTTTCAAGGTGTTTGAATACTGTACTCCTGCAGGGCTTTTTTCAGGGGGTACTCAGTACCGGCACCTCACCACTCAGTACTGGCACCTCACCACCAGCCTGAACTAACAGAGAGCATGATGCTCCTCCCTCCTCCTGCAGTGGCAGGCAGAGAATCAGAAGCGCTCGGCAGCTCATGTTGCTCTTGAACGCTTCCAATTGTCAGGAGTGTATGTAGGGATCAATAACCCCCCTCTTCTCCCAGTAAGTGACAAGGGAAGGCTGGTTAAATAAAATCTCCCCTCTGTTTCTTCAGTGCCCCAGCTCTGGCAGGTGTGTGTAAACATGCTGCACCCTCCTCTCTCTGCAGTCGCTGAAACTTTAAACAGCATGGGGAGGGAGCTCCTCCTCTAAAATGCAGCCAGTGCCCAGCGAGCTGCATTGTATCTGCCAGGTCAGAAAGCAGACTCCCCCGCGGTGCTGGATACGGAAGCCTGCGCTCTCTCTCCTCCTGGTCCCTTCCTCCTTGCTGGTGCCTGGCCCCCTCTGATGATGTCAAGAGGAGGACATGCCAAAAGAAGTCTACACTACGCCTTACCCCCAGCCTCCCCAGCTGGTCCACACAGTGTGTGGTGCACCCTGGAAGGTGAGAAGGTGGAAATTTAAGTCCTGGCTGCAGTGCTCTGCAGGGACTCCGTGACAGGCAGGCCTCAGAGCAAAGAAAAAAACTGCTGCTGCTTCCAAATACACTTCAAAACAGCATTAAAAAATATCAGCTCTGGCAACACAGTTTCACGTTTCCATGTATCCAGCCCTGTCCCCTGCTCTCTGTATACGTAATACCTGTTTTGCTCTTGTGTTGTCTATTCCCTGGGTTGCAGCTCAGGGGTTAATTGGTTTCTACTCTCTGCTCACCTGTTTATCCTTGTCCTGATCTCCTGCCTATTTAGAGCAATGTGCCCATGGTTCATTACCATCATTTTTCACTCTGCCTGAGTATTCAGTCTGCTGTGTTCTGAGAGCTGCCTGTATTTTGGGTCCTGTCCATGTTCGTATATTTTTTGGTTATTACATTTGGTTCTTTTTCCTTTGTCTGTCTGTATCTCCTACCGCTGTGTTTTCTGGTTTATGTCTAGTTATTCCTGTATCGGTTTTTCCTTGCTGTGATTTGATTTTCAGTTTATGTTATTTGTTATATACTGATTCCCTGGTTTTGATCTTCTTGCTTGTCTGACTACCCTCCTAGTTCTGAACCCTGGCTTCTGGATAAAGTACACGCTCTGTTTAACTGACTTCTGGCTTTTTGACGATTCTTCTGGATGTTCCTGGTCTGTTCTGTCTGTATTGATTCTTTTTGCCTGTATTGTCTATAAGACTCTGCACGGCTCCATGATTATATTTTAATCTAGCGTAGATCCGGCTATCTTAAAGACCGGCCTATCAGATCATGGATTCTTTTGCCTTGCTTTGCAGAGGTCTCTGGTTTACTCAGTGTTGTTCTGTACATTGTGCTGTCTGCAAATAGGGGCTTTCCACCTCAACCTGGGCCTCACCTTGGTGTGGGTGCCGCGAGCGTGACACACAAGTATGTTCACCTGGTCCTGCTGTTACCAACATGTGGGGGTGTTCTCAGGGTCAAACACCCTCTAATTGGAGTCCCCCAATATTATTCAAACAGTACTTGGTGGGCAGTGGAGTTTTATTGCTGTGGAGCTCATACACGCTGTGCATTACTGTGAGTTGCATTGCTGTGGAGCTCCTACACACTGCGCATTACTGAGAGTTTCATCGCTGTGGAGCTCATACACACTGCGCATTACTGAGAGTTTCATTGCTGTGGAGCTCATACACACTGCGCATTACTGTGAGTTTCATTGCTGTGGAGCTCATACATACTCAGCAAAACTGAGTTTCATTGCTGTGATGCTCACAAATGCTAGGGGATTATCCACACAAAAAATTATAATTGAACCGTAATATATGTCTATGTGCAGGGGTAAATAATAAATAAATATTTTGTGACTTTAGAACTATGAGATGGGAGTAGTGGTGGGTCAAGCTGGTAGTGGGGTAGTGGAGGGGTGTCGCAATACTTTTGGCAATATAGTGTATAGATATACCATTTTTTCCAGTCTGCATTATTTACGTGTTATTTTTTGGATTTGGCAGAAAACAGAAAGGCATCTCATGCCCCGGCGCCGGCGGGGACCAGCACCTCCAGTGCCCCAAAGCCTGGCACAATGGAGGAGGAGGGGGAGCCACGGGCAACCACCAGCTCTGGTATATACTGTTTTATTTTGCAATGACTTTTGTTCAAAAACAAATCAGTTTTGTTGTTTACTGTATTTTTTTCTTTTAATACTTTCTTAGATATTGCATCGGATGAGGTGCTTACAGTGGTGGTGGACGGGGAGGAGGAGGCGGAGGAGGAGCCTCAGGATGCCGCCAGCTCTGGTATATACTGTTATATTTTTTAATGACTTTCAGTCAAAAATAGAAAGTAACCTGTTTTACTTACTGTGTTTTCTCCTTTCATTTATTGGATATATAGCACGAGAAGCCAGACCCTCACCAAACAGGTCCACCCCTAGAATTCTGATGGGGGAGCTGCGCCAGGCTGGCACTAATCGACAGAACATTAATGAGCCGCTGCAGGAGATGCGGGGGCATTTAAACAATGCTTTTGATCTCCTGGAGCGCCTTGTTTAGACCACCAGCCTCCTCCTCCACTCTATGTTTACTTTGTCCCAGTTGAACAGTTTGCCATTTTTCTAGTTTGTTAATAAAATTTTATATTTTTTTCACTGTTTTCCTGTGTTTGTGTGCGTTGCTTTTCCTTACTTAATATGTATCGCTTGGTTTCCTCACTGTTAAAATTATATGTACACATACATTTGACATTTCTATGGACCCTTTGTCATACATTACATTTGTCAACATATTTGTGGCCATGAATGTGACTGTGAACATTCTGCACTGCCTGCCTGGCCAGAACGTGACACACGCTTTAACACAACCTTGTACTGCTTTGAGATTTGATTACCGTGGCATGGTTTTGGTAAGCTTAGGCCATGTCACAACATGAATTTTTGCCCACAGTCACATTCATTGTATAACCAATAATTTATCTAAAAAATATTGATGGCAGCACTGCGTGAAGTCTTCTCTGACACAAACCAAAGAGTCTCACTGTGGCTCAGGTCTAGTTTAAGTCGCCACACCTCCTCCCAGCTATGAGCTCTCTCCCACCGCTGCTCGCAAAGACGCTGCCCGCCAAGAAGGTCACGTATTTGCAGGAACACAACAGCGTGGGGGAACGGCGGCTGCTGACAGTCCCAAGACTTCATCATGTGAGAGGGGTGAGGGGCGTGTGATTGGTGAGGGGGGTGTGAGGGGTTTGGGGCATGTGAGGGGGGGAGTGAGGCGGGAGCGCAGGAGCGGGAGGCGAGAGGTGGCATGATGTGGATGATGTGAGGGAGAGGGGTGGGAGGAGAAGGGAGGGCAGTTCCTCCTCCACCCTGTCCTCACATTTACTCCAGCCTGAGCAGACAAGGGGGCCAAGGTTTACCACCGATGAGAACATTGCTCTGGTTGCAGCGGTGGTGTCTGAAAAGAAAAACTTCTCATCTAAGAGTAACAAGGCTATAAAGAGGGCTTCATGGGTACGGGTGAGGGATGCTGTTTACACGATCCAGCAAACCCATCGGACCATTGAATCGGATTCGTCATCGTTAAGTAAATTACAAATTTTTTATACATCATGAATAGTGATGGGCCGAACACCCCCGTGTTTGGCTCGCATTCAAACTTTTGAATTTGAACATGATTAGAACACAATGCAAGTATATGGGGGCTCAAAAAGTTTGAAAAATAAAGTTCCCTCCGAGAGGGCATATGTGCAAGACATTGGCTATGAAAAAAAGTGTATGGGGGTCCGGGTACTGCCCTGGGGGAAAGGAAACAGTGAAGAAAAAAACTTTAAAAAAAAATTGTATTTTTAAAAAAATGTGCACCTATTTGGATATCTACGAACTATCTAATTTGAAATGAACTATCAAATGGATATCCATTTGATAGTTAATTTGAAATGTTAAAAAAGGTGTGGGAAGGTTTTAGCAACAAGGTGTGGAAAATGTTTTAGCCCCATCAAGTTCAGTGTTAAAAATAGTTACGTTTTAATGCAATATCTACCAAACCAAACCGTTGCTTATAATATTCTGCAGGTAAGGGTGTCTTTATATCTTTTTTATATTTTTTTGTCGAACTTTTTTCGAAAGTCACAAAAACTTTGCAGTTTGAAGTTTACAACTGCCGATGTTCGAATCATCTTCGAACTGATTCTAACCGGCAGCCCATCCCTAATCTTGAATAGGTAGCACACCTGACTAACCAAACACAGTATAGTCATTGTCAATAAATGATAATGAGCGGAGAGGAGTCACATGATAGAACTTGTTAACAAAATAATTTATTTCTGTAAACTGTAAATACTTCAATTGTTTACATATGTTGTCATAAATCACATAAAATGTGTCTCCTAGTTACATAATTTGCTGCAATCAGTTCTAACTTCTTGTAACCTGAGAAAATTGTTCACTGACAATGAATAAATGCAATGTTTTAGAAAATAATTTTTTAACTAATAATTGTTTTGTTCTTTAGCTATTATGACTGCAAATGCAAGGCGACTGTACAGCGCAAGTTGGAGAAGATGCGCCATGGGGAACTGAGCCGGTGGGAGAGGCGTCTTGTGGATCACCTCTTGGATGTCACGACGGGTCAGGATACAGACTCTGAGCACAGTAGACAGCAGAGAGCTGGTGAGTTAAATGAAAAGAAATAGATCGTTATATAAATTGTAATCACTGTTGGTCAATTCAAAGAGTACAGAAATCCCACTGATTGGCCAGGCCACAATTGCACCGTATATCAAAATCACTGATCTGCATGCAATTTCAGGGTCAGTTTGACTTTGAATAACCCCTTATGTCTGTAAAAAACCCCAAAAAAACTTGCTCTTTTTCACAACACTTGAGACTTACCTTTTGCTTCACATTCCTATTTTACAGATGCATCACCAGAGGGATCAGCTCCAAGGCAGCACGTCTGGGGCCATTTCCAGTGAGTACCTACAAAACAAACACACAAGGGATAAAGAATGAGGGAGAGGGGGTAGATGGAGAGGGGGTAGAGGGAGGGAGGGAGGGGAGAGAACGAGCCTTTATCCATCTGCTAAGTATTGTACTTTTGTCTTTAACAACAGTAGTCCGTAACCCATCGGTGGCATCCTGTGGGACGAGTACCATCACCCGCTGTCAGTCCTCCACGTAAGTATGCGCGCTGCACAGTCACACTGCAGGAAGAACACAATCCTAAATCAATCGCACAGATGTTACAGAATTATGAACTTTGCCTGTTTCCTGTCTCCTATTACAGTTGAACAGCCATGTCCAATCCACCAGGATACCTTGGAGAGGCTGGTTTTTCAGATACAACGGCTTGGGCAGGAGATCAGGAGGCTGACCAGGCTGTGAACCGACTGGCGTCTGCGTCCAGAAATACCTGCAGGGTTATCCAAAGAGATCCGAATTGCTTGAGAAAGGTAACCGAACGCTGAAAATCAGCGTTCGGTTACCTTTCCTGACCATTCGGCTATCCAGAGAGCAGGCAATTCGCCAAATCCTGGCGAATTGCCTGAACATACCGTGCCTGTTCGGTCCCTGTTCGAGGGCAGTGAAAACCCCATGAAAAAGCACTGCTTCGGCTATTCAGAGAACACAAACCAGCAGTGAAAGGTTCCCCTAATGTCCTGCCATTCGGTGGTTTAATTCGGCAAATTTATTCAGGAGAATCCCATAGGCTTCAATGTTAAAAATATTCCTGTTTTAATTCAATATCTAATAAACCGTTCATTATAAAATTCTGCAGCAAAAAGTCTCTTTATTTATAGATTTTTTAGGATACTTTAAGCATTTTTCTGTTTTTTTTTTTTAAAAGTCCGATTTTTTTTAATTTTTTTTTTTCAGTTTACTTATTTTTTTTGTAACAGCCCTCTTTATTATCATTCCCTCGACCTCCTGTGAAAATTTCAGACATTTTCGCTCAGTAGTTTCTTTGCAAACAGCGTTTCTTTTTCCCAGATTCATACAAATGGTTTTGCTAATTTATTCACTGCCTCCTCTACGTCACAGCTGCTTTGGCTCTGTGTGATTCGGCTCATGTTCGGCTCCTGTTCGGCTTTTTCAAAGGTTAATCCAGATGTTTTTGCTTGTTTTCAGCGTGCATTCGGTTAGTTTTCGTCAGGTTTGCGGCAGCTTTTCCCTGCAATTCGGGGACCCTGTGCTGTTTGCTGAATACACCGCAGGGTCACCGAAATGCAATCGGCAAAAGGAACCGAATTGAAGAGAACGAAAAGTCACTGAACGTGCGGTGACTTTTCGAATCTCTTTGGATAACCCTGAGTGTATTAGTGCACTGTCTATATTTTAATTATTTAGGTTCAATTATATATATTTGTAAAAGTCCCAGGACATACTTGAAAACAAGAGAAAAACAAATGTATCCTTTATGGTAAAATACAAAGAAAAAATTTAAAAAAATATTGAAAATATATTAAATTCATTCTGATTAAATTATTTATATTTTGTAAATATAATATATTATTGTCTATTTATTGTAAATATATTAAATTCAACCTAAATTATTGATTGTAAATATATTATAGTCTATTTATTGTAAATTTAATTCAGCTTAAATTATTCTGTATAGTTTTAATTTGTACACACACACTTATATATTTTTATTTACATTACAAATAATTTTAAAACTACTCCAAGTTTCCTGTTGATTATTACTTCTAGGGGTACTGTGTGTTTTGTCTATTTCTTACCATATGCAGTCTGCAAAGCTCATAACTAAATCTTCCATCTTCTTCACCCATTTCAAGGTGCAGTGGCACTGGTAACTATTTTTTCAAAACTGTGAAAGGAAGAGGTATTTCCAGATTAATAAGCAGAAATGATTATTTTGAATGATGGTTTCGGCATAAGGTAAATAATAAATATATTGAGCCACTCACCTGGGTACCTAAGGGTGAAGGTTTCATCATAAGCGGAGTGGTATTTCTGGTGTGGGTCTACTCTTCATCAACACAAACTTTTAAAAATCTATCTATCTTTAAAAAAAAAAAAAGACAAAAAAAAACCAACAGGGATTTATGAACTTCAACTAACTAAACTTGTGTGCTTGCATTTCTAGATTGAATCAAAACCTAGGGCCGGGTATCCCAGCTTCGGCAAGTTCACCTTCAGAAATGTAATTTGCTCTAACAGCTGGGGTGATAATTTGGGAGCGCTGAGGGCACAGAATATTCCCCGTAATAGAGAAAATCCACTCACTTTGTACAGTGGTTGGTGGACAAGAAAGGAGCCCATGTCTACCTCTGCAAACGTAGGCCACACACCTCTCTTGTCCTCCCAAAACTGAAAAAGGTCCTCAGCAAGGTATGCTGTAACAAATGTCTTAGGTCTGTATCCTGACCAGTGGTGTATTTTGGCCTAGGCCGACTAGGCCTAGGGCGGCACTTTCCAGGGGGAGGCGGCCCGCACCGGGTGGCCCCACCCCTAAAAAAAAAATATATATATATATTTTTTTTACTTTTGCAAAGTATTTTACCAGGAAGGATACATTGAGATTTCACTAATTTTCAAGTATGTCCTGGGTAGGCAAGGCCTAGGCTTTCACTTTCCAGGGGGCAGCAAAAAACCTCACCACTAAATGAGTTACTCACAGAGCACCGAAATGACGCCAACATTTTGGTGTTCTGTAGTTCCCTGCACTTCGGGGTATAAAATTTCCCCACCCTGCAGTGAATTCACCATTCACCGCAGGGTCCCCAAAGTGCATGGAGTCGGTCGCTGAATGCTGCCACCGCAAACCCGTGGCCTGCTGTTTTCAAAAGAACTACTGAACGAAAATGTCTGGAATTTACATATAAGATCCTATGATTGATAATAAAAAGTTCTGTTACAGAAAAAAGAAAAACTGCTATTAAGAAAAGGGGGGGGGGAATTTTGCCCAAAAAAATCTGAAAAATGTCTAAAAGGTACTAAAAAAAAATCAATAAATAAAGACTTTTTACTGCAGATTGAAATAATAAATGGTTTATTAGATATTGCATAACAACGGGAATATTTTTAACATTGAAACCTATGGGGTTCGCCTGAATAAACCTGCTGATTGAAACCACCGAACATCAGGGCATTTCACTGCCATTTCTCTGCTGTTTGGTGTTCTCTGAATAGATTAACCATTACTTCTCTATGGGGATTTGCACTGCCTTCAAACAGCACCGTACTTGCTGGCAGTTCGCCAAACTTGTGTGTGAGCATGAAAAAAAAAGGCTGTATCAATGGCGCCACCTAGAGGAGATGGATGTAAACTGTTCCACAAAACACTTCGTATATAAATTGATATGAGAATAGAATCAGTTCTTGATATGAATCAGCAGCTGTCTCTTTCAATAGGTGGTATATCCAAACCCACCAAAGGATAATAAATATAGCAAAAAGGAGGGATGATCGAGTCAGCGCTTCCTTCAAAGGGTTTTTTCTTTTTTTCTGTGTTCCTTTAAAATAAACAGAAACGCTGCCATAGCGTAATAAATTTCTAAACAAATGTAGATAAGAAAAAAGAGGATGCACTCACATTTTTTTGTGTCTCAATCAGATACTAGATGCTCCAATCAATCGTCAAAATTAGATGGGAATGCTGAATTTCCCCTGGATACGTAGTCTTGTAATCCCAAAAAGTGCTGCACGCCAATTATAGATTTAAAAGGCAAAATTTATTTAAAATAAATAAAACAGACACATGGGTAAAGCACCTATACGCGTTTCGCGAGCGGCCTCGCTTCCTCAGCAGGTGTCAGTGAGCATATCACAGAGCAGTGGTGTACTTAGGGGAGTGGTGGAGGGTGGGCCGCCCTAGGTACCAGTGATTATTGGGGTGTCATTAGGGGGTACTAGGAGGTGCCACTGTCACTGTGTGTCAGCTTTGAGCTGTGTTCTCAAACAACGAGCAGCGGAGCCGGGTGTTTGCATACGGAATAAAATCGAATAGAATAAAATCCCCCTCTCCTCCATCCATAGCTCCTCCCCTGCCCCGCAGCAGCTCTAGGAGAGGGGAGGGGGATGTGATTTGTGTGCAGAGAGAGAAGATGACAGTAAATGGCAGGTAAGGGGGGGGGGAGTATCAGCAGAATATGAAGCCCTGTCTGCTTACTGCTGTTTAAAGTGGACCTTTCCTTAACCAGCACTGCAGTGATAGAAATTTGTCATTGAGCTGCCTGGCTCCTGGTGAGGCTTTGTTAGTGCAGGTCACGCGGTCCGGCCAGTCAGGTGGTACTGAGTCTCAGTACCACCTGACTGGCTGAACCACATGACACGCACGCACGCAGCTGCCCACCCTTTCGTTAACATGGACTCTCACTCTATTCTGGACTGAACACCCACCGGGAAGGGAATCAAAGCCACGGTACACCCTCTAGCAGTGGTACCCCACTGCTGATAAGATGGCTCCACGCACAGGCACAGCCGCAATCCTCACGTGGCCTGAAGGGACCTCCTGCTGAGTCCGTACACAGTCCCTGCTGACTCTGTACACAGCCCTACCGCGGACGGAGGATGGTAAATATAGAATAAATAATTGCTGTGTGCTCATATACACTCGGTTTGCTGGGAGTTTTATTGCAGTGGATTCTGATGCACTCATACACACCGCACATTGCATTGCTGGGAGTTTTATTGCAGTGGATTCTGATGCACTCATACACACCGCACATTGCATTGCTGGGAGTTTTATTGCAGTGGATTCTGATGCACTCATACACACCGCACATTGCATTGCTGGGAGTTTTATTGCTGTGGATTCTGATACACTCATACACACACTGCACATTGCATTGCTGGAATTGTTATTGCTGTGAATTCTGAAACGCTGACACACACCAAACATTGCATTGCTGGGAGTTTTATTTGCTGTGGATTCTGTGATACACACTGTAACAGATCTCTGTGCACGAACAGGGTCACATCTGCCAAATGCTGCTTCCTCGCTGGACACCCAGTTTCTCCTCGTGACTCTCACACCTTTCTCTTGTGCCTTAGCCACAGCTCAAGGCCCGGTGTATGTAGAGAGCCTGGCTAGCACCCCCAGGATTAAGCCGAAGCTGTAGACCTGGAGCCTTTCCTTGGAACAGCGGGCAGAAGATTCCTGGTACTCCAAAACATGAGTCGTGACTTCAAGCTTGGTCAGAATAGAACTGACTGTTTATTCACAGAGAGGACAGATAGAGTCAAGGACCATACATTTGCATACAATCAAACAGACAACATCACAGATCAGATAACTACCCAGGGCCTTCAAACAATGGAGAATGGGGCAGGAGAAAGCACGTAAACAAAAGGAATTTCTTACTGAGAGAATTTACACAATAGCAGGTTCTAATACAGAGATCTACACTATACAGGGAATAACACACAGGCATCAGAAATCTTTAGTTAACTGGCATATCTATAAAACAGAGAAAACCACAATATATTTAAAAGGTCCACCAGTTCCCCAATAGTCTCTTTCACGGGCCATAGTCTCTGGGCAAGAGGCTAGCGCACATCCCCCTCCAAGTTGCACCGTGACAGCGTGTTCTGTCACATACCTCCCTCATTTGCAGGAGACTAACCAGGCACCAGATCCCAAACAGATCTGTGAGTGTGTTAGTCTGAACCCAAGTCCCAAAAAGTTTGTTTCTTTTCATTGACCGTGCGGTCCAGTCCACAACCATGGATGCATTCACCCACTCCCCATATTCCCTCAGGGGCCATACAGGAGTCAACATTCCTGCAGCACTGCTTGGGGACATCTCTCCAGTGCCAGGGCCACACACATATACTAGAGAGTTACTCACCGAGCCATCCCCAGCAGCTCCCTTAGATTGTGCCCGCCAGTAGGGAGAAATGCCCGCTGCCCCATCTCCGGGTATGGCAATCAGCTGCTGGAGAGCATGGGGGTGGTTGATGTCTCTGAAGAAAAGGGTCGGGGATCTGAGCCAGCTGCCCAGTATCCAGGGGGCACACAAAAGGAAACCACAGCCCCCTCCACAGCTGTATTGTAATTATCCCCCTGTGGTTGATGCCAGAGAACACTGGCACTCGACTCCATTGCTGGCTCCGAACCTGGGGCTGTGTAGAGCAATGCTGGCGGTGTGGGGCTGTTTTCTTCCCACAGATCCAGGCTATCCAAATGCAGGCAGGGCCCGGCTGCACCAGGCTCTGACGCCAGCACTACACCTGGGGGAACCGTTTTGCCCTCATGAATCACCAACTCCAGCAAGCTGTCCTCCCCGCTCACCGGCTCTGGCGACATCATAACTTGGGGATCTGGGGCAACTGTCTCACATCCTGACAATGCAGTGGGAAATATTCCAATCTCCTCGTCAACTCCAGAGTCTATAGCTGGCCCAGACACATCAAGGCCTTCAAGCTTCCCCAGCTCTCCTTGGCTGGGAGCACACTGGGGCCCGTCTGCCATGCATCCCAGTAAGCTGCTAGTGGGGTGTTTAGTCTCGCCCACTGTCGCAAGGCATTCATCCCTTGACATTGCACAAATGTCCCTCTGGGTCACAGCGGTGGAGACCGCAGTCCCATCCACCGCTGTAGGGCAAAAATCCTCTGCTGCCCAAAGAGAGGAGGCATTCTGTACTATTGTCAGCTCCTCTGTCTGCTTCTCTGTGCAGAGCTTCTCATGGTGAGTCTGGCTTACCTGCTGACTGAGGTCTAGCAGTCTCTTGTACGATTTCTTCAGCTTCCACTCCTTGCTGGCTAACGACTCCAAGTCGACTTGTATCCACCACACGTCGGAGAGGTTTAGCAGGTTTTCTCTGTACTCTGCAATCACTTCCCATCTCCACTCCGTGTCATCTACGAAATCTGGGTCTCTGAACATTCTTTCAAATAACAGTCCTGGGCCGCCGTAGCCAAAGCCTTCTGTCGGTCTGTTATTGTCCATGCTCTCAGTTCCCATCTGGACTACATACCATCGCAGGGCTTTGTAGCTCTCCTCCAGCCGTGTCTCTTCATAAACCAGACAAGCCAGATCAGTCAGCCAATTCTGGTTGCGTTGTTTATCCACCAACGCCTCACGCAATTCTATCCTCTTCAGGTACCTTGCTTGGGATGAGAGGAGGATCTTGTTCTGGCAGCGCTGCTCTCTGTCTAGCACCTCGTGCCAGAGTAGCCATCGTGCTGTATCAGCCCAGTTCAGCTGAGTCTCCTCTGTTATAGGTCCACGATGGTTTGCCTGTACCTCTTGCAACCTCTCCCAGTACGCTGCTCCTGCGACTGCTGCTATCTTTTGCTTCTGCCGCACCGTCTGGATATCGAATCCTGGTGATCCTTTGGATGTCCTTAGACTGTAGGAAGCATCCCACACGCTGCCACCAATGTAACAGATCTCTGTGCCCGGACAGGGTCACATCTGCCAAATGCTGCTTCCTCGCTGGACACCCAGTTTCTCCTCGTGACTCTCACACCTTTCTCTTGTACCTTAGCCACAGCTCAAGGCCCAGTGTATGTAGAGAGCCTGGCTAGCACCCCCCAGGAATAAGTCAAAGCTGTAGACCTGGAGCCTTTCCTTGGAACAGCGGACAGAAGATTCCTGGTACTCCAAAACATGAGTCGTGACTTCAAGCTTGGTCAGAATAGAACTGACTGTTTATTCACAGAGAGGACAGATAGAGTCAAGGACCAGCACATTTGCATACAATCAAACAGACAACATCACAGATCAGATAACTACCCAGGGCCTTCAAACAATGGAGAATGGGGGAAGGAGAAAGCACGTAAACAAAAGGAATTTCTTACTGAGAGAATTTACACAATAGCAGGTACTAATACAGAGATCTACACTATACAGGGAATAACACAGACATCAGAAATCTTTAGTTAACTGGCATATCTATAAAACAGAGAAAACCACAATATATTTAAAAGGTCCACCAGTTCCCCAATAGTCTCTTTCACGGGCCATAGTCTCTGGGCGGGAGGCTAGCGCACATCCCCTCCAAGTCGCACAGTGACAGCGTGTTCTCTCACACACACTGCATATTACTGTGAGTTTTATTGCCCTGGAGCTCTGGGATACACTCATACAGGACTCATCTCACAGGACTCACAGGAGTCACAGGACTCATCTCCAATGGCAGCAGGAGTTGGAGAGGGAGCGTGCTGTACCACGGGCACCTTGTGTCCACGATTGACATTGGAGCATTTGACTGATGCTGAGTGTTGACTCTTACTACCGGCTGACCCGGGCACAGATAAACCGGCTCTACCTACAGCTGCGATCCCATCTGGAGTCCAGCTCAGGGACACAGATATCTGTCCCAGGGATGATGAAGTTGCAGTGTCGCCTGAGGTTCCTTGCCACTGGAACCTTCCAGCAGCCTCTAGTTGAATTAGGCGGTGTCAGCCAGAGCACCTTCTCCATCGTGCTCCATCGCTTCCTCCTAGCAATGAAGCGCAACTGGCACCACTATGCAGGATTCCCTACCAGTCATGAGGGATTCCAAAGAGTGAAACAGGGCTTTTTTGCACTTGGAGGCTTCCCCAATGTCCTGGGGCTGTTGATTGCACCCAGGTAGTGATCCGTGCACCTTGGGTTGAACCTGCAGTCTATATCAATTAGAGATGTGCATTCATTTCGGAAAAATTCTGAATTTGTAACGAAATTTGATAATTCGTAGTTCGGAAGGAAGTACTTCCGAATAACGAATCGATACGATATGAATTCGAAACAAAACGGTATATAATGAATTTATTTTGTTTTACACTGTGGCATCATCATAAAAGAAAAATTTGAATAATTGATATCAACTGTCGAATTTGAAATGAACTATCAAATACATATCAACTATCGAATTTGAAATGAACTATCAAATTGATATCAACTATCGAAATTGAAATGAACTATCAAATACATATCAACTATCGAATTTGAAATGAACTATCAAATACATATCAACTATCGAATTTGAAATGAACTATCAAATACATATCAACTATCGAATTTGAAATGAACTATCAAATTGATAACAACTATCGAATTTGAAATTAACTATCAAATGATATCAACTATTGTCAGGGCTGTGGGGATGGTACCGGGGTGGCACTGGGGTATTAGGATGTGGTGAGCCCAGGGTGCAGTGATCTGCACAGACAGGAGGGTGGAGTATGGAGGATGAATAGAAACTGACCGGTGTTGATTTTGCAGAGGGAGAGGAGTTTGCTGGAATCTGGAGTGATGCTAAGGAATCCAGTGATTGTCAGGAACAGGTAGGCGGATGAGGTTCTCAGGAATAACAGGATTCTCAGAGCAACAGAGTGTATAACTTCACTTTGTCAGAAATGAGCTATAATGAACAGCACAGTTCAGTCTGGGGCACAGCCCTTTATTCAATTAAGAGTGTGACGTGTGCTTTGGTGTTTTAACTAGTAGTGTGCTGGATGTTAACTCTTTCACTGTTTGCAGATGTATGTAGGTTGCAGGAACAGGGGCAGCACAGGAAGTATGCTGCCAGCAGCGTCAGAGGATGGATGCAGATGGGAGGCATGACAACTATCGAATTTTAAATGAACTATCAAATAGATATGAACTATCGAATTGATCTTAACTTTAAATACAAGCAATAGTCAGCAAAGGACTTTATGAAACAAATTAATTTTGTTTCACTGTTTAATTTGACTCAAATACTAAATCTGTGACACAGCTTAAAATTTAAACGTAGCTTTTTTTTAACAGCAAAATTTGATTAATTGGGGTTTTATTCAGTGATCCAAAATTCGAATTGATATCAACTATCGAATTGATATATGAAATTCGAATCGATACGAAAAACAAAATGAAATTAGTTACGAAATTCCGAAAACGAAATTATTTAGAAACGTAACGAAACTAAACTAAACAAATTTTTCAGCCATGCACATCCCTAATATCAATAGAAAACATTTCCATTCAATGTGCAAATGGTGTGTGATGCAAACATGCGCATTATGCACATATATGCCCCCTTCCCTGGAAGAACCCACGATTCCTACATTCTGCAGAACTCCTCGGTGGCGGCACAGGACTTCCAGGACGGGCTGTTCCCTGAAGGCTGGCTTCTTGCTGAGTGCACATATCTGCTGCATAAACTATTCATGTCCCTCAATGTATTGCCTCATCTAACCGAATATCACTGTGTGTCATGTGTCATGTATTAGGTGATGCTGGATACCCGCTCAGGCCATGGTTAATGACCCCCATTAGGAGACTGCAAACGCCAAAGCAGGAGGCTTACAACTCAGCGCACCAGAGATCCCGCAGTGCCATTGAGAAGACCTATGGACTGCTAAAAATGCGCTTCAGGTGTATTGACAGATCTGGTGGGGCCTTGCATTACAAGCCCCTCAAAGTGGCCTTAATAGTCCTGGCATGCTGCATGCTGCATAATATGGCAATTGAGGACGGCACTGCCATAGATGAGGATCTGGAGCCTGCTGTGGATCCTGATGTCGTCCCAATACTGTAGCTGCTGCCCCAGCTGCTGTAGAGGATGTGGGTACTGAGGTACTGAGGTCAGACAGCGCATCATCCGGCAGTACTTTGCAGTTAAGCTGAAAAAGAACATCACCTGGCTCATTCAGAGAACGGTGACAATCAGGGAAACAGGCATGAGAGGAGAACTATCCAGACCAAATAGCTGGGCTGGAAAGTGAGATGAACGGGAGAATTGCTCGTGTGGTTCTCTTCATCTCCAATTTCCACTGCTTCAGTCATTCTTCTCTGTGTCACCATTCATTCAATTAAACTGCATGCCTTTGCTAGTGACAGAGTGATTATGTGATTAGTGATTAGATCATGTGTCCTAATTAGATGACCTGCTCATATTTGTTAGTGATAGAATGTCCTGACTAGGACAATTCCGCTCATACCTCATATGTCCTTACAGCTTGTAGGGCTGCAGAGATAACAGGGTTTTAATATATCTATAAAAAAATGTTTCTTCCTCATCCCCTACAAAGGTGTCTCCATTTACAGGCACATGTAGGCAACTGTTAAATTGATTTGCAATGAATGTGTTTGCTGATACAACATGCGTGCATGTACAAGTCAATTCCCAAGGCAATGAATGCAAAATGCCACCCTGCAACATGTATAAGTCATAAATAGGGATGAGCTGTTCGGTTCGATCTGTTCGGAGTTCGATTTGAACACCGCCCGTTCAGATGTTCGCAAACTCCGAACATTTCCACATGTTCGCCGCATGATCGCCCACAATGCACCACAATGGACCACAATGCACTTTTTCCACTGGCCTGAAGCTTGTAATTGGCTACAGCCTGCACCTTACCACAGTTTAGGTGCAAGACAGGTGCAAGACTATGCCAATCACGGCCAGGGCCGGCCCAAGCCGCGGTGCTGCCTGGAGCGATGGATGAAATGCTGCTCCCCCCCTTGAAAAAAACACGTGCCATGTATGAGTGTGTCACAGCAATAAGAAAAACTCATAGTAACGTGCGGTGTGTATGAGTGTGTAACAGCATTAAAACTCATAGTAATGTGCAGTGTGTATGAGTGTATCACAGAGCTGCACAGCAATAAAACTCACAGTGATGTACAGTGTGTATGAACGTATCACAGAGCTCAACAGGATATCTGTTGCATGCTTTACATATCTGTAAAGCGTGACCAGAATCTGGTCACCAGAAAGCGGTACGCGTGGCTCAGGGGGACGAGCTGTCTGCGGAGCAGGATGTGCCCTGGGGTCTGGACTGCCTTGTGGCTTGCCGCCTCCTTCCTGCACCACAGCAGCGGCTGACATCACTGCACGGGTGGCCGGCCCCAGCTACGCCAAGAAAGAAATGGCACTGAGCTGCAGGACGTCAATGACGTGCTGAGTACATCCTCTGAACACAAACATGAAATCAGAGGATGCGCCCAGCACGTTGTAAGCAGCAAAGAGGTTAAAAGGGGTAAAATTGAGTAGCGCCCATTTAACCTATTGTTCCCCCGAACCAATATTTAGTCTCCTACCTGTACCTCACGATGCTGTCATACTTAAGGTTTTGGAGTGCAGGCAGCAGATATTGTGGCGATTCTAGGAGCAATATCATCCTTTTGGGTGCAAGGCTAGGGGGCAACGCCGGGTTGCGACAAGGACACAGGCGCAGACGTTTATGCACAGGAGCCTGTTTAAAAACAAATACATGCATTTACACACACAGCCATACATTCGCAAACATAGCCATAACAAACCCTACACCCCGGGGGTATGTAGCAATAAAACTTACAGTAATGTGCGCTGTATATGAGTGTATCACAGAGCTCCACAGCAATAAAACTGTACTGGCCGGTGTCATTAAAAAGTGCAGCAGTCGTTTTATTGGGCTGAATATCGCCCGGGGGCATTTGCACCGGTGCCACCCGGCCCAGTCTGCCCCTGCCCCAGATACATGTATACACAGACCACCTGATACATGATACCCAGACACAGACCACCAGATACATGAATACCTACCCAGACATCAGACCCCAGTGTCAGCAGAGTGAGGTGGTAGGGATAATGCTGGCAAACAGATGAGAATCACGATGCAGGCAGACGTCCGGCGCGCCCTCTGTCATACACATTACCACAACATATATACAATATTTAAACACACACATTACCACATCTTATATACACACATTACCACACCATATATACACTATATCCACCAAGTTTCAGATGCACATGGAGACTAACAGGGTTATTCAGAGAGCGTTGAAAACCAGGAGAATGACTGGAGAAGTGAAAATTCTAGGTCAAAATAGCCGATTTGGAAAGTGAGATAAATTGGAGAATTTTTCTGGTTTGGCTATTTTGACCTAGAATTTTCCATTCTCCAGTCATTCTCCTGCTTTTCACCTCTCTCTGAATAACGCCTATGTAAAATTTAAAAAAATATATACACTATATATATATATACACACACACATTGCCACACCATATATACACATTGCAACACCATTTATACACTATATACACACAAATTACCACACCAAATATATATACAGTTGTGTTCAAAATTATTCAACCCCCACTGAAATTGAGTGTTTTGGCCAGTTTGACATTGATTTTGATCATTCAGTCATCTTGCTTACAATTAAATCAAAGAGGCACGTGTAGGTCAGACAAATATAACATAACATTTATAATGAAATAACCACAGATGTCTTTTCTGTGCTCTCATCATTATCAGTTTTATTCAACCCCCAAGTGACATTCAATCTTAGTACTTAGTACAACATCCTTTTACAGTTATAACAGCTTTTAAACGTGAAGCATAGCTTGACACAAGTGTCTTGCAGCGATCTACGGGTATCTTCGCCCATTCGTCATGGGCAAAAGCCTCCAGTTCAGTCACATTCTTAGGCTTGCACACTGCAACTTCTTTCTTTAAGTCCCACCAGAGGTTCTCAATCGGATTTAAGTCAGGTGACTGCGATGGCCACTCCAAAATGTTCTAGCCTTTAATCTGCAACCATGCTCTAGTGGACTTGGAGGTATGCTTGGGATCATTGTCCTGTTGAAAGGTCCAACGTCTCCCAAGCCTCAGGTTTGTGACGGACTGCATCACATTGTCATCCAATATCTCCTGGTACTGAAGAGAATTCATGGTACCTTGTACACGCTGAAGCTTCCCTGTACCTGCAGAAGCAAAACAGCCCCAAAGCATGATTGACCCCCTGCCATGCTTCACAGTAGGCAAGGTGTTCTTTTCTTCATAGGCCTTGTTCTTCCTCCTCCAAACATAGCATTGATCCATGGGCCCAAACAGTCCTAATTTTGTTTCATCAGTCCACAGAACACTATCCCAAAACTTCTGTGGTTTGTCCACATGACTTTTGGCATACTGCAGTCGACTCTTCTTATTCTTTGGAGACAGCAAGGGGGTGCGCCTGGGAGTTCTGGCATGGAGGCTTTCATTACGCAGTGTGCGCCGTATTGTCTGAGCTGAAACTTCAGTACCCACATCTGACAAATCTTTTCTCAGTTCCTCAGCAGTCACACGGGGACTTTTCTCCACTCTACGCTTCAGGTAGCGCACAGCAGTCGAAGTCAGCATCTTCTTTCTGCCACGACCAGGCAGCGTTTCAACAGTGCCCTTTGCCTTGAATTTGCGAATGGTGCTTCCTATGGTCTCTCTTGGTATGTTTAACATCTTTGCAATCTTCTTATAGCCATTGCCCTTCCTGTGAAGAGTAATCACCTCTTCTCTTGTCTTCCTGGACCATTCTCTTGACTTCACCATGTTTGTAACCACAGCAGTAAATGTCTAGAAGGAGCTGAGTATCACAATCATTTTAAAGCTGCCTAATTGGTGCTTATTATGCTTTATTGCTGCTCCGTGACATCCACAGGTGTTTTCAATACCTGATTGAAAACACTTGAATGAACCGCTGTTCTTCAGAGTGGTAGTCTTTAAGGGGTTGAATAATTGTGTAAATGAAGAATTCACAAAAGAAACATTTACTACTGTATTACAAAACCAATTGATGTCATTTTAGTTGCATATCGTTCTTTAAAAAGTCCTTGTAGGATTTCATTCTGAATACAATTACAAATGTACACTAAATTCCCTAAAACCCTTTACAGCATTGGGGGTTGAATAATTTTGAACACAACTGTATATATACATACACACACACACACACACACATTACCACACTATATATACACACACACACACACACACACCATATATACACACACACATTACCACACTATATACACACATTACCACACCATATACACACTATATACACACACACATTACCACACCATATACACACACACATTACCACACCATATACACACACACACCATATACACACACACACATTACCACACCATATACACACACACACCATATACACACACACACATTACCACACTATATACACACATTGCACATTATATACACATTTCCACATCTTATATTTACAGTTACTCACAAATGGAAATGTGACAGAGAGCAGCTGCAGGAAAATGGAGGGGGGGGGCAGAGGGTCCTACAAGCAGGCACTGCTACTTACTGCATCCTGCTGTAGTCTGTCTCAGACAGGGAAGGCAGAGCAGAGAGAGAGCACAGCACAGCCTGCTTCCTGCCTTCTCAGAGCGGGGGAACAGCATGTTGAGAAGGGGAGGAGCCAAACACATCTCTTCCTCAATTCCTCTCTGTGGTCGCCTGTGATCACGGAGGGGAAGCAGCCTTCGCTCTGCATTACCTGCACCTCAGCGGCAAGAAGGAGTGAGGAGGAAGTAAATTCTCCTGGACAGGCAGTAGGCTCGCACATACAGTACCTGGTGGGTAGCTGGTTGGACCAGGGTCTGGCGGGAGCCGGAGGAGAAACAAGTTGCTGACTGCCGTGCCCGAGGATCCGCCCACACGACACACTTCTTGACACGCGCTGGCGTGTGGACGCAAGTGTGAGAGGTGGGCGCGGTCACATGTGGGGGGCGGCGGCATCACTCACTGCATCCGTGCGCCGGCGGCCAAATTAGATGCTGCCGCGGTGCCAGCGCTCACAAAAAAATAGTGCTGCGGCGTCAGCGACGGAAAAATTTACCGCTCACAAATTTTGCCCGCCTGGAGCAAGTGCTCCACACTGCTCCATGGTTGGGCCGGCCCTGATCATGGCTCAGAGTCCTGATTGGGCAAATTTTGCCCAATCATGGGCTCACAGAGCTAAGTCCCGCAGCACACTATATAAGGCATCCCTTGCAGCCCCAGCACGTGTTTTTTGAGAGGAGATTGTTGTGTTAGTGTGTGTTCTCACTGCCACCAGCTATTGGGGGGGGGGGGTCTCACTTCTACAAAATATATGGGAATTGTTGTAATCTGTGTGTTCTCACTGCCACCAACTATTTTGGGGGTCAGTCATTTCTACAAAATATCTGGGAATTGTTGTAATCTTTGTGTTCTCACTGCCAGCAGCAATTGTGGGGGTCTCACTTCTAGAAGATATCTGGGAATTGTGGTAATCTGTGTGTTCTCACTGCCACCAACTATTTTGGGGGTCAGTCATTTCTACAAAACATCTGGGAATTGTTGTAATCTTTGTGTTCTCACTGCCAGCAGCAATTGTGGGGGTCTCACTTCTACAAGATATCTGGGAATTGTTGTAATCTGTGTGTTCTCACTGTCACCCATCAGGGGGTCTCACTGATTTATAGGAGGTTTCTGGGAATTGTAATCTGTGTCTTCTCACTCCCAGCTATCAGGGGGTCCCACATACTTCTAGCAGATTTCTGAGAATTGTAATCTGTGTCTTGTCACACTGCCACCCATCAGGGGGGCTCACTGATTTATAGGAGGTTCCTGGGAATTGTAATCTGTGTCTTGTCACTGCCACCCATCAGGGGGTCTCACTGATTTATAGGAGGTTTCTGGGAATTATAATCTGTGTCTTCTCACTGCCATCTTTCAGGGGGTCCCACATACTTCTAGCAGATTTCTGCGAATTGTAATCTGTGTCTTGTCACACTGCCACCCATCAAGGGGGCTCACTGATTTATAGGAGGTTCCTGGGAATTGTAATTTGTGTATTGTCACTGCCACCCATCAGGGGGTCTCACAGATTTATAGGAGGTTCCTGGGAATTTTAATCTGTGTCTTGTCACTGGCTGCCAGCTATCAGGGTGTCTCACTGAGTTATACTAGAGTTCTGGAAATCTTAAATCTTTATACCAGAGTTGAATCAGAGTTCTGTATATCTTTAATCTATATATCACTCACCATGTCAGAAAGACCAAAAAGAACAGGCAGACGCTCCCAGACACAGATAAGAGGGCAAGCAGCCTCTGTGTCGGGAGGCTGTGCCTCTGGTCGTCGTGGACGTGGTGCATCCTCTGCAGGGGCACGCTTGTCTTTTCTAACTGGTGCTGGCCGTCTTAAACAGCAGCAACATACAGAGGATTTGGTGGATTGGTTAACCAGTAGACATGTGCACAGCACAAAATTTCGTTTTGAACTAATGGATTAGTCCTAAAATGCAATTTATTTAGTTGCTAAAGAAATTCGTTTTCAGTTCTTTAGTATGAAAACTAATTTCATTCATCCGAAAACCAGTGGATACAATTACTATTGCAGTGGCTCCTCAGAGGACTGAGATGGCTGCTTGTTACAGTATCTCTCACTCTCAGCACAATGTGTCAGGCAAAGCTGTTACAGTAACTGACTGCTGCTCATCACAATGCTCAGAGTTTCAATAAAACTAGTAAATAATATTTTTATATATGAGGTTAGAACAATATTACTTCCTTGTTTTACTGAAACTCTGAGCACTGTTACAGTCAGTTACTGTAACAGCTGAGCCTGATACATTGTACTGAGAGATAATATAACAAGCAGCCGATCTCAGCGCTCACAGCCACTAGATTTAAAGGGCTAAAATAAAAAAGGCTCCTCTCTGTATAATGTATAGAACATCCTCCTGCATTAATTAATACCCCTCTCTGTATAATGTAGATAACATCCTCCTGCATTAATTAATACCCATCTCTGTATAATGTATACAACATCCACCTGCATTAATTAATACCCCTCTCTGTATAATGTATAGAACATCCTCCTGAATTAATTAATATCTGTATAGAACATCTTGCTCAATTAATACCTTTCTCTGTATAATGTATAGAACATCCTCCTGCATTAATACCCCTCTCTGTATAATGTATAGAACATCCTCCTGCATTAATTAATGCCCCTCTCTGTATAGAACATCATCCTACTGCATTGGCACGTGGAGGGTGCAGAACCTCAGAATGCAATGCTTATCCAGCACAGGAGAGGGAACTTTTACTTAAACTTTGTATCTCTGTGGGGGAGACAGGAATATAAAAGCAGGGGAGAGGGAAAATATTAATGTAAATTGGTCTGAAAGCTCAGAGGAGAGATGACTGGTGCAAATTTATTTTTATAATAAAATAAAGCACTTTAAATCCAGGGAAAACATTCAAATAAATCAGACTGAAGGCTCATAATGACAGAGTAACTGTGAGAGCTGGATACTAAATGTATCAGATGTAAACAAAAACTTTTTATAACAAGCAGCACTGGGAGAGGAGAGGGACTTTATATAAAACGTGTATTATAGATGAGGAAAGGTGAATAGTGCTCCTGGATAATATAAAATGTATCAGACCTAAGCCCCTATTATCCCTCTCTTCTCCCAGCGCTGCTTGTTATAAAGGGGTTTTTACTATCCAGCCCTCCTCTGTCATTAGCTTTCAGTGTGATTTATTTGAATGTTTTCCCTCTCCAGCTGCTTTTATCATCTTGTCTGCCTCATAGATATGCAAGGGTTAAGTAAAGGTTTCCTCTCCTGTGCTGGCTGTCTGTGCTGCGAGTGAGTATTCTGGAGCTCTATCACTGTCAGATTTTCTGGTAGGGGTCAGGAAGGATTATGCATACAAACCTTTTCTGTAGCTTTGTGATGTTGCGCTCTTCATTGCTGGTCTCCTTCACTCAATGTAATATCACAAAAAGGACTGAAATTAAAATGCTGTGCATTTTATTTTAGTTTCTTTTGTTTTTTGTACTGAGCAGTTTCGTATCTCTTGAGTCATACGAAAACTAAATTATCCCAAAATTCGGACTAAATCGTTTTAGTACTAAAACTAATGCACATGTCTACTAACCAGGCCATCCTCATCCTCCGAGTCCTCTGCCAGCCAGGCTTGTAGTGGTTTACAGTCCACCTCAGCTGCCAAATCATTTAATGCAGCCTCCATGTCCACAGTTACTCCTGCCGTAGCCTCACTATCACACACAGAGGAGTTAGCTGAATTGTTTGACTACAATGACAGTGACAAGCTGCTTGAGGATGCGCAGCAACTACAGTGCTCTGATTCAGTCTCTGAGGTTGAGGAAGGGAGTATAATCAACCTAGAGGAAGGGGGTGCCAGTGATACACAAATAACTGGCACTCATGTTGCCCCAGCAGCTGCAGCATACTGCCAAGTTGGCTCCAGTGACGAGGAGATAGGGGATGATGACAATGATGATGAGGTCACTGACTCCACCTGGGTGCCTGATCAAACAGAGGAGTCAAGTGAGGAGGAGGAGGAGGCAAAAAAAACACGAGGCACAATGTCCTCTATGACCAACCGTAGCAAGTCCAAGGCATCAGATGTCAGAGCTGCTCAGGTGCAGAGCGCTGTTGTCTCAAAGCACACATCCAGGAACTCTGCTGCCTGGGAGTTCTTTAAGAAATGTGCAGCAGACCGCACCGTTGCTATTTGTAATCTATGTCAGATGAGGATCAAGCGTGGGAAAGACACCGGACGCTTGGGTACCACGTGCTTGAGGCGACATATGACCACCTGCAACGCATCCCGTTGGCGTTGCGGACTTTGCTTAGGTCTTCCTCGCTTGTCTCTACCCCCACTATATGTCCTGCCATGTCATTGACTCCAACCTCCACTGACAGGGATGATGCTACAGTAATGGATGTACCAGGTCCTTCCTCACATTGTGACAGCATCCCATCAGCTGAAGATTTACACAGTCAGATTACGTTGCCCCAGCTGCTGCAGCGTAAGAAAAAATATAGTCCCAACCATCCCCAAGCACAGCGTCTAAATGCCAGCTTAACAAAATTACTCGCATTGCAGCTGCTGCCTTTCCAGCTGGTGGACTCTGCTTCCTTCCGTGAATTTGCTGAATGTGCTGTACCATAGTGGCAGGTTCCAAAACGCCATTTTTTTCACGGAAGGCCATTCCAGCACTATACCAGCACGTGGAAGACAATGTTATGGAGTCATTGGGAAAGGCAGTCAGCAGCAAGGTGCACGTGACTTTAGACACGTGGTCCAGCAAGCATGGACAGGGCCGTTACATTTCCTTCACAGCACACTGGGTAACTCTGATTGCAGCTGGGAGGGATCCAAGATGGGGCTCTGTGCTGGAGCTTGTACATCCACCACGCCTCCAGAAAGCTGCATGTATGAGGTCTGTCTGCTCCACCACCACCTCTCCCTCTTCCTCCTCCTCCTTCTCTGTCTCTGACGAAGTGGCAGTTAAACCGTTGCGTGACAGGGGCTATGCAATGGCTCAAGCAAAAAGATGCCATACTGTGCTTGAGCTGGTTTGTTTAGGGGACAGGAGCCACACCGGGCCAGAAATTCTGTCAGCTCTGCAGGGGCAGGTGCAGAGATGGTTAACACCACGCCAGCTTCAGCTGGGAATGGTCGTCTGTGATAATGGCAGTAACCTTCTCTCCGCCCTACGCCAGGGTAAGTTGACGCATGTACCATGCCTAGCACACGTCCTAAATCTGGTGGTACAGCGTTTCCTAACCAGGTACCCAGGGCTGACACAGCTTCTCAGCCAGGCCAGAAAAGTCTGCAGCCACTTCAGACGGTCATTCCCAGCAAGTGTTCGCCTGGCAGAAATTCAAAGAGAATTCCACCTTCCCACAAACCGTCTGATCTGTGACATGCCCACCAGGTGGAACTCAACATTAGCAATGCTGCAGTGTCTGCACAAGCAGCAGAGGGCCATCAACGAGTACCTGTGTGAGTATGGCACAAGGACAGGTTCAGGTCAACTTGGTTTCCCTCCCCCCGCAGTGGCTGATGATCAAGGATGCATGCACTGTACTGTCACCATTTGAGGAGGCAACGAGGATGGTGAGCAGGGACAGTGCATGCATCAGTGACACAATTCCTTTAGTGTTCCTGCTGGAGCGCACTCTGCGGGGAATTATAGATGTGGCACTAGAGGCAGAGCAGCAGGAGGAAGAGGAGGCCTTCCCTAGCTCTCAAGGCCCCAGTCTTTCCGCAGACAGTATTCCTGTGGGTCCTCAGTGTCAGGGCTCAGCGGGCGCCGCCGACCCGGCGTCCCGCCAGGCCGCCGACCCGGCGTCCTCCTTCCCGGCTCCGGGGTCGGCGTCCTCTTCGCATCCTGTGCGTGCGCTGTATGCGAGCGCGCCGCCGGCGGTTCCGGATTTAGCCCTCCCGGCGGCGCGACGTCACCTATCCCCATGTGACCGCGACGGACCAATCAGCAGGCAAGGCGCCAGATTTAAACCTGCTTTTCCCATTCCTCAGTGCCCTTTCGTGGTTTTGCCTGTCTGACCCTTAAGTGCTCGTTTATTTCACTCAATTGACTTACTGTGTATGACCTGGCTATCTCTCTCGACTTGTGTACCTCTATACCCCTTGACCCGGCTTGTTACTCGACTCTGTTTTCGCCTATACCCTTTGGCTTTCTGATATACGTTCCTGGCTTACCAGCGTTTACACCAGCCACTCTAAGGACTGGTTCCTGTCCCCCTTGTGTCCCTGCCTTATAGGTTCACCTCCTGTTTGTGCGAAACCCAGCCACTATAAGGACTGGTACCGCATTGTGACTCTATCTTGCTTTACCGGCACTGCCGTTACGTACCCTTGGTTGGTGTTGGCCTGAAGACAGGGCAGCCCTCATTATTTGTGTTAACCCAGCCACTACAAGGACTGGTTTCTCTTCTACGTACTCGAGGCTCCTGTTTTCACTTAGGGCTACCGTTCGTCCACCCTCAGGTACGTGAGCGTGCCTGACATCACGAAAGGGCCATGGACCTTGCAGGGACTGCTCAGCAATTCTCTGGTCTAGAAAGCCGTTTGGAGGAGCAAGATCACCGTCTTGATCAGTTCGCCCAGGCCCTCCAAACGCTGCTCACCCGTACCGCCCCTACCCAGGTAGAGGTTTCCCCTCCCGTGAATCCTCTCCCTTCCGAACCGTTCTCTGTGTCCACCTCATACCCTAACTTGCTACCTCCAGTACGTTATGGGGGCGATCCTACCGCCTGTCGAGGTTTTCTGAACCAGATTTCCATTCATTTCGAATTAACCCCGTGGTCTTACCCTACAGATCGTGCCAAAATCGCTTTTGTCATCAACCATCTTACCGACAAAGCGTTGAGTTGGGCTAACCCTCTTTGGGATACCGATAAACCAATTGTCTATAATTATCGTGACTTTATGTCGGCCTTTCGTAGGGTGTTTGACCCTCCCGGGCGTAAAACCAATGCCGCAAAATCCTTGTTACGCTTGCGCCAGGGTGCGAGATCACTGGGTGAATATGCTCTGGAGTTTAGATCATTGGCTTCTGAATTGAACTGGAACAATGAGGCTTTGATAGCCGTGTTTTCTGAGGGTCTGAACGATGAGTTGCAAGATGAGATAGCGGCCAGAGATCTCCCAGGGGACCTGGAAGACTTGATTACTTACCTGTCCTTTATCGATGAACGCCTTCGCCATCGTCGACTTACTAAGGAGAGGTCTAAAAGACCACCGGTTAGGCAGCCTCCCCGGTTTTCTGTACCTTTGCTTCCCGAGTCTCATTCACCATCCGAACCCATGCAATTAGATAGCACCAAGATCCCTGATAGTGAAAAACAACGCAGACGACGTGAGGGTTTATGCCTGTACTGTGGTTTGGGGGGTCATTTCCTTAAGGGCTGTTCCAAACGCCCCCAGGGTCCAGCGGGAAACTCTCATGCCTAAGTGCCTCTAGGGGACAGCTCTTAGGCGCTTTTCCTTCGTCCCCCAAACTGGAAAATAGACTCCGGGTTCCGGTTACTCTATCCTGGGAGAGTTCCCGTAACCCGGTACAACTCTATGCCTTAGTAGACTCTGGTGCTGCCGATAACTTTATTGACATAAATTTTGCTCGCAAACATGCCATACCCCTGGTTGAAAAAGAAACCCCATTACTTGTACAGGCCATCGATGGCAGACCTCTCGAAACCCCTTTTGTTTTGTTTGAATCTCGCAATATTACTGTTGGGATAGGACTGTGTCATAAGGAAAGTATGTTCTTCCATGCTATTTCGTCCCCTTCCTATCCTATCGTACTGGGTTACCCCTGGTTAACCCGCCATAACCCTGTTATTGACTGGCGAGCTCGTCAGATCGCGAAGTGGGATAATGATTGTATGGCTTCTTGTATTGAGATTCCACTATCCATTAATGTCTTGAATTTGCCCACGGCCCCTCCTCTGACGACTTCCATTCCTGTCCCCTACTCGGACTTGGCACCTGTGTTTGACAAAAGAGAGGCCGATAGATTACCCCCATCGTTCTTACGATTGTGCCATCGACCTTCTTCCTGGTACCATGCCTCCCAAAGGGGCTGTCTATCCTTTGTCCGTGAAAGAACATAAGGTTTTGGAGGAGTACATTAAAGATTCCCTTAAAAAAGGGTTTATTCGTCCTTCCTCCTCACCCGCTGGGGCAGGGTTTTTCTTTGTGCAGAAAAAGGAGGGTGATCTTAGACCCTGTATCGATTTTCGAGGGTTGAACAAGATCACCGTTAAAAATGCCTACCCCATTCCACTCATCCCCGAGCTGTTTCACCGCCTGAAACATTCCAAAATCTTTTCGAAACTGGATCTCAGAGGAGCGTACAATTTAATAAGAATCAAACACGGGGATGAGTGGAAGACTGCGTTTAACACCAGGTTAGGGCATTACGAGTACTTGGTTATGCCCTTCGGTTTATGTAACGCTCCAGCAGTGTTTCAGGCGTTTATTACTGATGTGTTACGAGAGTACACCCCTTGTTTTGTCGTGGTTTACCTTGATGATGTGTTAATACATTCCCCTGATCTGAACACCCACCACGTACATGTACGACTCGTCTTATCTAAGCTCTTGGCCAACGGCCTCTACTGCAAGCTAGAAAAATGCCTATTCGATGTCCAACAGGTACAGTTTTTGGGTTATGTTATATCCTCCTCTGGTTTCATGATGGATCCCAAAAAACTGGAGGCCATCAGTCACTGGCCTCTTCCCAAGGGCCTCAAGGCCATTCAAAGGTTTATTGGCTTCTCTAATTACTATAGACGGTTTATCAAGGGCTTTTCGTCCATTATTGCACCCATTACAGCATTGACGAGAAAGGGAGGTGACACTCAGAATTGGTCCTCCAGTGCCCTGGAGGCTTTCGAACGGTTAAAGGAGGCCTTTTCCACTGCTCCCATTCTACACCACCCTGATCCAATAGACCCTTCGTTTTAGAGGTTGACGCATCAGAAACCGGGGTAGGAGCCGTCTTGTCACAACGTCCAGCCGATGACAAGCCTATGCAACCCTGTGGTTTTTATTCTAGGAAATTGTCCCCTACCGAGGCCCGTTATGACATTGGGGACAGGGAATTGTTAGCCATTTTTTTGGCCTTAAAAGAATGGCGCCATCTCTTGGAGGGCTCCACCTGTCCGTTTTCCATTCTCACTGACCACAAAAATTTGATTTACCTGTCCGAGGCTAAAAGGTTGAACCCTAGACAAGCACGATGGGCCTTTTTCTCACCAGATTTGACTTCCTCATTACGTACAGACCCGGGTCTAAAAATGTTAAGGCCGACGCACTCTCCAGACAATATGAACCCCTAGCAACTCCAGTGTCTGTACCTGTGTCCATAGTTCCCGAAAGGAAAATTTTAGCCTCTCTGAGTACACGAGTCGAGTCTCCTTTCTGGAACCTCTTACTCTCTAAACAGGCTCTGGCTCCGTCTTCTAACCACAGAATAAGCTATTCGTTCCTGCTGTAGAGAGTTACCCACTGCTTTACAGCTCTTTCACGAATCCAAATTCGCTGGACATTTTGGGGTAAATAAAACTCTTGACTTGATTAAACGACACCTTTGGTGGCCGACACTTACTAAGGATGTAAAAGATTACGTAACCACCTGTTTTGTTTGTACCCGTTCCAAATCCTCCCGCCTTTGTCCTGCTGGCCTCCTCCAACCCCTACCGATCCCTGAGCGCCCTTGGTCTCATTTAGCTATGGACTTCCTAGTGGAACTAACCCCTTCACTTGGTCATACTGTGATTTTTGTGGTTGTCGATCGCTTCTCTAAAATGGCACATTTTATTCCGTTAAAGAAGCTCCCCTCCTCCAGCGAGCTAGTACACAGATTTTCACCAAAGAAATATTCAGACTACATGGTGTTCCTAATGTTCTCGTCTCGGATCGGGGTTCTCAGTTTATCTCTAAGTTCTGGAGAGGCTTCTGTCACCAGTTGGGCGTTAAACTGTCCTTTTCGTCCGCGTATCACCCGCAAACGAACGGTTTAGGCTAGGGACAGATGAGCGCATTTTCTGCGGCCACCGTCAAAATGTACGTCGATGCGTGCGCACGCATTTTTTCACGGAATACGCTTAAGTGGTCAGACGATGCGCAATTCTGGACGTATTTCATGACGATGGGGTGAAAAGAAGTCTAGGGAAATCCGGCTGTTTGAACGTTATGTTGGCCGCACACTAGCAGCGTCTGACATCTCCTAATCACGCACACACGCTGCTATGCGGCCGCAGCGCACTCTGTACGTCAGTACCAGCGGTTTAACGTTCTCGAAAAAATGCGTTCATTTTCCACTTGCGTTGCGCGGCCGGACTTTTGTGCGACCGTACTTCGTATATTGGCTGTCATTGCCCGGCATCTGCTGCTAGTGCGGCCGTGATTATGTGCGCCAGAACGCGCGTTCGCACTGCCTCAGTCTGACCCTAGCCTTAGCCGAAAGAACCAACCAAACGCTTGAGACTTATTTAAGGTGTTTTATTTCTGACGCACAGGATGATTGGGTTACTCTGTTACCATGGGCAGAATTTGCGTATAACAACGCCACATCACAGTCGACAAAATTTTCTCCTTTCGAAATAGTCACGGGTATGCATCCCACTATTTTTCCATCCTCGTTCTCCCCCCAGAACATTCCTGCCCTGGAGGAACACCTAGATAAGCTCCGGGTTATTTGGGAGAAGACCAGGTTGAATCTAGAATCCGCTTCCTTGAGCCAGAAGCGGGCGGCTGATCGGAGGCGCAGACCTCCACCAGTGTACCATGTGGGTGACAGGGTTGGCTCAGCACACGCCACATTCGTCTGAAGGTTCCGTCTATGAAATTCGCGCCTCGTTTTATCGGTCCGTATAGAATACTCCGATGTATCAATCCCGTAGTATACGCACTGCAATTGCCCGTCTCTTTGCGTATTCCGAACTCCTTTCATGTCTCTTTATTGAAGCCGCTCTCCTGCAACCGTTTTACTCGCCCTGACTCTCCTCCTCCCCCTGTGGTGGTTGATGGACCCCCGAGTATGAAATTGAGTCCATTTTGGATTCCCGTTATGTCCGCAATCGGTTGCAGTATTTGGTTCATTGGACTGGCTATGGTCCCGCGGATCGCACATGGGTTTCGTCACGTGACGTTCATGCTCCTCGATTGGTCTCCGCCTTTCATCGTCGTTTTCCTGATCGCCCGGCTCCTAGCCGCCCGGTGGGCGTTCCTCGAGGCGGGGGTGCTGTCAGGGCTCAGCGGGCGCCGCCGACCCGGCGTCCCGCCAGGCCGCCGACCCGGCGTCCTCCTTCCCGGCTCCTCTTCGCATCCTGTGCGTGCGCTGTATGCGAGCGCGCCGCCGGCGGTTCCGGATTTAGCCCTCCCGGCGGCGCGACGTCACCTATCCCCATGTGACCGCGACGGACCAATCAGCAGGCAAGGCGCCAGATTTAAACCTGCTTTTCCCATTCCTCAGTGCCCTTTCGTGGTTTTGCCTGTCTGACCCTTAAGTGCTCGTTTATTTCACTCAATTTGACTTACTGTGTATGACCTGGCTATCTCTCTCGACTTGTGTACCTCTATACCCCTTGACCCGGCTTGTTACTCGACTCTGTTTTCGCCTATACCCTTTGGCTTTCTGATATACGTTCCTGGCTTACCAGCGTTTACACCAGCCACTCTAAGGACTGGTTCCTGTCCCCCTTGTGTCCCTGCCTTATAGGTTCACCTCCTATTTGTGCGAAACCCAGCCACTATAAGGACTGGTACCGCATTGTGACTCTATCTTGCTTTACCGGCACTGCCGTTACGTACCCTTGGTTGGTGTTGGCCTGAAGACAGGGCAGCCCTCATTATTTGTGTTAACCCAGCCACTACAAGGACTGGTTTCTCTTCTACGTACTCGAGGCTCCTGTTTTCACTTAGGGCTACCGTTCGTCCACCCTCAGGTACGTGAGCGTGCCTGACACTCAGACAGGAGGAGGAATATTTAAGTAGTGGGGGCATTGAAAGTGGGGATTCCTCAAAGGAGGGTTTTGTGTCCCCAGAAACCCAAGGACTAGTACGTGGCTGGGAGGAGGAAGTGCACGATGGGGGCATCCTCCTCATTGACCAGGAAGACTCGGAAGCTAATGCCACCTCCAATCTACGCTGCATGGGCTCCCTTATCCTGCAAAGCCTGGTAAAGGACCCCAGGATTTGTGCTATCAAGGAGAGGGATCATTACTGGTTGGCAAGTCTTCTTGATCCATGATACAAGGGTAAAGTTGCAGAGCTCATGCTGCCCTCACAGAGGGAGGATAGGATGAAAAAACTTGAGGACACTCTAAAGCGACACTTGTGTAACACCTTTCCAGGCACTGGTAGACTACTGTTACGTCTCGAACCTGCCCCCTAGAGGTGAAGGGTCTTATGTCTGTTTATTCCCTGTGGTCTGTTTAGCCATGCTGTTTGGGGCTGTTCTGGGGTTCTGCTGTGATCTCCTGGTCTGGGGTCACATGGCCCAATCACACAGACCCACTCCCTATAATTATCCCAGCAGCACAGAGCCTTATTGACGGTTTGTGGAGTTTGATGGTGGTTGTGTCCTGTTAGTTCCCTCTGTTGCTGCAAATCATTCTTGTTCTAGTGCATTCTGGTTTTGACCTCGGCTGTGTTTCCTGACGATCCTTTTCTCCTGGTACTCTGTATGCTGATCTGTTGCCAACCTTGCCTGAATGACCATTCTTTTATGTTTCATGTTTCATGTATTTTGTTTGTCCTAGTTTAGTATAGTCTCCGAGGCCATTAAAAGGACCTCCTCAGTGCAGGTTGTTTTGTCTGTCTTGTTTACCCCTTGCCCTTCTTATTTATATTTATCTGTTTATTCTTTGTGAGGGTTTTTCTTAGAAGTATTCCCAGCATAGGGATTCCTGTAGTTTTCTCCTGGTCCTCCTGTTCCATGTGTCACTGTCTGGTTCCTGTATCATCCTGAAGTGGTATTCAGTTCAGGTCCTGTTTCGCCAAGTCTGTCAGTTTGTTGACTGCCCTGCAGCCTGCATAATTCATCTACTGTTATTCATTGTTTGTGTTCCTGAGCGTGTCCTGGGTTATCTGTCGGTCTTGAAACCTTTGGAGCTTAGTGGCAATTCAGTTCTACTTTTGTGCTCCTTGCTTTTGGAGAAACAAGTCTGTTTTATTGATCTGTCCAGTCAGTAGCTCACCTGCCTTAAGGGCTACACTCCATGTTCCAAGCCACCACGATGGCCCAAGAGAGGGCCAACCGTTACAGCTACCAAGTGATGACACAGGTGCTTCTGAGGCTGCGGCTGATCAGAGGAAGAGCGGTGAAAGGGGCCGCTTGACTGATGCCTTTTCCAATTTTTTTAGTCCACGACGCCCAGGGACGTCAAATGTAGGCACCCATTGCCAGCGTCTTCACCATATGGTGCAGGACTACCTAGTGGCAAGGGCAGACCTGGATACTTTTTCAGCAGATGATCCACTGGCTTACTGGGTGTTGAGATTGGATCACTGGCCAGAATTTAGCCAATATGCTATGCAGCTACTTGGTTGCCCTTTATCCAGTGTGCTTTCTGAAAGGACATTCAGTGCCGCTGGAGGTTTTGTCACAGACAAAAGAGTGCGTCTGTCCACCGACTCTGTAGACCGGCTGACATTTATAAAAATGAATCAGTCCTGGATCAGCAGCTATCAATCCCCTGATGCTGACGTAACTGAATAGATTGGGGATCTCTTCGGCATTCACAAAACCTCCACCACTGCACTCTTCCACAATACCACAAAGGGGTTACGGTGTGAAGGCACTTGCTGCCATGAAAGGCACAATATTTGGGTGCACTGCCACTGATGCCTATATTACCAGATTTATATAATTTAATATTGGACCGCAGGGTCCAACCCTGCACTCTTCCACAATACCACAGAGGGGTTACTTACGGTGTAAAGGCACTTGCTGCCACCAAAGGCACAATATTTGGGTGCACTGCCACTGACTCCTATATTACCAGATTCATATCATTTTAATATTTGACCACAGGGTCCAACCCTGCACTCTTCCACAATACCACAGAGGGGTTACGGTGTGACGGCACTGTTGCTGACACTAAAGGCCCAATTTTAAAGCACCTATTGTTACTTTCATCCAAAGCCTGCATAAGTTTCACCATAATTTAGCCCAAAAAATCACTAAATTTGTTCTGTGAGTGCTAAAACGTCTCCTCTTTTCATACAGGCTGCCGCCCCAAGCAGTTGTTTACGAACAGATTAAAGGAAAACCGTTTACCGTCATTTGAAATGTCATTTGTTTGTTTTTAAATGTTTCTATACATCCTACAAATCCGTCACTTCATGGGCAGGTTATGGGGACCTCCTAGGCACGATATTTGAAGAAATTTTATGTTTTTATTTTTAACTCTTATCTCATGGAAAACTCACTGTTCCTTTAAAAACGTTTTTTTTTTACTTTTTGTCCTTGTTTCCTGTCCCCCAGGGCACTACCCGGACCCCCATACACCTTTTATGGCAAATATCTAGTTTATATGCCCTCTTGGAGGGCACTCTAAAAATCGAACGTTCGAGTCCCATTGACTTGCATTGAGTTCGGATCCGGTCGCGTCCGAACTCGAACTTTTGAAATTGTTCGAGTTGGAATGCGAACCGAACACGGGGGTGTTCGGCTCATCCCTAATGTCAAGCACAGGTATATGAGATCTGTAGATTCACACCTGCATGTAGTGTTACTACTACTACAGTTGTGTTCAAAATTATTCAACCCCCACTGAAATTGAGTGTTTTGGCCAGTTTGACATTGATTTTGATCATTCAGTCATCTTGCTTACAATTAAATCAAAGAGGCACGTGTAGGTCAGACAAATATAACATAACATTTATAATGAAATAACCACAAATGTCTTTTCTGTGCTCACATCATTATCCGTTTTATTCAACCCCCAAGTGACATTCAATCTTAGTACTTAGTACAACATCCTTTTACAGTTATAACAGCTTTTAAACGTGAAGCATAGCTTGACACAAGTGTCTTGCAGCGATCTACGGGTATCTTCGCCCATTCGTCATGGGCAAAAGCCTCCAGTTCAGTCACATTCTTAGGCTTGCGCACTACAACTGCTTTCTTTAAGTCCCACCAGAGGTTCTCAATCGGATTTAAGTCAGGTGACTGCGATGGCCACTCCAAAATGTTCCAGCCTTTAATCTGCAACCATGCTCTAGTGGACTTGGAGGTATGCTTGGGATCATTGTCCTGTGGAAAGGTCCAACGTCTCCCAAGCCTCAGGTTTGTGACGGACTGCATCACATTGTCATCCAATATCTCCTGGTACTGAAGAGAATTCATGGTACCTTGCACACGCTGAAGCTTCCCTGTACCTGCAGAAGCAAAACAGCCCCAAAGCATGATTGACCCCCCGCCATGCTTCACTGTAGGCAAGGTGTTCTTTTCTTCATAGGCCTTGTTCTTCCTCCTCCAAACATAGCGTTGATCCATGGGCCCAAACAGTTCTAATTTTGTTTCATCAGTCCACACAACACTATCCAAAAACTTCTGTGGTTTGTCCACATGACTTTTGGCATACTGCAGTCGACTCTTCTTATTCTTTGGAGACAGCAAAGGGGTGCGCCTGGGAGTTCTGGCATGGAGGCCTTCATTACGCAGTGTGCGCCGTATTGTCTGAGCTGAGACTTCGGTACCCACATCTGACAAATCTTTTCTCAGTTCCTCAGCAGTCACACGGGGACTTTTCTCCACTCTACGCTTCAGGTAGCGCACAGCAGTCGAAGTCAGCATCTTCTTTCTGCCACGACCAGGTAGCGTTTCAACAGTGCCCTTTGCCTTGAATTTGCGAATGATGCTTCCTATGGTCTCTCTTGGTATGTTTAACATCTTTGCAATCTTCTTATAGCCATTGCCCTTCCTGTGAAGAGTAATCACCTCTTCTCTTGTCTTCCTGGACCATTCTCTTGACTTCACCATGTTTGTAACCACACCAATAAATGTCTAGAAGGAGCTGAGTATCACAGTCATTTTAAAGCTGCCTAATTGGTGCTTATTATGCTTTATTGCTGCTCCGTGACATCCACAGGTGTTTTCAATCCCTGATTGAAAACACTTGAATGAACCTCTGTTCTTCAGAGTGGTAGTCTTTAAGGGGTTGAATAATTGTGTCAATGAAGAATTCACAAAAGAAACATTTACTACTGTATTACAAAACCAATTGATGTCATTTTAGTTGCATATGGTTCTTTAAAAAGTCCTTGTAGGATTTCATTCTGAATACAATTACAAATGTACACTAAATTCCCTAAAACCCTTTACAGCATTGGGGGTTGAATAATTTTGAACACAACTGTATATCGGCCATTTTGAACTGGGACACATATTATTGAATCATGCTGATGTGAAGTGCATCGTACATGACACCCTGCAGTGTGTCACACCAATGCACTGCATTTTAGTATACAAGGGTGTGCTCATGTGACGCAGCCTTATGTCACTGATGCTGTACAATAAGGGCAGGTCACCGCTATTTGCTTTCGGATTTTGCACCAGCTGTGTTTGGATTATACATGTTGCAGGGCAGCACTGTATGTGACCTGCGCTTCAGCATGAATGAATAAATGTTGTCCCTTTAGAAATTGGCACATGCTCCCCCTAAGAATGCCCCCCTGCTAATTAAAGCCATAATCTGTGCTGTATACAATATTGATTGTGCACTATGCTTTTCTTGTTGAAACCCACATGCAATTACGTTCAACACACATGGCAATGAATTCAAAACACAGCATTATGAATTACAATTCCTTTTCTCTTATTTTTGGAATCTACATGCTGTTTGTAATCCTTTCCACTGATGAGGAACCTGACTCGGTTTCATATTTCAATACATTGTATGCATCACTACTGTTGAGCTGTCAGATATGAAGTTATTGGTATGTCTCACTGACTTTGACACTGTAACCATCAGGGAGATGTGTGTTATTTGCACAGATATGATGCACTGCCACGGACATGCCATGCCATCAACTCTATCAAGGATCAACAACAATGAGTGGGCCGTGCACAGCTGGCCATTAGACCAGGGATCAGCAAACTTGGCTCCCTGATGTTTTGGGAACTACAATTCCCATGTGGCTCTAACGGGTGACTGAGCATCATGAGATATGTAGTTCTCAAAACATCCGGGAGCCAGGTTTTCTGACCCTTGCATTAGACCATTGTATAGGGCCCTACTGATATCTACAAAGAATGAGGCGCATCCCCACCATTAAAGTACACATTTAACCCTATTTTGCGTCAACAACTTTGACCTTGTGTTAAATCAGTTATATCCACTCTGTTCTTGCATTTCCCCATATCAACGAGAAACAGGAATACATCTTCATATTATTGTCTCTTTCAGAGTTTCATGCATTCTGCCACCTACTAATAGTTTTGCACTACAAGTCCCATGATGCACTGTGTAGCAATTGGGTGACAGGGCATCATGGGATGTGTAGTCCAAACATCAGCATACACTATTTGGCTGTACAAAAAACCTGAATCACAATTGACACATGAAATACACAGGATGTAAGCTATACTCACGCTCTGTGGATGTGTCCTCTGGCTGAGTTTGGACTCCTTATAATCCTGCCAAACCGGTTGCACTGACCCTTTCCTTCAACTGCTCCTCCCACTGCGAATACACATATACGCACGGCAGTCCACCACCAGTTTTCCTCGCTTCACGTAGCTCCTTGGCCAGCTTTGTCTTCAGCTCCCACTTACAATCCTGCTACTGGTGCTTTATGGATTCCATGGATCGGTTCCTCCACAGCGCACACACAGCTTCTCGGATCTCCCTCCACAGCCTTTGACGGTCGTGTCCAGTAATTGACACGTCATCCAGCCGCTGTGGCCTTGCCATATATTCCTCTATGAGGACATTTTTTTCCTCTAGAGTGTAGCACTCCTCGAAGATATGCTGACTTGAGGCCCCTTCAGACCCCTCTGTCCTGGAGTGTGTCTGCCCTCTGCGCCACACCTGTCCCATGGCTAGATGGGCCTGGCCTAGCATCTTCACTCCCCTCGCTCTCAGTGCTACGTCTCTCCCCCTCTCCACAGGTGACCCTCTCAGGACTCAAGGAGCTGGCACCACTGCTACGCTCTCCACTCCTACCACTGCTACGCTCTCCACTCCTACCACTGCTACGTTCTCCACTCCTAACACTGCTACACTCTACACTCCTTCCACTGCTACACTCTCCACTCCTAACACTGCTACACTCTCCACTCCTACCAATGTTACACTGTCCACTTCTACGCTGACCCTCTGCAGGCCTTCTGCTATCTCCACATGTGCTACCTCCATCTCCACGCATACTGACACCCTGCACATGTGTCCTGTCGCTCTGTCTCCCACGCCCTGACACCTCTCTACCTTTCCTCACCTCCTGCTGCTCCCCAACACCCCTCCTCCCTCCATCTCCTCTCCCTGCACCCTACATGACAAACAGTGACACACAGGTACAATGGGGAATACACTGGGTTAGGGCGACAAAATGGATACAATAGGGGGGTAGGATAGGGGTTGTGACAAGTATGTATGTGCTGTTTGATGTTTTGGTGTATGGGTGTATGTGTGACTATGTGTAATGTGTATTAGTGTGTAGTGATGTGTGCTGCTTAGTAATGTATAGGTGTGCATGTGATTATGTGTATTGTGGATCTATGTGATGTATGTGTGATGACACGCAAATGAACCTGTACTAATATTCTCTCTCTCTTTCTCTCTTCTGATTCGCGAAAAACAAAGATTTTTGCGTGAGACGGTACTGCATGTGCATTTGAGCGCGCTATTGATCGGCGTATGAAAACACGCGCGAAGATTGTAATTCCAACGTTGCTTTGCGCGTGCAAAACTTTAACGATTAGCGCAAAGATTTTCACTTTGCGTGAGGATGTTAGCGTTAAGAATGTAATGTGGCCGCAGGTTGGAAAGGTGAAGAGTGCGTCTGGATTCCAGTAACGGACAGTTTAGCTCTTTTAACATGTCACAATGGTGGGTCATGTACATTGTAGCACAAAGCGGTAGAATGAGTTATACAATGTAGTACATTTATGATGGTGCATTTGCGGGGAAGCTGCATACACTACATCTCCGTATTCAATAGCCGGCATAAGTAGTTGTTGTACAATCTGCTTTCTTACCGCGGGGCAGTGGCGTAGCGAGGTGGGGGCAGGGGGGCAGTTGCCACCAGGTGCCTGTGTGGGGGGGGGGTGCCTCAAGCAGGTGTGGACTGGGGGCTGCATCCTGCAAATTTTCTTTCACGAGGCTACTGGAGCACACAGCACCATGAGCCCCCCACATGACTCTGCACGGCAGCCGGGGGAAACTCCAAGTAGAGTTGTGTCAGCCCCCGAAAGTGGCAGCTAAACAGAGCTGAGGGAAGAGCTGGCCTCCTGACAACCATGTGTGCAGCATGCTGCTGCTAGGGAGGAGAGCAGGGAGCTTCAGACTACAGAGGAGGTGAGATCACTGTATAACTGCCCCCCTCAATCTGTCTCTCTCCCCTGTAAACTGGCAGGAGATAAGGACCCCCCTTCTGCTCACACACACACCCACACTCTCTTATAAGGAGCAATATGTGGGGGGGGGGGTGGTTGAAGTGTCTCCTGTATGTAGAAACAGAGCCCCCTGCAGTGAAGTAGAAAATCCTGTATTCACTTTGTTTTTTAACCCCTGCAAGGCCATGGATCCACTATACTGTTGTGTGTTTGGCCAATACCGCCTGCTACCCTGAGAAATGTCCCATGTGATTTTTTTTGTGTGAGTGTGCTGCATAATATACAGTATGTATAAATACATGGTTCAGCACTCTTGCTGATTTACTCGAATCTCCTCTGTATTCAGGTTTGCATGTGTCTTTTTAGGGGCTCCTCTGTATTCAGGTCTTTTTTTTTTTTTTTAGGGGCTCCTCCATATATTCAGGTCTGCAGGTGTCTTTTTAGGGGCTCCTCTGTATTCAGGTCTGCAGGTGTCTTTTTAGGGGCTCCTCTGTATTCAGGGTCTGCGTGTGTCTTTTTAGGGGCTTCTCTGTATTCAGGTCTGCAGGTGTCTTTTGGGGGCTTCTCAATATATTTGGGGATGCAGGTGTCGTTGGGGGCTCCTCTGTATTCAGGTCTGCGGGTGTCTTTACGGGCTCCTCAATATATTTGGAGATGCAGGTGTCTTTAGGTGCTCCTCTGTATTCAGGTCTGCGGGTGTCTTTAGGGGCTCCTCAATATATTTGGGGATGCAGGTGTCTTTAGGGGCTCCTCTGTATTCAGGTCTGCAGGTGTCTTTAGGGGCTCCTCAATATATTTGGAGATGCAGGTATCTTTAGGGGCTCCTCTGTATTCAGGTCTGCAGGTGTCTTTAGGGGCTCCTCTGTATTCAGGTCTGCAGGTGTCTTTGGGACTCCTCAATATATTTGGGGATGCAGGTGTCTATGGGGGCTCTTCTGTATTCAGGTTTGCGGGTGTCTTTAGGGGCTCCTCTGTATTTGGGGTGTGCGGGTGTCTTTAGGGGCTCCTCAATATATTTGCGAATGCAAGTGTCTTTTAGACAGATTTTCCATATTGTGGCGCTATCCACTATCAAATTGCTATATACTGGCAAATTGAGTTACAGAGGTTTGAGCAGCAGGTCTATGCCCCCCAAATCTCCCCACCCCCGTGCATCGGCTGCTGAAAGCCCGATATTTCAGAGCTTTGAGCAGCTGATTTTACAGTTTTAGCTCTTTGGGCGTTATGCACGCAGGGCTAAGACTTTTGGGGCACCTTCTGCAGCCCGAAAGCAAACAAAACTAATTTGTAGCAAACAAATTTAATATGCTTTTGAGATGCAGATCAGCATATCGAGATATCTCGCTATCAGGGCACCAGATGGTGCCTTTGAAGCTTGAGATATCTCAATATTGGTAATGAAGGGGTTAAACATGATGACTACAAAACGGTCAAAATGAGCTCAGCATGCGGGTGTGAAATGGCTCAACAGTGAAGGGGTAAAAGGGCTGTGCTGCCACCTCCTCCCCCACAGTGCTCCTCTACGGCAGCACTAGGAGGAAGTGATTGTGTTATATAACACTTCCTCCCAGCATTGTATGGCAACCATGCGGGAGGAAAGAGCGGATCTTTACTCAATCCAGCAGAAGTCCCCTCGTGGCTAGGAATGTTCAGGGAGAGGGGGAATGGAGAACATAAGAGGGGGTATGAACCTTGTGAAGGAGAATGCAGAATAGGTGGAGGGGAATGAACCAGGAAAGGGGCCATCGCTGAGGGGGGGGGGTGAACAAGGTAAGGAGGCATGCAATAGCCCATGAAAATAGTCAGTCATCGCAAGTCTTTTGCAATTTAGCAAGAAACAGAACATAGGTTAATACACAGAAAAGGAATGGGGGTGCTAGGGGAGGACTTGCCCCCGGGTGCCTCATGACCTTGCTACACCTCTGCCGCGGGGCTCAGGCAAGATTTGTTTCTGTACAGGGCACCTAGTTTGGGGTAAAGTTTAGATGAGAGTTTTTCGATGTGGGGACCAAAGGATAGATTTGGGTCTAACCACATACCTAGATATTTGAGAGAAGTGACTGTGGTCAGCGTGCCATTTGATTTTGTCCTGACTCATAGATGGGGATTTTGCAATTTATGTAGTTTAGGGACTGTTCCAAAGAGCATCGTGACAGTTTTGTCAGTATTTACAAAAAGTTTGTTATCTTCGATCCACTTTCCTGCCTCTGTGAATTGTTCTTGCAGCACGGCCTCCAGCTGCAGGAGATTCGGTTTGCTGGTATAGATTACGGTGTCATCTGCGCACATGTGTACAGTTGAGGCTTTGCAGACATTGGGCAGATCATTTATGAATATCGTGAATAGCAGGGGGCCGAGTATTAAGCCCTGGGGTACACCGCAAGTGACTGGGAGGGGGAGAGAGGAGCGTCCAGAAATGGACACATCTTACGATCGGTTGGATACATATGAATGAAACCATTTTACTGTATGATCGCCAATACCGGAGTTTTTACGTTTTTGTAATAGAATGCCATGGTCTACTGTGTCAAAGGCCTTGGCAAAATCAAGGGAGATGGCTCCAGTTACGTTTCCTTGTTCCATGCCAGCTTGGATATCATTGCAAAATTTTAGAAGGGCAGTTGTAGTTGAGTGATTTGGACGAAAGCTGGATTGATCTGGGGTTAAATAGTTTGAGCATTGATAATAATCACGTAATTGCGTGTAGACACATTTTTCCAGCACTGTTGACATTACAGGGAGCAATGATATCGGACAGTAGTTGGATACTGAAGTGTTGTCTCCACGTTTATGGATAAGTACCACTCTTGCCATCTTCCAGAGTTTGGGTATGTATCCAGTTGCCAGTGATTCATTGATTAGGGTTGCGACAGGTTTTGCAATTGCCGGTGCACTCATTTTCAGCAGCATTAGAATGTCAATGGGTGGGGGGTGACCCGGAGGCTTGGCTGACATCCAAGATGTCAGCCACCTCCAGGTTGATTCGCGATCCGGCAGCGAAATAGTTAATGCTGTACATCGCTGAAAAGGGGAGACTCTCCCCTTTCCAGCGGTGCAACTTGCATCACAGTAACTGTAACGGTTGGGAGATAGGGCTCCAAAGGGGCCCCCCCTCCCCTTCCTGAATTTTACCCACCGGAAACGTCGAGGCAAGCATCCAGCTTGCCAGACACACTGTGGAAGCTGGCTAGGGAGGTTAGGAGCCCACTCCCGTACCATGTACATCTGCGTGTCTAAGGGAGACCCATGGGCAGGACGTACATGGTAGGTCAGCGGTCGGGAAGGGATTAAGGGCCCAGACAATCTGTTGAGTGGCTGAGTATCATGGGACACTTAGGGCAATATTACATATTAAATGCTAACGTTAGCACTCAGCTGTGTGAGCGTTAACGTTACGTTAAGTGGCCCTATCACTGGCTGACCATATTATATTCCAAATGCTAATGGGTTAAAAAACTTGTTAGCGATTCCAAGATTGTGCTTTAGGAGCTTACTGTACTTCGCGTTCCCTATGCTTAACATGGGGAGTGCTAAGAGTTAATTAGCATTAGGATTGCAAAGTCCTAATGCTAATTACACCCCGCTATGGTGAACTCAAAAGTTAACCACAGCTAGGAGCTGGTGCTAACTGATACCGCCTCTGCAGCAATCAGTCAGCACTAGCTGAAAAAAAGAAAAATCGGATACTCACCACTTATCCCGTGGCAAAAATGGCATCCTGATCCATCGATTCTGGCCCCCGGGAACAGAGTTAGATCGGGGGAAAAAAGTCCACAATCTCCCTCCGCGAACACTCCGCTGTCCTGCAGGATCTCGCAATAGGCAAGATCCTGTCGGTCGTCACGTTTCCACACTGCAGCCAGGCCCCCTGCTGGTGAGAACGATCCGGTCCAGCTCTTGTGGTGTTCTTGGCTAGCCAGTCCAGGCTCTCCGCCCTTGGACTTTTTTTTGTGAACGATTTTACCAGGAAGGATACATTGAGATTTCTCACATTTTCAAGTATGTCCTGGGTGGTGAGTATGTACCGTTGGGTGTCTTGCCCAAGGACACTTACTGGAGAGGTTGCTCGCTGGGATTGAACCCATGACTCCACAGGCTCTCTCCACGCAGAGCAATGATGTTACCTCTACTCCACCCAGCCGCTACTTCCCTGTGGCTGATTTGGCTTGAGGTCACATGACCTGCCCTGTTCCCATAAATATGGCTAGCAGTGTATTAGCTCCCTGCTTCTGGATGGGTCATTGTTTCCTGAGCGTCTGCTATTGATATATTTGTTCTGTTACCCTATGTATGTTCTCTGTCTTTTATTTCACTACTCTTTTGGATTATCCCTGCGTGCTCTTCATTGTTATTCTGCATATGATTTAGGCCAGGTTTTGACAATTCTCTTGTCTGCTCCCTGTACTCTGTATATTGAATTACTGTGTACCGACCTCGGCTTGTCTGACCTGCTGTCCTGGTTTTTGATCCCTGGCATACGGCTGACCAGGCCAGCATAAGGACCTCATCCTAGTTCAGGGTTCTGTGTTGCTGCTGGGCATATTGTCTCGTTGTCTCTTGTTAACCCCTGTTGTTATTGTGTTACTTTTTCCTTGCCCTGTATCCTGTATAGAATTAGAAGGCCAGTATAAGGACCTTGCCCCAGATCAGGGCTTCCTCTTGTGTGGGTTTTGTACTACTCCAGTTCTGTCTTCGTGTCCAATATTCTGTGTGCTGTGTTCTGCATCAATGCAGCCAGCAGTAAACCTGCCTAAAGGGCTTAGCAACACCCAGTATATTGGGTCCACCATGGCTCCAGCCAGGGGCCCCCGTGACAACAGTCATGTGACCCAGCAGTCAAAGCCTTAATGGAGTCCTATGGACTCCATTGAGGGGATGCTCGGGGTGGTGCATTAGCGCTGCCTCAAGCATCCTGAGGCTTAGTGCTGTATTACGGGGCAGGTTGCTGAATTAGCTCCTGCCCCGTAATATGGAGCTAAAACGGTGACGCTAAGGAGAGACCTGGAAGCACAGGTTTTCCTCGTTAGGGTTCCCATTTTAGCTTGCAGTATGTAATACTGCCTGTAGTTGCAAACATATGGAGGGCTGAGGTTGCTGATCTCTAGCTTAGTGGGTGACTGAGTCTGAGGAGTTAAATACTACTGGCACAAAATATGAAACTTGTCAGTATCTTGGGAGAAATCTAATGTAGAGTTTGCATGCTTCCCTCCATTTATCGTTACAGTCCTAGACTGCATGTTCTCCTGCTCACTTTAAATGTTTCAGTTTTTTTCTAATAGCAAATCACCAGCCTGAATCTAAGGAGCAAGTAGACGAAATTCCCATATATGGAAAACTGGTTAAGTTTCAACATATCTTTCCAGTGTAAAACATGTAGTGCCAGAAAACCTCTCTGAGAGGTTCACAGAGAAATGTAATTCTTACAGTAGATTAATAAATGCACATGCTTGATTGTAATCCACTTCTACTTATGTAGGCATGTATATACTGTATTTAATAACTGTGTTAGTGATTCTGGTGTTAAATAGCACAGTATTGCCATATGTTTTCATATATTTTTATTATACTTAGATATAATAGAACAATACGGTTTTGGAAGTTGCTCTTTATATTAAATTTAAAGCATAGGCAGGCACATGTACAGTATGTTTGTATGTACTGTATGTATGTATGCATGTGTGCAAATGAAGCACTTTTCCAATTAACAGTATTAATACACACTATGTATCTTTGCCAGGTAAACAAACCTGTTCTATGTCTGTACAAGTTACCATATTCACAGTGGGGATTTAATAATAAGCAATTATTTTTTACATTGTTGTGAAACCAGATTTGAAAAAAACAAGATAAAATATCCTGGCCTATACTCATCAGTTCAACTACATGTAAAAGTAATGTAAGACCTACAGAACAAATTATGCCACGTTTGACCCCCATCATTTATTTTACTTCAGAAGAATCCAGGAGCCACAATCCCTTAAAACACCATTGAAAGCACATTTTATTGCCCAACAATCAGCAAACTATTATCAGAAAATATACACGCAAACATTTCATGGTTGTGTAAACAGACAAATGCCAGTAAGATGACAATACAAAGATTATTTTTGAAATATTACCTAATTAGGCTTGCAGTTAGGGTGCAGCATTTAGTCATGTTGTTTCACTCTAACTGCATTAATCACTTTAAAATAGATATTGCATGCCATGGATTGTTGTTCCCATTGACAGTGAGTTTCCACATTTAACAAAGTGAATATCTGTGATTATCTCATCTGCTTGAGTCAAAGTGAAGACCTCTTGAGTGTTTTATGTTTGTTTTTTTACTTCAACCACTTGGGAACCTCCACCTAAGAGAAAAAAACAAATACAGTCACATTTTATCCATCAGACATTTTTAAAGGCTGAGGCAAATAGATTCATTTTAATTATATATTTTATTGTGACTCTTGCATTAGGTACAAAAACCTGGTTTCTTTTGTGTAGATTAGAGTCAACACATATCTGTAAGGCAGCAGTTAAATGTCCGTTTTAACTACTTTCAGATGCCTCTTTATAAATCAATGGTAAGACCGCACCTTGAATATGCCGTGTAATTTTGGACACCTGTCTTAAGAAAATATATTATAGCTCTAGAAAAAGTGCAGAGACGGGCAACTAAATTAATAAGAGGAATAGAAGGTTAAAGTTATGAGGAAAGGCTCATTATTATGAGATTAAACCTGTTAATTTAGAGAAATGGCGCCTTAGGGGATCTGATAACTTTATATATACAGTCATGGCCGAAATTGTTGGCACCCCAGAAATTTTTCCAGAAAATCGAGTATTTCTCACAGAAAAGTATTGCAGTAACACATGTTTTGCTATACACATGTTTATTCCCTTTGTGTGTATTGGAACAAAACAAAAAAAGGGAGGAAAAAAGCAAATTGGACATAATGTCACTCTAAACTCCAAAAATGGGCTGGACAAAATTCTTGGCACCCTTTCAAAATTGTGGATAAATAAGATTGTTTCAAGCATGTGTTGCTCCTGTAAACTCACCTGGGGCAAGTAACAGGTGTGGGCAATATAAAAACAACACCTGAAAGCAGATAAAAAGGAGAGAAGTTCACTTAGTCTTTGCATTGTGTGTTTGTGTGTGCCACACTAAGCATGGACAACAGAAAGAGGAGAAGAGAACTGTCTGAGGACTAGAGTACCAAAATTGTGGAAAAATATCAACAATCTCAAGGTTACAAGTCCATCTCCAGAGATCTAGATTTGCCTTTGTCCACAGTGCGCAACATTATCAAGAAGTTTTCAACCCATGGCACTGTAGCTAATGTCTCTGGGCGTGGACGGAAGAGAAAAATTTATGAAAGGTTGCAACGCAGGATAGTCCGGACTGTGGATAAACAGCCCCAAACAAGTTCCAAAGAAATTCAAGCTGTCCTGCAGGCTGAGGGAGCATCAGTGTCAGCGTGAACTATCTGTCGACATTTAAATGAAATGAAACTCTATGGCAGGAGACCCAGGAGGACCCCACTGCTGACACAAAGACATAAAAAACCAAGACTACAGTATGCCAAAATGTACTTGAGCAAGCCAAAATCCTTCTGGGAAAACGGCTTGTGGACAGATGAGACCAAGATAGAGCTTTTTGGTAAAGCACATCATTCTACTGTTTACCGAAAACGGAATGAGGCCTGCAAAGAAAAGAACACAGTACCTACAGTGAAATATGGTGGAGGTTCAATGATGTTTTGGGGTTGTTTTGCTGCCTCTGGCACTGGGTGCCTTGAATGTGTGCAATCCTTGAAATCTGAGGATTACCAAAGGATTTTGGTTTGCACTGTAGAGCCCAGTGTCAGAAAGCTGGGTTTGCGTCCTCTTGGGTCTTCCAGCAGGACAAAGACCCCAAACATATGTCTAAAAGCACCCAGAAATGGATGGCAACAAAGCAATGGAGAGTTCTGAAGTGGCCAGCAATGAGTCCAGATCTAAATCCCACGAACGCCCCTGTGTTCGGTTCGACTTCGAACTCGAACAATTTCAAAAGTTCGAGTTCGAACTGGAACACGACCCGAACTCAATGTAAGTCAATGGGACCCGAACGTTCGATTTTTAGAGTGCCCTCCAAGAGGGCATATTTGCTAGATATTTGCCATAAAAGGTGTATGGGGGTCTGGGTAGTGCCCTGGGGGACAGGAAACAAGGACAAAAAGTTTAAAAAAAAATCATTTTTAAAGGAACAGGGAGTTTTCCATGAAATAAAGGTTAAACATAAAACCGAAAAATTCCTTCAAATATCGTGCCTAGGAGGTCCCCATAACCTGCCTGTGAAGTGGCAGATTTGTAGGATGTATAGAAACATTTTAAAACAAAAAAATGACATTTCAAATGACAGTAAATGGTTTTCCTTTAATCTTTCATAAACAACTGCTTGGGGCGGCAGCCTGTATGAAAAGAGGAGATGTTTTAGGACACGCAGAACAAATTTAGTGATTTTTTTGGCTAAATTATGGTGAAACGTATGCAGGCTTTGGATGAAAGTAGCAATAGGTGCTTTAAAATTGGGCCTTTAGTGTCAGCAACAGTGCCGTCACACCGTAACCCCTCTGTGGTATTGTGGAAGAGTGCAGGGTTGGACCCTGCGGTCAAATATTAAAATAACAGGCGTCAGTGCACCCAAATATTTTGCCTTTGGTGGCAGCAAGTGTCTTCACACCGTAACCCCTCTGTGGTATTGTGTAAGAGTGCAGTGGTGGACCCTGCGGTCCAATATTAAAATGATATGAATCTGGTACAGGCGCCAATGGCAGTGCACCCAAATATTTTACCTTTGGTGGCAGCAAGTGCCTTCACACCGTAACCCCTCTGTGGTATTGTGGAAGAGTGCCAAGACAGATTCAAATTTGCTGAACTGTGGTATAACTCACTAATACACACTGATAACAGGCTGTGCCAAGATAGATTCTAATTTAATGAACTGTGGTATAACTCACTGATACACACTGATAACAGGCTGTGCCAAGACAGATTCTAATTTGCTGAACTGTGGTATAACTCACTGATACACACTGATAACAGGCTGTGCCAAGACAGACAGATTCAAATTTGCTGAACTCTGGTAGAACTCACTGATACACACTGTCCCTGATAGCCTGGCAGTGCCAAGACAGATTCAAATTCCCAGAAATCTCCTACAACTCACTGAAACACACTGTCCCTGATAGCCTGGCAGTGCCAACAGGCAGGGAAGCCTTATATAGTGTGATGTGGAACTTAGCTCTGTGAGCCCATGATTGGGCAAAATTTGCCCAATCAGGACTCTGAGCCGTGATTGGCATAGTCTTGCACCTCTCTTGCACCTGACCTGTGGTCAGGTGCAAGGCTGTAGCCAATTACAAGCTTCAGGCCAGTGGAAAAGTGCATTGTGGGCGAACATGCGGCGAACACGTGGAAATGTTCGGAGTTCGACGAACAGCCGAATGGGCGATGTTCGAATCGAACTCTGAACAGATCCGAACCGAACGCTCATCCCTATTGAACACCTGTGGAGAGATCTTAAAATTGCTGTTGGGAAAAGGCGCCCTTCCAATAAGAGAGACCTGGAGCAGTTTGCAAAGGAAGAGTGGTCCAAAATTCCGGGTGAGAGGTGTAAGAAGCTTATTGATGGCTAAAGGAATCGACTTGATTTCAGTTATTTTTTCCAAAGGGTGTGCAACCAAATATTAAGTTAAGGGTGCCAAGAATTTTGTCCAGCCAATTTTTGGAGTTTTGTGTGACATTATGTCCAATTTGCTTTTTTCCTCCCTTTTTTTGGTTTGTTCCAATACACACAAAGGGAATAAACATGTGTATAGCAAAACATTTGTTACTGCAATACTTTTCTGTGAGAAATACTTGATTTTCTGGAAAAATTTCTGGGGTGCCAACAATTTCGACCATGACTGTATATACAGACCTCAGACAAGACACTGGGGGAAGCTGGCCAGATGCATTTAAAAACATTTGGCCAGCGATCCCCTCTGGCTGGCCACAATATCAAGCAGTCGGTCGCAGGGCATTGATGCGCTGTGACGTGCCCTCGCGAGATCTTGCGAGATCTCAGCTGGAGGCAGCATCACAGCCTCCACAGCCTACCGGCCGCTCGGTAACGTGCCCGGCTGGGGTCGAATGCTGGCCAAATACTTTTAATGCATTCGGCCAGCTTCCCCAGCCCTGCGGATAACGGCAAGCCGGCCCAGCGCTGGCTTCCGGTACTGTGGGAGGTATCGGGGCATTTTCACGAGTACCGAGTACTCGTGCAAATGGCAGTATCGGCACCGATACTGATACTAGTATCGGTATATCCCTAGTATAAATCAATAAAATGTGTCCAAATAATAGAAAAGGTCCTTAATAAAATAATAAAAAGGTCTGTTGCAAAGTAAAAAAAATTGGTTTTAAGAAAATAAGAAAAACAAAAATGTCATCAAAAAATACAAAAAGGTATTAAAAATAATAAAAAGTGTTTTTGCAGAAAATGAACAGAATAAACCGTCTTTAAATTTTTAAAAAAAAAGATATTACGTTTTTACATTGAATCCTATGAGTTTCGTCTGTTTAAACCTGTTGAACTGAAACACCAAAAATCAGGGCATTTCTCTGGAATTTTGGTGCAGTTCGGTGTTCTGAGAATAGAAGACATGATAGTGTTCTATGGGGCAATTTTCGGTGCTGCGAATTGTGGCGACTTGCACCATAGTGTCAGGACCCCTGTCTGGCGCCCCCAGCACCCCACGTAAAGCCCGCGCAAACGTGGTAAGAAAGGCAAACCTGGTGCTGCGTTGTCCTGAGTGCAGGGCAGCACTTTCTGGAACCAACCTTGCTCACAGCACTGCAGGCCTAACAGGCAGTTAATCTAATCACTAGACTGCCTCACTAACTCAGCACTAACTCAGCTCCCCACTACCTGTCCTCACTAATCACCAAATACACCCCAGCCCGCTCCCTAAGGTCAAACAGTGACCTGCGCCTAGCTTCTCCCCGCATCACCTCTTCCCATGATAGACTGCAGGATTTCTCACGCGCAGCCCCCACTCTCTGGAACGCTCTCCCTCGTACTGTCAGACTTTCCCCTAACTTCTCTTCCTTCAAACGCTCCCTGAAAACATTCCTATTTAGGGAGGCCTACCACCCAACTCACTGACGCAACCATCAATCACTCTCACCTTACAGTCCTCTCCTCCTGTTTCCAACCCCAACCCTCCCAGATTGTGAGTTCCTACGGGAATAGGGCCCTCATCTCCTCCTGTACTGTTTGTCAAATGTTGTTCAATGTATTGTAACCCTGTCTATACTGTGCTTATTGTACAGCGCTGCGGAATATGCTGGCGCTTTATAAATAAAGAATAATAATAATAATAATAAATCACTAGACTGTTTTCCTACTTAAGGGTGGAGCACCCAGAAGACAATGCTTCTGCATTATAGTTTGTCTAAGCCAGCAAGCCCAGTGGATTGTTATCCTGTTACCTCTGCTATCCAGAGACTATCCGGTGAAACCCCTGCATCCAGTATCCTGTTCCCTGTGTTCATCCTCTGCCCTCCAGAGACTGCTTCTAAGACCCCAACATCCTGGTTTCCCGTTCCTTCTGATTATCTGCATCCGGAGTTCCTCTGCAAATCCAGATTCCATTCAGCCCTTTTCCTGTCCTGTCTCGTATCCCCAGTAAGTCTCCTAGGTGTGTCTGCCTGTATCATGTTTCCTGCATCCCTTTGTTTCCCCACCAACATTGCATATTCCTTTTGGTTCCTCTCATTTTAAGTTCTGCCCTTCACCCTGCATAATCTGGATTTATATTACCTGTTTTCCTTCACCTGATTTCCGTTGTGTCACTGCATCTTGGGTTTGTAACCTTGCCTGCCACGCTGGCACCTAACAGTTTGCTGTCCAATTCACCTGTATAGTTGGCGAACTGATGGCCCCAAATTACACCGATGGTGTAATTAAGCTAATTCAGAGGTTAACGAACAACCTCTAGCATCTTAATGTGGTAACTTTCTGAATCCTATTTTGGTTTAAACATGTTATTCAATAAGTGTCAAAAACATAATTCTGATTCTAGATTAATCATGTTCAAGACTTCTATTAGATTTCATGATTTGTCTTTGTGCATATAAAGGTTTGTCAAACACCTTAACCATTACGACGGCGGCCTAATGTTTAGCTGTCATGTATATTGTACATGACCAAAAACCCAATGTTGTGCACTAATTTGGGGTAGTTGGACAATAACAGAAATCTCTGGCCTCAAAGTCCACCCCCACTATATTACATATAATAAATATGTCACCCCTTCATTCTAGAAGTAGCTAAGTGAGCTAGGATAGGGGAGGAATCCGCTAAATTGATACCAACTACAGGAGCTTCCATATTAGTTGCATAAGACTAATCTCACACTTCACCTCCAGCCCATGCCTTCACTCATGTCTGCTTTCAGTGACTAATTTCACTTCATTGAACTAAAATTCATATTAATCAATGTGAAATGTTGTGTTGCACTCATATCTGCCACTAGACCCTCTGGTAAAGAATCTAGTAAGTCGTGCACATACACTTAAATTTTTATATTGATTTATAATGTCAGGGTATTTACTTTAAGTATTTCTAAAACCATCCATTGCTAAATCTCATTCTGGAGAAGAGCGGATAATGAGGGACAAACACATATGTGATAGGATATTCAGGGATGTTGCCAATATCAAATAATGTGCGCCTGTATAGAAGGTGGGGGACTATTCATGTTGTAGAAATAACATGAACAATGGTTACAGGGACACTTCAAATGTCATAACAGCCAATATCCCATACATAGGTTACAATGCAAGGTTAGACTCTGTATTGCTGCCTCTGCAGTCTGTTCCTTCACCCTGTCCTTTGCAGTTCTTGAACAGCTGCCACAGTACCAGGTTCACATAAAATAGTTCAGTGTTTCTCAAACCTCTCCTTGGGACCCCCGACCAGGCCAGATTTTGCAGATAATCTTTGGGGAAATGCAGACTGACTCCTGCAATCCCTGAGCAGCAGATATCAGCTGTGCTGTGCTTCAGATATCTGGAAACCCTGGCCTGGTTTGGGGAGAGGTTTGAGAAACACAGCTATAGATGATCTCACATCTAAAAGGTTGCATCACAAATTTCAATGAATAAACAGCCTTGAAAATGTTATGCATAGCTGGGCAGTCTTGACTTGGGTTAATTGATAAAAGTTTGAATGGGACTTTGCATAAGCAAATGATTGCATACTTGGGGCTTCTCTTTACAAAACCGTTAACAGATTTATTTAACCAATCCTTGCTAATGGGAGTCGTCCCAGAAGACTGGAAATTAGCAAATGTTGTGCCCATTCACAAGAAGGGTAGTAGGGAGGAATCTGGGAACTATAGGCCAGTTAGTCTAACGTCAGTAGTGGGGAAATTAATGGAAACCATGTTAAAGGAAAGGATTGTTGAACATCTAAAAACACATAGATTACAGGATCAGAAACAACATGGGTTTACCTCAGGGAGATCATGCCAAACTAATCTTATTGATATATTTTTTTTTTGTTTTGATTGGGTAACAAAAATAGACACAGGTGGTGCAGTAGACATTGCTTATTTGGATATCAGTAAGGCTTTTGATACTGTTCCGCATAGAAGGCTTATCAATAAATTGCAATCTTTGAGCTTGGATTCCAATATTGTTGACTGGATTAGGCAGTGGCTGAGTGACAGGCAACAGAGGGTTGTGGTAAATGGAGTTTATTCGGTGCAAGGTCTTGTTACCAGTGGGGTACCTCATGGGTCAGTACTTGGACCCATTCTATTTAATATTTTTATTAGTGATATTGCAGAAGGTATTAATGGAAAAGTATGTCCTTTTTGCTGATGAGACAAAGATTTGCAACAGGGTTGACGTTCCTGGAGGGATCAGCCAAATGACAAATGATTTAGGTAAACTAAAAAAAATGGTCGGAGCTGTGGCAATTGAGTTTTAATGTGGATAAGTGCAAGATAATGCACCTGGGACGTAAAAACCCAAGGGCTGAATATAGAATATTTGATACAGTCCTAACCTCATCTGAGGAAAGGGATTTAGGGGTTATTATTTCAGAGGATCTAAGGGTAAGTAGTCAATGTAATAGAGGAGCAGGAAATGCTAGCAGAATGCTTGGTTGTGTAGGGAGAGGTATTAGCAGTAGGAAAAGGGAAGCGCTCATGCCACTGTACAGAGCACTGGTGAGACCTCACTTGGAGTACTGTGTGCAGTACTGGAGACCATATCTCCAGAAGGATATAGACATCTTAGAAAGAGTTCAGAGAAGGGCTACTAAAATGGTGTACGGCTTGAAGGAGAAAAGTTACCAGGAAAGGCTTAATGATCTTAACATGTACAGCTTGGAAAAAAGACGAGACAGAGGAGATATGATAGAAACATTTAAATACGTAAAGGGAATCCACAAGGTAGAGGAAGGGAGTATATTTAAAAGGAAACAAAGTAGCAAAACAAGAGGACATAGTCTTAGATTAGAGGGGCAAAGGTTTAAAAGTAACATCAGAAAGCATTATTTTACTGAGAGGGTGGTGGATACATGGAACAGCCTTCCAGTTGAAGTGGTAGAGGCCAAAACAGTAATTGAATTTAAGCAGGCATGGGATAGGCATAAGGCTATCCTAAACAAAAGATAAATCCGGTAAAGTATCCATGTAATTGGGCAGACTAGATGGGCCGAAAGGTTCTTATCTGCCGACATTTTTCTATGTTTCTATGTTTCTAAGGATAGCATATTCATTCATGCTTTTAATGAACAGAACTGCTGCTGGTTGTTTACCACAAAATAAAAATAACTTCAACACTACATACGTCTGCATACCCTTTCTTATTGGTGAATCTAGCTGAGTGTATTTGGGAGTTGGTTACCGGTCAGCACTCCGGGTCTGTGTGGCACTTGGAGGGCTGAATCAGCCCTCCAGGACAAATCCCTGGATGGGACTGCACTCAGGGCACTGTTACCGCTCAAATTTCATTGAGTGGTCATTGTCTAGAGTGACCTTTAACGAATCACCCTCAAAGTCATGTCTGTAGGTAAACTGCATACCCCTGACATCAACTAGAAGTTCTGAGTAAATCCAGATTGTCAGCTTTTGGGTTTGCCTGACAGTTTAGTTTGTATCCTAATGTGAGAGCCATGGTCCAGATAGCGTTGTCAAAGAAATATGTACGGACTTGCAAGAATTAAATCCTATATTACGGAGGTTGCGCATATTTACTGTAAATGCAGATGCTAGTAAGGATTCACATTTACAGTAAAAATGTGCAACCTCTAATGTAAACTGTCACACTGCCGCACATTAACATTTAAACTGTTCGTACATTTTTTACTGGTACAGTAATACCGTAAAAGTCTGAACTTTAATATTTTACAGTTATATTCTTTTCCTATTACTGTGGGTAATAGAGGACCGATAATGTAAAGGAGGTAATAGGAAACTGTGGGTAGAGAACGACTGCCATTGGGCGGGGGAGTGTGTGTAATTGCACATTGTGTGAATGTGCAAATATATGCCAAGTCTAACAAAACAAACTTTCAAAAAAATCCAGTAATGTGGTGAATGGTGCCACCTGGTGGGTCACCAAAAATACCAGCAATTAGCAATATTTCTTCATGGACTATAGCAATTGTGTAAGGGTTGTGACACCTCTTATGTGAGTAATAGCATCTCCACAATAAAGCATAAAAATGTCATACGTGAGTCTAGCATTTAAAATGGTTCCATGTCAAATATCCAAGATCTTATCGTTTCCTTATTTCCTTTTGATCATACCAGCAATTCCAGACTTTGAAGAGAATACAGATATTTATAGTGCTGCTGGCATGCCCAGCCCAATACAGGCCCCTACTACACTCTTCGCACAAATGCGCTCGCGCAGCGCAATTATTATTTTTTTTTTTTCCACAAGCAAAAAAACCCTACCATGTTAATTTGCACGCGCTATTACGATACGAGTGCAGTTTTTCAGCCTTCATGTTTTTTCGAGCGCAAATCTGACGCGCAAAGCCGGGCGCAAAAGACCGTTGCGTGCAGGAATCGGTGGGCAATCAGAATTAAGAACCACAATTTGCTAGGTTTCGGTTGACGCGCATGTCAAAGTCAATCTGCGTATATGTGCTGCAACAAAAATAAAAATTTAAACCACTTACTAATTTTATTGAATGTGTAACTGTACTTTTTTTTTTTTTTTTTTTTTTTTTTTTGCAGGTTCATTTCAAGTTAACGCCAGGTTTTCAAAGACGTTACGATACGTTGCACGAAGATCGTTATACCATCCGGTCGAACGCATTCGCGCTGACAATGGTAAGTGTGGGATGCGCACACGCACTTGTGCTCGCGCAGGGTCAATCGCGGTAGACGCTAACACGCATCGTTTGCGCGAACGTCGTATTACGACATTCCACGCAAATGGTTTTGTCCTCATGCAAAAGCGCATTTGCGCGCACACAAATGCGCTGCATGAGGATTGTAATAGGGGGCCACATTAGGGTTTACACACATGGAACATTTATTAATTAAACTTATGTTTAGAAGATTTTGCACAAAATGCACTTTTTTTTACTTTTTTTTTACAAATGAGTGTTTAATGTGCTACAGTCAGTTGTCATGCTATTTCATCATAAAAGAGGACCTCTTCATCCAACATTAGGGTGTGCCTGCTCAAACCATGTGCATGTCTAAACTCTATGTATAATGGCAGTATGTGCTTTTTACTTATAAAGCAAACAATGCTGCTGCACTAATTATCCTAATTTCCAATGATGGAAGCAGATGTGGAGTGATGGCCTAATGCATTATTAGTCAGTTGTTCTTTGGTCCCCTGAATCTCAATTCTTTACACCCCACAAAGTCATGTTAGGTATAATTGGACAAGTCAAAGTCTGGCATTTCTAATGATGCCAAACATGACCACGTAAAATGTGTGTAAAAATTTTTTTTTGTGGCATTGTCTATTTGTCATGTATAAAATGAGCAATACCACTGCCAATACTCATCTTCTCTTTTCACCAGATGCAAGTTCAGCTGTTTATACAGTCATAAACCTCAATGTGACATAATACAAGTGGAAAAATTAGTTTTTCCAGTTATGTAACGCTACTCCTGCAAGTGCCGCTGTAGTATACGGGCCTTGTGTCCTAGACCAGTGATCACTCACCACTCCCTCCTGGATCCAAGTGACACAAGATACTACTTATACTCTTAGGGCTTTATTAGAACTAACGATAAGCTCTCAAAACCGATAAACTGATTAACAACATTAATTGAAATGATATAAAACAACCGCTCAGTGGATTAAACCAGGATTCAGATTAGTTCACTTTAACTGTTGGTAAGAGGCCCTGCCTGTAATGCACTGAGTGGTGGGTGAACGAAACTATTAACTACACAATACAGCAACACCGTTCAATAATTGGCTAAGAGTAATATAACTGACAGTATGGACCTAACGAACCACTGACCAGTGGGAAACACTCACACACACTCTTTGAATTCTGTGGTTGGGTACCTTTTTTTTAGTGAAGCAATATTTATAATCCACAGGATGGAAAGGGATATTTTCTCAAGTGTCAGTGAAACAAAGATTAACGGATGTAGTAATCCTCCTACGGATAGAGCTGCATTGCCAGTAAATGGGATCTAATAAAGTTAGCAAGATCAACTCACATGAGGATGGCCGAAGATCTCTCACCATTCGATGCACTTGCTATATCTTCCGTCCAGAAATTGGTAGCTTGATCACTGTCTTAACCAACTGGCTAGCGATTGGAGCAACACAGGCCACACAATCTTCCAATTAGGGCCAGATTTCCCTGTAGGCACGTGCCTACAGGCGCCCTTGGTAGAGGAGCGCCTGCTGACTGAGGTGTTTTGTTTTTTAAAAAAAGTCCCACAATCTAACCTGTGGCTGCGGGGAATGGATACTGTGTATTGCCGCAGATGGACTAAAATTCCACCACAGTCCATATCATGTGCAGTGCCTGCAGCGTGCCTCCCACATGCTTAACACGAAAGTCACACTGAATAGGCACAGCCCCCTCCAGCCTCGACCTGCAGCTCTGAAATTCAACACCCAGCACCACCCACGTGTTAGCATCACACACGGAGGAGCCACGATGGGGCTGACAGCTTCACAAGGCCCTGCCTCCTGGCCTGATCTGAGCCTGCGCTGCCATGGGGAAGCCCACACTGACCCAGTTTAAAGCCCAGGGGCCACCGGCAGAGAACGAGGTATATAATATATTTATACACTGAGTGGCCAGATTATTATGACCAAAAAAAAAAGCCAGGTGGTCATAATAATCTGGCCACTCTGTATAATATACACTGTCAGGTCCAGAAATATTGGGACATGGACACAATTCTAACATCTTTGGCTCTATACACCACCACAATGGAGTTGGAATGAAACAAACACAATGTGCTTTAACTGCAGACTGTCAGCTTTAATTTGAGGGTATGTACATCCAACTCAGGTGAAAGGTGTAGGACTTACAGCAGTTTGCAGATGTGCCTCCCACTAAGTTAAGGGACCAAAGGTAATGGGACAATTGGCTTCTCATCTGTTCCATGGCCAGGTGTGTGATATTCCCTCATTACCCCAGAGTTCATTTCAAGTGCGCGATTTACATATGGAATCTGTTGCTGTCAACTCGCAAGATGAGATCCAAAGAGCTGTCACTATCATTAGGCTGAAGAAACAAAACAAACCCATCAGAGAGATGGCAAGAACATTAGGTGTGGCCAAAACAACTGTTTGGAACATCTTCAAAGAGAAGGAATGCACCGGTGAGCTCAGCAACACCAAAAGACCTGGGAGACCACGGAAAACAACTGTGGTGGATGACCAACGAATTCTTTCCCTGGTGAAGAAAACACCCTTTACAACAGTTGGCCAGATCAAGAACACTCTCCGAGAGGTAGGTGTATGTGTGTCAAAGTCAACAATCAAGAGAAGACTTCACCACAAGATGTAAACCATTGGTGAGCCTCAAAATCAGGAAGGCCAGATTAGAGTTTGCCCAACAACACCTAACAAAGCCTTCACAGTTCTGGAACAAGATCCTATGGACAGATGAGACCAAGATCAACTTGTACCAGAGTGATGAGAAGAGTATGGAGAAGGAAAGGAACTGCTCATGATCCTAAGCATACCACCTCATCAGTGAAGCATGGTGGTGATAGTGTCATGGCGTGGGCATGTATGGCTGTCAATGGAACTGGTTCTCTTGTATTTTATTGATGATGTGACTGCTGACAAACGCAGCAGGATGAATTCTGAAGTGTTTCGGGCAATATTATCTGCTCCCATTCAGCCAAATGCTGCAGAACTCATTGGACGGCGCTTCACAGTGCAGATGGACAATGACCCAAAGCATACTGCAAAAGCAACAAAACGTATTTTTGAAGGGACAGAAGTGGAATGTTATGTAATGGCCAAGTCAATCACCTGACCTGAATCCCATTGAGCATGCATTTCACTTGCTGAAGGGAAAATGCCCCCAAGAACAAGCAGGAACTGAAGACCGTTGCAGTAGAGGCCTGGAAGAGCATCACCAGGGATGAAACCCAGCGTCTGATGTCTACGCGTTCCAGACTTCAGGCTGTGATTGACTGCAAAGTATTTGCAACCAAGTATTAAGAAGGGGAAAGTTTGCTTTATGATTATTCTGTCCCTTTACCTTTTGGTCCCTTAACAAGTGGGAGGCACATCTGCAAACTGCTGTAAGTCCTACACCGTTCACCTGAGTTGGATGTACATACCCTCAAATTAAAGCTGACAGTCTGCGGTTAAAGCACATTGTGTTTGTTTCATTCCAACTCCATTGTGGTGGTGTATAGAGCCAAAGATGTTAGAATTGTGTCGCTGTCCCAATATTTCTGGACCTGACAGTATTTATACACACAGGGATGCTCAGCCTGATATAGGGCCAAGGAGGGATTCATGTCCCTGATATCACTAGGAATCTTTCTATGTCCAAAGATCACAAAGGATCTGCTCACACTCAGACCTCCAGCAAAAGGGCATGAAGGATCTGAGCAAATCTCCAGTGAAGATCAGGAAGGATCTGCGCTGATCCCCAGCAAAACACAACCATTTCAGCTGTGTAGCAGTGACTGACATTGCTTCTTCTGTGGGTTGTTTTATGTCTCCTGGGACAGCAGGTCTTTGTTTTATGATATAGATATAAAACCTGTAACTGAGGGGTCTACAAATATCATGTATGGTATAAAGGGGCAGACCTGCACCAAACTGAATTCCATAATATAAACTATACATTCCTGCAGATACAGATATTGTTTTGGGTGTATTGCATGTGCTTTCAGTCTCTGTGGATGTATGTCTATGTCATTTACATAAATAACCATTTATAGAAGAACAAACAGTCAAGACTGGCAGCAGAAAGCGTGCTGCCTCATTCTGGACCACTCACCATTTCTGGGTCCCCACCTTCAGCTTCCCACCACCAACATCCTCCACACAGAGTCCAGGATCTCCCACAGACATGACCCCCTCCCCCATGCTTCAAAACAGGGGTCCTTATACCCTAGGGCTGCCTGGATCATTTTTCTTTTCTTTATAATACCTATTTCAGCAGACGAAAACTTACACACACACCTTTTAAAATCTATCAATGATTGTATGTACACAAACTAGAGTATTATAAATTTTCAATTATCAGATTAATTCCTGTCTGACTTTGTCTGTCTCTTTCAGAGTGTCTCGGTCCCCCTCTCCCCTGATTGGGACTGGAGCAGGGCAGGATTTATAAATAGGCAGAGTAGGCATGTGCCTACCACAAGGACACCTTGCTCTGCAAAGGGAAGTAAAAGAATAAATCATTAACAATGATTTTACACCCCTGTATTTCTGGAGCTCTATGTGCTAGACATTTAAGGGGTCATTGGAAAGGCCAGGGTATGGCCTTCCCAATGGTAGCAAACATGACCAGCTTTATATAAATATAAAATAAAACTTTTAAAGAGGGCAACTGCTTTTCAGTTATTTTTTTTTAATTAACTTTATCGGGGGGGGGGGGGAAAAGAGTAGTCATTTTGGCACTTTAATTTTTTTGAGGGGCGGGGCACTCCACATTTCTGTGCCTACAGGCTCCTGAGAAGTAAATCCGGCCCTGATGGCAGTCTATCTATTGTTCTCATGGTCTCTCAGAAAACACCTAAACCTGGCTTCTCTTCCCCTCACCTCCACACACACCCACCCATGTGCTGATCCTCCAGCCTTCAGGAAGGGGCAGGCAGTCACAGTGTAAGATGTCCCCTCTGCCTCTGGGCTGCTGGGAGGTGTAGTTTCTTCCTTTTTAAGGATTATAGTGGGCCATCTGTGTTGGGGATTACATGTCCTAGAATTCCTTGCTGTGCTACCAGTCCTCCCTGGATTAGTCAGCTTCCTCTGCCAATGAAGAGACAGGGGAGGGTGCTTTTGTAGGCAGCCCCTGAGAAGGACGAATGGGGGGAATCCCCGCAGCTGCTGACAGGCTGTATGTGTCCCTATGAGCCTGCCTGTTTTGCATATGTCTTAAACTGCAGTGGGTCGAGACACACAAGGCCATACCTGGGCTGAGAGGCACACGCTACAGTTAAAATTAGGCATTTTCTTAGAAATGGGAACCTGTTTCTGAATTGTAACGAGTAACTCCTATAACGTGTAAACACCAATGGTTTTAAATTTTACTTTTTTTTTTTTTTAAATTTTGTAGTATTCTGATGGGACATGAAGTATACACATATATAAATTTGTAAATTTTGAATCTCCTGAGTCTGCTAAAAAAGGATATATAGTTTCTCTGAGAAATATGCATTGTCTGCACCATATACATATATTTGTATTCTCTTCCAGGTCTGAGGAATTGCTGGTATGACCAAAAAGATATGTGTGATAAGCTTTTGGCTATTGGGAACTGAATTGTTTTAAAGTGCAGAACTCACGTATGAGATTTATATTCCAAGTCTAGTTACACCCCTGGTTATGCTATTTTATGTTCTATATTTTTTTTCTCTTTGTACCCATTTCTTCCTTTTTTTCTTTTCCTCTGTGGATTGTCATTAGCTGACAAATGTCTGTATTTTAAATTTGTTTTGTGTTTTTTTTTTTTTTTTTTTTTTGTTTTTTAAAACCACTATTTCACGTATTAATGTCCATATGCAAACTGGTATAGACAGAGAGAGAATATGGTGAACAAGAGGCCAGTGTGAACTAAAAGGGACATTCCAAGTATTAAACCATCCCCATATAAAGCTTTATGCAGTTAATTTATTAACAGGAAGCAAAAAGGAAAATATACCATTAGCGGATATTTCGTGTGCTCCCATAATAACCCTAGAATGCTCTATTTGTCACTCTCCAAACAGGATTAGGAACTTTGAAAGAGTCATTCTTAACAAAAAATTGCACATAAAAGTAACAAGTATTTAACAGAACTCTCTTTAGAACACTTCACTAACAGGGTTATCCAGAGAAAGGTGAAACTCTGGAGAACCTTTTGGAGATGTTAAAATTCTAGGTCAAAATAGCCAAACCAGAAAAATTCTCCCATTTGTCTCACTTTCCAAATCGGTTATTTTCACTCCTTCAAAAGTTCTCCAGAGTTTCACCTTTCTCTGAATAGTCCTGTAAGTTTGGTTCCTTTTCAGATGTCTTTTTGACTCACTTAAGGACCAAGGATGTCATTGACTGGGGACGTACTGGCTAGTGTCAGTGCTAGAAGTACATGTGATGATGGGCAAATGGATGGAGGTAGAGTGAGCATCAAGACATTTTCCCTCCTTAGTGAGGCAAATATGATAGCTGCCTCCCCCTCTGGGTCTTTCTCTTGTTTCAAAGAAAAAGCAATCAGGGTTATTCAGAGGGCGTGAAAAGCAGGAGAATGACTGGAGAATGAAAAAATTCTAGGTCAAAATAGCCAAACCAGAAAAATTCTCCCTTTCCAAATAGGCTATTTTGACCTAGAATTTTTCATTCTCCAGTCGTTCTCCTGCTTTTCACGCCCTCTGAATAACCCTGATAGGGTAATATCTACCAAGTGCAATTCGCACTCACATGTACCACATATATTCCTCACCCATCATCCCCTATGGGGTTCAAATGAAGTAGAATCAACTACTCCAAACGCCCAAAAAGTATGGAACATATGGCATATAGGATGGAAAATGCAACCGAAATATGTGCAGGTCCCAGACAGTATGTAGGTAAAAAATGTTTAATTTAATACACTTGCTTAAAACGTTTAGGGCAGTATTACAAAGTTGGTGCTAACTTAACGAGCTGTTGTAAACTTCCCAGAGCCATTATAGCCTATGGAGGTTTTCAGTTTACAACCGCTCTGGTTAAGTTAGCACCAACATTGTAATATTGCCCTTAGTGTGTTATTCAGAAAGCACCGATGAAATTTCACTGCTTTCTCGTTCCCCGCGATTCCCTGCACTTTGGGGAATCAAAGTGCCACACCCTGCGGTGTATTCAGCCTTCACCGCAGGGTCCCTGGGGTGAAGGGAAGACCTGCCGCAAACCCGACGAACACCCGCTGAAAACCCACAAACTGCTGGAAAAAGGCAACGAGCCACAGATCACAGCGCAGACCAGCCGCCGGAAAAAGCTGACGAACAGGGTAAAAAAAACAAAAATAGTTTGCTTGAAAGTTTCAAAATTGAAACGCTGTTTGCAAAAAAACTACTGAACGAAAATGTCTGGCATTTACATATAGGGTCCTATGCAGTGCTTTTTTTTTTTTTCTTGGAATATTAGGTGGGGGTACTCTCACGTCCGGGGAAAAACTGATTTTATTATGACTATTTTCATGTCCTAATAAACAATAGTTGTAGCTCACTTAAAGGAAGACACTATAAAAGGGAACAATATTTTTTAATACTAAGTACCTCTGTTGCAAGTAAAGACTGTATTGCATTGCAGTTAGTGCCAGTGTTGCAAAAAAAAAAGCTGAGTGGATAATCCCTAGCATTTGTATGAGCTCCACAGCAATCACACTCACAGTAATGCGCAGTGTGTATGACCTCCACAGCAATAAAACTCTACTATCCACCAAGTATTGTTTGAATAATATTGGGACTCCAATGAGAGGGTGTTTGACCTTAAGAACACCCCCACATGGTGGTAACAGCAGGACCAGGTGAACATACCCGTGTTGCCAGAGCTGATATTTTTAAATGCTGTTTTGAAGTGTATTTGGAAGCAGCAGCAGTTTTTTTCTTTGCTCTGAGGCCTGCCTGTCACTGAGTCCCTGCAGAGCACTGCAGCCAGGACTTAAATTTCCACCTTCTCACCTTCCAGGGTGCACCACACTCTGCTGGGGAGCTTGTGGGTAAGGCAGCAGTGTAGACTTTTGGCATGCCCTCCAGTCTTGACATCATCAGAGGGGGGCCAGTAAGGAGGAAGGGACCAGGAGGGGAGAGAGCGCAGGCTTCCGTATCCAGCACACTGGGCACCGGCTGCATCTTAGAGCAGGGACACCGTGCCAGGTAGATAGTTTGGATCCCTGCCAAGGCAAGTGACCAGGGATTAAATTTTTTTTTCACCCCCCCCCCCCCCTCCTGGTTTTTTGCTCTTAGGTGGCCACCTGTACTGCCTTACAGTGCCAGCTCCTCTGTTCACACCGCTTGCCTGACAATCCGCAGATGTGTGTAAATATGCTGCACCCCTCTCTCCATGCTGTTCAAAGTTTCAGCAGCTGCAGAGAGAGGGGGGGGGGGTGCAGCATGTTTACACACATCTGCCAGAGCTGGGACAATTAAGAAACAGAGTGGAGATTTTATTTAACCAGCTCTCCCTTGTCACTTACTGGGAGATGGGGGGGGGGGGGTTATTGGTCCCTACATATACTCCTGACAATCGGAAGCGTTGCGTTCAGGAGCAAAAATAAATTGCTGGAAAAATGCCTATAAAAAATCTGTAAATAGACTTTTTACCACAGATTAAAATAATAAACGGTTTATTAGAAATATTCCCCTATTAATTCAATATCTAACATTGAAGCCTATGGGGTACGCCTGAATTAACCTGTCGCATGAAAACAATGAACAGCAGGGCACTCCGGCAGCTTTTCACTGCTGTTCGGTGTTCTCTGAATAGAATAACCATTGTTTCTCTATGGGGGATTTCACTGCCATCGAACAGGCACCATACGTGCAGGCAATTCGCCAAAATTTTAACTGCCTGCTCTCTGAATAGTTGCAATGTCACCGTACGCTGAATTTCAGTGTCCGGTTACATTTTGGACCTCTCTGAATAACTTTTTTTTTTTTTTTTTTTTTTTGCCCTTCAGGGTCCAGGTTGGTTTATACATGTTTTTATGTTTTTTTTAGATATCCAAGCTGGCATGGAACAAGGAAACCTAACTGGAGCCATCTTCCTTGATTTTTGCCAAGGCCTTTGACACAGTCGACATCTTGCTAAAAAAACTTTAAAACTCTGGTATTGGTGAAAGCACACTAAACTGGTTTCAATCATATGTATCCGACTGATCGCAATATGTGTCAATTTTTGGCAGCTCCTCCCTCCCCCTCCCAGTCACTTGCGGTGTACCCCAAGGTTCATTACTCGGCCCCCTGCTATTCACGATATTCATAAATGATCTGCAAAGCCTCAACTATACACATGTACGCAGACGACACCGATATCTTCACCAGCAAACCAAATCTCCCGCAGCTGGAGGCAGTGCTGCAAGAACAATTCAGAGGTAGAAAAGTGGATTAAACACAGCAAACTTTTTTTAATACTGAAACTGTAACGATGCTCTTTGGTACAGCAACTAAACTACGCAAATTGCAAAATCCCCATCTATGTGTTGGGACAAAATCAAATGGCACACTGACCAGTCACTTCTCTCAAATATATAGGTAATGTGGTTAGACCCAAATCTATCCTTTGGCCCCCACGTCGAAAAACTGTTCTCTAAACGTTACCCCAAAATAGGTGCCCTGTACAGAAACAAATCCTGCCTGAGCCCCGCGGTAAGAAAGCAGATTGTACAACAAATGCTTATGCCGGCTATTGATTACGGAGATGTAGTGTATGCAGCGGCCCCGCAAACGCACCTTCAGAAACTTACTACATTGTATAACTCATTCTGCCACTTTGTGCTACAAAGTAACTACATGACCCACCATTGTGACATGTTAAAAGAACTAAACTGGCCATTTTTGGAATCTAAACGCACCCTTCACCTTTCCAACCTGGTGTTTAAGAGCTTTTCTGGGGAGCTGCCACCCTACCTGAATAGGCTGCTTCCCTTAGCAGTTCCCTCATACTATAACCTCCGATCCAGGACCTGCACCTTACTTGCAATCAGGGCCGGCGCTGCAGCTAGGCGCCCGCCTAGAGCGCAGTGCCACCTAGGGCGCAGCCGAGACCAACAGTCTTCCATGAGCAAGCTGCGGCCAGAGCAAGCACGCAGCGTGATAGATCAGCGTGACAGCGGCCGGCGGAGAGACCCATCACATCATACCCAGCCATGTGTGAGCTACTGGGCCAGTATATACCCATGTGTGATTTACTGGGGCAATATATACCCATGTGTGAGCTACTGGGGACAATATATACCCGTGTGAGCTACTGGGGCAGTATATACCCATGTATATATTTCAATGTTCTTGAACCCAGGACATACTTGAAAATGAGAGAAATCTCAATGTATCCTTCCTGGTAAAATACTTTATAAATAAATATACCCATGTGTGAGCTACTGGGGCAGTATATATCCATGTGTGAGCTACTGGGGGAAGAATATACCCATGTGAGCTACTGGGGCAGTATATATCCATGTGTGAGCTACTGGGGGCAGTATATATCCATGTGTGAGCTACTGGGGGAAGTATATACCCATGTGTAAGCAACTGGGGGAAGTATATACCCATGTGTGAGCTACTGGGGGCAGTATATATTTCAATGTTCTTGAACCCAGGACATACTTGAAAACTAGAGAAATCTCAATGTATCCTTCCTGTTAAAATACGTTATAAATAAATATACCCATGTGTGAGCTACCGGGGGTAGTGTATACCCATGTGTGAGCTACCGGGGGTAGTGTATACCCATGTGTGAGCTGCCGGGGGTAGTGTATACCCATGTGTGAGCTGCCGGGGGTAGTGTATACCCATGTGTGAGCTGCCGGGGGCAGTGTATGCCCATGTGTGAGCTGCCGGGGGCAGTGTATGCCCATGTGTGAGCTGCCGGGGGCAGTGTATGCCCATGTGTGAGCTGCCGGGGGCAGTGTATGCCCATGTGTGAGCTGCCGGGGGCAGTGTATGCCCATGTGTGAGCTCTGTGATACTCTCACACATGTCACTTTTTTTTTTTTTTGGGGGGGGGGCGCAAGTAGCTGGTCTGACCTAGGGCGCAAAATAGCCTAGCACCGGCCCTGCTTGCAATACCACAATACAAAAAGACAGTGTCTCGCTTTCTCATTTTCCTACAGAGCACCGCAATGGAATAACCTCCCAGACGCCATCAAATCTTCCCCCAGTCTTAAGTCACTCGAGCTCCCTATTAACATACCTCAATACGGAATGCACCTGTAAACCTGTAACATAATGACTATTTCCTTCATATTTATTTTCTGTTAATCTGTATATTTGTGTTTTTAATATCTTGCATTTTATTACATTGAAATGTTGCAGTCGTTACAGAAATACAATGTTCTTGAACCCAGGACATATTTGAAAATCTCAATGTATCCTTCCTGGTAAAATACTTTATAAATAAATAAATCAATGTTATACAATTATTACTTGTTTTAAGCAAGTGTATTAAATTCAGTTTTTTTTTTTTACCTACATGCTGTCTGTGACCTGCACATCTTTTTGTCGCATTTTCTATCCTATATGCTATATGTTCTGTACTTTTTGGGTGGAGTCGATTCCACTTCATTTGAAACCCATAGGGGATAATGGGTGTGGAATACATGGGTTACATGTGAGTGGACAATTGTATCTGGTGTTGTGGAATATTACCCTATGTCTCTTTTTTTCTTTTATCTTTGGACAGTTTGGAGTCCCAATTGTCCAATGACAAAGCACCAGGACCAATGGTCCTTTCTGCTTGAACACATCTCGGATGGTTCATACGAGATGTGACGGAGAAGCAGGGAAAAGCTGAGACTCATCCCTACTCAACCTTTTGGAGTGTGATTCGGTTACTGTAGTAACAGATGTGCGCTACTTCCAGGGCAGGCGCTGCCGCTCGGCCAGCTAGGCGGGTGCCTAGAGCGCAGCGCCCGCCTAGGGCGCAGCCGGCCCGACCAAAAAAAAAATTTGCCGCGGGGCAGCCTGCGGCGGCTGCAGCCAGCCCCAATACGTGCCGGCGTCGCCAGCTTCCCGCCCCAAGTCCACACCTCTGTCTCCTTGACGCCAGCACTTATTGGGACTGGCTACGACTACGAGGAGGTGGAGGGAAACGGAGGTGGCGCTGGAGCGGCAAATGTCCATGTGTGAGCCTGGGGCAGATACCCATGTGTGAGCTGGGGGCCATATATATTTAAACGGAAACAAAGTAGCAAAACAAGAGGACATAGTCTTAGATTAGAGGGGCAAAGGTTTAAAAGTAACATCAGGAAGCATTATTTTACTGAGAGGGTGGTGGATACATGGAACAGCCTTCCAGTAGAAGTGGTAGAGGCCAAAACAGTAATTGAATTTAAGCAAGCATGGGATAGGCATACGGCTATCCTAAACAAAAGATAAATCCAGGTAAAGTATCCATGTAATTGGGCAGACTAGATGGGCCGAAAGAAGCATTTCGGCAGATAAGAACCTATGAGCTGGGGGCAATATCTCCATGTGTGTGCTGGGGCAAATATACCCATGTGAGTTTTTTTTTTTTTTGGGGGGGGGGGTGCAAGTAGCTGGTCTTGCCAAGGGCACAAAATAGTCTAGCACTGACCCTGGCTACTTCCAATTTCTGGCAATCAGAGAGTAGGATGAGTTCGTCACTGCTCCTCATGTCTAGAATGAATGAATATCACAGCTGTGAAGTAGCAATTAGCACCATTTGGCTATATATATATATATATATATATAAAATTATTTATTGCAGAGGCCATTTACATATCACGGCAATTCAAAGGAAAGCATCACAGAGCTCATGTGCTACATTCCAGCAGACTTCAGGTTTATGCAACCAGTTAAAGCCACTCCTGGACAGTGCTTTTCAACTGCGTTTCAGGTTTATTGCACCCTTTTCAGCAGAAGCTAGGCATGACCAGTAGTAGTTTGATGCTTGACCCGTAGGGCAAATCCGTACTTATTTGGGTTGTGGTGGAGGGCAAAAATTTGATTAAAAGCCTCCACACTGCAAATTATAAAGTTTATTATTTCAGAGGCCATTTACATATCACAGTAATTCAAAGAACTGCATCACATAGCACATGTGCAACATTCCCCATATGCAGCACAGAACTCTGGGTAAGATATGAAAACTATGATTTTTTTTTTTTGATTTTTTTTTTTTTGCATCCTGTGTCTACTTTCACACAGAACCCTTCAATCAATGCCATGCCATATTAGATGGCTTATTTAGCAGAGATCCAGTATATGCAGCTGGTCAAAGCCACTCCTGGACAGCGCTGTTTCGGGTTTATTGGACCCTCTTCAGCAGGAGCTAGGCATGACCAGTTGCAGTTTCATGCTTGGCCCGTAGGGCAAATCCGTACTTATTTGGGTTGTGGTGGAGGGCAAAAATTTGATTAAAATATATATAGCGATTTGATAACTCCCATTAAAATTGTTTTTTGACAGGAAGCTATTCTTTATCAAGCAACCAAGCTATTGCTGATATTTGTTTTCTTAGATAAATGAAGAGTAAACATCCCGGAGGGCAGAGTGTCCACCTCATAAACAAGTCGCCGATCATACATATACAATGGACAAAATTGAAAGTATGGACCCTGAAAATCAGGAAGTAATCTGGGCGGAATGATTATGGACAACAGCTGAGAGAGCACATTAAGGCAGAGCATATAAGTGGCCACAAAAGGAGGACTCTTTTTGGACTTTTTGCACAGACTGATCATTCAGAAAGGATAACAACTGATGAAGCCTATTGGTGAAAGCGCGTTTTTGTTGATCCTACTTAATTAGCATTTTAACAATTGATTTTATAGTTGAAGGTCTACCTTTTTATTGATTTAATAAATGCATTTTAATTGAATTATCTGCCGCTCTGCTGCCTTTTTTTTACATCAAGTGGAGAAATACCCCCCCCCCTCCTTTTTTCTTGGGATACCGAACAGCTACATCGGAGGACCCCATGCTGAGAGAGAAAAAAAAAAAACCACCACTGAAATATAAGTATTCCTTAAGTTCTACACATTTATCATAATATTTAAACAAAACAGTGGTTATATTAATTCATTAGATGTTTGCACATTGGCCATTTTTTGGTTTTAAAAAAGTGGAAATTTTAGTAAGGTGCGCCTGGAAGTGTTTGTTTTTTCTTTTCTAAAATACAGTTGTGTTCAAAATTATTCAACCCCCAATGCTGTAAAGGGTTTTAGGGAATTTAGTGTACATTTGTAATTGTATTCAGAATGAAATCCTACAAGGACTTTTTAAAGAACCATATGCAACTAAAATGACATCAATTGGTTTTGTAATACAGTAGTAAATGTTGTTTCTTTTGTGAATTCTTCATTGATGCAATTATTCAACCCCTTAAAGACTACCACTCTGAAAACACTTGAATGAACCTCTGTTCTTCAATCAGGTATTGAAAACACCTGTGGATGTCACGGAGCAGCAATAAAGCATAATAAGCACCAATTAGGCAGCTTTAAAATGACTGTGATACTCAGCTCCTTCTAGACATTTACTGGTGTGGTTACAAACATGGTGAAGTCAAGAGAATGGTCCAGGAAGACAAGAGAAGAGGTGATTACTCTTCACAGGAAGGGCAATGGCTATAAGAAGATTGCAAAGATGTTAAACATACCAAGCGAGACCATAGGAAGCATCATTCGCAAATGCAAGGCAAAGGGCACTGTTGAAACGCTACCTGGTCGTGGCAGAAAGAAGATGCTGACTTCGACTGCTGTGCGCTACCTGAAGCATGGCGGGGGGTCAATCATGCTTTGGAGCTGTTTTGCTTCTGCAGGTACAGGGAAGCTTCAGCGTGTGCAAGGTACCATGAATTCTTTTCAGTACCAGGAGATATTGGATGACAATGTGATGCAGTCCATCACAAACCTGAGGCTTGGGAGACGTTGGACCTTTCAACAGGACAATGATCCCAAGCATACCTCCAAGTCCACTAGAGCATGGTTGCAGATTAAAGGCTGGAACATTTTGGAGTGGCCATCGCAGTCACCTGACTTAAATCCGATTGAGAACCTCTGGTGGGACTTAAAGAAAGCAGTTGCAGTGCGCAAGCCTAAGAATGTGACTGAACTGGAGGCTTTTGCCCATGACGAATGGGCGAAGATACCCGTAGATCGCTGCAAGACACTTGTGTCAAGCTATGCTTCACGTTTAAAAGCTGTTAGTACAACATCCTTTTACAGTTATAAGTACTAAGATTGAATGTCACTTGGGGGTTGAATAAAACTGATAATGATGTGAGCACAGAAAAGACATTTGTGGTTATTTCATTATAAATGTTATGTTATATTTGTCTGACCTACACGTGCCGCTTTGATTTAATTGTAAGCAAGATGACTGATCAAAATCAATGTCAAACTGGCCAGAACACTCAATTTCAGTGGGGATTGAATAATTTTGAACACAACTGTATGTCCTCTTGTTTTGCTACTTTGTTTCCTTTTAAATATACTCCCTTCCTCTACCTTGTGGATTCCCTTTACGTATTTAAATGTTTCTATCTCGTCTTTTTTCCAAGCTATACATGTTAAGATCATTAAGCCTTTCCTGGTAACTTTTCTCCTTCAAGCCATACACCATTTTAGTAGCCCTTCTCTGAACTCTCTCTAAGGTGTCTATATCCTTATGGAGATATGGTCTCCAGTACTGCACACAGTACTCCAAGCGAGGTCTCACTAGTGCTCTGTACAGTGGCATGAGCTCTTCCCTTTTCCTACTGCTCATACCTCTCCCTACACAACCCAAGCTTTCTGCCAGCATTTCCTGCTGCTCTATTACATTGACTACTTACCCTTAGATCCTCTGCAATAATAACCCCTAAATCACAACCCTCATATGTTGAGGTTAGGACTGTATCAAATATTCTATATTCAGATATAATGATAGTGCATTTAGGGGGTAACGACATAGGGGATATTCTGGTTTTGGGGAAAAAATAAAATTAATAAACCTTAATTTCTCTGGCAGATCGCGAGCAGTTAGGATTAAACAGCGATGGGGGAAGGGAATTTGATTAAAGGGCACCGGTCTTAGCAGGCTAGCTGGTATTTTCATAATTTACTAAGTTAGAGAGGAGAGGGTTGTGAATAAGCGGGGGTAGGTATATAACCCTGATTCAATTTACAGTCGCGATAAAAAGTTGGTATGTGTTTGAACGCTAATATTCTGTTTTTTGGGTTTTTTCTTTCAGAGCGGGCGAAGAGAGTATGGATCCTGGGACACTCCTATGTGCACTGGGTGGCTGTTCACGCTGTGGGCACAACAATGGGAGTGAGCCTAGGGCTCAGCCGCACTAAAGCGGGCATTAGGTGGATAGGAAGGAGGGGTATGGGGTGGGCGCAGTTTTTAGGGGTAGCACAGGAATCTGGGGGAAGCCAGATATGATAGTGCATTTAGGGGGTAACGACATAGGGGCTATGACAACGATAGATTTGCAGAATAGGGTCCGGGAAACACTTAGGTGGTTCAGGAAGGAATGGCCGGATGTTCAGATAGTGTGGTCTAACGTAATTGCTATATTCGTGTGGAGGAACTGCAGGGTGCAGGATACATCGGGAGAAAGAAGCTAAACCAGGCAGCGAAAAAGATTATGCTGGAGATGGGAGGAAAGGTTTTGGAGCATCAGAACATAGTGACAATGCAGGAGGAATTGTTTTGGAATGACGGCGTCCATTTGTCCAAGGCGAGGAACAACCTTTTCGGGGGCAACATCGAAGGGCTGATAAAGACCCTTGTGTAAGGTAAGTGAAAAGGTCACGGTCTTTTATTGGTGGCGGAAAAAGAGGGTCCTCACTTTTGGTGGCTGTGAAATATGTGGCCCTGGCACGTGGAGAGGCGATAGAGGGGGAGGATCTGGGGGTCTGTGTGGTGGTTTGTGTGGCCAAACACAGGTAGCCTCCTGGTTTGAAGATCCTCCCGGCCTGCTATCTGCTATAAAGAGAGCAGCGTGTGGTCGCACTAGCTTAGCCAAGTGGGGCCGGCCGCTATTTCTGGGCAATGCTGGTGGTTCATTGCGGTTGCCAGTGTTATCTGGTGTTACCTAGTCCAAGAAAGCGAGGATCGCTGATAATTCTGCCACAAAAGCAATGATTTTTGGCCTTTTATTATAAATAAAAGACGTGACCTTTTCAAACCGCCAATACTTATTGTCATGTGTTTTTATTTATGGGGAGAGCGGGGGCGGGGGGTGGGGGGATGGTTTGGGGGGTTGAAGGGAAGTAAAGGTAACTTAAGAGAAAGGTAATGGTGGAAGAGAAATAAGGGTAAAATGCTTAGTACTGATGAGAGACTGACTGGGAACGAAGAGGCTTAAGCATGTTCCCTGTTTAAAGAAAAGAGAAAGTTGGGAGGAGTTACAATGGTTCCCCTTTTTGTTTCAGGATTATCGCTGGGATTGGGTCTCGGGGGCAGATAACAGAAAGGGGAGGGCCAGGGGTAATAGAAAAGGGTAAGCAAAGGACAGATGAAATCAGTCTAACCTTTGTCTTTGCCAGTACTGAAATGCCAAGGACGTCATCTCTGCATGAGAGGCAGTGGTGTCACTGGGGTTGGAATCACCCGGTGCGGCAATTTATGGTGTCACCCCCCCCCCTGAGTTTTACGGGGTTTTTTTAACTACTCTTACTCATAAATCAGTATTCCCATATAACACTGAATGCTCATAATACACAGCGCACATTACTGTGAGGTTTATTGCTGTGGAGCTCTCTCATATGCTCACACACAAAGTTTTGCGAACTGCCAGTAAGTACGGTGCCTGTTCGACGGTGTGAAAGTCCCCATAGAGAAGTAATGCTCAGAGAACACCGAACAGCAAAGAAATGTCCTGATGTCCGGTGTTTTCATTTGGCAGGTTTATTCAGGCGAACGCCTGAACACCATTTAACATCTTTCAATGTTAAAAATATTCCCGTTTTTATCCAATATCTAATAAACCATTTATTCCTTTTAATCTGTAGTAAAAAGTCTAATTATTATTTTTTTGTATCTTTCAGGCATTTAAAAAAAAAAATCCTTTTTTTTTCTAATAGCCGTTTTTCTTTATGTAACAGACCTTTTTATTATCATTCATAGGACTTTATATGTTAATTCCAGACCTTTTCGTTCAGTAGTTTTTTTCGAAAACAGAGGGCGACGGGTTTGAAGCGGCATTCGGTGGCTGATTCCCTGCACTTTGGGGACCCTGCGGTGAATTCACTGGGGAAATTTGATTACCCAAAGTGCGGGGAACAACAGAACACTGAAATATCTGCGTCATTTCGGTGCTCTGTGAAAATCCCCTTTTGTGTTTTTTTTTTTTTTTTTGCCGCCCTCTGGAAAGTGCCAGCCTAGGCCTTGCCTACCAAGGACATATTTGAAAATGAGAGAAATCTCAATGTATCCTTCTTGGTAAAATATTTTTGTTTAAAAAAAAAAAAAAAAAAAAGTGTCACCCTAGGGGGTGGTGTCACCTGGTGCGGGCCGCACCCCCTGTCCCCCTTGTGACGTCACTGAGAGGTGCAACTATACCCTCTTTGAGGCGTACGAGGTCAAAATGATTGCAGGGGTTGCATTTGCAGCCTAATAGAACTGTACCACTGAGTGTTTCCCTTGTTTAAACTGATCTCTCACCTTCTTTAACTTTTTGATGTTATTGGATCTGATAGATTCCAACAATTGATCTCTGCTGTTCTTTTCTGGAGGTACTGTCTTTTCTACTATTCTCCTTTGAGATGCAGGGGACAGAGAATTCCTGATGTTTTCATTAAAAAGGGGTGGGGCAAGAGGGGCGAATGGAGGAGGTGGTGGGGGAGGAGCAGGTACATCTCCTTTTTTCGAGGTATTCTTCTGCACAATTTTAGGCGAAGGCTGTGGTGATGGCTTTGGAGAAACTTTCTTTGGCGGGACAATCTTTGGAACTTCCAAGGTGCCCTTTTTATTGTTATCTGCCAAACTTTGAGACATCTTTTGCTCTGCTAGCCTGCGCTGCCTTTGTTTGTCCATATTACGGCTGAGCAGGTTTGTTACAGTCATGCGTGGGCCTGCCAGTTCAAAATGGTAGCCAAGCTTTAGCAGAGTGGTGTTCTCTTTAAGTATTTTAGCAATCTCCATCTCTGTTTTGCCACCACAGATGTGCCGCTGGTTGTGGAATCGTAATTCAGTCAAGGTGTTGTTGTGCTGAAGGGCTCTAAATATGGCCAAGATTCCCTTTCCTGTTACATGGTTTGAGTCCAGGTTTATGCTGGTAATTGTTTTGTTCGATTTTAGCATTGCTGCAATTACTAATGCGATATGGTCATCTGCACGTGTGTTAGCCAAAGAAAAAATCTTAACCACCGTGTTAAATTCAAGCGCCTCTGTAAAACTCATTAGCGTTTCAATAGTGATACAGTCTGAGTTATTGAGGTTGAGCTCTATTATTTCACTATCATTATTCTTCACTTTCTCCAAGAGTTCATCAAAAATACTGGAAGACTCCTCTTCTTTACTAATTTCCGCCTGATTCTGAGCTCCATTTTCTGATGTTCCAGATCCTTGGTCAGCATCTTTTGTCAAATTCTTTTTCCCTTCCTCCAGTGACACATTTTTATTAGAAGATGTGACTTCTTTTTTCTCTTTGATCTCTAAGTTATTATTAGATATTGGCTTTTTTTCCAGTTGTTCTTCATTTTTCTCCACTTTATTTTCTGACTTTTCTTTTGCTTTCTCCTTCTCTTTGGCCTCTTTAATCTTGTCCTTCTCTTTTGTTGTCTGTTTTGTGTTTGTGTCTCCAACTGATTTTTTAGATTCAGCTTTTTCTAACTTCTCTGCAACCTTACTCTTGCTGATCTTGTCCTCTACCTGCTTCTCTTTCTTCTCAGTAGCCTGGGTCTCCTTCTTATCCTCCACTCTTTTACCAATACTTTGTGATTTTAATTTTTTCACATCTTGGGATCCTTTGTTACTCCGGCTGTCCTGCTGGGTTGGTTCAGCGCCCTTTTCTTCACTTTTTTTTTCCTTTAATTTTTCTTGAGTTTTTCCAAGCTGTAATAAAATACATTTATAATAATAATTATTGCTGTTAGCTTAACAATAATCGCTAATATTTTAGTAATGGTACAGCACACCGATTATTTACAATCCAATCATAAATGACATGCAGAAGTAATCATTGCACACATATACATAAAATTAAATAGAACTTTTCTTTCAGATCAATAAAAAAAAATATTTATCATATCCATCAAATGTCCTCAACCAGTAATATGCATAATTTCAATCATATAGAAAACAAACATTAAACCAAAAGGACCTCAGCAAAGTGTGGTCAATGCAGAAAATATGGGGTCCCAAGTCAAGCGCACTCCACTGTTTGTGTTTTTTTTTCTTCTATTCTCGTGGGCAATTAATGGTATGTTCCAAGTTAGTCCTCAAAGAGAAAAGAAAGAAAAGACCATAGTGCAGATGGTTTCAATTCAGTATGAAGAATAAATTCCCAAATGGTCTCACTCACATTTGTAGGAGCTCATCAGCTCAGAATTATGTGCCTCTGGGCTGGAAACCATCTGCACTATGGTCTTTTCTCTTTCAGGAGTAACTTGGAACATACTATTATTTGCCTACGAGAATAGGAGAAAAAACCCACAAAACGATGGAGTGCGCTTGACTTGGTACTTCATATTTTTCTGTGTTTCGACAAGGACAACAACCTTGAGTTTTAGACCGGCACCTTGCATTGCCTATTGTGGTTAGCGCTACACTGTATTTTTTTATCAAAGTGTGGTCAATATTGTGGCATAATTATATACAGTAACAGCAATCAATCAACTACAAGATAACTATCACTTAAGGAAAATGTGTATATATATATATATATATCAGTATAATCACATATACCACATGGAGAGACCAGGTACCCAATGTTTTGGCTCATCGCCTTGACAGAGTTTGTTAAAGGATGATGGATGGCATATTTGTGAGGAGGAAGCTGGAGAAATTACACTTTCTTTTATTAAAGCGGTTCTGCAAAGCCTTTAAAAAGCAGCTTTGGAGAATGGGCCACTGGGTTCCTCTAGATCAGTTGTTCCCAACCCCGGTCCTCAAGAACCCCTAAAGACCAGATATCAAAACTTACCTTGGGGAAATGCAGACTGAATATTGTAATCACTGAACAGGAAATTATACCTCCGGTGTTGTGCTTTAGATATCTGGCAAACCTGGCCTGTTAGGGGTACCTGAGAACTAGGAATTAGAACCACTGTTCTAGATTGAAAGCTTGTCTGGGCAGGACCCTCTACACCAGTGGTACCCAACCGTGGTCCTCAAGTACCCCCAACAGGTCAGGTTTGCCAGATATCTGAAGCCCAGCACAGGTGATATGATTTGCTGCTCAGTGATTGCAAGATTCGGTCTGTTTTTGTCCAAGGTAATCCTTACAATCTGGCCTGTTAGGGGTACTTGAGGACCACAGTTGGCAACCACTACTCTACACCTATTGTCTCTTGTTCTTTATTTTGTTAGTTGAATTCCCCATGCAATATCGTAAAATGCTGCAAAACTGTTGAGGATATACAAATGATGATGATAATAATATTAATTATACTGTCAAAAGCGAGATATACCGGGTGACTCCAGAGAGAGAAACAAGATTTCAAGATTTTTTTTATTTTGTGTGTCATCTTGATTCTTGACTGGCACGGCCATCTCTAGTGTTTGTGGGGCCAGGTATAAGGTGGGGGATACTTTTTTCTTAGAAAACATTTTTAATACCAACTTCAAAAAACAATTATTAGGCTAATGTCAGACGAACGCAGTAAGAGCGCACTCCGCGTGCGTGCATAACGGACAGACATACTGACAGAAGATACTGTAGACACCACACGGTCTGTTTTTGTTGACGGACGTAGAAAATAAAAAAGGGGAATTATGGGAAACAAAATTAATATGAAAAATGACAATAATTTGAAAAGGATGTGAAAAGCCATTTTGGGCGTCAAGGTGCTGGACGTCGCAAGTGCGCTGCGTCTGACAACTCCTCATCACTCACACAGAACACTACACGGACGTGGCGCACTCCGCACGTCCATGGTAGCGGTTTTACGTTCTTGCCTAACTTGCATCCGTTTGCCACGTGCGATGTGCGTGCGCAGTTCGGTGCGCACGTACTTCATGTGTGGGTCTCTATTGATTATGATTCTATGCTACGGCGGACGTTAAACTGTGCGGCAACACGGACGTGATCACTGCGTTCGTCTGACAAGGGCCTAAATAATTTTAAATAATATATGGTGTAACCGAAGCTCCCTCCATCTTTGTGCCCTCCTTGGAACCCTTGCCTGCACTATACACGCCCTCTGTGCTCGTTGGAGAAGTGTGGATGCTGGCCTCCTGCCAATCGACTGTGGCTCAATGTGGCAAAGCCAACTCTAAAAGACAACAGGCATAGGTGGGCACCTAAGAGTTAACATATTAAATGTCTTGGTAAATTGATTGTATTTTAGTTTAGCTGAGTAAGAAATCTAATGTAGACCTATTGTCAGCACTGTGTATCCCTGTCTATGTAATTGTTTGCCTTTAGATTGATCTGATGTTCAGTTCTTGTTGATAATTTGTCAATTCCATCTGTTTTTAAACTAATAAGGTTTCTCTTTCTCCAGAAGGAATTCACATCCCCCTCATGTAGACAATGTATTTTGATTGTGTCATTTTACCCCACCCTGTTTCTCCTATAAACTGGTCTCCATTTCAAATTAAACACATTGGGCCATATTACATAGTTGGTGCTAATTTAACCAGAGCTGTTGTAAACTTACCAGAGCCATTATAGCCTATGGAGGTTTCGAGTTTACAACAGCTCTGGTTAAGTTAGCACCAAGTATGTAATATGGCCCATTATTTTTCCCTGCACTAACAGGGTTATTCAGAGAAAGGTGAAAACCAGGAGAATGACTGAAGAGAACAATCCAGACCAAATAGCCAATTTGGAAAGTGAGATGAATGGGAGAATTTTTCTGGTTTGGCTATCTTAGGCTAGGGTCAGACGAGCGCAGTATTAACGTGCGTTTAGCCGCACTTAATCACGGCCGTGCTAGCAGCAAATGACGTCCAATGCCGGGCAGCATACGAAGAACGGCCACATGAAAGTGCGGCCGCGCAACGCAAGTGGCAAACGAACGCATTTTATTGAGAACGTCAAACCGCTATTACTGACGTACAGAGTGCGCTGCGTCCGCATAGCGGCGTGTGTGCGTGATTAGGAGAGGTCAGACGCTGCTAATGTCCGGCCAACATAACGTCCAGACGCAAAAAGGGTTTCATTGATGATCCGTACAAAATCACGGACGACAATGCGCATCGTATGACTGCTATCGCGTATTCCGTGAAAAAATACGTCCATTCGTTCGAACACACTTTTTCACGGACAACGCGAAAAATGCGTTAGTCTGACACTAGCCTTAACCTCAAATTTTCACTTCTCCAGTCATTCTCCTGGTTTTCACCTCTCTTTGAATAACCATGTAGTCTTGTCTGGTGTTTTGGAGAGATACTTAGAAATATGCAGCACTCCCTCAAGTTCTGGCTGAGGGTTACATAGGCTGAAAAAAGACATATCACCTACTACTGTTGATCCAAAAGAAGGCAAAAACCCCAGTCTGAAGCGCTCGCAAATATGCAACACACTGGGGAAAAAAATCCTTCTTGACCCCAGAATGGCAGTCAGATTTCTCCTTGGATCAAGAAGCTTACCCTCATATTAAATATTATAACCCTTAATATTCTGTGTCTGCAGGAAGTCATCCAGTCGTTTTTTAAAAGTCTGTACAGTCTCTGACCCAACCACCACAACAGGCAGAGAATTCCACAGCTTTATTGTTCTCATTGCAAAATAACCCCTCCTATGCTTTAGGCTGAATTTCCTTTCGTCCAGTCTAAAGCTCGGATCAGACGAGCACACTGATCACGTCTGTGTTGCCGCACCTTTGTACGTCCGTTATAGCATATAATTATGACCATTGGAGCCCCACACACAAAGTACGCCTGCACGGAACTGCGGACGAATAATGGACGCGGCAAACGGACGCAGATTAGGCAAGAATGTAAATCCGCTACAACGGACGCACAGAGTGCGCTGTGTCCGCAACATCCAAGTAGCTTTGTGTGTGAGTGATGGAACGAAGTCAGAAGGACTGCATTTCTGACGTCCAGCATTTTGACAGACAATGTTTTTCATACTAATTTATTTTCCCTTCTACATCAGTCAAAAAAAACGTCAGTCACAAAAACGGACTGTGTGGCCACTACCTTGTCATCAGTCAGAAAGTACGTCAGGTGTGCACGGACGCGCAGTCCACACAGAATGCGCTCGTTTGACCCTAGCCTAAATTGGTGACCTCCTGTGTATAGTCCTGTTTAATGAATAGGTTTCCATACAATGGTTTTAATGGCCCCGTATATATTTATGTTGTGAGAGCAGGAAAGCTGCTGTGGAGAGAAGGGACGGACGCTGTAACAGTCTAAGGTCTGGTACACAAGCCTTAGACCAGTATACCCCAATTGCTGTTACATATGGAATGTGGAGATATGCAGGGTTTCCTGTATAGCTCCAGAGTGAATGTGAGTTGGAAATGAGGGGCTGCGTAGGATGTCGAGCATGTGTCATGTAGATGAGAGAGTATGGTTGGCGAAGTGAGGTAGGAGAGAGTGTTTGGCTGTGTGTGATAAGAGTGAGTGTCTTGTTAACTGGTTGTGTTGCTGGCAGAGTGGAACAGGATTGTGTTGTTGCAAATACTACACACAGTACACACTACACATACACGGTTCACTTCACATAGGGCACACAATTCATGCTCACACACAGTAGACACGCACACATATACACACAAAGTACACACGCACACAGTATAAACATGCACACAGTACACAACGCCATTCAAGTTGTGAGGAGCAGAGTTGAGAGCTATATGTGCCATTGATTTATGTGTCATAAATCACCAATGTCCAGGCAGGATGAAGAGGAGACTGATTCCACTGCCAAAGTTGCACTCCTCACAGAGGCGCCTTAAGGTAGCCAATTGAACTGCCTTAAACAAGTGGTAAAAGCTTCTATCGCCAGAATGAACAGCTATGGGTAGTATTCCCTTGGCTACATATGCATGCGAGGAACAGAGGGGGCAAAGGTTCACCCCTTATTACTTCATTCCAGCAATTTCTAATAGTGTTGTGCAAACACTCTGACAAACACTGACAAGACAATGCACCAAGCTCTCGGCTCATGATGTACAATCTCAACATCCGATTGAATGCCAAGTGGTTCAGTGCTTCGTGCCACGAATTTGTAGTCTTTTTTTTTTTTAATAAATACAGTGACTCTTATGGTAAGTTCACAGTCCACCAAAAATGTACCTCAAGGCAAGATCTACTGCCTAGCGTCCCTCCCTTTACTTTGTTATACTTTTATGTTGTGGTCTTATTGGGCATAACATTGATAATAAATAATTTCTAAATAAAACAATTATTAGTGATATGTTCTATTTGCCTGCCTAAATAAGTGGGGGCAAAGATGGTTTTGGTTAATGCAGTCTATTTAAAGGCAATAAATAAATACAAGTGGTATCCCTATTCCATACTAAATACAGCCAACTACAGTATATAATGGGCACCCCAGAAGTCCCCAGTGGAAATAACAAATAAAAGTGGAGCAAAGACACACTAAACACTTGTGATGCACAACAAGCATATACTTATATACTGATGGCATACAGGTCTATTTACTAAGAGGTGAAGTCAGGAGAATTGGCAGGTGAAGTGAACAATCTAGGTCAAAATAGCCAAATCAGAAAAAATTCTCCCATTTATCTCACTTTCCAAATCGGCTATTTGGTCTAGATTGCACACTTCTCCTGCCGATTCTCCTGACTTCACCCTTCAGTGAATAGACCTGGTAGTCTTTATCTCCAGCAAGGCAATGGAAAATCAGAGAGAGAATATTATGTTGTAGTAATTTATTATAGTTAAAAACATAATGTCCTAAAAAATAGCACTCACAAATAAACAGCACATAGATCATGTACAGAACCGCCTTGGCCTTGAAGAACCTAGAACCTCCGGATATAAACCTTGAGAAAGTCCACTGAATGGACTCCAGAGAAGATCCAGTACAGAAGTTCCAAAAAGGGCTATGTGGAAGAATCCAGGATCAGTATGGATTTGGTACAGATGAAAAGCATTGAGCTTTTATGTTCCTGGATTCTTTCATCACCAAATCAAGCACCAAAATCTCTTTTGTTACTTGCATCTGTTCTGATGCGAGGAGTTCCTCTGTACGTGTGCATAGATGGTCATAGCTGTAGAATCCTTGCAGCTGTAATACAGACCATTTTTTCCTCATAAATCAAATGAAGGCACTTTCCTTAAAAAAAAATTCCATTACCCCCAGAAAGTTATTCTCAAGAGCCTGAGCCCATGGCTGCTCACATTCACAGCTCAGGTCTTCCCATGCAACAGTCCCAACTGCAAACTTCTCTTTACTGCAGTGTTGTGTAATCTGAGGACATTATTGTTTGTATTAGTATGTGGCTTCATATTGCCCAGCAATGGCATCTAGCAATCTGTTGATTAGAATAGCTGCTGGGGCTGAACAGTATATCCCATTAACATGTCAGGGGTGGTCTGACCCCATTCAGGGCCCTCAGACAAAATAGGGAAAGGCCCTCCACCTGACTCCACCGATGGCCCCACCTATACCCCACCCCTGGTCCCACCCAAGCCCCTCCTCTAGCCCCAGCCCTACCTGAAGTCCCAGTTGACAATCATTCCTCTAAAGGCCTTGGTGGCTGTTCTGTTCTAGCGGCACTGTACTGTTTCCTGCGTTTTCAGTGAGCCAATGATTGAGCTGCAGGGTAGGGGTCCCTATACGGTGGCGCAATAAGTGCCCCGATCCACCAGACATGGCAGCAAGCAAGGCCATGGCTGGTCCCAGGCACCCAGCTAGGCCCAGGCCCTCGGCCCAGGTTTGATTTGCCTGACTGCTCAGTCTGCCCCTGTAACATGTTATTGAATGTATTCTGCCTACTCTGACCAGGTTTGGGCAGAATTGAAAGTGGTCAATAGCTGACGAGCCACTTCCTGGTCTGAACAGAGTCCAAGTAGTTACCATTATAGTTGACTTTTTTCTATCAGAGACTATCCTATTGTTAAGGACACTTACTGAGGAAGCCGGTAGGCGTAAACGAGTTCTTAGTGAACAATCTTGGGTAAGGATCACTATTTTTTTATGCTTTTATGCATTTTTATTGCCTTGTCATATGGCTTGTTTTTTATTGAAATAAATTAGTTTATACTACTAGAAACCTGCTCTGCTGCTTATTTATTAAAAAAAAGTTTTTATTTTTCCTGCTCCAAGTACCGTATGCACTAGGAATATCTCCTCGCTATCCAGGAATTTATGCAACTATCCTGTATTCAACCGGAAGAATTCAACACCGAAAAGGAGGAATAAGAATTCATAACTTGAAATATAAGTATTACTTTTATTCTATTGCAGAGTGCTTTCATTACACATTTACACTTCTTTTGCAAAATTGCTGCTATATAAAATGTATTTTGAAATAATATACTAAGTTACTGCTTAGGTGCGCCTGCAATACCTTTTGCTTTTCTTCTTACCATTATAGTTGGTCATTCACAGTAAATGACTGTGACATAATGGTCTGTAATTTTATTTACATTTTTTACATGCTTTTTAAATGCAATATCTATATAATATGTGGATATGAATGTTATTTCCAACCTGGAAACTAATTAAACAAATTAATAAGAAAAAGTAAAAAAGTGAGAATGGGGTGAAGGCAGGCAGTTAAATGAACTAATATGAAGGAAAATAAATGAAACTAAAAACTCATTGGGAGAAATTGTGACAAAGTGATATTAAGTGCCGGCTGGGTGGAGTAGAGGTAACATCACTTCTCTATAACCATGGATAGAGACTGGAGACACAGGTTCAATCCCGGCAAGAGCACCTCTCCAGTAAGTGTCCTTGGACAAGACACCCAACAGTACATAATCGCCACCCAGGACATACTTGAAAACGAGAGAAATCTCAATGTATCCTTCCTGGTAAAATACGTTCTTAAAAAAAAAAAGGAGAGATATCAATACAAAGTTTTGGAAAAAGGGAAAAATTGGAGCCCCAGAAACCAGATTTCATAAAGGTTTTCTTAGAACGATATCAACTAAAATAAAACTTTTTTTAATTTGTACAGTAAAAGTTAAAATTTAGGTGCATAATGTACTTCTTAGCAATACACCTGCATACAAAGATATACAGGTTTATTCAAAGAGAATTGAAAAGTCACCGCACGTTCGGTGACTTTTCGTGCTATTCAATTCAGTGCGATTCGTCGACCCTGCGGTGTATTCAGCAAGCACCACAGGGCCGTCGTAGTGCAGGGAAAAGCCGCCGCAGACCCAACGAACACTCACCGCAAAACTCTGCGAACACACACCGAAACCCGCAAAAACATCTGGATTAACCCTGCCGAACATGCCGGAGAAACCCGAGCAGCCGCCGATCGCAGAGCAGCCGCCGGAAAAAGCTGACACCGCAGACGAATGGAGTGAAAAAAAATAAAACAATACGCTTGAATGTTTGAAAAGTGAAACGCTGTTTGCAAAAAAACTACAGAACAAAAATGTCCTGAAATTTACATATAAGATCCAATGAATGATAATAAAAAGGGCTGTTACAGAAAAAATAAACGATTTAAAAATATAACAGAAATTAACTGAAAAATGCCTAAAAGGTCCTAAAAAATCTAAAAATAAAGAGACTTTTTACTGCAGAATAAAATAATTAACGGTTTATTAGATATTGAATTAAAACAGGAATATTTTTAACATTGAAGCCTATGGGATTCTATTGAATAAACCTGTCGCATAAAACCACCGAATGGCAGGGCATTTCGGCAACTTTTCTCTGCTGGTTTTTGGTCTCAGAGAAGCAATGCTTTGTCTATTCAATGGGGATTTCACTGCCCTCGAACAGGCACAGTATATGCAGGCAATTCACCAACATTTGGCGAACTGCCTGCTCTCTGAATAGCCGAATGGCCAGGAAAGGTAACCGTACACTGACGTTCGGTTAACTTTCGGCCACAATGCGCATCTCTTTGAATAACCCTGACAGTAAATTACTGTGGAGTTTATATTGAATACGATAAGTAGTATCTAAAAGCATAGGAAGAGAGCAAGGAGGACAGGTATACTACACTGTGGACAGAAATTAGTCATGGAGGAGGAAAACGAACTAAGAACAGGGGAAGATAAAAAGGGGAAGAAAAAATGGTGAAGGGAAAGGTAATAAACATGTTGGGCAATAAACCACTAGCTGTTTCACAGAAAAATGAACCCTAGTAATATTTCACTAGCAACCGAACATCTGTTTTCCAAGTCAAATGCAGGTTACTGGAAGCAAAACGGTAAGACCATAAATAGTAACCACTGGAAGGACCTACTATTTTAGTCTAAGGTATAAACCTGTGGATGGTTCTGTAGCTTCTTCTTGCATTACTATTTTGTGTTTTCGGTACATTGAAATGCACAACTTGAGCTGCAATACAATGCCCTTTTTCGGGTACTTTTTTTTTTTCAGGTAGTATTTTTTACAGTGTTGTTCATTTTACACTTATTACATATTTTTTTATATTATTATGACCGTGATAGGGCATCTGTATTAAAGAGTTAAAAGTTGCATTTCAATTTAAACAAGTTTGGCTGAATTTTCTGTTTTCTTACAAAACTGCCATGATGTTCTCCCAGCCCGTATTTTTTCTTGTTCTCATAGGTTTCATGCGCAACTCCTTATTCGATAAATATGTTACTTTGTACTTTGTGATCAAGATTATTTAGCTTTAAAAGCTCTATGTAATCCCTCGATATTAACTTAATTGGACATTACAGTTTGGAATAATGAGTATTAAAGAAGCCCAAGTCATGATGATGCCATTGGTTCTTTAGGAGATAGTCATCGTTCACATACAATTGGAACACTTACATCAACTGATGCCTGCTTTTGAGCAAGTCTTTTGTTCTCTTCCCTCTGACAAGATGCCCTCTCGGTTTGGTCCCTATTAAGTCCTGCTGACACACCAGCATCTGGGTCACCAGCATCAAGCTCCTTCTCCAGTTGTTCCATCTCTTCTGGAGACAAGGTGGACAAAAGATTATCGATGTCCGGATCTTCGCTCACCTGGCGCCGATACTTTGCCACCCGAGACCGAGACATTTTGAATATATTTAGCAACCAAAAAAAATAATGAGGCAGTGGGTGAAGAGAAAAAGATGGTTAAAAGACGTAGGTCTCTCCAGGAAATGCCAGCAGGTTCCGGTGATTGTATTTAGTTTGTGTACAACAAAAAAAAATGATCCAAAAATTCAAGGAAAAATAAAAACCATTAAAAAGTGAAAAATCAGCTAAAGGAGGAAAGAGTTTCTATTCTCCTCAGTAGGATGCGAGAAAAACCAACAAATGTTCAAAATAAGAAAAAATATTCTTTAAACAAGTGATATTTACATCTGTGCGTCGTATCTTCAGCACAAGGAATTTGTGTTTTTGCAATTACCAACCCATGCATTCACCCCCCCTCTTTTCTTCAGGGTGGAACATTTAGCCCTCCCTTTCAAAGACTGGGGGCATTCCAGTGAATCGTCTAACTCATGCCCAAATTTAGATAGAGAAATCATAGCTTTTTATGGAAATCAGTGAGCAAATAAGAAAAACAGAGCATGTAACCAAGGGACTGGAACTGAATGCTATTTAAAAACCTGAACATATATATGCATAGTTTTAAACAACTGAACTGAAATCTTAAAGCAGAACACCTGCAGTATAACAAACATAGAATTGGAACTTAAAAAAAATCAACATTAACCTACATAAATTCATGAAGATGTACAAATTTCACAAAGGCAGTTCCAAATCAAGACACAGTAGGAGAAATGAGTACTGACCTTGGCATACAGAATTTATGTAGGGGGTTGATTTCTTGTACTTTAACCCTTTCAGTTCCAGGGTAAGGACCACTGCACACTTTTATAATGTGTTAAAGATCTTCTTGACAATCTCTTGACAGATTTTCTTTGCATAATCATGATTAACACTGGAGCAAAAAGGGAATTAAGCTAACAAAGCAAAATGCAAGGCCTGCAAAGATTTACAGTTGTGTGAAAAAGTGTTGGCCCCCTTCCTGATTTTTTTTTTTTTTTTTTTGCACGTTTGTCACACTTTAGTGTTTCAGATCATCAAACTAATTGAAATATTAGTCAAAGATAACACAAGTAAACACAACATGCAGTTTTAAATGAAAGCTTGAATATTAAAGGAAAAAACAAAATCCAAACCCACATGGCCCTGTGTGTAAAAGTGCTTGCCCCCTAAACCTAATAACTGGTTGGACCACCCTTAGCAGCAAGAACTGCAATCAAGTTTGCGTTAATTTGCAATGAGTTTGTTACAGCGCTGTGGAGGAATTTTGGTCCATTCATCTTTGCAGAGTTGTTGTAATTCAGCCATATCGGAAGGTTTTCAAGTTCGAACCGCCTTTTTAAGGTCATGCCACAGCATCTCCATAGTATTCAGGTCAGGACTTTGACTAGGCCACTCAAAAGTCTTCATTTTGGTTTTCTTCAGTCATTCAGAGGTGGACTTACTGGTCTGTTTTGGATCATTGTCCTGCTGCTGAACCAAATTTCGCTTCAGCTTGAGGTCACGAACAGATGGACGCAGATTATCCTTCAGGATTTTTTGGTAGACAGCAGAATTCATGGTTCCATTTATCACAGCAAGTCTTCCAGGTCCTGAAGCAGCAAAACAGCCCCAGACCATCACACTACTACCACCATATTTTACTGTTGGTATAATGTTCTTTTTCTGAAATGCGGTGTTACTTTTACGCCAGATGTAATGGGACAAACACCTTCCAAAAAAGTTCAACTTTTGTCATGTCAGTCCACAGAGCATTTTCCCAAAAGTCTTGGGGATCATCAAGATGTTTTCTGGCAAAACTGAGATGAGCCTTTGTTCTTTTTGCTCAGCAGCAGTTTTTGTCTTGGAACTCTGCCATGCAGGCCATTTTTGCCCAGTCTCTTTCTTATGGTGGAGTCATGAACACTGACCTTAACTGAGGCAAGTGAGGCCTGCAGTTCTTTGGATGTTGTTGTGGGGTTGTTTGTGACCTCTTCGCTGAGTCGTCGCTGCACTCTTGGGATAATTTTGGTCGGCCGCCCAGTCCTGGGGAGGTTCACCAATGTTCCGTGTTTTTGCCATTTGTGAATAATGTCTCTCACTGTGGTTTGCTGGAGTCCCAAAGCTTTAGAAATGGCTTTATAACCTTTTCCAGACTGATAGATCTCAATTACTTTCTGTCTCATTTGTTCCTGAATTTCTTTGGATCTCGGCATGATGTGTAGCTTTTGAGGATCTATTGGTCTACTTCACTTTGTCAGTCAGGTCTTATTTAAGTGATTTCTTTATTGTGAACAGGTGTGGCAGTAATCAGGCCTGGGTGTGGCTAGAGAAATTGAACTCATATGTGATAAACCACAGTTAAGTTATGTTTTAATGGGGGGGGGGACACTTTTTTTACACCAGGGCCATGTGGGTTTGGATTTTGTTTTCCCTTAATAATAAAAACCTTAATTTAAAAACTGCATGTTGTGTTTACTTGTGTTATCTTTGACTAATATATTAAAATTTGTTCGATAATCTGAAACATTAAAGTATGACAAACATGCAATATATTAAAAATCAGGAAGGGGCCAACACTTTTTCACACAACTGTAATATAGTGCTACTTATCTGTATGATTGAGGATTGAAATTTTGTTACCTTCAATCAAAATATCAATTAAAAGAGAACCTGATCACCTATTGATGTTTATGCTGCTTTATGCACTTCCAAAACACAAAACAGTAAATTTCCTCCGAATTTTGATTTGGAACAAACGAAATGCACATGTCTACTCTTTATTATTATGTTTATAAACACTCAAACACATAGGCGATTTGTGTTTAGGCTTGTGTGTGTCACAAACAGATTAAAAATGTATTACATGACCTGAAACTGCTATCCACCATTATGGCCGGCCGCCTACAGAGACCGCTGGCTCGTCCTATGGGCCCCCAACAAGCCAGGTTTGCTTGCTGGCTGAGACTCGACCACAAACATACGCAAGGCTATAGCGGCCATATGGTCCTCCTCCCTTACACCACAAGCCTCAAACCTTCTATTTAGTTGTGACGCCGATAAAGCGTTTCGACAGGATACCCTGGGCCTATTTAGAGAGATTTATTAAGTTCCACCACTTTGGAAAGGTATTCCTGACCCTATTTTGTGCGCTCTACCGCAACCCTTCCACAGTAATCACAGCGAACGGACTTAATTCTGCCCCTTTCGTACTAGAGAGAGGAACCAGACAGGGATGTCCCCTATCACCATTACTGTTTAACCTTGCCCTGGAACCCCTCCTTCGCATTATAGACACATGTCCGGCAATCACGGGTATTCGTTTGTCCTCCTCGGTGACACTAAAAGTGGTGGCTTTTGCAGACGATCTGCTATTGTTTCTTTTGAACCCAGCATCTGCTATTCCACCATTGTTGACTTTATTTGATTCATTTCACACAGCCTCAGGTTTCCAAATCAATTACGTTAAATCGGTCGCTCTGCCCCTGGGATCAAAGCCACAAGGTGATTGGCTCAGACAGTTCCCCTTCTCATGGGCCCCTACACCTTTCATTAAATATCTAGGAATCGTCCTGCCAGCAGATCTTTCTCAATTATACAGCCTCAATATTGACCCCCATTTCAGCCATACTAAGTTACTCCTGGAAGCATGGAGTTCTCTCCCTTTGTCCTATATGGGAAGGGCCGCACTCATTAAAATGACTTTATTCCCCAAATTGCTCTATCCCTTACAAAGTTTTGCCTTTACTATTGAAGCCCACAGATCTCCGTATATTAAATAGACTATATGCGGCATTCATTTGGCAAAGTAAACGAGCACGTATTCCACTTCCTGTGCTCCAACAGTCGTTAGCTAGGGGAGGTATTAATTTTCCAAATATAGTCGACTACAATTTAGCGGCCCTATACCGTTATGCTGCTGACTGGCTGAATGGTACTTCACACTTCGTGCCCTTGCTGGTCGAATAGGCATTGCTTTCCTCTTCTTTATCGGCGTTCCTCCATCAAAGCTCACCCATTGTCCCCCCTAGTCTATGTTCTAACCCACTATTGCTCTCCACGAAATTGGCCTGGATCAAGATTCGCAGACTCCTTCAGCTCGCTTGGCAAACGACTTTGTGGTCACCTATTCTTCCCAATCCTCACTTTCAAAATGCCTCCCCTGCTCCGATCTTTCATACTCTAGCCCACCGCGGTTTTACCCATCTGCACCATTACATTGATGGAGTGTCGGGCTTGCCGTATTCCTACACTACCCTGAAAGACCGAGTTACACCCGGTATATTACTTGCAATTAAAGCAATTTCTCCTTACCCAATTAAAAACATTGTCTCCTAATGACCTAGCCAATTCACTTGACACACTCCTGTTCGCCCGCCCTCTGTCCCCTCCCTCTACCTCCACTATATACGCACTTTTACAATCTTCGCTACCTACCAAACTCCCCTGGGCAGCAATAACTAGATGGACCACAATCTTTCCTGAGCTTTCCACACAGGATTTGATTGGGGTCACCTTTCTATCCAGGCACTCCCTTCCCTCTGCTAACTACTGGGACATGTTTTATAGAATACTCCATCGAGTGTATATGGCGCCCAACAGAATGGCTCGCGCGGGATTGTCACCAACCGCAAATTGTTTAAAATGTCAAGGTGCTCATGCTGACTTATGGCATTGCTTATGGTCATGTCCCTTTATCCAACTGTTTTGGGATACAATATGACGATTTGGTTCACAGGTTCTTCATCTGGAAATTCCATTTACCCCGGAATGGGCCATCTTTAATCGTCCGACCCCCCCTCACCCCCAGACCTTTTGATAAGTGCCATCGATTTTGGCTCACCCTGTTAGCTGCAACGGGCAAGAAAGCGATCTTGTCACAATGGATATCCGCTGCCCCTCCTTCCTTTCGCATGGTTTATGACAGAATCTACGCCATATTTTTGGCGGACTGGATGGAGGCTGCGATGCAGCAAGAAAAGAAGACTCAGTTCTTCTTTACCAATTGGACCCCCCTTATTAGCTCCCTGCCATGCGAAACTAAGGACTCCTTACGTCATACCTTTTTCTCCACCCCTTGGTACTCACTACAGATACTGCGAGGCACCCCACCCATCCCTCAAGATCCCCCTGACCACTCCTTATCCCGTTTTCTAGCTTCTTCCCCCTCAGACTCTGTAGATGCCCGCACTTAACTGACCCACTTACTCTTGGGAATTGTCTTCTTGGGTACTAATAGGAGTTGTACAATAACTTCTTCAACCACTAGATGCCACATTTTTGTACTAGTTGAATATCTGATAATGATGTATATTAAGATGTCTCTCTGTCTGTTTTTTTTTTCTGTATGTTGATCCAAGATTAATAAAAATATGTTTAAAAAAAAAAAATGTATTACAATGCAAAGTTTGGGTGAACTGCAATCAGTGCTGAATCTATTGTTTTGTGGGCCTAGAGCTAAAGATTTTGGTGTCTTTGCAGCTTCCTTCTTGTTACCTTGACACTCTGGCTCATTACTCCCACCTCCCATTGTGACTCTGTCCCCTTACTCTTACTTCCAACTGTTCCTCTGTTCCATCTCTTCTTACTTCCCATTGTTTCTCTGCCCCATTAGCTCATCTCCTATTGTTCCTCAGTTCTATTCTTCTAACCTCCCATTGTTCCTCTGTTAAAGAGTATTGGGAGGTGAGTAAATTTATCTAATTTTTCTCGTGCAATTTTCTTCTCACCTACTATTGTGTCCACCTCTCCATTCTTCTCACACACACCACCATTTTGCCAAAGCCCCATCTCTCCTTATTTTATTGTGTTAATGATTTTAACGGTACCCCATTTGAATGCATGCTTTTGAACTGTGTTTTCTGTATTCCAATGCTACTAAAGAAACCATTTACACAATATTGCTTGTTCACTAATGTGTAATCACTTGGATATTAAATACTGTATATAGTTATGTAAGCATCTTTGTTCCCTGTAGCATCATTCGGTTTTGGTTACACCCTCAGGATCAGCTAGAGGGCAGTGGGAAAGTATGATGCAGCGTTGAGAAAGCACACTAAGATGATACAGTGTTGAGAAACACAGTACCAGAAGAGCTGCACAGTGGAAGCTGGGGCCAAAAAAGCAACCTGAAAGGGGGAGTTCTTCTCACAGCTTGGAGACCCATTACAATGACAATTGGTGTTGCTATAGTAAACTTTTCACTGGACCTATTTTGGGCCATATATCTGGAGCTACATTATGCTATGTTAATCCTGCTCTGAAACCAATTTTGATATTAAAAAATGCTCTGAAACCAATTTCGATATTAAGAAACATCACATGCGCTCACATATGAAGCCAAGAGAAATCCATAAACTGTTTGAACTTGCAAATTCAGAGCTGCGGGCCATTGGCAGTTCCTGGTGTGATTATTAGTTGCCATCCCTTTTCAACTTCCTCAAAAGAAAAAGTGACAGAATACTCAATGCACATCACAACTAATCAGAATACAACTACATTATTGAAATCATAGACATCATAACAATTGTATTAGGCTAGGGTCAGACTGAGGCAGTGCGAACGCGCGTTCTGGCGCACATAATCACGGCCGCACTAGCAGCAGATGCCGGGCAATGACAGCCAATATACGAAGTACGGTCGCACAAAAGTCCGGCCGCGCAACGCAAGTGGAAAATGAACGCATTTTTTCAAGAACGTTAAACCGCTGGTACTGACGTACAGAGTGCGCTGCGGCCGCATAGCGGCGTGTGTGCGTGATTAGGAGACGTCAGACGCTGCTAGTGTGCGGCCAACATAACGTTCAAACAGCCGGATTTCCCTAGACTTCTTTTTACCCCATCGTCATGAAATACGTCCAGAATTGCGCATCGTCTGACCACTTAAGCGTATTCTGTGAAAAAATGCGTGCGCACGCATCGACGTACATTTTGACGGTGGCCGCAGAAAATGCGCTCATCTGTCCCTAGCCTTAGAGGTGTGTGCACTCACTGTTCAATGCACCTCTCTCCTCATCGACCACCAGCTGTCCAGCTCAACATAAGAAAAGGCAATTCCTACAAGAGCTGAATACTTGGTTTGGAGAAAGGATTTTACCAGGAAGGATACATTGAGATTTCTCTCATTTTCAAGTATGTCCTGGGTGGCGAGTATGTACCATTAGGTGTCTTGCCCAAGGACACTTACTGGAGAGGTGCTCTTGCTGAAATTGAACCCATGTCTCCACAGGCTCTCTCCATGCAGAGCAGTGATGTTACCTCTACCCCACCCAGCCGGTACTTGCATAGGGATTGATTTTAGACAGCAGGGGAATAGGGAATAATAGCCTGTTCTTTCACTAGCACTATGTACCCCATGTACCCTGTAGACCAGTGTTTCCCAAACCTGTCCTTAGGACCCTCCACCTCACCAGGTTTGCAGGATATCTGAAGCACAGCACAGGTGATATGATTTGCTGATCAGTGATTGCAGGATTCAGTCTGTATTTCCCCTAGGTGATCTGCAAATTCTGGCCTGGTTGAGGGTTCAGAGGACAGGTTTGGGAAACACTGCTGTAGACCTTAGCTCTGTCAATCTCTTATCTTCTTTGTTCAAAGCAGGGCAAAGTCTGCTGTTGTGCTCTGTGCTGAAGAGGAAAAGGGGTCGAGATCAAGTTACAGAGCAATAGCATAAGAGAGATGGCAGCGAAAAGAAGCAGTGGCTGCTCTGTTTATCAAGTAAAAATATTTAAAAAGTCGTTATTTCACAAGCTTTTTCAAAGTTAAGAGTTTATAATTAGGATGCAATACAAAAATATCCCCTCTTCATTTATTTGGAAAGAGGTTCATAAGTGATTAGTTTATTATTAAAATTTTCAGGATGGAGAAAAGAGAATTTCTTTTTTCTCATGGCTACTTGGTAAAGAAAGAAAAGTTACTTTTTCACATCAGAGGTTGCTTGTGACTTCATTGCATATGTGGCAATACCACTGTTCGGTAAGGAATTAGGCTAGGGTCAGATGAACGCATTTTTCACATCTACCGTCAAAAAGTGCGTTGATGCATCCGAACGCATTTTTTCACGGAAGAAGCGATAGCGGTCATACGATGCGCAATTTCGGCCGTGAGTTTTTACGGATCTAAACCAGGAAACTTTGGGTGTCTGGACGTTATGTTGGCTTGACATGAGCAGCGTCTGACGTCTCCTAATCACGCACACACGCCGCTATGCGGATGCAGCGGACGCAGCGCACTCTGTACGTCAGTACTAGCGGTGCTACGTTCTCCAAAAAATGCGTTAGTTTGCCGCTTGTGTTGCGCGGCCAAACTTTCGTGCGGCCGTACTTCGTATATTGGGCATCATTGGATGTCATTTGCTGCTACTACGGCCGTAATAAAGTGTGGCTGCACGCGCGTCGCACTGCGTTCGTCTGATCCCAGCCTCACTGGGCGTATGTGTGACATCACATACTTATTAATAAAACAGTGAGTAAGGTTTGCATAAGATAACCACATCACGCTTTGGGCTGCATTGTGGGCACTCGTGCCTACACACCATCTCAATAAAAACGAAATTTATGTAATGTATATTGATATAATCATGGTTTTATTTTTTTAAGTCTATTTATAAAACTAAAAGAGGTTGTCCCTTTAAATCCCACAATGCTCATTAATAGTAATATATAGGCCGGTCTGTCTTATTTGACAACTGTGTCACTAGTCTGTGACAATAATTGTTAATGTAGTGCAAGAGTAAGCAGGGCATCCGAAGATACTACTCTGTGTCTCTTTCTAATGCAGTTTAAAAGGTGGAGGAAGCAGAATTTTTTTCTTCTTTTGTATAAAATGATCGTATTGCTCAGTACACAGTTTCATTTCTAAAAAATACTGTTTCTTTAAGTAAATCTGTGTGTCACGGCACAAAAAAACGATGGAGATGGAGTGTGTAATCCTGATTAATTAACAAACCCTTATTTGGTAAAGAACAAATCTTAGTGGTTAGTGACTGCTTGGCTGTGGAACATCTCCAGCTCTTTGAGTTATTAGTATTACTGCACATTCCAGGAATCTCAGCACAGCTCTCAGAAACTGCTGCTACAAAAAAAAAATACAGCTCCAACCCTTATGTCTGGGACATTGGAAGGAACAGTCCAAAAGCCAGGGTCAAAAATATGTGTTTCTTGATTGTTATTGCGAGACACTTTGTTGTACTTCTACAAAAGGGCATTGAATCAGATTTTATTAATGGTGGGAGGACAGGGAAATGCAATGGTTTGCCTATAATATTAATAATAATAATTTACTTTTATTGAATTTGTGATAATGCAAAATATCCATGCAAGTACACTGAAAATTCCAAACCTGTTGGCCTGTGGCTAGGGTCGCCAGGATCGCCATGTTTTCCATGTCAAATAATACTTTTTCATGCAGAGGGATGCACAGAGAAAAGTGCTGCCCTGCACAATGTATAATTCATATGCTGTAAGAAGTAAATCAAAGCATGTCACCTGGGATTTCATACCTGAATTGTATGGATTCTACATGCTGCATGGTTGCATTTTTCCTGCACTGCACAATTATATGAAGTATGGGCAAACATGGCTGAACTGGCAACCCCACCCATTACTCATGGAAAATATGTGATAATAAGCCAACGCATGATACAAACATATGATACCGATTGTTAAATACTGTAGTGGAGGAAAGAGTATAGAATTACTGTGCCTTTTAATACAGAGAGCATTTACTGTGCCATAATACAGAGAGCGTGTACTGTACCATAATAGAGAGGGCTAAATTTCAATCTTCACGCAAACGTTTGCGCCAGGGGCAAAAAAACATTAACGCGTGGGGTAAAACCATTTGCGCTGAATCCCGTATTACATAGTCAGCACAACGATCGCGCCCAATCGTCTACCGTGGGAGAACCCTGCGTAAGCTTACTGTACTGCGCGCGTCCTATACTTAACATTGTGAGGGCAAATGCATTTGTGCGCTGCTACGCAGATGGTATTACAGTCTATGCGCAGGATTTAACGCATAGTGCATAATTTTAGCAACTCCTAAAAGCTGGTGTTAATAGCAAATCTGAACAACCTACCAAACCCAAATAAACCAGCCCAAAAAAGAAAATCTGCATAGTATTGTTACACATTCTACACATACCCAAACAATAAAATGGAGAAGTTGTGTGTGCATTTATTATTGCTGCAGCATATATACTTAGATTGACTTTAACAGGCGCAAAAACGTATTGTGAGATAATTGTGGTTCTTAATTCTGATTGGCTGAATCGCGTGAAAAACCAGTAAGCACACTGATTTCTGCGTGCAACGTTCCTGTGCGAGCATTTGTGTGCGTCCTGTTTGCACGTGGTATTGATCGGCGGATGAAACGACGCGTGAGGATTGTAATTCCAAGCATTCAAGCAAACTCCATCACAGACTCCCCTTCAGTTTCTTCCCTCTGTGGCCCTGAACCAAGCAAACTCCATCACAGACTCCCCTTCATTTCTTCCCTCTGCGGCCCTGAACCAAGCATTCAAGCAAACTCCATCACAGACTCCCCTTCATTTCTTCCCTCTGCGGCCCTGAACCAAGCATTCAAGCAAACTCCATCACAGACTCCCCTTCATTTCTTCCCTCTGCGGCCCTGAACCAAGCATTCAAGCAAACTCCATCACAGACTCCCCTTCATTTCTTCCCTCTGCGGCCCTGAACCAAGCATTCAAGCAAACTCCATCACAGACTCCCCTTCATTTCTTCCCTCTGCGGCCCCAACCCATCCCTAATTTCAGGCATCCTTTCCAGCTGTCTCCATTTCTCTCCCTAATTACCCTTACTAAGCCCAAAAACCTGGTCCATTTCATGCAATCCCTATGAAATTCTACTGGCCACCAGTTCCACCTTCTTTCTGCTCCCATTTGTTTAAGCTCATGGTATGTCTGCCTGAGCTTTTGGTTTAAAGTGATATAACCTGGACAGTTATCCAACGACCAGGGTTTTATTTCCTCTTGTATCATGTAAGTCTGCGGTTTGTGCTTCTCCATTGTAAAGCGCTATGGAATTTGTTGGTGCTGTATAAGTACTTGTACCTGTAACTTTGTATTTTTGTAACAATTCAATGTTCTTGAACCCAGAACATACTTGAAAACGAGAGAAATCTCAATGTATCCTTCCTGGTAAAATCCTTTATAAATAAATAAATAAATAATTCCAGCGGTGTTTTGCGTGCGCAAACGTTTAACGCTTGGTACAAGGTTTTTTGCACGAAGATTTTAATATAGCCCAGAGTGTGTACTGTGCCTTTAGGCTAGGGTCAGACGAACGTGATTTCTACGGACTGTGCGTCCGTGCAGTACGGACATACGTTAGTACAGAAGATGCAGTAGTGGCCACATAGTCTGTTTTTTCACTGACGTATTATTTGACGGATGTAGCAGGGAAAATAAATTAAAATGCAAAACCATTTTGTCCGTCAAAAATGCTGGACGTATAAATGCAGTCCGTCTGACCATGTTCCGTCACTCACACACAAAGCTATGTGGACGTTGCGGACGCAGCGCACTTTGTGCGGCCGTTCTAGGGGTTGTACGTTCTTGCCTAACTTGCATCCGTTTGCCACGGCCGTTGTGCATCCACAGTTTAGTGCGGACGTACTTTGTGTGTGGGACTCCATTGGCCTTTATGTCATGCTATCACGGACGTACTTTTGTGCGCCATCACGGACGTGAACACTGCGCTCGTCTGACAGGAGCCTAATACAGAGAGCGTTTACTGTGCCTTTTAATGCAGGGTTTATACAGAGTGTATACTGTGCCTTTACTAATCTTTTATTATTATGTCCCTATTGCATGTAGTTTGCCATTTTTAATGTAGTGTGATGCTATTTTATTGTGTCCTCTTAGATTGTAAGCGCTGGAGCAGGGTCCCCTCTCCTCTTAGATTGTAAGCGCTGGAGCAGGGTCCCCTCTCCTCTTAGATTTTAAGCTCTGGAGCAGGGTCCCCTCTCCTCTTAGGCTAGGGTCAGACTAGCGCACTTTTAACGTGCGTTCTGGCGCACTTAATTACGGCCGCACTAGCAGCAAATGACGGGCAATGACGGCCAATATACGAACTACGGTCGCACGAAAGTCCGGCTGCGCAACGCGAGTGGCAAACGAATGCATTTTTTTCGAGAACGTCAAACCACTAGTACGGTCGTACAGAGTGCGCTGCGTCCGCTAGCGGCGTGTGTGCGTGATTTGGAGATGTCAGACACTGCTAATGTCCGGCCAACATAACGTCCAGATGCACAAAGTGTTTTATTGATGATCCGTACAAAATCACGAACGACAATGCGCATCGTATGACTGCTATCGCGTACTCCGTGAAAAAATGCGTCCATTCGTTCGAATGCACTTTTTCACAGACAACGCGAAAATGCGTTCGTCTGACCCTAGCCTTAGATTGTAAGATCTGGAGCAGGGTCCCCTCTCCTCTTAGATTGTAAGCTCTGGAGCAGGGTCCCCTCTCCTCTTAGATTGTAAGCTCTGGAGCAGGGTCCCCTCTCCTCTTAGATTGTAAACTCTGGAGCAGGGAGAGAGGCATGCGTGCCGCCCGTGCTTCACTGGAACTGGTACCGTCTTCAAATTGTGCCGGTGCTGCCTGCCTGTTCTGTCCACTGTCCAGACTAATCTCCACCACCGAATCCAGCAACAGAAACTCAGTGTGAGTGAGCGCAGCCGCAGCATCGGCCATATTACCTATGTGCCAGCCAGAATACCGGCCTGCCATGTGTTTTACCTATGTGCCAATTCAATGTTCTTGAACCCAGGACATACTTGAAAACGAGAGAAATCTCAATGTATCCTTCCATGGTCTGCCATGCCTATTACCTATGTGCCAGCCATAATACCAGTCTGCCATGCGTATTACCTATGTGCCAGCCATAATACCAGTCTGCCATGCCTATTACCTATGTGCCAGCCATACCAGCCTGCCATGTGTTTTACCTATGTGCCAGTCATAATACCAGTCTGCCATGTGTACTACCTATGTGCCAGCCATAATACCAGTCTGCCATGCCTATGTGCCAACCATAATACCAGTATGCCATGCGTATTACCTATGTGCCAGCCATAATACCAGTATGCCATGTGTACTACATATGTGCCAGCCATAATACCAGTCTGCCATGCCTATGTGCCAGCCATAATACCAGTATGCCACGCGTATTACCTATGTGCCAGCCATATTACCAGTCTGCCATGCGTATTACCTATGTGCCAGCCATAATACTCTCTGGAACGCTCTCCCTCGTACTGTCAGACTTTCCCCTAACTTCTCTTCCTTCAAACGCTCCCTTAAAACATTCCTATTTAGGGAAGCCTACCACCCAACTCACTGACGCAACCATCAATCACTCTCACCTTGCAGTCCTCTCCTCCTGTTTCCAACCCCAACCCTCCCAGATTGTGAGTTCCTACGGGAATAGGGCCCTCATCTCCTCCTGTACTGTTTGTCAAATGTTGTTCAATGTATTGTAACCCTGTCTATACTGTGCCTATTGTACAGCGCTGTGGAATATGCTGGCGCTTTATAAATAAGGAATAATAATAATACCAGTCTACCATACATACCAGTGTGCCATGCATAATACCAGTCTTACAGCCATAATACCAGTGTGCCATACATACCACGTGCCATAATGTATACACTACAAAGAAAATGGATGCCCGAACCCAACACTGGAGTGTTCGGGTTTGGCTTGAAGGAAAGGTGGCAACCCTAGTAGACGTATTATAAATAATTGAAATTTAATCCTCTTCTGGCTCATGAATGATATACCTAACATGCAAATTCACTGTATAATATAGTTAGTTATTGCTAAGCAAAATTGTGTATTTTGTGCTGGTTTTAATCTTAAGCATGTAATAAATATATAATACAATACCATGGGAGCAAAGTCTTATGAAAGGACTGTGAATGCGACTAGGAAGGTTTGTTTTCAAAGTGCCTCAACTGCATTCATCCCAATAAACTCTGCTTCCTGTGCAGCTTGACTCATAAACACAATTTCTAAGCTATATTTCTATATATGATGTGAGTATTGACTAAATTCTACCAGTAACAAACAGTCAATGTTTATGCAAGCTTATACTTAGCATCTCTACTCTGAAGCAGCTTCCTAGTTATGGTATGTTTTTGTTGCTTTCTATTGCTTAGCAAAAATGTTTGTTTTGTGTTGAATTTCCTACCCTAATGCAATGGGCTGCTCACTCCCAGCGGCTGGAAGGAAGCGCTGAAAGCATGAGGGAATGTATATCCATTAAAGTTGGAGCTGAGGCTAAATGGTGAAGCTTGGATGTTATAGTATGTTGATGTTAAAGCAGTAATCGCAAGAGAAAATCTTGGCTGATTATGCCTAATTAGCTAATTTTCCTCTTTGCAATTATACAAGCCGAAATCAACAAAAGCGACTGATCTAAGAGCCAAGGTTCACTACACAGTGACTGCTCAAACGTCAATAGATTGGTGCTAAAAAAAAAAAAACACAATACGAGAGTGTAACAGATCTCAGCATCCCAACTGGATCTCATTTGCTAATGCCACTCCCTTTCCGGACATCCCTTTTCCCATAAGAATTATACCCTTCTCCTCTTCTTACACTTTTTCCCATGTAAGTTACCTTCTTAAATCTACTAACTGGCCGTTCAAAGACCACAGGCTGGCTTCATGTAACATGGTGTATAATTCGATGGAATAGGTAGACTAACCATGTCCATATTTAGACAATCCCCCAGACATGGCCGTATAAACCGTGATCCGGGTTCATGCAACATGGCATATTTCCATATGGGAAACCACGGGCGGTCTTGCATGAGTGGTGGAATCACCGCTCCATTGCCCCTATCCGTGGTGGTTGTGCTGCGTGACCTTTCCGACGTTGTAGCGAACCAGCATCTATGAAAGAGAAACAAAACAGGGTGGGTTGGGTGGGAGTAAAAGAAAAATTATTGCAATACCAAACATGTCCCCCGCCCAGCCTCTTATAGCCTCCCTTTCCATTGTTTATCTTCCCATTGTACCCAATCACAACGAGCCATGCTTCAGCTCACAGAACAAAGCCTTATCCCCTAGAATAAAGGAAACTCCCTCCTTTGAAAATCTTCTGCAATACAGCGATAATTCTTAAACCTCCTTTATTCCTAATCAGTCTTTCACTCGAACAAAGCATACTTTCATGCCCTCTCCAGCAGTGGCGTCACTAGGGTTGGTGTCACCCGGTGTGGTAATTTATGGTGTCACCCCCCCTCAGATTTATGTTTTTTCTTAACTAATCTTACTCCTAACTCAGTACTCCCATATAACACTGAATGCTCATAACACACGGCGCACATTACTGTGAGATTTATTGCTGTGGAGCTGTCTCATGTGCTCACACACAAATTTTGACTAACTGCCAACAAGTACGGTGCCTGTTCGAAGGCAGTGAAAGTCCCCATAGAGAAGTAATGGTTAATCTGCTCAGAGACACCGAACAGCAGAGAAATGTCCTGATGTCCGGTGTTTTCATTTGGCAGGTTTATTCAGGCCACCATAGGTTTCAATGTTAAAAATATTCCCGTTTTTATCCAATATCTAATAAACTGTTTATTCCTTTAACCCTTTGAGGTCATTTTTACCGCTTTCGCTCATCATGTTTAACCGCGTTTTGTAGCCATATTTTGATATATGACCCAGACATATTATATATCATTCTTTCCGGCAGACTTGGCAGATTCCTAATATGTCATTATTATATGTATACGTTATGTCATGTCTGTATATTATAACAAAAAAATGCAATAAAATTAGAATTTTCAATAATTTATTATGTGTATAGTGTTTTTTTCACATTTTAACATGAGATAATTTGCGGTTAAATTTTGTATGGGGTGCGCTTGTTAAAAAAATTAGAAATGGGGTCTCGTTACATTTTTTTTGGGGGAAAATTTCGCTTTTTTTAACAAACGCACCGCATACAAAAATCGTTAGTGCAGCATTATTGTTCACATTATAATTGAAATGGGAACAATATTGCTGCATTAACAAAACAAAAAAAAAAAAAACTTGTTTAAAAAAAAACATTTTTCATGCTCATGTTTGGTATCGTTGGAAAGGCCATGCTCTGGCCGATCCAACGATAAACATTAACCCCTAGCTGCCACGGATCAGGAGATAGGGGGTTCATTGGAACCCCCTATCTCCACCATTGGTGGCAGCTAGGGGTTAACTCCAGGACTGGCGTCATCGTGCTATGCACGATGACGCCAGTCCTCAGGGGGAGTTCCTGGAGGCTTGGCCAACATCCAAGATGTCGGCCAGCTCCAGGAGAGGATCACGATCCGGCGCTTTTCAGCGCCGATTCGTGATCCGCCTCCCCAGGGGTTAATCACAGTCATCGTTTGGAAGGGCAGGCTGTGCCGTTCCAAATGGTGCCTGGATTAACGCTCTGCTCCCCGGCGATCGGGAGGGAGAGAGGTCTGAAGGACCTCACCCCCTCCCTTTCAGGCGCTTCCTCCGCACATGCGGGGGGGGGGGCGCCTGAATTAGATATCATCGCGCCGCCGCAATGAAATCTAATTGCTCTGCCGGGGTCCCGGAGTGCTGGGCTGACATCGAGGATGTCAGCCCGCACCGGGCGGGCGCAGCAATCCGCCGGAATCCGGCGGATTGCTGCCTCCTGTGCATGGACACGCTCAGCACGTCCATAGCACAGGAGAACCACTTGGCTGGACGCGCTGAGCGCGTCCATAGCAGCCAAGTGGTTAATCTGTTAATCTGTAGTAAAAATATCTATTTATTGATTTTATTTTTTAGTATCTTTTAGCATTTTTCAAAAAAAAAAAATTTTCTAATAGCAATTTTTCTTTTTTTTCTGTAACAGACCTTTTTATTATCATTTATGGGAACTTATATGTTAATTCCAGATATTTTCGCTCAGTAGTTCTTTTTAAAACTGCAGGCGACGGGTTTGCGGCAGCATTCGTGGCTGATTCCCTGCACTTCAGGGACCCTGTGGTGAATTCACCAGGGAAATCTGATTCCCCAAAGAGTGGGGAACAACAAAACACTGAAATGTCTGCGTCATTTCGGTGCTCTGTGAATATCCTCTTTGTGGTGTTTTTTTTGCCACCCCCTGGAAAGTGCCAGCCTAGGCCTTGCCTACCCAGGACAAACTTGAAAATGAGAAAATTCTCAATGTATTCTTCCTGGTAAAATATTTTTGTGTAAATATAAATATATATATATATTTTTTTAGGGTGTCACCCTAGGGCTGCACCCCCCACCCCCTAGCGACGCCCCTGCTCTCCAGCCTTTAGCCGAAGCCAAAGGACAGGTACAATGAAAGAGTGGTGATAGCATTCCCCAGAAATAAGGCAGCTTGCTTGCAGAACTTGGGCTAAAACTGACAGATTTTAATGAAACACAAAAAGCAAATATATACAGTACATATATATAGATAACAGTGTTTCCCAAACCTGTCCTCGGGACCCTCAGCCTGGCCAGATTTTGCAGATCCCCTTGCGGAAATGCAGACTGAATCCTGCAATCACTGAGCAGCAAATCATATCACCTGTGCTGGGCTTCAGATATCCTGCAAACCTGGCAAGGCGAAGGGTCCTGAGGACAGGTTTGGGAAACACTGCAATACAAGGAGGGACTAGAAGTCCAATGAAAGATGACACCATAGTGACCCCTCCTCCTCAAGTGAGCCAGTCCCTAGCCATAGCTCGTTTAAATTGCCAGACATGAAACATTACAGCAGTTTACAATCACAAAGTGAACATGAATGAAGGAAGCCCAGTCGTACTGTATAAGAAGACGGACCATGACTGACAAACAGGGCCCTGGACGGTTTCTAGGAGGAGGGGTGGGTTTGGGTGAGTTATGGTCAGGGATTGGTTTAAATTTGGAATATTAATACATTGTTGTGGGTGATATATATATATATATATATCAGTGGCAAGAAAAAGTATGTGAACTCTTTGGGATTACGTGGAGTTTGCATGAATTGGTCATAAAATGTGCTCTGATCTTCATCTACTGTAAGTCACAACAATTTGAAAAACACAGTCTGCTTAAAATAATACAACACAAACATTGTATGTTTTCATGTGTTTATTGAACATAACATGTAAACATTCACAGTGCAGGGTGGAAAAAGTATGTGAACCCCTAGCCTAATGACTTCTCCAAGAGCTAATTGGAGCCAGGAGTGAGCCAACCTTGAGTCCAATCAGTGTGATATTATTGGATGTGTTGCTGAAAGCTGTCCTACCCTTTAACCTTTTCACTGCTGAGGCATTTCCCGCCTGTGGGCTGAGGTCATTTTTACCGGTTTCGCTCATCATGTTTAACCGCGTTTTGAAGCCTTATTTTATTATATGACCCAGACATAGTATATATATTGTTCTTTCCGGCAGACTCGGAAGATTCATAATATGTCATTATTATATGTATACGTTATGTCCTGTCTGTATATTATAACAAAATATGCAATAAAATTAGAATTTTCAAAAATTTACAACGTGTAAAGTGTTTTTTTTCACATTTTAACATGCGATCGTTTGCGGTTATATTTTGTATGGGGTGCACTTGTTAAAAAAATTAGAAATGGGGTTTCGTTACATTTTGTTTGGGGGAAAATTTCGCTATTTTTAACAAACGCACCCCATACAAAAATCGTTAGTGCAGCATCATTGTTCACATTATAAATTAAATGGGAACAATATTGCTGCATTAACAAACAAAAAAATAAAAAACTTGATTTTTTATTATTATTATTTAATTTTTTTTTTTTTTAAACTTTTTTCACGGTCATGTTTGCTATCGTTGGAAAGGCCATACTCTGACCGATCCAACGATATCAAACATTAACCCCTAGCTGCCACGGATCGGGAGATAGGGGGTTCATTGGAACCCCCTATCTCAACCATTGGTGGCAGCTAGGGGTTAACTCAAGGACTAGCGTCATCGTGCTATGCACGATGAAACCAGTCCTCAGGGGGAGTTCCCAGAGGCTTGGCTGACATCCAAGATGTCGGCCAGCTCCGGGAAAGGATCACGAACCGGCGCTTTTCGGCGCCGATTCGTGATCCGGCCCCATGGGGTTAATGCCAGGTACCATTTGGAAGGGCAGGCTGTGCCCTTCCAAACGGTGCGTGGCATTAAGCTCAGGACCCTGGCGATCGGGAGGGAGAGAGGTCCGAAGGACCTCCCCCTCCCTTTCAGGCGCCTCCTCCGCACACGCGGGGGGGGGCCTGAAATAGATGTCATCGCGCCGCCGCGATGACATCTATTGTGCCCGCGGCGGTCCCGGATTGACGGGCTGACATCCAAGATGTCAGCCCGCACCGGGGGGGAGGCACAGCGATCGGCCAGAATCCGGCCGATCGCAGGCTGCTTCGGGAGGACGCGCTCAGCGCGTCCTCTGCAGCCAACCCTTCCTGCGGCAGGATGCGCTGAGCGCATCCTCCGCAGCGAAGTGGTTAAAAACACACACACACCAGTTTTGGGTTTACTGGTTTCAAGAAGCACTGCCTGATGTGAACCATGTCTCGCAGAAAAGAGCTCTCAGAAAGACTTACGATCAAGAATTGTCGACTTGCATGAAGCTGGAAAGGGTTACAAAAGGATCTCCAAAAGCCTTGATGTTCATGTGTCCATGGTAAGACAGACTGTCTACAAATGGAGAAAGTTCAGCACTGTTGCTACTCTCCCTAGACGTGGTCGTCCTGTAAAGATGACTGCAAGAGCACAGCGCAGAATGCTTAATGAGGTAAAGAAGAATCCTAGAGTGTCAGCTAAAGACTTACAGAAATCTCTGGCACATGCTAACATTTTTGTTGACACATCTACAATAAGGAAAACATTAAACAATAATGGAGTACATGGGAGGACACCACGGAGGAAGCCATTGCTGTCCAAAAAGAATATTGCAGCACGTTTGAAGTTTGCAAAAGAGCACCTGTATGTTCCACAGCACTACTGGCAAAATATTCTGTGGACAGATGAAACCAAAATTGAGTTGTTTGGAAAAAACACACAACACTATGTGTAGAGAAAAAAAGGCACCGCACACCAACATCAAAACCTCATCCCCACTGTAAAACATGGCGGAGGGAGCATCATGGTTTGGGGCTGCTTTGCTGCCTCAGGGCCTGGACGGATTGTTGTCATTGATGGAAAAATGAATTCCAGAGTTTATCAAGACATTTTGCAGGAAAACGTAAGACCATCTGTCTACCAACTGAAGCTCCGCAGAGGATGGGTGATGCAACAGGACAATGACCCAAAGCATACAAGTAATTCAACAAAAGAATGGCTTCAACAAAGCAAAATATGCCTTCTGGAGTGGCCCAGTCAGAGTCCTGACCTCAACCCGATTGAAATGCTGTGGCACGACCTTAAGAGAGCGATTCACACCAGACATCCCAAAAATATTGCTACACTGAAACAGTTTTGTGAATAGGAGTGGTCCAAAATTACTCCAGATTGTTGTGCAGGTCTGATCTGAAATTACAGGAAACATTTGGTTGAGGTTATTGCTGCCAAAGGAGGGTCAACCAGTTATTAAGGCCAAAGGTTCACATACTTTTTCCACCCTGCACTGTGAAGGTTTACATGTTCTGTTCAATAAAAACATGAAAACATATGTTTGTGTTGTATTATTTTAAGCAGACTGTGTTTTTCAAATTGTTGTGACTTAGATGAAGATCAGAGCACATTTTATGACCAATTCATGCAAAACTCCACGTAATCCCAAAGGGTTCACATACTTTTTCTTGCCACTGTATATATATGATAACTACCTTAACGATATCCTATTGCAATTGAGCGATGCTAATGTGTATGAACGGTCTATGGTTGACCCTGGTATTGATTTCTCTAGGCTTGTTAAGGAAACTCTCCAGCAGGCTGTTGATGGTGGTATTATTGATGCACAGTTGTATGACTGACTATCTTTATGTGAAACACCCTAGGTGTCCCATTATGTATACACTACCCAAATTACATAAGAATAGTCGTGATCCACTGGGGCGACCCATTGTTTTGTCTAGAGGTGGGTTGCTTGAGCCATTGGGTAGGTGGCTTGACCACTTGCTTAAACAGCCAGTAATGGCCCTTAGTGCATTGGTGAGGGACACGGCCGAGGTCATCACTCACATTCAGCAATTGCACTCCCTTACATCACATACGCTTATGGTCACCATTGAGGTGTCAAGTCTCTATACAGTTATTCCACACAGTGATGGTATCCGGCAGTTGAGAGACTGTTGAATGAGATGTCAAGTGTTGTTGAGTATCCAGTGGATTTAATTTTGCAACTTCTTAAATTGACTTTGACTCTTAACTACTTTAGATTTGAAAGGAATTATTACGTTCAGCGCACTGGTATGTCCATGGGTGCCTCTATGGCTCCCATGTACGCCAATGCGTTCATGTTTTTCTATGAGCAACAGTATATCATCCCTGCCTTACAGGATGGGCTGCGACTGTACCTCAGGTTTATCGACGACATCCTGGTGGTGTGGGATGGTGACATCACCAAATTTACAGAGATTATGGGGTCATTGAACCAGTTGCCTACTACCATTAAACTTACACATAATGTTAGTATGGAATCTGTGACGTTTTTGGATTTGAAAACCACTCGTGAAGGTGATCGGGTGGGATAGTCTTTTTCGTAAATTGACGGATAGAAATACTTTATTGAGGGCTGACAGTTTCCACCCAAAATGTCAGATCGATGCACTCCCCACGTCGCAATTTTTACGTGTTATGCGTAATAACTCGTGTAAGGTTATGTATCGTAGGTTTCTAGTGAGAAAATATGATGTGAAGCTGCTGGATGGAGCTCTTAATAAGGCTAGGACTATTTTTAGGACTGATAGTGATAGTGAGGCGGTGGTAGGTCCCAATGTGCCCCCCCAGAGAACGAAATTTATTCAAACCTTTAATACCCATTCAGATGTGGTGCGTAAAAGCATTAAGCGTCACTGGAATATTCTTTCTACTGACCCGAAATTACCTGTGAGTCTTGGGGCTCCCCCTATGATGTGTTACAGAAGGGGCAAAAATCTTAAGGACTATCTGGTCCATACTGACCAGCATAGCCTTTTTTCTAGAGTTGCACCCTCGTACCCAGGGTGTTACAGGTGTGTTGGTGGCACTACGTGCAATTACATCACCCCTGGTAAAAGTTTTTCTCACCCATACAGCGGTACTCCTTTTTTCATTCAACATCGAATTACGTGTAATACCACTTTTGTCATCTATCATATTATGTGTCCATGTGGGCTAGTGTACGTGGGTAAAACCAACAATAACTTAAGGGAAAGGATGGCTAACCATAGGACATCGATTAGGGCAGCATTGGGGGGCAAGGATAGCCCGCAACCAGTTGCTAGGCATTTTTTTGAACAACATCATTCCCTGTCCTCCATGAGAGTGATGGGCATCGACCATGTTCCCCCTCTCAGAGGGGGGGACCGAGCCAATGAGTTACTTAAAAGAGAGGCTTACTGGATTCATCGCCTGGATAGTTTGGTACCAAAGGGTCTTAATGAGAAAAATTCATTCACCCCTTTCCTACCTCTTCGATAGTAATTTCATATGTGTTCTTTGGATTTGTTTATATCAGCTGGCTGAGAGTGGTGAGGAGGTCCTCCGTTCTCCTGGTTTTAGTTTTACGTGCATTTACTATTAGTGCAATTTTTTGCAAAAAAAGTCAGGTGGTCATAATAATCTGGCCACTCAGTGTATATTACAGTCAGGTCCAGAAATATTGGGACAGCGACACAATTCTAACATCTTTGGCTCTATACACCACCACAATGGAGTTGGAATGAAACAAACACAATGTGCTTTAACTGTAGACTGTCAGCTTTAATTTGAGGGTATGTACATCCAACTCAGGTGAACAGTGTAGGACTTACAGCAGTTTGCAGATGTGCCTCCCACTTGTTAAGGGACCAAAGGTAATGGGACAATTGGCTTCTCAGCTGTTTCATGGCCAGGTGTGTGATATTCCCTTATTACCCCAATTACAATGTGCCTATAAAAAGGCCCAGAGTTCATTTCAAGTGTGCTATTTGCATTTGGAATCTGTTGCTGTCAACTCTCAAGAAGAGATCAAAAGAGCTGTCCCTATCAGTGAAGCAAGCCATCATTAGGTTGAAGAAACAAAACAAACCCATCAGAGAGATAGCAAGAACATTAGGTGTGGCCAAAACAACTGTTTGGAACATTCTCAAAAAGAAGGAACGCACTGGTGAGCTCAGCAACACCAAAAGACCCGGGAGACCACGGAAAACAACTGTGGTGGATGACCGAAGAATTCTTTCCCTGGTGAAGAAAACACCCTTTACAACAGTTGGCCAGATCAAGAACACTCTCCAGGAGGTAGGTGTATGTGTGTCAAAGTCAACAATCAAGAGAAGACTTCACCAGAGTAAATACAGAGGGTTCACCACAAGATGTAAACCATTGGTGAGCCTCAAAAGCAGGAAGGACAGGTTAGAGTTTTCCAAACAACACCTAACAAAGCCTTCACAGTTCTGGAACAAGATCCTATGGACAGATGAGACCAAGATCAACTTGTACCAGAGTGATGGGAAGAGAAGAGTATGGAGAAGGAAAGGAACTGTTCATGATCCTAAGCATACCACCTCATCAGTGAAGCATGGTGGTGGTAGTGTCATGGCGTGGGCATGTATGGCTGCCAATGGAACTGGTTCTCTTGTATTTATTGATGATATGACTGCTGACAAAAGCAGCAGGATGAATTCTGAAGTGTTTCGGGCAATATTATCTGCTCACATTCAGCCAAATGCTGCAGAACTCATTGGACGGTGCTTCACAGTGCAGATGGACAATGACCAAAGCATACTGCAAAAGCAACCAAAGAGTTTTTGAAGGGACAGAAGTGGAATATTATGCAATGGCCAAGTCCATCACCTGACCTGAACCCCATTGAGCATGCATTTCACTTGCTGAAGACAAAACTTAAGGGAAAATGCCCCAAGAACAAGCAGGAACTGAAGCCAGTCTGCAGTTAAAGCACATTGTGTTTGTTTCATTCCAACTCCATTGTGGTAGTGTGTATAGAGCCAAAGATGTTACAATTGTGTCGATGTCCCAATATTTCTGGACCTGACTGTATATACCAGCAGAGCCAAGGAATCTGTATACCAGCAGAGCCCATGAATCTATATTCCAGCAGAGCCCAGAATGTATGTACCAGCAGAACCCAGGAATCTCTATACTAGCAGAGCCCAGAATCTATATACCAGCAGAGCCAAGGAATCTATATACCAGCAGAGCCAAGGAATCTATATACCAGCAGAGCCAAGGAATCTATATACCAGCAGAGCCCAGGAATCTGTATACCAGCAGAGCCCATAATGTATATACCAGCAGAGCCCAGAATATATATACCAGAAGAGCCCATAATGTATATACCAGCAGAGCCCATGAATCTATATACCAGCAGAGCCCATAATCTATATACCAGCAGAGCCCAGGAATCTATATACCAGCAGAGCCCAGGAATCTATATACCAGCAGAGCCCAGGAATCTATATACCAGCAGAGCCCAGGAATCTATATACCAGCAGAGCCCAGGAATCTATATACCTGCAGACTGCCTCCAGTAACAGGGATGGATGGGTCACTGTCATCGTCCTGTGCATGTGTGTCACGTGCCTGCAGCTGGCATACAGGCACGTGACTGGGCCTCTCTGGCCAACCACACGCAGATCCGTGTGTTTCAGCTGGGAGAGACTGCGATCACATGTGCGGTAAGTGAAATGGCCGCGAGCTCCGCAGCGCAACACGGCCGGGGGCGTGCAAACACCAACCAGGCAGCTGAGGCAGGCAAGAAGATGCGTTCCTGCAGCGTTCCCGCTGCGGGAGAGTGTGGGACGCCGTTCTGCCGCGTTCCCACAGGACTCGAGCCCTGGTTATTGCTGACTCCCTTTCTTGCTTTCAGTGGGATCGGTTTTGAGTGCTGGCGCCAGAGGCAGAGAAATCGGGAATGCCTTTTCCAGACTTCTTGTGGGACATCGCTTCGGATGTCTGATTTGAGCTCATCCACGGATCTTTGGCCCCGGCTACTCTGAGGTAGTATGCTGGGGTTTGGTGGGACTGATATGGGGTGGCCCTCTTGGAGTCTGTGGGTTTTATCTTCCACAGCTCGGCTCACCGCTACCTGTGCCTCTTTGGATAGGCTCCGCAGGGAGGACAAGGTATGTGAGACGGTGGAAAGATCGCTTGCTGCCTTGTCATTGTTTCAATCCTCGGGTTGGGACGATATTTCTCAACAGTTTTTGATTTGTAGGGTGTTTCGGGGCTAGCTCTTGGAAGGAGATTGTGATTGGCACCATCTGCTTCCGGTAGAGCTATTGGAGGGCTTTTTGGACGTGTTGCCGGTTGTTTGTTCCTCTATGTATGAGGATGTTTTTTTTTGTATGGATTTTGTTGTCACGTTTTATGTGGCCTAACAGATTGGGGAACTTGTTGCTCCACGGTTGGGTTCCTCTTCCGCTCTCCTCTTTTCGGATGTCTTGATATCTGGGAGGGGTGTTCATCTTTGGCAGCGGAGCTCTAAGACTTAAAGGGCTGGGAATGGGTCGGAGGTTTGCTTTGTGGCAGGGCAGCCATCAGAAATGATGGGGCCCCTTACGGAACCTCACAATGGGGTCCCCCATGCACTCCCTCCAACCTTTTTAGGCTAGGGTCAGACGAACACATTCTGTGCGTCCGTGGACAAAGGACGTACTTTCTGACTGACAAGGTAGTAGCCACACGGTCCGTTTTTGTGACTGACGTTTTTTTTGACTGATGGAGATGGGAAATAAAATTAATATGAAAAAACATTTTGTCTGTCAAAAATGCTGGATGTCAAAAATGCAGTCCATCTGACTACATTTCAGCACTCACAAAGCTACTTCAGCACTCCGCACGTCCGTTCTAGCAGTTTTACGATCTTGCCTAACTTGCGTCCGTTTGCCACGTCCGTTGTGCGGACATTCTTCATGTGTGGGTCTCTATCATAATTGTATGCTACCACGGATGTTAAAATGTGCAGCAACACCCCTATACCCTCCGAACTGATGCCTTTTGAACAAGTCTGCTCTACTGACCCCCCACCCCCTCACTTACTTTCGAGCATCTATGCACTGTTACTAACTGCCCAATCAGATGGTTTGCCATTCTTTGCACTGAAATAGTCTTCGGAGCTTCCAACCCCGTTAACTGATGAGGACAGTTTCCCAGATTACTTTCCACTCCTCCCGGGCCCTTGGCATCCAAGAGACTAATTACAAACTGGTGGCGAGATGGTATTTAACCCCCTGCCGCCTACACGCCATCTACCCAGATGCTCCTCCTGAGTGTTGGAGATGCCGGAAGGCCAGGGGTACTTACAGTGGTGTATTTTGGCCTAGGCCGACTAGGCCTAGGGTGGCACTTTCCAGGGGGCGGCGGCCCGCACTGGGTGGCCCCACCTCAAAAAAAAAAAAAAATTTTTTTACTTTTGCAAATTATTTTACCAGGAAGGATACATTGAGATTTCACCAATTTTCAAGTATGTCCTGGGTAGGCAAGGCCTAGGCTTTCACTTTCCAGGGGACAGCAAAAAACCTCACCACTAAGGCTAGGGTCAGACTGAGGCAGTGCGAACGCGCGTGCAGCCGCACTTAATCACGGCCGCACTAGCAGCAGATGCCGGGCAATGACGGCCAATATACGAAGTACGGTCGCACAAAAGTCCGGCTGCGCAACGCAAGTGGAAAATGAACGCATTTTTTCGAGAACGTGAAACCGCAGGTACTGACGTACAGAGTGCGCTGCGTCCGCTAGCGGCGTGTTTGCGTGATTAGGAGACGTCAGACGCTGCTAATGTCCGGCCAACATAACGTCCAGATGCACAAAGTGTTTTATTGATGATCCGCACAAAATCACGGACGAAAATGCGCATAGTATGACCACTATCGCGTATTCTGTGAAAAAATGCGTCCATTCGTTCGAACGCACTTTTTCACAGACAACATAAAAATGCGTTCGTCTGACCCTAGCCTAAATGGGTTACTCACAGAGCACCGAAATGACGCCAACTTTTTGGTGTACTGTAGTTCCCTGCACTTAGGAGAATAAAATTTCCCCACCCTGCAGTGAATTCACCATTCACCGCAGGGTCCCCAAAGTGCATTGAGTCGGCCGCTGAAGGCTGCCACCGCAAACCCGTGGCCTGCTGTTTTCCAAAGAACTACTGAACGAAAATGTCTGGAATTTACATACAGTTGTGTTCAAAATTATTCAACCCCCACTGAAATTGAGTGTTTTGGCCAGTTTGACATTGATTTTGATCATTCAGTCATCTTGCTTACAATTAAATCAAAGAGGCACGTGTAGGTCAGACAAATATAACATAACATTTATAATGAAATAACCACAAATGTCTTTTCTGTGCTCACATCCTTATCAGTTTTATTCAACCACCAAGTGACATTCAATCTTAGTACAACATCCTTTTACAGTTATAACAGCTTTTAAACGTGAAGCATAGCTTGACACAAGTGTCTTGCAGCGATCTACGGGTATCTTCGCCCATTCGTCATGGGCAAAAGCCTCCAGTTCAGTCACATTCTTAAAGCAGTTGCAGTGCGCAAGCCTAAGTCCAACCAGAGGTTCTCAATCGGATTTAAGTCAGGTGACTGCGATGGCCACTCCAAAATGTTCCAGCCTTTAATCTGCAACCATGCGCTAGTGGACTTGGAGGTATGCTTGGGATCATTGTCCTGTTGAAAGGTCCAACGTCTCCCAAGCCTCAGGTTTGTGACGGACTGCATCACATTGTCATCCAATATCTCCTGGAACTGAAGAGAATTCATGGTACCTTGCACACGCTGAAGCTTCCCTGTACCTGCAGAAGCAAAACAGCCCCAAAGCATGATTGACCCCGCCATGCTTCACAGTAGGCAAGGTGTTCTTTTCTTCATAGGCCTTGTTCTTCCTCCTCCAAACATAGCGTTGATCCATGGGCCCAAACAGTTCTAACTTTGTTTCATCAGTCCACAGAACACTATCCCAAAACTTCTGTGGTTTGTCCACATGACTTTTGGCATACTGCAGTCGACTCTACTTATTCTTTGGAGACAGCAAGGGGGTGCGCCTGGGAGTTCTGGCATGGAGGCCTTCATTACGCAGTGTGCGCCGTATTGTCTGAGCTGAAACTTCAGTACCCACATCTGACAAATCTTTTCTCAGTTCCTCAGCAGTCACACGGGGACTTTTCTCCAATCTACGCTTCAGGTAGCGCACAGCAGTCGAAGTCAGCATCTTCTTTCTGCCACGACCAGGTAGCGTTTCAACAGTGCCCTTTGCCTTGAATTTGCGAATGATGCTTCCTATGGTCTCTCTTGGTATGTTTAACATCTTTGCAATCTTCTTATAGCCATTGCCCTTCCTGTGAAGAGTAATCACCTCTTCTCTGGTCTTCCTGGACCATTCTCTTGACTTCACCATGTTTGTAACCACACCAGTAAATGTCTAGAAGGAGCTGAGTATCACAGTCATTTTAAAGCTGCCTAATTGGTGCTTATTATGCTTTATTGCTGCTCCGTGACATCCACAGGTGTTTTCAATACCTGATTGAAAACACTTGAATGAACCTCTGTTCTTCAGAGTGGTAGTCTTTAAGGGGTTGAATAATTGTGTCAATGAAGAATTCACAAAAGAAACATTTACTACTGTATTACAAAACCAATTGATGCCATTTTAGTTGCATATGGTTCTTTAAAAAGTCCTTGTAGGATTTCATTCTGAATACAATTACAAATGTACACTAAATTCCCTAAAACCCTTTACAGCATTGGGGGGTTGAATAATTTTGAACACAACTGTATACACACACACCGACTTCCTTGTCTCCAAGCACACACATTGACCCTGACCCCAACACACAGAGACATGCCACCTCTCACCAGACCCACCACACACACCATGCCACCTCTCCCCAGACCCACCATGCCACCTCTCCCCAGACCCACCAAACACCATGCTACCTCTGACCCACCATGCCACCTCTCCCCAGACCCACACAAATGCCACCTCTCCCAAGACACCATACCACTTCTCCCCAGACCCACCACACACCATACCACGCCACCTCTCCCCAGACACCATGCCCCATGCCACTTCTCCCCATACACCATGCCACCTCCCCCCAGACCCACCACACACACACCACCTCCCCCCAGACACCATGCCACCTCCCCCCAGACCCACACACACACATCCCACCTCTCCCCAGACCCACACACCATGCCACCTCTCCCCAGACACCATGCCACCTCTCCCCAAACACCATGCCACCTCTTCCCAAACACCATGCCACCTCTCCCCAGACCCACCACACACCATGCCACCTCTCCCCAGACCCACCACACACACACCATGCCACCTCTCCCCAGACCCACCACACACACACCATGCCACCTCTCCCCAGACCCACCACACACACCATGCCACCTCCCCAGACCCACCACACACACACCACCTCTCCCCAGACCCACCATGCCACCTCTCCCCAGACCCACAACACACACCTTGCCACCTGTCCCCAGACCCACCATGCCACCTCTCCCCAGACCCACCACATACACATGTCACCTCTCCCCAGACCCAGACACCATGTTACCTCTCCCCAGACCCACCAGACACCATGTCCCCTCTCCCCAGACCCACCAGACACCATGCCACCTCTCCCCAGACCCACCACCTCTACCCGGACCCACCACAAACACCATGCCATCTCTACCCGGACCCACCACAAACACCATGCCACCTCTCCCCGGACCCACCACGCACCATGCCACCTCTCCCCAGACCCACCATGCCACCTCTCCCCAGACACCATGCCACCTCTCCCCAGACCCACCACACACCATGCCACCTCTGACCCACCATGCCACCTGCCCCAGACCCACACACATGCCACCTCTCCCCAGACCCACACACATGCCACCTCTCCCCAGACCCACACACATGCCACCTCTCCCCAGACACCATACACCATGCCACCTCTCCCCATACACCATGCCACCTCTCCCCAGACCCACACCATGCCACCTCTCCCCAGACACCATGCCACCTCTTCCCAAACCCAATAACGCCACCTCTCCCCAAACCCACCACGCACCATGCCACCTCTCCCCAGACCCACCACGCACCATGCCACCTCTCCCCAGACCCACCATGCCACCTCTCCCCAGACCCACCACGCCACCTCTCCCCAGACCCACCACGCCACCTCTCCCCAGACCCACCACGCCACCTCTCCCCAGACCCACACACATGCCACCTCTCCCCAGACCCACACACACGCCACCTCTCCCCAGACCCACACACCATACCACCTCTCCCCAGACCCACCACACACCATGCCACCTCTCACCAGACCCACCACACCACCATGCCACCTCTCCCAGACCCACCACACACACCATGCCACCTCTCCCCAGACCCACCATGCCACCTCCCCCCAGACCCACCACACACACCATGCCACCTCCCCCCAGACCCAGACACCATGCCACCTCTTCCCATACACCATGCACCTCTCCCAGACCCAGACACCATGCCACCTCTTCCCATACACCATGCCACCTCTCCCCAGACCCAGACACCATGCCACTTCTCCCCATACACCATGCCACCTCTCCCCATACACCATGCCACCTCTCCCCAGACCCACCACACACACCATGCCACCTCTCCCCAGACCCACCATGCCACCTCTCCCCATACACCACGCCACCTCTCCCCATACACCATGCCACCTCTTCCCAGACCCACCACGCCACCTCTCCCAGACCCACCAGACACCATGCCACTTCTCCCCATACACCATGCCACCTCTCCCCATACACCATGCCACCTCTCCCCAGACCCACCACACACACCATGCCACCTCTCCCCAGACCCACCATGCCACCTCTCCCCAGACCCACCACACACCATGCCACCTCTCCCAGACCCACCACACACACCATGCCACCTCTCCCCAGACCCACCACACGCACCATGCCACCTCTCCCCAGACACCATGCCACCTCTCCCCAGACCCACCACACACACCATGTCACCTCTCCCCAGACCCACCACACACACCATGCCACCTCTCCCCAGACCCACCACACACACCATGTCACCTCTCCCCATACACCATGCCACCTCCCCCCAGACACCATGCCACCTCCCCCAGACACCATGCCACCTCCCCCCAGACACCATGCCACCTCCAACCAGACACCATGCCACCTCTAACCAGACACCATGCCACCTCTCCCCAGACACCATGCCACCTCTCCCCAGACACCATGCCACCTCTCCCCATACACCATGCCACCTCTCCCCATACACCATGCCACCTCTCCCCACACACCATGCCACCTCCCCCCAGACCCATCAGACACCATGCCACCTCTCCCCATACACCATGCCACCTCTCCCCTTACACCATGCCACCTCTCCCCATGCACCATGCCACCTCCCTCCACACACCATGCCACCCCCCCACACACCATGCCACCTCTCCCCACACACCATGCCACCTCTCCCCACACACCATGCCACCTCTCCCCACTGTTGTGGAAAATTTATTATGTGGACATTATACTCTAGGATGTGTGTGTTTTTATAAGTTGTCATCTGTCTCCCTGTGTTGGATTTGAATGTGGTTTTAAATCCAAACCAGCGGTGAACAAACATGGCTGACGGGGACCATGGAGATGACTCAGGGATGAGGTGTGTACAGGGGGCCGGTCAGTCATTCTAGTCCACTCCTCAGTCCTTTTGATATGTAAATGTAATTACTGGACATTACTGTTTTCTGTTGTACAGCCAGTGGCCACTGGGCGTTGTCCTATTGTGTAATAAATGAAGCTGACCAGAAGCCAGGGGGGCTCTTGGCACTTGACCAGAGGAACTCCAGCTAGAAACAACGTGTGTGTGTGTGTGTGGCTTTTTCTGGGTGAGGATGCAATAGACCACAGCAGAGTCTCTGGGTCTCCTTACTACGGGCATTCAGATAAGTATGTCAGGGTTAGCGCAGAGCTGCTTGTAAGTGCAGCGGATCAAACTACATTAGGGAATTAAAAGTAGATACATTTCTACGACACCATACACCATGCCACCTCCCCTAGACCCACCAGACACCATGCCACCTCCCCCCAGACCCTCACCACACACACCATGCCACCTCTCCCCAGACCCTCACCACACACACCATGCCACCTCTCCCCGAGACCCACCATGCCACCTCTCCCCCAGACCCACCACGCCACCTCTCCCCCAGACCCACCACACACATCATGCCACCTCTCCCCCAGACCCACCACACACATCATGCCACCTCTCCCCCAGACTCACCACCTCTCCCCAGACCCACCACGCCACCTCTCCCCAGACCCACCACGCCACCTCTCCCCAGACCCACCTCTCCCCAGACCCACCACGCCACCTCTCCCCAGACCCACCACACACACACACCATGCCACCTCTCCCCAGACCCACACACCATGCCACCTCTCCCCAGACCCACCACACACACCATGCCACCTCTCCCCAGACCCACCACACACCATGCCACCTCTCCCCAGACCCACCTCTCCCCAGACCCACCACACACACACACACCATGCCACCTCTCCCCAGACCCACCACACACCATGCCACCTCTCCCAGACCCACCTCTCCCCATACACCATGCTCTCCCCAGACCCACCTCTCCCCATACACCATGCCACCTCTCCCCAGACCCACCTCTCCCCATACACCATGCCACCTCTCCCCATACACCATGCCACCTCTCCCCATACACCAAGCCACCTCTCCCCAGACCCGCCACACACACACCATGCCACCTCTCCCCATACACCATGCCACCTCTCCCCATACACCATGCCACCTCTCCCCAGACCCGCCACACACACACCATGCCACCTCTCCCCACACACCATGCCACCTCTCCCCAGACAGACACACCACACACACACCATGCCACCTCTCCCCATACACCATGCCACCTCTCCCCAGACCCACCACACACACCATGCCACCTCTCCCCAGACCCACCACACACACCATGCCACCTCTCCCCAGACCCACCCCACAACACACACCATGCCACCTCTCCCCATACACCATGCCACCTCTCCCCAGACCCACCTCTCACCATACACCATGCCACCTCTCCCCAGACCCACCTCTCCCCATACACCATGCCACCTGTCCCCAGACCCACCTCTCCCCATACACCATGCCACCTCTCCCCATACACCATGCCACCTCTCCCCAGACACCATGCCACCTCTCCCCACACACCATGCCACCTCTCCCCAGACACCATGCCACCTCTCCCCAGACCCACCACACACACACCATGCCACCTCTCCCCAGACCCACCACACACACACCATGCCACCTCTCCCAGACCCACCACACACACCATGCCACCTCTCCCCAGACCCACACACACACACACACACACACCATGCACACATGCTCTCCCCAGACCCACCACACACACACACCATGCCACCTCTCCCCAGACCCACCACACCACACACCATGCCACCTCTCCCCAGACCCACCACACACACACACCATGCCACCTCTCTCCAGACCCACCAGACACCATGCCACCTCTCCCCAGACCCACCAGACACCATGCCACCTCTCCACCCACCATGCCACCTCTCCCCACACACCATGCCACCTCTCCCCAGACCACCACCACACACACACCATGCCACCTCTCCCCAGACCCACCACACACACACACAATGCCACCTCTCCCCAGACCCACCACACACACACACACCATGCCACCTCTCCCCAGACCCACCACACACACACACCATGCCACCTCTCCCCAGACCCACCACACACACACCATGCCACCTCTCCCAGACCCACCACACACACACACACCATGCCACCTCTCCCCAGACCCACCACGCCACCTCTCCCCAGATCCACCACACCCACACCATGCCACTCTCCCCAGACCCACCACACACACACCATGCCACCTCTCTCCAGACCCACCTCTCCCCAGACCCACCAGACACCATGCCACCTCTCCCCACACACCATGCCACCTCTCCCCACACACCATGCCATCTCTCCCCATACACCATGCCACCTCTCCCCACACACCATGCCATCTCTCCCCATACACCATGCCACCTCTCCCCAGACCCACACACAGACACACACACACCATGCCACCTCTCCCCAGACCCACCACACACCATGCCACCTCTCCCCAGACCCACCTCTCCCCATACACCATGCCACCTCTCCCCAGACCCACCTCTCTCCACACACCATGCCACCTCTCCCCACACACCATGCCACCTCTCCCCACACACCATGCCACCTCTCCCCAGACACCATGCCATCTCTCCCCAGACACCATGCCAACTCTCCCCAGACACCATGCCTCCTCTCCCCCAGACCCACCACACACACATCATGCCACCTCTCCCCAGACCCACCTCTCCCCACACACCATGCCACCTCTCCCCACACACCATGCCACCTCTCCCCACACACCATGCCACCTCTCCCCAGACACCATGCCATCTCTCCCGACACCCATGCCACCTCTCCCCAGACACCATGCCACCTCTCCCCAGACCCACCACACACACACCATGCCACCTCTCCCAGACCCACCACACACACACCATGCCACCTCTCTCCAGACCCACCAGACACCATGCCACCTCTCCCCACACACCATGCCACCTCTCCCCACACACCATGTCACCTCTCCCCACACACCATGCCACCTCTCCCAGACCCACCACACACACACCATGCCACCTCTCCCCAGACCCACCACACACACACACTATGCCACCTCTCCCCAGACACCATGCCACCTCTCCCCAGACACCATGCCACCTCTCCCCAGACCCACCACACACACACCATGCCACCTCTCCCCAGACCTACCACACACACACCATGCCACCTCTCCCCAGACCCACACACACACACCATGCCACCTCTCCCCAGACCCACCACACACACACACACACCATGCCACCTCTCCCCAGACCCACCACACACACCATGCCACCTCTCCCCAGACCCACACACACACACACACCATGCCACCTCTCCCAGACCCACCACACACACCATGCCACCTCTCCCCAGACCCACCACACACACACACACACCATGCCACCTCTCCCCAGACCCACCACACACACACACACCATGCCACCTCTCCCCAGACCCACCACACACACACTATGCCACCTCTCCCCAGACACCATGCCACCTCTCCCCAGACACCATGCCACCTCTCCCCAGACCCACCACACACACACCATGCCACCTCCCCAGACCTACCACACACACACCATGCCACCTCTCCCCAGACCCACACACACACACCATGCCACCTCTCCCCAGACCCACCACACACACACACACACCATGCCACCTCTCCCCAGACCCACCACACACACCATGCCACCTCTCCCCAGACCCACCACACACACACACCATGCCACCTCTCCCCAGACCCACCACACACACCATGCCACCTCTCCCCAGACCACCACACACACACACACACCATGCCACCTCTCCCCAGACCCACCACACACACACACACCATGCCACCTCTCCCCAGACCCACCACACACACACTCACCATGCCACCTCTCCCCAGACCCACCACACACACACACCATGCCACCTCTCCCAGACCCACCACACACACACCATGCCACCTCCCCAGACCCACCACACACACACACACACCATGCCACCTCTCCCCAGACCCACCACACACACACACCATGCCACCTCTCCCCAGACCCACCACACACACACCATGCCACCTCTCTCCAGACCCACCAGACACCATGCCACCTCTCCCCAGACCCACCAGACACCATGCCACCTCTCCCACACACCATGCCACCTCTCCCCACACACCATGCCACCTCTCCCCACACACCATGCCACCTCTCCCCAGACCACCACACACACACCATGCCACCTCTCCCCAGACCCACCACACACACACACACCATGCCACCTCTCCCCAGACCCACCACACACACACACACCATGCCACCTCTCCCCAGACCCACACACACACACACACAATGCCACCTCTCCCAGACCCACCACACACACACCATGCCAACTCTCCCCAGACCCACCACACACACACACACCATGCCACCTCTCCCCAGACCCACCACGCCACCTCTCCCCAGACCCACCACACCCACACCATGCCACTTCTCCCCAGACCCACCACACACACACCATGCCACCTCTCTCCAGACCCACCTCTCCCCAGACCCACCAGACACCATGCCACCTCTCCCCACACACCATGCCACCTCTCCCCACACACCATGCCATCTCTCCCCATACACCATGCCACCTCTCCCCACACACCATGCCATCTCTCCCCATACACCATGCCACCTCTCCCCAGACCCACACACAGAGACACACACACACCATGCCACCTCTCCCCAGACCCACCACACACACCATGCCACCTCTCCCCAGACCACCTCTCCCCATACACCATGCCACCTCTCCCCAGACCCACCTCTCCCCATACACCATGCCACCTCTCCCCAGACCCACCTCTCCCCACACACCATGCCACCTCTCCCCACACACCATGCCACCTCTCCCCACACACCATGCCATCTCTCCCCATACACCATGCCACCTCTCCCCACACACCATGCCATCTCTCCCCATACACCATGCCACCTCTCCCCAGACCCACCACACACACACACAGACACACACACACCATGCCACCTCTCCCCAGACCCACCTCTCCCATACACCATGCCACCTCTCCCCAGACCCACCTCTCCCCACACACCATGCCACCTCTCCCCAGACCCACCTCTCCCCACACACCATGCCACCTCTCCCCACACACCATGCCACCTCTCCCCAGACACCATGCCATCTCTCCCCAGACACCATGCCACCTCTCCCCAGACACCATGCCACCTCTCCCCAGACCCACCACACACACCATGCCACCTCTCCCCAGACCCACCACACACACACCATGCCACCTCTCCCCAGACCCACACACACACACCATGCCACCTCTCCCCAGACCCACCACACACACACACACACCATGCCACCTCTCCCCAGACCCACCACACACACACCATGCCACCTCTCTCCAGACCCACCAGACACCATGCCACCTCTCCCCAGACCCACCAGACACCATGCCACCTCTCCCCACACACCATGCCACCTCTCCCCACACACCATGCCACCTCTCCCCAGACCCACCACACACACACCATGCCACCTCTCCCCAGACCCACCACACACACACACACCATGCCACCTCTCCCCAGACCCACCACACACACACACACCATGCCACCTCTCCCCAGACCCACCACACACACACAATGCCACCTCTCCCCAGACCCACCACACACACACCATGCCAACTCTCCCCAGACCCACCACACACCCACACACCATGCCACCTCTCCCAGACCCACCACGCCACCTCTCCCCAGACCCACCACACCCACACCATGCCACTTCTCCCCAGACCCACCACACACACACCATGCCACCTCTCTCCAGACCCACCTCTCCCCAGACCCACCAGACACCATGCCACCTCTCCCCACACACCATGCCACCTCTCCCCACACACCATGCCATCTCTCCCCATACACCATGCCACCTCTCCCCACACACCATGCCATCTCTCCCCATACCCATGCCACCTCTCCCCAGACCCACACACACAGACACACACACACCATGCCACCTCTCCCCAGACCCACCACACACACCATGCCACCTCTCCCCAGACCACCTCTCCCCATACACCATGCCACCTCTCCCCAGACCCACCTCTCCCCATACACCATGCCACCTCTCCCCAGACCCACCTCTCCCACACACCATGCACCTCTCCCCACACACCATGCCACCTCTCCCCACACACCATGCCACCTCTCCCCATACACCATGCCACCTCTCCCCACACACCATGCCATCTCTCCCCATACACTATGCCACCTCTCCCCAGACCCACCACACACACACACAGACACACACACACCATGCCACCTCTCCCCAGACCCACCTCTCCCCATACACCATGCCACCTCTCCCCAGACCCACCTCTCCCCACACACCATGCCACCTCTCCCCAGACCCACCTCTCCCCACACACCATGCCACCTCTCCCCACACACCATGCCACCTCTCCCCAGACACCATGCCATCTCTCCCCAGACACCATGCCACCTCTCCCCAGACACCATGCCACCTCTCCCAGACCCACCACACACACCATGCCACCTCTCCCCAGACCCACCACACACACACCATGCCACCTCTCCCCAGACCCACACACACACACCATGCCACCTCTCCCAGACCCACCACACACACACACACACCATGCCACCTCTCCCCAGACCCACCACACACACACACCATACCACCTCTACCCAGACCCACCACACACACCATGCCACCTCTCCCCAGACCACCACACACACACACACCATGCCACCTCTCCCCAGACCCACCACACACACACACACCATGCCACCTCTCCCCAGACCCACCACACACACACAATGCCACCTCTCCCCAGACCCACCACACACACACACCATGCCACCTCTCCCCAGACCCATCACACACACACCATGCCACCTCTCTCCAGACCCACCAGACACCATGCCACCTCTCCCCAGACCCACCAGACACCATGCCACCTCTCCACACACACCATGCCACCTCTCCCCACACACCATGCCACCTCTCCCACCACACCATGCCACCTCTCCCCACACACCATGCCACCTCTCCCCACACACCATGCCACCTCTCCCCCACACACCATGCCACCTCTCCCCACACACCATGCCACCTCTCCCCACACACCATGCCACCTCTCCCCAGACACCATGCCATCTCTCCCCAGACACCATGCCACCTCTCCCCAGACACCATGCCACCTCTCCCCAGACCCACCACACACACACCATGCCACCTCTCCCCAGACCCACCACACACACACCATGCCACCTCTCCCCAGACCAACACACACACACCATGCCACCTCTCCCCAGACCCACCACACACACACCACCATGCCACCTCTCCCCAGACCCACCACCACACACACACACACCATGCCACCTCTCCCCAGACCCACCACACACACACACCATGCCACCTCTCCCCAGACCCACCACACACACCATGCCACCTCTCCCCAGACCCACCACACACACACACCATGCCACCTCTCCCCAGACCCACCACACACACACACACCATGCCACCTCTCCCCAGACCCACCACACACACACAATGCCACCTCTCCCCAGACCCACCACACACACACACCATGCCACCTCTCCCCAGACCCACCACACACACACCATGCCACCTCTCCCCAGACCCACCACACACACACACACCATGCCACCTCTCCCCAGACCCACCTCTCCCCATACACCATGCCACCTCTCCCCATACACCATGCCACCTCTCCCAAGATCCGCCACACACACCATGCCACCTCTCCCCATACACCATGCCACCTCTCCCCAGACACCATGCCACCTCTTCCCAGACCCACACACACACCATGCCACCTCTCCCCAGACCACCACACACACACACACCATGCCACCTCTCCCCAGACCCACCTCTCCCCATACACCATGCCACCTCTCCCCATACACCATGCCACCTCTCCCAAGATCCGCCACACACACCATGCCACCTCTCCCCATACACCATGCCACCTCTCCCCAGACACCATGCCACCTCTTCCCAGACCCACACACACACCATGCCACCTCTCCCCAGACCACACACACACACACACACCATGCCACCTCTCCCCAGACCCACCACACACACACACACCATGCCACTCTCCCCAGACCCACCACACACACACCATGCCACCTCTCCCCAGACCCACCACACACACACCATGCCACCTCTCCCCAGACCCACCTCTCCCCATACACCATGCCACCTCTCCCCAGACCCACCTCTAGCCATACACCATGCCACCTCTCCCCATACACCATGCCACACACACACCATGCCACCTCTCCCCATGCCACCTCTCCCCATACACCATGCCACCTCTCCCCACACCCACCATGCCACCTCTCCCCACACCCACCATGCCACCTCTCCCCACACACCATGCCACCTCTCCCCACACCATGCCACCTCTCCCCATACCATGCCACCTCTCCCCACACCATGCCACCTCTCCCCACACCCACACCATGCCACCTCTCCCCAACCTCACCATGCAACCTCTCCCCAACCTCGCCATGCAACCTCTCCCCAACCTCGCCATGCAACCTCTCCCCAACCTCACCATGTAACCTCTCCCCAACCTCACCATGTAACCTCTCCCCAACCTCACCATGTAACCTCTCCCCAAACTCACCATGTAACCTCTCCCCAACCTCACCATGTAACCTCTCCCCAACCTCTCTGGACCTTCATCATCTCCCCCATCTTACCTTAGAATGCTTATCCAAGGTGGAGGGGGGGTTTGTGGGAGGAGGAGAAGACAGCTGGAGGTTTGTTAAGTGGACAGCCCTTGCTGTGAGCAGACGCCAGGCTGCTCCTTCACACAGAGCTGTCTGCACGATGGGAATGCCAGAGATGATGGAGAGGGGTGTGTCCTATTCAGTGTCGCGCTGAATGACAGAAATGACAATGGAAGGATATTCGAGGGTTAAATGCACAGGTACACAGTTGGTTAAAGTCACATACAACATACATTGGAATAGGAGCAACTTGTACCTGATGTCAAACATGTATGTGTGGTCGTAGGTCCACTGCAGGTCCTCAATCTGCTGGCAGTGGCAGCCCATGATGGTGAAAGCGTCACACGCAGATCAACGTTCAATTAAACAAATGACACACCTACAGTAGGATATAAAGGATAGATGGAGAAATGGGTTAATATCAGGACAATTACAACTTGCCAATTGATAAAGGAATATCTTGAAACTTTGCAGTTCAAGGAGTGATTGTCACGATGGGGGGGGGGGGGCGGGGACCTGACCTGACAGAGAGGGGTGTGAGCCTAATGAGCAGTGAAAATAGACCATGAGCCTGAACTAGAAAAATAAATATATATTATTTATTCTAGGAACCAAGAACTTAAACCAAGAGCAGGGAATACATAACATAAATACAATAAACAGAGCCTTTAACCTCAAGGCAAGAAATAAAGAAAACCAGATATAAACAAATAGGGAACTAAACATGATACTACAAGAAAAACAGAGCAAACCAGACATGAGCCTGTAAACAGAATGAACAGGTAGACAGGCTTAACAGGATAAATCTAGACCAGGGCAAGACCAGACATGAGCTCGAAGACAGACAGACTGAACAGGATAAATCTAGACCAGGGCAAGACCAGACATGAGCTCGAAGACAGACAGACTGAACAGGATAAATCTAGACCAGGGCAAGACCAGACATGAGCTCGAAGACAGACAGACTGAACAGGATAAATCTACACCAGGGCAAAACCAGACATGAGCTCTGTCACGGAATGGCCCAACACCCCCAGCCAGGGGCGGTTCCCGGTGACATTTACATGGCCATAGACACTTAGGTGCTGTGGCACCCGCGGAGTTTGGAGTACTTTATTTAGATGTGAATTTGTGTGTGGCGTAATAAAAGTGTCCCCGTGTGTTGTGCAATGTAAATCCCTTTGTATGCCTTGCCCGTCGCCATTTTCCCAGGGCCTCGTGGATCCGGTCAGAATGATCGGATCGGGAAATGGCCGATTCGGACCATCCGGTCGAATCGCAAAATGGTCGATTCGGACCATCCGGTCCGAATCGGCAACTCCCCGATTCGTAACTACCAATGCGGATCGGGGCCCGGGTGCCTCCTGCCAGCGAGGGCCAATGGGTCTTGTGTGGGCGGGCAGGGATTCCCATTGTTTTCATATTTGTGCAAAGTTTATAAGTATGTGTTGTCGAGCAAAAATAAAGCAGATTTTCCAGTGCATCCAGCCTCGCCTGATGACTGTTATTTTCGGCCGAATTTGCTGAGGATCCCGCGCGGTCTCAGAGTACGGTTCCGAACCGAATCACTCAGGGATCCGAACCGAATACTGTGCCTACAGCCCGCATCGGGGCAGAGGTGCATAGTTCGGGCATCCGCCGTCAGAGGGGTCGACCAAGGTGAGATCCGAACCGAAGGCGCGGACCGCGTGCCGCGCTTCGGTGTATCGAGCGATCCCATAAGATCCGAAGATTCACCCGATCCCATAAGATCCGAAGATTCACCCGATCCCATCAGATCCGAAGATTCATCCCGAGATCCGAATATTCCTTCGCGGAAGATCCGATCCCCGTAACCGCACGGCCGCTCCGCAGACGTCCCCACACCCACCAGGTCAGTGAACCAGCTGCTCGAGACGCTGAGTACCGTGGTGCTCAGTGGTCGGGCTGGTTCGACACAGGGGTCCCCTCCACCGCCCGCATAACCCTTCCCCAGGGTCACTCCAGGCCGCATGAGACACCGAGTGCGCGTCACTCGGTAGTCGGGCCAGCGGTAAGCACCGGGGGCACGCAGATAGAGCACACCCGCAGGCGGACAACATCCCATTCCGTCATACTGGTGGCAGCGGTGGGATAAGCTCTCTGCAGACCCCTAGGAGACACTCACTATGGCCGGGTACGGGGCCTACAAGCGGGACGTCCTGCGTGGGATGCTGGAGAATCGGGGAGGCATCCCGGGCTCCAAGAGTCGGGAGGCCATGATGGAGGAGCTACGGAGACTGGATCAAGAGGTGGCGTCCGCAGCGTTGCCCGCTGACATCGCGCCAGCACCCGTCCCCGCCGAGCCCGAAGAAAGCGATTTCCACCGGAAGGTGCGGGAGCGGGCCGTTATGTATGGAACGGCCCCATCGGAGGCTGTCATGCAGAGCCTGATCCGGGAGGTCAGTCAAGAAGAGGAGCGAAAAAGGAGCGGGCGCACGAGCTGCGGCTGGAGGAGGCGGGGCCGACGGAACAGCAGCCCTCATTCGGACCGTTCCGCCGGGCGCAAAGTGCCTTTTCAGGCGTTCAAGGAATTCCGAGAAGCAGAAGAGGAGATAGAGAGCTATCTCCAGGACTTTGAGCGCCTGTGCCAAGTGCACGAAGTGCACCGTGCCGACTGGGTGAGGATTCTGGCATGTAAGCTGACCGGTCGGGCCGCCGAGGCCTACCGCACGGTGCCGGACGAGGAGGCCACCAGTTATAAGCACGTAAAGCAGGCGTTGCTGAGCAGGTTCGCCGTGACCCCGGAGGCCAGCGGCGGGTGAAGTTCAGGAACTCACGCCGGCCCAATGGCGCTACCCACGTTGAGTGGGCCCATCGATTGCAGAGGGACTTACGCACCTGGTTCTCGGTAGCAGAGCGGAGACGGTGACTGATATTATCCAGCTGTTACTGCTCGAGCAGTTCTTCGAGCACACCCCCTCCGCTATCCGGGAGTGGGTGCGTGATAAGAAGCCCCAAACAGTGCAGCAAGCGGCTATTTGGGCAGACGAGTATACTGACACTCGGAAGGTTTCCGGGGGGGAGCGATCCCTGCCCTTCCGCCCCGCTCTACCTGCTCCACCACCAACCCCAACACCGGTAGTTCGGACGCCGGCAGCACGACCCCCCAGTCGGCCCAACAACCTGGCCAATGTCCGATGCTATGGGTGCAACCAAGATGGGCACTACAAGCAGTATTGCCCCAACCGACCGGAGTTGACCCGACCGCCCGCCAGACCATCGTCGTCCGCCCATTGTTGCGACACCGAGACCCTGTGGCCAGAGGCCCCGGAAGAATGGGAGCGGCTACATGAGGCAGACCCCGTGCAAGCCGCCGCAAACGACAACCGTCATCACCACCGTCAGGCGGTGTGGATAAACGGGCGGGCCGCTGAGGGGCTGCGGGACTCCGGGGCTACCATTACCCTGGTACGGCCCCACTTGGTTCCGCCGAACGACCGTCTGCACAACACCATTGCAGTACGGGTGGCCGGAGGAAAGGTTCTCCGGCTTGAGACGGCCCGGGTTCATCTGGACTGGGGGACCGGGGAGAAAGTGGTGAGGGTGGGGTTGTTGAAGCAACTGACGGCCGAGGTGCTCCTTGGCAACGATCTGGGAAAGCTGGTCTCTTCTTACTCCACAGATGCGGCCACCCCAGTAACCACTAGGCAGCAGAGCCAACGCCACGACAGGGGCACTCCGATCGGGACCCAGGTGAGATCCCAACCACGACCTCCCCGACCTCCTCGACCTCCTCGACCCCCCATACCCCGACAAGTCCCGGCTCTTCCCTTCCCACCTGACCCCCCGTCCCCGTGGAGCTCCCCGGAGACGCTTCGTCACCAGACCCAGACCGATCCCATGTTACAGTGCTACCGGGATCGGGCCGGTCGAGGCCTCGACGATAAGCGAGAAATGACAGGATAGAGTGGGAGGATGGGCTTCTCTATAGGTACACCGCGAGGGAGGGGTCCAAGAAGAAGCAGGTTCCACAGAAGCAGATGGTAGTACCCCAGGGCCCTAGACAGGAACTGTTGCGTTGGCCCACGACATTCCCCTTGCAGGTCACCTAGGGCAGAAGAAAACCCGGCACCGGTTGGCGCGCGCGTTTTTCTGGCCCCGCCTCAGCGAAGACACCCGCGAGTATTGCCGCACCTGCCCAGTTTGCCAAAAAACTGGGAAGGCCGGGGATCACCCGAAAGCGCCCCTGCGCCCCATGCCCATCATTCAGGAGCCCTTTAGCCGGGTGGCGGTCGACATCATTGGGCCGTTGCCACGGCCCAGTGCCACCGGTAAGAGGTACATCCTTACCGTAGTGGATTATGCCACCCGGTACCCGAGGCTGTGGCCTTGGCCAACATCCAGGCGGACACCGTAGCGGACGCGCTCCTACGGGTGTTCACGAGGGTGGGATTTCCCCGGGAAATCCTATCCGATCAGGGTACCCAGTTCACCGCTGAGCTCACCCAGCAGCTCTGGCGTCTCTGTGGTGTTAGGGCGCTGCACAGCGCCCCGTATCACCCCCAGACAAATGGGCTGTGCGAGCGGTTTAATGGGACCCTGAAGCAGCTCATCCGGGCCTTTGTGCACGAAAGCAAGGATTGGGAGAAGTATCTTCCCCACCTGTTGTTCGCCTACCGGGAGGTTCCTCAGGAATCCACCGGTTACTCCCCCTTTGAGCTGCTATATGGGCGCCAGGTGAGAGGACCCTTGGACCTGGTTAGGGCTCAGTGGGAGGGGTACAGGAGGAAGATGGGGTTCCTGTGTTGGGTTATGTCTTGAAGCTCCGGGAGCGCTTGGCAGAACTCGCGGGGTTCGTACAGGAGAACATGGAGACGGCCCAGGCTCAGCAGAAGGCGTGGTACGACCGCGCTGCTTGCAGTCGCTCGTTCCTGGTGGGGCAGAAGGTTCTGGTGCTGAAGCCACAGCGGCAGAACAAGCTGCAGGCGGCCTGGCAAGGTCCCTACAAGGTGGTAACCCAACTGGGGGATACCACCTATGTGGTTGTTAGCTGCGCAGACACCAGAATCCAGCGGACGTTCCACGTCAATATGCTGAAGGCCTACCATGAGCGGCCAGAGACGGTGGACCCCATATGCGCGCCGGCTGCCGAAGAGACGGAACTATTCCCGTTGGTAGAACTTCCGGGGGTAGCCAAGCAGCCTTCCGGGTGGATCAGGTGCAGCTGGGGGAGGAGTTAGGGCCCGAGAAGCAGGCGCAGGCGCGGCAGCTGCTTCACGATTACCCGGGGTTTTCTCGGCTCTTCCGGGATACACTGACCGGGCCATCCATCAAGTGGACACGCCCGGTCAGAGACCCCTTCGGCAACCGGCATACCGGCTCCCGGAAGCGGTCCGCGAGTCCATGCGGGCCGAGATCCGGGAGATGTTGGAGCTGGGGGTCATTGAACCGTCGGCCAGCCCTGGGCGTCGCCCGTGGTCCTGGTGCCCAAGAAGGACGGTACCACCAGGTTCTGCGTCGACTATCGGCGGATAAACGACTGTACCATTACAGACGCTTATCCCATGCCCCGAGTCGACGAGTTGCTAGACCAGATCTCCCGGGGTCATTTTCTGACCACGGTCGATCTGTGCAAGGGGTATTGGCAGATTCCCCTTGCCGAGGAGGCGACCCCGAAGTCGGCCTTCATCACCCCATTCGGCTTGTACCAATTTCGAGTCATGCCGTTCGGGATGAAGAACGCCCCTGCTACCTTCCAGCGGTTAATCGATCGCCTCCTCGATGGCCTCCAGGGGTTCGCTTGCGCATACCTGGATGACATAGCCATCTATAGCCAGACCTGGGAGGAACACCTGGACCATGTAGGGACAGTCCTGGGCCGGATTAGAGACGCCAACTTGACCCTGAAGCCGGAGAAGTGTAAAGTGGGGATGGCCGAAGTACAGTACTTGGGCCACCGGGTGGGGTGCGGGATACAACGGCCAGAGCCCGCCAAGATAGAAGCCATCCTAGACTGGCCCACCCCTGTGACCAAGACCCAGGTCCTCGCCTTCCTGGGCACCGCAGGGTACTACAGGAAATTCGTACCCCATTACAGTGACCTGGCCAAACCCCTGACTGACTTGACGAAGAAATCCCTACCCCGCCAAGTCCTGTGGTCCCCGGAGTGCGAACAGGCCTTCCGGCAACTGAAGGCCGCCCTGACCCAAGCCCCCCTGCTAGCAGCTCCCAACTATAACAAACGTTTTGTTGTCCATACAGACGCGTCCATGTTCGGACTGGGAGCTGTCCTAAGCCAAGTGGGGGACGACGGGGGGATCATCCGGTGGCGTTCATCAGTCGGAAGCTGTTGCCACGGGAGGTGGGGTATGCTGCGGTGGAGAAGGAGTGCCTGGCCTTGGTCTGGGCCCTACGGAAGCTCCAACCCTATGTCTACGGTCGGTCCTTCACCGTGATGACCGACCATAACCCCCTGGTGTGGCTCAACCGCGTGGCGGGGGAAAATGGTCGCCTGTTGCGGTGGAGCCTGGCTCTCCAACCCTTCAACTTTACCATTCAGTACCGGCCCGGGTCGCAAAACGGTAACGCAGATGGGTTATCGCGGCAGTCGGCCCGGGAACCAGGAGATTGGGGAGCCCCGACTACCCCGGTACGACCCGTTGGGGTCCAACCGGGTGCGTCGGACCTTGGGGAGGGGGAGGAGTGTCACGGAATGGCCCAACACCCCCAGCCAGGGCGGTTCCGGTGACATTTACATGGCCATAGACACTTAGGTGCTGTGGCACCCGCGGAGTTTGGAGTACTTTATTTAGATGTGAATTTGCGTGTGGCGTAATAAAAGTGTCCCCGTGTGTTGTGCAATGTAAATCCCTTTGTATGCCTTGCCCGTCGCCATTTTCCCAGGGCCTCGTGGATCCGGTCAGAATGATCGGATCGGAAATGGCCGATTCGGACCATCCGGTCGAATCGCAAAATGGTCGATTCGGACCATCCGGTCCGAATCGGCAACTCCCCGATTCGTAACTACCAATGCGGATCGGGGCCCGGGTGCCTCCTGCCAGCGAGGGCCAATGGGTCTTGTGTGTGGGCGGGCAGGGATTCCCATTGTTTTCATATTTGTGCAAAGTTTATAAGTATATGTGTTGAGCAAAAATAAAGCAGATTTTCCAGTGCATCCAGCCTCACCTGATGACTGTTATTTTCGGCCGTATTTGCTGAGGATCCCGCGCGCTCTCAAAGTACGGTTCCGAACCGAATCACTCAGGGATCCGAACCGAATACTGTGCCTACAGCCCGCATAGGGGCAGAGGTGCATAGTTCGGGCATCCGCCGTCAGAGGGGTCGACCGAGGTGAGATCCGAACCGAAGGCGCGGACCGCGTACCGCGCTTCGGTGTATCGAGCGATCCCATAAGATCCGAAGATTCACCCGATCCCATAAGATCCGAAGATTCACCCGATCCCATCAGATCCGAAGATTCATCCCGAGATCCGAATATTCGTTCGCGGAAGATCCGATCCCCGTAACCGCACGGCCGCTCCGCAGACGTCCCCACACCCACATCAGGTCAGTGAACCAGCTGCTCGAGACGCTGAGTACCGTGGTGCTCAGTGGTCGGGCTGGTTCGACACAGGGGTCCCCTCCACCGCCCGCATAACCCTTCCCCAGGGTCACTCCAGGCCGCATGAGACGCCGAGTGCGCGTCACTCGGTAGTCGGGCCAGCGGTAAGCGCCGGGGGCACGCAGATAGGGCACACCCGCAGGCGGACAACATCCCATTCCGTCATAAGCTCGAAGACAGACAGACTGAACAGGATAAATCTAGACCAGGGCAAGACCAGACATGAGCTCGAAGACAGACAGACTGAACAGGATAAATCTAGACCAGGGCAAGACCAGACATGAGCTCGAAGACAGACAGACTGAACAGGATAAATCTAGACCAGGGCAAGACCAGACATGAGCTCGAAGACAGACAGACTGAACAGGATAAATCTAGACCAGGGCAAGACCAGACATGAGCTCGAAGAGAGACAGACTGAACAGGATAAATCTAGACCAGGGCAAGACCAGACATGAGCTCGAAGACAGACAGACTGAACAGGATAAATCTAGACCAGGCCAAGACCAGACATGAGCTCGAAGACAGACAGACTGAACAGGATAAATCTAGACCAGGGCAAGACCAGACATGAGCTCGAAGACAGACAGACTGAACAGGATAAATCTAGACCAGGGCAAGACCAGACATGAGCTCGAAGACAGACAGACTGAACAGGATAAATATAGACCAGGGCAAGACCAGACATGAGCTCGAAGACAGACAGACTGAACAGGATAAATCTAGACCAGGGCAAGACCAGACATGAGCTCGAAGACAGACAGACTGAACAGGATTAATCTAGACCAAGGCAAACCAGACAGGAGTTTGAAGACAGACTGGACTGGACTGGACTGGAACGTACGGACGGACCGACCGACCGACCAGTCTGTCTTCAAACTCCTGTCTGGTTTGCCTTGGTCTAGATTAATCGATCGATCGATCGATTCAGGATGAATCTAGAGCAAGGGCAAACCAGACATGAGCTGAATGACCGATACAGAATTATTCAGGATGAATGAGACCGCACCCTATTAAGGGAGTGGTCTCCATTTATACAAAATGGTCCAGGGTGAACCAATGGAGTCCAGGTACTGATCTGGCTTGGAATCCAAGAAATGAATGAAATGAAAAGTCCAAAGCAGCAATGTCCACTACTGCCAGAGGAGGCGCCAGAGACCCAGGACGTCACATATGGAAAATATAAAGTCCTGGAAACTGCATAAATCATGCAGAATATGACGAGGAAGGAGAACAAAGGGGGCGCCAGAGGGTCTGGGGGTACGGACCGTGACAGGGATTTCCATCCACTCAATGAAGAACATTAATCAAAAACACATACAATAACTGCTGGCGACAAAGGGGTCAATGAGGACATGTTAAAAGGGAAAGATTAACAATGATTTATCATATATGGGCATATGTACTTACACTATTTGCATATGGATGACACCCATAGTGGCCTGTGGCAGGAGACGAACAGGTATCAGCATATACAGAAAATAAAATAAGGAGAAATTAATACAACATGAAGAATTATATGGGTTGCGTTTAATATATGATAATGAAACATTACTTACACAGAAGTGGGTAGCGATGAGATTCGCCCTCACCACGGGACCCCGGTCACTGGGATCCACATCCTCAGCCACAGGGTGCATACAGTGGCGTAGCGTGGGTTGTCAGCGCCCGGGGCCAGCAAAGAATTGTGCGCCCCCCCCCAACCTGTGGACGTTATCGATATTGCCCCAGCTCACACATGGATTTGCCCCCCGCTCATGGATTTGCCCCAGCTCTCACATGGATTTGCCCCCAGCTCATGGATTTGCCCCCAGCTCATGGATTTGCCCCCAGCTCATGGATTTGCCCAAGCTCATGGATTTGCCCCCCAGCTCACTCATGGATTTGCCCCCCAGCTCACTCATGCATTTGCCCCAGCTCACGGGGATTTGCCCCCAGCTCATAGATTTGCCCCAGCTCTCACATGGATTTGCCTCAGCTCTCACATGGATTTGCCCCCCAGCTCACTCATGGATTTGCCCCATCTCATGGATTTGCCCCCATCTCATGGATTTGCCCCCCAGCTCACTCATGGATTTGCCCCCCAGCTCATGGATTTGCCCAAGCTCATGGATTTGCCCCCCAGCTCACTCATGGATTTGCCCCCCAGCTCACTCATGGATTTGCCCCCCAGCTCTCACATGGATTTGCCCCCATCTCATGGATTTGCCCCATCTCATGGATTTGCCCCAGCTCTCACATGGATTTGCCCCCATCTCATGGATTTGCCCCAGCTCATGGATTTGCCCCCAGCTCACTCATGGATTTGCCCCCATCTCATGGATTTGCCCCAGCTCATGGATTTGCCCCCCAGCTCACTCATGGATTTGCCCCATCTCATGGATTTGCCCCAGCTCATGGATTTGCCCCCCAGCTCACTCATGGATTTGCCCCCAGCTCACTCATGGATTTGCCCCATCTCATGGATTTGCCCCAGCTCATGGATTTGCCCACCAGCTCACTCATGGATTTGCCCCCATCTCATGGATTTGCCCCCAGCTCATGGATTTGCCCCCAGCCCTTACCTGGATATTGCCCCAGGCCCCAGCTCCGGCGGGGGTTGAGGGGACCGGGACGCAGATGCCGGGCAGCGCGGGAGCGCCTGCCCGGTCTTTAACAGTCCGTCCTGTTAGGTGATGCCGCGCAGCCGGTCACGTGGTCCGGCCAATCAGGTGGTACAGAGACTCCGTACCACCTGATTAGCCGGACCACGTGACCGGCTGCACACGCCGCGCAGCCGCATCACCTAACAGGACGGACTGTTAAAGACCGGGCAGGTGCTCCCGTGCTGCCCGGCATCTGCGTCCCCTCAACCCCCGGGCCAGTTTTAGGGGCGCAAATGCGCCCCTAACAAAACTGCGCCCGGGGCCACGGCCCCCCCAGCCCCCCCCACGCTACGCCACTGGGTGCATATCGTCCTCAGGCGCTATAACGCCGATGCGGATAATGGGCGCACACGATGCATTAAAGCCACATTATGCAATACACAGCATGCAACGACGATATCGGCTGCCTTCAAATGGAGGATACAACAGGTACCCACCAAACTTGTCCAGGCATAGAAACCTGGACTTTAGAACCCCGAAGGTGCGCTCTATAATGTTTCGGGTAGCACAGTGGGCACTGTTGTACTGCACCTCTGCAGGAGTGTGTGGATTCCGGAGCGGAGTCAGGAGCCAAGGCTGAAATGCATATCCCTTGTTACCTAAAAGACAGACAGAACACAATACAAAATATTAATATTACTAGCAAACTTTTTAATATGGATAAACACTAATGTCATAATTTAATCTGGGACTTACCGAGGAGCCAGCCATCTGGCATTTGTCCTTCTTCAAAGAGCATGGCCAGGCTGGACTCCTGCAAAATCCAGGAGTCGTGGAAGGAGCCATGGTTTCCAGCCCGGACACTCGTGATGTGCTGGTCAGCATCACAAACCACTTGGACAATCAAGGAATGGAATTGCTTACTATTCCTGTATAGTTCCTCGCGGTTTGTGGGCCGACGCAGTACAACATGAGTGCAGTCAATCGCTCCAAGGACCTTTGGAAAACCTGCTAATTGGAAAAAGTCAAGTTTAAGCTTCTTCCACGAGGCCCGGTCGCTGGGGAAATGGATGAATTCCTTGGTCCATGAGGTGAGGGCCCTAACCACTTGCATAAGGCACCTTGAAAAGGACGCTTGGCTAATCCCGACCTCCTCCCCAGAATCTGACTGGAAGGAGTGTTTGGCAAAATGGTACAAGACCGCTAACAACTTCACCAGCCCAGGAATAGAATGACCCCTTCCACTCAGTGACTCCAGATCCTGGCTTATGCGCTGGTATAAAGCCAGAATGGCCTCACGGAACAGTCGAAATTTCTTGAGGATTTGGCGGTCATTCAGGTTCTCCAGGGTAACCCTTTGCAGGAATACCCTGGGAACAGCGACCCTAGCAGGATTAGCCAGTCCTACCTGTTCCTCTCCTGCCGCAGCATGTGCCTCCAATAACGCACAGCCCAATGCAGCAATGGCTGCGCCGTTCCGTGCAGCATCCTCTCTGCAGCGGGCTTCCAGCATAAGCTGAAATGGTAGCATTTTTGTGAAATTTCCAACACTCTCCAACAAAATTTTCCAAAATGGTGATGGACAGTAGGGATGAGCTGAACACCCCCGAGTTCGGTTCGCATTCGAACTCGAACTTTTCAAAAGTTCGAATTCGAACTTGAACTCGAACTCAATACATGTCAATGGGACTCAAAATTCAATTTTTAGAGTGCCCTCCAAGAGGGCATATATGCTAGATATTTGCCATAAAAGGTGTATGGGGGTCCGGGTAGTGCCCTGGGCGACAGGAAACAAGGACAAAAAGTAAAAAAAAAAACGTTTTTAAAGGGACAGTGAGATTTCCATGAAATAAGGGTTAAAAATAAAAATGAAAAATTCCTTCAAATATCGTGCCTAGGAGGTCCCCATAACCTGCCCGTGAAGTGGCGGAATTCTAGGATGTATAGAAACATTTAAAAACAATGTCCGGGTCCGGGTAGTGCCCTGGGGGGGACCGAAAACAAGGACAAAAAGTAAAAAAAAAAACGTTTTTAACCCCTTCACTGTTGACGACGTGTGGGACATGTCCTTAGTTACAGTTACTCCCGCTGTATGCTGAGGAGGACGTGTCCCACACGTCATCAGCTTTGCGGGACCCCCGGCGGATATACTCACCTCTCTGTCCGGGGTCCCGCGGCGTTCTGACTTCAGCGTCCTCAGACACTGAAGTCAAGCTCCTTCCGACGTAAATGACGTCATCGCACCATGCGCGATGACGTCATTTCCAGGCGACCCCCTGGCAATGCCGGGAGATCGCCTGGAAGGGAGGGGGGGATCCGTTCGGATCCCTCTCCCTCCCGATCGGGAGGTCCCACAAAAAAAAGCCAGGCACCGCTTAAAAGGAGAGAGTCTCCCCTTTTAAGCGGTGCCTGGCTTTAACCCCTTAGGCACCGGGTCGCACTTCGGCACCTAGCTCCACCCCCGGGTCCCCCCTTACTGCCTGACGTCCTCACGCATAGCGTGATGACGTCAGATAGCCGGGGAACCCCTAGCTGCCCGGAATCCCCTGGTGGAGATAGGGGGTTCATTTGAGGGTTCACAGAGATGCTGTGAGGTTGTGTATAGAGATGCTGTGAGGTTGTGTATAGAGATGCTGTGAGGCTGTGTATAGAGATGCTGATGGGGTTGTGTATACAGATGCTGTGAGGCTGTGTATAGAGATGCTGTGAGGTTGTGTATAGAAATGCCGTGTATAGAGATGCTGATGGGGTTGTGTATAGAGATGCTGTTTGTGTATAGAGATGCTGAAGGGGTTGTTTATAAAGATGCTGTGAGGCTGTGTATAGAGATGCTGTGTGGCTGTGTATAGAGATGCTGTGTGGCTGTGTATAGAGATGCTGTGTATAGAGATGCTGATGGGGTTGTGTATAGAGATGCTGATGGGGTTGTGTATAGAGATGCTGTGAGGCTGTGTATAGAGATGCTGTGAGGTTGTGTATAGAGATGCTGTGAGGCTGTGTATAAAGATGCTGATGGGGCTGTGTGTAGATATGCCTTGCGGCGCCGAAGTGCGGCCTAGCTCCGGTGGGGGCCACCATTTTGGATGGTGGCTCCACCCCGGTCCCCCCTCACTGCCTGACGTCCTCACGCATAGCGTGAGGACGTCAGATAGCTGGGGAACCCCTAGCTGCCCGGAATCCCTTGGTGGAGATAGGGGGTTCATAGGGGGTCATGGAGGGTGTCAATCGAAAGGCCTGAGCATGGCCTTTTGAATGATACCCAACATGACCAGGTATAAAGTAAAAAAAAACATGTATTTTTTTTGTGTGTTATTTTTATTAATGCAGCAATATTGTTCACATTTCAATTATAATGTGAACAATGATGCTGCACTAATGATTTTTTTCTATGGGGTGCGTTTGCTATAAATCACGTAATTCCCCCCACAAAATGTAACAAGTCCCCATTTCTAATTTTTGTACAAGAGAAAAACAAACCGCAAACGCTCATGTGCTAAAATGTGAAAAAAAACACTTTACACACTGCAGATGATTAAAAATTCAATTTTTATTGCATTTTTGTGTCATAATATACAGGCAGGACATGACGTATACATATAAAAATGATATATTATGAATCTGCGGAGTCTGCCGGAAAGAACGATATCTAATATGTCTGGGTCATTTAATAAAATGTGGCTTCAAATCGCGTTTAAACATGATGAGCGAAAGCGGTAAAAATTAGCTGAGCACACAGCAGTGAAATGCAGGGTTAAGGGGTTAAACCGCATATCAGAGGAAGATTTAGCAGAGAAATGAACACTTCTCAGAAGCACAGGTGTTGTTTGACACATGTTTAGGAGACACCACACCCTCAGTCTACAGACAATGTACCAAATTCATCAGACCAGACTAATTGAAAGCACATGTTATTTCCAAACACTAATTAACACCTGTTGTTTTACGGTGTTTGAGAACACAGGTCATTTAGAGGTGAGAATCTTTGCACGTAGACATTATTTTTTAATTCAATATCTAATAAACCGTTGCTTATAATATTCTGCAGTAAAGAGTGTCTTTATTTCTAGATTTTTTTTAGTATTTTTTATACTTTTTTCCCAAAAAAATTCGAACTCGAACCGAACATGCCAAAAAGTTCGAAATTTGCGAACGACCAAAGTTCGAATCGAACTCGAAATGATCTAACCGAACAGCTCATCCCTAATGGACGCAGGAAACGGTGGTGTTTTTATACCCTTTCCCAACCTTTTTTTTTTTCAACTTTTTTCCTTTTTTTTTTGAGTTTTGATTGTTCATTTGCCCTATCTTTTCAATGGGATTTGACAGGTTGAACCTGCCGAATGAAGTCGCCGAATGGCAGGCCATTTCTCCAACATTTCATGCCATTTCGGCACTCTCTGCATAGAGTGAACCTGTCTTTTCAATGGGACGAATTTGAGTTTGGCGATTGCGGCGAACGACTCCATCTTTCGGCAACCTTTCTCCACATCTTTGCTGTACGGCCTGCTCTCTGGATAGCCGAATGGCCAAGAAGGGTAAACGAACGCTGATTTTCAGCGTTCGGTTACCTTTCGGCAGCCATTCGGATCTCTTTGAATAACCCTGCAAGTGTGTGCACATTTTGTGTAAAACATTTTTAAAACATACTAAGGGCTATATTACAATCCTAGCGTTAAAACGCGGGCCCAAGGGAGGAAAAACTGCGCCCACAGTTTTCCCCCTTGCGCCCGCGTTTTAACGCTGGATTACAATGCAGGCACAAATGTGGCACTCTGTGTATTAAATGTGTATTAAACACATTGCACCCCAAAAGAGAATACAGTATGCAGAATGAAGTAATAAGCATTTTTTTAGTTTGTCATTATTGACAAGCCCATAACTATATTGTCAATAGCTCTGTTGCTGCTGCCTTATCCTCCTACCAGCAGGTGGCGATCTCTGTGTTTCTCAGCCACAGGGACTGATTGTGCCATGTGCATGTCTCAGTGGTTTATTAGTTCTGAGACAGCCATTGAATGCAGAGGAAGAGAATCAGCAAGTCCAGAGTAAAAACCTGAGTTATTTCTCTGTTTCAGAATCAAAAATCAAAAATAAATGTGTTGTATTAGAACAAGCTCCGTCTCTTGATTCCACAAATGCAACATATTTTGGCGAGCCAGCCAGGAGGAGTAATTTCAAGCAAGAAAAGACTACTCCTTTTACCAGAGACGAATCTAGAATTCACTAGAAAGTTTTATTTTTTTTTAAAAAAAGTTAGAAAATGGAGCAATTGCAAGATGAAGTGAATGCATCGCTACTGCGGCTAGAGAAACCTCGTCTTGTCGAAGTTTGCCACTTTCTAAAGTGCCCAGAAGAAAGCGGGGCAGGTTTCCTCACCAAGTCGCGACGAACCCTTATCCGAACGGCAGAGAGAGTCTTGGAGGAGATTGAAGACAGTCAAGAGGAAGATGAAGTTTGCCAGTACTTGAAAGACCTTCTGTCGTTTATTACAGAAGGTAAGCAGGGTGCGACAGATGCAGAACCAACAGTAAAGGAGAACAATCAGATGAGAGACCTAAGAGATAAATATCTCCAACTGCAACAATCTCAAAATGGAGCTCGCAAAGCGTTAGAAGAGGAGATGAGAAACCTAGAGAATAGGATTAGCGTGAGCAGCAAAAGTGTGAGAAAAGTGGGGGAAGTGACAGTACCGTTGCCAGCCACTGTGCCAGAAGTAACCCTCCGGCGGGAATTCAGAAACTGTGGACAGATTGGAGAAGCGGGACAGAAAGACAAACTGTCCTACACAAGCCTGGTCCACTAGATTGAAGCAGGAATCCGGAAGGGATATTCCGAAGTGGAAATTATTGAGGCAGTGATACAGGTAGTCAGGCCTGGACTTCATCTCAGAGATATGTTGGAGATTAAGAGTGGACTTACTCTCAGCACGTTGAAGACTATCCTGAAGGGACACTATAAGGAAGATAGCTCCTCTGATATGTTGTATAAGTTGATGAATATCTCTCAAGAACCCAAAGAGTCAGCTCAGAATTTCTTATTCAGAGCAACTGAGTTGAAAGAAAAGCTACAGTGGAAGTCACGTGACCAAGAACCTGAAGACCAGTACAGTCCAGCCCTTATTCAACGGAAGTTTCTTCATTCTATTGAAACTGGATTCCGGAGTGATGCCGTAACGTTTCAGGTAAAACCCTACCTTAATGATATCGCTGTCACAGATGAAGTACTGATTGAAAGAGTGAATGAAGCAGCTAATTTGGAGGTGGAAAGACAACAGAAGTTAAAGAAAACTGCTTATGGAAAAGGTCCACAACTAAATGAACTCAACACAGTATACTCCCATGACAGAGAACCCTTGACTATAGCATCAACAGAGTTAAAAGAGATGTGTGCAGGAGAAAGGGGTGAAACCGCTGGAGACTTAAAGAAAACACCGGCAAATCTTAAGGAGTCTAGCTCAGATCCCTATAAGCTAACTGAAGACCACAAGGCGGATGTGATTTGAAATGAAGAAAATGTTCCTCACTGCCATGGAGACCAGCAGCCAACTACGACCAAGAGAGTTTCCAATGATCCAGACACAAGCAAGACAGAGGTTGTAGGGAATGCTGGGAGGTCAATGCGGAAGCCACATGTACTCACTGTTTCCGCTGTGGTCAAACAGGACACTTGTCACGGGAATGCCAAGTAAGGACACAGTCGCTGGAAAACCTCGAACAGGCTAATGAGACGGGACCCCCAGTAGCTCCTTACCGCGTGTCCCACCGACCCCAGCACACCCCAGTCACAAATTCGAAACAGCGAAGACACCATCAGCCTACTAACACTTCCAGACAGCAGGGAATGAAGCCCAGTAATGATGTTCTGAGAACCTCTACTATAAGCACAGTAAACTATTTACCATCACAACAGCAAGCTAAGCTGCTAGATCTGATTGGAACACGGTGCCTTGTCCACTGCCGACTTGATGATGTCACCATTGAAGCCTTGTGGGACACTGGGGCACAAGCCAGCATTGTGAATGACGTTTGGAGAAAACAATATCTCCCACACACCACCATCCGACCCATTGCAGAACTGCTTGGACCTGGAACTCTGACTGGACTAGCAGCTAACCAGACAGAAATACCATTTCTTGGATGGATTGCGGTGAGATTTCAATTAGACTATGAGCCAGCATCAGCAGACACACTGACAGTCCCAATTTTAGTCTCAAGTGTTGTGGAAATTTTATTATGTGGACATTATATTCTAGGATGTGCGTGTTTTATAAGTTGTCATCTGTCTCCCTGTGTTGGATTTGAATGTGGTTTTAAATCCAAACCAGCGGCAAAACCGTCAGTATGAAAATCTTCTTTTGGGTTTAGAGACATAGCTGCTTTTAAGACATTTAAGCCTTGTCTCAACACTGGTACCGTGTTGAGATAATATTTGTATTTGTCCCTGCAGATATGTCAATAACCCGTAGGAACAAGTAGATTGATCTTCACTCAGATACTGATCACTCTCAGCAGTATCTGAATGGGGTCCATATTGACGAATGACGGGGGATGGGGACAAACATGGCTGACGGGGATCATGGAGATGGCTCAGGGATGAGTCATCTCCAGGAGGCCGGTCGGTCATTCTGGTCCACGCCCCTGTCCTTTTGATATGTAAATGTAATTACTGGGCAACCTGGCTTTTCTGTTGTACAGCCAGGGGGCTACTGGGCGTGTGCGATTGTCTATTAAATTAAACTTCCAGGAGCCACAGCTCACTTGGCCACAGGATTTTCCAGCTTGAAGCAGCGTGTTTGTCTGATTACATCTGGGATAGAGAAGTACTTAGTTCTTATACAGAAAGAGCTAGATATAGCGTGTATTTTTATAGTGACGGATTTGTTTGTACTGGGCGCACTTTAATACTGAAGTGTACCTTTTTAGTGCACCAGGACTTTATGCGCAAACTCCAAACTTTCCATAACAATTGGCGAGCCTTGTATTAGGAGCTGACGTGGATTCCAGAGCAGCTTGCCAAGGGAGGGAGATTGGATTCTTGGTTTTGGAAAACCAGAAAAATCCGGCGAAGTTGGTAAGACTTTCTTTTCAGTTTTTGAAATTTCTGTTGTCCTAGAACCAGCATCTGGTCTCTCTGCAAGCTGTTGCGGTAATCCGCGCCCAGCAAAAGAATCTTTCTTTTTGCTTTTTCACTCTTTGTGTATAAGGACAGGGGATTAATATCTGTACATAGAGGGATAGGGGTATTGGCTGGGGATAGAGTCTATATTTTGAAAATCCCTGGTCAATACAGCCAAGAGGGTCTTTGTACGGGGTTTATGTATGGAGTTTGCTGGATGTTTTAAAAGTGTGACTGGGTTATTTTCATAGTGCTGGTCACCGTGTGAAATAACATTTAGTGGTGGATCTGAAGTTGATTGTGACGTGTGGGGTGATCGTTACAGGGTATCGTTTTTGTTGCAACTTTTATGTTTGTAAGAGGTGGTTTTGGTTTGTAAAGGCAGCATTTCCTTCGTTAGCATTTGCATAGGAGAGACCGCAAGTGAAGGATTTTTATGCTGCTTGCTCCAATTTTCAGGAGTAGGGCACAGGGAATAGGAAGAAACTGTTTTGTTTAATTTGGGTTTTTATTGCTGGATTTTGGAGACACTATTTTGTCATCCTTTGTGTGACACCATGTGCTCACCCACCATCTTGTTGAAGCTCAACCCACCATCTTGTTGAAGCTCACCCACCATCTTGTTGAAGCTCAACCCACCATCTTGTTGAAGCTCAACCCACCATCTTGTTGAAGCTCAACCCACCATCTTGTTTGTAGTTAAATTTTTGTTTGTTCTCAGGTTTAACTATTTTTGTATTTTTATACAGGAAGCAGATTTCAGTAAAGCGGTTGCGGTTTTTATACTAAATTTTGAGTTTAAGTGAAATCTTTACTTTGTACTGAGCTTCGTTAGGTAGTAAGACCAAGTTTAACTAAGAGTTTTTGTACCTTTAGTGGTGATTTTATTTTTTATTGGTATTACAGTAGAAAAGAAAGATTATTTTTTTTTTTTTTAAAAAAAAAAAAAAGGAAAAAACGTTCTTTTTATATTTATTTTCCATAGGCAGATTGTGCAAGCGAGAATAACACGCTTTTATGGGTTCATAGTTGCTTTGCGCAGCGAGTAGTTTCAGACGGTTTGTTAGCTTCATTTGGTGACAATGATTCAGGAGTTGTAATGAGGCATCGTACAACTAGCAAATAGACAGAAGAAGGCTATCCCCATTTAACTTCTGTATTGAGAGAAGCCACATTGTTATGTAGAGAAAGAGGATAGTCATTGTGCTGTGCGGTTTAGTCTGGCGACGCAGTGTACGGGCGTACAGCGTATACGCTTGTGTAGGCATACACTGTGAGGGGTAGAGACATAATTCGGGAAGGGGGGTAATCTGTGGTTGTTGACTAATCGTTTGGGGCATAGTTCTGTACCCAACCTGTTGGGACAACAAGCCATAGAGTTACACGTCGCCTCGGTTAGGGTCTCTAGTTGGAGGACTATAGTGATTATAATCTGACAATCCACCGTGAAAAGAGGACACCAGGCGGTGCTCTCCTAAATTGGTGCAAGGGTTTCCCTGGACGCAGGGGTAAGACGATAAGCCGATTCGAATCGCCATGGGCAATGTGCCATCCATGCAAGGGAAGGAAAGCGAGGCTTCCCACAGTCAGACGGCTGCGCAGCACATGAAATCTAGTTTTGGGGCGAAGGCCATGAAACCCCTTAAAGAATGGCATAGATGGTCCAAGGGTACCGCTTGGAGTATCCCTCTGGAGGGGACGTTTGACGCCTGGAGATGGGAGAAATTCATAACTGAGTTTAAACCCAGACTCTGGACGGCAAAGACTTTAGATGTAGCTCAGCTGTGGCTTCAGAAGTCTATTATGGTAAACCGGCAGGGTATACAGAAGGCGGTTTCAGTCTGGAAGAACCGCATTATGTACACCTGGCCAGAGGGGATAGCCGCGATTGGTGATCCAATGCTGGAAGCGGAAGAGGCTCTTTCTGGGCTAACTCTGCTAAGGCAGGCTGGATCCACCAACACTGGATCTGTTGTAGTTTCATCTGATGCTTCTGCCGTCACCAATGTAACAACCTCTACTCTGCTCTCTCCAGCTACCATACCTCTCGCTCCCACAACTCCACCTAACCCTCTCTATCCGTCTCCCTCGGCCACATCTGGGGCGGTTCCTCCTCCAATTACAGTTAATTACGAATCATTTCCAACTGGGAATCTGCAGATGCTATGTGAGTCTAAGGGAATTGGGACCAGACTAAAGAACCGTGGGGATTGCATAGCTGCGCTAAGAGCTTTTGATTCAGCCGTGCCTACCATCTACCCTTCATTGGATGGCTTCCAGACGGGGATGGTCATGGGAAAGGTAGGACACAGCAGTCCAATGAAGCTACAGCCTCCAAGGTATACACCTGGTCCCACTTGTGTCTCTGAACCTGGTACTTATCCAGTCCGGGTGCAACAATACGAGGGTGTTCCCAATGCCGACGGTGAAAGGACGTTAGGGGAGAGGGTGGTATGGCATGTCCCTTTTTCTTCCTCGGAAATCAGAACCATCCTAGCCGAACTGCCTGACTATAGAACGAATCCACGAGGGTTCGCGAGAATGTTTTGTCAAAATCCATTTAGTTATGGCATGAGCGGAACGGACTGTGCCCAAGTTCTGAGGGCAAAAGTAGGAGAAGAACCAGCAGGGGTTATAATTTCCCGCTGCAACATTGTCACTCACGAACAGGCCACTTCCGGAGGTAAGGAATTCTGTGTTGCCCTGCTAGCCAAACTTCCAGAGATGTATGGTGCCTCCTCTACCACGGATGTGATGAAACTCTGTCAAAATACTGGGGAGGAATGCGTTTGTTTCTGGCGTCGCCTGAAACAAGCGGCATTAGATGCAGATATGGAAGTTGGTCCTGATGTGCCAACCGACGGAGGTAAGTTAACTGCTATTCACCTCCTACTAAGAGCCAAATTCTTAGAAGGCATCCATACGAAAATTCGAGACCGGTTATTGTTAGCCAGACCCGAATTTAGTGAAATGACAATACCTGCCATTCTATCCACTCTCTCCGCTATAGAGAGAGAGGTGGATAGGAAGAAACAGGATAAAACATCCAAAGTCCTTGTGTCACAAGCCCCCGATGCAGAACAAACGTACCAAGATCATGGGAAAAAGACACAACGCTGGAAAACCAGGACTTGTCACATCTGCAAAAAGGAAGGACATTTAAAGCGTGACTGTCCTAACAGACCCAAGGGTAAGTGGCAGTTCATTCCAGACGATCCAACGACTTCGGTCGTGGGGATGGCCAGCCAGGGCTATGATTCTTCATAGCACATTGGCAAACCGGTGTCAGGCCATATAAACCTGTTTATCGAGGAATTAAAATATCCCCTCCCTTGCCTCATTGACACCAGTGCAGCCCGAACTGTTCTGAGATCCAGAGATCTCAGAGGCAAGGTCCCCCTCTCTGGGGAGACTATACCCACTGTGGGTCTCACAGGTCAGACAGTGTCTCTACAGACCACCAAACCACTCCAATGTAGACTAGGGCAGCACACGGAAGCCATCAGGTCTGTACTGGTATCAGATGAATGTTCCCATTAATTTGTTGGGAGCGGATATTTTATCAGAAATACACGCGATTATTGAGTACACTCCAGCTGGCATTGTGGTAAGTAGCGCACTATCAGAAGAACGATTATGTGCTATGGTAGCATTACCATATCTAACGGAACCAACCTGTTTCCTGGAGTTGGATGTACTGGCAGAGATAAATTCCAAAATTTGGGCACCAGATAAGTACGAAGTGGCTCTCCTAACACCCACTAAACTGACCCAAAAACGATGCACCATTTTGAACCCAGCGTCTCGTCTTCCTATTACGAAGGAGGAAGAGAAGGGGGGAGATAATGGTGTAAAAAAACGAAAATTTTCCAACTTTTACTAACCATTCTAACCTCAACTTCTAATCAATTTTCCAACCTAGTAGGGAAACACTTTGAGGACCATCATGATTGCTTTTCCTTGATGAGCTCCAAAAAGTCCACCGGGTCCAGGAGTCTCTCCCAGACCCAAACCCAATAACCAGTGTCCATTCTATTCAACCAGGTGATTGGGTTGTGCTAAAGAAACATCCGAGGACGGGACCGGAGACGAGATATCTTGGTCCATTCCAGGTGCAGCTGACGACGCCAACCTCTCTGAAGCTCGAAGGACGAGACAACTAGGTCCACGCCAGTCACTGCAAGAAGCTGCTCAACTACATCAAAGAATGAGAAGTGTCATTTTTGTTTACTTGTTTAGCTTAATTTATTTTAGCGAGGGAAACGATGAAAAACATCCCAATCTTTTATTTAAAATGCACCTCCAGCTAGCTAAGGCAGCAAACAGGACCAATTGCTGGGTGTGCTCGAAACCCCCCCCCTAGCCATTATACTCCAGCAATGGCAGCCGTTCATGCTATATACAATGTTCACATTGGCATGAAGAAGTAGGAGAAATTAGCCAAGACCACCCAGAGACATTTGTCGATAGAATTTAACGATACATTCCTAGAGGGTAACATCAGTTATAGTTTTAATATTCGCTCTGGCTCTTGCGCCTCACTTGCCAATCCTGTATGGGTGTCTGGGCAATTAGGTGGCCCGCAGGTATGCTTCAACATCAGCTTCGGTGACAGATTTGTGGGATCCTCCAGTTGTAAGAAAGGTATAACAATCAACCTTACTAATGAAACCCCCGATATCTTTAGTAACACCCATAGACCAGATTATATCTGCTGGAAAGAAGGATGCGATGTTCAGACGGCGGGGGCGATCCCCCAGTCTATTCAGTTATTATTGAGTGCCCGAGACGGCAGAGAAACTCCTCATGTGCTGTTCTGACAGGCCCATATTATTTCCTGTGCGGTTCCGCCGCTTATAAGGTAATTCCCCCTAATACAAGAGGTTCATGTGCTTTAGTGAAGCTTGTTCCGGCATCTTACGTCGCAGCCGATCGAGAGGATCTGATGGTGCGTAGGAAGGCCAAGATGTCCGGGAGAGCTCGTAGGGAACTATTGTCTAGCCACGATCAGGCTTGGGCATGGTTCCCCGCGTGGACTGGATGGGGAATAGAGTTTATGAAGCGATTAAACAATTTCTCCTCTATTGTAGACGAGATGTTCAATGAAACCGTAGAAGCTGTCAGGGAGATCACCCAGGAACAACGACAAATAAAGACTCTGGTATTGCAGGAAAAGATGGCTCTTGATTATCTTTTAGCATCCAAGGGGGGTTTCTGTGAATTCATAGGTGAGGACTGTTGCACCTGGATAACGGACACCAATGACATGGTCAAAGCACATATGGATAAGGTTAGCGCCCTGCAAGGCAGAGCCAGAGCTATAGCCAGTGAGGGTTGGAATCCTTTTGAAGGTTTGGGAAGCTTCGGGGATTTCTTGTTTTCCATTGGATCCTGGCTAAAGGAAATAGGAGTATATATACTTATGGTGTTTCTGTTTCTATTCCTTCTATATGCCGGAGTGAAATGTTCCTGTTGTCTAATCGACCGAGTTACCAAAGCCAGAGTAGATGACTACATTTTTGTTGCCGAGATGAGACGCCCTGAAGACCAACCCATGGACCGGACACAGAGGATTTCAGACCGACCAACAATCGACGCAACCCACCACCTCATGTCCTCCCTCTGAGTCACCTCCCCTAAAGCAGATTCTGCGTGTCAAGTTCCACGTGTCAAGATTTGTTTTAGACTTGCTTTATGATCCACGTGTCAAGATTTGTTTTTAGACTTGCTTTATGATCCACGTGTCAAGATTTGTTTTTAAGATTTGCAAAAAATCGGCGTGTCAAGATTTGTTTTAAGACTTGCGTTAAGATTCTACGTGTCAAGATGGACTGTCTGTTGTTTTCTATCATCTGTTTGTTTTTTTTACATTCAGAACTTTACAAGAGGAACTGTTTCTTTCCAAGGAAGATCGAGATTCATCGAGGAACACTGGGGAGCAAATGACAAAGAGGAGGGACTGTCGTGGAAATTTTATTATGTGGACATTATATTCTAGGATGTGCGTGTTTTATAAGTTGTCATCTGTCTCCCTGTGTTGGATTTGAATGTGGTTTTAAATCCAAACCAGCGGCAAAACCGTCAGTATGAAAACCTTCTTTTGGGTTTAGAGACATACCTGCTTTTAAGACATTTAAGCCTTGTCTCAACACTGGTACCGTGTTGAGATAATAACTGTATTTATCCCCGCAGATATGTCAATAACCCGTAGGAACAAGTAGATTGATCTTCACTCAGATACTGATCACTCTGAGCAGTATCTGAATGGGGTCCATATTGACGAATGACGGGGGATGGGGACAAACATGGCTGACGGGGATCATGGAGATGGCTCAGGGATGAGTCATCTCCAGGAGGCCGGTCGGTCATTCTGGTCCACGCCCCTGTCCTTTTGATATGTAAATGTAATTACTGGGCAACCTGGCTTTTCTGTTGTACAGCCAGGGGGCTACTGGGCGTGTGCGATTGTCTAATAAATTAAACAACCCAGGAGCCACAGCTCACTTGGCCACAGGATTTTCCAGCTTGAAGCAGCGTGTTTGTCTGATTACATCTGGGATAGAGAAGTACTTAGTTCTTATACAGAAAGAGCTAGATATAGCGTGTATTTTTATAGTGACGGATTTGTTTGTACTGGGCGCACTTTAATACTGAAGTGTACCTTTTTAGTGCACCAGGACTTTATGCGCAAACACCAAACTTTCCATAACACAAGTGACCCTAAAGTGGCTGAAGATCCAATTATTGGGTTCAATGTAATTGAAGAATTAGTTAGTCAAGAAAAGATGGCAACAGGAACATCAGCCAGGGTTATACAGATGATGAGCATTGCATTTTCAGTAACAGCAAAGACAGCTGAAACCATGCTGAAACTCATGCAGACTCCAGCTGCACATTATGATAAAGACATTGTGAGAACAGGGCAGAAGAAAATAGTCCTACCCGCAGAACAGATTACCTCTATTCATGCTCGCGCCATGTGGGAGTTATAACCAAAGGCCAAGAGATGCTCTTTGTTCCATCCGAACTGTGTTCATTACCAGAAGGTTTGGCCATCAGTGAAGTGGTAGAAGCTGTTTGCAAGGGAAGTCCAATCTATGTAAGTGGGACTGGGCACTTAAATGGCAGATGAAATTTAATCTAGATAAATGTAAAATTATGCACTTTGGAGTGAAGAACACACAAGCAATGTATACCCTAAATGGTACGGAGTTAGGGAAATCCGAGCAGGAGAAGGATTTGGGAATAATCATAGACTTCAAACTAAGTAACAATGTGCAATGTCAAACAGCAGCCGCCAAGGCCAGCAAAGTACTGGCATGCATTAAAAGGGGAGTTCACTCACGGGATGAAAACATAATTTTGCCTCTGTATAAATCAATGGTCAGGCCGCACCTTGAATATGCCGTGCAATTTTGGGCACCTGTCTTAAAAAAAGATATTATATCGCTAGAAAAAGTGCAGAGACGGGCAACTAAATTAATAAGGGGGATGGAAGGGTTAAGTTATGAGGAAAGACTAACAAGCTTAAACCTGTTTAGTTTAGAGAAAAAGGCGCCTTAGAGGGGATCTGATAACCTTATATAAATATATACGGGGCCATTATCAACCATTGTCTGATAACCTATTCATTAACAGGACTATACATAGGACAAGGGGTCATCCATTTAGACTGGAAGAAAGAAAATTTAGCTTAAAGCATAGGAAGGGTTATTTTACGGTGAGAACAATAAAGCTGTGGAATTCTCTGCCTGTTGAGGTGGTTGGGTCAGAGTCTGTACAGACTTTTAAAAAACGACTGGATGACTTCCTGCAGACACAGAATATTAAGGGTTATAATATTTAATATGTGGGTAAAAGCTTCTTGATCCAAGGAGAAATCTGACTGCCATTCTGGGGTCAAGAAGGAATTTTTTCCCAGCATGTTGCATATTGGCAAGCATTCAGACTGGGTTTTTTGCCTTCTTTTGGATCAACAGCAGTAGGTTATGTGGGAGAGGCTGAACCCGATGGACGCATGTCTTTTTTCAGCCTATATAACTATGTAACTATGTAACTATGTAACTATGTAACTATGTACCCATCCCTATTGCCAATACCACCAGGCATGATATCACATTAGATCAACAATGTCTCCTGGGTCACCTCCAAACTGTAAAAACAGTGTATCCAGCAGCAGTGTGACCAGTCAGTGAGAGTTACAATGTGAACAAACAAGCCACCACTCTAGCAATGTGCTGGAGCCACCAGAGTCTGAAGTAAAGATGTGAGCAAACAGCAGTAGTAGAACTAACCAGAAGTGGGATCCGCCGGTAAATGTGGACCACTTAAGTGAGATTCAGCAACAAGCAGTGAGACAAGTGTTGAGGGAAGAATGTAATGCTTTTGCCTTCGATGATGATGATATTGGTTGCATCCCATCTCTCAACATGCACATCACTCTGAAAGATAACACACCTGTCCAGAAGACCTACATGTCCGTTCCAAAACCCCTCCATCAAGAAGTGAAGGAGTATATCCAAGACCTGCTAAACAAGGGATGGATAACTCAGTCAAGATCACCATATTCTTCACCTGTGGTATGTGTCAGGAAGAAGGATGGAAGTCTGAGACTCTGCTGTGACTACAGGGAATTGAACAGAAAGTCAGTGCCTGATCGCCACCCAATCCCAAGAATACAGGACATGTTGGACTCCTTGAGTGGCAGCTCATCGTTCTCTGTTCTTGACCAAGGGAAGGCCTATCATCAAGGATTCCTAAACCCGGAAAGTCGCCCATTAACCGCCTTCATTACTCCATGGGGACTTTATCAGTGGGTCCGTATCCCATTTGGACTCAGCTCAGCTCCTGCCGAGTTCCAACGAAGTATAGAAGAATGTCTTTCAGGTCTGAGAGATGTTATCTGCCAACCTTACTTGGATGACAATCTCGTTCATAGCAGTACGTTCGAAGATCACTTGAAGCATGTTCAGACTGTATTACGAAGGTACCAGCAACATGGTATCAAGCTAACTCCTCGGAAGTGCGAACTATTCAAGAGAAATCTGAGATTTCTGGGAAAGATGGTCTCGGGAGAAGGTTACACGATGGATCCAGCTGAGATTGCACTAGTACAGAAATTAAAAGAAAAAAGCCTGAAACAATAGGAGATTTGAGAAAGATGTTGGGATTTCTCTCCTACTACCGGTCCTACATTCCAAACTCCTCCAGAATTGCCAAGCCCTTATATGAGTTGCTATCTCTGACCCCATCAGAGCAAAAAGGGGAAAATACAGTGTCGGTGCAGGAGGGAACCCCCAAGCAAGGAAGAAGGGACGAGCAACCAAGCAGCAAGGACATCTACCGTCCCGCAGACCTATTAGCTGGACGAACAGCCATCAGGAAATTCTAAACCAGCTCATTGACTATTTGTTGAAACCACCTGTCCTGGGATATGCAGATTTCACACAGCCTTTCGTGTTACATTGTGACGCATCGCAGGAAGGTCTTGGAGCAGTGTTATATCAAAGGCAAGGATGAAAGATGGTAGTGATTGCATATGGCTCCAGAACGCTGACACCACCGGAGAAGAATTACCACATGCATTCTGGGAAATTAGAATTCCTGGCGTTGAAATGGGCCATTTGTGAAAGATTCAGGGACTATCTGTACCACACAGCCTCATTCGTGGTGTATACGGACAACAACCCTCTCACCTATATCATCACTACAGCCAAATTGAATGCCACAGGTCACTGTTGGGTAGCAGAACTTGCAGATTTTAACTTCACTATTCGATACCGTCCAGGCAAGTCAAATGCGGATGCAGATGGTCTATCCCGAATGCCGCTAGAGATAAACGACTACATGAATCAATGTACTGAAGAAATCAAACAGGATATCATCAGCTCTTCAATACTGGGAATATCTGTAGAGTTGGAAGAACCATCCCAGGGGATAGGAACAGTTTTCACAAGTGCACTGGAACTGGTACAAGATGCAACCCCTAGTACAGCTACTAGTCCCTTGACTACGGAGCAGATTTGAAAGTCCCAAGAAAAAGACCCCATCATTGGAAGAGTTCTAAGATACAAGTCAAAAAATCAGCGTCCAGGAAACGAAGTCCAAAAGACAGAACACCCAGATGTCCAGTCATTACTGAAACAATGGACAAAACTGTATGTGAACAAAGATGGAGTGTTACGTAAAAAAACGTCAGAACGAGATCAACTTATCCTGCCCAAAGAGTACCACCCACTCATATTCAAAGAATTACACCAAGAAATGCTACACCTTGGTGTTGAAAGGACACTCACTTTGATTAGAGACAGATTCTACTGGCAACACATGCAGAAGGATGTGGAACACTTCGTGACCAGAGTCTGTGAATGTCTTAAGAAGAAGAAGCCCAATAAGTCTACTAGAGCACCATTGACTTCCATCATCACAACCTATCCATTTGAAATGGTATCCATAGACTTCCTGCACTTGGAAACATGTAAACAAGGATATGAATACATCCTAGTAGTCATGGATCACTACACCCGGTTCGCACAGCCCTATGCCGCAAAGAACAAAGCCGCCAAGACTGTAGCAGAGAAGATCTTTAATGATTTTGCACTCAAGTTTGGGTTCCCGAGCAAGATCCACCATGATATGGGAAAAGAGTTTGGGAATCAGATGTTGACGAGGCTGAAAGAACTCTCTGGAGTCCATGGCTCTCATACAACACCATATCACCCTCAAGGAAATGGCCAAGTTGAAAGGTTCAACAGGACACTGCTATCCATGTTGAGAACTCTGACAGAAAAAGAGAAGACAGACTGGAAGAACGCATTGGGAAAAGTCGTACATGCTTATAATTGCACATGCAGTGAGGCTACCGGATACTCACCGTATTTCCTACTGTTTGGAAGATCCCCAAGACTTCCTATTGACCTTTTGTTCAATCGCACGGTTGAAGAAAAGCAAGAAACGTACCAAGACTACGTAACAGACTGGCAAAAGAGAATGAGTGAAGCCTACCGCATTGCATCCAAAGCAGCCAACAAAGAAGCAACAAGAGGAAAAGAATACTATGATAGAAGAATCCATGGAAATGATTTACAACCTGGTGGTCGCGTGCTTGTTCGCAACTTAACTTAAAGAGGAGGACCTGGGAAAATTCGATCCTACTGGGAAGAGAAAGTTCACATAGTAATACAAAGAAAAAGCAAAGAGAGCCCTGTCTATGAAATCAGACCAGAAAATGGCGAAGGTAGAACTAGAGTAATTCACAGAAATTTGTTAATGCCATGTGATTACTTACCACTGGAAAAACCTGAGAAGGCCACAGACAAGCCAAAGCAAAATGATTCCTTGAAGAAAAGTGAAGGAAAGCAAAAGACACAGCCTCAATATAATCTGGATAGTGATTCAGAGGAAGATTACCAACTGGTATACAGATTCGAGCCTTGTGTACACAAGAATTCTGGAGATGAAAACTCATCCCTCAACCCAGAAGCTAGAGTTTTCCAACCCCAAGTCATCCAACAGTCAGATGAATCCCTACTGCCAGCTGATGAAGAGGTATCAATACCGTTTAATGAAGATTTACACGATGACAGACACAGTGAATGTGAGGATCAAGTTCACCAGCCAACATTTGAAGCAGAACAGTCTTCTGATGAAGAACGAGAAAACCTTGTACAAACACCTAGATCATATCCACAGAGAGAGAGATGCCAGCCAAGAATGTTGACTTATGAAACCTTGGGACAACCTTCTGTGATACAAAGAGAAGTACCGGTGAAGGACATTCACACAACACATTGTAGTTCAAGCTTTTGGAGACCATGGAATATAATGGACGCACAGACTGCTTATTAAAGTGCACCATGAGCCTTATCCATGACCCTCGGTAGACAGTAAAGAGTGTAACTACCAGGTTTAGGATTTATTCCTGCGAATATATTTGTGTGTATATATATATATATTGGTGTTTTGCTAAGAATCGCAACTTCTAGACAGCCAGTTCTTAGGAAAAAAGGAAATGTCTGTTCACATTACATTTTGTGGGGGAGAGTGTGGCACTCTGTGTATTAAATGTGTATTAAACACATTGCACCCCAAAAGAGAATACAGTATGCAGAATGAAGTAATAAGCATTTTTTTAGTTTGTCATTATTGACAAGCCCATAACTATATTGTCAATAGCTCTGTTGCTGCTGCCTTATCCTCCTACCAGCAGGTGGCGATCTCTGTGTTTCTTCCCCACAGGGACTGATTGTGCCATGTGCATGTCGCAGTGGTTTATTAGTTCTGAGACAGCCATTGAATGCAGAGGAAGAGAATCAGCAAGTCCAGAGTAAAAACCTGAGTTGTTTCTCTGTTTCAGAATGAAAAATCAAAAATAAATGTGTTGTATTAGAACAAGCTCCGTCTCTTGATTCCACAAATGCAACACAAACAATGCTGCCTGCTTTATTTGGGGGCACTACCACTCGATTGAGCCTCGCGAGATCCGGTCGGTCCACGTAGTGATACGCAGGGAGAGACTGGGGGACTTTTTCCCCCAGTCTTTCCCTGCTCCGCCGGCCGGAGGAGGCAGTTGGAGCCACAGTCCTCGCCGCGGGACAGGAGGTGAGTGTACGCTTCTGTTTTTTATGTTTAGGCTGGTGTTAATGGATTCTGCAGAAGCGGATTCTGTTAACACCAAGTCCTGGCTGTGGTTAACTTTATGCTAACCGCAGCCGGACATTAATCAGCATTAGCAGATTGCGCTCCCTATACTTAACATGGGGAGCCCAAAGTACAGTAACCTTGGGCTGAAAAGCACAAGGTACCAAACGCAAACGGGTTACTTAACCCGTTTGCATTTGGATTGTAATATGCGGTAGATATCGCAGCTAACATTAGCGCTCACGCAAGTGAGCACTATCGTTAGCAACAAGAATGTAATGTGGCCTTAAATGGGGAAGTATTCACTAGTTCTTTTATTGCATTATTCCTAATTATTTATTCCACAATCTCTAACTATGCCTATGGTTGTTCGCTAACGTGTTGCATATCCCAGACCGCAAAATTTCCACTCGTCTGCTCGCTTATGGCAAGTGGAAATTAGCTGGGGGCGAGTGGGGTGGATTGACCCGTCAGGCCCGCGAGTTGCTCAGACCCGGATTAGTGGTCCGCCGCCTCCTTGCTTCTCAGCTCCGGTATCGGACTCTTGGAGTCTGAATCCGGAGCTGACCGATCCTGACTGCCCCCTCCCGCACGGCTTGTGAGGATTGCGAGGGTCACCTGCCCACCCACGTGATGCATCGCACACACTGCTGCGAGTCGACGACGCATCACGTGGGTGGATCAGGTGATGCATGGGAGGGACGGCACCAACCCAGCCTCCGTGCTGCAGCACCTCTGACTTGGTAGGTGACTGCTGAAGTGAGGGGTAGGGGGTTAAAGGAGAGGAAGATGAAGGAAGAGGGGGAAAAGAAAGCGAGGGGTGAAAGAATGAGAAAGGGGGGAAAAGGGGGAAAAGGGGGAAAAAGAATGATAGGGATAAGAATGAGAATGAAGGGGAAAAAGAAAGGTGAAAAGAATGAGAATGAGGTGAAGCAAATGAGAATGAAGGGGAAAAAATTAGAATGAGGGGGAAAGAAAGGGGTAAAAAGAATAAGAGAGGGGGTGAAAAAAAGGCAGTGGAGCTCTGATACGCTCCTACACACTGCACATTATTGTGAGCTATGGCTGTGATGCTCTGATACACTTATACACACTGCACCTTGCTGCATCAGAGCACCACAGCAATAAAACTCACAGTAATGTGCCGTGTGTATGAACGTGAGTTTTATTACTGTGGAGCTCTGTGATACAGTAATGTGCCGTGTGTATGAGCGTATCTCAGAGCTCCACAGTAATAAAACTCACGCTCATACACACGGCACATTACTTTGAGTTTTATTACTCTGGAGCTTTGTGATGTGCCATGTGTATGAGTGTATCACAGAGCTCCACAGTAATAAAACTCACGTTCATACACAATACACACTGCACATTGCTGTGAGAGTTCTATTGCTGTGGAGCTCTGTGATACAGTAATGTGCGCTGTGCATGAGCGTATCACAGAGCTACATAGCATTAAAACGCACAGTAATGTGCAATGTGTATCAGCGAGTCACAGAGCTTCCTAATAATAAAACTCACATTAATGTGCAGTGTGTATGACTGTGAGTTTTATTGCTGTTGAGCGCTGCGATACTCTCATACACACCACACATTATTATTCTTTGTTTAAACTGCTTTAAGTTAATTATAATTAAATAATAATTTAAGAGAGTGTGTTTAGGGGCAGATTTAAAGGTAAGGGTTGGGTTAAGTGGGGCAACTGGTGGCGAGTAACTCTTAAAGCCTGGCTAGTAGCTCAGGACCTGAAATTTTGAGCCCTGGCATATCCTATATAATAAAACAGTTTCAAAGTCCGTCGCCGTCAAGCGCTGAGTGCGCATGTGCGACGGACTTTGAAACTGAAAGCGGAGCCGTTGAAGAGGTGCGCGCAAAGCGCCTCTCCCTCTCTTACAGCTCACAGCTCAGTCACTGAGCTGTGAGGAGGTGAGAGAAGGAGAGGCGCTTTGCGCGCGCCTCTCCAACGGCTCCGCTTTGGCCTCAGCCCTGACCACCGGCGTGCCAATGTAGGCCCACCGGCGAGCAGGGACTTCAAGATGGCCGCTGGCGGGCCCCCTCTGATGATGTCAGAGAAAGCCTGCCGGCGGCCATCTTGAAGTCCCTGCTCGCCGATGGGCCCAGCCTCCAGCGAGCAGGGACTTCAAGATGGCCGCCGGTGGGGCCTGCCGGTGGCCATCTTGAAGTCCCTGCTCGCCGATGGGCCCAACCTCCAGCAAGCAGGAACTTCAAGATGGCCGTCGGCAGGCCCCCTCTGATGATGTCAGAGAGGGCCCGCCAGTCAGAGGGGGCCCGCCGGCGGTCATTTAGCTGGGGGCAATTATATCTATGCTTGAGCTGGGGGTAATTATATCCATGTTTGCGCTGGGAGCAATTATATCCATGTTTGCGCTGGGACAATTATATCCATATTTGAGCTGGGGCAATTATATCCATGTTTGAGCTGAGGGCAATTATATCCATGCATGAGCTGGGGGCAATTATATCCATGCGTGTGCTGGGGCAATTATATCCATGCATGAGCTGGGGCAATTATATCCATGCGTGAGCTGCTGGGGCAATTACTTCCATGCATGAGCTGCTGGGGGCAATTACATCCATGCGTGAGCTGGGGGCAATTATATCCATGCGTGAGCTGGGGCAATTATATCCATGCGTGAGCTGCTGGGGGCAATTACATCCATGCGTGAGCTGGGGGCAATTACATCCATGCATGAGCTGCTGGGGGCAATTACATCCATGCGTGAGCTGCTGGGGCAATTACATCCATGCGTGAGCTGGGGCAATTATATCCATGTGTGAGCTGGGGGCAAATATATCCATGCGTGAGCAGGGGGCAATTATATCCATGCGTGAGCTGGGGGCAACTATATCCAAGCGTGAGCTGGGGGCAACTATATCCATGCATGAGCTGTGGCAACTATATCCATGCGTGAGCTGGGGGCAATTATATCCATGCGTGAGCTGGGGGCAACTATATCCAAGCATGAGCTGGGGGCAACTATATCCATGCATGAGCTGTGGCAACTATATCCATGCGTGAGCTGGGGGCAATTATATCCATGCGTGAGCTGGAGGCTATTATATCCATGTGTGAGCTGCTGGGGGCAATTATATCCATGTGTGAGCTGCTGGGGGCAATTATATCCATGTGAGAGCTGGGGGCTCTCTGCAATAAATATGCCCACTTACAATCTAAGTGGGTCCTGTTCCAGTGAGCTTACGGTTTAAGAGGGTCCTGTTCCTGTGAACATACAATCTAAGAGAGGCCTGTTCCCGTGAGCTTACACTCTAAAAAGGGCCTGTTCCTGTGAGCTTACAATCTAAGAGGATAAAGAGGAACCCGCTCCCGTGAGTTTACAATCTAAGAGGGAAGAGGAGCCTGCTCTAATAAATAAATGTCTTTGTAATGCACTGTCAGCTGCGTGCACACCCATTCACAGCTGCTTACTCGGCCCTCCCGTTGCGCGTTGTACGTTGCATTTATATAAAGAGATACTCTTGGATAGGACATTGAAAAGCAAATATGTGGACACGGATTCTGAGCTGGAAACAATAACAATAGACTGCCCTCCGGGAAGGCTTAATAACTAGTTTTTAATAAGAGAGCTACTTGACAGCATACAGGGTTGTTCAGAGAGCGTAAAAAGCAGGAGAATGACTGGAGAATGAAAAGTTCTAGGTCAAAATAGCCGATTTGGAAAGTGAGATGAAAGGGAGAATTTTTCTGGTTTGACTATTTTGACCTAGAATTTTTCATTCTCCAGCCATTCTCCAGTCATTCTCCTGCTTTTCACGCTCTCTGAATAACCCTGATAGTGTTTATGCTGCAAATGTATTATTTGTAAAGAGCCCTCAAAATATTTCCTTCTCTGGTCCTGCTTCTTCTCACCTGGCACCATCTGGTGGACATAATCAGTATTGTTCTCTGTTTTCAATGCAGTTGTTTAGGGAAATAAAAATCCAATTTGCATCTTACTTTTAACGTCTGTATTTTGAATGAGCTGCTTTGTCAGCAGCTCAAGTCGTAATACTTTGCAGCAAGAACATGACACTAGCAGCAGCGCTAAGTGACGCTGTGTTATCAGCTCCAGGAATCCATAGGATTCAATGGAGACAGACGAGTGCAATTCAGCTGGGCCGGTGGAAGGATACGTGATGGAACACTGGAAACATTCAGAGTTATTCAGAGAGCACCAAAATGTCACCGACATTTCAGTGTTCTCTGATTCGCCGCGATTCCGATTCGCTGACCCTGCGGTGAATTCGGCATTCACCACAGGGTCCCCGAAGTGCAGCGAATCAGCCGCCGCCAACCCGTTGCCCACCGTCGCAAACAAGCTGCCACCAACCCGACAGACAGTGACCGCAAGCCCGCCGCCGACCAATCTGGCGGACAGCTGCCAAATGCAGCCGGCGAGACGCCGAGTACAATCACGACCAGCCGCAGAAATAAGCCGACAAGCTGCCTGACGGGTAAATAAAAAAAAAAGATTGAAAGTGCCAAATTTTAAACGCTGGTTATAAAAAAACTACTGGACGAAAATATCCGGAATTTTATATAAGGTCCTAAGAATGATAATAAAATGGTCTGTTGCAGAAAAAAAAATGCTTTTTAACCTCCCTGGCGGTCTATTTATTTTAAAATTTCTAGTCGAAAAACACTCTATTTTTTTTTCCCCCCTAGCGGTATCCCGAGTGTGGCTCGGGGTTAAATTCCTATGCTGGAAGCAGTAACCCCGAGCAATACTCGGGATGCCGCTGGATACATCACCTGTCCACATGGGCGTCCGCAGAAATTTTTCCGGGTGGGGGGGGCAAAATTTTAATGGCATCCATATTCTGCCCTTTTGACAATGTCATGAATATTGATGAGCCAAACACCCCCGTGTCTGGTTTGCATTCGAACTCGAACAATTTCAAAAGTTCGGGTTCCAACGCGAACACTATTCGAACTCAATGCAAGTCAATGGGACTCGAACGTTCGATTTTTAGAGTGCCCTCCAAGAGGGCACATATGCAAGATATTTGCCATAAAGGGTGTATGGGGGTCCGGGTAGTGCCCTGGGGGACAGGAAACAAGGACAAAAAGTTTTAAAAAAAAACTTTTTAAAGGAACAGTGAGTTTTCCATGAAATAAAGGTCAAGAATAAGAACGAAAAATTTCTTCAAATATCGTGCCTAGGAGGTCCCCATAACCTGCCCGTGAAGTGGCGGATTTGTAGGATGTATAGAAACATTTATAAACAAAAAAATTACATTTCAAATGACAGTAAATGGTTATCCTTTAATCTATTCATAAACAACTGCTTGGGGCGGCACCATAAGTTATGGTGAAACTTATGCAGGCTTTGAATGAAAGTAACAATATGTGCTTTAAAATTGGGCCTTTAGTGTCGGCAACAGTGCCGTCACACCGTAACCCCTCTGTGGTATTGTGGAAGAGTGTAGGGTTGGACTCTGCGGTCAAATATTAAAATTATATGAATCTGGTACAGGCGTCAGTGGCAGTGCACCCAAATATTGTGCCTTTGGTGGCAGCAAGTGCCTTCACACCGTAGGTAACCCCTCTGTGGTATTGTGGAAGAGTGTAGGGTTGGACCCTGCGGTCCAATATTAAAAGGATCTGAATCTGGTATAGGCGTCAGTGGCAGTGCACCCAAATATTAGGCCTTTGGTGCCAGCTAGACATGTGCATTCGTTTTAGTACTAAAACGATTTAGTCCGAATTTTGGGATAATTTAGTTTTCGTATGACTCAAGAGATACGAAACTGCTCAGTACAAAAAAATGAAAGAAACTAAAATAAAATGCACTACATTTTAGTTTCAGTCCTTTTTTGTGATATTACATTGATGAGTGAAGGAGACCAGCAATGAAGAGCACAACATCGAAGAGCTACAGAAAAGGTTTGTATGCGTAATCCTTCCCGACCCCTATCCGAAAATCTGACAGTGATAGAGCTCCAGAATACTCACTCGCAGCACAGACAGCCAGCACAGAAGAAGAAACCTTTACTTAACCCTTGCATGTCTATGAGGCAGACAAGATGATAAAAGCAGCTGGAGAAGGAAAACATTAAAATAAATCACACTGAAAGCTAATGACAGAGGAGGGCTGGATAGTAAAAACCCCTTTATAACAAGCAGCGTTGGGAGAAGAGAGGGACTTTATAAAACGTGTGTTATCTCCCCTCCCGCTCTGCATAATAGGGGCTTAGGTCTGATACATTTTATATTATCCAGGAGCACTATCCCCCTTTCCTCATCTATAATACATGTTTTATATAAAGTCCCTCTCCTCTCCCAGTGCTGCTTGTTATAAAGTTTTTTTTTACGTCTGATACATTTAGTATCCAGCTCTCCCAGTTACTCTGTAATTATGAGCCTTCACTGTGATTTATTTGATTGTTTTCCCTGGATTTACAGTGCTTTATTTTATAATAAAAATTAATTTGCACCAGTCATCTCTTCTCTGAGCTTTCAGACCGATTTACTTTAATATTTTCCCTCTCCCCTGCTTTTATATTCCTGTGTGGGGGAGCCACAGAGATACAAAGTTTAAGTAAAAGTTCCCTCTCCTGTGCTGGATAAGTATTGCATTCCGAAGTTCTGCACCCTCCACATGCCAAAGCAGTAGGATGTTCTATACAGAGAGGGGCATTAATTAATGCAGGAGGATGTTCTATACATTATATAGAGAGGGGTATTAATGCAGGAGGATGTTATATACATAGAAAGGTATAAATTGAGGAGGATGTTCTATACAGAGAGGGACATTAATTAATTCAGGAGGATGTTCTATACATTATACAGAGAGGGGTATTAATTAATGCAGGAGGATGTTCTATACATTATACAGAGAGGAGCCTTTTTTTTTAGCCCTTTAAATCCAGTGGCTGTGAGCGCTGAGATCGGCTGCTTGTTATATTATCTCTCAGTACAATGTATCAGGCTCAGCTGTTACAGTAAATGACTGTAACAGCGCTCAGAGTTTCAGTAAAACAAGGAAATAATATTGTTCTTATATATAAAAATATTTACTAGTTTTACTGAAACTCTGAGTGCTGTGATGAGCAGCAGTCAGTTACTGTAACAGCTTTGCCTGACACAATGTGCTGAGAGTAAGAGATACTGTAACAAGCAGCGATCTCAGCCCTCTGATGAGCCACTACAATAGTAATTGTATCCACTGGTTTTTGGATGAATGAAATTAGTTTTCATACTAAAGAACAGAAAACAATTTCTTGAGCAACTAAATAAATTGCATTTTAGGACTAATCCATTAGTTCAAAACTAAATTTTGTGCTGTGCACATGACTAGTGCCAGCTAGTGCCTTCACAACGTAACCCCCCTGAGGTATTGTGGAAGAGTGCAGGGGTGGAGGTTTTGGTAATACAGAAGAGATCCCCAATCTATTCAATTACATCAGCATCAGTGGATTGATAGCTGCTGATCCAGGACTGATTCATTTTTATAAATGTCAGCCGGTCTACAGAGTCGGTGGACAGACGCACTCTTTTGTCTGTGACAAAACCTCCAGCGGCACTGAACGTCCTTTCAGAAAGCACGCTGGATTAAGGGCAACCTGGTAGCTGCATAGCATATTGGCTAAATTCTGGCCTGTGATCCAATCTCAACACCCAGTAAGCCAGTGGATCATCTGCTGTAAAGGTATCCAGGTCTGCCCTTGCCCCTAGGTAGTCCTGCACCATATGGTGAAGACGCTGGCAATGGGTGCCTACATTTGACGTCCTTGGGCGTCGTGGACTAAATTTTTTTAAAAGGCATCAGTCAAGCGGCCCGGCCTTCACCGCTCTTGCTCTGATCATCCGCAGCCTCAGAAGCACCTGTGTCATCACTTGGTAACCTACCAGTGCTTAGAAAGGTGTTACACAAGTGTTGCTTTAAAGCGTACTCAAGTTGTTTCATCCTGTCCTTCCTCTGTGCGGGCAGGATGAGCTCTGCCACTTTACCCTTGTATCGTGGATCAAGAAAGCTTGCCAACAAGTAATGATCCCTCTCCTTGATCGTACGAATCCTGGGGTCCTTTAGCAGGCTTTGCAGGATAAGAGAGCCCATGCAGCGTAGGTTGGAGGTGGCATTAGCTTCCAAGTCTTCCTGGTCAATGAGGATGACCCCATTGTGCACTTCCTCCTCCCAGCCACGTACTAGTCCTTGGGTTTCTGGGCTGACAAAACCCTCCCTTGAGGAATCCCCACCTTCAATGCCCCCATTACTTAAATATTCCTCCTCCTCCTCCTCCTGTCTGATCTGAGGACCCGCAGGAATGCTGTCTACGGAAACACTGGGGTCTTGAGAGCAAGGAAAGGCCTCCTCTTCCTCCTGCTGCTCTGCCTCTAGTGCCACATCTATAATTCCCCGCAGAGTGTGCTCCAGCAGGAACACTAAAGGAATTGTGTCACTGATGCATGCACTGTCCCTGCTCACCGTCCTCGTTGCCTCCTCAAATGGTGACAGTACAGTGCATGCATCCTTGATCATCAGCCACTGCGGGGGTGGAAACCAAGTTGACCTGAACCTGTCCTTGTGCCATACTCACACAGGTACTCATTGATGGCCCTCTGCTGCTTGTACAGACGCTGCAGCATTGCTAATTCCACCTGGTGGGTGTTCGAGTTCCACCTGGTGGGCATGTCACAGATCAGACGGTTTGTGGGAAGGTGGAATTCTCTTTGAATTTCTGCCAGGCAAACACTTGCTGGGAATGACCGTCTGAAGTGGCTGCAGACATTTCTGGCCTGGCTGAGAAGCTGTGCCAGCACTAGGTACCTGGTTAGGAAACGCTGTACCACCAGATTTAGGACGTGCGCTAGGCATGGTACATGCGTCAACTTACCCTGGCGTAGGGCGGAGAGAAGGTTGCTGCCATTATCACAGATTACCATTCCCAGCTGAAGCTGGCATGGTGTTAACCATCTCTGCACCTGCCCCTGCAGAGCTGACAGAATTTCTGGCCCGGTGTGGCTCCTGTCCCCTAAACAAACCAGCTCAAGCACAAAATGGCATCTTTTTGCCTGAGCCATTGCGTAGCCTCTGCCACGCGTCGGTTTAAGTGCCACTTCGCCAGAGACAGTGAAGGAGGAGGAGGAAGATGTGGTGGAGCAGACAGACCTCATACAAGCAGCTTTCTGGAGGCGTGGTGGATGAACAAGCTCCAGCACAGAGCCCCGTCCTGGATCCCTCCCAGCTGCAAGCAGAGTTACCCAGTGTGCCGTGAAGGAAATGTAACGGCCTGTCCATGCTTACTGGACCACGTGTCTAAAGTCATGTGCACCTTGCTGTTGACTGCCTTTCCCAATGACTCCATAACACTGTCTTCCACATGCTGGTATAGTGCTGGAATGGCCTTCTGCGAAAAGAAATGGCGTTTTGGAACCTGCCACTGTGGTACAGCACATGACTCCTTAGGTCTGTGACCTCCCGGTTCAGCCATACCCTTTCCCCCTGTCACGGCCCTGGCAGAGGGGAATAGGGTATGAGCCCGGTGTGCGGTGATAAACAAGCTGAGCCACGTAGATAAAGTAAAAAAGGGGGTTTATTGTCAATATACAACCATATGGGCAATGCAGGAATGGAGATGTCTGGGGAGGCAATGCAGGGAGGAACCAGATACAGGGAGACACTGAGGGAAAACACAGCAGGAGACTTACATACAACACGAGACAGGAAACAGAGGGCTCTGGAGGTTTGGAAGCAGAGGGCACAGGATGCTTGGTAGCAGTGGGCACTGGATGGTTGTCAGCAGGCACAGGATGCTTGGTAGCAGTGGGCACTGGATGCTTGTCAGCAGGCACAGGATGCTTGGCAGTAGTGGGCACTGGATGCTTGTCAGTGGGCACTGGATGCTCGGTGTCAGTGGGCACTGGATGCTCTGTAGCAGCGGGCACTGGATGCTCTGTAGCAGCGGGCACTGGATGCTCGGTAGCAGCGGGCACTGGATGCTCGGTAGCAGCGGGCACTGGATGCTCGGTAGCAGCGGGCACTGGATGCTCGGTAGCAGCGGGCACTGGATGCTCGGTAGCAGCGGGCACTGGATGCTTGGTAGCAGTGGGCACTTGATGCTTGGCAGCAGCCGGCACTTGATGCTTGGCAGCAGCGGGCACTGGATGTTCGGTAGCAGTAGGCAGTATACATGGGTCATATAGTCCATGCAATAGGTCGAGGCAGGCGGCTGGCAAACGTGGTCAATATTCAAGGCAAGAAGTCGGTACACGGGTAGTCAATAATATCAGAGGATGGGAACAGGTCTAGAAGGAAGGCTACCAGGGAATAAGTGAGACAATGCAGCACTGGATCATGGGTGCTCCACCCTTATAAAGGGAATGACAGGTCTATTAGTGGTAGCACCTGAAGTTCACACAGCCTGAGGAAAGTGCAAGGTGGCGTAGCCAGAGAGATGCTGTGTAGATCCATTCAGGAGGGTGCAGTACCACCTTTGGCCTTCTTGCCACGGCGGCGACGGCGTGAACCGTGACACCCCCCAATAACCACACAAACACTTCTGTATTGGAAAGGGCATGCCCACAGCTTTTATTAAAAACCAACATGTAGAATCCATTTTCTTCATCCATATATTTCTGACCCTACCGCTCATGTCCGGCGGTAGGCAGTTGCACCAATTATTTTCCATGAGCTCATCGCCACACCTGACCTGATTCAAGTGAGGGTCGTCTCCCCAATGCCCTCCCGAAGGCGGCATATTCCTTATCTGTTCCGTTGCTGGCAAGGCATCACGCCAATGCCAGAGGCTGCCGCACCCCCCACGGCAGTCTCTGCGCTCCCACCGCAGCCAGCGAACCTCTCACGCCGCTCATAAACCCGGCCAATAGGATATCCAGCCCGATATCCGTCAAATGCACCCCTGTCATGACGTATGAGGTTCCCATTCTCCCCTTCCAATTCCGTGTGACGCACCACAATCCCCCCGAGCCGGTCCACGAAGTGCGAAACCGTCCGGTTGACCCTCCGCCGGACCCACTCCAGCACCCTCGGTGCCGCAAATGTGTCCCATCCCGGCCGGGGGATGACCTCCGACCAACCTAAAGAAATCCCGTCGAACAACCCAAAGCAACGCGCCAAGTCCCGTTTAATATCCTTAATTAAATCTACCGACCGAGCAATCCCAAAATCGTTACCCCCGCATGGATCAACAAGACAATATCCCGCGGAACCCTCCGAGACAACAAGGACAACTCCCGGAAAACCTGTGCCCACCGCAAACCCCGGATACCCAACCAACGAACTGTGACCAGATCCGGCGGGAAACCCAGGTTCCTACCGTGCGGCCGACGTTCCGCCCGTTTGCGCAGCCCAATGCACGTACGAGTGCCCGGAGATCCACACAAGTCGATGCCGACCTGAAATTACAGTAAGTTAGGATGGATATATGACATGTAACGTTCTGACTGCCACCTTCCCAGGTGCCGCAACCTTTCCAGAGAAGCCCCCGCCCCCGCGGCAACCATCGCGGCGCTGATGCGGAAAGAGTGTGGCGCGTAAGAAGCCAGGTCGACGCCTAAGCCCTCTAAGCAACGCCGAAACACTGCTGTGAACTGGTACCGGGTCAAGGGGCACCCACTTCCGTGGACCAAGAATGATCCCTCACCTTGCGGACGCAGAGCCAGATACCGGTCCATCAGTTCCCCCGTGCACCCAGCTCCCTCAATCCGCCCCAGGGTAAGCCAGGCCCCCATAAAATAAAGTGTAGCAATACAGAGGCTGCAAAACATGATGCAAGTCTAATAGAAGAATAAAGGTGTAAGTGTCTGATCTGACTGTTGCATTTTCTATTCTGTTAACGCCATTCAATGCACTACACTAGTCGTACACCCAGGATCAAGGCACTAAAGTAAGTGGTTTTTTTTAACAAAGAATCTGTAACTGGTGTTACCACAATGCTCTGCAGTATTATGGCACTGTCTCCACTTGGGATGCATCTGCCATGCTGCAGCTGCAAACTCAGGTGAAGTGACACTACTGCAGGTGAGTCACTGGAGTGCAGTAAGATCCTGCCTGGTGGTGTCATCTGCAGGTGTTCACCGGGTTGCATCCTGCACCCACTTTCCCTCGACCGGACTGCAGAAGTCCACAGATAAGAGCTGGGAGCCATACTCACAGTTCGCTTGTTCATACATCGCGCAATGCATTATAATATTGAATTCTGCGCTGCGGGTCACTCTCTCTCCTGTCTGTACTCAGCGAAGGCAGCGCTAGACCTGGTCAGGTTGAGGCGAAACTGAAATGAGTGGCCAAAGGACTAGGGATGAGACTTTTACCAAGCGTTTTAGATGACGTTACAAACCTATCAGGAACTTTTTTTTTTCTCCCCTTAAAAAGACATCCTCACCCTCAATATATGGAGGAGACCCTAAAGAGACACCCACACACATTGAATATATGGAGGAGCCCCTAAAAAGACATCCGCACACCCTGAATATATGGAGGAGCCCTTAAAAAGACACCCACACACCCTGAATATATGGAGGAGCCCTTAAAAAGACACAAGCACACTGAATATATGGAAGAGCCCTTAAAAAGACACACGCACACCCTGAATATATGGAGGAGCCTCTAAAAAGACACCCACACACCCTGAATATATGGAGGAGCCCTTAAAAAAAGACACCCACAAAACCTGAATATATGGAGGAGCCCTTAAAAAGACACAAGCACACAGTGAATATATGGAGGAGCCCTTAAAAAAGACACACGCACACCCTGAATATATGGAGGAGCCTCTAAAAAGACACCCGCAAATGCTGAATATATGGCGGAGCCCTTAAAAAGATACCCACACACACCGTGAATATATGGAGGAGCCCCTAAAAAGACACTCGCACGCCCTGAATATATGGAGGAGCCCCTAAAAAGACTCCCACACACCCTGAATATATGGAGGAGCCCTTAAAAATAGGGATGAGCTGTTCGGTTCAATCGGTTCGGAGTTCGATTCGAACTTTGGCAGTTCGCAAGTTCGCGAACTTCAAACTTTTTGGCGTGTTCGGTTCGACTTCGAAAAATAAATAAATTTTGAAAACAGTATAAAAAATGCTTAAAAAAATCCTAAAAAAATCTAAGAATAAAGAGACTCTTTACTGCAGAATATTATAAGCAATGGTTTATTAGATATTGAATTAAAACGGGAATATTTTTAACATTGAAACCTATGGGATAAAACATTCTTGTTGCTAAAACATCAGGCAGACGAGGCCCTCTAAATCAGGCACTGTAGAGGGCAGCCCGCCGGAGCCTCCCTCCCAAGGACCCCTTGACTTGAAGAGCATGCGGCCGCAAGATTACAGAGCTGCGACTGTGCAGGCTGGCCAGCCGGGTGCATGTGGCAGAGAGTTGGCACAGGGACTCCAGGGAGGGAGCCACGGCAGACACCCCTTCCGCCCAACCAGGATCCACTGACCACCAGGCTAAGGTAAGGCAACACATTTTTAAAAAAAAAATAAAAAATCAGAGGACATTTTTAAATGTCCCCAGCAACATAAAGTAAAACCTTTTTTTTTTTTCTTTCTAATACTCACCTGATTCCTGGATCCACAAACTGTAGAGGTGCTGCCCGGCAGTGTGCGGAATCATATGCTGCATTAATTATACTGTAAGGCTGGGTTCACACCTGCATTTTTTTTTTTTACACACGCAATACGTGTGTTTTTTAACACGCGTATCGCGCAAACGTAAAAAACATGGGAACGCGCATTGCAGCGCATTCACGGCCATAGACTGCAGAGTGAACGCGCTGCAATACGCCCCAAAGAAGCTCCTGTACTTCTTTGGGCGTAGGACATTTTACAGCGCGTTCCTGCGCGCTGTAAAACACCCAGGTATGAACGGGTCCCATAGCAAATAATGGGATTTCCCTGTTTATGCGTTTTACAGCGTGCAGGAACGCGCTGTAAAATGCTTAGGTGTGAACCGGGCCTTAAGGTGCTGCTCGGCAGTGTGAGGATTCATATGCTGCATTAATTATTTTTCTGACAAATTTGGATACTTAACCCGTTTGCGTTTGGATTGTAATATTGTGACATCCAGGGTCCCGGGTGGCGATTGGGGGGGCCCCGGACGCATGGTGCCGCCAGCTGGCCAAATGCCAGGAGTTCCGGCGGCACCCGGCACAGCTGTGAGTGATCAGGGGGCAGGGCGCGGCGTGATGACGCAAAGCCGCCGGGACTGGTGTGCGTCAATTCTCACCATATACAGTAGCGCAGTACTAGTGCCTAAACATTGTTGAGCTGGTTTTGTTATAACAACTACTCTCGCTCTGTGCCCCTGTCTGGTATATTCCACTGCTTGTTACTGCTGGTGCGCTTCCATCCTGCCATACACTATAGCGCAGTAATATTTTGGTGCACTGCCACTGACGCCCACCTATATTACCAGATTCATATTATTTTAATATTGGACCGCAGGGTCCAACCCTGCACTCTTCCACAATACCACAGAGGGGTAACTGTATGATGGCACTTGCTGGCCTGGCACCAAAGGCACAATGTTTGGGTGCACTGACGCCTATACCAGATTCATATCTTTTTAATATAGGACCGCATGGTCCACCCCTGCACTCTTCCACAATACCACAGAGGAGTTACGGTGTGACGGCACTGTTGCCGACACTAAAGGCCCAATTTTAAAGCACCTATTGTTACTTTCATCCAAAGCCTGCATAAATTTCACCATAATTTAGCCAAAAAAATCACTAAACTTGTTCTAATCTGCGCGTCCTAAAATGTCTTTTCATACAGACTGCCTCCCCAAGCAGTTGTTTATGAATAGATTAAAGGAAAAGCATTTACCGTCATTTGAAATGTCATTTTGTTTTTAAATGTTTCTATACATCCTACAAATCCGCCACTTCACGGGCAGGTTATGGGGACCTTCTAGGCACGATATTTGAAGGAATTTTTCGTTTTTATTTTTAACCCTTATTTCATGGAAAACTCACTGTCCCTTTAAAAAGTCTTTATTAAAACTTTTTGTCCTTGTTTCCTGTCCCCCAGGGCACTACCCGGACCCCCATACACCTTTTATGGCAAATATCTTGCATATATGCCCTCTTGCAGTGCACTCTAAAAACCGAACTTTTGAGTCCCATTGACTTGCATTGAGTTCGGTTCGAGTTCGAACTCGAGTTCGAACTCGAACTCGAACTTTTGAAATTGTTCGAGTTCAAATGTGAACCGAACACGGGGGTGTTCGGCTCATCCCTACTTAAGAAAACACAAGCACACCCTGAACATATGCAGGAGCCTCTAAAAAGACACCCACACACCCTGAATATATGAAGGTGCCCTTAAAAACACACCCTGAATATATGGAAGAGCCCCTAAAAAGACACAAGCACACCCTGAATATATGGAGGAGCCTCTAAAAAGACACCCACACACCCTAAATATATGGAGGAGCCTCTAAAAAGACACCCGCATCCCTGAATATATGGCGGAGTCCCTAAAAAGACACCCACATACACCGTAAATATATGGAGGAGCCCCTAAAAAGACACCCGCACACCCTGAATATATGGAGGAGCCCTTAAAAAGACACAAGTACACCCTGAATATATGGAGGAGCCTCTAAAAAGACACACGCACACCCTAAAAATATCGATGCGGCCTTAAAAAAAGAAAATGATTGTACTGTCCCTGAAAGTGTCCCTAATTCTAGAATAAATCCAAACTCTAAAATTATCCCTAAGATTTAACTCCAAGATTAACCCCTAATGTTAAAACTAATCCATGGTCAAATACACCCACCCATCACCCCCCCCCAAAAAAAATACAATAGCTTTTTGTTTAAAAATCTTTATTGATTCTCACCACACAGTCTGGAGAGCGTCTCTGTCTCTCCTTGTTCCCGGCCAGCACCACACGCTGCAGTCATGTGACACCCTGCAGTCAGTCACGTGACACCCTGCAGCCAGTCAAGTGGTGGGAGGGGAGACGGAGAGGATGCAGGCAAATCATCCTGCTAACCAGCGATGAAAATTGCTGTGGGCTGTGCTGTGCGTGATGGGCAGTTCCAGGGGGGGGGAGTGCCCCCCTTGCCCCATCCTGCGGACGCCCATGCCTGTCAGTGCGCTCTGTCGATGTCCCCCGCAGTCTCCTCTGGCGATCATGAACGTGACCCTCATACTTCCTGGTTCCCTCCTCGCGAGAAGGAAACCAGGAAGTATGAGGACACGATCGCCGGAGGAGACTGCGAGGATCAGCGAGGGAGCGCAGGGAGAGGTGATGTATACAGCCCGAGTGTGTCTCAGGGTTACCGCTCTTGGCGGTGAAATTTAACCCTGAGACACACTCGGGAAAACTGTCAGGGGGTTAAAGAAAATATGAAAGAAATTTGGTGAAAAAAATCCCTAAAAAATCCTAAAATAAATAGACTTTTTACTGCAGATTAAAAGAATAGACGGTTTAATAGTTGTTGTATAAAAACGTGAATATTTTTAACATTGAAACCTATGGGATTTGCCTGATTAAGGCCCGTGTCAGAAGAAACAGTGATTACGTCCGTGTTGCCGCACATTTTAGGGTCGGGTCAGACGAGCGCAGTGTTCACGTCCGTTTTGCCGCACATTTTAACATCCGTGGTAGCAGGGCCGGCCCGACCATGGTGCACTGTGGAGCACCTGCTCCAGGCGGTGAAATCTGGGGGGGCGAGGGGGCGGCACATTTTTGCCGCTGCTGCACTATTTTTCCTGGCGCATTTATAATTCTTTTTACTGGAGGCCGATGCAGTGAGGAAGAGTGGCCAAGTGAAGGCATTAAGGCGTGTGTGGGCGGATCTCATTCCCAGGCAGCTCGTTCGAGGCACGAGGTATGTGTGTAAGCCTGGGACTGGGAGGAAGTGATGTCTCCCTGCCCCTGTGAGTGAAAATGAACGCAGAGAGCTGGAGCCGAGTTGCAGTAAGTGCTGCCAGCACTGGGAGCTCTGTCCAGACTCCTAACAATTCAAATCTTTGGCAGACACGGAGATCCCCTCTGTAATATGTAAATCTCCCAGCCCCAGCTCTGAGCGTTCATTTTCCTCAGGCAGGCACTCACCTCATTTGAAGAAAAGCTGCAAACACCCCCCCCTCCTTTTCCTGGACAAAGCTCACAAGAGATTCAAAGGTCAGCCTGTGTGATGCTGTGTGGTTGGACACATTGGCAGGTCAGATTTAGAGCAGAGATCCCATAGATTAAATACTTGATTCAATTTCAGACAGGCATACAGTACACGTCTGTAAAATCCTCCTTCCACCCCTGCTGAACCCTACAGGTTTCTATCTTCCCACTCAGGATGGATAAATCTAAAGCAGACTGTGTGCCGTGACACATTGTATAATGCTGGCTGAAGACATCACCCCATTTTTCTCTCTTTTAGTTCCCACTTCCCCCACTGCTTGGTTTATATTTGAGATACTGGGCACAGGCTGCTCTTCTGATTTTTACACTCCATTTTTTCACATATTGTCAGTCCGCAGTATGCTCTAGTTGTCTGGTTCTCTTCTCTCCCCACCTCTAATGTGACTCTATGCTGTCTTTTGAGCGATGACCCTCCCCCTTATTATTTCCTTCACCTCTTTGATTGCTATACCATTTATGCATTTGATTGCTAGTAACTGATGACATGGCTACCTGTTATCAGTCAGCCTTAGCATGTTTCTGCTGATTTATATTGTGACATGTCTTGCTCCCATTGGCTTAATAACCCTCAACATATCTACCGTATGGTTCCTTTGGACCGCTTTATCCCGCCCACGAGGTGTCATTGGAAAGAGTCTGACCTTTCCAATGATATCCATCATGACCATATTCAGTGTAAAAATAATAAACTAAAAAAATCACTGATAAAATAAAAATGTAACTTTTTTCTTTTCACAGGGTTGAAATGGTTCAGCAGTGAAGGGGTTAATGGTCAGTCTATATCATATTGTGTATTACTTTCATGTTTCCCTTGGTTTAGTTGTGCATTAAGAGTTAATGGGCGTGCTTCAGCCCTCACAGTATACATTTTATTTTTTCCCCCTTGATTACTGGCATTTTAGGGGTTAATGGGTAGTCTACACACCGCACATTACTGTGAGTTTTATTGCTGTGGCGCGCTGTGATACGCTCATACATGCCACATGTTTTTTTTTGGGGGGGCAGCATTTCATCCATCGCTCCAGGCAGCACAGAGGCTTGGGCCGGCCCTGCGTGGTAGCATACAATTATGATCAATAGAGACCCACACACGAAGTACGTCCGCACAGAAGTGCGGACGCACAACGGACGCAGCAAATGGACGCAGGTTAGGCAAGAACGTAAAACCGCTAGAACAGACGTGCGGAGTGCGCCACGTCCGCATAGCTTTGTATGTGAGTAATGGAACGTAGTCAGACGGACTGCGTTTTTGACGTCCAGCATTTTTGACGGACAAAATGTTTTTTCATATTTTATTTCCCATCTACATCAGTCAAAAAAACGTCAGTCACAAAAACGGACCGTGTAGCCACTACCTTGTCGTCAGTCAGAAAGTATGTCCGTTGTGCATGGATGCACAGTCCACATAGAATGCGTTAGTCTGATCCTAGCATAAACGTCCGTCGTAGCATAAAATTCTGTGCTATAGAGACCCATACACGAATTGCGTCCGCACAGAAGTGCAATCTAGGACGCAATCTAGGCAAGAACATCAAACCACTAGGACGGACGCAGAGTGCGCCATGTCCACGTAGCTTTGTATATGAGTGATGGAACGTAGTCAGATGGACTGCATTTTTGACGTCCAGCCTTTTTGACGGACAAAATGGTTTTCCATATCATGTATCAATTCTTTTCATTTTACATATTAATTTTATTTCCCATCTACATAAGTCAAAAAAAGTCAGTCAAAAAAAATGGACTGTGTGGTGTCTACAGTATCATCAGTCAGAAAGTACGTCAGTTGTGCACGGATGCACAGTGTGCTCAGAATGTGTTCGTCTGACAGCCTAAACCTGCCGAATGAAAGCACCGAACATCAGGGCATTTCAACAACATTTCACTGCTGTTCAGTGTTCTGTGAATAGATTAACCATTGCTTCTCTATGGGGGACTTGCACTGCCGTCGAGCAGCACCGTATTTTGCTGGCAATGCGCAAAAATTTGGCAAACTACCTTGTGATAGAATACGCTGTCACTGCGACTTGGAGGGGGCTGTGGGCTTGCCTCCTGCCTACAGACTACGGTCCAGCAGTTAAACAGGAGATTTCGGGGCTGTTTGCCGTCTCCTGCAACCATCAGACGCATGGCACACAGTGCTAAGGATATCCGTGGTCGCCGGTTCCTCTGAACCAGCGAACGCGGCTTTTGTAGCCGCACGTCTGGAACTATTATGGGCTACTTTTTCATATTAGCCTGGCTCGATTAAATATATAATTACTTTCCAGACAGTGACGGTTTCTCTCTGGAAAAAATATGTTTTTAACCCTTTTGCTGCTGAGCCATTTCACGCCTGTGTGCGGAGTTCATTTTTACCGCTTTTGCTCGTCATGTTTAAACGCGTTTTGAAGCCACGTTTTATTTTATGACCTAGACATATTATATAATGTTATTTCCGGCAGACTCCTAATATATCATTTTTATATGCATACGTCATGTCATGCCTTAATATTATAACAAAAAATGCAATAAAATTAGAATTTTCAATAATTTACAACGTGTAAAGTGATTTTTTTCCCTCACATTTTATTATGCGAGCATTTGCGGTTATGTTTTCTATGAGTTGTGCTTGTTAAAAAAATTAGAAATGGGGCAAGCGTTACATTTTTTTGGGGGAAATTACAGTTGTGTTCAAAATTATTCAACCCCCAATGCTGTAAAGGGTTTTAGGGAATTTAGTGTACATTTGTAATTGTATTCAGAATGAAATCCTACAAGGACTTTTTAAAGAACCATATGCAACTAAAATGACATCAATTGGTTTTGTAATACAGTAGTAAATGTTTCTTTTGTGAATTCTTCATTGACACAATTATTCAACCCCTTAAAGACTACCACTCTGAAGAACAGAGGTTCATTCAAGTGTTTTCAATCAGGTATTGAAAACACCTGTGGATGTCACGGAGCAGCAATAAAGCATAATAAGCACCAATTAGGCAGCTTTAAAATGACTGTGATACTCAGCTCCTTCTAGACATTTACTGGTGTGGTTACAAACATGGTGAAGTCAAGAGAATGGTCCAGGAAGACAAGAGAAGAGGTGATTACTCTTCACAGGAAGGGCAATGGCTATAAGAAGATTGCAAAGATGTTAAACATACCAAGAGAGACCATAGGAAGCATCATTCGCAAATTCAAGGCAAAGGGCGCTGTTGAAACGCTACCTGGTCGTGGCAGAAAGAAGATGCTGACTTCGACTGCTGTGCGCTACCTGAAGCGTAGAGTGGAGAAAAGTCCCCGTGTGACTGCTGAGGAACTGAGAAAAGATTTGTCAGATGTGGCTACTGAAGTTTCAGCTCAGACAATACGGCGCACACTGCGTAATGAAGGCCTCCATGCCAGAACTCCCAGGCGCACCCCCTTGCTGTCTCCAAAGAATAAGAAGAGTCGACTGCAGTATTCCAAAATTCATGTGGACAAACCACAGAAGTTTTGGGATAGAGTTCTGTGGACTGATGAAACAAAATTAGAACTGTTTGGGCCCATGGATCAACGCTATGTTTGGAGGAGGAAGAACAAGGCCTATGAAGAAAAGAACACCTTGCCTACTGTGAAGCATGGCAGGGGGTCAATCATGCTTTGGGGCTGTTTTGCTTCTGCAGGTACAGGGAAGCTTCAGCATGTGCAAGGTACCATGAATTCTCTTCAGTACCAGGAGATATTGGATGACAATGTGATACAGTCCGTCACAAACCTGAGGCTTGGGAGACGTTGGACCTTTCAACAGGACAATGATCCCAAGCATACCTCCAAGTCCACTAGAGCATGGTTGCAGATTAAAGGCTGGAACATTTTGGAGTGGCCATCGCAGTCACCTGATTTAAATCCGATTGAGAACCTCTGGGACTTAAAGAAAGCAGTTGCAGTGCGCAAGCCTAAGAATGTGACTGAACTGGAGGCTTTTTCCCATGACGAATGGGCGAAGATACCCGTAGATCGCTGCAAGACACTTGTGTCAAGCTATGCTTCACGTTTAAAAGCTGTTATAACTGTAAAAGGATGTTGTACTAAGTACTAAGATTGAATGTCACTTGGGGTTGAATAAAACTGATAATGATGTGAGCACAGAAAAGACATTTGTGGTTATTTCATTATAAATGTTATGTTATATTTGTCTGACCTACACGTGCCTCTTTGATTTAATTGTAAGCAAGATGACTGAATGATCAAAATCAATGTCAAACTGGCCAAAACACTCAATTTCAGTGGGGGTTGAATAATTTTGAACACAACTTTACATGAAACACAAAATACAGGCAACACTATATTATTAGATTAAAAACATACAGAGTAGGAACTTTATGAGTTTATCAGCCTGCAGGGCAGGCTTTCAGTCAGTGACTGGATTCTAATTTATCCAGTCATACAGAGTGGGAACTCAGTTCAATAACCTGCAAGGCAGGCCTACAAGCAGAACTTGGATTCTGTATATCTCAGCTACAGGGCCGCCATCAGGGCATTACGCCCAATACTGCCGTAAGGGGCCCGGGCCCGGTGGGGGCCCGGGCCGCCGGGGCCTGGGGGGAGGATCCCGGGCCCCCGACGGCAGCGGCGTCGCCCTTTAACAGCTCCGGTATCGGACTCGATGAGTCCGAATCCGGAGCTGTGTCGCTGCTGCTGCTGCAGGAGCCGGAGGAGACTGAGACACTGGGTCTCCTCGGCTCCTGGCAGCTTCACTTCCTGGCTGGGCGGGGCCAAGCAGCGTGTGAGGGGCCTCCCAAGCACGTTGCGTTGGCTCCGCCCCTCCACTCAGTGGAGCTGCGCGCTGGAGCTGGAGGGACCAGGAAGAAGAGCAGAAGAAAAGAAGAGAAGAAGATTAAAGAAAAGGTGAAGAAAAGAAGAGCTGAAGACAGAAGAAAGAAGATAGAAGACAGCGAGTGGTGAGCCAGGGCCCAGACCCTAAGACCCAGGGCTCAGACCCCTAGGCCCAAACCCAGGACCCAGACCCCTAGGCTCAGACCCAGGGCCCAGACCCCTAGGCCCAAACCCAGGACCCAAGGCCCAGACCCTGGGCCCAGACCCCCTAGGCCCAAACCCTAAGGCCCAGACCCAGGGCCCAGACCCCCTAGGCCCAAACCCAGGGCCCAGACCCCTAGGCCCAGACCCTAAGACCCAGGGCCCAGACCCTAAGACCCCTAGGCCCAAACCCAGGGCCCAGACCCCTAGGCCCAAACCCAGACCCCAGACCCAGGGCCCAGACCCCTAGGCCCAAACCCTGGGCCCAGACCCCAAGGCCCAGACCCCAAAGCCCAAATACAGACCCAGGGCCCAGACCCTAGGGTCCAGACCCCAGACCCAGGGCCAGACACTAGGGCCCAGGGCCCAGACCCCCTAGGCCCAAACCCAGGGCCCAGACCCCTAGGCCCAAACCCAGGACCCAAGGCCCAGACCCAGGGCCCAGGCCTCTAGGCCCAAACCCAGGACCCAAGGCCCAGACCCTGGGCCCAGACCCCCTAGGCCCAAACCCAGGGCCCAGACCCCTAAGCCCAAACCCAGGGCCCAGACCCCAAGGCCCAGACCCAGGGCCCAGACACTAGGGCCCAGGGCCCAGACCCTGGGCCCAGACCCCCTGGGCCCAGACCCCTAGGCCCAAACCCAGGACCCTAGGCCCAGACCCCCTAGGCCCAGACCCCTGGGCCCAACCCTAAGGCCCAGACCCAAGGCCCAGACCCAGGGCCCAGACCCAGGGCCCAGACCCAGGGCCCAGACCCCCTAGGCCCAAACCCAGGGCCCAGACCCCTAGGCCCAAACCCAGGACCCAAAGCCCAGACCCTGGGCCCAGACCCCCTAGGCCCAGACCCCTGGGCCCAAACCCTAAGGCCCAGACCCAAGGCCCAGACCCAGGGCCCAGACCCAGGGCCCAGACCCCCTAGGCCCAAACCCAGGGCCCAGACCCCTAGCCCAAACCCAGGACCCAAGGCCCAGACCCAGGGCCCAGACCCCTAGGCCCAAACCCAGGACCCAAGGCCCAGACCCTGGGCCCAAACCCCCTAGGCCCAAACCCAGGGCCCAGACCCCAAGGCCCAGACCCAGGGCCCAGACACCAGGGCCCAGACCCCCTGGGCCCAGACCCCCTGGGCCAGACCCAGGGCCCAGACCCCTAGGCCCAGACCCTGGCCCAGACCCTGGGCCCAGACCCCCTAGGCCAAACCCTAAGCCCAGACCCAGGGCCCAGACCCTAGGGCCCAGACCCAGGGCCCAGACCCAGACCCTAGGGCCCAAACCCAGGGCCCAGACCCCTGGGCCCAGACCCCTAGGCCCAGACCCCTGGGCCCAGACCCCAGACCCCTAGCCCAGACCCAGGGCCCAGACCCCTAGGCCCAAACCCAGGGCCCAAACCCAGGGCCCAGACCCCTAGGCCCAGACCCAGGGCCCAGACCCCAAAGCCCAAATACAGACCCAGGGCCCAGACCCTAGGGTCCAGACCCCATACCCAGGGCCCAGACCCCAAGACCCAGACCCTAGGGCCCAGACCCCAAGGCCTAGACCCAGGGCCCAGACCCTAGGACCCAGACCCCAAGGCCCAGGGACCAGACCCAGAGACCAGGGCCCAGGCTAGACCCCAGGCCCAGACCTCAGGGACCAGACCCCAAGGCCCAGTCCCAGGGCCCAGGCCCAGACCCAGACCCAAAGGCCATCATACACAGCCCGTTTCTGTGAGATTTATTGCTGTGGATTCTGTGATATGTTCAGACACACCGCTCATTACTGTGAGTTTTATTGCTGTGGATACTGTGATAAGCTAATACACACTGCACATTACAGGGAGTTTTATTGCTGTGGTGCTATGTTATGTCCTTTTTTTTGAAGGGGGAGAAAAGCTGTTAGAGGTTGAGGGGGGGCCCTGGGGGGGGCCCCATCGTGAGGTTTAGTAAGGGGCCCCATCATTTCTGATGGCTGCCCTGCTCAGCTATACAGAGTAGGTACTCAATGAGTTTATCAGCCTGCAGGGCAGGCCTTCAGTCAATGACTGGATACTGTATAGCAACGAAGTAAACAGATTCTAGACAGACAACCAGACAGTGAATATATTATGCAAGAAGCAGGACAGGACTTCAAACATGAAACTGGGAACACCCAGATTCTTGACAGACAATATATACAGCAACAAAACAGGACATGACTTGAAACTAGACTCTAGAAGCACACAGAACTGGATACCTTGCGATTAGGACTCACAACCAGTTAAACGAACATCAGACAAGAACCAGAAGGCAAAACATAAATATGAACAAAAAATACTCAGGCAAAAGTACACATGGGACAAGCAATAGAGTGGTCACTAGGGATAGCCAGGTCAAAATGTAATCAGGGTCCTCGAACAAACTCAGGTCAGCAACAGATCAGACAGAATGATATCAGCAAAAATGCAGACGATACAGGAACAAGACTCCACTTCACTTGACTCCACAACAGTTTAAGGAGCAACTCCTCTCAGCCTCTTTTAAAGACTGATGGCTCCTTGCACTAATGCCTAGCTGTGCCCCCTCAGATGCCGTGCTGCCAGCTCTATGTACTGGCAACCGGCCAGCCATTGATGCCACCTGTCGCCCTGACCCCCCAGGAAGCGCTGCGGGGGGCCAAGGATGTAACATCTATTAGGCTAATTAGGCAATTCTTTATCACAGACATGCCTATGGGAGCCAGTAAAAATGATGCAGTCTCAAATAGTGGGATAGAAAACAAATGTTATCCATTGAAGTAATTAAAAAAGTCCTGGTGGTGTGGTTTGGGAGTCAGCACTTCCTTCAAAGCATATAGTCATATGTAAAGATGGAGACTCTTAAAAATGCTGGTGTTCAGCAGACATGTGCCTCAAATAAAACAGAATACAACACAAAATAGTGCAATTTATCTCATGAGAAATAAATAAAAATAAAGAAAAAGGTGCACTCACATGTGGGGGTGTCTTAAGTCAGACACTAAATGAACAGGTGGCTGGTGTCGTTATGAGAGGGCACCAGATCTCCCTTCTTTAAGCGGTAGTTGTTCACCTCCGCCCTTGCAGGATGCGTAGAATCCATTCAGCAGGAGAAGGATCAGTGCCTTGATGTTCTCCTGGTTCTGTGAAGTATCCTGGGACGGTCTCTGGTGAGTGGTAGGTGCCACAGTGTAATAAAAAATCGTTCACCCGTAAAGGTAAAAAATTATTTATTGGCATAAAATATAAAAACAATATGGTAAAATAAACCAAAACGCGCTTCGCGGATGCATAACCCTGATACACATAGGGTAAACTGTTACCCAGGAACTATATAGTAGCTGCATGTTATGAATAAGGCTAATGATAGAAAGCCCCAACTCTTATTTGGACATTTAAACCTGTGAATTGTTAAGAACATCTGTTATGCACTTCGAATGTAGCAAGATCATTTCTAATTTGTTTGGCATTTATGGTTACATTTTCCTAAATACTCATGCCACTATATAGTCTATATATATAGTCTATAGTCTATATAGTCTATAGTCTAATCTCCACTCCCTTTTTTCATTTATTTGTCTTTTAATTAGGGCTGTGTAAATTAACGATTAATTAATACATTAATCGTTAAAAGTTTTGATCAATTAAATTTATTTTGATCAGGGGGGCCATCAGCTCCGGTATCGGACTCTAGGAGTCCGAATCTGGAGCTGTACTGGCTTCCTGGGGCCCTGGGCAGCCCTACAGCAGCGTGCAAAGCTTTGGCGCCATCCTCTAGCCACATGTGTGACTCGTGTGACGCACGCGTCACACACGGAGACTGGCGCAGGAAGAAGACGGCAGACAAGAAGGCAGCGGAGGAGCGGTGAGTATGGTGCTGCCTGTCTCAGTCCAGTTTTGAACCCAGCCAAACTCTAGCGGGGCCCAGACCCCAGGCACACACCAGGCCCCAGACAAGTGCCAGGGTCCAGACCCAAGACCCAAGGGCCCAGGCCCAAGAACCAGGGCCCACACCCAAGGGCCAGACCCAAGACCCAGGCCCCAAAATCCAAGACTCAGGGCCCAGACCCAAGACCCAGGGCCCAAGACCTAGACGCCCAGACCCAGGGCCCAGACCCAAGACCCAGGGCCCAAGACCCAAGCAGATCAGCTAAAAGTAGTTGGATCTGTATGTGCGTTAGAATTAATCAAAATGAATTGATTAATCGATTAAAAAAAAATTTGATTAATCGAACACGAAAATTTTAATCAGTACCAGCCATACTTTTAATAGTATTGTCATTCATGTTGTTGTGTTTGGATGGATTTTCAATAAATTGTGTCTGATGATTGGGGACCCACATCCCCTTTTTTAGCACTCTATCCACTATTTCGTGCTGGATTGTTATATGTATGTTTTCAATCCCTCAATAGGTCAGGACATACACTTTTGTGTATGTCCTGACCTATTGAGGGATTGATAGGGTTCCTTGGTGTCCCTTCCTATTTCTCTCTTCTGTAACCAGTCTCATTCACCTCCATCCTCACCTCTGAAAGCAAGGAGCAAAGCCAGAACTCACACAATCTTCCCTTCTGTAACAAGCAAGGTATTCTTCAATCAATGCAATTTTTGCCACATTGTTACTGCTCCAGTAATAGTTTATCCTGATTCCTGACTGCTAGTTTATTGATTTTTTTTCTCCTTTCCCTCCATTTTTCTTTAATTTAATTTTGTGCTTTTTTTCTCAGTCTGTTCTGCTCCTCCCTGTTGTAAATTCCTTCATGCAATGGCCTTCTTTGTAAACTCTGTATTTTCTTACCCACAGTTCCATTCACCTCCATCGTCACCTCTGCTCTCCCATCCACCCACCAGCCCCTATCCCATTTATATAATCTCCTTTCCCAGCTGCTTCACTTCTCTCTCGGTTTAAATTTATCTTGCCCAAGCTCTATCATTATGCAGTGTCTGCTATATTCTCTCTGGTAATTATCTCCACATTCCCATTGTTCCCTTTTGTTTGTTACCTCAGTCCCTTAGATTGTAAACTCATGGGATGTCTGTCTGAGCACTTGTTTGAAGTGCTGTTTTAGCAGGACAAATATCCTATGGGCAGGGTCATCTGTTCCTTATGTTTTATTATTTACTAGCTTTTGCCCGCGGCTTCGCTCGCGTGGATTTTAGGATTTGTTAAAATTGTTTTTTAAAAGAAACTTGATTTTTTTTTGGTAGAGCCCCCCTTTCCCCCCCACTTGGGATTTTTGGAAAATTGTAAAACACGTGTTTTTTTATTTTTCAAGAAGAATGTAAGTGCCAAATTTCACACCTGTAACATCTTTGGTTTTTGAAATATAGGTATACTGATAAAAGTATTCACATCCCTTTCCCCCACCCCCTTAACTGGATTTTCGGAAAATGGTAAAACATGGGGTTTTTTTCACGAAGATTGTAAATATCGAATTTCACACCTGTAATATCATTGGTTTTTGAAATATAGGTATAGTGATAAAGGTATTCATCCCCCTTTTTGACCCCCACTGGATTTTTGGAAAATGGTAAAATATGTGTTGTTTTATTTTCAAGACGAATCTAAATACCAATGTTTACATCTGTAACATATTCTGTTTTTGAGATATAGGTATCCTGTTGAAAAGTATTCACCCCCTTTTTACACCCACCACGTGGGATTCTTGGAAAATGGTAAAACATGTGTTTTTTTTATTTTTCAAGAAGATTGTAAGTGCCAGATTTCACACCTCTAACATCTTTGGTTTTTGAAATATAGGTATACTGATAAAAGTATTCACATCCCTTTCCCCCACCCCCTTAACTGGATTTTCGGAAAATGGTAAAACATGGGGTTTTTTCCAATGAAGATTGTAAATATCGATTTCACACCTGTATTATCATTGGTTTTTGAAATATAGGTATAGTGATAAAGGTATTCATCCCCCTTTTTGACCCCCACTGGATTTTTGGAAAATGGTAAAATATGTGTAGTTTTATTTTCAAGACGAATCTAAATACCAATGTTCACGTCTGTAACATATTCTGTTTTTGAGATATAGGTATCCTGTTGAAAAGTATTCACCCCCTTTTTACACCCACCACGTGGGATTCTTGGAAAATGGTAAAACATGTGTTTTTTTATTTTTCAAGAAGATTGTAAGTGCCAGATTTCACACCTGTAACATCTTTGGTACTTTTTGGAAATATAGGTATACTGCTAAAAGTATTCAACCCCCCTTTTTCCCCCTCCCACTAGATTTTTGGAAAATGGTAAAATAGGTGTTTTTTTGTTTCTCAAGACAAATCTAAATACCAATTTTCACATCTGTAACATCTTCTGTTTTGAGATGTAGGAATCCTGTTTTAAAGTATTCATCCCCTTTTTACACCCACCACGTGGGATTCTTGGAAAATGGTAAAACATGTGTTTTTTTTATTTTTCAAGAAGATTGTAAGTGCCAGATTTCACACCTCTAACATCTTTGGTTTTTGAAATATAGGTATACTGATAAAAGTATTCACATCCCTTTCCCCCACCCCCTTAACTGGATTTTCGGAAAATGGTAAAACATGGGGTTTTTTCCATGAAGATTGTAAATATCGAATTTCACACCTGTATTATCATTGGTTTTTGAAATATAGGTATAGTGATAAAGGTATTCATCCCCCTTTTTGACCCCCACTGGATTTTTGGAAAATGGTAAAATATGTGTAGTTTTATTTTCAAGACGAATCTAAATACCAATGTTCACGTCTGTAACATATTCTGTTTTTGAGATATAGGTATCCTGTTGAAAAGTATTCACCCCCTTTTTACACCCACCACGTGGGATTCTTGGAAAATGGTAAAACATGTGTTTTTTTATTTTTCAAGAAGATTGTAAGTGCCAGATTTCACACCTGTAACATCTTTGGTACTTTTTGGAAATATAGGTATACTGCTAAAAGTATTCAACCCCCTTTTTCCCCCTCCCACTAGATTTTTGGAAAATGGTAAAATAGGTGTTTTTTTATTTTTCAAAAGATTGTAATTACCAAACTTCACACCTGTAACATCTTGGTTTTTGAACTATAGATATACTGATAAAAGTATTCAGACCCCTTTCCCTCGACCCCCCCCTTATTTGGATTTGTGGAAAATGGCAAAACACGTTTGTTTTTCTCACGAAGATTGTAAATACCAAATTTCACACCTGTAACATCTTTGTTTTTTGAAATATAGGTATACTGATAAAAGTATTCAACCCCCTTTTTGCCCCCTCCCACTTAATTTTTGGAAGATGGTAAATTAGGTGTTTTTTGTTTCTCAAGACGACTCTAAATACCAATTTTCACGTATGTAACATCTTCTGTTTTTGAGATATAGGTATCCTGTTTAAAAGTATTCAGTCCCCCTTTTTTTCATCCCCCCTTGGGATTTTTGGAAAATGGCAAAACACCTGAGTTTATTTTTCAAGAAGATCGTAAATACCAAATTTCACGTCTCTAACATCTTTGGTTTTTGAAATATAGGTATACTGATAAAGGTATTCAACCCCCGTTTCCCCCCCCCCAAGGAATTTTCAGAACATGGTAAAATACATGTTGTTTTATTTTTCAAGACGTATCTAAATACCAATTTTCAGGACTGTAACATCGTCTGTTTTGGAGATACAGGTATCCTGTTTAAAATATTTAAAATATTCAACCCCCTTTATTCGCCCCCACTTGGATTTTTGAAAAACGGTAAAATATGTGTTTTTTTATTTTTCAAGACGAATCTAAATACCGATTTTCACATCTGTAGCATCTTCTGTGTTTGAGCTATAGGTATCCTGTTTAAAATATTCAACCCCCTTTTTCACCCCCTTATGGGTGGATGTTCCAAAAATCCTTCCTTAGTGGGCGCCTAAATCATAAAAACAGTGCACCTTCAAAATTTCACATTCCTAGGTTAAACGGTTTCAGCTGGGCGTTGATGACAGTCAGTCAGTCAGTCAGGACTTTCGCGTTCATGATAAAAGTATTCAACCCCCCTTTTTGCCCCCCAAGGAATTTTCAGAAAATGGTAAAATACGTGTTTTTTTTATTTGTCAAGATTAATCTAAATACCGGTTTTCACGTCTTTACCATCTTCTGTTTTTAAGATATAGGTATCCTGTTTAAAATATTCAACCCCCTTTTTCACCCCCTTAGGGGCGGAGTATCCAAAAATCCTTCCTTAGTGGGTGCCCACATCATAAAAACAGTGCACCTTCAAAATTTCACATTCCTTGGTTAAACGGTTTCAGCTGGGCATTGATGAGTCAGTCAAGTCAGTCAGGACTTTCGCATTTATATATATAGATGTATTTAACCCCCCATTTTGCCCCCCCATGGAATTTTCAGAAAATGGTAAAAAAAAATGTCTTATTTTTCAAGATGAATCTAAATACCGATTTTCACGTCTGTAACATCTTCTGTTTTTAAGATATAGGTATCTTGTTTAAAATATTTAAAATATTCAACCCCCTTTTTTGCCCCCCAGTCAAATTTTTTAAAAACGGTAAAATACATGTATTTTTATTTTTCAAGATGAATCTAAATACCGATTTTCACATCTGTAGCATCTTCTGTTTTTGAGCTATAGGTATCCTGTTTAAAATATTCAACCCCCTTTTTCACCCCCTTAGGTGCGGAGTTTCCAAAAATCCTTCCTTAGTGGATGCCTGCATCATAAAAACAGTGCACCTTCAAAATTTCACATTCCTAGGTTAAACGGTTTCAGCTGGGCGTTGATGACAGTCAGTCAGTCAGTCAGGACTTTCGCGTTTATGATAAAAGTATTCAACCCCCTTTTTGCCCCCCAAGGAATTTTCAGAAAATGGTAAAATACGTGTTTTTTTTATTTTTCAAGAAGAATCTAAATACTGATTTTCACGTCTGTAACATCGTCTGTTTTTAAGATATAGGTATCCTGTTTAAAATATTTAAAATATTCAACCCCTTTTTTCGCCCCCCCAGTTGAATTTTTGAAAAATGGTAAATTAAGTGTTTTTTTATTTTTCAAGAAGAATCTAAATACCGATTTTCACGTCTTTACCATCTTCTGTTTTTAAGATATAGGTATCCTGTTTAAAATATTTTAAATATTCAACCCCTTTTTTCACCCCCCAGTTGAATCTTTGAAAAACGGTAAAATACATGTTTTTTTTTATTTTTCAAGAAGAATCTAAATACTGATTTTCACGTCTGTAACATCGTCTGTTTTTAAGATATAGGTATCCTGTTTAAAATATTTAAAATATTCAACCCCCTTTTTTCGCCCCCCCAGTTGAATTTTTGAAAAATGGTAAATTAAGTGTTTTTTTATTTTTCAAGAAGAATCTAAATATCGATTTTCACATCTGTAACATCTTCTGTTTTTGAGCTATAGGTATCCTGTTTAAAATATTCAACCCCCTTTTTCACCCCCTTAGGGGCGGAGTATCCAAAAATCCTTCCTTAGTGGGTGCCCACATCATAAAAACAGTGCACCTTCAAAATTTCACATTCCTAGGTTAAACGGTTTCAGCTGGGCATTGATGAGTCAGTCAGTCAGTCAGGACTTTCGCATTTATATATATAGATGTATTTAACCCCCCATTTTGCCCCCCCATGGAATTTTCAGAAAATGGTAAAAAAAAAATGTCTTATTTTTCAAGATGAATCTAAATACCGATTTTCACGTCTGTAACATCTTCTGTTTTTAAGATATAGGTATCTTGTTTAAAATATTTAAAATATTCAACCCCCTTTTTTCGCCCCCCCAGTCAAATTTTTTAAAAACGGTAAAATACATGTATTTTTATTTTTCAAGATGAATCTAAATACCGATTTTCACATCTGTAGCATCTTCTGTTTTTGAGCTATAGGTATCCTGTTTAAAATATTCAACCCCCTTTTTCACCCCCTTAGGTGCGGAGTTTCCAAAAATCCTTCCTTAGTGGATGCCTGCATCATAAAAACAGTGCACCTTCAAAATTTCACTTTCCTAGGTTAAACGGTTTCAGCTGGGCGTTGATGAGTCAGTCAATCAGTCAATCAGTCAGTCAGTCAGTCAGTCAGTCAGTCAGGACTTTCGCGTTTATATATATAGATAGATTACATCACCTGTTCGTGCTTCACCATTGTAAAGCGCTACGGAATCTGCTGTCCCTGTATAAGTACCGGTAACTGTAACTGTTTTGCAAATGTCTAGTGCTTTGCATCTTGGTTGTGATCTGACTCTATAATGGCCCTTCTACGTTTTCCAGCAAGGTTGAAATAGAGTCCCAGGTTTGCTTGTGGCTGGCAACAGCGTAATTTGTTTATATTTGCTTTTTGACTGAAATAAAAAGAGTGCCAGTGGTTCTTTGTTATTTGTAGACTTCTTTTCCTCTAGTCTTTATAGATAAAATGTGGATACATCAAAAAGAATAATCTTTTTTATTCTACAACTATTAGAAAGAGAAACTCTCCCAATGTCAGGGTCACCGCGCTCTGGCACCTCCTTTAAGCCCTGTAATCATGAACTATACAGGTTCCTGATGGCAAAATAAGGGTTTGGTGTGGTTTATTAGGCGCCTAATAAAAGAGACCTTCAGGGTATTTAATAAAGTTATAGATGCTGCCAACTCCGGTTAAGGTCATCCACCCTATAAATCCAGTTTTAAAAGATTTATTACCACCCAAGCCTAGACCTATATGTAGGGGGGTGGGAAATATCAAGTCCAACATAGTAAGAACGAACATGTGAAAAAACTGAAAAAGAAGAATACCTTTGGAATAAAGAATGGCTTTCATGCCATGGTTGCGGCAACTGCCTGAGTTGCCGCAATACAGGAAACAAGAAAAGGATTATATCGGAAATTGAAACATCGAAAGGGGGGTACACAAAATATAAGAAGTAATTACCTGTTTCGCGAGAGGTGTAATATACCTTCTAACCTGTCCATGTGGTTTAAGATACATAGGGAGAACATCAAGGGCCCTAAATGTGAGGATTCGAGAGCACCTCCGGAATATAAGAAAGGGCTATGAAAAGCACAGTTTATCACAACACTTCAAAATAAAACATAATCAAGACCCCAAGGATGTGAAGATTGTGGGCCTAAAGAAAATTATGAAACCAGACAGAGGAGGAGATATGGAAAAAATATTAGGGCAAGAGGAAATGCGCTTTATTTATAATTTTAATACGCTGCAAACAAATGGTTCAAACTCAGATTTTGAGCTGTGCCATTTTTTAGAATGATCAGATTTTTAAACTATTGCAACTATTCCCTCATGTGACTGATAAATTATCTGTGGTATAAATAAAGGAAAAGGGAAAAGGGAAAAAAAATGTTTTCTTTTTTTATAAGGAAACAAAAAGAAAAGTTCTCCTTTTTTTTTTTTTTGAGAATATAACGAGAGAAAGGTTTCTGGACAAATGCCAAAATTTATGTACATTTTTCATAGATGATCAAAAGAACGGAAGATACAAAATGGGAACGAAATAAAGAAAAGATCCGATTGGAAATGGGAGAGAAGCCCTCTTGGAACACCGGGAAGAAGAAACGAAGCCGCCGAACGCCATATTACTACACCTCAAGTCAAACAAGGAGGATGTTAATGGTGATGGAACCCAGAGGTCCATACACAGGAAGTGAACTGAACGCCATCTTGAAACTCCACAGGAAACTGAGGAAAGCACTGGGCGCCATGTTTGGACTCCAAAATTTGGGAGGAGGAGACTTTCAATTCAATTTAACTATGAAACCTCGAGCACATAGCAAGCACTTAGACATATTTTTTTGGGACTGAGGAAGTCGGCATAGCGACCGATGAAACGCGTATCCCAGCACTACTATTTGGGACAACTGGCCCACGGGCCCATAGGACATGATTATATGTCTTTTAAATGCCTTTTAATTTAATAAACTTTTTATGTTTTATACCGACTAAGTGCATATTATTGAGGTTACAACTCCGATACAGACCAACTACCACAAGGAGCAAATACAGGAAGTCCAGGCTGTCTTCAACTACGGAGCAAGACGCTGCAGAAAATTTAAGTATAAATTTATGTTCTCTTCCAAAAGTAAAGCACGGTATTACCACTCTTTGATTATATAATAAGGGGTGACATTTGTAAAACGTATATATTTAAAATATTGCGCTCCCGCGACCCAATTAGTTATAAAATATACAGGTTCCTGGACTGTCTTGACAGAATCACCTTCAAGACCTGCAGCCTCACCTGAACTCCATCCTGTTAATGAGGTCTACATTTAAGGAAGCTACGCCCTCCTTAGGATGCTTCCACATTGAAGTCCCTGGCTGTCAACCTGAGGATACCTGCATCCTGAGATCCTCCTGAATTCCACAGACTGTTCCTTGTATCCATGTTGCTGAATAGGGATAGGCCGAACAACCTCGTGTTCGGTTCGCATTCGAACTCGAACATTTGAAAATGTTCGAATTCGAACGCGAACACGATTCGGACACAATGCAAGTCAATGGTGCTTGAACGTTCGAAAATTAAGGTGCCCTCCAAGAGGGCATATATGCAAGATATTGGCCATATGAGGGTCCGGGTAGTGCCCTGGGGGACAGGAAACAATGAAAAAAAAGTTAAAAAAAATTAACCCTTTCACTGCTGAGTGCTGCTGAGCCATTTCACCGCTGTGCACTGAGCTATTTTTTTACCGCTTTTGCTCATGTTTAAATGAGATTTGAAGCCATGGGAAATGTTTGAGCACAAACGAGTGGGAAAAATTACGATCTTAACGCAAACGTTAACGCTCACTTGCGTGAGCATTAACGTTTACTGCGGCGTTCACCGCATATTTGTATCATTTCCCCAGGACAGACCTGGTAGGATCCCTAGTAACAGACCTCTAACCCTCCGATCCTTAGGATGGTCGGGACCACTAAACCTAACCTCTAGCAGCTACACAGGCCAGGGAGACAGCACCAGCAATATACACCACAGACTGAGATCAATATAGGTTTGTACTGCACTATAGTATATGGCAGGATGGAAGCGCACCAGCAGTAACAAGCAGCAGAATATACCAGACAGGGGCGCAGAGCGAGAGTAGTTGTTATAACAGAACTAGATCAGCAACTTATAGGCACTTGTACTGCGCTACTGTATATGGTGAGAAACGGCACATCATTAGCAACAGGAGGCAAACAGAACAGGCAGGGAGTACACAGAGAGAATAGTCAAATGGCAAGAAAAGTCGGCAACAGATCGGGTCCTCAGAACAAGCAGGGTCAGTAACAAGTATACAAACTGATTCGGTAAGCTAGCGATGCGGGAATGAAACTCCATGGCAAGGCAAGGTGTACAGCGCGCGCTCCTGATTTAAAGGTCCCGGCGGCTCCACGTCATCACGCTGTGCCCTGCCCCCTGATCACTCACAGCTGCGCCGGGCGCCGCCGGAGCTCCTGATATTCAGCCAGCTGGTGGCACCATGCGTCCGGGACCCCCCCGATCGCCACCCGGGGCCCTGGATGTCACAATATTACAATCCAAACGCAAATGGGTTAAGTAACCAAATTTGTAAGAAGGATAATTAATGCAGCATATGAATCCTCACACTGTCGGGCAGCACCACTACAGTCTGATGCTAGCTTTAACCGGCGTGCTGTGTGCAGCTTCTGAGACACTACTCAGTATGCTATTAGTGTAGCGGGGAAGCCGGCTGCGCATTTTGCATTGCTCTCTCTACACTAATAGCATATCTTCTTAGAAGCTGCACACAGCGCGCCGGTGTATGCAGCTTCTAACAGCGTGGGAGACGGGAGGCTGCACTTGTTGGTGGATCCAGGAATCAGGTGAGTATTAGAAAGAAAAAAAGGATTTATTTTATGTTCCCGGGGACGTATAAAAATGTCCTTGGATATTATTTTTTTTTAGAAATGTCCCGCCTTACCTTAGCCTGGTGGTCAGTGGGGGCTCCCTGGATCCTGGTTGTGGGGGGGATGGTCTGCCGTGGCCACAGGTGCAGTGGCTCCCTCCCTGCGCCGCCTCTCTGCCACATGCTCCCGCCGGCCAGCCTGCACAGTCGCAGCTCTGTCATCCGGCAGCCGCATGCTTGCTCCTCAAGGGGATCCTTGGGAGGCCCCGGCAGGCTGCCCTCTACAGTGCCTGATTAGAGGGCCTCATCTGCCTGATGTTTTAGCAATAAGATTGTTTTATTCCATAGGCTTCAATGTTAAAAATACTCCCGTTTTAATTCAATATCTAATAAACCGTTGCTTATAATATTCTGCCGTAAAGAGTCTCTTTATTTTTATATTTTGTTTAGTATTTTTTTAAGCTTTTCTACAAATTTTTTCAAATATATTTTTTTTACGAACATTTTGCGAATGGCCTGAAAAGTTCGAAGTTCGCGAACTTTCGAACAACCAATGTTCGATGCGAACATCGAACCGTTTCGAACCGGCAGCCCAACCCTATTGCTGAACCCTCCGTTGCACTGAACATTTCAACCTTCATACCGGTACCCCCTTTTGCTCCCTGTGCCCCCCCTCTTGGATCCCCGTATACCAGAACCCTTGCTTGGACTCTCCAGTTCTGCCATTAATTCTAGTTAAAGCCCAAACTCCAGTAGGCCTCTCCTACTATAATAGTAGCTATAAGACCTATCCTTGCCCCCCCTTTTGTTTTTTCCTTTCCTTTCTCACTCCTCCATGCTATGTATTGTACTGGGTATATTAATATATAAAAATTTTCCCTAACTTTTGTATATTATTATTTCTTGTTTGGATTTTTCTAAAACTGAATTAGCATTTATATTTTGGGGGGGAGCATACTGGATTACAGCAGCTCTAATTGATTGAACAATAAAACCCACAGAAATGTGCACGGTGTATGAGTGTATCACAGAGCTCCACAACAATAAAACCCACAGAAATGTGCACGGTGTATGAGCGTATCACAGAGCTCGACAGCAATAAAACTCGCAGTAATGTGCGGTGGTGTGTATGAATGTACCAGAGCTTCACAATAAAACCCACAGAAATGTGTGGTTTGTATGAGCATATCCAGGCCGGGCGGCGCTAGTGTAAGGCAGCACAGGCGGCCGTCTTAGTTTTCTGGCTCTCTGCCACTTCTAGGGGCGGACAAATCGGGATCCCATGTACTCGGCAGCGTGTGGGATCCCACTCCCACACGCTGCACCGGACGTAAAGGCCCTGGGGGGGGGTGCAGAGGAGGAGGAAGACGAAGCGGCCAGACCAGTAGCTCACAGGAACATGTTGGCCCCGCACATCCACCCCCCTTCCTCCTCACAGCAGCCAAGAAGCAGCAAGCAGAGCCTCCCCTGCTCATGTGCTGGAAGTGTCCAGCACGTGCAGGGGAGTGGAGAGAGACCATCCTGGACCAAGGAGACAGAGATTGTAACCTGAGTGTGAGCAGGGGGTGCATGTGTGTCTGTGTGGGCATGGGGTGCGTGTGTGTCTCTGAGCATGGGGGTGCGTGTGTGTCTGTGTGAGCATGGGGGTGAGTGTGTCTGTGTGAGCATGGGGGTGCGTGAGTGTCTGTGTGAGCATGGGGGTGAGTGTGTTTGTGAGCATGGGGGTGAGTGTGAGTCTGTGTGAGCATGGGGATGCATGTGTGTGAGTGAGAGCATGGGGGGGTGAGTGAGAGCATGGGGAGGGTGAGTGAGAGCATGGGGGGGTGAGTGCGAGCATGGGGGGTGAGTGAGTGTGCGTGTGCGTGTCCAGGGGGTATGAAATGAATTTAAGGGGGAGTGACATGAATGGGGGAGAATGAATTAATGGGAGAAAATGAATTTAGGGTGAGTGAATTAAGGGGGAGACTTAAGGGGTGAATGAATTAATGGGGAGTGAAATGAATTGAGAATGAATTAATGGGGGTGAATGAATTGACGGGGTGAAATGAATTAAAGGGGAGAGAAATGAATTAAGGGGGGGTGAATGATTTATGGGGGGTGAAATGAATTAGAGGACGAGGACCCTGCTGCCAATCTGCTGCTGGAGACCTGGAGTCAGACGGTGGACCACAGCCACAGAGTGAGAGTGGTAGGTAGCAGGGAAACACTGGCAGTGGCAGTATGAATTATATGGGTATATTGACACAGCAGGACCAGAGGGCACTACCAGGTGCAGATTGGCACTGTGGCACAGGAGGGGCATCAGGCGCAGCATAGATTGCTGTGCCTGGTGCCCCCTTCTGGTGCCGCATTGCCAATCTAGGCTTTTGCCTGGTGCCTCTCTAGTGCCAAAGGAGGGGCACCACGCACTGCGTAGACTGGCAAAGCGTTAGGACACCAAACACTCCCTGTTGGCATGGATTGGGGGGGCACCAAAACGCACCTACGCCTGCGTAGACCAAAAAGTTTGCACCGGCCCTGAGCTTATCACAGAGCTCCAAAACAATAAAACCCACAGAAATGTGCACTGTGTATGAGCATATCACAGAACTCCACAGTAATAAAACTCACAGTAATGTGCAGTGTGTATGAGCATATCAGAGCACCACAGCAATAGAACTCTCACGGTAAAGGCAGTGTGTATGAACATACACTGGATCCACAGCAATATTTTCCAAACTGTAAAGGCAGTGTGTCTCTCCTTTTTCATATCCCCCTCCCTTTATCATTTCCATCTCCGGCCTCCCTTTTCAGTCCATTTCAACCCTTCCTTTTCATTTCCCACTCTTTCCATTTCACCCCACTCTTTCCATGTTGATTTCACACCACTTTTTTCATTTCACTCACCTCCCACTCTTTTCATTTCACCCCCCTGTCATGGAAGTGACATAACGCTCCCTGCTTCAATCCCAAGACTTTTATTCCCATGGCGAAAACCCCCAAAAGAAACAGACAATTGCCTTGGGAAAGACTTTATGTTCATTTATATTATGTGGTGTGATTTTAAATGTACTTTTATTACTGTACTAGCTGGAAAGCCTGCCAGAGGGCAGTCTATTGTTGTTGTCGCCAGCTCAGAATTCACGTCCATAGTATTTTTTTCAATGTCCTATCCAAGAGTATCTCTCTATATAAATACGTTTGTAATGCGTCAATCGCCATCCCATCCGCAACAGGAGGGCCAACTGAGCAGCTGTGATGGGTGGGCGCACAGCTGACAGCGCATTACAAAGGCATTTATATATTAGAGCAGGTTCCTCTTCCCTCTTAGAGTGTAAGCGCACGGGAACAGGACCCTCAGATTGTAACGTCATGGGACCCCTTAGATTGTAAGCTCGCGGGGCCCCTTAGATTGTAAGCTCGTGGGGCCCCTTAGATTGTGTTGGGCTTGGGCGGGCATTTTTTTTTGTAGCGTATACATTATGCATATATTTAATGGAACGTGGTATGCATGGCATGGCAGGCTAGTATTTAGGCACACTGGTATTATGAGACACTGGTATTATGCATGGCAGACTGGTAATATGGCTGGCAGACTGGTATTATGCATTGAAGACTGGTATTGTGCATGGCAGACTGGTATTGTGCATGGCAATGTGCATGGCAGACTGGTATTGTGCATGGCAGACTGGTATTGTGCATGGAAATGTGCATGGCAGACTGGTATTGTGCATGGCAGACTGGTATTGTGCATGGCAATGTGCATGGCAAACTGGTATTGTGCATGGCAGACTGGTATTGTACATGGCAATGTGCATGGCAGACTGGTATTGTGCATGGCAGACTGGTATTGTGCATGGCAATGTGCATGGCAGACTGGTATTGTGCATGGCAGACTGGTATTGTGCATGGCAATGTGCATGGCAGACTGGTATTGTGCATGGCAGACTGGTATTGTGCATGGCAATGTGCATGGCAGACTGGTATTGTGCATGGCAATGTGTATAGCAGACTGGTATTGTGCATGGCAGACTGGTATTGTGCTTGGTAATGTGCATGGCAGACTGGTATTGTGCATGGCAGACTGGTATTGTGCATGGCAATGTGCATGGCAGACTGGTATTGTGCATGGCAGACTGGTATTGTGCATGGCAATGTGCATGGCAGACTGGTATTGTGCATGGCAGACTGGTATTGTGCATGGCAATGTGTATAGCAGACTGGTATTGTGCATGGCAGACTGGCATTGTGCTTGGTAATGTGCATGGCAGACTGGTATTGTGCATGGCAGACTGGTATTGTGCATGGCAATGTGCATGGCAGACTGGTATTGTGCATGGCAGACTGGTATTGTGCATGGCAATGTGCATGGCAGACCGGTATTGTGCATGGCAGACTGGTATTGTGCATGGCAATGTGCATGGCAGACTGGTATTGTGCATGACAATGTGTATGGCAGACTGGTATTGTGCATGGCAGACTGGTATTGTGCTTGGTAATGTGCATGGCAGACTGGTATTGTGCATGGCAGACTGGTATTGTGCATAGCAATGTGCATGGCAGACTGGTATTGTGCATGGCAGACTGGTATTGTGCATGGCAATGTGCATGGCAGACTGGTATTGTGCATGGCAGACTGGCAATATGGCTGGCAGACTGGTTTTGTGCATGGCAGACTGGTATTGTGCATGGCAATGTGCATGGCAGACTGGTATTGTGCATGGCAGACTGGTATTGTGCATGGCAATGTGCATGGCAGACTGGTATTGTGCATGGCAGACTGGTATTGTGCATGGCAATGTGCATGGCAGACTGGTATTGTGCATGGCAGACTGGTATTGTGCATGGCAATGTGCATGGCAGACTGGTAATATGGCTGGCAGACCGGGCGCCGAGGAGAAGGAGGCCGGGCGCCGAGGAGACGGAGGCCGGGCGCCGAGGAGACAGAGGCCGGGCGCCGAGGAGACAGAGGCCGGGCGCCGAGGAGACGGAGGCCGGGCACCGAGGAGATAAACAAATCCGATCCATTGGAGAGGCGCTGTGCTGTGCACCTCTGCAATGGATCGGATTTGTTTTGTCCCTCGCGCACGCCGGCTGTGCGCCTGCTGTGGCTGTTGGATGCGCGCGCAGCCAACCGCTGCAGATTGCGCGCGCATGCGCAGTCCGTTTTTTGGCGACGGACACGCCGGAGCTTATTGTATTATGATATAGATGTGAATTTGGAGATGTGTATTGGAGGTGCAGACCTTTCTTTTGTGTAGAATATAATCGGGTTTGAGTAATCTGTGTGTCAGGTCCCAGGCAGGAAAGCCCGGCGTCACCGCAAGAAGTCCTGAGGTTCTGCGTCACAAACCTGTATATTTTGTATTATTTGTTTTCTGGGCTTTCTGTCTTACCAACTTACAGCCATCCAGTCCAATGCTCCATTTCAGCTCTCCTGCTCCTGTTGCATTCACTGTTTCCATTTGGACTGATTAGTTCACTATATAAGACAACCAGACCACACTTCCAGTGCTTCAGCATTATGTGTATATAAAAGAAAAAGAAAAAAACACTTCCAGGCGCACCTTACTAAAATTTCTACTTTTTTAAAACCAAAAAATGGCCAATGTGCAAACATCTAATGAATTAATATTTAAACAAAACAGTGGTTATATTATGATAAATGTGTATAACTTAAGGAATACTTATATTTCAGTGGTGTTTCTTTTTTTCCCTCTCTCAGCATGGGGTCCTGCGATGTAGCTGTTCGGTATCCCAAGAAAAAAGGAGGGGGAGGGTATTTCTCCACTTGATGTAAAAAAAGGCAGCAGAGCGGCAGATAATTCAATTAAAATGCATTTATTAATCAATAAAAAGGTAGACCTTCAACTATAAAATCAATTGTTAAAATACTAATTAAGTAGGATCAACAAAAACGCGCTTTCACCAATAGGCTTCATCAGTTGTTATCCTTTCTGAATGATCAGTCTGTGCAAGAAGTGCACAGTGCCCCTAGCCTGGTGCCCCTAGTTTGACTGACAAGGCAATGGATTATGTAAATTAGGTGTGTGTGATAACTGACCTAATGTAATTTGAGTTCCAAGAAGTCAATGTTTGTGTACTTACAGTATGTTCCAGTGGTTTGGTTCAAGCAGATGATCCCTGTTGGACCTTAGCATAAATACTGGTATACTTTTCTCAGTAAAACAGATGGTTGATACATGCAGCTTGTCTGTTCCACTACACTCACCATCAGAAGGCACCGAGCAGCCATCTGAAAGACTGACCTAACATCAGGGCTACAGGTCAGGAGATTGAAAGCCTGCGGATCCCTAGAAACTGCTGTAACTTCGGCCCAGCACTGGCGCAGATCCCTGCCAGCCAGTCCAGATCTCCCAGCAGGCAGAAGCAAGCGGCTCAAGCTGCTCGAGGCGCTGAGGACTGCGTTCCCAGTAGCCGGGCTGACCGCAACGAGGGGGTGTCTGGAGAGCAGGACAGGCAGACAAAAGCGTTTCCGTCCCACCCCCACTCTTTTAATTTCATCCCACTCTTTTCACTTAACTCCATTTCACCCCCACTCATTTCACCCCCTCTTTTCATTGCTTTTCCTTCCCCCTCTTAATTTCACACTCCCTCATTTCATTGCATTTCTTTTCCTCCCCTTTTCATTTCACCCCCCATTTTCATTGCATTGCATTTCCTCTTCATTTCATTCCCCCATTTCACTCCCCCGCCCTTTTCATTTCATCCCCCACACTCTTTTCTTTTCATTGTATTTCCATCCCCCTTTGAACCTGGGTCCCGGGAGCCACCGCTCTCCTCCACGGCTGCTGTCAGGGATCAGTATCCGTGTGTGCAACAACCAGACCTGCATCAGTGCTATCCATGTAAAGTGCTGCCTCAGACCTGTCCAGCACTGATAGGGGTTAACCAAAATGTAACACCAAACACACACCACACCCTCCTGTCTGTCTGTCTGTCAATAAAAGAGAAACCTCCCCCTGTGCAACTTGGCTTTGCATTGCAAGTCATTCCCTGAAAGTGTTCTGACCCCTCTCTGTCATCCTGCTGTTAACCATGTACCAGACCCTGCTTGACCCACCGACCTTGCCTCATTGCTGCCAGCCACTGATCACGGACCGTCCTGACTATTCTCCCTGGTTTACCCCTTTGTACCACGCCATGGACTCTGCCCAGCATCAGCCAGCCTCACCTCAGGTACAACCAGCATATCCCTGCATAAAGGGCTCAAACCACCTGAACATGGGTCCCACCACTGTGAATGCCAGGTGCCACCCTGACAGCTGCATGTGCATCTGATCATGGTGGAGTGCTGGGAAGAAGTGATGTTACATCAGTGGAGTAATTACCAGGGTCGCAGAGGCCGGGCCCTGGCGTTCTACCACTGGAGGGCGGGGGCCCAGGCAATGGTGGATTATTAACCCTTTAAGGACCTAGGGTCTTGTGGTGAGAGCGGAGTCACATGACAGGAAGGGTGGGGGCAGTACCAGGCAGTGTCTGCTGGGATGCCATGCTAGCGGGACGTACTGTATGTGTCTCCTCTATCCGATGTTATGCTGAATAAATCAACAACTATAAACCAACCCACGGAGTCTACTCTTTTCATGACATGGTGTCAGAAGTGTTTCCCTGCGTGTCCATTTTGATCTGTGAAGATGTCTAAGTTCTCTCCTCCGAAACCCTTCGATTTCTCTCAGCCTGCTGCATGGCCTGCTTGGCGCCAAAGGTTTGCACGCTTCAGGATCGCTTCGAAGCTGGATAAGGAGCCTGGTGAGGTGCAGGTTAATTCCCTTTTATACGCTATGGGGAGAGACGTGGAGCCGATTTACGGTACTTTTCAGTTCAGCGCTGGGGAAGAGATGGACTTTGATAAAGTCATGGATAAGCTCAGCGCCCATTTTGTGCCCAGAAGAAATGTGATTCACGAGAGAGCCTGCTTTCACAAACGCGCCCAGTGTGAGGGAGAATCTGTGGAATCATTTGTGCGCAGCCTTTATCAGTTGGCAGAGTTCTGTGAGTTCGGCGCTGCTAAGGAGGAGCAGATCAGAGACAGACTGGTTATCGGAATTGCAGACTCGGAAGTTTCACTTAAGTTGCAGCTGGAGTCTAAACTGACACTGGATGAGGTGATACGAATTGCACGTCAGAGTGAATTGGTGAAGAAACAAAGTGCAGACTTAAGGTCAGAAAACAGGGTGGAAGAAATACACCAGTCACAAAGGGTTAAAAGCGGCAGACAGCAGGCAGCGGACAGACCCAGGAGCGGTTGGACACCGTGTTCCCGTTGCACACGCTGTAACCGACCTCACGAGATGAAGACGCGGTGCCCTGCTATAGACAAGAAGTGCAGGAAGTGCAACCGCGCCGGCCATTTTGAGGTGGTTTGTAAATCAGAGTCTGTGAGAGAGATGTGTCTGGACAGTGATCAGGAGACGCCAGAACTGTCCTTTATAGGATCGGTGACTGAACAGTCTGGCTCTGTCGAGGATTGGCGTGTTACACTCACGATGTTGGGTGAAAGAGTTGCCTTTAAGACTGATACTGGAGCAGACATTACAGTTATTTCCTTTGTGACATTCTCAAAGCTACCTCGACGTCCGGAGCTGGAAAATGTTACGATTCAAGTTCATAGTCCGGGAGGTCGCATTGATTGCATCGGCAGGTTCCTTGCTGACTGTGAGTACCGGGAGCGAAAAATATCGATGTGGGTGTACGTGATCAGAGGATCGTGTGTGAATAACCTTCTGAGTCGGAAAGCAGCCTGCAGTCTGGGCCTTGTTGCTAGAGTGTACGAAGTCACTGAGGACGTGTTTGGAGACCTGGGGTTGCTGAACTGTGAGCCGGTCCGTATAAAGCTCAAACCTGAGGCTGTCCCTTATAGCCTTACTACGCCTCGTAGGATTCCATTTCCGCTTTTGCCGAAGGTGGAGTGCGAGCTTCTGCGGATGGAAAAGATGGGGGTTATCGAGGCGGTCACAGAAGCTACTGACTGGTGTGCGCCCATTGTACCGGTCGCTAAAAAGAATGGGAAAGTTCGTATTTGTGTGGATTTGAAACGTCTGAACGAAGCCGTTAGGAGGGAGAGATATGTCATGCCGACATTGGAAGATATTGCTCCTCAGTTGTCGGGGGCTAACTTCTTTTCCACGCTCGACGCTTCCAGTGGGTTCTGGCAGATACCCCTTGACCCAGAGAGCCAGAAACTGACGACCTTCATTACTCCGGTAGGTCGGTTTTGCTTCCGCAGACTCCCCTTCGGGATATCTTCGGCCCCGGAGATCTTCCAGAGAGAGATAAGTTCCCTGTTGAGAGACCATGAGGGCACTGTGGTAGTTATGGACGATATCCTTTTGTATGGGTCCACTAAGGAGGAGCACGACCGGCGACTGCTTTGTGTGCTGCAAACCATCAAGGAATCTGGCCTGAGGCTAAATAAGGAGAAGTGCCACTTTGGGAACCAGAACTGTGTTATTTTGGCCATATTATTAGTGGGGAGGGGGTTAAGCCAGACGCCAGCAAGGTTCTCGCTATTGAGAAAATGAAAAGCCCTTCCGATGTGAATGAACTGAGACAAGTACTGGGCCTTGTGAATTATGTGGGGAAGTTTCTACCGGAGTTGTCCTCGGTGTTACATCCTGTCACAGAATTGTTAAAGAAAGATGTCGCATGGATATGGGGACCTCCACAGGAGGAGGCCTTAGCACGAGTTAAGTCCATGCTGGGATCCGCTCCGGTGTTGGGGTACTATGACCCCTGCAAGAAGACTGTGGTTAGCGCAGATGCTAGTAGCTACGGGTTGGGAGCGGCCCTTCTGCAGCTGAAGGAGGGTAAACTACAGCCTATTGCCTATTGTTCTCGCACCTTAACAGCAGCAGAGAGACGTTATGCACAAATTGAAAAAGAGTGTTTGGCCGGAGTCTGGGCCTGCGAACGCTTCCACCGTTATCTGGTGGGTTTGGAGGAGTTCAGTCTGGAGACTGACCACAAGCCACTAGTTCCTCTCATCAATTCTTATGATATCGACAAGGCGCCTCTGAGATGCCAGAGACTCTTAATGAGACTACTTAGGTTTAATGTTAGAGCTGTGCATGTCCCGGGGAAACAGCTGGTGGTGGCAGATACCCTCTCCAGACTCCCGCTGGCTGCTGAGGGCGATTCGTCGACAGAGTCGGACGTGAAGGTGTATGTGGATTCGATCTTAGCCTCCAAGTCCATCTCTTCGGGGAGATTGGAACAGATTAAGAGAGAGACGCACCTGGATGTTGTCCTTCAAGAAGTTATCAGCTATATAAGAGACGGCTGGCCGGAGAGTCGTGCTGCGTGGTGGTCTCTGAGTGCGTTCCAGTCCGAGAGCGCGTACCTTACTGAAATGGACGGCTTAGTGTTTTTTCAAGACCGCATTGTTATTCCGAAAAGTCTGCGTCAAGACATGCTACGGCGGATTCATGAAGGTCATTTGGGGGTTTCCAAGTGCAGGGAGAGGGCGTCGTCTGCTGTGTGGTGGCCTGGGATTAGCGCTGACATTGCTGATTTCATCTCGAGATGTGCCTTCTGCAGAGAACGTCGACCTACAGAGACGTGAGCCTTTACTTTCCACCCCCCTACCTGCGGGTCCATGGCAGAAGATAGCTGCGGATCTGTGCGAACTAAAAGGGAGGAAATACTTAGTTGTTGTGGACTACTACTCCAGATACCTTGAGCTCGCGCCACTGGGTGAGGCGACCAGTGCTACTGTGATCGTCCGTCTGAAAAGCATGTTTGCCAGGTGGGGTATCCCGTCAGAGTTGGTGAGTGACAATGGTATGCAGTTCGCCTCTAAAGAGTTCGCTTCTTTTAGGAAGGATTACGATTTCCGTCACACGACTTCCAGTCCGCATTACCCGCAGGCTAATGGGATGGCGGAGCGAGCGGATTAGACCGCTAAGTTTATTTTGAGGCAGGCGGAGCCTTATTTGGCCCTGATGGCGTACAGAGCGGCTCCTGTTCAGGCTACAGGGTGTAGCCCTGCTCAGCTGATGTTGGGACGGCAGATTCGTACTACTTTGCCTTCTGTGGATGCTTCCCTGCCGGCTTCCCCGGTCCTTCCAGAGGATATTCGGAGGAGGGACGAGGTGGCGAAGCGGAACTACAGGTTCTTTTACGATAGACGACATTCTACTCGCCCACTATCGGTGCTATACCCAGGGCAGAGTGTCCGGGTTAAGCTAGATGATGAGACGAGGTGGAGAACCCCGGCTACAGTTGTGGAGCGTTCTCCGGAGCTCAGGTCCTACGTGATCCGCACGGAAGGAGGAACTGTCGCTCGCCGCAACAGAAGGCATCTTCAGCCGGTACCCGAGGAGTTGAGTGCTGACACCTCGACACCGCAACAGCCAGACTCTCCGGTTTTACGGAATGGGTCTACCCTGCAGGTGGTTTCTGGGCATGATGTACCGCTGCTTCCAGCGGAGCCACAGCCACCCTCTCAAGGACTTGGTGATGGTTCTTGCAAGATGACTTCGAGTGGTAGAGTTGTGAGGCCTCCGGAACGTTACCGGGATTAATGTTTAGCTAGAGCAGCGACTTGAAGAATGGGCAGAATAATCCCAAAGTCACTGCGGACTAGGGTAATCTACCCCGATGTCCAAGTTAGCATTGTTTATCTACTTGTATCTTTACATTGTTTATTTTGTATGTTTTACCGTTAAAAGGGGGAGCTGTGGTGAGAGCGGAGTCACATGACAGGAAGGGTGGGGGCGGTACCAGGCAGTGTCTGCTGGGATGCCATGCTAGCGGGACGTACTGTATGTGTCTCCTCTATCCGATGTTATGCTGAATAAATCAACAACTATAAACCAACCCACGGAGTCTACTCTTTTCATGACAGGTCTTTAAAGTCAATGCATTTATGATGGGACAGTTCTGTCATTTGTCCTTGAGCCTGACACCACCTGGTGTCTGATTGTAGTGTCTGGTCAGCTTATTAACCCATTCGGTTAAATGGAGAAAGAGTTTTGCATTCTTGCTAAAAACATTTTGTTAATGAAGTTTCTTCTTTTAATGGAGTTTTAACAAAAGGGTTATAAAAGGAGAGGGCTATTAAACTCAGGTTTGTGACGGACTGCATCACATTGTCATCCAATATCTCCTGGTACTGAAGAGAATTCATGGTACCTTGCACACGCTGAAGCTTCCCTGTACCTGCAGAAGCAAAACAGCCCCAAAGCATGATTGACCCCCCGCCATGCTTCACAGTAGGCAAGGTGTTCTTTTCTTCATAGGCCTTGTTCTTCCTCCTCCAAACATAGCGTTGATCCATGGGCCCAAACAGTTCTAATTTTGTTTCATCAGTCCACAGAACACTATCCCAAAACTTCTGTGGTTTGTCCACATGACTTTTTGCATACTGCAGTCGACTCTTATTCTTTGGAGACAGCAAGGGGGTGCGCCTGGGAGTTCTGGCATGGAGGCCTTCATTACGCAGTGTGCGCCGTATTGTCTGAGCTGAAACTTCAGTACCCACATCTGACAAATCTTTTCTCAGTTCCTCAGCAGTCACACGGGCCTTTTCTCCACTCTACGCTTCAGGTAGCGCACAGCAGTCAAAGTCAGCATCTTCTTTCTGCCATGACCAGGTAGCGTTTCAACAGTGCCCTTTGCCTTGAATTTGCGAATGATGCTTCCTATGGTCTCGGTATGTTTAACATCTTTGCAATCTTCTTTATAGCCATTGCCCTTCCTGTGAAGAGTAATCACCTCTTCTCTTGTCTTCCTGGACCATTCTCTTGACTTCACCATGTTTGTAACCACACCAGTAAATGTCTAGAAGGAGCTGAGTATCACAGTTATTTTAAAGCTGCCTAATTGGTGCTTATTATGCTTTATTGCTGCTCCGTGACATCCACAGGTGTTTTCAATACCTGATTGAAAACACTTGAATGAACCTCTGTTCTTCAGAGTGGTAGTCTTTAAGGCTAGGGTCAGACGAAAGCATTTTTCCCCGCGAACGTGAAAAAGTGCGTCTGAACGCATTGACGTATTTTTTCACGGAATGCGCAAAAACGGTCAGACGACGCGCATTTTCGGGCGTGATTTTGTACGGATGTCAATAAAACTCTTTTTGCCCACTCCCTAAGGTCAAACAGTGACCTGCGCCTAGCTTCTCCCCGCATCACCTCTTCCCATGATAGACTGCAGGATTTCTCACGCGCAGCCCCCGCTCTCTGGAACGCTCTCCCTCGTACTGTCAGACTTTCTCCTAACTTCTCTTCCTTCAAACGCTCCCTTAAAACATTCCTATTTAGGGAAGCCTACCACCCAACTCACTGACACAACCATCAATCACTCTCACCTTACAGTCCTCTCCTCCTGTTTCCAACACCAACCCTCCTAGATTGTGAGTTCCTACGGGAATAGGGCCCTCATCTCCTCCTGTACTGTTTGTCAAATGTTGTTCAATGTATTGTAACCCTGTCTATACTGTGCTTATTGTACAGCGCTGCGGAATATGCTGGCGCTTTATAAATAAAGAATAATAATAATAATTTTTGCGTCTGGACTTATGTAGGCTGGACATTAGCAGTGTCTGACATCTCCTAATCACGCAAAAATATGCCGCAGCTGCGCACTCAGTACGTCAGTACTAGCGGTTTAGCGTTCTCAGAAAAATGCATTCAAATTCCACTTGCGTTGCACGGCCGGACTTTTGTGCGGCCGTACATCGTATATTGGCCGTCATTGCCCGTCATCTGCTGCTAGTTCGGCCGTAATTATGTGCGCCAGAACGCACGTTAAAAGTGCGCTGGTCTGACCCCAGCCTTAGGGGTTGAATAATTGTGTCAATGAAGAATTCACAAAAGAAACATTTACTACTGTATTACAAAACCAATTGATGTCATTTTAGTTGCATATGGTTCTTTAAAAAGTCCTTGTAGGATTTCATTCTGAATACAATTACAAATGTACACTAAATTCCATAAAACCCTTTACAGCATTGGGGGTTGAATAATTTTGAACACAACTGTAACTGACGAAATACGCAACGTGGGAAAAACAAGTGGCGGAAAAGAAACGGTTAACGTCCCTTCGGTTCGTAAGTTAAGTCCCACTCAAAAAGGCTCATAAATTGGTGTCTTAGGGTACCCGGGTACTAGATTCAACTGGCCAGTGAATGAACGAAATTATCTTCGACTAGTCAACGTTGGGGCCCTGTGGATTGAAGCATTTAATCAAGTGCACATTTTCGTTTCAGAACCGTAGGCCTTGAGGCCTCTCACCCATCCGACGAACAAAGGATCTCTCTCTGCCGACTCGAACCCGGTGCTAACGAATCCGCTCCTCCGATGCCGAATCTCTGCACTGGTCCGCCGCCTGCACTCCCATTCGATCGTGCGGCCTCCTTATGTGAGGTCCTTCTGGAACCTGGTTGTCCTCCAAATTGCTCAGCGGAACGTTGCAGATGGTGCACTCTCCGTCCCCGATCTCCAGCACTGGATGCGCTTCGGTTCCCGCTCCGGCCTGGTTGTGATCCCGGACAGTCTGCTGCATGCGTCTTACTCGTTCAGCTGCTCTGCTCATGTCACGCACGAGGCTCCTGATGTCTTCCTGGCGCCAGCACGCCCACTTCCTGTCCTCTTTGCAAAGGTTTCTGGGAGATGAAGTCTTTTTAGTCCAGCATAGCCCATAACGTCTCTAGGCTCTGTCTCCCTCTAGTGGTAGCAACAGTTCAATACATAGAGCCAAACTAATACAGCGCTACACTCTCCCCCCCCTAAACTCTTGGGTCCCTCCAAGGGGGTGTAACGGATACATGACATTACAATACATTGCATTCCTGGAACACCTTCAAAGTTAACATTGGTTACAATGTGTAACAAGGGGATCAAATAAAGATGTTTTCCACCTAGGTGTGCTGGTGGCCTTAACTGAACTCAACTCTCTAGCCACTTCTGCAATTAGGACAGACACGTCGGGCAATCTCTGCACTGTTGTAACTGCTTCTTCTGTGCTGTGTCCCGGTGAATCATACGTAAGTCTCTGAGGAGGCCGTATTGAACGTTTGGACTCAGATTCAATAATCTCCTCTTCGGGTGGAAGGGCCACATCTACAGGCTCAATTCTTTCATTTACAACTGGAGCAATTACTTCCTCAGAATTTTAGCCCTCCAGTGAAGGCATAGAACTGTAGTCTATGGATATTTCCTCTAGCGCTTCAGGAACTTCAGATGTCTCAGGTACTTCAGGTCTGAATTCAGGAGCATCAGGCCTCAGGTTACTTTCATACTGATCAGAGGCCGGAATGACTTCTTCAGGTCCACAGGGGTACACCCAGTCCAGACAAAAACTTCCTTCTTCACTGGTCTCCTCACTTTCTCCAACAGAACGCAACTGATGAGATCGAGTAACAGGAGCCGAACGAGAAACAGGCGGATTGGGCAAAGAAAGTTCGTCTCTTAGTGGTATCCGTATAGCTTCTCTCAAAGGTAGCAGATGATTCCTGTGCCAGTTCTTTAGAGGTCCGGCCTTCTCATCCGGACGGATTTGGTAGACTGGCAGACCAGGCAGTTGCTTGCAGACAATGTAAACTTGAGAACTCCATCTATCTGCCAGTTTGTGCCTTGCAGAAACAACCAAATTCCTCAGCAGAACCCTATCACCGGGCTGTAAGTCCTGTACCCGAACTCTCAAATCATAGTTTCGCTTTTTCCTCTGCTCTCTACCCTCTGAGGTCAAACGGGCCTGTTCTCCAGAGTCTGTCCACATAATTTTTGTGAGAAGTGACAGACGTCTGGTCGAGAGATAGGCCAAACGCTAAATCGACTGGCAGCCGAACTTCTCTTCCATACATGAGAGGATAAGGAGAGTATCCCATGGCATCACTCTCATTAATGTTCTACGCATGCACCAGCTTAGATATGTGACCACTCCAATTCTGCTTCTCTTTGGTTGACAATGTCCCCAACATATTCAGCAGAGTGCGATTAAATCTTTCCGGTTGGGCATCACCTTGGGAGTGATATGGAGAAGTTTGAGTCTTCTGATTTCCTAGCAATTGTCCAACAAGTTGGCTCTCAAAGTCTCTGCCTTGATCCGAGTGGATTCTCTGTGGTAGGCCATAACGAATGAAGAACTTTTCCATTAAAACTTTGGCCACTGTAGGAGCACGTTGGTCTTTTGTAGAGAAAGCTTGGGCATAACGGGTGAAATGGTCAGTCACCACCAAGATATTTCCCTGCCCACTAGCATCCGGCTCTAAGCACAGGAAATCAATGCACACCAAATTCATGGGAACTTGACTTTGCAGGTGGCTCATTGGAGCAGTTCGGGTTGGTAGGGTCTTCCTCTGAATACACCTTAAACACGAATGGCAGTAACTTTAAACTTCAGATCTCATGCCAGGCCAATAGAATCTGTCTCGCACCAGTTTAAAAGTTCTTTCTGCACCCAGGTGTACATGATCAGCGTGCAATGCTCTCAATACACTTTCTCTGTGCTTTTCTGGGAGGAACAATTGTTGCATTTCTTCGGCATTGTTCGAGTGGCCCCTTCGGTAGACCACCCCATCTAACATCTTCAGCCGCTCCCATTCTTTACAAACCAATCGGGCTCCCTCGGAAGCTAGTCAGCAGAAATCCCCTCTGACCCGCGTTCATAGCTTTCATTGTCAATCCGATCAGAGGATCTTCAGCTTGATCGGCTCTCAGGTCCTGTTTTGTGAGAGTAGGTAGGCTTTCATTCCTCAGTTGCGTGGGATTACAGTAAAGTTCTGGAACGCCCACAGCCATAACTCCTATAGCTTCTGCCCCAATTGCTCCCTTGACCCGGCGCTCCGCCCCTTGACATAAGGCCTGCACCCCATCAGGAGTCAACTGAGTCCATTCCGCATTATAAAGTCTTCTTGACAAAGCATCTGCATCTCGATTATTTACTCCAGGGCGATACTTGAGGCTGAACCGAAACCCTGACAGAGAGGCCAACCACCAATGTCCTGTTGCATCCAGTTTCGCAGTAGTAAGAACGTACGTAAGAGGATTGTTGTTGGTCTTTACCACAAATTCAGCCCTATAGAGATAATCTTTCAGCTTGTCTACTACCGCCCACTTCATGGCCAGGAACCCTAATTTGTGGGTAGGGTAATTCTTCTCTGAAGGCGTAAGGCTTCGGCTTACATATGCTACAGGCCTCAGCAGTCCTTCATACCTTCAGACCTTCTCTGCTGGCGTCCACATGCAATTCGTACGGCTTAGGATCAGCGTAGGCCAGGACAGGAGCTCGAGTTAGACTCTTTCAGTTTCAAGAAGGCACTTTCACATGCACCCGTCCACTCTTCTTGGATTATTCTTGAGCCTTCCTAGGCCTTTGAGTAGACGAATCCCGGTTATGGGTAACTGAGCCTTCTCCAACTTCTTCTGTTCGCAGGAGTTTATTCAAGGGCTGAGCAATCTTGGCAAATCCACCCACGAATCTTCGATAATATGAACAGAATCCCAGGAAGGATCGAAGTTCGGTAACATTTCGGGACCTATGCCAGGAAGCTACCGCCTCCAACTTCCGAGGATCTGTTGAAATGCCTTCCGCAGAGATGACGTGCCCCAGATACGTGACTGAAGCAATGCAAAATTGACACTTCTCTAAGGACAGTTTCAACCCCACTTCATGGAGCCGCTTCAAGACCTTCTCCAGCCGTTGCTCATGTGCTTCCAAAGTCCTTCCGAACACGATCAGATCATCCAGATACACTAGCACTTCGATCAGGTTCATGTCTCCAACCGTCTTCTCCATTAACTGTTGGAAAGTGGCGAGAGCTCCCATAAGGCCTTGAGGCATTCTGTTAAACTCAAAGAACCCCAGTGGGCAGATGAACGCTGTCTTTTCCTTATCTTCAGGATGCATTGGTATCTGATGATACCCACTTCGCAGATCTAGTACACTAAACCATTTTGCTCCAGACAAACACTGTAAAGCATCTTCTATTCGGGGCATAGCATATTGATCAGGAACATAGACGAATAGAACCATTCTTCTTATGAACCACCACAATGGGAGAAGCATACGGACTCCTAGATTCCTGAATCACTTTAGTTCTCTGCAGTTCAGCCAACTGTTCCCGTAGATCATCCAAGTCTCCCAGTGGAACCCGTCTTGACCTTTTCTCTAAACGGCTTGTCATCTTGAAGTCGGATGCGATGTTCAGTACTCTTAGCACATCCCATGTCAAACTCATCTTTGGAGAATAAATCTTTCCACGTCAGGATCTGGGACTGGAGTCGCTTCTTCCATTCAATTGAGATAGGAGCATCTTTCGGATAGAACCGTTCAGCGGGAATCTCCTTATTCACTCCCCCCCTAAATCAGTAGGGGAGAGAGGCGTAACAGAAGCCACTTGTTCGATGGTCATTCTTGCTTTCAAGACCACTGGAGAGTCAGATACATTACATACACTAACAGAAACTGTTCTACGTGTCTGTTTCAAAGCTCGTGTAGAGATTATTTCAGGGATTACTTCTACTCCGACCTCACCCCCATGACTGAGATCAGTTTCCAGAACCACATAGGGACCTGGTTGTGATCCGTTCAACTTGACTGAAGCCCGGAAGCTAGCCACTTCACCTGATTGGGAGGAACAGAGAAGGTTCTACAATCTCCACAGACGTTCCACCTCGGCAGGTGCTCTCTGTTCTTCGACCATTCTTTGATAGACCGGACGTAACATTGGATGTACTTCTTTGTTAGAATCTTCCATTACTATCGGAGTTAAAAGACGTCTCACCAGATTAGTATTCATCCCCACTATCATAGAACTTCAGCTGGCCCCCGAAGGGCGAGGACACACAATGGCCAATGCGTCACAGCCTCCAGTCTACCCGACGACCTCTGAGCCAAACGCTAACTTCACCTGTAGATATCCATCATAGGGGAGCCTCTCAGTCCCGATACCCCAGATTTCAAGGTCCTTTAACTTCTTTAGGCGTTTGTGCTTCAAAGTTTTCTCCTAAAAGTCTCGCTAGATCAACGTCACTTGAGCACATGAATCTATCAGCTGATCCGGAAACTGGTTTGCGGCAGCAAAAGGCATAGACCCCGTTCGTTGCACTCTAACCTTCTTCTTGACTCGTGAAAATTTTGGGTGTGCATTGCTTTCCCATGACATGGGACCAGATACCAAGGGAGTAACTCTTTCGGTCCTAGCCGAGACAACTCTTGGTAAGGATCTGGGTCCTTCCGGCCTTTCATTTCGGACTTGAAAAATTGGAGCGGTTTTCAACAGTTGGGCACCTAGTTTGCTCCCTCACCAGGGCTTCTGTAGTTTCCCGCCCTACGAGGTAGATAACAGTCCTTCTAAGGCCTTCAACTGTTTTACGTTCTGGCCTTCGGTGCGTGCACTTTTCCTCTGAAATGGGCCATCTCTCCGCAACTGAAACATCTTCTTTTTGAAGACAGAGGCGCACTTTCTCGGTGATTCATTTGAAGGACCCCGGCCAGAGGCCACAGCAACTCCTGTTGTCCGCATATCTGTGAGGAACTTTTGCATATCAGTCTGTGTCTCTGCCACCTTCAGAATTACCCAACACAGGTCCGTGTGAGCCTGTTCTCGTTCAGTTTGAGCCTCTTGCACTTTCTTGACAGTCTTTTGTATTTCACCATAAGCCTGAATGGTTGACTCCTTTTGTAGCACTCTCTGAGGTCATAGGAGTAACAAACGGCTCTTGTCTGTCAACTTCGGACCCATAGGCATCCAACGAATCATCTTCAGTTGGCGAACATTTGTTGTGTCTCACGGGTTGTGCTTAGATTCTTTCTCCCCTTCTCAAGAATTTTTCTTCCAGAAGAGCCTCTTCTTCCCTAAACAGCTCGAATCAGTTCTAGGTATTTCAATTCTGTTACCTTCTCTGGTCTTCAGCTGTAACATCACAGGGTCTAGAGGTTGAGCACCCCTCAATATCTGCACAATTTGGATTTGGTCTATCGCAGTAGGGTCGGCCCCTTTCTTGAAGTTTTTGGTGCAGAATCTTATCCAGGCACCTCATATAATCAGTAATTTTCTCACCTTTTCACTGGTAGGTATGTTCATACTGGTACATGAGCTCAGCAGCCTTTTCCGTTCGCCCGAAGACTTCCTGCAATATGTTTAAGTAATCTAGAGCAGTACAGTCTTGCTTACTCAATTTCAGGTTTCTAACAGCCTCTGATGTGGGTCCCTTCAAGCTCTCAGTAATTCTGTTTCTTTTGTGCTTCAGGGACGTCCCACTCGTCTAGAGCCTGCATCGCCTGTTCCACCCATTCCTCAAAGGTTTCTTCTCCTGCCGAAGTTGACGCACTTCCCGAGAAATTTCTCATCCTTCGGTAGCCGAAGTTATTGTAAAGAGGGTTTGTTGTCTGACATTTAGCCACCAGGTCTCCGATAGCAGCAATGAACTCTGGCCCAATCATGGCTAGTGGGCTGGGCGCAGGAACACTCACAGGATCACCGCGTGGCTTACTTGGCTGGACCAGTCGAATTTCCACATCGTTGGCCAACTTCACACTCGCGCCCTGAAAACACACTGGAACTCCCTGAGAAGTCTCTGGGTTCGCTTTAATGTCCAGAATTAACCCCCGATGATCCGGTGTCACCACGGCCCGGAAAATTTTGTCTTTGGACCAAGTGTCTGCGGGAATGTCCATTACTACACTTAACCCTAGCTGGCTATTCAGCTCTTTACACCATTCTGCAGCAGTGTCTGGATCCATGTTAACCCATTAATTGCGGTATACTCTGAGACAGAAATCCCGGACGAGCCCCCACGTGTAGCACTCACCCCCGGAGGTCCCCGCTGAAATAATCCAAGATAGTCTCACCGCTCTAAGAATTATTATACACCAGCACACTGTTGTGGATTTTCTAGTTTTCGTACTTTACTGAAACAATAAAGTGGCATAGAATACACATATACTTTAAGCATAATCAATTAAGCGGGAATAACTGACGAAACACACAACGTGGGAAAAACACATGGCGGAAAAGAAACCGTTAATGTCCCTTCGGTTCGCAAATTAAGTCTCACTCAACAGGCTCATAAATTGGTGTCTTAGGGTACCCGGGTACTAGATTCAACTGGCCAGTGAATGAACAAAATTATCTTCAACTAGTCAACGTTGGGGCCCTGTAGATTGAAGCATTTAAGCAAGTGTGCACTTTCGTTTCGGAACCGTAGGCCTTGAGGCCTCTCACCCATCTGGCGAACAAAGTGTCCAGAACCGATGACTCAACCAAAGGATCTCTCTCCGCTGACTGTAACCCAGTGCCAACAAATCCGCTCCTCCGATGCCGAATCTCCGCACTGGAACTGGTCCGCTGCCTCCACTCCCGTTCTATCGCGCGGCCTCCGTACGCGAGGTCCTTCTGGAACCTGGTTGTCCTCCAAACTGCTCAGCGGAACGTTGTAGACGATGATGCATGCTCCGTCCCCGATCTCCAGCACTGGATGCGCCTCGGTCCCCGCTCCAGCCTGGTTGTGATCCCGGACAGTCTGCTGCATGCGTCTTACTCGTTCAGCTGCTCTGCTCACTCTGACCATGTCCCGCACGAGGCTTCTGATGTCTTCCTGGCGCCAGCACACCGACTTCCTGTCCTCTTCGCAAAGGTTTCTGGGAGATGAAGTCTTTTTAGTCCAACATAGCCCATAATGTCTCTAGGCTCTGTCTCCCTCTAGTGGTAGCAACAGTTCAATACATAGAGCCAAACTAATACAGCGCTACACAAGCATTTATAAAGTGCCAAGAAATTCCTTACTGCAGTACAATGGGAGAGACAGAATAACAAATATACATACATGTTACACACACTGAACAGGAGGGAGGACCCTGCTCAAGAGTTTACAATCTAGGAGAGGGGTGACACACTAGATGAGGTAACATAACACAAGTGAAATCTGAGGACCCATAGCCCGTTCTTTAAAAATACTTCCAAATTATATGGCCATTTTAAGAGTGCTAAAAATACCTGTATACATGTCTCCTGCACTATTATATATCCATTAGCTATGGAATTTAATGCTATGGTAATATTAATATAATAGGGATACTAGGCGATAGTGCAGGAGACATGTATACAATCGCCTAGTATCCCTATTATTTTAATGTTACTATAGCATTCAATTCCATAGCTAATGGATATATAATAGGGATACTAGGCGATAGTGCAGGAGACCTGTATACAGATATTTTTGCAAAATTCTCTCGCTGGGGGAGCCTTCATGGATTCTTGCACCGGGGCCCCGAGGTTTCTAGTTATGCCTCTGCGTTATATGATCACTTCCTCACAGCGCCGTAGAGTACACGTGACAGCGGCAGCGCGATTCAGGAGGATGTCTTCCTTTGCTTGGCAGCCTGCGGTTGGGTGGTCCAGAGCTGACGCTGGGGATTTAGAAATCGGCGGCTGCAGGTCCCACTGAGGAATGGGGCAGCTTTTGTCATGTTGAGGACAGGTTTTTTCATCGACGCCTAGGCGTTGTCAGCCTTGACCAAGATACATCACTATGTACATGTGTTGTATTCCTGCTTGGGTCAACTAGAACTGAGCCCTGGGCTGGAGGACTAGGACTGGAGAAGGCAGGATTTATTTTCTAGTGTACTTTCATTAAATGTTCAATATGCTTGAGGTGTCCAGATGTGCAATAGTTTGACATTAACAATAAAACTCCCAGAAGTTTTACTTCTATAATAAAGGTTCTTAGAAATCACTTGCTGTACATTACGATGATTTGCTTTTGTCCGAATGTTTTTTTTGTTAAACAAACCTGCCAACTTTGGTATATGTCTGGTATCAGATGACAGCAGTATGGCCGCCAAGCGGAGGTGACCATGACATGATTTGTATCACTGTCATCACATCCATGCCCCCAAAGGGACATGTTGCATCAGTGCTTGTAGGGCAGGGTAGCCCTGCCTTGCCCAGCGGCCAATTAGGGCTGCTCATGGGCAAGCACAATGGGCAAAAAAATCCCTGTTTGTTTTTCCCCTCTGGAGAGTGTGCAGGGGCGTGTCTTCGGTGCTCCATGCTGGCAGTCACCATGGCTCAGCATGCCTAGCTTGACCCTAAGTAGACCTAGCTACGCAGTCACTTCCGCAACTGTTTCCTACGTGCATATGGGGAAGAGCTGAAAATGGCATTATACCAAGGTCGCCCATCCGCCTCTTCTTTTTTTTCTTTACCCCCCCCCCTCCTCCTGCAAAGCAGATGCTTTTGCTCAAAAAACGCCTATATCTTTTCGTTCATTTACTCAGTGGATGAAAGTTTAATAGGACATAAAGCAGGTGAATAATGCTGTCTTATATAATTGATATTTTCCTTTATCAGAGAGCAAATCACATTTCTACATAGGATGCACTTTAAGAGGCGGCTAATAAGTGACACCGATTAATTTACTTTGCGAAGTTACCAGTGAGCAGAAACATTTTTAGTACCAGTTCAGAGTCCAAATTCTGCGAAGGTTCATAAAACTGCTGAACTGAGCAGTTGCCAAGACAGCCACCCGTATCTTTTTTTCTTCAGGTAAACATTTGCCCTCATTGTGAATTTCCTATTACTTCGTATGTTTGGATAAAAATAAGATATATTAATCATATACAAGCTTGAGACAAACATCCTGCCATTACAATGAAATGTCTGGGCACATTGATAGCGCTATATGGGGAGTTGTTAGGTTTTAGCGTTTCGGTCAAGTAACCACAAATAACCATTTTGCAACCAAGCTCTTGATTAAATCCAATCGCACCTTTCTATAATTTTTAGATAAGTCCTGCTTTTGGAGAGACCCAGTCAGAGCCCAGACTTTAACCCCTTAAGTATGCCGTGGAATGACCTCAAGAAAGCTGTTCACACTCAGTGGCGTCACTAGGGTTGGTATCACCCGGTGTCATGCTTACTGTGATGTGGGTTGGAGTCCAGTATGCAGTTTGCGGTATCAGGAGGGTTATTCAATGAGATGGGCAGGATCAGGCACGTGGTTGGTGCGGGCGGAATATGATCTTGAGCGAGGGAGGAAAACCAGGAGCCAGGAGGTCAATCAGATTGATGCGTGGTACAAGAGAGCAGGCAAAGACGTGGTCGGAATGGAGGCAAAAGGTTGATTATTAGTAGATCAGGAATCGGGGGATACTTTCCTTGTAAAAACAGCAGGAAGCTTAGGTTCAACAGGAAGTTGATGACTGAGCGCTTTCTCCTTGGCGTTTGGGGCTTTTATGAGGCACCGGTGATGAGCCCTGCCCTTTCTGTGGGTGGGGCTCCTCCCCTACCTCCTCTGTTCGCTGGGTCTCCCCAGGTCCCAACCGGAACTCACAGAGGCCACACCCACACAGACGAGTCAGAAGATGCCGCCCCCCCAGACCCTGTGGAGATCCAGGGATCTACTCATGTGGCTGCGATGGGAGGCCACCCCGCCGTCCGCAAGCAAAGCCGAACCACGCGGGAGGCCAGCAGGGGAAAGATGGAGGCAGCGGGGGAGCCCGAACGCCGCACTGAGAAGAGACTGCGACCAGTGGTAAGGGAGTTCCCAGTACCCGACGTCCCCCACCACGGAAGACGCCAACAGTCGCCATGACACCACGGCCGCACTATGGAGGTGAGGCATGACACCCGGGGACAGTAACTCATGGTGTCACCCTCCCAATATCTCCTTCAAAAGGAATAACATGCCTGGTGGGGGAATACGCAGAGGAAAGACAAATGTGCGGCATCTCTAGAGAGAACCCTATGTCTGGCATTTGGGACTTCCCGAGACTACGCTGTGAAGATCCGCCGGCCTCCAGAAATTCATAAAGAAAGAAATCAGCGTGCTCAAGGAATCAAAGAGTCAATCAAGGAAGCCTTGATCACATTGATTTCTATCTTTAGGGATATGTAGAGTGATAGACAGAGGGACAGACTGGTATAGAAGCGCAGAGGCACAGACAGGGATGGATGGATGGACAGACTGTGGGATGGATGGATTGGCAGAGACAGTGGGGTGTATGGATGAACAGACAGACAGTGCGGTGTATGATGGACGCACAGACTGGGATGTATGGATGGACAGATACATATGGATAGACAGTGTGTCCTCTATCACTCACCTCAGCCCCCAGTGTACAGTCTGTCACCCTCTCTAGCCCACTCTTCTACCCTTCGCAGTGCAGCCCCTGTTACCTGCCTGTGTACAGATCCAGCATGTACAGGGTGTCAGGGTAGCTGCTACTGGGCCTGGCTTCTCTCCTCCTCACATCCACAAGCACGTGCTTGTGATGGTGCTGTTTGAGGAAGGGGTGGGGCAGTGTGCTCGAGGCTCCCCAGACTCAAAGCCAGGGGAAGCAGGGGGCAGCCATGATGGTGGGAGGGCAGCTCCCCCTCCTCTCCCTGCCCCCCCACAACAAGCAGATGGAGGGGGCAGGGCTTGTGCCAGACAGGGCGGGGTTTCTCCTCTGCCCATTGCTGATCTCTCACAGAGAGCCAGTGCTGAGAGCAAGTATACATCAAAGGCTGGCCCTGGGTGATGTTACCCACCCAAGAGGGTGTCACCAGGTGCAGCCTGCCCCCACCTTGTTATGCCACTGTTCACACCAGACACCTTATGAATATGGCTGAGCTGAAGCAGTCCTGTAAGGAAGAGCAGTCCAAAACTCCTCCTGAATGTTGTGCAGGTCTAATCCACAGTAGGGATGTGCGTTTCGGGTTTCGGAATTTCGGAATTTTCACGAAATTTCCTGATTCGTGTTTTCGGATGCGGCCGAATTTCCGAAAATATTTAGATCCGAAAATGGCAGATCCGAAAAGTTTTCCGAGCCGAAACAAAATATTTTCGTAATTTTCGAATGGACTTGAAATGTGTCAAATCGAAATTTATTGCTTTGAAACGAGGAGAACAGACGAAAAAACGAAAATTTCCGAAGTTACGAAAAGTCGATACAAAAAATGAGCAAAGTGACACGGAAATACGAAAAACGGTCGAAAATCCGAAAACATGTATAATTCCGAAAAACGAAAAATTTCGAAATTACGAAAAGTCGATACAAAAACGGGCAAAGTGACATGAAAATACGAAAAACGGTTGATATTCCGAAAAATATGTACACGAAAAACGAGTCGAGCCAAACCGAATCGAAACAGAAATCGGTCGAAACGAGCCGAATCGAAACGTTTAAAAATCCGAAAAATCGAACCGAATCGAACCGAAAAAAAGTCGGTGCACAAGCCTAATCCACAGCTACCAGAAATGTTTGTTGGAGGTTACTGCTGCCAAACTCCAAGTATTCACTTAATTTTTCCACAGTGCTGTGAATGTTTAATGGGATGCGTTCAATTAAGACATGAACGATTGTAATTGCTTGTGTGTTGTTAGTTTAAGCACATTATCAGGTTGTCTATATTTGTCACTTTAATGAATACAAGATGACATTTTATGACTAATTTATGCAGAATACCAACTATTTCTACTACGATTCACATATTATTTCTTGCCACTGTAATAAATATATATATATATAAATATGGGCTGGTACTGATTAAAAATTTTCGTGTTCGGTTAATCGAAAAATTTGATTAATTGTAACACACATACAGATCCAACTACTTTTAGCTGGTCTGGGGTCTGGGCCCTGGGTCTTGGGTCTCAGCCTTGGGCCTGGGCCCTGGCCCTTGGGTCTTGGTTCTGGGCCCTGGGTCTTGGGTCTTGGTCTTGGGTCTTGGCCCTGGGGTCAGGGTCTTGGGTCTTGGGCCCTGGGTCTGGGTACTGGGTCTGGGCCCTGGGTCTTGGGCCTGGGCCCTGGCCCTTGGGTCTTGGGCCCTGCATCTGGTCTGGGGCCTGGTGTGTGCCTGGAGTCTGGTGTGTGCCTGGAGTCTGGGCCCTGCTGGCGTTTGGCTGGGTCCGAGGCTGGACTGAGACAGGCAGCACCATACTCACCGCTCCTCCACTGCCGTCTTCTTCCTGCGCCAGTCAATGTGTGTGACGCGTGCGTCACACGCGTCGCACACGTCACTGGAGGGCGACGCCAAAGCAGCTTTGCACACTTTAGGGCCGCCCAGGGCCCCAGGAAGCCCGTACAGCTCCGGATTCGGACTCCTAGAGTCCGATACCGGAGCTAATGGGCCCCCCCATATCAAAATAAATTTAAACGATTAATCGTTAATTTCCCCAGCCCTTATGTATATTTAATTATTCACTAAATAAATACTATTTTACAAATAATTTTACTATAAATTTAAAAATCATAACATGAAGGGATGCTATTATAATTTTGCTTGTATAACTATAACATATATTATTTTACGCATACAGTAGTATGTTAAGAAATGTCAGCACTGTTTTTTTATGCATATATATTGTTGCTTTGGGAAACTGGGTAGAGTTAAAAGGTTTCAGATTAAGACTCTTGCGTGTTTTAATGTGACAACAGTGGTTTCTTCTATCTTCTCTAAAAATGAAGGTATCTGCCGTGCTTAAGCATTCTACAAGTAGAATGCAAGCAGAGAGAGAACAAGATGATTTGAGTGGAATTATGCTACAGAACTTTGAATAAAGAGAATCAAGGGTGGAAACTACATAATTGAAGATGGATGAATACTGGTTACAGGAGGAATGCAGAATGCGGTCCAGGACCAATTTATCAGCTACAGTTGAAAATAGTAAAATGGAATAATAGCATTAAACAAATTAACATTTTCGGACTAATTACCAACTGATGAAGATGAGTGAAGGCAAAACGCGTTTCAGTGACATTAATAATCATGATTTTTATACTATTATTGTCTTTGTTGAATAGAGCTGTATGCTTCAAACAACAGCAATGTCGTAGTGGGAAGCAAAATTTGCTGAAGTTTATTCAAACAACAGCAATAGAAATAGTTTATGTATATTGAAAACTGTCTTGTGTAATTTCTGAGATTTTCACTTGCGCAAGTCATGCATGTATTGTCGTGGAAATTTTATTATGTGGACATTATACTCTAGGATGTGTGTGTTTTTATAAGTTGTCATCTGTCTCCCTGTGTTGGATTTGAATGTGGTTTTAAATCCAAACCAGCGGCAAAACCATCAGTATGAAAACCAGATTTAGAGACATACCTGCTTTTAAGACATTTAAGCCTTGTCTCAACACTGGTACCGTGTTGAGATAATAACTGTATTTGTCCCCGCAGATATGTCAATAACCCATAGGAACGAGTAGATTGATCTTCACTCAGAACTGATCACTCTGAGCAGTATCTGAATGGGGTCCATATTGACAAGTGACGGGGGATGGGGACAAACATGGCTGACGGGGATCATGGAGATGACTCAGGGATGAGTCATCTCCAGGAGGCCGGTCAGTCATTCTGGTCCACGCCCCTGTCCTTTTGATATGTAAATGTAATTACTGGGCAACCTGTCTTTCTATTGATTAATCTGTCTGATTATTTTTCTTCAGAATTTATCAACGAGAAACCTATAACAGGAGACATGCAATTCATTGATAGAAAATTACTAATGAAATGTGTATGGTGGACTCCAGAAAAGGTGTTGCAGCAATTAAACAAAGTGAATGTGAATAAAGCCCAGGACCGGATGGAATTCACCAGCAGGTACTGAGGGAGCTATGTGTTGAAAAATGTAAACCTCTGTTCTTACTCTTTCAAGATTCTTTTCTTTCAGGAATCATACCAGAGGATTGGAGAAAAGCTGATGTGGTCTCTATATTCAAGAAATGTTTAACATGTATGCCTGGGAATTATAGACCTGTGAGCTTAACATGTGTAGCTGGGAAAGTATTTGAGGGGTTACTAAGGGATAATATTCAGGAATTTATTGGGAGGTATAATGTAATTAGCAAAAATCTGTATGGTTGAAACGCAGATCATGTCAGACTAAACTAAATGCATTCTATGAGGAAGTAAGTAGTAGATCAGGGGGTCGCTATGGATGTGATTTACTTGAATTTTGCCAAAGCTTTCAACACAGTTCCACACGAGATTACTACTTAAATTAAGAAAAATTGGTCTAGATGAAAATACTTGTTCTTGGATAGAAAACTGGATAAAAGATAGGGTACAGATAGTGGTCACAAATTTTCAAGATGGAAATCCGTGGTAAGTAGTGTCCTTCAGGGGTCTGTTATAGGACCAATTCTATTCAATTAATTTATAAATGACCTTGAAATAGACATTGAAAGTTATGTATCAGTGTTTGCAGATGACACAAAACTAGGGAAAGTAATACAATGTGAGCACTGCAGGATGTTACTTCACTGCAGAGGGATTTAGATAAATTGGGGGACTGGGCACTTAAATGGCAGATGAAATTTAAAGTAGATAAATGTAAAGCCATGCACTTTGGAGTGAAGAATACACAAGCAACTTATACCTTAAATGGTACTGAGTTAGGGAAATCAAAGCAGGAGAAGGATTTGGGAATAAACATAGACTTCAAACTAAGCAACAATGCCCAATGTCAAACAGCAGCCGCCAAGGCCAGCAAGGTATTGGGTGGCCAGAGGTGGCCAGACGGGCGTCAGAGTAGAAGGAACATCCAGTCTCACAGACATTCCTTCCGCTCTCAAGAGCACTCGTGTGACTGCGGCCTAAAACTGGACAGCTTCAAATGGAACACTTGTTAGATTTTAATTTTCTGTAAATATAAATAGCCTGTATTGAAAAGCGTGTTCTGATAGAAAGGGAGGGGTCACAGCCCATTTTAAGTGTTAATTCTGTATGTAGACAGTCTTTTCTTACATAGGATGTTGCTTGTGGAATTTAGCCATATTTCCTGTAGGGTCTAATTTACAGGAAGTGCAGGAAAGAGTGCATGGACATTGTAAGCTAGAAAAAACCCATCTCTGAATCATATGTAGTAATCTTTGTTAAACCGTGCTGGCCAAAATCTGATGTAGAAATATATCTGTATGCTGATTGGCTATTCTTTGTAATCGAATAAACTGGTTTGCCTGAACAAAAGAAAGGCAGACATATTGCAGCTATATCTTGTGTGGCTGGTTTTACTGTCTCCGCCATGGCGTGCACGCGTCCTTTCTTTTTCTTATATGAGAGGAAACTGGAAAAAGGTTTTTGCATTCCATATATGGTAACTATAATAGGAATATTGATTTTGTTTGTTTATGGTTATAATTTAACAGTTGGTGTCAGAAATGAGATCTAATAATTCGTCTGATATGATTTTATTTTTAAGTCATACAGTTGCTTATATAGAAAAAAGAGACTTTTCCTCTTGGCTTGGCTTGTTTGTGCTTTTTTTTCTGAAGTCTTAAGGCTCTGAGAGCTTGTTTGTGTTTTTTGTTGCAAGGATAGACACTCTCTTTGTCTTGCTTTGTTTTTGTTATTTTGTGATTATTGTAGTAAAGGAAAAATCGTTTGAGAACCTCACGTGTGTATTGTTTAAACTCGCCCACTGTGCTGATTGTATGTTATTTATTTAGTGCTGGAAATTGAAGTCATAAAAAAAAGAGACGTTTCTAGTTGTCTGTATTGTAGCTCTGTTGTGTTTTGGAGTTTTGACTAGTCTATCTGCTTGTAATTGTGAGCATTTTATTTTAATTGATTAGATCTGTAAGTATTGAATCTCTCTGGTTTCTTCTCAAATAACAAAATAGAAAACAAATAGTTTTGTCTCCCATTGAGAGCCATTCGCTTTGCATTGCTGTATATTCGAGTGTTGTCTTATTTTATAACCTAACTAATTTTAAAGGATTTGCAAACTGTTTTTTTTCAGATTTCACTTTTTTTGTATTTTATTTGTTTTCTATTGTTTCTTGCCATTGATTACGTCTGTTTATTTCAATGTTTGTCTTTACTAATTATTAACGTATGTGTTTATCGTTGATGTTTTGTATTTCCTAGTTCTGATATTGTGTTTCTCCATGTTTGATCTATATATATATATATAGGGACTACCTATTTTAATACAGTTGCTTGTCTCCTATGTGTTCTATTGCTCAGCCTCGAGTAAAAAAACAGAAAAAAATACAGGATACGGCGACAATAGCAGCTTTGCTTTCACATTACTTTTCAATCGCGTCTGCTAACTAATTTTTCTCTCTCTCATAAATTCTTGTAGAAAAAGTTTTCTTTCTTTGTTTTTTTTTATTAACCCTTTCGCTGCTGAGGCGTTTCACGCCTCTGTGCTGAGCTAATTTTTACCTGTTTTGCTCATCATGTTTAAACGTGTTTTGAAGGCTTATTTTAGTATATGGCCCAGACATATTATATATCGTTCTTTCCGTCACACTCGGCAGATTCATAATATGTCATTATTATATGTATACGTCATGTCCTGTCTGTATATTATAACAAAAAATGCAATAAAATATGAATTTTCAATTATTTACAACGTGTAAAGTGTTTTTTTTCCACAGTTTAACATGCGAGCAATTGCGGTTATATTTTGTATGGGGTGTGCTTGTTAAAAAAATTAGAAATGGGGTCTCGTTACATTTTGTTTTGGGGAAAATTACGCGATTTTTAACAAACGCACCGCATACAAAAATCGTTAGTGCAGCATCATTGTTCACACTATAATTGAAATTGGAACAATATTGCTGCATTAACAAACCAAAAAAAAGAAAAAAAACTTGTTTATTTTTTTTATAATTTTTTTAAAATATTTTTTTATTTTTATTTTTTTTAAAAAACTTTTTTCATACTAATGTTCATGCTCTGGCCGATCCAACAATATCAAACATTAACCCCCTAACTGCCACGGATCGGGAGATAGGGGGTTCATTGGAACCCCCTATCTCCACCATTGGTGGCAGTTAGGGGTTAACTCCAGGACTGGCGACATCGTGCTATGCACGATGACGCCAGTCCTCAGGGGGATTTCCCGGAGGCTTGGCCGACATCCAAGATGTCGGCCAGCTCCGGGAAAGGTTCACGAACCGGCGCTTTTCGGCGCCGATTCGTGATCCGGCCCCCATGGGGTTAATTCCAGGTACCGTTAGGAAGGGCAGGCTGTGCCTGCACGCCGCCGATCGGGAGGGAGAGAGGTCCGAAGGACCTCCCCCCCTCCCTTTCAGGCGCCTCCTCCGCACATGCGGGGGGGCGCCTGAATTAGATGTCATTGCGCCGCCGCGATGACATCTAATTAGCCCGGCGGCGGTTCCGGGTGCTGGGCTGACATCGAGGATGTCAGCCCGCACCAGGGGGCACAGCGATCGGCCGGAACCCAGCCGATCGCTGGCCCCAAAGGGAGGACGCGCTGAGCGCGTCCTCCGCAAGGAACGCTACCTGCGGGTGGACTCGCTGAGCGCGTCCTCCGCAGCGAAAGGGTTAATAGTTCTTTCTATTTGCAATATGTAGTAGTTAATATGATGTATATTGGAAGATTTATTTAGCTGTGAGTTCTGGAATGTGTCTTATTTTCATGCTATAATGGGATTTTGCTTATATGCTGTGAGTATCTATTAGGGATACATAGACAGTATATAACAGATAGTTAGATATTGATAATAACACATGTCTAATGCCTTAAATATATATGTGTTGGAGATACAACAGCATATATTATACTATGGACTGCAGGTGGCGCTGTTAGTACAGGTTAAATGTGTTCTAAACTCGTTGGTATATGTTCACAGGAAATAAGTCTCTATTGTCTCTGCTTTACTTCCTTTTCTTTCTAGCTGTGTGATGATGAAGCATCCTGATATATATCCAGTGACTAATCTGTTATAAGTTGTTTTATTGCTATATGCACAAAGTAAAGTTCTCTACTGCAGATTCACAAGACTCCAGTGCCTCTTTCATACATAACCAACAGGTTATGGGCCCAGACACTGAAAACGAAACTACAAATCAGTAAGTGCTGCAGCTATCATCCAAATACCTGCTGTGTGTGAGGAAAGGAGCTGCATCCAATATACTGAAAGATGGCAAGTGGCTCAGATGTGAAATATGCAATAGCAAAGCTAAACAATACCAATTATCAGCTGTGGAAGTTTAAGCTGGAAATGCTGTTATCCAAAGATGATCTGTGGCAGGTGCTGGATACAATCAGACCCACTGACAACCCAGAAGAATGGGACAAAAGAAACAGGCAAGCAAAAGCAGTTATAAGCCTGTTAGTGGAGGATGATCAACTAATCCATATAAGAAAAGAAAACACAGCTAAAGGTATGTGGACTGCGCTACAGAAACTGCACGAGCGTTCAAACTTAAACAGTAAACTATATCTGCTACGTAAACTGTATAAGATGAGGCTGGAAAAAGGCCAGGAAATGTGTGAACATGTGAACGCTATGCTGGAAATTGTGGAGCAATTACGTGCAATTGGAGAAGAAATAAAAGACAATCATGTAGTGGCATTACTATTATGCAGCCTTCCAGAATCATATAGTGCCCTGATAAACGCTCTAGAAACCAGACCAGAGGAAGAACTAACACTGGAATATGCTAAAGGGAAATTAATTGATGAATACAACAGAAAGAAGGAAAATATACGTGGTGAAGAGAATGACAAAACAGAAGTAGCTCTAAAGGTGAATGAAAACACAAAACAAAACAAAGAGACCAGAGTGTGTTTTCGCTGCAAAAGGACAGGTCATTTGAAATATAATTGTTCAATCTGGAAAGCAGAACAGCGAAGGAGAGAGACATTCACAAAAGAAAGAGCTAAAGCAGCCACACAGGAAAGCAAAGACACAGCGTGGAGTGCAAGTTTTAAAGTAACTCAGAATACTACCCCGCATGGATGGTACATTGACTCAGGAGCAACAAGTCACATGACCAGTGATGAGACCTTCTTCACAGAAATTAATTTTAATACAAAAGACAAAGTCTTCCTAGCAAATGGGAAAAGTATTACATCAGAAGGTAAAGGTCAAGGATTTCTGAACTGCATCACACCATCAGGAGGTAACCGAAGCATCCTTGTAAAGAACGTTCTGTATGTTCCAAGTCTAGAAGGAAGCCTCCTATCAGTAAAAAACCTTGCTAACAATGGACTTACAGTACAATTCCGAGGTAATGAATGCACAATTCGAAACAGAAAAGAAATCGTTGCAAAAGGAAGGTTGAATGAACACCTATACAAAATCGTCACTGAACGTGTTCAAGTCAAAACAGTCACTCATAATCCACATGACAAGTGCATCCATCTATGGCACAGACGATTGGGGCATCGAAACTCAGAAGCTATAAAGAACTTTCTAAGAGAGAATTATCAGAAGACATGATAATGATACCTTGTCCAAAGTTGATGAAGTGCACGTGTTGCATCAAAGCAAAGGCCACACGTACACCACTTCCACAAGCCAGTCAAAGAAAAACCACTAAACCCATGGAACTTATACACAGTGACGTGTGTGGACCAATGAAAACCCCGACACCCAGCGGCAACAAATATTTAATAACCTTCATTGATGACTATTCCAGGTACACAACGACATATCTGATGAAACACAAAAGTGAGACAACTGATAAACTTCAAGAATTTGTAGCGATGACTAGCAACAAATTTCAAAGGAAACCCGGAATAATACGCACGACAATGGAGGGGAATATATGGGTAAAGAAGTGGAATCATATCTAAAGAAACATGGTATCATACACCAGACAACCGTACCGTACACTCCAGAACAAAACGGTGTAGCTGAAAGAAAAAAATCGCACTCTTGTAGAAATGGCCAGATGCATGCTTTCAGATGCCAACCTACACAACAAGTACTGGGGAGAAGCAATAATGACTGCAACATATCTACAGAACAGACTACCATCTAAAGCTATTGAAAGTACCCCTTATGAAATGTGGAACAGATCAAAACCTAGTATAGGTCATATTAGAGTGTTTGGTTGCAAAGCATACGTTTACATTCCAAGTGAAAAACGCTCCAAGTGGGAGAACAGAGCCATAGAAGGCCTTCTAATAGGCTACAGTGAACAAAGTAAGGGATACAGAATCCTTAATCCAAAGACCAACAAGGTCACAGTAAGCCGCAGTGTTTATTTTGATGAAAGCCAAACATCAGAAATAATGACTCCCGAAAAACACGAAGAAAAGGTGCCGATTGAAATAGCAAGAGATGCTGACCAAAAGGAAACTGTGCAGGAGTCAGACCAAGAAGTGGAACTCACAATTGATGACTTAACTGTTCACAATCCAGTAGAACCGACAGAACAACCAGAAATCAGAAGATCTACTCGGACAACAAAAGGGATCCCACCGCGCAAGCTGTCATACACTGTTAAGACACATGAGACATTTGAACCAACATCTTGGGAAGACATAGATAAACTACCAAAAAGGGAAGCCAATCAGTGGAGAAAGGCGGCTGAAGAAGAACTAAAATCACTTCAGAAAAATGAAACCTGGACTCTCACAGAGCTCCCTCCCGGTCACAAAACTATAGGAAGTAAATGGATTTTTAAAGTGAAGTACGACGCAGAAGGAAACATTCACAGATACAAGGCAAGAGTAGTCGCCAAGGGATATTCCCAGAAATATGGAGAAGATTATGATGAAACATTTGCTCCAGTGGTAAAGCACACAACCATTAGAACATTCCTCAGCATTGCAGCTGAAAAACAAATGCAAGTGAAGCACCTGGATGTCAAAACAGCTTTTCTATATGGAGATATCAAAGAGGAACTCTACATGGAGCAGCCACCAGGGTTTAATACAGGACAGAACCTTGTGTGTAAACTGCAAAAGAACATCTATGGTCTCAAACAAGCAGCAAGAATGTGGAATGAAAAAGTGAACGAAGTACTCACAACAGAAGGATTTTCAAGAAGTAACGCTGATCCATGCCTGTATTCAAAGAATCAAGACAACAAATGGATCTACCTACTAATTTATGTTGATGACATCATAATTTGTTTTGAACAAGAAGGGGATTATGATCAAATAACTAGCACATTGAAACAATACTTTGAGATTAAAGAGCTTGGGAACATTGCTCACTATTTAGGAATCCAAATCGAGAAAGAAGAAGACGGAAGTTATCTTCTTCACCAAAGTCAGAAAATTACAGATATTCTAGCAGAGTTTCACATGCAAGATGCAAAAGAGGTGAAAACGCCTATGGAACCAGCTTATCAGAAAGACAATGGAATGGAAAACTTGTTACCTAACAATGAGAAGTACCGCAAAGCAATTGGAAAATTGTTATACATTGCAACTGTGACAAGACCAGACATTGCCGCAGCATTGAGTATACTCTGTAGAAAAGTTTCAACACCCTGTCAACGTGATTGGAATGCCGTAAAAAGGGTGATACAGTATCTAAAAGGAACAATTCATATGAAACTGCGACTGCCAGCAACACCCAATGCAAACTTAATTGGATATGTAATTGCTGACTGGGCCGGAGATATCACAGACCGCAAATCTACTACTGGTTACATCTTCCAGTACGGAGAAGGAACCATCAGCTGGTCTAGTCGAAAACAAGCGACTGTTGCACTCTCTTCAACTGAAGCAGAATACATAGCAGCAGCACATGCATGTCAAGAAGCAATTTGGATTCGTCAACTTCTATTAGACATGGGACTGGATATGTCTAAACCGATACCCATCTTTGAAGACAACCAGGGATGTATAAAGTTGACACAATCAGAAAGGATCAACCCTAGAACCAAGCACATAGACGTAAAATATCATCTGCTCAGGGACACACAAGAGCAAGGACTTATCGATATTCAGTATTGCCCATCAGAAGAGATGACTGCAGATGCACTCACCAAACCGTTGCCAAAGGAACGTTATTGTTTTCTTCAAAAGAAGCTGAATGTTGTATGATTATGCACATGCTGTTGAGAAGGGGTGTTGGAGATACAACAGCATATATTATACTATGGACTGCAGGTGGCGCTGTTAGTACAGGTTAAATGTGTTCTAAACTCGTTGGTATATGTTCACAGGAAATAAGTCTCTATTGTCTCTGCTTTACTTCCTTTTTCTTTCTAGCTGTGTGATGATGAAGCATCCTGATATATATCCAGTGACTAATCTGTTATAAGTTGTTTTATTGCTATATGCACAAAGTAAAGTTCTCTACTGCAGATTCACAAGACTCCAGTGCCTCTTTCATACATAACCAACAATATGTAGTGGTGGTTAGGTCCTGGCACTTTGTTAGTGCTTTGTAGGAGTTGGGTATTTTCATGTGATTCTAAGGGCGTATTTTGGTTGGTATATAGCGTATTGGATGGCTGGGATGATTCCAGGATTTTATTGAGGCAGTTGTGATTGAGAACAATTAAAGAGTTATGGTCTTGCTTGGGCGCGGTCTGAGCGCATTCGGCGTACGTGTGGAACAGATAAAGGAATTGTGGGAGCTGGACTTAGTGTGAATGAATGATACAAGTTGAGGAATGATATAAAAAAACTATATTGTGTGTCAAGGTGGTGGGCGTCATCCATCTGCCTTGCTTTGATATACATTATAAGCTTTCCCAAAAGAGGCGTGGTCGGTTATTGTTTCTCTGGTCTTTATTTGAGTCCAGCACAAAGGATTGACCACACCTTAATATAAGTTATATGCATAAGGGACGTGCATGCCTGTGTAGTCTTCTTTGTTACTGAACGAATGATAATCTCTATTAAAGATATAATAATAATATTTGAATCCCCTATTAAATTATCGCCAAAATAACTGAAGTCATTTACAGGTTTTGTAACCTGTACAATGAAATATATATAGGTTCATCATAATACAGTAGGCAAAGAGGTCCTGTTAAAGAGCTTACAATCTAAAAGGATAGAGTGATATTGAAGGATTAAAGTTTACGTAGATTGTGTGGAATGTGCCTACAGGTTCTGTGGTGTTGTACAAAGGAATGATAAACGTATGTTAGTACCTAGAAGAGATAAAAAAAAAGGAAATTATGCAGATTTAAGTGGGAATAGAAGGTTTTGTTTTCTTTTCAGGAAACATTTGATTAATTTGGTCATATTGCTAATTGGGGATCTGTGCACATAAATAATTGATAATTATCTTTAGTCTCAAATTTTAACACAAAAACAGGGGAGAACAGAAAATCTTCTGGGCGCCAATATAAGTAAATAATATCTTTAAGATGCAGTACATTACTGTCCTCTACCATTGTATTCACCATATGTGTGTAACACTTATTCCTGTAGTGTTATCTTAATATTGTACACTGCATTAGTGGTCATATGCCTTGCCCATTGAGTGCGTGTTGGGAACGTACAAAGCAAGTATAGTGTCTGCCTATTGTTAGTTTTATTTTTTTTGCTGTCTGATGTTTTTGTCTTTTGATCTGAAGTGCAACAACGTAATGACTGTACCCCCATTGAATTTTCTTGGAGGGAATAAAACAGGCTGTAAAATAGATGCACAAACACCTCACGTTTAAATGTTTATTTTTAACCGATATCCTTAATAAAGATTGATTCTTGATAAACATTTAAAAATCAACAATCTTTTTTTCGGTGGAGTTTCCTCTGAGAACTTTCTTGCTTGTTATTTTGTCAATTTTTAACATGCCCTTCTATACGTTTTTTCCCCAGTTTTTGATATCTGTGTTATGTGGTTTTTATGTGAGTATACAAGAGAATTTAAGGAAAAAATGGTGACCGTTGCAAAAGTAAAAAAAAAAAAAAGTTTTCACATTCTTCTCCTAGCCCTTGTCTCTCTCATGACCCCTCCTCTTTTCTTTGTGTCCAAAATGTGCTGTATTTTTTAAAATGGATTCCTGGTTCCTTTAAAGTATTTATTGCTGAACGTTGTAAGTTTTAACCATGCAATTTTAAACTTTCACAGTTTATAATTAATTTTTTTCCCAAGTTTTTTTGTTTTATTTAGGTGACAATTATCCACAGATGCCAATGCATATTGCAGCTGATGCTGATCAAGCTAGATGGAAGATTATTTGATACATATCGATATAGCTATTGAAGGAAATTTACTCAAACACACATTTTCATTTCACATTACAATGTTACATCCACCGGATAACAAGAATGGAATTATCAGACACCAGGCAATAAAACATTCTAACAAAAGGAGTTGTATTTCATTTTAAATAATATAAAGGAACAAGAAATTTTATCAACAACTCGTCAATTACTTATGTGATTAAAGGAGATCACTGATTTGGAAATAAAACTTGAAACACATCAATTACTGACATGTTGGTTTCAGAAAACAGTTATATTTTGAACCAAGAAGACAAATAATGTATTTTTATATGCTGATGGATTATCATTGTGTTATCTTGATGTAGAAGACTTAAACAGTCTCTCGAATGCCTGCTTCTGTCCAAATGGTTTGGAGAAGTTCAATTTAAGTGCGCACTGAAAGAAACGACACAGACTCGCTGGATAGTTGTCTATGTAGTCTTTCTCGGACAAAGTCGAGTAACTTCCTCCTTTTTAATTGAAAAAACAATACATGCTTATACACCACTTTAGTGCGTAAGCGGAAACAGGGTGTTAACTAGTATTTTAATTATCAGCAGTGAAATTGAAAGATCAGTTTATTCCAAATGTCAACTTATTTCTTGTCATTGTCAAATGTCGGCCTTTTTGACCATCAATGTGTAGCCATGTTTGGATACAGCATGTTCAGGATGTCCCGCACCCTTCTCCTTGTACCAGAAAAAGGAACCGCATGACAGCGAGTTAAGCAAAATACAATTTGATTCTCCCTGAAAAAAACAGTTTATTAATTTCAGTTCTTAAAGCTGTACTAACATACCTAAATGAGCATTTTTCAAAGCTTTTCGTTATTATTATTAAAGCAGATACATATTTCTTGTCCATAACAGTCCCCCTAAAAATGGAGATTTCTCAAGTGTCCCCCTTGGAAACGAGCTGTGCCTTATCCGTTCCCCTTGAGTCTCGCCAGCCTTCTCTATTCTTCACCGGGTTTGAGACGAGTAGACCCTATTGGCACTACCCCCTTTGTAGTCGGACTTGAGCTTGGTCGAGACTGGTGGGTCAGGATTCGGGCCTACAACTCATCATGCAATGGGTCACAGTCCTTGCCCATAGACAAGTCAGATGCGGGTCTCCCAAAGAGGGGGTGCAGGGATGCGTAATTCTCAGTTTGGTGCATCTCCATAAGTCGTAGATTAGCATAAGAGTTCTCAATGTCCCCAGTTTCCCCACATACGTATAAGCATAACAGGGGTAGTGGATTCCACAGTTTTCCTCTACAACTTTTTTAATGCAGGGCAAAACACAACACCCAATCACCGCCAACAGAACCATTATCACCAGGATAACTATCCCTATTTGTGCTAGGATCTTCTGCCAGCCACTCATCCAACCAAAATACTGATCCCACGGATCAGTAATTCCAGAATTTCTTATTAGTTCCTCAGACAGGTCTTCCAGCTGTTTAATAGCCTTAGTGACCTTACCAGTAGGGCCTGTGTTATCCGGGATAAAGGTACAACAGGAGGCACCTGTACCTTTTAGCATCTTACAAACCCGACCCCTCTCTGCCAGTATCATATCCAGGGCCATGCGATTCTGGAAGGTCATTCCAGAGGTCAGGCCTAGCTGGTCGGCCAAACCCTGGAGGGCATCTCGGGTATAGTTTACAAACCTCTGCTGATTGTAATAGATGTAATTAATCAAATCAACATTTTTATTGATGGTTATCATGGGGATTAATGACTTGAATCCCACCTTTACTTGGTCTCTAGCTTTGAACTCCTCAGGCACCCCCCTTGGGACTCCTATGACATCTATGTAGACGTGTGGGTCGAAACTCCCAGGTACAGGTTTCAGGTACAGGCGGGGGCTATTTGCAGATCATCATCAAAGGGCAGGATGTGGATGGGCATGATGGCTTTAGCCAGAGCACACTCACCTTCCCATTTATCTACCAGGCGGGGCGGACTCGCATGTCACCACAGATCCAATAAACATCGCCCAGGGACACCACCTGGTTTTGCACTTTCTTCTTCTCCACGACGCTGTACCATGCACAATAACCTCCTTTGAAGTTCCCGGCCACCAGTCCCCCAAGAAGAGTAACAGGTGTAGTTCCCGGGATAGATGGTGATGCCCTCTGTGGGCCTGGGGTTTTGTGTCTGGAGGGGTATTTAGACTTCCATTCTTCACAAGTATCTTGATTTAGGGTGTTGTTGGTAAACAAACTGAGAAAACATTCCTCGATGTTCTTGGGGATATTAAGAGGTACAGTACCTAGATGAGGCCTAGCACTGCCACACACATAGCAATTGGTTCTGTTGTGTGACTGAGCGCTATATTTCATCCATTCTAACCAAAGATTCATATCTGAGTATCCCGTTTCGGCGGCTATAGTATCTTCGAACGTGGGATCAGCGATGGCCACTATACCATTGGAAGAGGTTATATGGTGCTTAAGGGGGCTGGACTGTTGGTGTGGGGGACCCAGTCCGGGGCCAGGTACATGTCTCGCAGGCGGAATTTTCCCAGGCTCCTAGGGTTCTCTGAACCCCCTCTTACCCACGTGCCCAGAATGTAGGTCCCTGCAACCCGGGTCCGGTATTTTCTAGGGTTAGGCTCAGCTTCATTGCCGTTGCCCCTGTCCTAGGCCTAAACACCCCGTCATCATTTGACTCCTGCAATTCGTGTCTGGGGCATGTGTTCGGGGCCATTTTCAGTGTCACGCGAGTAAGAAGTGATTTACCATTTTTATCTTTTCTGTCTAGGGTGCTCTGTGGCTTGTGTCCCCAGGAAACCCCAGTATTCCAACCCACTGATCCCCAACTACCACACTCCTGTCCCCAATAGTCATTGGTAACACACATATACAGTATATATCGTAGTTGTGTGGGATCCCATTTCTCCAGATACACCGCAAGCGGGGGCCTGGTCAGGGGGTTACATCACAATAGTTAAAGGTATAAGTTGCCACTCGAGTGTTAGAGGAATTATACCAGAAAGTGATTCATCTGTTTTCCCCGGCGGCAGCAATCTGTTGTCCCATGGCAATGTCCACCTGTTGCCCTATGACAATGCCCAGCTGTTCCCCCACGACCTGTTGCACTATGGCAGCAGCCGCCTGTTCCACTATGATATCCACCTGTTGCCCCTCAATTCCCTCTCCCCAAATGAGAAGGATATACACGATCATGGTTGGGTTGCTGTCTGGTCCGTCTCTGGTGCACAGGTCTTTTTACAGTGGGAAGCATCGATCCAGGTGGCCTTTCCTTCCAGCTTCACCGAGGTTGTTGTTGTAAGGAGGACCTGGAAAGGACCGTCGTATCTGGGCTCCAGTGGAGTTTTTCAGAGAAACTTCTTAACTAGTTAGTAACCAATCTCCCGGGACAAATTGATGAGTGCCGTCGATACTTTCGGGATCTGGAATGGAAGAGAACACTTGACCATGGATATCAGTTAGTACTTTTGAAACACTGGTGACGTATTTTACCAGACTGTCAGATTTTAATTGCAGTTGCTGGGGGACGTAGCACCCTAGTCTGGGGGCCGTGCCAAACAGTATTTCAAAAGGTGACAGATTGTGTAGGCCCCGGGGGTATAACTGACGCCAGTGCTTTTTTCTGGAAAAATAGGTGGGGGTGCTCTCACGCCCAGGGAAAAACTGATTATGAGTTTGACTATTTTTTGTGTCCTAATAAATACACCGCACAAATGTATGTTGCAACCAGTAAGGAACCACCAGTCTGCAAGGACACACTTCCAATCCCAAACACTCCAAAGAATAATTACCGACTCCTGAATGTGGTCAATTAGAAAGGATTTAATCCTCAGTGAGCACTAAAAGAAGACAACGTTTTGACACGCAGGTCTTTGTTAAGTCTAGATGCACAATACACCAAACACATATAAATAGGCAAATGAAACAATCCAATCAGTGACTCAATTATTCATCAATAAGAGAAACATGTGATATAACCAAAAGAACCTTAATACAATCCCCCCTTTTTTAAAAAAAGGGCAATATTCACCTATTAAAAGGGGGAGTAATAAAGAGTGTGTCAGTGTAACATATATAATAAAAACAAGGGACACCAAGAGTATTATATCAAAATTCTGTATATAGACTGGTAATATGGCTGGCAGACTGGTATTGTGTATTGCAGACTGGTAATATGGCTGGCAGACTGGTATTGTGCATGGCAGACTGGTGATATGGCTGGCAGACTGGTATTGTGCATTGCAGACTGGTATTGTGCATGGCAGACTGGTAATATGGCTGGCAAACTGGTATTGTGAATGGCAGACTGGTAATATGGCTGGCAGACTGGTATTGTGCATGGCAGACTGGTAATATGGCTGGCAGACTGGTATTGTGCATGGCAGACTGGTATTGTGCATAGCAGACTGGTAATCTGGCTGGCAGACTGGTATTGTGCATGGCAGACTGGTAATATGGCTGACAGACTGGTATTGTGCATGGCAGACTGGAAATATGGATGGCAGACTGGTATTGTGGCTGGCAGATCGGATGAGACAACAGAGACAGGGCGGTACTCACTCCCTCCCTCCCTGTGTGACTGCTGAGGGTGGGCGCTGGGATGACTGCCTCCTCCATCCCAGATAGACTCTGTGTCCCTGGTGGTCTGTGTGGTTGTGGGCCATGCTGCAACTGCGAGCTGTGCTTAGCGCACAGAACGCTGAGCACGCCCGCACTGAGCAGTCGCGAGTGCAGCCGGTGATGACAGATGACTTGGCAGTGTCATCTGACCGCCGGCCTTCTCGGACACAGTCAGCGAGCGCCTGCGTTCAGGTGACACTGCCAGGTCATCAGCGATCACCGACGGCACTCGCGACTGCTCAGTGCGGGCGTGCTCTGCGTTCTGTGCGCTAAGCACTGAATGCAGTTGCAGCACGGCCCACAACCATACAGACCACCAGGGACGAGTCTATCTGGGATAGAGGAGGCAGCCATCCCAGCACCCCTCCCCCTCACCAGTCACACTGGGAGGGAGTGAGTGCCGCCCTGTCTCTGTTGTCTCCCCCATCCTGACAAACGGCGGCCACGTGCTGCCACATGCACTCAGGCGGGGGGAAACCTGTATAAAAAAAATGCTGAGAGGTGCCGGTACATGCCGGGAGGTGCAGGTACACCGTACCGGCGCTTACCGGCTCAAAAAGACCCTGCCTGATGCTGTATAGGGCCACGGGCAGACTTTCTGGCCAGGGCAAACCAGATTCCTGTGCCATTTTAAGCATTCTAGATTTCAGGGTACCGTTTAGCCTTTCCGACTTTTCGGTCCAGATTTCCCTAGTTATGGTTGCTGTGAATGCCGGTCCCTGGTCACTTTCTATCACTTCGGGAACGCCGTACCTACAGACAATTTCTGTTAGCAGTTTCTTTCCTGTAGTTTTAGCGGTCGTATAAGTCACTGGGTAAGTCTCGGGCCATCCTGAAAACATATCTATGAGCACTAGGGCATATTCGTACCTTCCACTTTTAGGCATCTGAATATGGTCTATTTGAACCCGTTGGAATGGATATGAAGGCCTAGCCAGGTGTTTTCTCGGGACTTTCACTGGTCTACCAGTATTACATTTGGCGCAGATAGCACAGGATTTGCAGTACGAGGCAGTGAGAGTAGAATTGCCTGGGGCGTAGTAGTGTTGGCCGATGAGGGCGTTCATCAATGCTTTTGAGAGTTGTGAGGGCCCATTGGACAGCAGTAGGGATGAGCTGTTCGGTTCGATCTGTTCGAACATTTCCGCGTGTTCGCCGCATGTTCGCCCACAATGGACCACAATGCACTTTTCCACTGGCCTGAAGCTTGTAATTGGCTACAGCCTTGCACCTGACCACAGGTCAGGTGCAAGACAGGTGCAAGACTATGCCAATCATGGCTCAGAGTCCTGATTGGGCAAATTTTGTCCAATCATGGGCTCACAGAGCTAAGTCCCGCAGCACACTATTTAAGACTTCACACAGCCCCCAGCATGTGTTTTTTGAGAGGAGATCGTTCTGTTAGTATGTGTTCTCACTGCCACCAGCTATTGTGGGGGTCTCACTTCTACAAGATATCTGGGGATTGTTGTAATCTGTGTGTTCTTACTGCCAGCAGCTATTGTGGGGGTCTCATTTCTACAAAATATCTGGGAATTGTTGTAATCTTTGTGTTCTCACTGCCAGCAGCTATTGTGGGGGTCTCACTTCTAGAAGATATCTGTGAATTGTTGTAATCTGTGTGTTCTCACTCACTGCCAGCAGCTATTGGGGGGGTCTCACTTCTAGAAGATATCTGGGAATTGTAATCTGTGTCTTGTCACTGCCACCCATCAGGGGGTCTCACTGATTTATAGGAGGTTCCTGGGAATTGTAATCTGTGTCTTGTCACTGCCACCCATCAGGGAGTCTCACAGACTTGTAGCACATATCTGGGAATTATAACCTGTGTCGTCACTGCCACCCATCAGGGGGTCTCACAGATTTGTATCAGATATCTGGGAATTATAATCTGTGTCTTGTCACTGTTGCCAGCTATCAGGGGGTCCTATCAGGTGGTCTCACTGATTTATAGGTGGTTTCTGGGAATTGTAATCTGTGTCTTGTCACTGTCACCCATCATGGGGTCTCACTGATTTATAGGAGGTTCCTGGGAATTGTAATTTGTGTCTTGTCACTGCCCACCCATCAGGGGGTCTCACTGATTTATAGGAGGTTTCTGGGAATTGTAATATGTGTCTTCTCACTGCCAGCTATCAGGGGGTCCCACATACTTCTAGCAGATTTCTGCGAATTTTAATCTGTGTCTTGTCACTGCCACCCATTAGGGGGGCTCACTGATTTATAGGAGGTTCCTCGGAATTGTAATTTGTGTCTTGTCACTTCCACCCATCAGGGGGTCTCACAGATTTATAGGAGGTTTCTGGGAATTTTAATCTGTGTCTTGTCACTGGCTGCCAGAGTTATACCAGAGTTATACCAGAGTTCTGGAAATCTTTAATCCAGATAACACAGTTGAATCAGAGTTCTGCATATCTCCAATTTCTATAACAGAGTTGAATCAGAGTTCTGTATTTCTTTAATCTATATATCACTCACCATGTCAGAAAGACCTAAAAGGACAGGCAGACGCTCCCAGACACAGATAAGAGGGCAAGCAGCCTCTGTGTTGGGAGGCTGTGCCTATGGTCGTCGTGGACGTGGTGCATCCTCTGCAGGGGCACGCTTGTCCTTTCTAATTGGTGCTGGCCGTCTGTAAGGTACCAGCATGGCAGGCAAGGTTCCGAACCCAGGATACAGTGACAAAACGGAAACCAGGTTCAGGAAAACAGGGGTTTATTTGTCAGGTTCAGGTAAAAATAAATCCAGATTATGCAGGGTGAAGGGCAGAACTTAAATGAGAGAAACCAAAGGAATATGCAATGTTGGTGGGGACACAAAGGGATGCAGGAAACACGATACAAGGAGACACACATAGGAGACTTACTGGGGATACGAGACAGGACAGGAAAAGGGCTGAAGGGAATCTTGTTCGCAGGTAATTCAAGAGGCAGATGAACACAGGGAACCAGGATGCAGGGGTCTTGGATGAAATCTCTGGAGGACACAGGATACTGGATGCAGGGATTTCCCAGGATAGTCTCGGGATAGCAGAATATACAGAGGGCACAGGATCACAGTCCACCAGACTTGCTGGCTTAGATAAACTATAATGCTGAAGCATTGCCTTCTGGGTGCTCCACCCTTAAGTAGGTAAACAGTCTCAGTGTTGATTAGAGGCACCTGTTAAGTCTGCAGTGCTGTGAGCAAGGTTGGACATAGGTTGGACAAGGTTGGCAGTCTTGTGGAAGTGCTGCCCTGCACTCAGGAGAACGCAGCACCAGGTTTGCCTTTCTTACGTTTGCGGCGGGCTTTACGTGGGGTGCTGGGGGGCTCCAGACAGGGGTCTTGACACCGTCTTAAGCAGCAGCAACTGTTTTGGAAATTAATCTACTATCAATTCCCTAATGTAGTTTGATCTGCTGCACTTACAAGCAGCTCTCTGCTATCCATGGCATACATACCTGAACAAAGAGATCCAGAGACTCTGCTGTGGTCTATTGCATCCTCACCCAAATAAAGCCACACACACGTTGTTTCTAGCTGGAGTTCCTCTGACCAAGTCCCAAGTCCCAAGTTAGCTAAGAGCCCCCCTGGCTTCTCGTCAGCCTCATTTATTACACAATAGGACAACGCCCAGTGGCCACTGACTATACAACAGAAAACAAGTTTGTCCAGTAAATACATTTACATATCAAAAGGACAGAGGTGTGGACTAGAATGACGGACCGGCCCCCTGTACACACCTTATCCCTAGAGTGTGGACCCCATTCAGATACTGCTCAGAGTGATCAGTATCTGAGTGAAGATCAATCTACTCGTTTCTATGGGTTATTGACATATCTGCGGGGACAAATACAGTTATTATCAAAACACGGTACCAGTGTTGAGACAAGGCTTAAATGTCTTAAAAGCAGGTATGTCTCTAAACCCAAGAGAAGGTTTTCATACTGACGGTTTTGCCGCTGGTTTGGATTTAAAACCACATTCAAATCCAACACAGGGAGACAGATGACAACTTAAAAAACACACACATCCTAGAGTATAATGTCCATATAATAAAATTTCCACAACAGTCCCTCCTCTTTGTCATTTGCTCCCCAGTGTCCCTCGATGAATCTCGATCTTCCTTGAAAAGAAACAGTTTCTCTTGTAAAGTTCTGAATGCAAAAAGACAAACACATGATAGAAAACAACAGACAGTCCATCTTGACACGCCGAATCTTAAAGCAAGTGTTAAAACAAATCTTGACACGTGGATCATAAAGCAAAAACAAATCTTGACACGTGGATAGCAAATCTAAATCCAAATCTTGACACGCCAATTTTTTTGGCAAATCTTAAAACAAATCTTGACACGTAGAACTTGACACGTAGAATCTCCTTTAGGGGAGGTGACTCAGAGGGAGGACATGAGGTGGTGGGTTGCGCCGATCGTTGGTCGGTCTGAAATCCTCTGTATCCGGTCCATGGGTTGGTCCTCTGGGCATCTCATCTGTTCGGGCTTCGGTAACTCGGTCGGTCTGAAATCCTCTGTATCGGTCCATGGGTTGGTCCTCTGGGCGTCTCATCTGTTCGGGCTTCGGTAACTCGGTCGATTAGACATCAGGAACATCTCACTCCGGCATATAGAAGGAATAGAGACAGAAACACCGTAAGTATTTATACTCCCATTACCTTTAGCCAGGATCCAATGGAAAACAAGAAACCCCCCGAAGCTTCCCAAAGCTTTAAAAAAGATTCCAACCCTCACTAGCTATAGCTCCGCTTCTGCCCTGCTCCCATCAGTGTGGACCTGACCCTTGTAAATCCCCCCCCCTTTGGATGCTCTACTGTCGTTGTTTCTGGTGATCTCCCTCACTACAACACCGCACAAGAATTTAAACAAGCGAACGACAGGAGCCAGAGTTACTATTACAAATGTCTCCTTGTGGCCCTTGTTAGTCTTAGGTACATTTCCCTCGCTAAAACCTAAACTAAACAAATAAAGAAAGTGATACTCTTCACTCTTTGACGTAGTTGAGAAACTTCTTGCAGTGACCGGCGTGGATCCAGTTGTCTCGTCCCTCGACCTTCAGGGAGGTTGGCGTCGTCTGCAGCACCTGGAATGGCCCACGATATCTCGCCTCTAGTCCCGTCCTCGGATGTTTCTTTAGCATGATCCAATCACCTGGTTGACTAGAATGAACACTGGTTATTGAGTTTGGGTCTGGGAGAGACTCCCGGACCTGGTGGACTTTTTTGGAGCTCATCAAGGAAAAGCAATCATGATGGTCCTCAAAGTGTTTCCCTACTAGGTTGGAAAATTGAGAGGTTGAGAGGTTAGAATGGTTAGTAAAAGTTGGAAAATTTACTTTTTTCACACCATTATCTCCCCCCTTCTCTTCCTCCTTCATAACAGGAAGAAGAGACGCTGTGTTCAAAAATGGTGCATCGTCTTAGAGTCAGTTTAGTGGGTGTTAGAGCCACTTAATGTCTTTACTCTCTGGGTGATTAATGTCGGGTACCCTGAGAGATACAATGTCCTAAAAAGATAACCTTTTCCTTGCAAAACTGTACTTTCTCCTTGTTAGCCTTATTACCTGTGGGCACCAGATGGTTAAGAAATGATACAGTATGCCGATAACAAACCTCCCATGTGGGACATCAAAGTACCAAGTCATCCACATACCACCCCTGGATCGATTGGGGCCCACTAATCTAACACGATCTTCAGCTTGAAACTGTATTCCAAGGGACTAGTCACCGACCCCTGATGAAGACATGTCCATGTTAGGTGTTAACCTTGGAATGTAAAAACACAAAAAAACTGGAGAGAGCAGAGTTAGTTACATTGGTGACAACAGAAACATCAGAGGAAACTACAACAGATCCAGTGTTAGTGGATCCAGCCTGCCTTAGCAGAGTTAGCCCAATAAGAGCCTCTTCCGCTCCCATCATTGGATTACAAATCGCGGCTATCCCCTCTGGCCAGGTATACATAATGCGGTTCTTCCGGACTGAAACCGCCTTCTGTATACCCTGTCAGTTTACCTTAAAAGACTTCTGAAGCTACCTCTGAGCTACATCTAAGGTCTTTGCCGTCCAGAGTCTGGGTTTAAACTCCGTTATGAATTTCTCCCATCTCCAGGCGTCAAATGTCCCCTCCAGAAGGATACTCCAAGCGGTACCCTTGGACCATCTATGCCATTCTTTAAATGGGGTTTCATGGCCTTCGCCCCAAACCTAGCATGTCGTGTGCTGCGCAGCCGTCTGACTGTGGGAAGCCTCGCTTTCCTTCCCTTGCATGGACGGCACATTGCCCATGGCGATTCGAATCGGCTTATCGTCTTACCCCTGCGTCCAGGGAAACCCTGCACCAATTTAGGAGAGCACCGTCTGGTGTCCTCTTTCACGGTGGATTGTCAGACTATATCCACTATAGTCCCCCAACTAGAGACCCTAACCGAGGCAACGTGTAACTCTATGGCTTGTTGTCCCAACGGGTCTGGTACAGAACTATGCCCCAAACGATTAGTCAACAACCACAGATTACCCCCCCTGAATTATGTCTCTACCCCTCACAGTGTATGCATACACAAACGTATACGCTGTACGCCCGTACACTGCGTCGCCAGACTAAACCGCACAGCACAATGACTATCCTCTTTCTCTACAGAACAATGTGGCTTCTCTCAGTATACATTTGTTAAATGGGGATAACCTTCTGCTGTCTATTTCCTAGCTGTACGATGTCTCATTACAACACATGAATCACTGTCACCAAATGAAAAAAACTTCTCAAAACAGAAACTAACAGTCTGAACGTAAAATGACCTTCTCGCTGCGCAAAGCAACTCTAAACCAATAAAAGTGTGCTATTCTCGCTTGCACAATCCGCTTTGACGTAGTAAATATAAAAAGAAAGTTTTAAAACCAAATCCTTTCTTTTTCTACCGCAAAACCAACCGTAATGCGATACTATGCAAAACGCAGCAAGGTTCTAAAACTCAAAACATTAACATGAAAAAAACACAACTGAAGTACATTCTCTACCAAAACTTCAGTTACAGGACGTCTTGCTATATACATTGAGATTCAGTAAAAAGTAACTTTTAACTTAAAACCAAAACTCAATGCAAACACCAAGAACAAAACAAAAAAACCCTTAGAACAAACAATTGTATAGGACTGAATTAACACATCAATGCCTGAAACAGTCCAGTCCCCAGCCACCTTTATATTACCATAGAAACAGGATTTAACATTACAATAAGGTCCCCAAACAGGTTTCCAGCGAAAGGAAAAAGTCACATTTGAATTAAGTTTAAAAGTAAAAAATTTTTCCTTTTTTTTCCTGCAAAAATACAAACAGTAAAATAGTTTAGAAAGACCTCAATAACATTTCTTCATTTCCCTTTTTCTGGAACCCAAAATTAGGAACTCTGCTGAATTCCCAGAGGCGATCTCTTTCCTCTCTAAGCTTCACATTTTCACATTTCAGCCGTTCATATTGGGATTTTAAATCTGTTTCCTGGATCCATGACCTTGGCTGTCCCTGGCTTCTATGCCTTTGCAAAGATCCATGTCTGGGACCATTACCCCACCTTGCTGAATAAACCGCTTTACTTCTAGCCGTGGTTCTGGGATACTTAGAATCTCTCTGTCTGTTGCCATTAGTTACCACACAATACCTGGCAATATGTGAAAATCCCCTGCATGCAAAGCAACGAATAGCTTGTCTCTCTGCACGAAACCTTCTCTGGGCACATGGTGATCGGCCTTGCTGCACAACACTAGCCATCCTAGCATGACTAGATCCCACACCACTATCTGAATGGAGTCCTTTTACCACAGACTCACCTGAAGTATCCTCCGCCATTGCACCAACATTCCCAACTCCAGCGTCAGACAAATTGTCCATCTCCATCCTGAGTCGGTTTCAGTATCTGACCCAAAGTCCTCAGACTTCTCCATACTTACAGCACAATGTTCAGCTTCTGTCCTGCTGCCAGGGCCAGACAATTCCCTTACAGCCTCCTGTGCATGCGTCGAGCTTTCAGACAAACATTCATTCTCCTTGCACAGCTCAGTATTAGACCTCACAGTACATTCATACTCTGTGCTGGCTTCAGCTGCCTGCTGGACAACAAGAGCTCTCAATTTATCAATTTCCACTTTTAAATTTTCCATCTCTCCTTCCAAACTCAGCTTCAGCCTACAAGACTCCTGAAATTTATCAGCTATCCAACCAGCAGCAAAAATCAGAGCATACTTTCCTTTCCGTTTGCGGAACTTTCCGTTACCTATCAGGTTTGCTACACAATTCTTGGCCTCCCACCAAGGATCATTAGATCCCTGCATAGCCTGAACAATGCCCGCCGTGTGTTGTACCTTAGCTACTTCCTTAAAAATCCTTTCCATTGTACAGGAATACAAACACTACAATGGTTACTACGAAAAAGATACTGCTATCAATCTCTATGAGTTGTCCCAATACTTTTGGCACAGAACTACAAAGCACCACCCTCCTACACTGTAGTACCCGTATTAACTATACCAAACAATTACCCTGAGAGATACAATTCAGTGTAACAGCCACAGATATACAAACATTAAGCAGAATCATTAACCATCACACAATGATTCCCCTATCAGGCTGGTCACTGGGCTATAACATAACCGAACACTCAAAACAAAATCAAGCCGTACATAGAAAAGTTACAAAAGAGACAAAAATAACTTCAGGACAAAAACTAACATTTGAGGCAAAAACAAACTAATCGCTTTCCATAGACACCAAAACTAAAAGTGAATCAGCTCCATCTAAAACTGAATTCCTTGTTAAAAAAACCTGCAGCACCAAACTAACCAAGATAGCTGCCAGGGCACATGTCTTTCACACAAAGGTAAGATGGCTGCCAAGCTGCATGGTTTTTTTTCACACAAAGGAAGACCAAGATGGTGTCTCCAAAATCCAGCAATAGAGAAACCAAATTAAACAAAACAGTTTCTCTATTCCCTGTGCCCCACCCTCGAAACCAGAGCAAAAACCTCCTCTGATTTACAGGTTAACAGTATAAAAAAATCCTCTAAATGCCGTTTCTCATGTACAAACATTAAAACAAAATTCTGCCTCTACAATCCAAAATCACCTCTTACAAACATAAAAGTTACACAAATAGAAGTTACAACAAAAACGATATCCTGTACTGGTCAGCACACACGTCACAATCTCACCATGCAGTCTCTGTACAATCAGATCCACCAAAAACTACACCAGAAAATTACTTATCTCGTTCTTACACAAAACGAGCAAAATCGTTCTTTTAGCAAGCAGAAATTTCCTCGACGCAGGAGTCAAAATTACAATTTACATTTACTTACTCTCTCTCCTTTTTTCTTCTGTGCAGAGGAAAAATCTGTTGGTTCCTTGTTTAGCTGACTCGCCATATGTTTTGGAAATTAATCTACTATCAATTCCCTAATGTAGTTTGATCCGCTGCACTTACAAGCAGCTCTCTGCTATCCATGGCATACGTACCTGAACAAAGAGATCCAGAGACTCTGCTGTGGTCTATTGCATCCTCACCCAAATAAAGCCACACACACGTTGTTTCTAGCTGGAGTTCCTCTGACCAAGTCCCAAGTCCCAAGTGAGCTAAGAGCCCCCCTGGCTTCTCGTCAGTCTCATTTATTACACAATAGGACAACGCCCAGTGGCCACTGACTATACAACAGAAAACAAGTTTGTCCAGTAAATACATTTACATATCAAAAGGACAGAGGTGTGGACTAGAATGACGGACCGGCCCCCTGTACACACCTTACCCCTAGAGTATGGACCCCATTCAGATACTGCTCAGAGTGATCAGTATCTGAGTGAAGATCAATCTACTCGTTTCTATGGGTTATTGACATATCTGCGGGGACAAATAAAGTTATTATCAAAACACGGTACCAGTGTTGATACAAGGCTTAAATGTCTTAAAAGCAGGTATGTCTCTAAACCCAAGAGAAGGTTTTCATACTGACGGTTTTGCCGCTGGTTTGGATTTAAAACCACATTCAAATCCAACACAGGGAGACAGATGACAACTTATAAAAACACACACATCCTAGAGTATAAATGTCCACATAATAAAATTTCCACAACACAACATACAGAGGTTTTGGTGGATTGTCTAACCAGGCCATCCTCATCCTCCGAGTCCTCTGCCAGCCAGGCTTGTAGTGGTTTACAGTCCACCTCAGCTGCCAAAGCATCTAATGCAGCCTCCATGTCCACAGTACTCTTGTCGTAGCCTCACTATCACACACGGAGGAGTCAGCTGAATTGTTTGACTACAATGACAGTGACATGCTGCTTGAGGATGCGCAGCAACTACAGTGCTCTGATTCAAACTCTGAGGTTGAGGAAGGGAGTATAATCAACCTAGAGGAAGGGGGTGCCAGTGACACACAAATAACTGGCACTCATGTTGCCCCAGCAGCTGCAGCATACTGCCAAGTTGGCTCCAGTGACGAAGAGATAGGGGGTGAGGACGATGATGAGGTCACTGACTCCACCTGGGTGCCTGATCGAACAGAGGAGTCAAGTGAGGAGGAGGAGGAGGCACAACAAACATGAGGCACAATGTCCTCTATGATCAACCGTAGCCAGTCCAAGGCATCAGATGTCAGAGCTGCTCAGGTGCAGAGCGCTGTTATCTCGCAGCACACATCCAGGATCTCTGCTGTCTGGGAGTTCTTTAAGAAATGTGCAACAGACCGCACCGTTGCTATTTGTAATCTATGTCAGATGAGAATCATGCGTGGGAAAGACATCCCACGCTTGGGTACCACGTGCTTGAGGCGACATATGACCACCTGCCACGCATCCCGTTGGCACAACACTTTGCATAGGTCCTCCTCATCTGTCTCTACCCCCACTATATGTCCTGCCATGTCATTGCCTACAACCTCCACTGACAGGGATGATGCTACAGTAATGGGTGTACCAGGTCCTTCCTCAGAATGTGACAGCATCCCATCAGCTGAAATTTACACAGTCAGATTACATTGCCCCAGCTGCTGCAGCGTAAGAAAAAATATAGTCCCAACCATCCCCAAGCACAGCATCTAAATGACAGCTTAGCAAAATTACTTGCATTACAGCTGCTGCCTTTCCAGCTGGTGGACTCTGCTTCCTTCCGTGAATTTGCTGAATGTGCTGTACCACAGTGGCAGGTTCCAAAATGCCATTTATTTTCACAGAAAGCCATTCCAGCACTATACCAGCACGTGGAACACAATGTTATGGAGTCATTGGGAAAGGCAGTCAGCAGCAAGGTGCACGTGACTTTAGACACGTGGTCCAGCAAGCATGGACAGGGCCGTTACATTTCCTTCACGGCACACTGGGTAATTCTGATTGCAGCTGGGAGGGATCCAAGATGGGGCTCTGTGCTGGAGCTTGTTCATCCACCATGCCTCCAGAAAGCTGCTTGTATGAGGTCTGTCTGCTCCACCACCTCTTCCTCCTCCTCCTTCTCTGTCTCTAGCGAAGTGGCAGTTAAACCGACGCATGGCAGGGGCTACGCAATGGCTCAAGCAAAAAGATGCCATACTGTGCTTGAGCTGGTTTGTTTAGGGGAGAGGAGCCACACCGGACCAGAAATTCTGTCAGCTCTGCAGGGGCAGGTGCAGAGATGGTTAACACCACGCCAGCTTCAGCTGGGAATGGTTGTCTGTGATAATGGCAGCAACCTTCTCTCTGCCCTAGACCAGGGTAAGTTGACGTATGTACCATGCCTAGCACACGTCCTAAATCTGGTGGTACAGCGTTTCCTAACCAGGTACCCAGGGCTGGCAGAGCTTCTCAGCCAGGCCAGAAAAGACTACAGCCACTTCAGACGGCCATTCCCAGCAAGTGTTCGTCTGGCAGAAATTCAAAGAGAATTCCACCTTCCCACAAACCATCTGATCTGTGACATGCCCACCAGTTGGAACTCGACATTAGCAATGCTGCAGCGTCTGCACAAGCAGCAGAGGGCCATCAATGAGTATCTGTGTGAGTATGGCACAAGGACAGGTTCAGGTCAACTTGGTTCCCCCCCGCAGTGGCTGATGATCAAGGATGCATGCACTGTACTGTCACCATTTGAGGAGGCAACGAGGACACAATCAGTGACACAATTCCTTTAGTGTTCCTGCTGCAGCACACTCTGCAGGAAATTATAGATGTGGCACTAGAGGCAGAGCAGCGGGAGGAAGTGGAGGCCTTCCCTAACGCTCAAGGCCCCAGTCTTTATGCAGACAGCATTCCTGCGAGTCCTCAGATCAGGCAGGAGGAGGAAGAGGATGAATATTTAAGTAGTGGGGGCATTGAAGGTGGGGATTCCTCAAGGGAGGGTTTTGTGTGCCCAGAAACCCAAGGACTAGTACGTGGCTGGGAGGAGGAAGTGCACGATGGGGTCATCATCATTGACCAGGAAGACTCGGAAGCTCATGCCACCTCCAACCTATGCTGCATGGGCTCCCGTATCCTGCAAAGCCTGGTAAAGGACCCCAGTATTTGTGCTATGAAGGAGAGGGATCATTACTGGTTGGCAAGCCTTCTTGATCCACAATACAAGGGTAAAGTTGCAGAGCTCATCCTGCCCGCATAGAGGGAGCACAGGATGCTTGTGGACGCTCTAAAGTGAGACTTGTGTAACACCTTTCCAGGCACTGGTAGGTTACCAAGTGATGACACAGGTGCTTCTGAGGCTGTGGATGATCAGAGGAAGAGTGGTGAAGAACGGGGCTGCTTGACTGATGCCTTTTTAAATTTTTTTAGTCCACGACGCCCAGGGACGTCAAATGTAGGCACCCTTTGCCAGCGTCTTCACCATATGGTGCAGGACTACCTAGGGGCAAGGGCAGATCTGGATGCCTTTACAACAGATGATCCACTGTCTTACTGGGTGTTAAGATTGGATCACTGGCCAGAACTTAGCCAATATGCTATGCAGCTACTAGGTTGCCCTTCATCCAGCGTGCTTTCTGAAAGGACGTTCAGTGCCACTGGAGGTTTTGTCACAGACAAAAGAGTGCGTCTGTCCACCGACTCTGTAGACCGGCTAACATTTATAAAAATGAATCAGTCCTGGATCAGCAGCTATCAATTCCCTGATGCTGACGTAACTGAATAGATCAGGGATCTCTTCTGCATTCCCAAAACCTCCACCACTGCACTCTTCCACAATACCACAGAGGGGTTACTTACGGTGTAAAGGCACTTGCTGCCACCAAAGGCACAATATTTGGGTGCACTGACGCCTGTACCAGATTCATATAATTTTAATATTGGACCGCAGGGTCCAACCCTGCACTCTTCCACAATACCACAGAGGGGTTACTTACGGTGTGAAGGCACTTGCTGCCACCAAAGGCACAATATTTGGGTGCACTGACGCATGTACCAGATTCATATCATTTTAATATTGGACCGCAGGGTCCAACCCTGCACTCTTCCACAATACCACAAAGGGGTTACGGTGTGAAGGCACTTGCTGCCACCAAAGGCACAATATTTGGGTGCACTGCCACTGACGCCTATATTACCAGATTCATAGCATTTTAATATTGGACTGCAAGGTCCAACCCTGCACTCTTCCACAATACCACAGAGGGGTTACTTATGGTGTGAAGGCACTTGCTGCCACCAAAGGCACAATATTTGGGTGCACTGCCACTGACGCCTATATTACCAGATTCATATCATTTTAATATTGGACCGCGGGGTCCAACCCTGCACTCTTCCACAATACCACAAAGGGGTTATGGTGTGAAGGCACTTGCTGCCACCAAAGGCACAATATTTGGGTGCACTGCCACTGACGCATATACCAGATTCATATAATTTTAATATTGGACCGCAGAGTCCAACCCTGCACTCTTCCACAATACCACAGAGGGGTTACGGTGTGACGGCACTGTTGCCGACACTAAAGGCCCAATTTTAAAGCACCTATTGTTACTTTCATCCAAAGCCTGCATAGGTTTCACCATAATTTAGCCCAAACAATCACAACTTGTTCTGCGTGTCCTAAAATGTCTCCTCTTTTCATGCAGACTGCTGCCCCAAGCAGTTGTTTATGAATAGATTAAAGGAAAGCCATTTACCGTCATTTGAAATATCATTTTTTTTTTTAAATGTTTCTATACAGCCTACAAATCCGCCACTTCACGGGCAGGTTATGGGGACCTCCTAGGCACGATATTTGAAGGAATTTTTCATTTTTATTCTTAACCTTTATGTCATGAAAAAATCACTGCTCCTTTAAAAACTTTTTTGTTAAAACTTTTTTTCTTTGTTTACTGTCCCCCAGGGTACTACCCGGACCCGCATACACCTTTTATGGCAAATATCTTGCATATATGCCCTCATGGAGGGCACTCTAAAAATCGAACATTCGAGTCCCATTGAGTTCGAATTGTGTTCGCGTTAGAATTCGAACTTTTTCAAATGTTCATGTTCGAATGCGAACCGAACACGGGCTGATCGGCCCATCACTACTCTAAACCTGGCTCAATTTTTCTAAATCTCCCTAAATCTCCCTAAAATCTCTAAATTTCTAATACATGTCAATTCTGATCTCTCTCTCTCGCTCACCAATCCCAAGTGAGGAGAGGGAGGGAGGGAGATTCACAGAGGGTCAGAGCAAATACTTACAAATATTGACCTGACAAATTATAACATTTATTTATAATTTTTCTAATTTCTGATTGGATGTTGCTAGCCTGCCTCTCTGATGAGGCAGGCTAGGTACATCCCCCACAGCCCCAAGGTGACCCTGCCCTTAGAAGGGCAGCGCCATCTTGTCTGTCACTTTTATTTTACACATTTTTATTCATTTTATCTTCCTTTTTTTTTACACTTCTTTTACACTTTTTTTTGTTTGCTGGGTGCCTTGATCCCTCGAGGCACCCAGCAGAGCAGCTGATCACATATGTAATCTTTTTTGTACTGAGTGCCAGGATACCTCAGTACTTCCGGGTGCTGCCGGAAGTGATCGCTCGAGGGGAGTGATCACCGAGCGGACCAGCGGCAGGAAACGATATTGCAAGTATGCCTTGATGTCGAGACATCCTTGCAATATCTTCAGAGCAGCTGGAAGCGATTCCGATCGCTTCCAGCGCTTGCGATCAGTGCCGGCCTCTTTCCGGTTAAACCGGAAGTTGATCGCTCCCGGGAAGCGATCACACGGGGCCCCGGCAGGTTAGACCGTCATTGCATGGATGCCTGGACATCCAGGCATCCTGCAATGGTGTTTGAGCAGCTGGAAGCGATACCGATCTAAAAGAGACCCGTGGCCGTGATGTACATGGTATGTCCGCGGTCATTAAGGAGTTTAAGACAACCCAAACTCAGCATATGGTGGAGCCCCTAAAAAGAGGGAGATTAGGGCAAAACAGGGACAGAGAGATTTGCTGCCAAAATTGGGGCTGCCCTTAATATATAGGATACCTAAAGTTTAACTAAAACTGAATAACAAGCACCACACTGATATCTCCAAAATCATGTTATTTTCATTTTAGGTTAAAAAATAAATAGGAATAATTAAATCAGGACTACATGACATGTATTATGGACAGTATAGGGAGGGAGGCAGTATGGTGACAGTATACAGGTGAAACTCGAAAAAATAGAATAAAGTGCAAAAGTTCATTTATTTCAGTAATGCAACTTAAAAGGTGAAACTAATATATATGAGATAGACTCATTACATGCAAAGCAAGATAGTTCAAGCCGTGATTTGTCATAATTGTGATGATTGTGGCTTACAGCTCATGAAAACCCCAAATCCACAATCTCAGAAAATTAGAATATTGTGAAAAGGTGCAATATTCTAGGCTCAAAGTGTCCCACTCTAATCAACTAATTCACCCATAACACCTGCAAAGGGTTCCTGAGCCTTTAAATGGTCTCTCAGTCTGGTTCAGTAGGAATCACAATCATGGGAAAGACTGCTGACCTGACAGTTGTGCAGAAAACCATCATTGACACCCTCCATAAGGAGGGAAAGCCTCAAAAGGTAATTGCAAAAGAAGTTGGATGTTCCCAAAGTGCTGTATCAAAGCACATTAATAGAAAGTTATGTGGAAGGGGAAAGTGTGGAAGAAAAAGGTGCACAAGAAGCAGGGATGACCGCAGCCTGGAGAGGATTGTCAGGAAAAGGCCATTCAAAAGTGTTGAGGACTTTCACAAGGAGTGGTCTGAGGCTGGAGTCAGTGTATCAAGAGCCACCACACACAGACGGATCCTTGACATGGGCTTCAAATGTCGTATTCCTCTTGGCAAGCCGCTCCTGAACAACAAACTATGTCAGAAGCGTCTTACCTGGGCTAAAGAAAAACAGACCTGGTCTGTTGCTCAGTGGTCCAAAGTCATCTTTTCTGATGAGAGCAACTTTTGCATCTCATTTGGAAACCAAGGACCCAGAGTATGGAGGAAGAATGGAGAGGCACACACTGCAAGATGCTTGAAGTCCAGTGTGAAGTTCCACAGTCTGTGTTGATTTGGGGAGCCATGTCATCTGCTCGTGTTGGTCCACTGTGCTTCATTAAGTCCAGGTTCAACGCAGCCGTCTACCAGGAGATTTTGGAGCACTTCATGCTTCCTTCCGCAGATGAGCTTTATGGGGCTTCTGACTTCATTTTCCAGCAGGACTTGGCACCTGCCCACACTGCCAAAAGCACCAAAACCTGGTTCAATGACCGTGGGATTACCGTGCTTGATCGACCAGCAAACTCACCTGACCTGAACCCCATAGAGAATCTATGGGGCATTGCCAAGAGAAAGATGAGGGACATGCAGCAATGCAGAAGAGCTGAAGGCCGCTATTGAAGCATCCTGGTCTTCCATAACACCTCAGCAGTGTCACAGGCTGATAGCTTCCATGCCACACCGCATTGAGGCAGTAATTGCTGCAAAAGGGGCCCAAACCAAGTACTGAGTACATATGCATGTGTAGCGCTGCTTTAGAAATGTGCTCTGGTGCAATGAATTATTGCTGCCACCAGAGGGAGACATTGTGGAATATGCTGGACAGAGCGGACTCCATCTCCCATCACCCTTTGCGTGAGGACAAAGAGGAGCAAGTAGATCAGCATCCTCGTGCAAGGCATGGGCAGTGTGTGAGCAGAGCCACGAGAGACGTAGGACGCACGCTGGGCTGTTAGGGATTGAAACCAGGCCGGAGTGTGGATGTTGCTACAGTCGTGTTGGAGATCATGCTGTTCCCTGAGCGTTTGACAGAACAGAGCGAGCAGTGAGAGAGAACAGTCACAGGTGACACTTCTGGGATCCTGGCAGAGTTGGAGCTCAGAGAGACGGCGGCATCCATTGTTGCAGTGATCGGAGAGAGAGTGTGCATCAGCCGGCTGTGTATTACGCTGAACTGTTCTTGACAAAGTGCGGTTTGGGAGAAGAGGGACATCGTGTGAGGAGAGGCTGCAAACTGGAGAGGATTGCTGGAGGCCTATGTGTTCGTTTTCTGGCGGAGGAGAACCAGATCGGGAGTGCAGGCGTTAACAGCATTGGGTTCCAAGTGGCAGTGAGGACAGATCCTCTTGAGAGAGATCCCTTTCTCCAGCGTTCATCGGTCCAGGACAAGCGGTTACACCGGATGGGTGAGAAGGCTTCGGCCTGGTGAAAACGCAGAACATTGCGCACTTGTTTATTCGTTTCTTTAAAGGCCCCAACGGTGACTAGTCGAAGATTGTTTTTGTTTCATTCACTGGCCAGTTGAACATAGTACCCGGGTACCTTAGACAACACACATATATATTTTTGAGCTATTTTTCACAGGACTTACATTCTAGAACTGAGGGGGTTAACCGGTTTCTTTTACCGCCACGTGTTTTTCCCGCATTACGAATTCTTGTTACTCAAATACCGTACATGCGTATTATATGCTGCTTTATTGGGATCAGTAAAGAATATAATATAGAAAAATCCACAACAGTACTGGTGTATAGTTATTTCCTAGTGCAGTGCGACTATCCCGAGGTTTATTCAGCGGCTCCTCCGGGGTGAGCGCTACACATGCTTATACTTTTCAGAGGTCCGATATTGTTCTATGTACAATCCTTGTTTTATTGATTGCATGTAATATTCAAATTTTCTGAGATTGTGGATTTGGGGTTTTCATGAGCTGTAAGCCATAATCATCACAATTATGACTAATCACGGCTTGAACTATCTCATATATTAGTTTCACCTTTTAAGCTGCATTATTGAAATAAATGAACTTTTGCACTATATTCAAATTTTTCGAGTTTCACCTATATGGAGGGAGGCAGTATAGTGACAATATATATATATATATATATATATATATATATATATATGTGTGAGGCGGTATGGTGACAGTATATAATGTAGGGAGGCATTATGGTGACAGTATATATGGAGGGGGCAGTGTGGCGACAGTATATGATGAGGGAGACAGTATGGTGACAGTATATATATATGTATATATGGAGGGAGGCAGTATATATGGAGGGAGGCAGTATATAATGGAGGGAGGCAGTATGGTGACATTACATATGGAGAGAGGCAGTATGGTGAGGTGACAGTATATATAGAGGGAGGCACCATGGTGACAGTATATAATGAAGGGAGTGTGTGATGTGTGTTAGTCACTCACCACTTAGTAGAAATGCCCTCAGCTCAAACATTAAAGGAGGCACCTCTTGTCAGATCAGGATGCTGCAGAATGCCTGTCAAGTGGCATCATCTGGTGGCTTCATCATCTCCTCATCTTCTCCCCTGCTTTTCATTTTTTCCCCATCTTCTCCCCTGCTTCTCCCCATCTTCTCCCCTCTTCTCCCCTGCTTCTCCTCCTCTTCTCCCCATCTTTTAGCCTGCTTCTCCCTCTCTTCTCCCCATCTTCTCATCTTCTCCTCTGCTTCTCATCTTCTCCCCTGCCTTTTCTGCAAATGACTGACATCTGAATAGAAATGTACATTTTTTTTGCTATAGCACTCACATACCCAAACATGCGGTCACAAACATGAATTTGTGTCTGTGTGGTTTGATATGTAGAGCTCTGTGATACACTCATACACACTGCACATTACTGTGAGATTTATTGCTGTGGAGCTCTGTGGTACGCTCATACACACCGCACATTGCTGTATCACAGAACTCCACAGCAATAAATCTCACTCTCATACACACTGCATATTACTGTGAGTTTTATTGCTGTGCAACTCTGTTAAACGCTCATATACACACCGCAAATTACTGTACCACAGAGCAGCAAGCAATAAAACTCACAGTAATGTGCGGTGTGTGAGAGTATCACAGAGCTCCACAGTAATGTGCATATCACAGACCTCCACAGTAACGTGCGTATCACAGAGCTCCACAGTAACATGCGTGTGTATCACAGAGCCCCGCAGCAACGTATGTGTGTATCACAGAGCCCCACAGCCACATGCGTGTGTATCAAAGCCCCACAGCAACGTGCGTGTGTATCAAAGCCCCACAGCAACATGCGTGTGTATCAGAGCCCCACAGCAACGTGCGTGTGTACCAGAGCCCCACAGCAACGTGCGTGTGTATATCAGAGCCCCACAGCAACGTGCGTGTGTATATCAGAGCCCCACAGCAACGTACGTGTGTATCACAGAGCCCCACAGCAACGTGCTTGTATCACAGAACCCCACAGCAGCGTGCGTGTGTATCACAGAGCCCCACAGCAACGTGCATTTGTATCACAGAGCCCCACAGCAACGTGCGTGTGTATCACAGAGCCCCACAGCAACGTGCGTGTGTATCACAGAGCCCCACAGCAACATGTGTGTGTATCACAGAGCCCCACACAGTACTGTGTGTGTGTATCACAGAGCCCCACAGTAGTGCGTGTGTATGAGGGTGTCACTGACCAGGTCAGATTCTCCAGCTTTGGCTGCACGGGCCCCCTTCTTTGGACTCACTGGGAGGCCGCACGAAGCTGGGGGGGGGGTCCATGCTCTGCTGGGGAATCTAGGCTGCCGCTCAGTGGGTGTGGGACTCAGCCCGCCAGTCCTGCTTGAAGTTCTGTCGAGCTTGGCTGGGACTGAGCCTTGCTGCGGAGCGCACTTTTCCTGGAGCCTGCACAAGCTTTCCATGCCAGGCATGCGGCTCGGCCCCCCCTCCCTGTGATGTCACTGCAGGGTGGAGACAGGAGCCGGAGGGTGACCAGGAGGAGGCGAGCATGTTGCAGCGGTTGCCAGTGACAGGATGTGACCGAGGAGAGCTTCGTCAGCGCTTGGGAGGGAATCCCCGCGACGCGCCTCTCACATCCATGGCTCAGATGTCAGCATAGGGCAGGGGTCTGCAACCTTAAGCACTCAAAGAGCCATTTGGACCCGTTTCCTGCAAAAAAGAAATCACTGGGAGCAGCAAACCCCTTTTGACATCTAAGATGAAGATAAACACTGCATATATGGTTTTTTACCTTTAAGCTATGGGGTGGGGAGGGGTACTCTAAACTTAAACTTTTAATAATATTTTTTTTTTAAATCATTTTAAGCCCACAAATGGCAGGCGATCGCCATGTCATTAATATAAAATAAATTATTTCAATTATTAACAGTTACAAGCATTTATAAAGTGCCAACAAGTTCCGTAGCGCTGTACAATGGGAGAGACAGAATATATATACATACATACACAAAACACACACAACAGTAGGGAGAGGACCCTGCTCGAGAGCGTAATGCAGTCATGCCACGATTGAAACCATTTATTTTAATTATTATATTTCTTCTCCCCACATATATAATTAATAACCCCCAAGGTCCCCCACCCCATAGATAGTGAAAGAAAAACCAAGGGGAACATGCAGGACAGCAGGCCAGCAGTGAGCAGATGACCCGACGTTTCGGTCCAAGACCTTTATCAAGAGTACAAGTTTAGATTTTGTGCCACAGCTACAGCACGATTTATATTTTTTGCTCACCAAAGATTGGGAGCTTGAAAAGGATTATAAGGTGCTGCTAGATTCTGTTCAGCAGCATTCCCAGCAGACTGTAACTCCTAATGAACTTCACACAACCTGAGCTTAAGACCTGCCATCAGGTCACAGCATCTCTGGCCTCTTTCTCAGTGCAGTGGAGGATCTTTGTCCTTCAGTGGTGGATGAGATAAACAAACTCAAATTCAGATATGATTGCCTAACTAATCTAGGAGACAGGCAGGGAGAGCTGATTGAACCCTCTTGCAGCTTTTACAAATTACAATTTTTAAACCTTACTATTACTTAATTGATAATCTTTCTTTACAAAAAAATTAGAACCTTTCGTCCCATGTAGTCTGGCGAATTATATGGATACTTTCCCTGGATTTATCTTTTATTTAGGACTAGGTATTAAGTCTGCCCGGAGGGCAGTCTATTGTTGTAGAGAATCTGGCTCCTATGTGCTCCCCAGAATCTGGCTGCTTTCTGCGCTCCCCAGGATCTGGCTGCTCTCAGTGCTCCCCAAGATCTGACTGCTCAGTGTTCCCCAGGATCTGGCTGCTCAGTGTTCCCCAGGATCTGACTGCTCTCAGTGCTCCCCAGAGTGCAGTCTATTGTTATATAATGTGTTTTGCATGAGTGTCTTGAGAAATTAAAATACAACCAATTCAGACAACCTCTCGTGTGTTGGGTTTTATTTATTTTTTATTTATGGAAGTCTTATTTTTCTGTCTACTTTGAAAATATTTCTTTGTACACCACATTTTTTGTAAAGCATGCATCACTGCGTGGTAATAAACAGCCTTGTTCTCGTCCATCTATGACATGAACTGGCATCCCAGAAGGAGTCAATTAATTTAAAAACTCGACAGGGTAATTATCTCGGTCTTCCTGGTATTGATCATCAATGGAATCTGAATTTAAGTAAGTGTAGGTGTCGCCTTCTAATAAAGCAAGTACTTCTTCATTAATTTTGTCCACATCAGTATTTTTCGGGCATAAAATTGTCTTTTTTGCAAAGTTTGAGACATCAGAAGGGGTTAAATGACTTCCAAAAATGTCCTTTACAATGGACTCTTTGCAGATCATTTCCGAAGGAATCTGGAAAATATCTTCCTGAAAGCCATGCTCGTTTGTGAGTGTTCCATCTCTGAGTTTTATAAGCCAAGAGCTGAAGTCTGGATCCACAGATCTTTCATTGCTTTCCAGTTTAAGAAGCTTAAACTTATCCTAGAGTGGATTGAATTTAATGCTGGCTTCAACTATTGCTTATCTACTTGCATGTGGAACAACAGGTAGCATTAGTTGGAAATCACCTCCAAGGAGAATTGTTTTTCCTCCAAATGGCTTGTCGTTTTTCATGAGCTCTTGAAGGAGTTTGTTAACGCATCTGAGTGCCTGATTTAGAGACATGGTCGATTCATCCCAAATAATATTCTTTGACTTCTGAATGGTTTTTGCATCATTCGAGGTTTGCCTCATGGAAGAAGTTGAAGTATCCATCAAAGGAACTGGCAGTTTAAACAGAGAATGGTATGTTCGGCCACCTTCCATCAAATTTGCCGCAATCCATGTAGAAGCAACAGCTAATGCAACGTCACTCTTTCCTCGAAATGTGCTCAACAAAGTCCTGTAGAGATAGGTTTTTCCGGTACCTCCTGGTCCATCTAGGAAATATAGCCTTTGTGGTAAGGTATCATTTTCAGATGCAGCAATGATATTATCCAAATTGTGTCTTTGAAGATCATTTAAAGTTGCCTTCATTTGGACTGCTATTTCATTTTGTGAAGCTGCATTATAGAGGTCTGTCGGATTTTGATATCAATTTTGAATTGGTTTTTGTAATCCAAAATCCTGACAATTTTTCCCATGAACACTCAAAATGTCTTGAATGTCTGTTAGTGCGTAATTTAGACTATTTTGACAGTCTGGAGTGTGGTCAGGATGTTGAGAAAAGTCTTCAGTGAGTTGTTCTTTATACTTGTTAAAAAGCTGTTTTGCGTTAGGTGGAGACACTACAACACAAATGTGAGCAAAAAGCTCTCTAAGCAGTGGAGGCATCATCTCACTTGCAGCTTCATGTAGAGTTAAGTCCCATAATTCATCATCTTCAAAAAGGCCAAGTTTTTGTGCAGCTTGTTTGAATGTGTAAAGTTGAACTTCATTAACTGTTTTGCTACTTTCAAAAGACGTGGCTCCTTTAACATGGAGCAAAAGCAATCGTAAACAAAATCTCTCAATATCTGTAGTTAAGTTTACAGAGTACATGCGACCAATTGTGTTTTTTTCTCGATCTTGTACTCTTTGTTTCCGTTTGGTTGTCTTTTTATCAAACACAAAGTGTGCAGGAATATCAGTGTACAGATGTTCATGAGCTGCCACATTTTCTTGGTTTAACTTAAACCAAGCAGTCAAAGTTGTGTCTCGCGATTGTGTTCTTTGTACAGCATTTTTGATGTTATCTTCAGTAATTATACCGACTGTTCCCCAGGAAGGGGAATTTGTAATCGCACGATGGTATGTGTTTGATGGTGCATCTGGAAGCCAAAAAGACGCCATGCTGCCTCTGGCGCTGTGACATATCGGGAATCCATAAAAGACGTTATTTCGTCATGATGAAGAGTGTCTTGTTCTTTAATTGCTACATTAGCACAGTCATGGCCTTTATAGATATACTTGAATAAGTACTTGACATTTTTTATGGAAGCGCAGCTTTCAATGATAATATGGCAGTTGTATTTTAAAGTCAAATATGGATTATATGGTACAACACATGAGTTATCAATTATGTTCCCATTTTTTTCAATTTAAACACCGTTTTGTGGTCTCTTGTATTGTCAATGTTAATCAAAGTACTGTCCTGGAATGGTTTAGGGTATTTTTTTGAGCATACACCATCAACCATACATGGAGAAGTGATATTATGATCCCCACAGGGCCCATGAATCATGTGTTTGCTTATAATTGCATGTAACCTGGGATGTTCTTGAATGTCAGATATTTGTGCGTAAATAAAGCTATCAATTGTGGCAGCATCTTTAGGTTTATCTTCTGCAGATAAAATTAGCAAAATATGTGCATGAGGTAAGCCACATTTTTTGAAATTCGATAACATGAATTTTGGCAACTGGTTTCCCCAATACGTGTTTCTTTGTGATGTCATAAAGTAGTTGTTTTAGTTTCAAATGGAAAAGGTTGGCTAATAAATCGGGTCTGTATTCGACAGCTTGACCTTCATAAAGATTACTGACAATTTCAGGCTATTTGTGGTTACATGTCATGGTTATGAAGAAGTCAGGCTTCCCATATTTTCTGACAATAGACATGGCATCTTGGTACTTCTGTAGCATGTTCCTGGGATTACCTTGGAATGAAGATGGTAGTATGACTGGTTTCCCTGGGAGCAAACCTTTTTCGGTGGCAGAAGTTTGTAAATGGTCCATGAGAGCTGTGTAGTTTTCAACCCGCAATTTTGTCTGATTTTGTCTGACATAGTTTAGACGGTTAGCGTCTGTCTTAACGTATGCATCTACAATGTACTGCTGAGTTAATTTGCCAGCACTCAGAAATGGGTTAAACGCGTGTCGGATAGTGTGACGTCCTTCGCCCCAGCAGTGTTGCCTGGGGGATCTGGTTTTGCGCCCTGGCTCTCCAGCTGATTCCAGGACCTCAAGGGTTAAAGGCCGGCTAGCATCTGAGGGGGCGGGGCCTAGCAGGAACGTGAGAGGTCACCGGGTTTAAAAGAGGGCGCGAGAGGTTGCTCAAGTGCCCTGACGTGGTATCCACTCTGAGCTTCATATTGTTAAGAAAAGAAAAATAGTGAAGCGCCCACCAGAATAGTGACCAATCATGTTGTAAAACGCTGTACACGGAGGTTCCTCTATAAAACCAGAAAATATTGTTTTAAAACTTTATGTTTATTAAATGAATTTTAAGTACTGCTGGTTCCTGCGAGTTGATTGAAAGAAGGTCTTGGAATTACCTCATAATTCCTGTGTGCTATCCTTGGAGCCAATTGCGGCTCAGAAATATGCAAGTGATATTCCAGCATTTATCCACCTTTATTGTATTTACGGTAATACACTAGGGGAGTGCTTTGGTATTCTCTTGTTATCCACTGCAGGGGAAATCGTTTGAAGATCAAGATTGCACCCGGGGAGAATGGGCGCCTGAATAAGTTAAAGGCCAATAACGCAATCCATTCCAGAGCCGGATCTAGGCTCAGTAAAATGTTAGTAACATACTGCGCAATCCTGGTCTCTATTTCCTCCTGCAGTATTTCTGATCTACAAGTATAAAGAGTGTTCTCTAGAAAAGAAGAAAAAAGAACTATTGATGGACATGTATCGTGCCTAATCGCGTTTACCAGTTTATACTGGTGCTACGTTTTCATATTGTTACTCTGTATATTCTGGTATTTGAATTTGGCGTTTTCTGAGGACCTCGTATTGTGTATCTGACCTTGGCTAGTGACTGACGATTCTTTCTGCTATTTCCCTTTATCTGTACCGTGCTCATATTGAGACCTTGCATGGAACTACTGGTTCAACCCCCATCTTGCTAAACGTACACCTCGCTGACATACCCCGCTGTTTTCCAGTACCGCCGTGCGGCGGTTTGGGTCCTTATATTTCCCTCTGGTATTTGTATCCCTGAATTTCCTTCTGGTCCATCCATATAGTAGAATAGGCCTAATCACTAGGCATTCTCCCAGGGTGTGTCTAGTTCCTATACCAGAGGTCTAACCTCTACTAGTTACCTTCTGTGCTCTTTGATATTTTGTACCACCTGACAGTATAGGGTTGCTCTATCATTTTGTTCCAGGTATCTCAAGCTGTCTGCTGGTCTCGAAATCAGCGGAGCTTGTCACGACTCTGTGTGTTTTGTTTCGCTTCATGATTCCAGCGTTCTGTTTATGACATATCTGCCCAACAAGATCCTACTACGCTACTTTCTGTGTGTGTGTTATTCCATCTAGCGTTACATTCCAGGTATCTCAAGCTGTCTGCTGGTCTCAAAATCAGCAGAGCTTGTCACGACTGCGTGTGTTTGTTTCATTTCATGATCCCAGTGTTCTGTTTTTGACATATCTGCCCAACAAGATCCTACTACCTGTGTGTGTCTGTGTGTGTATGTGTGTGTGTGTGTGTTATCCCACCCAGCATTACAGATAGAAAGCATGTATTGATAGAATTGTATTTGAGAGACCCTTTCACGTGGCTATGTTGTGGATTGTCTGCATATGTTTTTTAAAGCAGTAGGGTTGTAGTTGATCCCAGTGTTCTGTTTTTGACATATCTGCCCAACAAGATCCTACAACACTACTGTCTGTGTGTGTGTTATCCCACCCAGCATACATTACGTCAGGACCCATGGATCAGGCAGACTTGTCATTACTCGTGTCTAGATTGGGGGAGATCGCTTCCAAACAGGAGGAGCAGGACCACCGTATGGACCAATTTGCTCAAGCCTTAGGCCTGTTTATTAACCAGTCCAGTAAGGTCTCGCCACCTTCCTCTCCTACAAACGGTGTTACTCCCCATGCAGTATCTGTTTCTGCCCAGGTGGCCACTGCGGTGACTCATGTTAATTTACGATCTCCTGCAAGCTTTAACGGGGCTTCTGGTTCTTGCAGAGGATTTATTACGCAGATCGATAATGTTTGAGCTAAATCCTGAAATGTGTCCTTCAGAGAAAGCGAAGGTGGGTTATGTCATTAATCACCTCACGGATAAGGCTTTACTTTGGGCTACCCCGTTGTGGGACCTGAAGAAGCCCATCATATATAACTACACAGAGTTTATGAGAGATTTGAGGCGTACGTTCGACCGTGCTCGAAGAGCAACAGGTGCAGCAAGAATGTTGTGGCGTATGACTCAAGGTACTCACCGTGTGGCCGAGTACGCCATAGCGTTCAAAACCATGGTTGCCAAATTATCGTGACCAAATGAGGTCTTTATAACTGCATTTCTCGAGGGCATTTCCGACACACTTATGCATGAACTAGCACCATTGTCGTTGCCTGAGGATTTTGAGGACCTTATTGACTATTGCATCGCTATGGACGACCAGATAAGAGATCGGAGGTCTGTTCGTAATAAGGTTCATAAGCCGTTTAGAAGTAATGTGCCAAGCCCCAAACCAGTGCCTACTGTACCTCTTTCTGTTCCTACACAGAGTGAACCAGAACCTATGCAATTAGGAAGAGCTGGTATCTCTAAAGAGGAGAGACAGTATAGGATGCAAGAGGGGTTGTGTCTTTATTGTGCGGCCAGAGGACATTGCTGCCTACAATGTCCCAAGCGTCCAAGAAACTCTAAGGTCTCGGGAAACGGGCAAACCTAGAACCTTATGAGAGAAGGGTTTGGGTCCCACTATTCTGTCTCTCGTGTCTGAGAAAAAGAAAAAGAGATCTCGGGTTGTAGTACCGGTGACTATATCCTGGGAGAAAACTAATATTGACAGTGAGGCACTGATTGACTCAGGATCCGCGGGCAATTTCCTGGATTCAGGTTTTGCCGCAATTCATCAAGTACCTCTGGCCGAAAGGGAGGTACCACCTATGTATTGAGCGTATTGATGGTAGGAGGTTACTAAGACCTCATGTGACTCACGATACTGTTCCTGTCTCCTTTCATACTGGCGTTTTGCATTAAGAAAAATTGGTATTCCAGATAATAGAATCACCAATAGTGCCAATTGTTCTGGGGTATCCATGGCTGGCTAAGCATAACCTTGTGGTTGACTGGTCTAAAGGGGAATTGAGTTCCTGGGGAGTAAAATGTTGGCCCAGATGTATGGGAAAGAAAAGTATGGTGGGCAGTTTAAATGTGGCAAGTGCTCCCCCACTATCTACCGAGGTACCCAAATGGTATAGTGATGTTGAAGAGGTGTTCGGCAAGGGGAGATCTGAGATACTACCCCCGCACAGATCCTACGACTGTACCATAGACCTCTTACCAGGTACCATGCCTCCCAAGGGACTCGTGTATCCCCTATCCCAAAAAGAGAATGCCATAATGGAAGAATATATAAAAGGGAATCTGGCCAGGGGATTAATCCGACGTTCTTCTTCACCTGCAGGTGCAGCCTTCTTTTTTATCTCGAAGAAAGAGGGGGATCTTAGACCCTGTATAGATTACAGGGGTTTAAACAGAATCACCATAAGGAATGCTTACTCCATTCCACTAATTACTGAACTATTTGATCGATTAAGGAGTGCCAAAGTCTATACTAACAGGGTTATCCAAAGAGATTCGAAAAGTCACCGCACGTTCGGTGACTTTTCGTTCTCTTCAATTCGGTTCCTTTTGCCGATTGCATTTCGGTGACCCTGCGGTGTATTCAGCAAACACCACAGGGTCCCCGAATTGCAGGGAAAAGCTGCCGAAAACCTGACGAAACCTAACCGAATGCACGCTGAAAACAAGCAAAAACATCTGGATTAACCTTCGAAAAAGCCGAACAGGAGCCGAACAGGAGCCGAAAGGGAGCCGAATCACACAGAGCCGAAGCAGCTGTGACGTAGAGGAGGCAGTGAATAAATTAGAAAAACCATTTGTATGAATCTGGGAAAATGAAACGCTGTTTGCAAAGAAACTACTGAGCGAAAATGTCTGAAATTTTCACAGGAGGTCCAGGGAATGATAATAAAGAGGGCTGTTGCAAAAAAAATAAGTAAACTGAAAAAAAAAAAAAAAAAATCGGACTTTTAAAAAAAAAAAAAAAAAACAGAAAAATGCTTAAAGTATCCTAAAAAATCTATAAATAAAGAGACTTTTTGCTGCAGAATTTTATAATGAACGGTTTATTAGATATTGAATTAAAACGGGAATATTTTTAACATTGAAGCCTATGGGATTCTCCTGAATAAATTTGCCGAATTAAACCACCGAATGGCAGGGCATTAGGGGAACCTTTCACTGCTGGTTTGTGTTCTCTGAATAGCCGAAGCAGTGCTTTTTCATGGGGATTTCTCTGCCCTCGAACAGGCACCGAACAGGCACCGTATGTGCAGGCAATTCGCCAGTATTTGGCGAATTGCTTGCTCTCTGGATAGCCGAATGGCCAGGAAAGGTAACCGAACGCTGATTTTCAGCGTTCGGTTACCTTTCTCAAGCAATTCGGATCTCTTTGGATAACCCTGTAAATTGGATTTGCACGGTGCTTATAATCTTGTAAGGATCAAAGAGGGTCATGAGTGGAAGACTGCTTTTAACACCAGAAGAGGCCATTACGAATATTTGGTCATGCCTTTTGGCTTATGTAACGCACCAGCAGTCTTCCAAGACTTGATAAATGATGTCTTGAGGGATTTTTTACAGGTCTTTGTTATCGTATATTTAGACGACATATTGATATATTCTCCTGATATAGAGACACACCATGTTCACGTCCACACTGTCTTAAAACGTTTACTGGAAAACAATCTGTACTGTAAGCTAGAAAAGTGTCTATTCGACATCACTTCTGTCCAGTTTCTGGGTTACGTTATCACACCTGAGGGTTTTGAGATGGACCCAAAGAAATTGACTGCCATCAAAGAATGGCCATTGCCCCAAGGCTTAAAAGCCATACAGAGATTTTTGGGCTGCTCTAATTATTACAGAAGGTTCATTAAGAGTTTCTCTACGGTGGTAGCACCCATCGCTGCTATGACAAAAAAGGGTGCTCACAGTCAGGTTTGGAGTGACCAAGCTAAGAAAGCATTTGAGTCACTCAAACAGGCATTCGTCACTGCACTCATTCTAAGTCACCCTGTGCCGGGCCTCCCTTTCCAGTTAGAGGTTGACGCCTCAGAGATAGGTTTTGGAGCTGTACTGTCCCAGAGAGAGCGTTCTGAAGGACCATTGCACCCATGTGGGTTTTTCTCCAGAAAACTATTGTCCGCGGAAAGAAATTACAATATCGGTAATAGAGAACTCTTGGCAGTAATAGCAGCCCTAAGGCTAGGGTCAGACTGAGGCAGTGCGAACGCGCGTGCAGCCGCACATAATCACGGCCGTGCTAGCAGCAGATGCCGGGCAATGACGGCCAATATACGAAGTACGGTCGCACAAAAGTGCGGCCGCGCAACGCAGGCGGCAAACAAACGCATTTTTTCGAGAACGTGAAACCACTAGTACTGACGTACAGAGTGCGCTGCGTCCGCTAGCGGCGTGTGTGCGTGATTAGGAGACGTCAGACGCTGCTAATGTCCGGCCAACATAACGTCCAGACACCCAAAAAGTGTTTTATTGATGATCCGTACAAAATCACGGATGAAACTGCGCATCATATGACCGTTATTGCGTATTCCGTGAAAAAATAAGTCCATTCGTTCGAACGCACTTTTTCACGGACAACGTGAAAAATGCGTTAGTCTGACCCTAGCCTAAAAGAATGGCCCCATCTCCTAGAAGGCACAAAGGATTCAGTAATCATTATCACTGATCACAAAAATCTGGTATATATGGGTGATGCGAAACGTTTGGGTGCTAGACAAGCAAGGTGGTCCTTGTTTCTTTCCAGCTTCAACTTATTGCTGACTGTCGGGTATATTACACAGAAAAGGGGAAATTTAAAATGGATGCTTGTAGCCATTTTGTGTTAAAGACAGTTTTTCTTAAAAATTTCTCTAGGTTTAGAAATGAACGAGATTTTTTTTACAGAGTTCATCATCCAAATTGGACAGGTAATGTATGAAATAAGGAATTAATGTAAAAATATATTTGTAGAGATTCTTGCAACGTAGACTGAGACTTCTCGGATACGGTTAAATCCAAATTCTAAGTAATTTCTATTCTGCAGATAGAAATATGAAGAAGTGGATATAAGGATTTATTCCTAAAAGAAATGTTGTAAGATTGATACCAATATATATATTGAATTTGGAAATTACTGTGATTAAAATTAATGGGCAAGAAATTATATAACTACAAAATAAAAAGCAAAAGATTAGAAGTTTAATTCTCGAGATTAGGGGAGGATTCACTAAAAAAGTTTTTATTACTTATCATTAAATTAGCTCATCTTTTGTTGATCCATGTAGCATAGATATATATATATATCTATAAGAGCTGGCTGGTTAAACATTGTTTGCTGGGAAACGCATGTTGTATTAAGCAGAAATGTTTATTAACCATTTGTGTATTAGTTACTAACTGATAAGGTAAATGATATTAATCATATATGCAGTTACTAACCGGAGATACATATATTGTGAAGCTAGTTTTTATATGCTGATGGATTGTGGTTTATAAATTGTTGTTTATGATATGAGATTTGAAACTTTTTTTGTATACGTAATAAATATATATATATTTTTATCCGATTATTGATTATTGTATTTTTTAAAGCAAAACACAGACAATTAAAAGAATTCAGGATAATTTCTAAGAAATATAGACGATTGATATTTGTGTCTCGTGTAAGTTTCTTATGAAATAATAGTCCCTGATATATTGGAGGCAACTGCCGAGGTAGGTCCAGTAAGTCCAATATAGACATATTGGAGGCTTGGCTGATAAGTCCAATATATATAAACGTGTTGTATTCACGTGCAGAGATTATATCCGACATGACTTACCGTCCTGGTTCGAAGAATGACAAGGCCAATGCTCTCTCTCGCCAATTCGACCCATACGAACAACATACGTATGATAACAGTCCCATTGTTCCTCAAGAAAGGATTCTTGCCACCACTGTCCTTACAGTTTCCTCTCCGTTGCTGGAGAGCATTCTAGTGGCTCAAAGTGGGGCTCCTTCCGAGGGACTCCCTGGTAAACTCTTTGTACCGGAGAGAGAGTCAAAGTCATGCAGGTATACCATGATTCCAAACCATATGGGCACAAGGGGATAACAAAAATCCTGGCGAGCATTAACAAACAGTGCTGGTGGAAAGGCATGCGAGGGGATGTGAAGGACTACATTGCCACCTGTGAGATATGCTGTAGGAGCAAAAATCCCAGGTCCTTGCCTCTAAGTCTATTGCAGCCTCTGCCTTATGCTCTGGCATTGCCTCCATATCTGAAGATACATAACGCATTCCACGTGAGTCTCATCAAGCCCCTTACCTGTAACAGATACACCAGAGTGGTTGCTCCCCCTCCACCGGTTTGGTCCCAGGGTGAGGAAGAATATGAGTTTCGGGCTATTCTGGACTCGCGTAGGGTCAGGGGGGTCCTGCAGTATTTGGTGGACTGGGTAGGGTATGGTCCTGAGGACTGGTCCTGGTTGCCTGCTATTGCTGTGCCTCATCTCGTTCGCCGATTCCATGCGGCCCACCCTTCGGCTCCTGGCGATCGTTCAGTGCCTGATCGTGGAGGGGGGGTTCTGTGACGTCCTATGCCCCAGCAGTGTTGCCTGGATCTGGTTTGCGTCCTGGCTCTCCAGAGGATTCCAGGACCTCAAGGGTTAATGGCTGGCCAGCATCTGAGGGGGCGGGGCCTAGCAGGAACGTGAGAGGTCATCGGCTTTAAAAGAGGGCACGAGAGGTTGCTCAAGTGCCCTGACGTGGTATCCACTCTGAGCTTCATATTGTTACTCTGTATATTCTGGTATTTGACTTTGGCATTTTCTGAGGACCTCGTATTGTGTATCTGACCTTGTCTAGTGACTGACGATTCTTTCTGCTATTTCCCTTTATCTGTACCGCGCTCATATTGAGACCTTACATGGAACTACTGGTTCAACCCCCGGCTTGCTAAACGTACACCTCGCTGACATACCCCGCTGTTTTCCAGTACCGCTGTGCGGCGGTTTGGGTCCTTATATTTCCCTCTGGTATTTGTATCCCTGAATTTCCTTCTGGTCCATCCATATAGTAGAATAGGCCTAATCACTAGGCATTCTCTCACGGTGTGTCTAGTTCCTATACCAGAGGTCTAACCTCTACTAGTTACCTTCTGTGCTCTTTGATATTTTGTACCACCTGACAGTATAGGGTTGCTCTATCATTTTGTTCCAGGTATCTCAAGCTGTCTGCTGGTCTCGAAATCAGCGGAGCTTGTCACGACTCTGTGTGTTTTGTTTCGCTTCATGATTCCAGCGTTCTGTTTATGACATATCTGCCCAACAAGATCCTACTACGCTACTTTCTGTGTGTGTGTTATTCCATCTAGCGTTACATTCCAGGTATCTCAAGCTGTCTGCTGGTCTCAAAATCAGCAGAGCTTGTCACGACTGCGTGTGTTTGTTTCATTTCATGATCCCAGTGTTCTGTTTTTGACATATCTGCCCAACAAGATCCTACTACCTGTGTGTGTCTGTGTGTGTATGTGTGTGTGTGTGTTATCCCACCCAGCGTTACAGATAGAAAGCATGTATTGATAGAATTGTATTTGAGAGACCCTTTCACGTGGCTATGTTGTGGATTGTCTGCATATGTTTTTTAAAGCAGTAGGGTTGTAGTTTAGGTTAATTGTGGGTGACCAACTTTTGTCCCCAAAAGGAAATAAAAGGGGATAAAGTATTGGCTCCAAATTGGGATCTAATATGCTTATTCTTTCATGGTTTTTTTCGTTGTTAGGAATTCGGCAATGAATGATGAGATGTCGCTCAAGAGGAGGCTCCCCATCAGCATTTGTAAAAATGATAGCTACCTCATTGCAGCGAGGTGCATTGTATTGTCTTTGATCATCTTTACGATCTTGTACTATAGCCATGGTGACAGTTGCAGGTGCAATGCCATTTTGTAAAGCATCTTGTAAGCATTCCTGTTCTACTTCAGACAACATCTTACATGCTTCGGCATAGGGATTGTTTTGAGCCATGAAAGAACTCAACAGTGACATTAGTTCTGTGTTGCACTTTGAATTTTCCTGACGCTGAAGGCGCTGTTGTGCAGCGTCATCGGGATCAAGTATATACAGTTGTGCAAATTGTCTTTTATCATCATTTGAAGGATGAAGTGATCCAGTTATTTGGAAAATTTGGCCATTAATTCTAAAGCAGTAAGGGCCATAATCGGGATGAGGTGAAATGTTGGCCCCCATCGAAGCAAATGCTAAAGAACTTTTGATGGATCTAATGTTTTGTAAAAAGTGTTCTGAATGTTGATGAATTCCTGTCATTAGATTTTTGATGAACGAAGCAACTGCAATTGGCTCTATTTTGACTTTTCCTTTGCTGCAGCATTTACCTAAAAGGTTTTGTGAGGTCTGTTCTTCTGGAAAAGGTAGTGCATTGCAGTTGGTACATATGACATTTAGTTCTCCACAATGATGTTGATGTAAGGAATCATCATATAGTTGTATTGAAGCCATATGTTTTGTTTTGTGGGTAAAAGTTGTATCTGTACAAAGCCTTTGTTCATTGTTTTGTTTTTGTTGTTGTGCTGCTAATTTTTTTGTGCACGCACTTTTCTATGAGCAAGAGCATTTCTTTTCTTTTCTTGTGTAATCTGAATTGGGGTCATATTAGCACGTTCATGTCTTTTTTTAATTTTCTTTTTATCTCGAAATTGTGCCCTTTCCTCATCAGTCATATTTTCTTGTTTCTTTTGATCTTTCTCATTTCTTGTCCTTTTTGCGTATTGTGGGTTTTTGAAATGGCACTTTCTTTTAAGGGGCATTTTTGTCAACTAATGGTAATGTTTTTGTTGTTTTGTCAGCAGGCTCCAGTTGTCCTGTTCGGCTTAGGCTCTTTGTCAGTGAGGGTGTAGTGGTGTGGGGCTATTGGTAGAGGGAGGGTGAGACGTTGTTGTTTTCGGGTTTGTTTAAGCCTGTTTGCCACTTGCTGCGGGGCTGTCAACTGACCCAGTTGGTTTGAAGGATGGAGATGCACATTTATATGTGGTCGTGTCTGTATTATTGCCACTTGGTGGTGACCTTAGCCAGTCGTTTTTGCCACTTGCAGTAGGGCTGTGACCTCGTTGAAATGGGAGAGAGATGGAGAGTCACTGTTTTTTGTATTTGTGTCACGGTTGTTGCCATTTGCCGTGGGGCTGTCACCTCAGCCAGTGGTGAGAGGATGGAGAGGCACAGTTGTATTTGTCCTTGTGTCGCCGGTTTTGGCACTTGCCACGGGCTGTCACCTCAGGCAGTTAGGAGAGGCACTATTTTATTTGCGGTTTTAGCACTTGCCACGGTGCTGTCACCTGAGCCAGTTGGGAGAGGCACTGTTTTATTTGTGCTTGTGTCACTGGTTTTGCCACGGGGCTGTCACCTCAGCCAGTTTGGAAAGGCAGAGGCACTGTTTGATTTGTCTTTGTGTCACCGGTTTAGCCACTTGTCAGAGGGCTACTATCACCTTAGACAGTTGGTAGAGAGAGGCACTTGGTTTTTTGCGTTGGCGTTTTTGCCACTTGCCGCCGGGCTTGTCACCAGAGACAGGTGGTAGAGAGAGGCACTTGGTTATATGTGTTTGCGTCTTTGCCACCGGGCTTGTCACCAGAGACAGTTGGTAGAGAGAGGCACTTGTTTTTTTGTGTTTGCGTTTTTGCCACTTGCGCTGGGCTTTTTGCGCTTGTGTTTGCCACTTGTCCCTGGGGTGTCACCTGAGCCAGTTGGGAGAGATAGGCACTTGTTTTTTGTGACGTTGTTTGCGTTTTTGCCACTCACCACAGGGCTGTCACCTCAGTTTGAAAAGAGAGGCACCTTTTTTTTGCTCTTGTGTTTGTGTTATGGGGACTTGGCTGTGACCTCAGCCAGTTGTGAGAGGGAGGGAGATGCGCTGTTTTTTGTTTGCGTTAGTGCCACTTGGCTGTGAGCTGACCGATTTGAGAGATGGATGGACAGGCCCTTTTTTTTTTTACGCTTGCTTTTGGCATTTGTCCCTGGGCTGTCACCTCAGTCAGTTGGGAGAGATAGGCACTATTGTGTTGGTGTATGCGTTTTTGCCACTCGCCATGGGACTGTTACCTCAGTTTGAAGAGAGGCAGTTTTTCTTTTTTTTTGGTCATGTCTGCTTTTTTGCCACCGGCTGTCACCTGAGTCAGTGGGGAGATGGAGGTAGAGGTCCTTTTTTTTTTTTTTTTTTGCGTTTGGAGGAAGACGCACTGCTATTTTGTGCTGGTGTTTGCCTTTCTGCCTTTTTTTGTGCTCACTTCAGGCTGCTGTTGTTCGTTGAGGAAGAGTTGCTTACTGCTCATGTGTCTAGGCAATTATGGCGGGTAGGGGTTGTGTGGCGCACCTTAAAAAGTTTTGTTTAAAAAATTGGATCGCACGCGCATTCCGGCGGGTTTATTTTAAATTGTGGCTGGCTCGCACGCGCATCCGCATAGCCCTGTGAGAGCGATGCGTAGCTGTCCCTCCTGTATGCGAGTGCAACTGACCGTTGGGGCTGCACGCGCATCAGGCTCTCCTGGAGGCACGCAGCCAAACCGTAGAGCTGCGCGCGCATCCGGCGGCTTCTGGATGAGCACGCAGTCAAGCTGTAGAGCTGCGCGCGCATCCAGCGGCTTGTGGATGCGTACGCAGCCGACCTGAAGGGCTGCACGTGCATCCGACGGCTTGTGGATGCGTGCGCCGAACCTGAAGGGCTGCGCGCGCATCCGACGGCTTCTGGATGCGTGCGCAGGAGACCTGAAGGGCTGTGCGCTCATCGCATTCGGCAGCTCCTGGATGCGCACGGAGCCGAGTGGTAGGGCTGCGCACGCATCCCTCTCTGCTGCTGTGACACCTAACGCTTTTATATATAGTGATAGCCTTATGCCTATCTCATGTCTGCTTATACTCAATCACTGTTTTAGCCTCTACCACTTCTACTGGAAAGCTGTTCCATGGATCCACCACCCTCTCAGTAAAATAATACTTCCTGATGTTATTTTTAAACCTTTGCCTTTCTAATCTAAGACTATGTCCTCTTCTTTTGCGACTTTTTTTTCCCTTTTAAATATACTCCTTTCCCCTACTTTATTGATTCCATTTACGTATTTAAATGTTTCCATCATACAGTACCATACCATGTATATTTGGACATAGGCACAATTTTCATACTTTTGGCACTGTATGCCACCAAAATAAAATTAAAATGAAACAATCCAAATGAATTTGAAGTGCAGACTTTCAGCTTTAATTCAAGGGGTTGAACATAAATATCAAGTACAAATTTTAGGAGCTGCGACCATTTTTATTCACAGTCCACCCATTTCACCCGGCTCAAATGTGATTGGACAAATGAATATAATCATAAATAAAATGTTCAATTTTTATATTTTGTTGAGAATCTTTTACTGGCAATGACTGCCTGAAGTCTGGATCCATGGTCATTACCAAAGACTTGGTTTCCTCCTTTGTGATGCTTTGTTAGGCTCTAATGCAGCTGTCTTCAGTTGTTCTTTGATTTGAGTCTTTCTGCTTTTAGTTTTGCCTTCAAGTGAAATGCTTGCTCAATTGGGTTGAGATCAGATGATTGACTAGGCCATTGCAGAATATTCCACTTCTTTTCCTTCAAAAACTCCTGGGTTGCTTTTGCATTGTGTTTTGGATCATTATCCATCTGTACTGTGAAACGCCATCCAATCAACTTTGCTGCATTTGGCTGAATCTCGGCTGACAGTTTATCTGTAAACACTGCTGAATTCATCCGGCTGCTTCTGTCACATCATCAATAAACACCAATGACCCAGTGCCACTGGAAGTCTTGCACGCCCATGCCATCACACTGCCTCCACCATGGTTTATAGATGATGTGTTGTGCTTTGGATCATGAGCTGTTCCAAGCCTTCTCCACACTTTTTTCTTCACGTCATTCTAGTACAGATTAGTCATAGTTTCATCTGTGCAGTGGGGGTTTGTGTGATAATACTGTTATCCAATAAATAAATAATTCCTAGGGAACTTAGTGCAGCTTGTTGGGAATAGAAGTGCCCACCTTCCCCAAAGGGCACAAGATAGGAATGCAAGATATATTATTCCTAGCGCACCAACTATATATACAGGGCCATATATTGGCCAAATGACCATAATATAATTATAAAAATAGGATACTTATATTCGAGATGGTAGTTTCTCCTTCTCCCAATGGTCTACCGGATATTTGACTCCGGTCCTCTCTTTTCCAATTTCTTGTAGGTGGGGATCTTTCTGATGTCAGCAGCAAGGAAAAATGTAGCAGCACGATCATATAAATAAAATTTATTTATTTCATTAATACAAAATAAAATATATTATAAAACAATATTGGGGTTCACTATTGCCATAGTGGACCTGTCTATTTATTTTCTCTTTTTCTATTTTTATTAGTGTGTTGTGTCTTTCAATAAATTCAATTGTGTTATCGATACTTTTTTGCACTTTGTGCAATTTGATTTTGTGGATACAGTGTCGAGGTATGCCCATTGTGTGTCGGGTAATTTCCCCTAAATTTCTTTGTTTGATGATTAAACGTATTTCCACCAGTTTTGGCATGTTATTTGGGGGGGGGGGTTTCCAGATTTATGGGTCTACAGGCTGCTGAGATGCAAATTCGGCCCTGGTGAATAACACACTTTATGTAAAAAGCCAAATTGCATCATATTCAGAGATCCTGAACTGGGTGTTTTGTGAATTTGATGCCCAGTTTTATATTTGTTTTTGAAGCACTATGTATACTCTTTAGTAGGTTGATTCACTGCAGTTCTGATAAAACCAGTGGGTTGGTGATAAAATAACTTCGAGATATTGAAAAGTTGATGGACAGCAGACAAATAGTTCAGTTGATTCACAAAGAGCCATAGAGACTCTCTGCATGTGAATGGGACCAATATATATTATAATTGCAGTGTTTATTTTACAGAAAGCACTACGTGCGTATGTGTTTTAAGGAGAAACACTGAGATTGCGTCCTTTGAAAAAACATTGTCTTTATAATCTTTATTATCAATTGTCTGTCGATATAATAGCAAAACTGCACCATTATCACATTTAATATTACTGAACGAGAATACTTTCATTCAAGACCTATCCAGGAAGCCAGAGCAGTGCTCGCTGATTTGCACTTTTTAGCCGAACTACTCCCCCACACTCAAAAAACTGAATCATTTGCACCAAAAGGTCACAATGTCTAGAGTATCCCTTTAACTACTGCTGCTGTTTGAGGAAGAACACAACACATTTGGCTGTGAGTTCTTGCATCCATACTTCTTATAGAAAATCTAGCAGCTTTTACTTAATGGTTTTTGATAATTGTCTAATGTTCTTGAATTTACAAACTCTTTGTGAGAATTTGCTGCTTGATTCCAGATTTTGCAGAACGCTTTATTGAATCTGACAGATTTTGTATCATGCGCTTTAAGTTGCAATGAGCAACATATATTGTGAGCAGCACTTTCATTTGCACCTACACAGAGTTTTTATTAAGTCAAATTTTTCAAATACTTTTGTGTAGATGTCTTTTTAATGATGTCCCAATCTGACCATGTATCAAATATCACCTCTTGCTAAAGCTTCTATTTGGCTTAATATACAAGTGACATGATACATTAGTTAATCAGCTACATACTTTATGCGGATGAATGATCTAGATGCGTTTTGTTGTATCATTAAACCATCTTCAAGTCATCTCGTGTTCGTTGTCTTGTTTGAAATTTAACATTTTCTACTATTGATTAACAAAGTTATAGCGTAAAAGCTGCTGAACCGAAGTACCGACACATATTTGGAGTTTTCAAACATATCATATGCTAATTTAGTAGACCTGATGAACTCAGAGGAGATCATGAAATATATAGTACTTATTTTTTGCTTCTAGTGTTTAGACATCGAAAAATAAATGTGAAACATCACAGGCCTGATCCAAGCAAGGCTGTATTATTGGGTTTAGTGTAGATCCACCTGTCACTGTACCAAAGCTGTTTGTAGCTTATATTTTTACCATATATGCAACTCTAATTCATGCAGCACTAACATAGAATGTGGGGTGTGTTTATTAACATACTAAACAATACGTATCATTGTTTATTACTAAAAGTGTTACCTATAACCACAGCAACTTGTGTTTTATTTATTTATTACAAGAAATGTGTTCTTTTTCTTTTATGAAAAATACTTAAAATTTAATGACACTTTGCGTATTCATTCACACGCCTGATAACATTTACATAATACTTGATGGCTGGAGAAGGAAATGTTTGTATTTTTCAGTTTCGGCACTCATAGCTATCACAGAGCAGTTCAGTGAAACCCACCTTTTTGAAAGCCCCCAAACTTGTGTTTCATTCAGACAAAAGACGACTTGTGATGTAGCATGTCATTGGATTGGCAAATGTCAGCAAGGCAATTTTCACAGTTCATTTCTAGTAGTTTAAGAGCATTCAGGCATTTGATATAAATTAAGTATTTGAAGGTATTTTTTTAGTAGTTTAAGTAAAATATATAGTTGGTTTGAAGAATGTGGCAAAAGCCATTATAAGGCTTTAAAAACCCTTTAACACATGTTTTGAGCGCACTCATATAAAGCAGCTGATCATTATGCAGACTGAATGTGGTAATATGAAACTGATTTCTCACCCAGGGCCGGCCCATCCATGGAGCAGGGTGAATCAGCGGCTACAGGCGGCCCTTTGTCAGGGGCGGCAAAATGCCGCACTCAAGGGCTGCAGCAATGAGCACCCGTCCTGGACAAGGCATGGCCCTCCTCTCCTTTGAAACCAGGCTGGGTCTGCCCCTCTTGGCGGGTCGAGGCCCACCCTCCTCCCACAGGCAGAGCGGTGCCTGCCCTCTTCACACGTGAAGGCTGATGCCTGCACCCTTCACTGAGACAGAGCCCGCCACTTTCAGCGGACCAGGACTGCCACTTTTGAAGCCAGCCCGACAGCAATGCCCCAGCACCAGGCCCCGGAGCCAGCCCCAGCACCAGGCCCCGGAGCCAGTCCCAGGCCCCAGAGCCAACCCCAGCACCCGGAGCCAGCCCCAGCACCAGGCCCCGGAGCCAGTCCCAGCACCAGGCCCCAGAGCCAGTCCCAGCACCAGGCCCCAGAGCTAGTCCCAGCACCAGGCCCCGGAGCCAGTCCCAGCACCAGGCCCCAGAGCCAGTCCCAGCACCAGGCCCCGGAGCCAGTCACAGCACCAGGCCCTGGAGCCAGCCCCAGTACCAGGCCCAGCACCAGGCCCCGAGCCAGCCCCAGTACCAGCCCCAGCACCAGGCCCCAGAGCCAGCCCCAGCACCAGGCCCCAGAGCCAACCCCAGCCCCAGGCCCCAGAGCCAGCCCCAGTACTAGGCCCCGGAGCCAGCACAAGGCCCAGGCCCCGGAGACAGCACCAGGCCCAGGCCCCAGAGCCAGCACCAGGCCCTGGAGCCAGCACCAGGCCCCGGAGCCTGCACCAGGCCCCATAGCCAGCACCAGGCCCCGGAGCCAACACCAGGCCCCATAGCCAGCACCAGGCCCCATAGCCAGCACCAGGCCCCGGAGCCAGCACCAGGCCCTGGAGCTAGCACCAGGCCCCCGAGCCAGCACCAGGCCCCCGAGCCAGCACCAGCCCCCGAGCCAGCCCCAGCACCAGGCCCCAGAGCCAGCCCCAGCACCAGGCCCCGGAGCCAGCCCCAGCACCAGGCCCCAGAGCCAGCCCCAGTACCAGGCACTGGAGGCGGAGCAAGACCTCAACCAGGTCCTCAAGTGTGCTGGAGCACGACCAGGCCCGTCGGCATCCAACAGGCCCTCCACTGTGTTGGTAAGTTTATGTATAACTGTATGGATGTGTGACTGTCTGTGTGACTGTATGTGCATGTGGATGTGTGTGACTGTGTGTGGATGTCTGTGACTGGATGTGTGTGACAGTGTGTGGATGTGTGTGACGGTGTGTGGATGTGTGTGACTGTTTGTAGGTGTGTGTGACTGTAGGTATGTGTGGATGTGTGTGACTGTATGTAGGTGTGTGTGACTGTATGTAGGTGTGTGGATGTGTGTGACTATGTAGGTGTGTGTGTGTGTGGACGTGTGTGACTGTATGTAGGTGTGTGTGGATGTGTGTGACTGTATGTAGGTGTGTGTGACTGTAGGTACGTGTGGATGTGTGTGACTGTATGTAGGTGTGTGTGACTGTATGTAGGTGTGTGTGGATGTGTGTGACTGTATGTAGGTGTGGATGTGTGACTGTATGTAGGTGCAAGTTACAGTGGGCCGGGATATGTGGCGCTCTGTGATACTCATACACATGGCACGTTACTGTGAGTTTTATTGCTGTGAAGCTCTGTGGTATGTTCATACACACTGCACATTACTGTGAGTTTTATTGCTGTGGGGCTCTGTGATACGCTCATACACACCGCACGTTACTGTGAGTTTTATTGCTGTGGGGCTCTGTGATACGCTCATACATGTCACGTGTTTTTTTTTTGGGTGCAGCATTTCATCTTTCGCTCCAGGCAGCACAGTGGCTTGGGCCGGCCCTGTTCTCACCAGTTACTGAAATGGTGCTCCAATAATTGCTTTCATTGGTTAATAAATTATTGTTGATTTATAATAGGCAAGCTAGTGCATGTGTTCCATTCACTTGGGTTCTAAGTGATGGTCTCCCATATCTATCAGATAAACAATTTAACAATCCCACAATATATAAACCCTCTGTTTTTGGCATTTGAGATTCATTCTGTGCATTTGCCATGCCATTTGTGATGCTGGGCAGCAATTACAGAGATCAGATTGTTAAATTGTTTATCTGATATATATTCAATTTATTCTGTGCATTTGCCATGCCATTTGTGATGCTGGACCTACTGGTTTTCTTGTGTATAACTGCTTCAATGAAACAACTTTGACACCCAGGGATAAATTGGAGATAGAGGGCATAGAAAGGGAGATAAGGAAATGTAAAACGTGGCAGGAAACAATACAAAATGTAAATCTGGGAAAATTGAGGAACTGGAAAAATGCGACAAAATAGTTTGTGTTAACCCCTACCCTACTGTGATACAAGATCAGCATCAGCATTAGCATACACAAAAGCCTGAGATCATGTTAACATGATCTGGGGCTATATTGTATCAGTGCTAATTAAATTAGTTTGTTGCCAATTTGCTTTTGGGCTCCGGGAGGTGCCCCTAAAGTTTTAGCCCTGTGTGCATGAGGCCCAAAGTGATAAAACAGGTTAAAATTAGCTAAGCAATGTCCTTATTAGACGTTCCCCAACTGATAAGACACGTAACCACAGGCTGCAGATCTAACTGCAATAAGTCAATTTGGCCAGTAGCTGGCAACATCTGCCTGCCAAGTGGGTTATTACCATAAGGCATACATTGGGAATATTCACAAATATTTCTTAATGTACTGTATAATTAATTAAAAATGATTTTCCAAAAAACGCACTGGTTCCTGACAGTAAGATTTTTGGAAAATCATTTGGTAGTGAAGGGGTTAAAGAAAAAAGGATGATGCCTATGTTTGTAGGCTAATATTAGCTGCTCAGGAGTGGTATTGCAATATTTTTACATTAGTGTTAAATTTATGTACATTTTTTCATGTTCATTTTGTTGTAACAATTATTTTAACTACTTCACTACCAGGCACTTTTGTTGGGAAAAAAGTATTATAACATTTATCTGAAACCTGGGAGGCGAAGCTAACAATTAAATATAGTGTAAAATAGAAATTTTGATTGTTGTTCTGAGAGATTTAAAAAAAAAAAAACATAATGTAAATTTGCTAATTATTAATTAATCATGTATTTGTTTATCCTTCACAGATATATTGTTAGATGTAGTCGAAGGACATAGACGAACACACATGTGTTTATTTTCCCTCACAGACACATATCTGACGTACAAGAGCCAAATATACAATACAACATGTGTATGGAACGTGCATGAAGGAAACTTCAAAGTTTGTCAGAAAGTGAGGATAAAATAGAACTTTTATTTACAATTGACATACTCTACACATACCCAATATAAAATAATCCTAGTGTTAGATTTTAATTTCCTGTAAATATAATAAATATTTTATCTTTAAAAGCCTGTTCTTATAAAATGGGAGAATTTTTCACCTAGTTCTTATCTTTTTAAAAATGTTTCTATCTGGGCTATTTAATCTACGAACTGCACTTCACTAAAGACACAAATTAATAAAAAAAAAATTGTACATATAAAAGCTGAAACTGGCTCCTTTATAGTTTAACGCTATAACTCTGAAAGTGCCCAAGCAAGCTATCAGGGTTATTCAAAGAGCTCCGAAATGGGGCCGAAAGGTAACCGAAAGCTGAAATTCAGCATACGGTTACCTTTCCTGGCCATTCGGCAATCCAGAGAGCTGGCAATTCGCTAAATCCTGGCGAATTGCCTGCACATACGGTGCCTGTTCGGTGCCTGTTCCGGCAGTGAATCCCCATAGAGAAGCAATGCTTTGGCTATTCAGAGAGCAAAACCCAGCAGTGAAAAGTTGCTGAATTACCCTGCCATTCGGTGGTTTCATTCGGCAGGTTTATTCAGGCGATCCCATAGGCTTCCATGTTAAAAATATTCCCGTTTTAATTCAATGTCTAATAAACTGTTCATTATAATATTCTGCAGTAAAAAGTCTCTTTACTTTTATTTTTTTTTAGGATCTTTTAGGCATTTTTGAAGATTTGTTTTTCCTTTTTCTTTAACCCTTTCGCTGCTGAGCCATTTCACAACTGTGTGCTGAGCTAATTTTTACCGGTTTCTCTCATCATGTTTAAACGCGTTTTCAAGCCATATTTTATTATATGACCCAGACATATTATATATCGTTCTTTCCAGCAGAGTCGACAGATTCATAATATAATATTATTATATGTATACGTAATGACCTATCTGAATATTATAACAAAAAATGCAGTAAAATTTTAATTTTCAATAATTTACAACATGTAAAGTGTTTCTTTTTTTTCACATTTTAACATGCGTGCATTTGCGGTTATATTTTTTATGAGTTGCGCTTATTAAAAAAATTAGAAATGGGGACTCGTTACATTTTTTTGGGGGGAAAATTACGCTATTTTTAACAAACGCACCCCATACAAAAATCGTTAGTGCAGCATCATTGTTCAAATTATAAATTAAATGGGAACAATATTGCTGCATTAACAAAACCAAAACAAAAAAAACTGTTTATTTATTATTTTATTTTTTTTAAATATTTTATTATTTTAATTTTTATTTTTTTTATTAACTTTTATCATGGTCATGTTTGGTATTGTTGGAAAGGCCATGCTCTGGTTGATCCAACGATACCAAACATTAACCCCTAGCTGTCACGGATCGGGAGATAGAGGGTTCATTGGAACCCCATATCTCCACCATTGGTGGCAGCTAGGGGTTAACTCAAAAACTGACGTCATCGTGCTATGCACGATGACGCCAGTCGTCGGGGGAGTTCCTGGAAGCTTGGCCGACATCCAAGAGGTCGGCCAGCTCCGAGAGAGGATCACGATCCGGCGCTTTTCGGCACCGAATCATGATCCGTCCCCAAGGGGTTAAAGCCAGCCACTGTTTGGAAGGGCAGGCTGTGCCCTTCCAAACGGTGCCTGACTTTCACCGCTGCCCCCAGCCGATCGGGAGGGAGAGAGTCCCTTTCAGGCACCTTCCCCGCACTCGCAGGGGGGGAGGCGCCTGAAATAGATGTCATCGCGCTAGCGCGATGACATCTATGGTCCCCGCCGGGGTCCCGGAGTGCTGGGCTTGCATCAGGATGTCAGCCCTCACCGGGGGGCGCAGCAATCCACCGGAATCCCGGCTGATTGCTACCTCCTGTGCTAGGACGCGCTCAGCGTGTCCATAGCACAGGAGAACCACTTGGCTGGACGCGCTGAGCGGTTAAATCGTTTTTTCTTTTTTCTGTAATAGCCCTTTTTATTATCATTCATTGGACCTCATATTTAAATTTCAGACATTTTCGCTCAGTAGTTTGTTTGCAAACAGTGTTTCACTTTTCAAACAATCAAGCGTACTGTTTTTTTTTTCTTCACCTCCTTCATCTGCGGTGTCGGGTTTTTCCAGCGGCTGCTCTGCGCTCTGATTGGCTCCTGCTCGGGTTTCTCCGGCATCTTCGGCGGGTTGATCCAGATGGTTTGCAGGTTTCGGTGTGCGTTCACCCTCCTTTTGTGGTGAATTTTCGGCGGGTTTGCGGCAACTTTTCCCTGCATTACGGCGGCCCTGTGGTGCTTGCTGAATACACCACAGGGTCGCTGAAATGGGATCGCCAAATCGCACCGAATTGAAGAGAACAAAAAGTCACCGAACGTGCGGTGACTTTTCGATTCTCTTTGAATAACCCTGTATGTAAAATGGGTCTTTGTGGTAGATAATGAAACAAAAAAGATTCAGCTTAAAAGCAGAAGAATATAAAAGACTTAGGGCACCAGGCCCAGACTTGGACAAAAATTTTGGACTGAGCAGCCCACCACCAATGATCCACAGACCACGGCACGCCGCCAAAAAATACAGCCAACTAGCCGTCGAACGAGGGTAAAAATTAAATAAAAAACTGCTATTCTTTAAAAGGCGTTTAAAACAATAAGGGCTCTATTAAATTCTTCGTGCAAACGTTAACGCGTGCACAAAAACGCATTAGCGCGAGGGGATAAACCCTTTGAGCAGAACGTCGTATTACAATGTCCGTGCAAAAAATGCGCATTAACGTCTACCGCTGGTGAACCTGCGCGAACCCTTTGCGAGCATAATGTACGTTGTGCGTCCTATACTTAACAATGTGAGCGCAAATGCGCTTTTTACGCTGGTACGCGGAAGGTATTGCAATCTATGCGCAAATTTTAACGGACAACGTTTGGGCGCATAATTTTAACGTCTTTTAACCCCTTAAGGATGGGAGTAATTTTACAACTTCGGCGCTGTTTCGGAAGTAGAAGTTTGCTGAGCTCATTTTGACCGTTTTTAAGTCACGTATTATTATACCACCCAGACAAATTATATATCGTTCTTTCCGGCAGACTAATAATATATCATTATTATACAGTTGTGTTCAAAATTATTCAACCCCCAATGCTGTAAAGGGTTTTAGGGAATTTAGTGTACATTTGTAATTGTATTCAGAATGAAATCCTACAAGGACTTTTTAAAGAACCATATGCAACTAAAATGACATCAATTGGTTTTGTAATACAGTAGTAAATGTTTCTTTTGTGAATTCTTCATTGACACAATTATTCAACCCCTTAAAGACTACCACTCTGAAGAACAGAGGTTCATTCAAGTGTTTTCAATCAGGTATTGAAAACACCTGTGGATGTTACGGAGCAGCAATAAAGCATAATAAGCACCAATTAGACAGCTTTAAAATGACTGTGATACTCAGCTCCTTCTAGACATTTACTGGTGTGGTTACAAACATGGTGAAGTCAAGAGAATGGTCCAGGAAGACAAGAGAAGAGGTGATTACTCTTCACAGGAAGGGCAATGGCTATAAGAAGATTGCAAAGATGTTAAACATACCAAGAGAGACCATAGGAAGCATCATTCGCAAATTCAAGGCAAAGGGCACTGTTGAAACGCTACCTGGTCGTGGCAGAAAGAAGATGCTGACTTCGACTGCTGTGCGCTACCTGAAGCGTAGAGTGGAGAAAAGTCCCCGTGTGACTGCTGAGGAACTGAGAAAAGATTTGTCAGATGTGGGTACTGAAGTTTCAGCTCAGACAATACGGCGCACACTGCGTAATGAAGGCCTCCATGCCAGAACTCCCAGGCGCACCCCCTTGCTGTCTCCAAAGAATAAGAAGAGTCGACTGCAGTATGCCAAAAGTCATGTGGACAAACCACAGAAGCTTTGGGATAGTGTTCTGTGGACTGATGAAACAAAATTAGAACTGTTTGGGCCCATGGATCAACGCTATGTTTGGAGGAGGAAGAACAAGGCCTATGAAGAAAAGAACACCTTGCCTACTGTGAAGCATGGCAGGGGGACAATCATGCTTTGGGGCGGTTTTGCTTCTGCTGGTACAGGGAAGCTTCAGCGTGTGCAAGGTACCATGAATTCTCTTCAGTACCAGGAGATATTGGATGACAATGTGATGCAGTCCGTCACAAACCTGAGGCTTGGGAGACGTTGGACCTTTCAACAGGACAATGATCCCAAGCATACCTCCAAGTCCACTAGAGCATGGTTGCAGATTAAAGGCTGGAACATTTTGGAGTGGCCATCGCAGTCACCTAACTTAAATCCGATTGAGAACCTCTGGTGGGACTTAAAGAAAGCAGTTGCAGTGCGCAAGCCTAAGAATGTGACTGAACTGGAGGCTTTTGCCCATGACGAATGGCCGAAGATACCCGTAGATCGCTGCAAGACACTTGCGTCAAGCTATGCTTCACGTTTAAAAGCTGTTATAACTGTAAAAGGATGTTGTACTAAGTACTAAGATTGAATGTCACTTGGGGGTTGAATAAAACTGATAATGATGTGAGCACAGAAAAGACATTTGTGGTTATTTCACTATAAATGTTATGTTATATTTGTCTGACCTACACGTGCCTCTTTGATTTAATTGTAAGCAAGATGACTGAATGATCAAAATCAATGTCAAACTGGCCAAAACACTCAATTTCAGTGGGGGTTGAATAATTTTGAACACAACTGTATGTATAGGTCATGCCCTGCCAAAATGCTATAACAAAAAATGTAAAAAAAAGTAAACAAATGTGAATTTTCAATAAAATTTCAATCTTTCACAGTGTGTAAAGTGTTTTTTTTTAATTTTATTATCCGAGCCTTTGCGGTCATATGCTATGGGGTAGAATTGTTAAAAAATTTAGAATGGGGAACCCATTTTTTTTTTGGGGAGAAATTGCGTGATTTTAGCTAAACCCCCCCAAAAAAAAATCATTAGTGAAGCATCATTGTTCACAATATAATTGAAATGTGAACAATAGTGCTGCATTAATAAAAAAAATATATATATTTATTTATTATTTAATTATTTATTTTTTTATTATTTTTATTTTTAAATTTTTTTAACTCTACTTTTACTTTTACCATGGTCATGTTTGATAGCATTGGAAAGACCATGCTCTGGCCTTTCCATCAATTTCATACATGACCCCCTAGCTGCCACCAATCAGGAAATAAAGGAGTTCAAAGAACCCCCCTATCTCCTCTATGGGATTTCCACAGGAAATCCCTTTGCAGCTAGGGGGTTCCCCGGTTAACTGACATCATCGCGCATGGCGCGATGAGTCAGTTGATGCGGGGGGGACCCAGAGGTGGGGGCTGCCATCCAAGATGGCAGCCCCCACCGGAAATAGGCCACGATCGGGCATGAATTAGTGCCCAGTCGTGCCCTGGCCCCATACATCGCTGGAAAGGTCAGGCTGTGACCCTTCCAGCGATGCTGGCCGCAGCGTCCTGGTCCCCGGGGATGGGGAGATAGAGGGATCCAAAAGGATCCCCCCTCCCCTTCAGGCGCTTCCCCTGCTCCGGAGGGGGGGGGCCTGAAACTGACGTCATCGCGCCCCGGCGCGATGACGTCAGTGCGCCGGAGGAGGAAACCCTGCCGATCTGACTCCGTGGGACTCAGATCAGCGAGGGAGCCGCCGGAGGGGAGTATCTGCCGGGGGGGGGGCTGAAAACGCAGAGGACGTACAATTACGTCCTGCGGCATCAAAGCCCGCCTAATGCAGGACGTAATTGTACGTCCTGCGGCGTTAAGGGGTTAAAAGCTGGTGTTAATGGCAAATCTGAAGAACATCCTGGCCGAAACCAAATACACCAGCCCGAAAAAAAAAATACAGCCAAGTATAGTTACAAATTCTACGCATACCCAAACAATAAAATTGAGAAGTTGTGTGTGTTTTTATTATTGCTGCAGCATATATACTCAGATTGATTTTGACAGGCGCAAAAACTGAACGGGAGACAATTGTGGTTCTTAATTCTGATTGGCTGAATCAAGTTAAAAAACAGTACGCACATCGATTTCTGCGCGCAACGTTAATGCGCGTGTGTTTTTGCACGTCTTTTTTACGCGCGTTATTTTTTGACAGATGAAGAAATGCGCACAGATTGTAATTAGTGATGAGCCGAACACCCCCGTGTTCGGTTCGCATTCGAACTCGAACAATTTCAAAAGTTTGAGTTCGAACTCGAACACGAACCGAACTCAATGCAAGTCAGTGGGAATCAAAAGTTAGATTTTTAGAGGGCCCTCCAAGAGGGCATATATGCAAGATATTTGCCATAAAAGGTGTATGGGGGACCGGGTAGTGCCCTGTGGGACAGGAAACAAGGACAAAAAGCTTTGAAAAAAACTTTTTAAAGGAATAGTGAGTTTTCCATGAAATAAGGGTTAAAAATAAAAATGAAAAATTCCTTCAAATATCGTGTCTAGGAGGTCCCCATAACCTGCTTGTGAAGTGGTGGATTTGTAGGATGTATAGAAACATTTAAAAAGAAAAAAATGACATTTCAAATGACGGTAAACGGCTTTCCTTTAATCTATTCATAAACAACTGCTTGGGGCGGCAGCCTGTATGAAAAGACATTTTAGGACACACACAGAGCACGTTTAGTGATTTTTGGGCTAAATTATAGTGAAACTTATCCAGGCTTTGGATGAAAGTAACAATAGGTGCTTTAAAATTGGGCCTTTAGTGTCGGCAACAGTGCTGTCACACCGTAACCCCTCTGTGGTATTGTGGAAGAGTGCAGGGTTGGACCCTGCGATCCAATATTAAAATGATATGAATCTGGTACAGGCGTCAGTGCACCCAAATATTGTGCCTTTGATGGCAGCAAGTGCCTTCACACCGTAAGTAACCCCTCTGTGGTATTGTTGAAGAGTGGAGGGTTGGACCATGCGGTCCTATATTAAAAAGATATGAATCTGGTAAAGGCGTCAGTGCACCCAAATATTGTGCCTTTGGTGGCAGCAAGTGCCTTCACACTGTAACCCCTTTGTGGTATTGTGGATGTCAGGGTGGCACCAGGCGTGAGCCGAGGTGGGACCCAAAGTTCAGTATATATCCCAGGCGCTGGGGTTAAACAGGTTAATAAAAGGAAATGGAGGGGTTCAGTGGAGGCGCTCGTATCAGGATGTGTCGATTTGGGTTGGTGCTGCCGACTAGGAGGTAGCACAGGCTCTCGAGAGGATGTGCGGATAAAATGGAAAGGAAAATGTGTGGGGTTCCTAGTGGCGCAGTAATTGAGTTTAGATATACTCCTTGTGTGACGTAACCCAAACAGTGTCAATAGCTAGTTGCCTGTGCCATACATATTACAGTACATAGTACAAAGTGCAAATGCAGATCACGAAGGGTATAAAATGCTAGTGCAGCAATCTGAACATGCGATAAGCATAAAGTGCAGTAAAAATAAAGTGCAAATGCAATAGTGCAAAATAATGCGATATAAATGGTGATGAGATCAGGATGCAGGCTATAATGTCCAATAAAGTCCGTAAAAAGGACTATGTGCCAATTGGAAGTCAGAAGTCCTGGCTATTAGTTAATCCGGTTCCTAGGTGGATGGGTGATGCATCAAAAAGTGCTCAAAAAATAATGTCGATATTACCCTTTCCACAAATGTGACGGACTTGTTTGGACGTATCCGTTCCTCTAATGGTCTTGATGGGCTCCGCAGCAGGAGATATGGGTGAAAAGAAAGGAGATAATAGTGCAATAACGTCTATAAGTATAAAACTCAAAGAGTTAAAAATTTCGCACTTGCAGATCCCAGAGCCTTTTGAATCCAGGCTCTGGAGTGGAACGCCTTGTGCCTAAATATAGGGAGGTCACTGCCCTTCTTTAATAAATATTCTTATTCCACCTCAAACAGGGGACACAAGAACAGAAAAAGACACAACGCTCTCATAGCATGATACCAGCCTTGCACTCATAAATTGAGAAAGAGAGAAGAATCACACTCACCAATTCAGGAGCCTTACTGGTCCAGGCTCAACTGTTAAACATGTGGTGCTCCTTAGCGGTGAGCTCCTGAACCTCTTTATCTGCTTACTCTGCGTCCGGGTCGTGATTCTTTAGGTATCTGTGGTTCTGCTTATACTCTTATCAAATTCAAGGCTGGTAAGATTAGGTATACACAACTGCTAAATGCTCATATGGGTGGGTTAAAACAGTTTAATGTGCAAAGTACATGGATAGATAAAAATACATAATAAAAATAGGGGGGGAGGGGGGGTCGAGACGCGTTTCGGTGCAGCCAGCACCTTCCTCAGTCGATGTGTATAGAAAAATGGGGGCCCCCATCTCGACCCCCCCCTATTTTTATTATGTATTTTTATCTATCCATGTACTTTGCACATTAAACTGTTTCAACCCACCCATATGTGCATTTAGCAGTTGTGTATACCTAATCTTACCAGCCTTGAATTTGATAAGAGTATAAGCAGAACCACAGATACCTAAAGAATCACGACCCGGACGCAGAGTAAGCAGATAAAGAGGTTCAGGAGCTCACCGCTAAGGAGCACCACATGTTTAACAGTTGAGCCTGGACCAGTAAGGCTCCTGAATTGGTGAGTGTGATTCTTCTCTCTTTCTCAATTTATGAGTGCAAGGCTGGTATCATGCTATGAGAGCGTTGTGTCTTTTTCTGTTCTTGTGTCCCCTGTTTGAGGTGGAATAAGAAGATTTATTAAAGAAGGGCAGTGACCAGTGGCGTAGCGTGGGTTGTCAGCACCCGGGGCCAGCCAAGAATTGTGCGCCCCCCCAACCTGTGGACACGTTATCGATATTGCCGCAGCTCTCACATGGATATTGCCCCAGCTCACACATGAATATTGCCCCAGCCAGCTCTTACATGGATATTGCCCCAGCTCTCACATGGATATTGCCCCAGCTCACACATGGATTTGCCCCAGCTCACACATGAATATTGCCCCAGCTCACACATGAATATTGCCCCAGCCAGCTCTTACATGGATATTGCCCCAGCTCTCACATGGATATTGCCCCAGCTCACACATGGATTTGCCCCAGCTCACACATGAATATTGCCCCAGCTCACACATGGATTTGCCCCAGCTCTCCCATGGATATTGCCCCAGCTCACACATGGATTTGCCCCAGCTCACACATGGATTTGCCCCAGCTCACATATGGATATGCCCCAGCTCACACATGGATTTGCCCCAGCTCACACATGGATTTGCCCCAGCTCACACATGGATTTGCCCCAGCTCATGGATATGCCCCAGCTCACACATGGATTTGCCCCAGCTCATGGATATGCCCCAGCTCATGGATTTGCCCCAGTTCTCACATGGATTTGCCCCAGCTCATGGATTTGCCACCAGCCCATGGATTTGCCCCCAGCTCATGGATTTTCCCCAGTTCTCACATGGATTTGCCCCAGCTCATGGATTTGCCCCAGCTCATGGATTTGCCCCCCAGCTCATGGATTTGCCCCAGCTCTCACCTGGATATTGCCCCAGCGGCAGCCAGCTCTCACATGGATACTTGCCCCAGCTCCGGATCCAGCAGGGGTTGAGGGGGCCCAGATGCCGGGCAGCGGGAGTGCCTGCCCAGTCCTGAACAGCGTGTGAGTCCTTCCGTGTTGAAGGGGAGGCGGCTGCGTGCGTGCGCAGGTCACGCGGTCCGGCCAGTCAGGTGGTACAGAGACTCAGTACCACCTGATTAGCCGGACCACGTGACCGACTGCGCCTGCACGCAGCCGCATCCCCTTCAACACGGATGGACTCACTGTTCAGGACTGGGCAGGCACTCCTGCTGCCCGGCATCTGGGTCCCCTCAACCTGCGGCCCTTGGGCGCCCCGAGGGCCCGGCGGGTCAGTCCGGGCCTCAAGTTTTAGGGGCGCAAATTTCTTTTGAAATTAATGCGCCCCTAACAAAACTGCGCCGGGGCCACGGCTCCCCCAGCCCCCCCACGCTATGCCACTGGCAGTGACCTCCCTATATTTAGGCACAAGGCGTTCCACTCCAGAGCCTGGATTCAAAAGGCTCTGGGATCTGTAAGTGCAAAATTTTTAACTCTTTGAGTTTTATACTTATAGACGTTATTGCACTATTATCTCCTTTCTTTCCACCCATATCTCCTGCTGCGGAGCCCATCAAGACCATTAGAGGAACGGATACGTCCAAACAAGTCCGTCACATTTGTGGATAGGGTAATATCGACATTATTTTTCGAGCACTTTTTGATGCATCACCCATCCACCTAGGAACCGGATTAACTAATAGCCAGGACTTCTGACTTCCAATTGGCACATAGTCCTTTTTACAGACTTTATTGGACATTATAGCCTGCATCCTGATCTCATCACCATTTATATCGCATTATTTTGCACAATTGCATTTGCACTTTATTTTTACTGCACTTTATGCTTATCGCATGTTCAGATTGCTGCACTAGCATTTTATACCCTTTGTGATCTGCATTTGCACTTTGTACTATGTACTGTAATATGTATGGCACAGGCAACTAGCTATTGACACTGTTTGGGCTACGTCACACAAAGAGTATATCTAAACTGAATTACTGCGCCACTAGGAACCCCACACATTTTCCTTTCCAGGTTAATAAAAGGCACTGGATACAATGAAGCAGGTAAATAAGGATATATTGAAACTGTGGCAGATGAACACACAGTGCTTGATAACCGCAGGTAGGAAACCAATAAGCACAATGGTGATCTGCGGCAATATGAAAATCCAGATACTGTAATATGCAGTACACAGCGATGAGTAGGTACAGCTGAATGACACACAGTCTCTGGTACAGCTGATATGGTGATAGTTGCAGCACAGTAATCCAGTGGTCTCTCCAGGTACTGCAGAATGGAGTGCACAGCCATAGAGTAATAAGCACAGTCTCTGGTAGCAGAATGGTACCTGGAACCAACACAGTGGTTTACATCAGAAACTGGATACTAGAAGGAACAGTCCAGGAAATAGACAGCAGCAATAACAGGATCAAGCTTGCAGTGATGTGCAGGAGCTCAAGAGGGGGATCCTCTCAGTAGCAAAGCAAGTTGAACAATGCCAAATCGTAGAGGAAAGGTCGTGACCAGGTTTTAAGCAATTACACAGGTATCCAGAACAAAAGTTAACCCTTGAGTAGATGCAGACAGTCTCAAAGACTAGTCACAGCAGGCTCCAAGGGTTGGGGCATGACAGTGGAAGAGTGCAGTGGTGGAGGTTTTGTGAATGCAGAAGAGATCCCCGATCTATTCAGTTACGTCAGCATCAGGGGATTGATAGCTGCTGATCCAGGACTGATTCATTTTTATAAATGTCAGCCGGTCTACAGAGTCAGTGGACAGACGCACTCTTTTGTCTGTGACAAAACCTCCAGCGGCATTGAACGTCCTTTCAGAAAGCACACTCGATGAAGGACAACCTAGTTGCTGCATAGCATGTTGACTAAGTTCTGTCCAGTGATCCAATCTCAACACCCAGTAAGCCAATGGATCATCTGCTGTAATGGTATCCAGGTCTGCCCTTCCCCTAGGTAGTCCTGCACCATATGGTGAAGACGCTGGCAATGGGTGCCTACATTTGACGTCCCTGGGCGTCGTGGACTAAAAAAATTTAAAGAGGCATCAGTCAAGCGGCCCAAGCCTTCACCGCTTTTCCTCTGATCATCCGCAGCCTCAGAACCACCTCTGTCATCACTTGGTAACCTACTAGTGCCTGTAAAGGTGTTACACAAGTGTCGCTTTAGAGCGTCCTCAAGTTGTTTCATCCTGTGCTCCCTCTGTGCAGGCAGGATGAGCTCTGCAACTTTACCCTTGCATCGTGGATCAAGAAGGCTTGCCAACCAGTCCCTCTCCTTGATAGCACGAATCCTGGGGTCCTTTACCAGGATTTGCAGGATAAAGGAGCCCATACAGCGTAGATTGGAGGTGGCATTAACTTCCGAGTCTTCCTGGTCAATGAGGAGGACACCATCGTGCACTTCCTCCTCCCAGCCACGTACTAGTCCTTGGGTTTCTGGGGACACAAAATCCTCCCTTGAGGAATCCCCACCTTTAATGCCCCCACTACTTAAATATTCCTCCTCCTCCTCATCCTCCTCCTGTCTGATCTGAGGACCCGCAGGAATGCTGTCTGCGGAAAGACTGGGGCCTTGAGAGCTAGGGAAGGCCTCCTCTTCCTCCTGCTGCTCTTCCTCTAGTGCCACAACTATAATTCCCCGCAGAGTGCGCTCCAGCAGGAACACTAAAGGAATTGTCACTGATGCATGCACTGTCCCTGATCACCATCCTCGTTGTCTCCTCAAATGGTGACAGTACAGTGCATGCATCCTTGATCATCAGCCACTGCGGGGGGGAACAAGTTGACCTGAACCTGTCCTAGTGCCATACTCACACAGGTACTCATTGATGGCCCTCTGCTGCTTGTGCAGATGCTGCAGCATTGCCAATGTTGAGTTCCACCTGGTGGGCATGTCACAGATCAGACGGTTTGTGGGAAGGGTGAATTCTCTTTGAATTTCTGCCAGGTGAACACTTGCTGGGATTGACCATCTGAAGTGGCTGCAGACTTTTCTGGCCTGGCTCAGAAGCTCTGCCAGCCCTGGGTACCTGGTTATGAAACGCTGTACCACCAGATTTAGGACGTGTGCTAGGCATGGTACATGCTTCAACTTACCCTAGCATAGGGCGAAGAGAAGGTTGCTGCCATTATCACAGATGACCATTCCCAGCTCAAGCTGGCATGGTGTTAACCATCTCTGCACCTGCCCCTGCAGAGCTGACAGAATTTCTGGCCTGGTGTGGCTCCTGTCCCCTAAACAAACCAGCTCAAGCACAGTATGGCATCTTTTTGCTTGAGCCATTACGTAGCCCCTGTCACTCATCGGTTTAACTGCCACTTCGCCAGAGACAGAGAAGGAGGAGGAGGAGGAAGAGGGAGAGGTGGTGGTGGAGCAGACAGACCTCATACAAGCAGCTTTCTGGAGGCGTGGTGGATGAACAAGCTCCAGCACAGAGCCCCGTCTTGGATCCCTCCCAGCTGCAATCAGAGTTACCCAGTGTGCCGTGAAGGAAATGTAACGGCCCTGTCCATGCTTGCTGGACCATGTGCACCTTGCTGCTTACTGCCTTTCCCAATGACGCCATAACATTGTCTTCCACGTGCTGGTATAGTGCTGGAATGGCCTTCCGTGAAAAGAAATGGCGTTTTGGAACCTGCCACTGTGGTACAGCACATTCAGCAAATTCACAGAAGGAAGCAGAGTCCACCAGCTGGAAAGACAGCAGCTGTAATGCGAGTAATTTTGCCAAACTGGCATTTAGACACTGTGCAAGAGGATGGTTGGGACTATATTTTTTCTTACACTGCAGCAGCTGGGGCAACGAAATCTGACTGCGTAAATCTGCAGCTGATGGGATGCTGTCACACTCTGAGGAAGGACCTGTTACACCCATTACTGTAGCATCATCCCTGTCAGTGGAGGTTTTAGGCAATGACATGGCAGGACATATAGTGGGGTAGAGACAGATGAGGAGGAGGAGGACCTATGCAAAGTGTTGTACCAACAGGATGCGTGGCAGGTGGTCATATGTCGCCTCAAGCACGTGGTACCCAAGCGTGGGATGTCTTTCCCACGCTTGATCCTCATCTGACATAGATTACAAATAGCAACGGTGTGGTCTGCTGCACATTTCTTAAAGAACTCCCAGACAGCAGAGTTCCTGGATGACAACAGCACTCTGCACCTGAGCAGCTCTGACATCTGATGCCTTGGACTGGCTACGGTTGGTCATAGAGGATGTTGTGCCTCGTGTTTGTTGTGCCTCCTCCTCACTTGTCTCCTCTGTTCGATCAGGCACCCAGGTGGAGTCAGTGACCTCATCATCATTCTTATCACCCCCTATCTCCTCGTCACTGGAGCCAACTTGGCAGTATGCTGCAGCTGCTGAGGCAACATGAGTGCCAGTTATTTGTGTGTCACTGGCACCCCCTTCCTCTAGGTTGATTATACTCCCTTCCTCAACCTCAGAGATTGAATCAGAGCACTGTAGTTGCTGCGCATCCTCAAACAGCATGTCACTGTCATTGTAGTCAAACAATTCAGCTGACTCCTCCGTGTGTGATAGTGAGGCTACGGCAGGAGTAGCTGTGGACATGGAGGCTGCATTAGATGCTTTGGCAGCTGAGGTGGACTGTAAAGCGCTACAAGCCTGGCTGGCAGAGGACTCGGAGGATGAGGATGGCCTGGGTAGCCAATCCACCAAATCCTCTGTATGTTGCTGATGCTTAAGACGGCCAGCACCAGTTAGAAAGGACAAGCGTGCCCCTGCAGAGGATGCACCACGTCCACGACGACCAGAGGCACAGCCTCCCGACACAGAGACTGCTTGCCCTCTTATTTGTGTCTGGGAGCGTCTGCCTGTCCTTTTTGGTCTTTCTGACATGGTGAGTGATATATAGATTAAAGATATACAGAACTCTGCTATAAATCAGCGATTTCAATGATATTTTCCCTGCAAGGCTGCCAATGTCCTCTACTCTCTCTCTGATTCACTTCCTCTCCTGCAGGCTGCAACACCCTGATAGCTGGCAGTGCCAAGACACAGATTAAAATTCCCAGAACTCTGGTATAACTCAGTGATACACCCTGATAGCTGGCAGTGCCAACACACAGATTCAAATTTCCAGAACTCTGGTATAACTCAGTGATACACCCTGATAGCTGGCAGTGCCAACACACAGATTCAAATTCCCAGAACTCTGGTATAACTCAGTGATATACCCTGATAGCTGGCAGTGCCAACACACAGATTAAAATTCCCATAATTCTGGTATAACTCAGTGATACACCCTGATAGCTGGCAGTGCCAAGACACAGATTAAAATTCCCAGAACTCTGGTATAATTTAGGGATACACCCTGATAGCTGGCAGTGCCAACACACAGATTCAAATTCCCAGAACTCTGGTATAACTAAGTGATACACCCTGATAGCTGGCAGTGCCAACACACAGATTCAAATTCCCAGAACTCTGGTATAATTTAGGGATACACCCTGATAGCTGGCAGTGCCAACACACAGATTCAAATTTCCAGAACTCTGGTATAACTCAGTGATACACCCTGATAGCTGGCAGTGCCAACACACAGATTCAAATTCCCAGAACTCTGGTATAACTCAGTGATATACCCTGATAGCTGGCAGTGCCAAGACACAGATTAAAATTCCCAGAACTCTGGTATAACTAAGTGATACACCCTGATAGCTGGCAGTGCCAACACACAGATTCAAATTCCCAGAACTCTGGTATAATTTAGGGATACACCCTGATAGCTGGCAGTGCCAACACACAGATTCAAATTTCCAGAACTCTGGTATAACTCAGTGATATACCCTGATAGCTGGCAGTGCCAACACACAGATTCAAATTTCCAGAACTCTGGTATAACTCAGTGATACACCCTGATAGCTGGCAGTGCCAACACACAGATTCAAATTCCCAGAACTCTGGTATAACTTAGTGATACACCCTGATATGCAACAATCTCCTCTCCTCTCTGATTCACTCCTGCAACAAACACACCCTGGGGCTGCGGGGAAGCCTTATATAGTGTGCTGCGGGACTTAGCTATGTGAGCCCATGATTGGGCAAAATTTGCCCAATCAGGACTCTGAGCCCTGATTGGCATAGTTTTGCACCTGTCTTGCACCTGACATGTGGTCAGGTGCAAGGCTGTAGCCAATTACAAGCTTCAGGCCAGTGGAAAAGTGCATTGTGGTCCATTATGGTGCATTGTTGGCGAACACGCGGAAATGTTCGCTGTTCGACGAACGGTCAATGTTCAATGCAAACTTATGTTCGCATCGAACTGCCAGCCCATCCCTAGTAGAGAAGTGAACGTTGGAAGTTCCTTACCTCTCTCGGAGGGAAGCGGTGGTCGTTTAGGGCAGCCACGTAATAGATGACCTGGTTGACCGCAATAGAGGCAGAGGTTTTGGTTATGGCTCCTACTATGTTCAGAGAGAGACAAAGGCCCTCTCGTTAGACCGACTCCATGGGTTCCAGGGATGAAGAAGGGGAGTTTGTTGGTCGGGAAGAGTGCACAGAGGAGGTCTCAGGCCGTCGAAGGGACGGTGGAGGGGTGTTGGTTGTTCTCTCCTGACGTCGTTCCCTAAACCGTTGGTCCAGGACCAAAGATTGGAGGATCAAGGCTTCCAGGATTGTGGGTTTCCTATATGAGCCAATTCATCCTTCAGCTGTTCAGAGAGGCCATGACGGAAGTGATCCCTAAGGCCCACATCATTCAAGCCTGTGTCGGCTGCTACTGCTCGGAACTCAGAAATATAATCTTCTACTGGTCGTCGTCCTTGTCTTAGGTATCGAATAGTGGACAACGCAGCGCATGACCGCAGAAGGTCGTCGTAAATAGGGTTCATGGCCCGGACAAAGGAACTCCAGGAAGTCAATAAGGAGCTTCCTTCACGTAGAAGTTGAAAGGCCCACTCCTGTGGAGCTCCGGATAGCAAGGAGATGGTTGAGTGTAATTTCACAGAGTCTGAGCCGTAGGTACAAGGACAAAGGGAAAACATAAGTTCGCAGGCGGTGACAAAGGTACGATATATCGTGCGATCACCGGAGAACCGTTCAGGCATAGTGGCTCTGGGTTCCGGAGCGAGTGGGTCTATTGGCTGTACTGTGGAGCCGGACAGGGATGGAGGCAGCGAGGTACTCTCAGCACGGCTTCTCTCCTTGTGGAGCAAGGTCTCTTGGCTGGTCTGTAGATTCTGTACCACTTTAGTCAGTGCTGCCATCTGTTCCGTAAGTACAGCAAGGATTTGGTATGGGCTTGCGGGTTCCATGGAGAACCAGGTTATTCTGTGATGCAGGAGTTGGCGCTCCTGTCTAGTGGTGTATATATGGAACCCAATGGAAAGCCGTTTGAAGAAGGAGACCAAGAGATCACGTAACGATAGTCAGGGTTTAGTGTAATAGAAACCAAATACAAAGTTCAGAACAATAGGCTTTAACTTAGGTGGTCTTCTGGGGTAGAAACGAAAACATAAAGTCCAGAACAATAAACTGTAACTCAGGTGGTCTTTCTTGGGTAGCAATGAAAACATAAAGTCCAGAACAATAAACTGTAACTCAGGTGGTCTTCTTGGGTAGCAATGAAAACATAAAGTCCAGAACAATAAACTGTAACTCAGGTGGTCTTCTTGGGTAGCAATAAAGTCCAGAACAATAAACTGTACCTAAAGGTGGCAGAAGAAGGTGGCGTGGTCTTTGAGACAATCTGGGTCGATGGGCTGGAGAAGGTAGCGTGGTCATTGAGGCAATCCGGGTCGATGGGCTGGAGAAGGTGGCGTGGTCGTTGAGGCAATCCGGGTCGATGGGCTGGAGAAGGTGGCGTGGTCGTTGAGGCAATTCGGGTCGATGGGCTGGAGAAGTTGGCGTGGTCTTTGAGGCAATCCGGGTCGATGGGCCAGAGAAGGTGGCGTGGTCGTTGAGGCAATCCGGGTTGATGGGCTGGAGAAGGTGGCGTGGTCGTTGAGGCAATCCGGATCGATGGGCTGGAGAAGTTGGCGTCGTCGTTGAGTCAATCCGTGTCGAAGGGCAAGAGATCAGAGAATGGAACAGACTGGAATACGAACACGAAGGAACACTGGGAATCTGAAGCAGAAAGGCCACAGAATAACCTGGTTAATGAACTGAGAAAAGCGGCAGGTTTAAATGGGTTTAAAGGATCATAGAAATGCCTTTCACCTGAGAGTCGTAGGTGGGGTTGGGATACCTGAGTTCTTGATAGGGTAATAGGAGGAAGGCGAGGATCTCCAGAATAGGTGCCATGTAGTACCCACGATAGACCAGCAGAGGGCGCCAGAGTATCATGCGCTTTGTTACTTAGGGAGACCTGCGATCTCGTGTGTGCGCTTCGTTTCCCGGCATTCGGATCTTATCGGCGGCGTGGGGCATACCTCAAACTATTTCCTCCATCTTGCGGGCCAAGAGCACGGATCGGTACGCCGTGAGTATTCTATGTGTCCCAACATGGCGGTCCAGGCATGGAGCGAGCCGCAGAGCGGGGCATTACATGAAGTAAAAATGGGAGGTATGAAGGATATTTGGCATTGTCAAGTGGGTGTAGCAGTGTGAAAAAGAAAGGTTTGTTAGGGTCCTGAAGGTGTAGCAGTGTAACTGATACCTCTTCAGTCACAGTAAGGGGTTCAACGTCTGGATTATTTTATGAGAACCTAAAATATATGGAAATCAACCCACACAAAGTGCAAACGAGCACATTGAAAACATACAACAGATTGAAGTAATTCTATAGCTCACCCTGTGGTGAGTCCCTGCCCATTCCTCAGTAGTTAACTTTGATGAGCTAATCAAACAATTATATTTAATTGCATTTTTTGGCCAATCTAAATAAATAGCTATGACATGATGCAAAAAACATGTATGGATAATGTGACGGACTACCTGACACACCGACTGTGTGCCTCCGTCAAACTCTAGCTTTCTCCAAGCTGGAACCCGAAATCCAGCATCCGCAGCCCAAATTTCCCTAAAATTACCAGACAAGACCAGTGTTTTAGAGTCACAGCGATAGACTAACTCTTTATTCAAACAGATGTACAGTTATGCACAGTTAAAGGACAACCCCCTTCATGAATACAACCAGATTAGATCAACAGATCAAATAACTGCACAGGGGATGATACCTTCAAACAATGGACAATGGGACCTTACTTGGATTCTGGCTAAAGGTAGTTCCTGGGAGAAGGGGAGGTAAGCAGGTGAAACAAAGGAATATATTCTTTCTGCAGGTGTACACTATACAGACAGTGAGGGTAGCTAATACAGAGAGAATGCACACAGTATGTTTAACATGACACTATAATAAAATACAGAAGGGAATAATACACAGATACATTTCAACATAAATCCTGGATTCCCTGGGCAATCCATTTGGCAAACCCCAGGGAGCACCTTGGCCCATAGTCAGTAGGAAGAAGGCTAGCCCCCAGACATCTCCAACTGCCCTAGAGACAGCTGAGTCTGTCACATTTCTCTCCTCCCAACAGTAGACTTACCAGGTACCAGATCACCAACTGGACTGGACCTGTGTTAGTCTGGCAAGAAGGACTCAGATTCCTGGTGATGGGGCCGGGGGAACCAAACGGCTCCAATGGGGTGTTGAGGGCTCCTCCCAGTCCCTTGGCCTACTTATGAAGAATGAGACCACCTGTCTCCCCTCCTGAAATCTCGCTCTGCGGCTGGAGTATGGATGGGATAGTTGTAAAGTCATTGGGTTCCTCTGTGAGGATGGCTCTCCTCTTTTTCCCCAATCTCTAGAGCAGCAGGTTGAGGGTAGGGGTCAGCGACTTTCTGTCCGATGCCAGCTTTTTTGCTGGGGTGGTGGAAAGCTCCTCAGGCTCCTTCATGAACAAAAATAGGTCCTCGACCTCCGTGACGGCTGCCACTCCAAGCTGGGAATCAGAACCAGCTGCCTTGCAACTTCCATGTGCAGTTCAAGGGTAGCTAATACAGAGGGAATGTACACAGTATATATAACATGTCACTATAATAAAATACATAAGGGAATAATACACAGACACAGTCCAACATAAATACTGGATTCCCTGGGCAATCCATTTGGCAAACCCCAGGTAGCACCTTGACCCATAGTCAGTAGGAAGGAGGCTAGGCCCCAGGCTCCTCCATCTGCCCCAGAAACAGCTGAATCTGTCACACATAATAAAAGAAAATAATAAACAAGAATAGATTTATTCCCATCTGCATGACACTTACAGGGTTATTCAAAGAGCACCGAAATTCCAACGGAATTTTGATGCACTTCGGAGAGTTTACCACCATTAACCTCTGTGAGGTCGACTGTTTTTCTTCCTCATTTCTTTTCTTTATTACCTTTATGTTGATAATGCAAAAATTGTGAATAAAGAATAAAAATAATTTTTTTCCGACCCAGCGTTGATTACAGCATTCTCCACAGGGTCCCTGAAGTGCAGGGAGCAAGCTGCCAAACGCATCAGAAAAAACACCGAAAAAACATCAGATCGATCTGATAAGCTGTCGAACAAACACCGAATGTACCCGATGATCCGCCGCAAAACCGCTAAACGTATCTGAAAAAAGCTGATTACCCGCTGAACAGCCGCCGGAATAAGCCGACACCCCGCCAAACTAGGTAAAAATAACCAAACCACCACACTGCCTGGAGGCTCAGCCAGGCTTCCAGGCTCAGATGAGCCCTTGGCTCAGCTAGGCCTCCAGGCTCAGGTTCAGATGACTGATTTTGGTTTCGGACTCAGTTTTACGGTGAGCTCAGCCTGAATTTTCAGTTTTGGTCAAAAATTTTCATTTCAGTGCATCACTACTTTATAGGCTCTATTACAGTCCTTGTGCAAAAAAGCTTGCGCAGCGCATTAATTTGTGCGCGAAGCGTTAAACGTTAACGCACATAAATTAACGCTGGTATTACAATCCGCGTGCATTTTTTCATCCGTCGAAAAATAACGCGCGTAAAAAAGACGCGCAAAAACGCTTGCGCATTAATGTTGCGCGCAGAAATCGGTGTGTGGACTGTTTTTTCACTCGATTCAGCCAATCAGAATTAAGAACCACAATTGTCTCCCGTTCAGTTTTTGCGCCTGCCAAAATCAATCTGAGTATATATGCTGCAGCAATAATAAAAACACGCACAACTTCTCCATTTTATTGTTTGAGTATGCGTAGAATGTGTAACTATACTTTGCTGTATTTTTCTTTTTTGGTCTGGTGTATTTGGGTTCGGCCAGGACGTTCAGATTTGCCATTACCACCAGCTTTTCAAAGATGATAAAATTATGCGCTCAAACGTTTGCGCATAGATTGTAATACCATCCGCGTACCAGCGCACAAACGCATTTGCGTTCACAATATTAAGTATAGGACGCGCGCAGTATATTACCAGGGCCGGACTAGGAATAAAAAGCAGCCCTGGAAAAAAAAAATTAAACCAGCCATATTGTTGGAACGGCCGGAGCCTGGCCTTTCCAATGATACCAAGAATGACCAGACTTTACGTAACAGAAATTACTACAATAAAAAAACAATGATGGTGCTCTGTGATACAGTAGTGTGTATGAGTGTGAGTTTTATTGCTGTACAGCTCTGTGATACAGTAATGTGTGATGTGTATGAGCGTATAACAGATTAGGGGTACCGATTATGGTTAGAAGCTATTAGGGGAACAGATTAGGGTTAGAAGCTATTAGGGGAATTGATTAGGGGCACAGATTAGGGGTACAGATTGGGGTAAGAAAGTAGAGAGTGAAAGTGACAGAGAGCTAGAGAAGAAATGACAAGAGGAGCGGGAGAAAGAGACAATTTTAAAGGGGGAATGAGAACATTAATGAGGGGAAATAGAGAAAACAATAGAGAATTCGATTAATTATAAGGACAGATGAACATAGTCAGAAAGACAAACACATAAACAGGGAGAAAGACAGATAAAGGGATACACAGAAGGAGAATAATAGAGAGAAGGAATAGGTGAAGAGACCCCTCCATACTCACCTGCCTTTTGCTTCCAGGTCTCCCAGCTGCTCCTCCTGCTGCTGGCTGACAGGCTGTCTCCCGGTATCAGCAGGGTCCTCTGATCACATGACAGGCCATATAGTATAAATCCCTGTTAGTGCAGGCAGCATGATGAAATGCTGCCTGTCACAGGAATATGCAGGGCCAGTTCCCTGCTCCTGCCGGAAGACTAGCAGTTCAAAGGATGCAGGGCCCCTCCCCAGTGGTGTATTTAGGTTTTGTGCTGCCCTAGGCCGGACTAAACTCATGCACCCCCTAGCATTCAAATACATGTCACTGCATGCTGGGATTTTACTAATCCCAGCGTGCAGTGGCTGCCTCAGAGTGATAGGAATCCTATCACACTCTGACAGCCTTTACATTCAGAGATCAGGGAGATCTCACATGTAAAGGCTGTCTGAGAATGATAGGTGTCCTATCACTCTGAAGCAGGCTGTACATTAGGATATCTCCGTGAATTTTTTTCCAGATTTTTATATTAAACAGCGTTTTTTTTTTTTCTGTAACAGACCTTTTTATTATTATTCATAGAACCTCATATCATTTTTAGCAATTGTCGTACAGTAGTTTTTTTTAAAACAGCTTTTAAAAGTGACAGTTTTTTTTTTTTTCTACCTGTCTGGCGGCTTTTCTCCACGGCGTCTCATGGGTCGTCGGCGGCTTGTGGGTACGTTCAGCAGCTGTACCGCGAGGTGCGACGCTCGTTCGGCAGGTTTGCGGCGGCGTCTGGCGGGTTTGCAAAATGAGGGGTTATGGTTCCATGGTACTAGCCACAAGACAAGACCATTAGTTATGCGAAACACACGCACACTCTGAGCCCTCAGATACACATTCTGTCTCCCAACAGATACATTTTGAACCACACACTGACCCCTATGGATACACACTGACCCCACCAGATACTATTGTCCCATTCACACAATCTGACCGCCACGGACACACATGGACCCACATACATACTGACTCACTCCCCATCAACAAACTCATTAATCCACACACTGCTACAAAGTACATATACACCTAGTATAGAGTACAGGCTCTTATGCAGAGGGCAGGTGTCTCTCCTTCGCCTAGAAGTGGATGTCATGCTGGAAGGCTTCCTCACTGTCCCTAGAGTCAAAATTTGCATACATCAGGTTGTACACATACCTGATGGGTGGCGTCCCTGCCCTGATGGGGAGGGGCAGCTGGGAATAACACTTTCCCTGTGGAGATTGGAGGGGTGTAGGAGAGTTTGAGGATATAGGTGCCAGATCACAAGCTCTGTGAGCTCTACGTGGGTGGGACATGTCTGGGTGTGTGTAATGGCTCTGGCTCCCCCTGCTGGTCAATCCCTCTCCTCCAGCACCTTCTCTCCTACCTGACTCACCCTGTATGTTCCGTCAGTCCCAGCTTCAGGGATTATAATGAGAAGAGTCCTCTCTGCTGCCTCTGGATCCTTTGACTGGGGGATGGAGATGGGGAAGGAGAGTTCTTTTTCCATCGACCATGCTGGGTCCGACCTTGGTGTATCTGTCGGCAAGCTCTTCAGCTCCTCCCTCCCTGCACCAGCCACGTGCTTTTGGGGGCAGGGCCACGCTCTGCTTCCTGTGATGGGGCAGACCAAAGCCGTATCTACTGGTCTGGTCTTGCAGCTCTGAACCTGGCGGCTTGCCAAGAGCTGTCGCTCATTGGCCGCTGGCAAGGAGGAGCTGAATTCCTCTGCTCGCAGCTGGGGAGGAGTATTGCAGGCGCCGCCCCATGGAAAATGCCGCTCAAGGCCTAGGCCAAGATACAGCACTGCCCCTCCCCACCACATGAGGCCCTGGCCAGAACCAACGGCTTTCAGGCAGCCAGCCATGTGCGAGTAAGCACTCGAGCAGGCTGCTTGATTGTATATGCGGCTGCGCTCACCTGACCATACACCCCCCTCCCTCTCAGCCTGTCAATCACTGGGGCCGGCGCTCCCCCCCCCCCGCAGTGCGCTACTGGCAGGCTGATAGGAAAAAAGTTCTTTTTAAACTGCATTTAAATTATAAAACGGCTCCCAGCGGCCCCAAAAGTGAATCAGCCTACCGGGATTTCTCCCGCTATCCCGGTAGGCCAGTCCAGCCCTGTATATTACGCTCGCAAAGGGTTCACGCAGGTTCACCCGCGGTAGACGTTAACTAGCATTTTTTGTGCGGACATTGTAATACGACGTTCTGCGCAAAGGGTTTTGCCCCTCGTGTTAATGCGTTTTTGCGTGGGCGTTAATGTTTCCGCGAAGAATGTAACAGAGCCCTATATGTTTTTAAACTACATCTCCTCAGATGGTAGATGATACTCAGATGGTCATTACACTGATTGAGCCTCAATGGAAATGTAGTTCCAAATTATCTGGAGGGCCAAGCTTGCATACTCCTGCCATAGTGGCAGATCAAAATAGAGGATAGAGGAGGGCTAGTACAGGGAAAGCATGGTCAATATATACCTACCGTATTTTTTGCTCCATAAGACGCACTTTTCTCCCCCCAAAAAGTGGGGGGAAAAGTGGGTGCGTCTTATGGAGCGAATGCCCCATGCAGCGGCGTAGCATGGGTTGTCAGCGCCCGGGGCAGGGCAAGAATTGTGTGCCCCCCCCCAACCTGTGGACACGTTAACACACCATGGGTCCCTGACACCAGTAGATTATTGACCCAATTACCCCACAAGCACATGTATTGTATATTAACAAAATACTGATATAATAAAAAAAATGAAACACACATGCCCCCACACTACGCCACTGCTACCAGTCACCCTGTCCCAGTATACCCTATCATATTTCCACTCTCACACTAAACCCAGTCACTCTCTCCCAGTACCCCCAGTCACCCTCTCCCTCCAAGTAACCCCAGTCACTCTCAGTACCCCCACTTTCTCCAAATACCCCCAGTCACTCTCTCTCCAAGTACCCCCAGTCACTCTCTCCAAGTACCCCCACGTTTTACCAGTACCCCAGTCTCTCTCTCTCCAAGTACCCCAGTCACTCTCTCTCTCTCACTCACTCTCTCCCAGTACCCCCAGTCACTCACTCTTTCCCAGTACCCCCAGTCACTCACTCTCTCCCAGTTCCCCCCAGTCACACTCTCTCCCAGTACCCCAAGTCACTCACTCTCTCCCAGTACCCCCAGTCACACTCTCTCCCAGTACCCCCAGTCACTCTTTCTCCAAGTACCCCACTTTCTCCCAGTACCCCCAGTCACACTCTATCCAATATCCCCAGTCACTCTCTCCCAGTATCCCCAGTCATTCTCTCCCTGAACCTCCAGTCACCCTGTCCCTGTACCCCCTCACTGTGTGGTGGTCACGCTGCTTTGGTGTCATATAGTGTTGCCTATCTGCGCGGCTTTGCTGGTGACCCAGGGGGGGAGCTGTCCAGGGGGCTTAGTGGAGACCTGATTTTAAATGTGCTGCAGGGCAGGCTCCTCCCTCCCTCCTTCCAGTTCAGCGGCTGCAGGGCTGCTAGCGGCGTGGGGCTGGAACAGGGCTTCAAGGGGGGCTGACAAGCGTAGTACAGGGTGTTCTGTTGAATAATGCTGCGCTTCTTCATGTGACTCATGTTAGCATTGAGGAGTCAGGACAGGACCAGAATTTTATATCTTGGTCCTCCCTTCTGGATGCTGAGTGCTAAGTCACTGCCGGCGTGGCAAAACTGGCAGACACCTTGCTGATCCCTGCTGGAAAATATTAGTGGTTCAAATTTCTTTTGAAATTTTGCGCCCCCTAAGTAAATTGCGCCCGGGGCGACCGCCCCCGAGGCACCCCCACGCTACGCCGCTGGCACCATGATATGCCTCCGCTCACCTGTCGCCGCCGCGTTAGGCTCCCTCTGAGCGTGCGTCCGGCGGCAGGAAGCTTGGGCACTCGCCTGGGGGAGCCACGTGACCGCGATCTCGCGAGATCGCGGTCACGTGGCTCCCCCAGGCGAGTGCCCAAGCTTCCTGCCGCCAGACAACGCACGCTCAGAGGGAGCCTAACGCGGCGGCGACAGGTGAGCGGAGGCATATCCATGAGCGAGCTGGGGCACATCCATGAGCGAGCTGGGGCACATCCATGAGCGAGCTGGGGCAAATCCATGTGCTGGGGCAATATCCATGAGCTGGGGCATTATCCATGAGCTGGGGGACAGTATCCATGAGCTGGGGCATATCCATGTGCTGGGGCATATCCATAAGCTGGGGGGCATATCCATGAGCTGGGGGACAGTAGCCATGTGCTGGGGCATATCCATGAGCTGGGGGACAGTATCCATGAGCTGGGGGACAGTATCCATGAGCTGGGGGCAGTATCCATGAGCTGGGGCAGTATATCCATTATTACACTATTTGTTTTCAGAATATTTATTTTCCTGTTTTCCTCCTCTAAAACTAGGTGCGTCTTATGGTCAGGTGCGTCTTATGGAGCGAAAAATACGGTATTTGCAAGCAGGAGATAGAAGGCCAAATTGTGAACCAAGACACCCTGTGCAAAAGACCTAGTATCTTGTGTGTAACATAAAATACTAGGGATGTGCGTTTCGGGTTTCAGAATTTCGGAATTTTCACGAAATTTCCCGATTCGTGTTCTCGGATGCGGCCGATTTTCCGAAAATTTTTAGATCCGAAAATGGCAGATCAGAAAAGTTTTCCGAGCCGAAACGAAATATTTTCGGAATTTTCGAATGGACTTGAAATGTGTCAAATCTAAATTTATTGCTTTGAAACGAGGAGAACAGACGTCCCGAAAAAACGAAAATTTCCGAAATCACGAAAAGTCAATACAAAAAAACGAGCAAAGTGACACGGAAATACGAAAAATGGTCGATATTCCGAAAAAAAAATGTACACGAAAAACGAGTCGAGCCGAACCGAATCGAAACAGAAATTGGTCAAAACGAGCAGAATCGAAAAGTTTGAAAATCCGAAAAATCGAATCGAATCGAACCGAAAAAAAAATCGGTGCACAAGCCTATCAAATAAACCATGGATCATGGATTTTATGTCAAGTTGTTAGTCAAATGATTCAGAAGTGAATAAAGTGTTTATACTACTTGATATGGCAAGCTGTGAATTATACCTTTAGCCTTTGGGTTTGCATTAAAAAACATTTCCTTAAACTGAGGTTTTGATTTGTGCAGGGCATGGGTCGTTTACTAAGTGGAATTTGTAGTCCGGAGTGTTGTTTGTTATTTCTAGATCTTAGTTGTGTAAAAAGGTTCCAGGGACAAAGTGTCTGTATCTTTCCAGGGGATACAGATACAGAGCTCTAAGAGTTTCACAATGTTTTTGCAAAAATATCACTACATGCCATTAGGTACTGGAGAGTTTTTTTGCCAAAAAGAAATCATGCAAACTATTAACACTCTTCACAAAGAAGTTGTTTTTGATTAATATGTTTCAAAAAATAGGGAAATCAACATAAAGGGTTTTTCAAAGACAGCCGAATTGACTCCAAAATTGCACCGAACTGTGAATTTCCCTGTACGGTGCAATTTCGGAGCCATTCGGCTAATCAATAAGCAAGCCGTTCGCCAAATATTAGCGAATTGCCAGCTAAATATGATCTTCAACGACTGTGAACTCCCCACAGTCGTTGCATACTCTATTCAGAGAACATCGAACAGAACCGAAATGTCAGTGAAATTCCCTGATTTTCGGTCGTTTCATTCGACAGCTTTAAGCTTTAGGTTTTAATGTAAAAAATATTCCTTGTTTTTATTAAATATTTATTCAACAGTTTATTCCTTTCACTTGCAACAAAAAGTCTTTTTATTTATTTCTTTTTTAGGATTTTTTTATAAATTTTTCAGGATTTTTTGTCAAAATTTTAGTTTTTTTCTGAAAAATAAATTTTTATTATTATTCACAGGACCTTATATGTTATTTCAGGCAATCATGAACGGCATCTATGACGCCACATGCTGTGTGCGCAAGGAGAGCGAGAGGAAGTGGCTCTGTGTATCCGAGTGATACAGGAGGACTTAAATGGAGACCCTGGAGGAGCTGAAATATGTGAATGTAGGTAAGTACTTGAATGTAGGTAATGCGATAAGCTGAAAGGGGGGAGAAATGTAACCGAAGCTCCCTCTACCTTTTTTGCCCTCACCCTCCTTGGCACCCTTGCCCATGCTGTGTAGGGCCTCTGTGCCTGTTGGAGAGTTATGGATGCTGGCCTCCTGCCAAGAGATCTTGAACCAAGGTGGCAAAGCCAGTTCTCAAGGACAATGTGCATAAGTGGGCACCTAAGGGTTAACAAGTTAAATGTATTTCTATCTTGAAACTCTCTGATTGGTCCAATCTTGACCATGTGTTATTTTGAATTTTAGTCCCATCCTATATAGGTCCTATGTAACCTGTGTTTTTGATTATCAGGGGTTAAGCCCCGTTAACTCTAGGTGTGGGCTCTTACACTCCAGATCTGCTTCCTCCGTATCCCCTGCATTGGCGAATTGTTCTATCTTGAAACTGTTTGTATTTTAGGAGTTAGTTTATGTTAGAGATATTGTTAGACGTATTGTTCTTGCTATCTGTTTGTCCTTAGATTAATTTGATGCTGTGTGCTTGCTAATCTCATCTAGTGTGTACTAATTGGGGTTCCTGCATCTCCGGAAATAATTCACACCCACCTCATGTAGACAATGTATTCTGCTGATTATGTCATGTTCTGACTGAGAGTTGTGAGAAGGAAAGCTGCTGTGGACCAGCTTGGCTGGATAGAAGGGACGGACTCTGTAATAGGTTTGGGTCTGGTCCACAAGTCGGAGACCAGTAAACCCCAGTTGCTGTTACATTGACCATTGCTTTTTCTATTATTATTTCTCTACTATTGTCATGTCCTCAGCCCCCGCTGCGCTGCCTGGGGGGTCTGGGCAAGGTCCTGTGCCAGGAGCTGGCCGGCTGCCAGCACTGGGGAATGGCCGAGCGGCATTCGAGGGGCCGGGGCCCAGCATTGTCACGAGGAGCCGCCGGGTTTAAAACAGGGTACAAGGAATTGCCTCGTCGCCCTGTCGTGGAGTCTGATTCTCGCATCGCTGCATATTGTCTAAGATTGCCTTTCTGTTGCCAACCCAGTTTTTGTCTTCGATCCCTGCTCCTGTTATTTGACCCGGCCTGATTTCTGACTATTCTCTGCTGATTGATTCTTATTATCCGTGTGGTGTTTTGGTAGTTTAACCTCATGCTTGCCGCTGGGGTGTTTACACGCTACTGGGGAAGTGTTCCTTCTCATCGGTGGGTCTTGTCCGTGGCCTCGCTAAGTGCTTATACCCAACCAAGGATTCACGTTCGCCAGTCACAAATAGGATTTCAATCCGCGATTGCTAAGTCATGTTTATTTAATGCTGATTGTCAGTGGGTGCTTACCCCCAACAATACTCGTTCTTGTTTATACAACAGACCTCGAAGTGTATGTGTTGGTTCCTACCATTTTAAGGTACCGCTGACCTGTCTCCAAATATCAGCAAACGTTAAAGATACCTATTTCCTGACTGCCCTGCAGTCCGCTCAATTCACCAACTGTCGAAGTGATCAGTGTTTCTCTGTATGTGCTCTAGGTATTCTATTGGTCTCGAAACCATTAGTACTTAGTAGCGATTCTGTGCATGGTTCTACCTTGTTGCCACAAGTGTCTAATTCCGGGAGATTTAATCAGTGTTTAAACGTCAAGAAGATAGCTCAGCCCTTAAGGATCTCAACTCCGCTACTCCTTGGTGGGCGATACCCGCCAGTTACACCACGACAGGGCCTGACATGGATCCGGCTGATTTATCTGTATTAATGTCTAAGCAGGGTGACATCATGACTAAGCAAGAGGAGCAAGATCACCGCATGGATCAATTTGCTCAGGCTTTGGGCCTAGTCATGAAAAATTGGGTCAGGGCTCTCCGCCATCTTCCCCTGGGGTGAGCCTGTCCACTCAAGCGGTATCTGTGTCCTCTATGGTTGCTACTGGTGTAGCTCATGTCAGTTTAAAAACTCCTACGTGCTTTAATGGGAGTTCACGGTCATGCAGAGGGTTTATAACCCAAATCCAGATTATGTTTAAATTGAATCCTGGTATGTGTCCCACAGATAAGGCCAAGGTGGGTTACGTTATTAACCACCTAACTGAGAAAGCTCTGCTATGGGCAACCCCCCTGTGGGAGCTACAGAAACCTGTGGTACACGATTATGCTGAATTTATGGCTGCCTTGCGACACACATTTGACCCTGCTAGAAGGGCAACAGGAGCAGCTAGGGCACTATGGCATATATCCCAGGGCAACCGCCGAGTTGCAGAATACGAAATAGAATTTCAAACAATTGCAGCAGAACTATCTTGGCCGAATGATGTCCTTGTTACCGCGTTTCTCGAGGGCATTTCAGAGAGTCTCATGCATGAACTAGCATCTATGATATTGCCTGAGGAGCTAGAGGATCTGGTGGATTATTGCATTGCTCTTGATGATCAGATGTGTGACAGGAGGTCTGGTCGTAGCAAGGTTCATTAAACATCTCAGGGGGCCTGTTCTATGCCTAGGTCTGCTCACGCTGTCTCTCCTCCCAGGTCTGTACCCACTGAACCAGAGCCTATGATATTAGGACGCTCTGGTATAACAACAGAGGAGAGACAATATCGCCCCCGAGAGGGGCTATGCCTATATTCTGCAGACAGAGGGCATTTCCATTTACAATGCCAAACGACCAAAAAGATCTAATGTGTCGGGAACAAACAAGCCTAGAATCACCTGAGAGACGGGTTCTGGGTACTACGATTGTGTCTCTTGTATCTAGTAAAAAGAGAAAGAAGAGATCTCGTTTGTGGTGCCTGTGTCCATAGCCTGGGAGAAAATCAGGTTAAACACAGAAGCACTAATTGATTCTAGATCTGCAGGAAACTTGTTAGACTCTGGTTTCACAGCCAGTACCTCTCCTTATCGAAAGTATCGATGGCAGGAAATTATTAAGACCCCACTGTACACATGATACGGTGCCTGTCTCTTTTTGTACTGGGGTGATGCATAAGGAAAAAAATCAAGTTCCAGATCATAGAGTCACCCACGGTACCCATCGTGTTGGGGTACCCTTGGTTAGCTAAACACAATCCGATTATCGATTGGTCTATAGGAGAGTTGGCATCCTGGGGGTCTAAGTGTTGGTCTAAATGTCTGGGTATGAGTACTGTGGTGGGCAGTCTGAACGTAGCCACTGCTCCTCCACTCTCCACAGAAGTTCCTACATGGTACAAAGATCTAAAAGAGGTATTCGATATAGGGAAATCTGAGATCCTACCACCACATAGGCCGTATGATTGTGCTGTCGACATATTGCCCGGTACCATGCCTCCTCGGGGTCATGTCTATCCGTTGTCACAAAAAGAGAATGATATCATGGACGAGTATATTAAAGAGAACCTAGCCAAGGGGTTTATTCGTCGTTCTTCCTCTCCTGTGGGAGCTGGATTCTTTTTCGTGTCTAAAAAGGAGGGGGATTTAAGACCTTGCATTGACTATAGGGGGTTAAACAGAATCACTATACGAAATGCCTATCCCATCCCACTGATATCAGAATTGTTTGACCGTTTAAGAGGTGCCAAGATATATACCAAGTTGGATCTTCGTGGTGCATACAACTTGGTAAGAGTCAAACAAGACCATGAATGGAAGACCGCTTTTAACACCAGGAGTGGTCATTACGAGTATTTGGTTATGCCATTTAGTCTATGCAATGCGCCAGCGTCTTCCAAGACTTTATAAATGATGTCCTGCGGAATTTTTTGCAAGTCTTCGTCATCGTATATCTTGATGATATCTTGATTTATTCTCCCGATGTTGAGACACACCATGTCCAGGTACGGACAGTGTTACAAAGGTTGCTGGAGAATAAACTATACTGTAAGTTAGAAAAGTGTCTGTTTGACATAGCTTCAGTCCATTTCCTGGGTTACATTATCACACCTGAGGGGTTTGAGATGGACCCAAACAAGTTGTCGGCCATCAGAGAATGGCCACTACCTCAAGGCCTAAAGGCCATCCAGAGATTCCTTGGCTTTACGAACTTTTATAGAAGGTTCATTAAGGGGTTCTCTTCCGTTGTCTCACCGATCACTGCCATGACTAAGAAAGGTGCCCAGAATCAGGTTTGGAGCGACCAAGCCCTGCAGGCATTAGAGTCATTCAAGCATTCATTTGTCACGGCACCTATCCTACGGCACCCAGAGCTAGGCTTGCCATTTCGACTGGAGGTTGATGCATCCGAGATAGGTATTGGTGCAGTTCTGTCTCAAAGAGATAGTCCTGAGGGACCTGTACATCCTTGTGGGTTTTTCTCCAGGAAAATGACACCTGCGGAGAGAAATTGTGACATAGGAAACAAAGAGTTACTAGCAGTTATAGCAGCCCTCAAAGAATGGCACTATTTGCTAGAAGGTACGAAAGATCCCGTGATAATAATAACAGATCATAAGAATCTTATTTACATGCGACATGTGAAACGTTTGAATTCCAGTCAGGCCCGCTGGTCCTTGTTCCTGTCCAGTTTAAATTTTCTGTTGACATACTGTCCTGGGTCAAAAAACATGAAGGCTGATGCCTTGTCCAGGCAATATGAGTCTTATGAACAGCATACATTTGACCACAGTCCCATCATTCCTCACGAAAGGATATTGGGTACAACAGTTCTGACTGTGTCGTCTCCTTTGTTGGAGAGAATTCAAGCTGTTCAAGGTGTTGCTCCTCTTGAGAAACTCCTGGTAAGGTCTTTGTACCTGAGGAGGAGAGAACACAAATGATGACAATATACCATGACTCCAAGCCCTATGGGCATATTGGTATAAATAAGACTCTAGCCTCTATGGAAAAACAGTTCTGGTGGGCATGTATGCAAAGGGATATTAATGACTACATAGCCACATGTGAGGTGTGCTGCAGGAGCAAAAATCCCCAGTCCTTACCTATAGGTCTATTGCAGCCATTGCCGGTGCCTGAGAGACCATGGTCCCACCTCTCTATGGATTTATTTACAGATCTACCTGTGTCTCAGGGTCATACGGTGATCCTTACGGTGGTAGACGGATTCTTGAAGATGGTGCACTTCGTGCCCCTGGTCAAGCTCCCTTCAGCTATTGAGCTGGTACCAGTATTCGTGCAAAATATAGTGAGACTTCATGGCGTTCCCCTGGGAACCGTATCCGACAGAGGAACCCAATTCGTGTCTCGATTCTGGCGAGGGTTCTGTGACAACCTCGGTATCAAGTTGAGTTTCTCCTCAGCTTATCACCCACAAACGAATGGGGCCGCAAAGAGAGCCAAGCAGAGTGTTGAACAATATTTGCGTTGTTTTGTCTCAGAAAAGCAAAGTGACTGGGCAGACCTGTTACCCTGGACAGAGGTTACACTAAACAACTCAGTGAGCGAAACCAAGGGCCACTCACCGTTCCATATGGTTTATAGTTACGATCCTCCCATGCTTCCCTCCATATTCTAAGGTACTGCAGTGCCAGCCTTGGATGAGCATCTGAATAATCTGAAAGAGACATGGGAAAGGGTTAAGGAAATCATGGAGGCCAATATACAAAAACAAAAAATAAAAGCTGACAGACACAGAGGTCCTGCACTGGTGTATACGGTTGGGGACAAGGTGTGGTTTTCAACCCGAAACATCAAGCTGTTGGTGCTGTCCATGAAGATGGCTCCCAAGTTTATTGTTCCTTACAAGGTGCTAAGACGCATTAACCCTGTCTCTTATACTTTGGCTTGCCCCCATATCTACATATCCACAATGTTTTTCATGTAAGCCTCTTGAAACCCCTTTCCTGCAATATGTACACCAGAGTCACTGCTCCACCTCCGCCTATCCGGTCACAGGGTGAGGAGGAGTGCGAAGTCCGTGCCATCTTGAGGTCCGTGTGGTCCGGGGTGTCCTTCAGTACCTGGTTGACTGGGAGGGTTATGGGCCTGAGGCTCGTTCTTGGCTTCCTGCCTGTGAAGTCCATGCGCCTCGTTTGGTTCACCAATTTCATGTGGCCCATCCTTCAGCTCCTGGTGGTCATTCTGAGTCTGACCGTCAGGGGGGTTCTGTCATGTCCTCAGCCCCCACTGCACTGCCTGAGGGGTCTGGGCAAGGTCCTGTGCCAGGAGCTGGCCGGCTGCCAGCACTGGGGAATGGCCAAGCGGCGTCCGAGGGGGCGGGGCCCAGCATTGTCACGAGGAGCCGCCGGGTTTAAAACAGGGTACAAGGAATTGCCTCGTCGCCCTGTCGTGGAGTCTGATTCTCGCATCGCTGCATATTGTCTAAGATTGCCTTTCTGTTGCCAACCCGGTTTTGTCTTCGATCCCTGCTCCTGTTATTTGACCCGGCCTGATTTCTGACTATTCTCTGCTGATTGATTCTTATTATCCGTGTGGTGTTTTGGTAGTTTAACCTCATGCTTGCCGCTGGGGTGTTTACACGCTACTGGGGAAGTGTTCCTTCTCATCGGTGGGTCTTGTCCGTGGCCTCGCTAAGTGCTTATACCCAACCAAGGATTCACGTTCGCCAGTCACAAATAGGATTTCAATCCGCGATTGCTAAGTCATGTTTATTTAATGCTGATTGTCAGTGGGTGCTTACCCCCAACAATACTCGTTCTTGTTTATACAACAGACCTCGAAGTGTATGTGTTGGTTCCTACCATCTTAAGGTACCGCTGACCTGTCTCCAAATATCAGCAAACGTTAAAGATACCTATTTCCTGACTGCCCTGCAGTCCGCTCAATTCACCAACTGTCGAAGTGATCAGTGTTTCTCTGTATGTGCTCTAGGTATTCTATTGGTCTCGAAACCATTAGTACTTAGTAGCGATTCTGTGCATGGTTCTACCTTGTTGCCACAAGTGTCTAATTCCGGGAGATTTAATCAGTGTTTAAACGTCAAGAAGATAGCTCAGCCCTTAAGGATCTCAACTCCGCTACTCCTTGGTGGGCGATACCCCGCCAGTTACACCACGACAGGGCCTGACATGGATCCGGCTGATTTATCTGTATTAATGTCTAAGCAGGGTGACATCATGACTAAGCAAGAGGAGCAAGATCACCGCATGGATCAATTTGCTCAGGCTTTGGGCCTAGTCATGAAACAATTGGGTCAGGGCTCTCCGCCATCTTCCCCTGGGGTGAGCCTGTCCACTCAAGCGGTATCTGTGTCCTCTATGGTTGCTACTGGTGTAGCTCATGTCAGTTTAAAAACTCCTACGTGCTTTAATGGGAGTTCACGGTCATGCAGAGGGTTTATAACCCAAATCCAGATTATGTTTAAATTGAATCCTGGTATGTGTCCCACAGATAAGGCCAAGGTGGGTTACGTTATTAACCACCTAACTGAGAAAGCTCTGCTATGGGCAACCCCCCTGTGGGAGCTACAGAAACCTGTGGTACACGATTATGCTGAATTTATGGCTGCCTTGCGACACACATTTGACCCTGCTAGAAGGGCAACAGGAGCAGCTAGGGCACTATGGCATATATCCCAGGGCAACCGCCGAGTTGCAGAATACGAAATAGAATTTCAAACAATTGCAGCAGAACTATCTTGGCCGAATGATGTCCTTGTTACCACTTCGTTCTCGAGGGCATTTCAGAGAGTCTCATGCATGAACTAGCATCTATGATATTGCCTGAGGAGCTAGAGGATCTGGTGGATTATTGCATTGCTCTTGATGATCAGATGTGTGACAGGAGGTCTGGTCGTAGCAAGGTTCATTAAACATCTCAGGGGGCCTGTTCTATGCCTAGGTCTGCTCACGCTGTCTCTCCTCCCAGGTCTGTACCCACTGAACCAGAGCCTATGATATTAGGACGCTCTGGTATAACAACAGAGGAGAGACAATATCGCCCCCGAGAGGGGCTATGCCTATATTCTGCAGACAGAGGGCATTTCCATTTACAATGCCCCAAACGACCAAAAAGATCTAATGTGTCGGGAAACAAACAAGCCTAGAATCACCTGAGAGACGGGTTCTGGGTACTACGATTGTGTCTCTTGTATCTAGTAAAAAGAGAAAGAAGAGATCTCGTGTTGTGGTGCCTGTGTCCATAGCCTGGGAGAAAATCAGGTTAAACACAGAAGCACTAATTGATTCTAGATCTGCAGGAAACTTGTTAGACTCTGGTTTCACAGCCAGTACCTCTCCTTATCGAAAGTATCGATGGCAGGAAATTATTAAGACCCCACTGTACACATGATACGGTGCCTGTCTCTTTTTGTACTGGGGTGATGCATAAGGAAAAAAATCAAGTTCCAGATCATAGAGTCACCCACGGTACCCATCGTGTTGGGGTACCCTTGGTTAGCTAAACACAATCCGATTATCGATTGGTCTATAGGAGAGTTGGCATCCTGGGGGTCTAAGTGTTGGTCTAAATGTCTGGGTATGAGTACTGTGGTGGGCAGTCTGAACGTAGCCACTGCTCCTCCACTCTCCACAGAAGTTCCTACATGGTACAAAGATCTAAAAGAGGTATTCGATATAGGGAAATCTGAGATCCTACCACCACATAGGCCGTATGATTGTGCTGTCGACATATTGCCCGGTACCATGCCTCCTCGGGGTCATGTCTATCCGTTGTCACAAAAAGAGAATGATATCATGGACGAGTATATTAAAGAGAACCTAGCCAAGGGGTTTATTCGTCGTTCTTCCTCTCCTGTGGGAGCTGGATTCTTTTTCGTGTCTAAAAAGGAGGGGGATTTAAGACCTTGCATTGACTATAGGGGGTTAAACAGAATCACTATACGAAATGCCTATCCCATCCCACTGATATCAGAATTGTTTGACCGTTTAAGAGGTGCCAAGATATATACCAAGTTGGATCTTCGTGGTGCATACAACTTGGTAAGAGTCAAACAAGACCATGAATGGAAGACCGCTTTTAACACCAGGAGTGGTCATTACGAGTATTTGGTTATGCCATTTAGTCTATGCAATGCGCCAGCGGTCTTCCAAGACTTTATAAATGATGTCCTGCGGAATTTTTTGCAAGTCTTCGTCATCGTATATCTTGATGATATCTTGATTTATTCTCCCGATGTTGAGACACACCATGTCCAGGTACGGACAGTGTTACAAAGGTTGCTGGAGAATAAACTATACTGTAAGTTAGAAAAGTGTCTGTTTGACATAGCTTCAGTCCATTTCCTGGGTTACATTATCACACCTGAGGGGTTTGAGATGGACCCAAACAAGTTGTCGGCCATCAGAGAATGGCCACTACCTCAAGGCCTAAAGGCCATCCAGAGATTCCTTGGCTTTACGAACTTTTATAGAAGGTTCATTAAGGGGTTCTCTTCCGTTGTCTCACCGATCACTGCCATGACTAAGAAAGGTGCCCAGAATCAGGTTTGGAGCGACCAAGCCCTGCAGGCATTAGAGTCATTCAAGCATTCATTTGTCACGGCACCTATCCTACGGCACCCAGAGCTAGGCTTGCCATTTCAACTGGAGGTTGATGCATCCGAGATAGGTATTGGTGCAGTTCTGTCTCAAAGAGATAGTCCTGAGGGACCTGTACATCCTTGTGGGTTTTTCTCCAGGAAAATGACACCTGCGGAGAGAAATTGTGACATAGGAAACAAAGAGTTACTAGCAGTTATAGCAGCCCTCAAAGAATGGCACTATTTGCTAGAAGGTACGAAAGATCCCGTGATAATAATAACAGATCATAAGAATCTTATTTACATGCGACATGTGAAACGTTTGAATTCCAGTCAGGCCCGCTGGTCCTTGTTCCTGTCCAGTTTAAATTTTCTGTTGACATACTGTCCTGGGTCAAAAAACATGAAGGCTGATGCCTTGTCCAGGCAATATGAGTCTTATGAACAGCATACATTTGACCACAGTCCCATCATTCCTCACGAAAGGATATTGGGTACAACAGTTCTGACTGTGTCGTCTCCTTTGTTGGAGAGAATTCAAGCTGTTCAAGGTGTTGCTCCTCTTGAGAAACCTCCTGGTAAGGTCTTTGTACCTGAGGAGGAGAGAACACAAATGATGACAATATACCATGACTCCAAGCCCTATGGGCATATTGGTATAAATAAGACTCTAGCCTCTATGGAAAAACAGTTCTGGTGGGCAGTATGCAAAGGGATATTAATGACTACATAGCCACATGTGAGGTGTGCTGCAGGAGCAAAAATCCCCAGTCCTTACCTATAGGTCTATTGCAGCCATTGCCGGTGCCTGAGAGACCATGGTCCCACCTCTCTATGGATTTATTTACAGATCTACCTGTGTCTCAGGGTCATACGGTGATCCTTACGGTGGTAGACGGATTCTTGAAGATGGTGCACTTCGTGCCCCTGGTCAAGCTCCCTTCAGCTATTGAGCTGGTACCAGTATTCGTGCAAAATATAGTGAGACTTCATGGCGTTCCCCTGGGAACCGTATCCGACAGAGGAACCCAATTCGTGTCTCGATTCTGGCGAGGGTTCTGTGACAACCTCGGTATCAAGTTGAGTTTCTCCTCAGCTTATCACCCACAAACGAATGGGGCCGCAAAGAGAGCCAAGCAGAGTGTTGAACAATATTTGCGTTGTTTTGTCTCAGAAAAGCAAAGTGACTGGGCAGACCTGTTACCCTGGACAGAGGTTACACTAAACAACTCAGTGAGCGAAACCAGGGCACTCACCGTTCCATATGGTTTATAGTTACGATCCTCCCATGCTTCCCTCCATATTCTAAGGTACTGCAGTGCCAGCCTTGGATGAGCATCTGAATAATCTGAAAGAGACATGGGAAAGGGTTAAGGAAATCATGGAGGCCAATATACAAAAACAAAAAATAAAAGCTGACAGACACAGAGGTCCTGCACTGGTGTATACGGTTGGGGACAAGGTGTGGTTTTCAACCCGAAACATCAAGCTGTTGGTGCTGTCCATGAAGATGGCTCCCAAGTTTATTGTTCCTTACAAGGTGCTAAGACGCATTAACCCTGTCTCTTATACTTTGGCTTGCCCCCATATCTACATATCCACAATGTTTTTCATGTAAGCCTCTTGAACCCCTTTCCTGCAATATGTACACCAGAGTCACTGCTCCACCTCCGCCTATCCGGTCACAGGGTGAGGAGGAGTGCGAAGTCCGTGCCATCTTGAGGTCCCGTGTGGTCCGGGGTGTCCTTCAGTACCTGGTTGACTGGGAGGGTTATGGGCCTGAGGCTCGTTCTTGGCTTCCTGCCTGTGAAGTCCATGCGCCTCGTTTGGTTCACCAATTTCATGTGGCCCATCCTTCAGCTCCTGGTGGTCATTCTGAGTCTGACCGTCAGGGGGGTTCTGTCATGTCCTCAGCCCCCACTGCACTGCCTGAGGGGTCTGGGCAAGGTCCTGTGCCAGGAGCTGGCCGGCTGCCAGCACTGGGGAATGGCCAAGCGGCGTCCGAGGGGGCGGGGCCCAGCATGGTCACGAGGAGCCGCCGGGTTTAAAACAGGGCACGAGGAATTGCCTCGTCGCCCTGTCGTGGAGTCTGATTCCCGCATCACTGCATATTGTCTAAGATTGCCTTTCTGTTGCCAACCCAGTTTTTGTCTTCGATCCCTGCTCCTGTTATTTGACCCGGCCTGATTTCTGACTATTCTCTACTGATTGATTCTGATTATCCATGTGGTGTTTTGGTGGTTTAACCTCATGCTTGCCGCTGGAGTGTTTACACGCTACTGGGGAAGTGTTCCTTCTCATCGGTGGGTCTTGTCCGTGGGCTCGCTAAGTGCCTATACCCAACCAAGGATTCACGTTCGCCAGCCACAAATAGGATTTCAATCCGCGATTGCTAAGTCATGTTTATTTAATGCTGATTGTCAGTGCGTGCTTACCCTCAACAATACTCGTTCTTGTTTATACAACAGACCTCGAAGTGTATGTGTTAGAAACATAGAAACATAGAAAAATGTCGGCAGATAAGAACCTTTCGGCCCATCTAGTCTGTCCAATTACATGGATACTTTACCGGATTTATCTTTTGTTTAGGATAGCCTTATGCCTATCCCATGCCTGCTTAAATTCAATTACTGTTTTGGCCTCTACCACTTCAACTGGAAGACTGTTCCATGTATCCACCACCCTCTCAGTAAAATAATGCTTTCTGATGTTACTTTTAAACCTTTGCCCCTCTATTCTAAGACTATGTCCTCTTGTTTTGCTACTTTGTTTCCTTTTAAATATACTCCCTTCCTCTACCTTGTGGATTCCCTTTACGTATTTAAATGTTTCTATCATATCTCCTCTGTCTCGTCTTTTTTCCAAGCTGTACATGTTAAGATCATTAAGCCTTTCCTGGTAACTTTTCTCCTTCAAGCCGTACACCATTTTAGTAGCCCTTCTCTGAACTCTCTCTAAGATGTCTATATCCTTCTGGAGATACGGTCTCCAGTACTGCACACAGTACTCCAAGTGAGGTCTCACCAGTGCTCTGTACAGTGGCATGAGCACTTCCCTTCCTACTGCTAATACCTCTCCCTACACAACCAAGCATTCTGCTAGCATTTCCTGCTGCTCTATTACATTGACTACTTACCTTTAGATCCTCTGCAATAATAACCCCTAAATCCCTTTCCTCAGATGTTGAGGTTAGGACTGTATCAAATATTCTATATTCAGCCTTGGGTTTTTACATCCCAGGTGCATTATCTTGCACTTATCCACGTTAAAACTCAATTGCCACAGCTCCGACCATTTTTTTAGTTTACCTAAATCATTGTCATTTGGCTGATCCCTCCAGGAACGTCAACCCTGTTGCAAATCTTTGTGTCATCAGCAAAAAGACATACTTTTCCATTAATACCTTCTGCAATATCACTAATAAAAATATTAAATAGAATGGGTCCAAGTACTGACCCCTGAGGTACCCCACTGGTAACAAGACCTTGCGCCGAATAAACTCCATTTACCACAACCCTCTGTTGCCTGTCACTCAGCCACTGCCTAATCCATTCAACAATATTGGAATCCAAGCTCAAAGATTGCAATTTATTGATAAGCCTTCTATGCGGAACAGTATCAAAAGCCTTACTGAAATCGAAATAAACAATGTCTACTGCACCACCTGTGTCTATTATTTTTGTTACCCAATCAAAAAAATCAATAAGATTAGTTTGGCATGATCTCCCTGAGGTAAACCCATGTTGTTTCTGATCCTGTAATCTATGTGTTTTTAGATGGTCAACAATCCTTTCCTGTGTGTTGGTTCCTACCATCTTAAGGTACCGCTGACCTGTCTCCAAATATCAGCAAACGTTAAAGATACCTATTTCCTGACTGTCCTGCAGTCCGCTCAATTCACCAACTGTCGAAATGATCAGTGTTTCTCTGTATGTGCTCTAGGTATTCTATTGGTCTCGAAACCATTAGTACTTAGTAGCGATTCTGTGTATGGTTCTACCTTGTTGCTACAAGTGTCTAATTCCGGGAGATTTAATCAGTGTTTAAACGTCAAGATGATATCTCAGCCCGTAAGGATCTCAACTCCGCTACTCCTTGGTGGGCGATACCCCGCCCGTTACAACTATGTCATGCAATAAAGATGAATTTTTGAAAGTTGAATTTAAGTATTGTTTTAATACTTTTCATTCACTGACTACATATTGTGAGCAAAGTGCTGTTTTTATGATATTTTTACAATTTTTGTTGTCCTACAGAGCCCCTAGGAGAAGTTAATCTTTTATTGTGTATTTATGACCGTTGTAAGGTGTACTGCAGTTTTTACACTGTTATTCTCCATGTTGTTGCTGCACTTGTGTTTTGATTCACGTATGTATTCTGCATAAATCTGATCACTTTCGAATAGCGCTAATTAAAACATTCCATTTTCTATATTTACACATATGTGTTTTTTCCCAGTACCAGATAACCATTCCTTCCTGTTACACAAACACATGAAGCCCTGTTTGCATTCTTTCCCTCTGTATACCTTTCATAGAATCCAGGGGATTATACTGTTCAGGATTGGGTTATCTTTATTTACAGTGCTCAGGATTTAGTTATTTTTATCTAATTTGTTTTATTCCTATATGTCATTATCTAGTTCCAATGTGCTAGATATTTTTCTATATATTTCTCCTGGGATAATGCTCACTGTTCTTATTTTGTAGACAGGTTGCTGTGTTGTTTATTATTTATGTTTTGGCCACTCAAGTTTTTATTCTTTTTTCTTTTCCTTTTTTGGGGTTTGTGTAGACCAGGGGTCTCAAACTCACGGCCCCCCAGATGAAGGTTTGTTCTAGGACTTTTTGAATATTGTCTAGATTTGACTACTTGTCATATAAACATTTTTAACCCAAATAGCACTATGCTTGCATTCAGTGTCTTAAATAAAACAAGAAATCTTTATTTGAGCTACACTAAAAACAACCAATGTGTCAGCTCAGCTGACTGTTTACCAAGCTACATGTGCCGAAATATCTGTTGTTTTTAACGTAGCTCAAATAAAGATTTGTCGTTTTATTTAAGACCCTAAAGGCATCCATAGTGCTATTTGTATATTTTTGGGGGATTTAAACACCAGGGCCTTATCTCTTCAAGACAGCTAAGGACTGAGTGCAGGTTTTTTCACGTTACATTTTTAACCCGATTTTTAATAACTTTTAATAATTTTAATATCTCCTCTTTGTATTCACTATCACTATTGTTTACATTTTTGTATGTATATATCTGGCAAGCTCTATTATAGCCTTTGAACATCTATACCATGTACTATATATCAATATATGCAAGAAAGTAGATGTCTTTAGCAATTATCCACAATTGTTTTTAAAGGTTTCACAAAATGATGTGTTTTTATTTTAAAGTTCTTCAGGTTAATAAAAGTTAAATTTTAAATCCCTAATGAGATTAAAGACATAGCGAAGTCTACCTACTTTCTTTGGGTAGTTACTCCAACTCATGCTTTTTTTTATCTGTACCATGCATAATTGTTGCTTTGAGAGACAGAAAGAGCGGAAAAGGGGAGAGAAGGAGAGAGAGAGAAGATGAGGAGGAAGAGAGAATAGGATTGAGAGAGAGAGGAGGAGAGGAAAAGGTGAAGGAGTGAAAGAGAACACCTCACCACAGAGATTCCATAATGAAATTTCACATTTGGCCACTGGGGAGAGTAGTGAAGCAAACAATTTAAGAAGTGATTTTAAAACGGGTCTAATCATAAGCCTAACGTATTATGGCAACATCCACTTAGGTTACTTTATTTAAGTTGATCTATACATTGAGCTGAATAACTTTGCAACAAATGTAAATTAAATTTGTACTTTTACATGACGGTTACCTTCCTCTTAATGTGTACCAGCATCTCCCAAACAAGCAATGCTTAGTGGGGCAAGAATTGTGCCTGCTATGATGGTATGTACTAGGCTAGTAATTATTCTTTACTCGGAAAAGTGGAAATGTGCGCTCACTCACTGCTGTTATGTTTTCTGCTGATGAAGTAACTTTGATGTACATAAGATAATATACTAATCTAGACTGAAAATGTCATCTATAGCTTGGAAAAGCTATCATGACATCAAAATTATGTTCTTTAAATTGCCAGACATCGCGCCATTGTTATATTGAGGAGTGTGTTTAGACTTGGTGAAGAAATATGCATATTGTAAGCTGATCATAATTATTTACATGTTAAAGAAAGTAAGCAGTCACTTCATATTTTAACACCATGCTGCGTTAGTTGCACAAGCGACACAATTTGAAATATAAAGTGGCTGTAGTGGTGTTCACCCCAATCTGGAAAATATTTCCTGGTTTATGCATCAGCCTAGTGCCTTTGTGAGAATAATCTGGTTATATTTCTAAAAATGAATTTTACTGAGGAGCGTAAAACCTGCACCCAAGATCCGGATAGGGGTATTAAATCAGGCGTAGCTTGTAAAATGGACCTTTCCACTGTATCTGATTTGAAAATATATCAAACAAAGATGTCAAGAGTATAACAGAAAATAGTGCAACACTATCAGGGTTATCCAAAGAGATTCGAAAAGTCACCGCACGTTCGGTGACTTTTCGTTCTCTTCAATTCGGTTCCTTTTGCCGATTGCATTTCGGTGACCCTGCGGTGTATTCAGCAAACACCACAGGGTCCCCGAATTGCAGGGAAAGCTGCCCGCAAACCTGACGAAAACTAACCGAATGCACGCTGAAAACAAGCAAAAACATCTGGATTAACCTTCGAAAAAGCCGAACAGGAGCCGAATCACACAGAGCCGAAGCAGCTGTGACGTGAAGGAGGCAGTGAATAAATTAGAAAAACCATTTGTATGAATCTGGGAAAATGAAACGCTGTTTGCAAAGAAACTACTGAGCGAAAATGTCTGAAATTTTCACAGGAGGTCCAGGGAATGATAATAAACAGGGCTGTTACAAAAAAATAAGTAAACTGAAAAAAAAAAAAAAAATATCGGACTTTTTAACCCTTTCGCTGCTGAGGCTTTTCCCGCCCCTGTGCTGAGGTCATTTTTTATCTGTTTTGCGCATCATGTTTAAACCTGTTTTGAAGGCTTATTTTAGTATATGACATCGACATATTATATATCGTTCTTTCCGTCAGACTCGGTAGATTCATAATATGTCATTATTATATGTATACGTTATGTCATGTTTGTATATTATAACAAAAAATGCAATAAAATATGTATTTTCAATAATTTACAGCGTGTAAAGTGTTTTTTTCCACATTTTAACATGCGAGCAATTGCGGTTATATTTTGTATGGGGTGCGCTTGTTAAAAAAATTAGAGATGGGGTCTCGTTACATTTTTTTTGGGGAAAATGACACCATTTTTAACAAACGCACCGCATACAAAAATCGTTAATGCAGCATCATTGTTCACATTATAATTGAAATGGGAACAATATTGCTGCATTAACAAACCAAAAAAATAAAAAAAAAGTGTTTATTTTTTTTTTTTAATTTTTTTTTTTAATTTTTTTTTTAATTTTTTTTTATTTTTATTTATCTTTTTTTTTTTTTTTTACAATTTTTTTTACTTTCATGTTTGGTATCGTTGGAACGGCCATGCTCTGGCCGATCCAACGATATCAAAATTTAACCCCTAACTGCCACGGATCGGGAGATAGGGAGTTCATTGGAACTCCCTATCTCCACAGTTCGTGGCAGTTAGGGGTTAATGCTAGGACTGGCGTCATCGTGCTGCGCACGATGACGCCAGTCCTCTGGGGGAGTTCCCGGAAGCTTGGCCGACATCCAAGATGTCGGCCAGCTCCCGGGAAGGATCGCAAATCGGCGCTTTTCAGTGCCGATTTGCGATCCAGCTCCCCAGGGGTTAATGCCAGGCATCATTTGGAAGGGCAGGCTGTGCCCTTCCAAATGATGCCTGGGTTAAGCCCCTGTGAGCCGCCGATCGGGAGGGAGAGAGGTCCGAAGGACCTCCCCCCCTCCCTTTCAGGCGCCTCCTCCGCACATGCGGGGGGGGCGCCTGAATTAGGTGTCATCGCGGGGGCGCGATGACACCTAATAATGGCGGCCACTGCTCCGGATGCCGGGCTGACATCCAGGATGTCAGCCCGCACCGGAGGGGCCAGCGATCGGCCGGAACCCGGCCGAACGCTGACCCCAATGCGAGGACGCGCTCAGCGCGTCCTCCGCATACCAGCGGGAATGCTGAGGACGCGCTGAGCGCGTCCTTAGCATTCAAGTGGTTAAAAAAAAAAAAAAATCGGAAAAATGCTTAAAGTATCCTAAAAAATCAATGAATAAAGAGACTTTTTGCTGCAGAATTTTATAATAAACGGTTTATTAGATATTGAATTAAAACGGGAATATTTTTAACATTGAAGCCTATGGAATTCGCCTGAATAAATTTGCCGAATTAAACCACCGAATGGCAGGGCATTAGGGGAACCTTTCACTGCTGGTTTGTGTTCTCTGAATAGCCGAAGCAGTGCTTCTCTATGGGGATTTCACTGCCCTCAAACAGGCACCGAACAGGCACCGTATGTGCAGGCAATTCGCCAGGATTTGGCGAATTGCCTGCTCTCTGGATAGCCGAATGGCCAGGAAAGGTAACCGAACGCTGATTTTCAGCGTTCGGTTACCTTTCTCAAGCAATTCGGATCTCTTTGGATAACCCTGTATATAAAAGGATAAACAACTGCACATCCAAATAAAGCACTCATTCAAATAACTTGTATTAAAATGCTTATAATGCTTTCTAAACAGGATGTACAGAGGATCTCTTCTAGAGTTAAAAAGTAGAAAAACTCTGTAATAAAGTAAACAGAGGCCAGTGAATGATTATGTTTATTATACCTTACAATCTCTGTGTATGTCCTGAGCATGGCCTTTCGAATGATACCAAACAGGACCATATTCAAAGTAATAAAAATATTTAAAAAATAAAATAAATTAAACAATTTTTTTTTAAAAAAAAACGTGTTTTTTTATTAATGCAGCAATATTGTTCACATTTCAATTATAATGTGAACAATGATGCTGCACTAATGATTTTTTTTATGGGGTGCGTTTGCTAAAAATCACGTAATTCCCCCCAAAAAATGTAATGAGTCCCCATTTCTAATTTTTGTACAAGTGCACCCCATAGGAAATATAACCGCAGATGCTCATGTGATAAAATGTGAAAAAAACACTTTACACGCTGTAGATGATTAGGAATTCTAATTTTATTTCATTTTTTTGTTATAATATACAGGAATCTGCCGAGTCTGCCGGAAAGAGCGATATATAATATGTCTGGGTCATATAATAAAATGTGGCTTCAAATCACGTTTAAACATGATGAGCAAAAGCGGTAAAAACGAGCTCAGCACACAGCGGTGAAATGCCTCAGCAGTGAAGGGGTTAATATTCAAAATATCCAAACAATCTTTTATATTTGACATTGTTGATTAGTCACTGAAAGCAATTTTCAAATAAGTGAATATATTAAAATTTTTATAGAAATTTTAATACATTTTCAGTGTAAAGAAATCATTTTTTTGCCTTGTCTTTTATGGAGTATTGAGTGCAGATTTATATGAAAAAAAAAATCAAACAATTTTAGCATAAAGCTGCAACATAAAAATGTGAGTGAACTAAAAGGGTCTGAATACTTTCTGAATGCAACATAGTTTAACAAATGCGATTAAAGTATAAATGAAGTAAAGACACACAAGAGGTGTGTTTTAAACAAATGACCACAATAAACTTTAAAATGATACCATACAGCCAGTACAGTCAGTATGCAAATCATACAAGGGCATTTTTTGCTTGTTTCCTCCAAATAACATGTGGTAGGCAATAAAGATGGTAATTGTTCATTGCTAAGATTTAGGTCATCGCTGATATACAGACAATTAATATTTAAAAGATTACTGAAAGAATAGCACCTTCTGTGGAACAGTCACTGTCAGACATGATATATTTAGTGACTCTTAGTTGAAAAATGTGTGAAATTTAGCTTACTGGTATTTTTTTTATCAAGCGGAACATTTCTCAGAGCTACATTCCATTACGTGAACTATAATGGCTTAACTTTGTGCTTCTGCATTAATGAGCCCCCTGCCCCGCCTAATCAGAGGGAAGCCATGCAGATAATTGCTTGAATTTTTAATTTCAATATATGATAGAGGAATCAAAGTCACACTACAGTTGCTGAAGCTGTTTCTAGTTCCAGATCATTGAGTTTCGCAATTTTCTTTGATTTCCCCTTCCCCCTCTTTTTTATTTATTTATTTTTCGTCCATTGGCCTAGTACACACCCCATCAATTCAATGGCCCCAGGGCATCAGGCCTCAGACAAGAAATGTTCTCTTTTTTCATTGTAACACTGCACCATATACCTGTCGCTTGCTACGGCAAGGTTCTGGGAGAGTGAATTGATCAGTGGACTCTTGCAGATTGATCTATCCATGCAAATTTGCTGACAACAGGAAATTTGTTTAGTGAAAGAAGGTCACTCTTCCAATTCATCTTCCACTGTGTAATCTTAAAAAAGGAGCAAGATTGACTCTAAATGGGAAACAAAAATCAAATGAAAACGGTTCTTGAGCTGAAGTCTATTTCAAAGGGTCAGGCACTGGATGCAACAAGTGACCTTTTGAATGTGGGAAAAGTAGTTAGGCAGTAGGCTAGACTACCCCAGGCTCGTCCTTTAGATACTATTTTTAGTTTGGTTTTCAATTCATAAGATTGCTTCTAATGCAACCTTTCTAATATAATTTCATGTGTTTTCCATTTTTCGAGGAAGCAGTTATTAGAGATTAGAAAGAGTGCATGAAAACCAAGCTAAGTATTAAAAGAATTTTCCTTGTTTTACACATATTAGTGACATAGAAATATATTACAAAAAATGGTACAGGTTTACAACAGACAAAATTAAAATACATTTCCTTTAAGCATGGCAATAATGATAATTATACAATAGTGAGAGACTTTATTTAAAGGTAATACATTTGAAACTACCATTATTTCAACATTGGAATGGGGAAGTCCAGTGGGTGTTGTTCCTGTGTCCAGTAAATACATTGTTTGTGATTTTAGTCTGATTAAAGCAACAGGGACTAGTCAACTTGTACAATGTGTTGAGAAGGAGATCCCTGAGCTTTCTTTCATATTAATATAATTTTAAATGGATGTTGACACCAGATAATTTATTTATTTATTTATTTGCAATGTATTTTACCAGGAAGGATACATTGAGATGGCTCTCGTTTTCAAGTATGTCCTGGGTTCAAGAACATTGAAATTTTACAGTCGTTACAGAAATACAAAGTAATAAATGCAAGATATTAAAAACACAACACAAATATACAGATTAACACAGAAAATAAATATGTAAGTAAAATAGTCACTATGTTACATGTTTACAGATGCATTTCGTATTGAGGTATGTTAATAGGGAGTTCTTCAGTGACTCTAGACTGGGGGAAGATTTGATGGCGACAGGGAGGTTATTCCATAATTGTGGTGTTCTGTAGGAAAATGAGGATCGAGACACTTTCTTTTTGTATTGTGGTACTGGTCTTCATGCTGCCATATAGCATATACAGTATAATTAACCCCTTAAGGACGGGGGTAATTTTACAAGTTTGACACACTTCTAAAAGTAGAAGTGAAAACTAAAAAAGCACAGAAAAAGAAAAAACACAAGACACAAAACCATTGACAGAAGTATCTAAAAAACCATTTGCAGCCTCCACAGGCTCTCTGCTTGCAGAGCAGTGATGTTACCTCTACTCCACCCAGCCGGTATTATTACAGTCTGCCTATTGATTGGTCCTATTAGTGTTCATCTGAACTATCATTTACTCTTTACACATTCCAATTTTTGTGTCATTTGTGCATATATGGGGCCTTTCCCTTGAATCTGTATTTGGTATATTGGTATTAGTCCAATGCTTAAGGACTTAATGAGTATTTGTCTATCCATGTTACCTGCTTTGAATTAGGATACAATGTTTGCCCTTCTGCTTTTCTTTTTTTAGATACTTCTGTTAATGTGGTTTTGTGTCTCTTGTGGTTTTTTTTTTGTGTGCTTTGCTCCATTAATAAAGATGGCGTTTGGCAGTATTATTATTGCGATTTTTTTGCACCATTACTCCCTGCCCTATTTTGAGGTGGAATAGGGTCTTTTCCCTGTCTACCTGATTTGTTGTGGTATATTTTAGGTTTGGTCTATTTCTGGGTTAGGCCCGTTGTAGAGGTAGGGGTTTGTTTAATTACACCTGTGAGAGACAGACTCTTTTGTCTCTCCCAGTTCTTTCTTTTGTTGTGTTTTTAAAAGTAGAAGGGCCACATCACACTCTTAACCAGAGGCAGAACTACCGTCAAAGCAACCCACGCAGGCGCTATGGGGCCTGCAGCCGAGTGGGGCCCGGTGAGGATGAGAACCGGTGACCTCAACGCACACTCTTTCAGTTGTAAATGCTAGAGTAAGCGCTTCTGGCTGGCACAGCGTTTCAACCTATGGGGTTCCCTGACCATAACACACCAAGGGGGTGTAAGCAGGGCCAGATTAACATAGGGGCTGATGGAACAGCAGCTCCAGGCCCATTCCCCAGAACAGGCCCAGAGAAAGGATAAATATGTCTGCATTGATGGGCATTTGGACCCTGTATCTCCAACTCCACAGCAGCTAAAGGGTCATGTGAGGTATCACTGGAAAGGCCAGAGCATGGCCTTTCCAATGAAATCAAACATGACCAGGTTTTATGTAACATTAAAAATAAAATAACAAATATTTCTTTATTTTTGTTTCTAACAGCAATATTTTTCGCTTTTCAATTATAAAGTGAACAATGATGCTGCACTAACCATCTCATTTCTCTTGTCACCAATAAATTTGGAGGTGATTGCACAATCCATTATTACGTATTGTTACATCAAAAACTTAAACTGCCGCACTATAGCAAAGAGCACGGTGGGGACTTTAGAACCCTGCACCTCTAATCTTTACACCGCACAAGATCAAGTAAGGCGTCATTGACCAGGACAGAGTCTGGCCTTTGCACTGATACCAAACATGACCATGTAAAATCTAATAGAACAGAAAACAAAAAAAAACTTTTTTTTATTTGATTTTAATTCCAAAGCGATGGCATAGTCCATTTGTCACGTATAAAATGAGCAATACCACTGCCATTACTCACCTTCTAATTTCCCACGCTGGGAGCAAGGCCAGTGTTTTATACATAGTCATATTATTTATAAAACACTATCCTCCAAAACACGAGGGAAATATATAATTTTTTTGGTTAAAATTTTATATTTTTCAGAAAAATGCAGTAACCGTTTCCCATTTCACATTTTTTTTAACAAGAATTCTCTGTAGAATATATAACCACAAAAGGTTTGGATAAAATGAGAAAAAAACATTTTAAACGCTGTAATGATTGAAATCTGAATGGAAATTTACTCACACAGTATCTGCCTGTTTAGATATACCCATATCTGCACTATTAAATAACCTAACCATATGTTTTCATTTAATTAAATCCCAAAAAAGCCCACCAAAATCTTCAGCTCCAGGCCCATAGAGATCATAATCCGGCCCTGGGTGTAAGTTTTACCATGCACCAACGGACGCAGAATACTTTTTTCGGTCTGCGGCTGCGCCAGTGATATGTGTTTGCAGCCTGTTGTGTTTAGAGCTTGCTGTAGCCTTTGGGCGGTTTCTGTGGCAACGGGTTCAGGAAATTAGAACACACGGCTGTGTGGGAAAAGACTATGGGAGAGGAGTGCACAGAGGTGAGCCGGTGGTGTCCCAGATTGGGGGTGTGTGTGTGTGTGTGTGTGTGTCAAACCGAGGGGCAGCTATCTGTCTGCCAGTGGAAGATACCCAGTGATTGCAAAGTATCCCTGCTTTATGGTGCGAGTATAATTGGCAAATTAAATCTGGGGGGGAGGAATAATTGGCAAATTAAATGCAGGGGGGAAATAATTGGCAAGTTAAATGCGGGGTAAATAATTGGCAAATTAAATGTGGGGGGAGGCATTAATTGGGAAATTAACAGGGTTATTCAAAGAGATCCGAATGGCTGCTGAAAGGGAACCGAACGCTTAAAATCAGCGTTCGGTTACCTTTCTTGGCCATTCGGCTATCCAGAGAGCAGGCAATTCGCCAAATCCTGGCGAATTGCCTGCACATACGGTGCCATTTTCGCTCAGTAGTTTCTTTGCAAACAACGTTTCACTTTTCAAACATTCACGCAAACAGTTTTTTTAATTTATTCACTCCATTCGTCTGCGATGTCAGATTTTTCCAGCGGCTGTGATCGGCTCCTGCTCGGGTTTTTCTGGCATTTTCGGCGAGACAATCCAGATGTTTTTGCGGGTTTCAGTGTGCGTTCGCCCTCGTTTTGCGGTGAGTTTTCGGCGGGTTTGCGGCGGCTTTTCCCTGCATTTTGGCGGCCCAGTGGTGCTTGCTGAATACACCGCAGGGTGGCCGAAATGGGATCGCCAAATCACACCGAATTGAAGAAAATGAAAAGTCACCGAACGTGTGGTGGCTTTTCGATTCTCTTTGAATAACCCTGAAAATGCAGGGGGAGAAATAGTTGGCAAATTAAATGCGGGGGGAAATAATTGGCAAATTAAATGCGGGATAGAAATAATTGGCAAATTAAATGCGGGGGGAAATAATTGGCAAATTAAATGCGGGGGGAAATAATTGGCAAATTAAATGCGGGGGGGGAAATAATTGGCAAATTAAATGCGGGAGGAATTAATTGGCAAATTAAATGGGGGGAGAAATAATTGGTGTGACGAAATGGCCGCCCCAATGTTTATTTGCAAGTATTTTGCTTTACAGTTTATTGTCTCTGTATATAGTGTAGCGTGTGTGTGTGTGATGTGCTATGCTGTTGTCAAAGTGTGTATCTGTATGTTACAGTTATAATTTGTTATATTTTGCACTCACTAAACAGTAGGAGAGGACCCTTGCTCAAGAGCTTGCACTGTAACCTCCTGTGTTTCCCTCTCTGTAAGAAGACTCCTTTGTTCCCCTAGCCCCAGCACACTGTTTAGAGAAGACGCATGTGTAAACATTCCATTGTGTTTAATGTCTTTTCTATTGTCCAGTGGCTGGAGCATGTTGTTATCTGTAATGTATTCTGGAAGGGAGGGGGTTGTCTCCCCTGTGTGTATTTGAAATAAAGAAGCTTTCTCCATTTGGATTTTCAACCAGAATCAACTCCACAGTACGTGTCATCTACTGTGTGTGGAAATATTTCCTGTGTACAGTGGAAAGGGGCGCTCAGATGGAGGGTACAGTGCTTGGGGTACCCACGATCCTTAACTCTGGTTGGCAGCACTGTGGGATTGCCCTTTCCAGCTGGAGGAGCTGGAGACCAAAGGCTCGAGTGTGTGCAGACCAGAGCGAGATGGAGATTCTCGAGGAGGTACGGAGACGCCTCAGTAAATATGGACCGAACCCCAGCATGGACCTGTTCCAGAGTGTCTGGACAGAGGTCTGCTTGTTGCAGCAAGAGAAAGCTGTGTGGGGTGAGGAAAAGGTTGGCACTCAGGATGTGGAGTGCAACGAGGACAAGTTCTCGGTCTGGATCGAGCCAGAAGACATTGACAGCCAGGAGGATTGCCTGGTAATGGTGAGAGAGAGTGAAAGCCTCGCCGGTGAGTTACTAGGAGGCTGGGCAGCCGGCCCTGATAGCCCACAGAGTGCTCCAAGCCAAGGGTGGCTGAGGGAGCTGGAAGGCCTAGAATTGTTTGGGCCAGCAATGGACTCTATTATTGTGGGCAAGACGGAGGTCCCCACTGGCAAATTGCTGGACTGCTTGGCAGTATGCCCAGAACCTCAGCAGAGCACTCCCACCCAGGGATGGGTGGAGGAGCTTGAAAAAGTGGACTTATTCTGGCCCTCAGTGGAAGAAGCTGTGGTTATCCCCACTGCATATGGATGATATGAGGCAGTTGGTACAGATCCCCAGACCAAGGTAACAGCTGTCACAGAGGTTGAGGCCCTACTTTTGGTGATGGTGGGAGAGACTGAGATCTCCACTGGCGAATTTCTGGAGTGTGGGACAGTTGGCCCATATAGCCTACAGTGTGCTCCTAGCCCAGGGTGGCTGAGGGAGCTTGAAGGCCTCGATTTGGCTGAGGCCCTTCCCCCTGCAAAGGAAACATGCGGGACAGCTTGCCCAGGTCCCCAGCTGGAGATGGAAGGTGCACCAGAGGTTGTGGACGACAGTTTGTTGGTGGAGGAGCTTTCTGCCACCACAGCGGAAGAGTTGGCATTAGGGCAGAGAGTTACAGATTTCTGTCCTCTTCTGCTGGCCTAGATTTCTAGGGAAAGGAGGAGCACCACATGATCACACAGGAGTCCAAGGAACCTGCAGCCATCTCCTTCTTAATTCAGCTAAAGAGTGAGCCTCAGGGAGGGGAGGCAGTTGGCCTCACTCCCCAGTGGCAGAGTTTACCCCAGGAAGAGAGTACAGGTGGTACTTCTCCACAGCGGAAGATGGAGCTCCAGCGTGAGGATGAGGATGGCCCCTTCTCCCAGCAACAGGATGCCGCTGACCCCCTTTCCCAGATGGTGGAGGATTCCTGTTGGGGGCTTGTAGATGAGACTATGGATTCCAAGTGTGCACCCTCTGGGTGCTGGGCAGTTGGCGCAAATCCCCAACCATTGTCTGTGGAGACACCTGCCACCCCACATTCTCTCCAGCAGCAACGACATCATACAGAAGATGCCGGGGTCGGCTGGGTGAGTGACTTGTGCTCAGTTGTGACCTTTTATGGACATTTCTGTAGCAGTGAGAAGCTACCAAGTTCCTGGTCCCAGGCAAAAGTGCACCCCTTGAGGATTGAGGGAATTGCTGTGGGATGGGTTTCTTTTGATGTTTGGGAGGGGGGGAATTTCAGGGTGCCCGCTAGTGAACATTTTATGTCTGTGGTCTGTGGTGGCCTGTTGCCTGGCACACTGGAGAAGAGGGTTGTCTTGCCTCTTACACTGGGACTATGGACCCACAACCCTGCAGCAACCGTCAGACCCCACTGATGGTGCTTGTGCACCAGTACCCTGGAACTTTACAAATGGTGCAGCAAAGGGAAAGGTCTTGTCAGTGGCAAGCGATCCATTGGGATCAAAGCTCGCCTTGACGCTCTGGAATGGGGGACATATGTCACGAAACGGCCACCCCAATGTTTATTTACAAGTATTTTGCTTTACAGTTTATTGTCTCTGTTTATAGTGTAGACTGTGTGTAATGTGCTATGCTGTTGTCAAAGTGTGTATCTGTATGTTACAGTTATAAGTTGTTATATTTTGCACTCACTAAACAGTAGGAGAGGACCCTTGCTCAAGAGCTTGCACTCTAACCCTTTCCCTCTCTGTAAAAAGACTCCTTTTTTCCCCTCGCTGTAAGAAGACTCCTTTGTTCCCCTCTCTGTAAGAAGACTCCTTTGTTCCCTTAGCCCCAGCACACTGTTTAGAGAAGACGCATGTGTAAACATTCCATTGTGTTGAATGTCTTTTCTATTGTCCAGTGGCTGGAGCCTGTTGTTATATGTAATGTATTCTGGAAGGGAGGGGGTTGTCTCCCCTGTGTGTATTTGAAATAAAGAAGCATTCTCCATTTGGATTTTCAACCAGAAACAACTCCACAGTACGTGTCGTCTACTGTGTGGAAATATCTCCTGTGTACAGTGGAAAGGGGCGTTCAGACGGAGGGTACAGAGCTTGGGGTACCCACGATACATAACAATTGGCAAATTAAATGCAGGGGAAATAATTGGCAAATTAAATGGGGGAGAAATAATTGGCAAATTAAATGCGGGGGGGAAATAATTGGCAAATTAAATGCGGGGGAGAAATAAGTGGCAATTTAAGTGCGGGGGAGAATTAATTGGCAAGGTAAATGCAGGCGGGAGAAATAATTGGCAAATTAAATGCGGGGAGAATAATTGACAAATGAAATGCACGGGGGGAAATAATTGGCAAATTAAATGCTGGGCGGATGATAAGATGACAAATTAAATGCTGGGGGGTTGAATAAATCGGTACATTACTGTGAGTTTTATTGCTGTGGAGCTCTGTGATACGCTCATACACACTGCACATTACTGTGAGCTTTACTGCTGTGGAGGTCTGTGATACGCTCATACAAAATGCACATTACTGTGAATTTTATTGCTGTGGAGCTCTAGTGTACTTGGGTACTGTGCCACATGAGTGTAGTAATGTGTTTTTCAATGGCATTATTTCATTTTTTTTGTGTAGGGGTAAGCTGCGGGGGGGGATTAGGTTGCAGGCAGGGGGGCCATACAACATTTTGCTATGGGGCCCTGTGATTTCTAGTTACGCCCCTGCTCTTAACGCTAACGTTAAAGCTCACCTGCGTGAGCTACTTTGCGCTCCCTATACTTAACATGGGGAGCGCAAAGTGTTAATCTCTTTCCCCTTCAGACGCAAACCCTGCTCTGGCAGAGGGGGGGCCTGAAACTGACATCATTGTGCCCATCGTGATGATGTCAGTGCGCTGGGAGGGTACAAACACGCTCAACTGACTTCATGGAAGTCAGATCAGCGTGGGACCCAGAGAGGGAGGCGAGTATCGGCAGGATGGGGCTTTAGACGTACGGGATGTGCTCTGCCATTCTGCGGCATTAAAGTCCACTTAAAGCAGGACGGCATAGCACATCCTGCGTCGTAAAGGGGTTAAGAGCTGATTCCCTGGATGATTACTGCTCAATTCCTTAACATTGTAGCAAAACCAATAATATTCACTTTCATGAACAAAAAACCTCAACCAAGTCTAAGACTATAGGGGTTATTTAGAGAGGTCGAAATGTCACCGAAATGTAACCGGACACTGAAATTCAGCGTACGGTGACATTTCGGGGCCATTCGGGTATTCAGAGAGCAGGCAGTTCGCCAAATTGACGAATTGCCTGCACATACGGTGCTGTTCAATGGCAGTGAAATGCCCCATAGAGAAGCAATGGTTCATCTATTCAGAGAACACCGAACAGCAGTGAAAAGTTGCCGAAATGCCCTGCTGTATGGTGGTTTCAATTGTCAGGTTTATTCAGGTGAATCCCATAGGCTTCAATATTAAAAAATATTCCCATTTTAATGCACTATCTAATAAACCGTTTATTCTACAGTATAAAGTCTCTTTATTTATAGATTTTTTTTAGGATCTTTTAGGCATTTTTTGGGATTTTTTCAACAAAATTTGTTCCGTTTTTTTTTTAAATTTTTCTTCATTTTTCTTTAACAGACCTTTTCATTATCATTCATAGGATCTTATATGTAAATTCCAGACATTTTTATTCAGTAGATTTTTTTGTAAACAGTGTTTCAATTTTTAAACTTTCAGGCGTGCTGTTTTTTCTTCACCCCGTTCGACTGCTCCTCGGCTTTTTCCGGCGGCTGCTCTGCACTGTGATCGGCGGCTCATCAGCTTTTTCCGGCGTGTTCGCGTGGTTTTTGCAGCGGTTTCTGCGGGTTTTCGGTGAGTGTTCGGTGAGTGTTCGGCGGGTTTGCGGCGAGTTTTCGCTGCACTACAGGGACCCTGCGGTGCATGCTGAATACACCGCAGGGTGGCGAACTGTGATCCCCCGAAGTGCAAGGAAGTGCGGGGAAGAGAGGGCACCGAAATGTCTGCGATATTTCGGTGCTCTCTGAATAACCCTGTATGTTTCCTATTCCCAAGTGAACGCTATCTGTTGTGTTCAGGTGAGTAAGCGTTAACGTCAGGGTAGGTGACTTTAATGCAAGCCACCCATTTTACATCCCTAACTCTAATCAGGGGGAAATTAATGTTAGCGCATCAGTGATTCTTGGGCAAGGTTACTGTACTTTGTGCACCCTATACTTAACATGGGAAGCTTAAACTATAATTAGCATTAGGCCAGCCATCAGCCCCGATCCCCTGTTCCCATAGGAAATACAATATTTAGTGTGAATCATGATCACATTACAGAGTGGTAGTCCCAATATCTTAAAATCACACATATTGCTCGCACAACAGCACATCTATATATATAAACGCGAAAGTCCTGACTGACTGACTGACTCATCAACGCCCAGCTCAAACCGTTTAACCTAGGAACGTGAAACTTTGAAGGTGCACTGTTTTTATGTATTTTACCGTTTTTCAAAAATTCGACTGGGGGGACAAAAAAAGGGGGGTTGAATATTTAAAATATTTTAAACAGGATACCTATATCTTAAAAACAGAAGATGGTACAGATGTGAAAATCGGTATTTAGATTCATCTTGACAAATAAAACAACACGTATTTTACCATTTTCAGAAAATTCCTTTGGGGGCAAAAAGGGGGGTTGAATACTTTTATAATAAACGCGAAAGTCCTGACTGATTGACTGATCAACGCCCAGCCGAAACCGTTTAACCTAGGAACGTGAAATTTTGAAGGTGCACTGTTTTTATGATGTGGACACCCACTAAGGAAGGATTTTTGGAAACTCCGCCCCTAAGGGGGTGAAAAAGGGGGTTGAATATTTTAAACACGATACCTATAGCTCAAAAACAGAAGATGTTACAGATGTGAAAATCGGTATTTAGATTCTTCTTGAAAAATAAAAAAGCACATAATTTACCGTTTTTCAAAAATTCAACTGGGGGCGAAAAAAGGGGGGTTGAATATTTAAAATATTTTAAACAGGGTAGCTATATCTTAAAAACAGAAGATGGTACAGACGTGAAAATCGGTATTTAGATTCATCTTGACAAATTAAAAAACACGTATTTTCCCATTTTCTAAAAATTCCTTTGGGGGGGCAAAAAGGGGGGTTGAATACTTTTTTCATAAACGCGAAAGTCCTGACTGACTGACTCATCAATGCTCAGCTTAAACCGTTTAACCTAGGAATGTGAAATTTTGAAGGTGCACTGTTTTTATGATGTGGGCACCCACTAAGCAAGGATTTTTGGAAACTCCGCCCCTAGGGGGGTGAAAAAGGGGGTTGAATATTTTAAACAGGATACCTATAGCTCAAACTCAGAAAATGTTACAGACGTGAAAATCTGTATTTAGATTCGTCTTGAAAAATAAAAAAAACACGTATTTTACCATTTTCTGAAAATTCCATGGGGGGGCCAAAATGGGGGGTTAAATACATCTATATATATAAACGCAAAAGTCCTGACTGACTGACTGACTCATCAACGCCCAGCTGAAACCGTTTAACCTAGGAATGTGAAATTTTGAAGGTGCACTGTTTTTATGATTTAGGCGCCCACTAAGGAAGGATTTTTGGAAAATCCACCCCTAAGGGGGTGAAAAAGGGGGTTGAATATTTTAAACAGGATACCTATAGCTCAAAAACAGAAGATGCTACAGATGTGAAAATCGGTATTTAGATTCATCTTTAAAAATAAAAAAACATGTATTTTACCATGTTCTTAAAATTCCTTGGGGGGGGCAAAAACAGAGGTTGAATACCTTTTTCAGTATACCTATATTTCAAAAACCAAAGATGTTACGGGTGTGAAATTTGGTATTTACAATCTTTGTGAAAAAAACAAACATGTTTTTTTGCCATTTTCCACGAATCCAATTGGGGGGGGGGGGTTGGGGGAAAGGTGTCTGAATATTTTTATCATTATACCTATATTTCAAAAACCAAAGATGTTACAGACGTGAAAATCTGTATTTAGATTCGTCTTGAAAAATAAAAAAAACACGTATTTTACCATTTTCTGAAAATTCCATGGGGGGGCCAAAATGGGGGGTTAAATACATCTATATATATAAACGCAAAAGTCCTGACTGACTGACTGACTCATCAACGCCCAGCTGAAACCGTTTAACCTAGGAATGTGAAATTTTGAAGGTGCACTGTTTTTATGATTTAGGCGCCCACTAAGGAAGGATTTTTGGAAAATCCACCCCTAAGGGGGTGAAAAAGGGGGTTGACTATTTTAAACAGGATACCTATAGCTCAAAAACAGAAGATGCTACAGATGTGAAAATCGGTATTTAGATTCATCTTTAAAAATAAAAAAACATGTATTTTACCATGTTCTTAAAATTCCTTGGGGGGGGCAAAAACAGAGGTTGAATACCTTTTTCAGTATACCTATATTTCAAAAACCAAAGATGTTACGGGTGTGAAATTTGGTATTTACAATCTTTGTGAAAAAAAACAAACATGTTTTTTTGCCATTTTCCACGAATCCAATTGGGGGGGGGGGGTTGGGGGAAAGGTGTCTGAATATTTTTATCATTATACCTATATTTCAAAAACCAAAGATGTTACAGACGTGAAATTTGGTATTTACAATCTTCTTGAAAAAAAAACAAACATGTGTTTTCCAAAAATCCTAAGGTGGGGTGAAAAAAAAAGGGGGGCTGAATACTTTTAAACAGGATACCTATATCTCAAAGACAGAAGATGTTACATACGTGAAAATTGGTATTTAGATTCGTCTTGAGAAACAAAAAAACACCTATTTTACCATTTTCCAAAAATTCAGTGGGAGGGGGGCAAAAAGGGGGGTTGAATACTTTTATCAGTATACCTATATTTCAAAAACCAAAGATTTTACAGGTGTGAAATTTGGTATTTACAATCTTCGTGAAAAAAACCAAACATGTGTTTTGCCATTTTCCACGAATCCAAATAAGGGGGGGGGGTCGAGGGAAAGGGGTCTGAATACTTTTATCAGTATATCTATAGTTCAAAAACCAAGATGTTACAAGTGTGAAGTTTGGTAATTACAATCTTTTGAAAATGAAGAAACACGTGTTTTACCATTTTCCAAAAATCCAAGTGGGGGGGGGTAAAAAAGAGGGGGCTGAATACTTTTAAACAGGATACCTACATCTCAAAAACAGAAGATGTTACAGATGTGAAAATTTGTATTTAGATTTGTCTTGAGAAACAAAAAACACCTATTTTACCATTTTCCAAAAATCCAGTGGGAGGGGGAAAAAGGGGGGTTAAATACTTTTATCAGTATACCTATATTTCCAAAAACCAAAGATGTTACAGGTGTGAAATCTGGCACTTACAATCTTCTTGAAAAATAAAAAAACACATGTTTTACCATTTTCCAAGAATCCCACGTGGTGGGTGAAAAAAGGGGGGGTGAATATTTTTCAACAGGATACCTATATCTCAAAAACAGAAGATGTTACAGACGTGAAAATTGGTATTTAGATTCGTCTTGAAAATAAAACAACACGTATTTTACCATTTTCCAAAAATCCAGTGGGGGGGCAAAAAGGGGGGATGAACACCTTTATCACTATACCTATATTTCAAAAACCAATGATGTTACAGGTGTGAAATTCGATATTTACAATCTTCGTGCAAAAAACCCCAATGTTTTAACATTTTCCGAAAATCCAGTTAAGGCGGGTGGGGGAAAGGGATGTGAATACTTTTATCAGTATACCTATTTTTCATAAACCAAAGATGTTACAGGTGTGAAATTTGCCACTTACATTCTTCTTGAAAAATAAAAAAACACGTGTTTTACAATTTTCCAAAAATCCCAAGTGGGGGGGAAAGGGGGTTCTACCAAAAAAACATCAAGTTTCTTTTAAAAAAACATTTTAACAAATCCTAAAATCCACGCGAGCGAAGCCGAGGGCAAAAGCTAGTTTAACATAAAAAAGTATCTATCTGGTTCAAATAATTTAAGTCAGTATGAAATTGTGACTAAAAAATATGAATCAAGATCGTATTACAGAGTTTTGCTCCCAATACCTTAAAATCACATAAAATGTGTATTAGTAAAACAATGTAGCATAAAGTACAATTAGATTATTCCACTGGTTAAGCATATCAGAGCACCACAGCAATAGAACTCTCACGGTAAAGGGAGTGAGTACACAGGATCCACAGCAATAGACCTCTAATGGTACAGGCAGTGGGCTCTATTACATTCTTCACGCAAACGTTAATGCGTGCACAAAAACGCAATAACGCGAGGGGCAAAATCCTTTGCGCTGAACATCGTATTACCAAGTCAGCGCAACAAATGAGCGCATTCGTCTAACGCGGGTGAACCTGCGCGAACCCTTTGCGAGCGTACTGTACTGCGCGCGTCCTATACTTAACATTGTAAGCGCGTTTGTGCGCTGGTACGCGGATGGTATTACAAGCTATGCGCAGTTTTTAACACACAGCGTTTTCTCGCATAATTTTAATGACTCCTAAAAGCTGGTGTTAATGGCAAATCTGAACGTCCTGGCCGAAACCAAATACACCAGCCCAAAATAAAAATACAGCAAAGTATAGTTACACATTCTACGCATACCCAAACAATAAATTTGAGAAGTTGTGTGTGTTTTTTTATTGATGCAGCATATATACTCAGATTGATATTGGCAGGTGCAAAAACTTAACGGGAGACAATTGTGGTTCTTAATTTTGATTGGCTGAATTGCGTGAAAAAACAGTCCGCACACCGACTTCTGCGCGCAAGGTTAATGCGTGCCCGTTAATATGCGTCCATTTTACGTGTGCAATTTTTTGACGGATGAAAAAACTGCGCCCTGATTGTAATACCAGCGTTAATTTACGGCGTTAACGTTTAACGCTCCGCGCACAAATTAACGTGCTGCACGAGTGTTTTTGCGCAAAGATTGTAATAGGGCCCAGTGAGTCTGAGAATACACAGGATCCACAGCAATAAACCTCCAATGGTAAAGGCAATGAGTATGAACGTACACAGAATCCACAGCAATAGACCTCCAACGGTAAAGGCAATGAGTATGAATGCACACAGAATCCATAGCAATAGTCCTCCAATGGTAAAGGCAGTGAGTCTGAGCATACACAGGATCCACAGCAATAGACCTCCAACAGTAAAGGCAGTGGGTATGAACGTACACAGAATCCACAGCAATAGACCTCTAATGGTAAAGGCAGGGAGTCTCTCCTTTTTCAGGTCCTCCTCCCTTTATCATGTACATCTCCCCACCTCCCTTTTCAGTCCATTTCACCCCACTCTTACTTCTCATGTTCATTTCATTCCCCCTCCTCTGTTTTAATTTCACCCCCCCTCCGTTTTAATATCACCCCTCCTGCGTTTTAATTTCATTCCCCCTCCTGTGTTTTAATTTCATTCCCCCTTCCTGCATTTTAATTTCTTTCCCGCTCCTGCATTTTAATTTCATTCCTCCCTCCTCCTGTGGTTTCATTTCATTCCCTCTCTGTTTTAATTTCATCCCCCCTTCGTTGTCATTTCTTCCCCCCTCCATTGTAATTTCATTCCCCCTCCGCTGTAATTTCACCCACCTCTGCTGTAATTTCACCCCCTGCGTTGTAATTTCATCCCCCTTTGTCGTAATTTCACTCCCCCATTTTAACTTCATCCCCCTTCCGTTTTAATTTCATTTACCTCCATTTCCCCCCTCCTCCGTTTAAATTTTATTCCCCCCTCCGTTTTAATTTTATTTACTTTCATCCCTCCCCAGTAATCAATTACCTGAAACCACTGCTTCTCACTCCTTCGCGGCTCCATGTGCATCATGTAGCGCTGGGAGGCAGTGACGTTACATGATCACTTCCTCCAAGCGCTGCAGATTACAACTGCGGCAGCGCCATTTGGGAGGAAGAGACGGAGTCGGAGGGGGGTATGGGCTGCCTGCAATTGTATGGCGCAAGCCCCCTCTGACATCATCAGAGGGGGCCGTCGGCTGCCGTCCGCCATCATGAAGTCTCTGCTCGGTTATAGCAGATTTCTGGAAATTGGAATCTGTGCGTTGGCACTGACAGCTATCAGGGACAGGCTGTATCACTGAGTTATAGCAGATTTCTGGAAATTGGAATTTGTGCGTTGGCACTGACAGCTATCAGGGACAGACTGTATCACTGAGTTATAGCAGATTTCTGGAAATTGGAATCTGTGTGTTGGCTCTGACAGCTATCAGGGACAGACTGTATCACTGAGTTATAGCAGATTTCTGGAAATTGGAATCTGTGTGTTGGCACTGTCAGTTATCAGTGTGTATCACTGAGTTATAGCAGAGTTCTGCAAAGTTGAATCTGTGTCTTGGCACTGCCAGCAATAAGGGTGTATCACTGAGTTATACCAGAGTTCTGCAAATTTGAATCAGTGTCTTGCCAGCTATCAGGGTCTATCACTGAGTTATACCAGAGTTCTGCAAATTTGAATCAGTGTCTTGCCAGCTATCAGGGTGTATCACTGAGTTATACCAGAGTTCTGCAAATTTGAATCTGTGCCTTGGCACTGCCAGCTATAAGAGTGTATCACTGAGTTATAGCAGAGTTCTGCAATTTTGAATCTGTGTTTTGCCAGCTATCAGGGTGTATCACTGAGTTATACCAGAGTTCTGCAAATTTGAATCTGTGCCTTGGCACTGCCAGCTATAAGAGTGTATCACTGAGTTATAGCAGAGTTCTGAAATTTTGAATCTGTGTTTTGCCAGCTATCAGGGTGTATCACTGAGTTATACCAGAGTTCTGCAAATTTGAATCAGTGTCTTGCCAGCTATCAGGGTCTATCACTGAGTTATACCAGAGTTCTTCAAATTTGAATCTGGGCCTTGGCACTGCCAGCTATAAGAGTGTATCACTGAGTTATAGCAGAGTTCTGCAATTTTGAATCTGTGTTTTGCCAGCTATCAGGGTGTATCACTGAGTTATACCAGAGTTCTGCAAATTTGAACCAGTGTCTTGCCAGCTATCAGGGTGTATCACTGAGTTATACCAAAGTTCTGCAAATTTGAATCTTTGTCTTGCCAGCTATCAGGGTGTATCACTGAGTTATACCAGAGTTCTGCAAATTTGAATCTGTGTCTTGGCACTGCCAGCTATAAGGGTGTATCACTGAGGCATAGCATACTTCTGGAAAATGTAATCTTTGGCTTGGCACTGCCAGCTATCAGAGACAGGCTGTATCACTGAGTTATACCAGAGTTCTGCAAATTTGAATCTGTGTCTTGGCACTGCCAGTTATCAGGGTGTATCACTTAGTTGTACCAGAGTTCTGCAAATTTGAATCTGTGTCTTGGCACTGCCAGCTATAAGGGTGTTTTACTGAGGCATAGCATACTTCTGGAAATTGTAATCTCTGTCTTGGCACTGCCAGCTATCAGGGACAGGGTGTATCACTGAGTTATAGCAGATTTCTGGAAATTTGAATCTCTGTCTTGGCACTGCCAGCTATTAGGGACAGGGTGTATCACTGATTTATAGCATTGTTCTTGAATAAATCTTTAATCTAATTCTAGATACCATACAATAACACAGTTTAATCATAGTTCATCTGTTTATCTATTCAGAGTAGAATCTTGGTGTTGCCAGCTATCAGGGTGTATCACTGAATTATAGCATTGTTCTGGAAAATCTGTAATCTTTAATCTAATTCTAGATACCATACAATAACACAGTTTAATCAGAGTTCATCTGTTTATCTATTCAGAGTTGAATCTGTGTTTTGCCAGGTATCATGGTGTTGCAGCCTGCAGGAAAGGAAGTGAATCAGAGAGAGAGTAGAGGACATTGGCAGCCTTGCAGGGAAAATATCAGTAAAATCGCTGTCTTATAGCAGAGTTCTGAATATCCTTAATCTATATACCAGACTTGAATCAGAGTTCTGCATATCTCCAATCTTTATACCAGAGTGGAATCAGAGTTCTGTATCTGTAATCTATATATCACTCACCATGTCAGAAAGACCAAAAAGGACAGGCAGACGCTCCCAGACACAGATAAGAGGGCAAGCAGCCTCTGTGTCGGAAGGCTGTGCCTTGGACGTCGTGGACGTGGTGCATCCTCTGCAGGGGCACGCTTGTCCTTTCTAACTGGTGCTGGCCGTCTTAGGCTAGGGTCAGACTAACGCATTTTTCACGTTGTCCGTGAAAATGTGCGTTCGAACGAATGGACGTATTTTTTCACGGAATACGCAATAGCGGTCATACTATGCGCAGTTTCATCCGTGATTTTGTACGGATCATCAATAAAACACTTCTTGCATCTGGACGTTATGTTGGCCGGACATTAGCAGCGTCTGATGTCTCCAATTCACGCACACACGCCGCTAGCGGACGCAGCGCACTCTGTACGTCAGTACTAGTGGTTTAACGTTGTCGAAAAAATGCGTTCATTTTCCACTTGCGTTTCGCAGCCGGACTTTTGTGCGACCGTACTTCGTATATTGGCCGTCATTGCCCGGCATCTGCTGCTAGCACGGCCGTGATTAAGTGCGCCAGAACGCGCGTTCGCACTGCCTCAGTCTGACCCTAGCCTAAAGCAGCAGCAACATACAGAGGATTTGGTGGATTGGCTAACCAGGCCATCCTCATCCTCCAAGTCCTCTGCCAGCCAGGCTTGTAGTGGTTTATAGTCCACCTCAGCTGCCAAAGCATCTAATGCAGCCTCCATGTCCACAGCTACTCCTGCCATAGCCTCACCACCATACACGGTGGAGTCAGCTGAATTGTTTGAATACAATGACAGTGACATGCTACTTGAGGATGCGCAGCAGCTACAGTGCTCTTTTTCAAACTCTGAGGTTGAGGAAGGGAGTATAATCAACCTAGAGGGAGGGGGTGCCAGTGACACACAAATAACTGGCACTCATGTTCCCCTAGCAGCTGCAGCATACTGCCAAGTTGGCTCCAGTGACCAGGAGATAGGGGGTGATGACAATGATGATGAGGTCACTGACTCCACCTGGGTTGCTGATCGAACAGAGGAGTCAAGGGAGGAGGGGGAGGAGGAGGAGGCACAACAAAAACGAGGCACAACGTCCTCTATGAGCAAACGTAGCCAGTCCAAGGCATCAGATGTCAGAGCTGCTCAGGTGCAGAGCGATGTTGTCTCGCAGCACACGTTCAGGAAATCTGCTGTCTGGGAGTTCTTCACGACATGTGCAGCAGACTGCAGCGTTGCTATTTGTAAGCTATGTCGGAAGAGGATCAAGCGTGGGAAAGACATTGGACACTTGGGTACCACGTGCTTGAGGTGACATATGACCACCTGCCACGCATCCCGTTTGCACAACACTTTGCATAGGTCCTCCTCATCTGTCTCTACCACCACTATATGTCCTGCCATGTCATTAACTAAAACCTCCACTGACAGGGATGATGCTACAGTAATGAGTGTACCAGGTCCTTCCTCAGAATGTGACAGCACCCCATCAGCTGCAGATTTATGCAGTCAGATTACATTGCCCCAGCTGCTGCAGCATAAGAAACAATATAGTCCCAACCATCCCTTTGCACAGTGTCTAAATGTCAGCTTGGCAAAATTACGCGCATTACAGCTGCTGCCTTTCCAGCTGGTGGACTCTGCTTCCTTCCGTGAATTTGCCGAATGTGCTGTACCACAATGGCAGGTTCTAAAACACCATTTCTTTTCACGGAAGGCCATTCCAGCACTATACCAGCACGTGGAAGACAATGTTATGGAGTCATTGGGAAAGGCAGTCAGCAGCAAGGTGCACATTACTTTAGACACGTGGTCCAGCAAGCATGGACAGGGCCGTTACATTTCCTTCATGGCACACTGGGTAATTCTGCTTGCAGCTGGGAGGGATCTAGGATGGGGCTCTGTGCTGGAGCTTGCTCAACCACCACGCCTCCAGAAAGCTGCTTATATGAGGACTGTCTGCTCCCCCACCTCTTCCTCTTCCTCCTCCTCCTCCTTCTCTGTCTCTGGCGAAGTGGCAGTTAAACCGACGCGTGACAGGGGCTACGCAATGGCTCAAGCAAAAAGATGCCATACTGTGCTTGACCTAGTTTGTTTAGGTGACAGGAGCCACATCAGGCCAGAAATTCAGTCAGCTCTGCAGGGGCAGGCGCAGAGATGGTTAACACCACGCCAGCTTGAGCTGGGAATGGTTGTCTGTGATAATGGCAGCAGCCTTCTCTCTGCCCTATGCCTGGGTAAGTTGACGCATGTCACCTTACTTAGTTTCACTGATTTACATACTTTGTGTATCATTGTTGGATACCTCTTTATTGTTCACTTAGGTCTCACACATTTTTATTAACACCTCATTCACAACACTTCATTCTTCACTCGTCGTCATTACACATAGGTTTCTCACCTATCTATGCCATCAAACCACGATCATTCATTTTTTTTCCATTATTCATGGTTCTCACACCATCACCGGGCCATTGAGAGCTCTATACACACAGTCGTTGTTCTCAGCGTTTCTCCAGATCGATATTGAACCATGGTTTAACATTCTAAACATTCCTATTATATTTACACATTGTCTTTCATTATTTGCTCGTCTCCACTAGGTCACCGTACACGTCCCTGCGGGTTCACACACCCGTTTTTTACATCGTTTTATACTTAACACTGACATTCCATTTTTCATACATGTATACATCTATTGCACATCGTAGTTTTTTATTCATCGTTTACACATCTTTTACTCATTCATTACACATTTGACATGTATACATATCATTTTACACTGTTTTTGACTTGTTTTTATATTTTTTTCTTTTGTATTATTTTTTCATCACTCATTCATATATGTTTTTTTCATCATTTATTTATATATTTTTTTGGCTTATTCATTTTTTGATCTCTTCATTTTTTATTGCCATTCTCATTTATAGTTCTATTTTTTCAAGTTTTATTTCACATATCCTCTTTTTTGTGATGATACACTAACATCCTTTTTCCCAATGTATCCAGTATATCACCATCGTCCAGGATCCAGAGTTTCATCCTATCGACATGTGACCTAGAGCCTCCGTACATCCAGTTTCTGCGTTTATTATTAGGATTTTGCGTACATTAGTTTGGCTATTTACTTTGATACTTATTGCTGTGTAATATATTCGATCATTAACGGCTCGTGCATGGTCGCTTAGTATGGCTCCTAATACCTACTCATATATACATCTCTTGATCTAAATTCCTCTCCTCCATGTTGTTGTTTTTAATTTCAGCGCAGACGCGTCTCCCCGGTTACCACCCGGCAGAGACGCTGCAGTCGCTGTACACTGACGTCATCATTACGCGTACCCGCCTGCAACCGGACACCACGCCCTTTGGGGATCGGGCGTCTCGCCAGGTGGCACGCTACAAACGGGGTAAGCAATTCATTAATGTTTTACACACTCTGTATTTAAACTTGATACCCACTCTGTGCCCACTACCTTGATAAAGGCCCCTGTGAGGGTCGAAACGTCGGTTTGATGCATGGGCATCTTTTTTATGCTTTATTGAATTAAACATTAGTTTTTACTATTTTTCCTAAATCCTGGTGTGCGGCCTCCTTCTCTTTTGGTTTATATATATAATATATATACACACACATAAAAGTATGGAACTATATACACAAATATAAAGCTATAAACAGAATAATTTAAGATATAATATATACACAATAATTTAAAATGTATTTACAATAATTATAAATATATATACAGTATTTTAAGATAATATTTAATAAAAATATATTATATTTTTTACAATAAATATATGTACAATAATTGATGATTAATATGTTTACAATATATAAATAATTTAAGATAAATATTTTATATTTACAATAAATATACAATAATTGATAAATATTTACAATATAATATATAAATGATTTAAGCTGAATATTTTATATTTACAATAAATACACAATAATTGATAAATATTTACAATAATATATAAATAATTTAAGCTGAATATTTTATATTTACAGTTTATTTTATTTTTTTGAGAGAGTATTTTACCAGGAAGGATACATTGGTATTTCTCTTGTTTTCAAGTATAGACATAAGAAAGAGCAGAACTTCAAGCAGGAGGTGGTGCTGGAGGAAATTAATTTAGGGGGAAAGCAACTCCACTAAACGTGACATTGCGGCCCAAACGTCTCGTTTAGGGGGGTTGCTTTCCTCCCTGAATAAATTTCCTCCAGCACCATCTCCTGCTTGAAGTTCTGCTGGTTCCTCTGTCTGGATGAATAAGGGACATCGGCGTCTGTCTTGAGTGGAGCTCGCGGAGGTATTGTGGCACCACACTCCCACCCTGGTAGGTCGCGGCATTTCTGTTCACGTCATTGTTCAAGTATGTCAAGGGATTTTTACAAATATATATATACAATAAGTGAAGCTAAATAATAAATATATTTACAATAATTAAAATATATACACAGTAATTTACTACCAGCTATTCTGGGGTGCAGACGCCAGCCGGTTCACAGCCTGGGTCAGCCTCCTGATCTCCTGGCCAAGCAGTTGTGTTTGTGTGACCAGCCTCTCCAAGGTATCCTGGATTGGACACGGCTGGACGGGACCTGGACACGGCTGGACGGGACCTGGACACGGCTGGACGGGACCTGGACACGGCTGGACGGGACCTGGACACGGCTGGACTGGACCTGGACATGGCTGTTCATCTGTGTAACAGGAGACAGAGGAGACAGGCTAAATTATAATTCTGTAAAGTCTGTAGGATTGATTTAGGATTGTGTTCTTCCTGCAGTGTGTGACTGTGCGCATACTGATGTGGAGGACTGATGGTGGGTGATGAGAATCTTCCCCCAGAGGATGCCACCGATGGGTTACGGACTACTGCTGTTAAAGACAAAAGAAAAATACTTAGCAGATGGATAAAGGTACACAAACACACTAAAGCACACAGATAAAGGTACGCACGCACACTCTCACACACTCTCACACACTCTCACACACTCTCACACGTTGAGAAAATACATATTCGATTATTCATTATTTAATTTATCCCTTGTGTGTTTGTTTTATAGGTACTCACTGGAATGGGCCGCAGACGTGCTTGGAGCTGATCCCTCTGATTATGGATCTGTAAAATAGGAATGTGAAGCAAAAGGTAAGTCTCAAGTTTTGTGGTGAAGAAGTGCACGCTTTTTTTTACAGACACAAGGGGATATTCATAGAGCCTAACTGGCCCTGAAATTGCATGCAGAGCAGTGATTTCCGCTGTACGTGTACGGTGCAATTGTGGCCTGGCCAATCAGTGGGATTTCTGTGCTCTTTGAATGACCCCGACAGTGATTACAATTTATATAACAATCTATTTATTTTCATTTAACTCACCAGCTCTCTGCTGTCTGCTGGGCTCAGAGTCTGTATCCCGACCCGTGGTGACATCCTCCAGGAGAATCTGATCCCGCAGTTGTGACTCCCACCTGTTGAATTCCCCCATGGTGCATCTCCATCTTGCACCTTACAGCGGCCTTTGCAGTCATAATAGCTTAAGAAAGAAGAATTATTAGTTAAAAGATTTCTAGAACATTGCATTATTGTACCAGGTTACAAGAACATTGCAGTGAATAATTATGGAACTATGAAGAGACCAATTTTATGTGATTTCTGACAAAATATGAAAACAATTGAAGTATTTACAGGTCTGATATATACAGTTGTGTTCAAAATTATTCAACCCCCAATGCTGTAAAGGGTTTTAGGGAATTTAGTGTACATTTGTAATTGTATTCAGAATGAAATCCTACAAGGACTTTTTAAAGAACCATATGCAACTAAAATGACATCAATTGGTTTTGTAATACAGTAGTAAATGTTTCTTTTGTGAATTCTTCATTGACACAATTATTCAACCCCTTAAAGACTACCACTCTGAAGAACAGAGGTTCATTCAAGTGTTTTCAATCAGGTATTGAAAACACCTGTGGATGTCACGGAGCAGCAATAAAGCATAATAAGCACCAGTTAGGCAGCTTTAAAATGACTGTGATACTCAGCTCCTTCTAGACATTTACTGGTGTGGTTACAAACATGGTGAAGTCAAGAGAATGGTCCAGGAAGACAAGAGAAGTGGTGATTACTCTTCGCAGGAAGGGCAATGGCTATAAGAAGATTGCAAAGATGTTAAACATACCAAGAGAGACCATAGGAAGCATCATTTGCAAATTCAAGGCAAAGGGCACTGTTGAAACGCTACCTGGTCGTGGCAGAAAGAAGATGCTGACTTCGACTGCTGTGCGCTACCTGAAGTGTAGCGTGGAGAAAAGTCCCCGTGTGACTGCTGAGGAACTGAGAAAAGATTTGTCAGATGTGGGTACTGAAGTTTCAGCTCAGACAATACGGCGCACACTGCATAATGAAGGCCTCCATGCCAGAACTCCCAGGCGCACCCCCTTGCTGTCTCCAAAGAATAAGAAGAGTCGACTGCAGTATGCCAAAAGTCATGTGGACAAACCACAGACGTTTTGGGATAGTGTTCTGTGGACTGATGAAACAAAATTAAAACTGTTTGGGCCCATGGATCAACGCTATGTTTGGAGGAGGAAGAACAAGGGCTATGAAGAAAAGAACACCTTGCCTACTGTGAAGCATGGCAGGGGGTCAATCATGCTTTGGGGCTGTTTTGCTTCTGCAGGTACAGGGAAGCTTCAGCGTGTGCAAGGTACCATGAATTCTCTTCAGTACCAGGAGATATTGGATGACAATGTGATGCAGTCCGTCACAAACCTGAGGCTTGGGAGACGTTGGACCTTTCAACAGGACAATGATCCCAAGCATACCTCCAAGTCCACTAGAGCATGGTTGCAGATTAAAGGCTGGAACATTTTGGAGTGGCCATCGCAGTCACCTGACTTAAATCCGATTGAGAACCTCTGGTGGGACTTAAAGAAAGCAGTTGCAGTGCGCAAGCCTAAGAATGTGACTGAACTGGAGGCTTTTGCCCATGACGAATGGGCGAAGATACCCGTAGATCGCTGCAAGACACTTGTGTCAAGCTATGCTTCACGTTTAAAAGCTGTTATAACTGTAAAAGGATGTTGTACTAAGTACTAAGATTGAATGTCACTTGGGGGTTGAATAAAACTGATAATGATGTGAGCACAGAAAATACATTTGTGGTTATTTCATTATAAATGTTATGTTATATTTGTCTGACCTACACGTGCCTCTTTGATTTAATTGTAAGCAAGATGACTGAATGATTAGAATCAATGTCAAACTGGCCAAAACACTCAATTTCAGTGGGGGTTGAATAATTTTGAACACAACTGTATATATATATTTTTTTATTCAACTATATTTTGTGCTAGAAATAAATAATTTTGTTAACAAGCTCTATCATGGTGTCTCCTCTCCACTCATTAGCATTTATTGGCAATGACTATACTGTGTTTAGTCAGGTGTGCTACCTATTCATGATGTATAAAAAATTGTAATACTTTACTTACCGGTGACAAACAGTCAATGGTCCTGTGGGTTTGCTGGACAGTGTACACTGCGTCTCTCAACTGTACCCATGCAGCCATCTTCATGATTTTGTCACTCCCAGATGAGAATAATTGTTTTTTTGTGACACCACATCAGCCACCAGTGCATAATTTTTATCTAGGGTGAACCAAGGCCCCCTCTTTTTCACAGGCTGCTGTACTACAGGTGAGGACAGAGTAGAGGAGGAACTGCCATCCCTTCTCCTCCCACCCCTCTCCCTCAAGTCATCAGCTACCACACCACCACTACCATGCCGCCTCTCACTCCCGCCGCCTCTCACTCCCGCCGCCTCTCGCTCCCCCTCCCGCCACCTCTCACTCCCCCCTTCCGCCGCCTCTCACTCCCACTCTCATGCCTCTCACTCCCATCCTCACCACCAATCTGTCCACTCTCACTCCCTATGACAATTGACACAATCTGAATCTCTCCCTCAGTCATTTTGTAACACATTGCAAAAACATGCAACCACACTATACCAACGCGGCAAAACACTCCAACACGCCAACACACTACACCAACACTCCAAAACACACCACCACATTGCACCAACGCACCAAACCATGGCACCTCACTGCACCAACACACCAAAACACGCCAACACTCTGCACCAACACACCAAAACACTCCACCAACACACCACCACACTGCACCAACACGCCATAACCCGCTAACACACTGCACCAACATGCCAACACACTGCACCAACACTGCATCACCAACACTGCAACACTGCACCACCAACACTGCACCTCCAACACACCAATAAAATCTATCCAACACCAACCTCTAATCACTCCTACTCTGTCTAAATCAAAATATGCCACAAACATGGATTCTCAGGGGTAGGATTATATAGTTTGCAACAGTGATGCATTGTGGGAAAACCTCTATGATTGGTTGGTTTGGCTTCACTGGCAGTCACTTTTTTCTCCTGTTCCAGTGCTTTCTTTCTGCATCAATAATATATTATTTAAAAAATTTAATTAGCTTTTTCTTAAATCCCCAGTCTAACAGTGCAATATATTGATATTTAATATGATTAAATAAAGTTGTGCAAAGTTTGCAACAGTGATGCATTGTAGGAAAACCTCTATGATTGGTTGGCTTCACTGTCAGTCACTTTTTTCACTTGTTTTACACTCTAGTGCTTTTGCGTCAGTATTATTATTAGAATTATTAGCTGTTCCCTAAATCCCCAGTCTAACAGTACAAGATAATATGATTAAATAAAGTTGTGCAATGCATGATGTTCACTGCTTAAGCAATTAAATAATCAAATCACCAGAATAAACGGATCTGATTTCAGAAAAAACGATACATCTGAAGGAACGATTCGGCTGGATTACTGTATCGATCGAAATATCGGAGCATCTGAAATACCATACGTCTAGTCAAAACGAAAATCAAAGAACAAGGATGAATCCTTTTAAACGAAAGAACGAAGAGAACAGACGATCCGAAAGAACGAAATTCCCCCATATCACTAAAACAAAATCAACCCGAAATCACGAAACGAAACGAAAATGAGCCGAAACGTCCGAAACGAAAAATTAAAAAAACCAAGCATTACGAATCGAAACAAATAAAAAACGCATGCACATCCCTAGTTTATATATTTTATAGAGTGCTAGCTAGATACCCATGCTTCTCAATGAAACGTCGGTTCACAATCCGCAGGCTTAGTGGTGGTTGGTGATTGAAACAAATAAGGGATGATAATAATAAACAATAAAATAGATGGGCTTAAGCCCTTTCACTGCTGAGCCATTTCATGTCTGTGTGCTGAGCTAATTTTTACCACTTTTGCTCATCATGTTTAAACGCGATTTGAAGCTACGTTTTATTATACGACCTAGACATATTATATATGGTTCTTTCCGGCAGTAGGGATGTGCGTTTCGGTTTTCGGAATTTCGGAATTTTCACGAAATTTCCCGATTCGTGTCTTCGGATTCGGCCGATTTTCCGAATCGGATCGGACCCGAAAACCGACAGATCCGAAAAGGTTTCTGAGCCGAGACGAAAAATTATCGGAGTTTTCGAATGGACTTGAAATGTGTCAAATCGAAATTTATTTTCGCTCTATTCATGATTTCAGTTCCATTCGTGATTTCGGTTCCATTTCGGTAATTCTGGACATCGTATATTTAACTATTATCGGTTATATCGCTGATTCTGTAAATTTTGTATTTGTAAATATTTGTATTTGTTTCTTGTTTCCAATGATCCGATAATTCTGTCGATACGATAATTCCTTCGTTATCGGGTCGGATCCGATTCGTCCGCGGGTCGCGCAAGCCATGCGCGCACGCGGATGTCGTAACTTTATTGAGCCAGTTTTGACAACTTTTTTGACAGGCCAAAAAACATTGAATTTATTTATAATTTATATCATGGCTGAAAGAAGAGAGTCCCATTCGGACACCTCCTCGTCCTCATCTGCTTCCACCCCAGAGACACCACCCAGGAAGAAGCGGGCCAGCAACATGGCATTTGAGGAGATGTTGGAGCTGGTCCGCATCTTTGATAAAAAAGATTACGACTGCCGTAAGGGCCCTTACGGCAGGAAGAATAACACCCGCAAGGACCGTATCCTTGACAAGCTCCGAACCACCATCCTGGAGTTGTTCGGGAAAGACCGGACGAAGGACCAGCTCCGAAAACGCTGGTCTGATCTGAAGACGCGCGAGCAGGAGCAGCTGAGGCACATCCGTCGCGTCATAGCCAAACGTAAGTGTCATGTTATATTGTAAAGCGCTGCGCAAACTGTTGGCGCTATATAAATCCTGTATAATAATAATAATGTGCTTGCATGTGCTAATGTGCACAGAAATACGTTGATTTATCTAGTCCTTTTTTCATGCAATGTGATTGTGTATAGCTTTGCGTTTTCACGACTCGTCTTACATGCATTTTTGCCATAGCTCTTCTTTTTTGGGATTTTACGTATTCGTGAAAATTGTGATATTTGATGTATGTAGATGAAATTACAATGCTGGATTTATTTTGGCACTGTGTACTGTAGTGTGCTGGGGGGGGAGGTTGTTGTGATTGAGTGATGCATACGAGAAGACCCGCAGCTTGCCCAATATTGGCTCCCACCTGCGCATCAACAAAAATCTCTGCGTCTCTGCTAAGTGGTAGGATGGGACATGTAGTTCTTCTGAAAGTGCATCCAAACAGAGCCGCGTTCAATACATCCTCAGCAGCTGCTGAATTGATGCAGCGCAGCAATTCAGTTTGCTACAGCAGTGTCATTGAACGCTTTAGATGCAAATTTCAAAACAAAATGGCGGATTTCTGTTGTTTCTGCTATATCCACAGTTTTATTCGCAGAAACTGAAAGTGAAACTGAGGCTGAGGCCATCTATAAAATAACTAAAATCAGTCAGCACAATGCGTTTTCTATGCACACAACACAAATAATAGTTTTTATTGAATAAACGTAATGTTTACTTCTGAAAAAAATATATAATTGAACGGTAATATATGTCTATGTGCAGGGGAAATAAATAAATAAATATTTTGTGACTTTAGAACTATGAGATGGGAGTAGTGGAGGGTCAAGCTGGAAGTGCTAGTGGGTAGTGGAGGGGTGTCGCAATACGTTCGGCAATATATTGTATAGATATACCATTTTTTCCAGTCTGCATTATTTACGTGTTATTTTTTGGATTTGGCAGAAGACAGGAAGGCAAAGGCAGCATCTGCCCCGGCGGGCACCAGTGCCCCAGTGGAGGAGGAGGGGGAGCCATGGGCGACCACAAGCGCTGGTATATACTGTTTTATTTTGCAACGACTTTTGGTCAAAAACAGAAACATTTTTTGTTTACTGTATTTTCATTTAATTTTTTTATGTATAGCACAAGAGGAGCAGGAGGAGGAAGAGGAGGAGCAGGGCGATGGAGAGAGGGAGCCGGAGCCGCAGCAGGAGGCCGCGAGTCCAGGTTTTTTTTTTACTGTTGTATTTTGCATCGACTTTTGTTCAAAAATAAATCAGTTTTGTTGTTTACTGTATTTTTTATTTCTTTAATTTCTTAGATATAGCACCGGAAGAGATGCTGACGGTGGTGGTGGAGGAGGAGGAGTCGGAGGAGTCGGAGGAGTCAGAGCCTCAGGAGGCCGCCAGCACTGATATATACTACTGTTATATTTTTTCAAGACTTTCAGTCAAAAATAGAAACCTGCTTTACTTACTGTATTTTCCTTCTTTCATTCATTGGATATATAGAAGGAGAAGCCAGACCGGACACTGACAGGTCCAGCGTTAGGATGGTGATCGGCGAGCTACGCCTGGCTGGCGCCAACTTCAATGCCATCCAGCAGTTGCTGCAGGAGTTCAGGCAGCATATTAACAACGCCGTTGAAATCCTGGAGCGGCAGTAGAGACCAGCCTCCTCCTCCCCTATGAGTATGTTTGTGCCCCTGTTGGGCAGTTTGCCAATGCCATGTGGCATGTTGTAAATAAATTTTGTATTTTTTCTATATTTTCCTGTTTGTGTGCGTTGCTTTTCCTTACTTAATAAGTTAATATGTATTGCCTGGTTTCTTTTCCACACTGTTAACATTATATGTACATAAATTTATTGACATTTCTATGGACCCTTTGTCATAAATTTGTCAACATATTTCTGGCCATGAATGTGACTGTGCACATTCTACACTGCCTGCCTGGCCAAAAAATGTCACACACTAACACAACCTTGTTGTACTACCTTGAGATTTGATTACGGTGGCATGGTTTTGTTAAGCTTAGGCGATGTCACAACAACACGGATTTTTGTCCACAGTCACATTCATTGTATAACCAAGAATTTATCAAAACATATTGATGGCAGCACTGCGTGAAGTCTTCTCCGACACAACCCAAAGATCCTCAGTGCGGCTCAGGTCTAGTTTATTTGTCCCTGTTTGCAGCTTCACGCAACACCTCCTCCCAGCTATGAGCTCTCTCTCTCCCAATGCTGCCCGCTAAGACGCTGCCCGCCAACATGGTCACGTCTTTGCAGGAAGACCAAAGCGTGGGGGAACGGCAGCTGCCGACAGTCCCAAGACCTCGTCACAATGACGTCAGTTCTGGAGTTAACCCCTAACTGCGACCAATGGTGGAGATAGGGGGTTCCAATGAATCCCCTATCTCCCGATCAGCGGCAGCTATCGGTTAATGTTTGGTATCTTTGGATCGACCAGAGCATGGCCTTTCCAACAATACCAAACATGACAATGTTAAAAATTATAAAAAATTTAAAAATAAAAAAAAATAAACAGGTTTTTTGTTTTGTTTTGTTAATGCAGCAATATTGTTCCCATTTCAATTATAATGTGAACAATGATGCTGCACTAAGGATTTTTGTATGGGGTGCGTTTGTTAAAAATAGTGTAATTTTCACCCAAAAAAATATAACAAGTCCCAATTTCAATTTTTTTTAACAAACGCAACTCATAAAATATAGCCGCAAACACTCGCATGTTAAAATGTGGAAAAAAACACTTTACACCGTGTAAAACAAACATTGAAAATTCTAATTTTATTGCATTTTTTGTTATAATATACAGACAGGACATGACGCATACATATGATAATGATATATTATGAATCATCTGCCGAGTTTGCCGGAAAGAATGATATATAACATGTCTGGGTCATATTATAAAATAAGGCTTCAAAACGCGTTTAAACAAGAGGAGCGAAACTGTTAAAAATTAGCTCAGCAGCAGACCGCAGTGCCGCACACAGGCGTGAAGGGAAGCCGTGAAATGCCTCAGCAGCGAAAGGGTTAATTTTTTTTGTCTGTTTTAAATCATTTTATTTGTTGTTTTTTTTTTCGTTTCAGATAATTTTGATCAACTATTTTTCCGTTTTAAAACCTTTTGTTCTGGTTTTTATTTTTAAAGTCAGACCATTCGGGTCAGTTTAGCGTTTTTTAAATCGTTTTGTTCATTTTTTTTTGTTCCTTGGCTTTCATACCATTTTTTTAATGTGATTAAATAAAGTTGTGAAATGTATATTCATAAGAAAAAAAGGATCTTTATTTAATAAAAAAAAAACACGATAGAATCGCCAGAATTATCGTATCGACAGAATGAATTATCGGATCTGAAAAACAAACCAAAAATTTATTATAAAAAAATATATAAAGTATAAAAAAAGTAAACCATAGTAGTTTACGTCAAAACGAATAGAGTTAGACACTTTGAAACGCGGAGAACAGACGTTCCGAAAAAAACGAAAATTTCCGAAATCACGATAAGTCGATACAAAAAACGAGCAAAGTGACCCGAAAACACGAAAAATGGTCGATATTCGGAAAAAAAAATGTACACGAAAAACGAGCCGAACCGAACCGAATCGAAACAGAAATCGGTCGAAACGAGCCGAATCGTAAATTTTAAACATCCGAACAAATCGAACCGAAAAAAAAATCGGTGCACAAGCCTATCCGGCAGACTCGGCAGATTTATAATATATCATTATTATATGTATATGTCATGTCCTGCCTGTATATTATAACAAAAAATACAAGAACATTTAACTTTTTAATCATATACAGCATGTAAAGTGTTTTTTTCACATTTTATCATCCGAGCCTTTGCGTTTATATTTTCTATGGGTGCGCTTGTTAAAGAAATTAGAAATGGGGACTCATTACAATTTTTGTGGGGGAATTACGTGATTTTTAGAAAACGCACCATAGAAAAAAATCATTAGTGCAGCATCATTGTTCACATTATAATTGAAATGGCAACAATATTGCTGCATTAATAAAAAATAATAAAAAAAAAACACTTTTTTAATTTTTTATTATTTTTATTTTTTCAAATGATACCTTCCATGACCCTCTAGCTGCCACCAGGTGATTTCCTTGTGAACTGACGTCATTGTGCCATGCTTTCCTTTCTTAGTGAGCACCTAGAAGCTGAAAGGAACATACCTGCTGAATTTCAAATTTGTAGACTTTCCGGTTCTTCAGATATTGTGACGTTGCGCGAGTGGCATTTCTCTTTTATATATACTAGGTAGACTTGTGCACCATTTTTTTTTCCGTTCGATTCGGTTCGGTTCGTTCGGATTTTTAAAATTTTCGTCTCGGCTCGTTTCGGTAGATTTCTGTTTCGGTTCAGTTCGTTTCGGCTCGTTTTTCGTATCGACTTTTTTTCGGAATATCGGTCATTTTCGAGTTTTCGGGTCTGCTCGTTTTTTGTATGGACTTTTTGTTTGTGATTTCGGAAATTTTTGTGTTTTTCAAAACGTCTGTTCTCCTCGTTTCATCAAAGTGTCTATTCGTTTTGACGTAAACTAAAAAGTACTATTAAAATGGTTTATAATATAAAATATAATAAAATAATAATTAATATTAATACAATAAAATAGTACTTTATAATTATATAATTAATTATTTTTTGGTTTGTTTTTTGGATCCGATATTTCTATCGATACGATAATTCTGCCGATACGATAATTCTGTTGATACGATAATTCTGTCGATTGATTCTATCATTTTTTCTTATTAAAGATCCTTTTTTTCTTATGAATAATTTGAATATGCATTTCACAAATTTATTTAATCATATTAAATAAAATGGTATGAAAGGAACAAAAAAAATTAACAAAACGATTTAACCCCTTAAGGGCCCCTGACGTACCCTGTACGTCCTGTCCACAGGTCTCCCTTAGTCCCGCGGACGTACAGGGTACGTCAGCGGCGCCAAATCCCCCTCCCGCCCGATACTCACCTCCCTCGCTGGATCCCTCGGTGATCTGGCAGGGAGGAAGCCTGCCCATGTGATTTACATGGGCAGGCGAGGCTGATGACGTCGCCACGCTGCGTGGTGACGTCATCAGCAGGTGCCCCCATTCAAATCAATGGAGGGGAGGGGGGCTCCTTCGGAGCCCTCTATCTCCCTAACCATTGAAGCTAGGGAGATGCTTTTTGCACCGCTGAAAAGGGGAGAGTCTCCCCTTTTCAGCAGTATATAGCATTAACCGTTTCGCCGCCGGATCGCGTTTTAGCGCGAATTGGCGCCAAAACGCGATTCGAACCTGGAGGGGGGCTGACATCTTGGATGTCAGCCTAGCCTCCAGGTCCCCCCCACCCACTGACAACCTCACCATATGTGTGAGGATGTCAGTGGGCCAGTTAACCATCTAGCTGCCATGTAGAGATAAGGGGATCCTAAGGATCCCTTTATCTCCTGATCCATGGCAGCTAGATGGTCATATTTGACATCATTTGAAAGTCCTAATCATGGCCTTTCCAATGATACCAAACATGACCAGGTTTGGTTTAAAAAAAAAAAAAAATAATAAATAAAAAAAAAATAATAATAAAAAAATTAAATTAAATAAAAAAATTTTTTTTATTTTTTTTTTTGTCTGGGGGGGGGGTTTAATTAAATAGGACCTAGGCTGTCATCTCAAAATAATTAGCACAAAATGGTCAGAATGAGCGCAGCGCACATAGGTGAACTGGCTCAGCAGTGAAAGGGTTAAAAGGCAAAAACATGTAAAAATTGGGTATTTCTATTCTCGGGATAAAATTTTGAAACTATTTAGCCGGGGTTGGTGGTTGTAGCTTTTGGGGATTAAATTACGAAAAAGTGTGTTTTAACCATTTTTTTCATCATATTTCATATTTTATTTATAGTAAATTATTGGATATGATGGAAATAATGGTATTTCTAGAAAGTCCATTTAATGTCGGGAAAAAGGGTGTATAATATGTGTGGGTTGAATAAACGAGTAAGAGGAAAATTTGACCTAAACCCTAACAGCGCAGAAACGTAAAAACAGCAGCGGTCACTAAAGGACGGATTTGTGTAAAACCGCCCGGTCACTAAGGGTTAAAAAACGCAAAACTGACCCAACCCAAATGGTCTGACTTTAAAAATAAAATCCAGAACAAAAAGGTTTTTAAAAGGTAAAAATAGTTGATCAAAATTATCTGAAACGAAAAAAAACCAACAAATAAAATGATTTAAAACAGACAAAAAAATTAACCCTTTCGCTGCTGAGGCATTTCACGGTTCACGCCTTGTGTGCTGTGCTGCTGAGCTAATTTTTAACGGTTTCGTTCATCATGTTTAAACGCGTTTTGAAGCCTTATTTTATTATATGACCCAGACATGTTATATATCGTTCTTTCCGGCTGACTCGGCAGATTCATAATATATCATTATTATATGAATATATGTATGTATGCGTCATGTCCTGTCTGTGTATTATTAAAAAAAATGCAATAAAATTAGAATTTTCTATGTTTTACAAGGTGTAAAGTGCTTTTTTTTCACATTTAACATGCGAGCGTTTGCGGTTATATTTTATATGAGTTGCGCTTGTTAAAACAATTTGAAATGGGGACTAGTTGTTACATTTTTATGGGTGAAAATTACACTATTTTTAACAAACACACCCCATACAAAAGTCCTTAGTGCTAGACATGTGCACAGCACAAAATTTCGTTTTGAACTAATGGATTAGTCCTAAAATGCAATTTATTTAGTTGCTAAAGAAATTCGTTTTCAGTTCTTTAGTATGAAAACTAATTTCATCTGAAAACCAGTGGATACAATTATTATTGTAGTGGCTCCTCAGAGTGCTGAGATCGCTGCTTGTTACAGTATCTCTCACTCTCAGCACAATGTGTCAGGCAAAGCTGTTACAGTAACTGACTGCTGCTCATCACAGCGCTCAGAGTTTCAGTAAAACTAGTAAATAATATTTTTATATATAAGCGGTTATAACAATATTATTTCCTTGTTTTACTGAAACTGAGCGCTGTTACAGTCAGTTGCTGTAACAGCTGAGCCTGATACATTGTACTGAGAGATAATATAACAAGCAGCCGATCTCAGCGCTCACAGCCACTGGATTTAAAGGGCTAAAAAAAAGGCTCCTCTCTGTATAATGTATAGAACATCCTCCTGCATTAATTAATACCCCTCTCTGTATAATGTAGATAACATCCTCCTGCATTAATACCCCTCTCTGTATAATGTATGCAACATCCACCTGCATTAATTAATACCCCTCTCTGTATAATGTATAGAACATCCTCCTGAATTAATGTCCCTCTATGTATAGAACAATACTCCTCAATTTATACATTTCTCTGTATAATGTATATAACCTCCTCCTGCATTAATACCCCTCTCTGTATAATGTATAGAACATCCTCCTGCATTCATTAATGCCCCTCTCTGTGTAGAACATCCTACTCAGTAGGACCTACTGCATTGGCATGTGGAGGGGCAGAACTTCGGAATGCAATGCTTATCCAGCACAGGAGAGGGAACTTTTACTTAAACTTTGCATCTCTGTGGGGAGAGAGACAGGAATATAAAAGCAGGGGAGAGGGCAAATATTAACATAAATCGTCTGAAAGCTCAGAGAAGAGATGTCTGGTGCAAATTTTATTTTTATAATAAAATTAAGCACTTTAAATCCAGGGAAAACATTCAAATAAATCACACTGACAGCTCATAATAACAGAGTAACTGTGAGTTGGATACTAAATGTATCAGACGTAAAAAAAAAAACCTTTATAACAAGCAGCACTGGGAGAGGAGAGGGACTTTATATAAAATGTGTATTATAGATGAGGAAAGGGGGATAGTGCTCCTGGATAATATAAAATGTATCAGACCTAAGCCCCTATTATGCAGAGCAGGAGGGGAGATAGCACACATTTTATAAAGTCCCTCTCCTCTCCCAGCACTGCTTGTTATAAAGGTTTTTTTACTATCCAGCCCTCCTCTGTCATTAGCTTTCAGTGTGATATATTTGAACGTTTTCCTTCTCCAGCTGCTTTTATCATCTTGTCTGCCTCATAGACATGCAAGGGTTAAGTAAAGGTTTCCTCTCCTGTGCTGGCTGTCTGTGCTGCGAGTGAGTATTCTGGAGCTCTATCACTGTCAGATTTTCGGGTAGGAGTCGGGAAGGATTACGCATACAAATCTTTTCTGTAGTTTTGCGATGTTGCGCTCTTCATTGCTGGTCTCCTTCACTCATCAATGTAATATCACAAAAAGGACAAACTAAAATGTAGTGCATTTTATTTTAGTTTCTTTCGTTTTTTGTACTGAGCAGTTTCATATCTCTTGAGTCATACTAAAACTAAATTATCCCAAAATTCGGACTAAATCGTTTTAGTACTAAAACGAATGCACATGTCTACTTAGTGCAGCATCATTGTTCACATTATAATTGAAATGGCAACAATATTGCTGCATTAACAAAACAAAACAAAAAACCTGTTTATTTTTATTTTTTTAAATTTATTATATTTTTATTTTTTGTAATTTTTAACATTGTCATGTTTGGTATCGTTGGAAAGGCCATGCTCTGGTCGATCCAACGATACCAAACATTAACCGATAGCTGCCGCGGATCGGGAGATAGGGGGTTCATTGTAACCCCCTATCACCACCATTGGTTGCAGTTAGGGGTTAACTCCAGAACTGACGTCATTGCGCTATGCACGATGACGCCAATCGTCAGGGGGAGATCGCGGAAGCTTGGCCGACATCCAAGATGTCAGCCAGCTCCGTCCGGGATAGGATCGTGACCTGACGCCTTTCTGTGCCGAATCAGGATCCGGCCCCCATTGGGGGCCCAGCAATTGGCCGGAATCCCGGCTGATTGCTGCCTGGCCTGCCTCCTGTGCTAGGGACGCTCTCAGCGCATCCCTAGCACAGGAGGAGCACTTGGCAAGTTGGCATGCAGGAGGCGCTGAGCGCATCCTTAGCAGTCAAGTGGTTAATACAGCATATGAATCCGCACACTGCGGGGAAGCGCCTCTCTGCAGTATAATTAATGCAGCATAAGAATCCACACACTGCGGGGAAGCGCCTCTCTGCAGTATAATTAATGCAGCATATGAATCCACACACAAACTGCAGGGAAGCGCCTCTCTCTGCAGTATAATAAATGCAGCATATGAATCCTCCACGTCCACACACTGTGGGGAAGCACCTCTCTCTGCAGTATAATTAATGCAGCATATGAATGCACACACACACTGCGGGGAAGCGCCTCTCTCTGCAGTATAATAAATGCAGCATAAGAAAAGAATCCACACACTGGCAGGCAGCACCTGCCTGTCTAGATCAGGGTTTCTCGACTCCAGTCCTCGGGACCCACTACAGGCCAGATTTTGCAGATCACCTTGGGGAAATGCAGACTGAATACTGCAATCACTGAGCAGCTAATTAGATCACCTGTGCTGAGCTTCGGATATCCCACAAACCAGGCCTGTTAGTGGGTCCTGAGGATACGAGTTGAGAAACACTAGTCTAGAGTATATTAATGCAGCATATGAATCCGCAGTTCTACAGTAAAGAGTCTCTTTATTTTTTTTAGGATCTTTTAAGCATTTTTGTTAATTTTTTTTCTGAGCAACAAAGTGTGGGAAATGTTTCGCCCTACAGTCTTCAATGTTAATAATATTCCTGTTTAATTCAATATCTAATAAACCGTTACTTTATTATTATATTCGGAAGTAAATAAGAGTCTCTTTTTATTTTTTATTTTTTAATCATTATTTTAATTTTTTGTTTTTGAGCCACAAGGACAAGGAGTGGACTGGGAAAGTTATGCCCCATAGGCTTCAATCAACTGTTTTGGTTGTGTTTTTTGTGATTCTATGCTCTAGAATCATCTTTGGGGGTTGGATTACTGCGTGTATAGTCCAATCAGCTGCTTCCTTTTCTGGAATTTCCACTGAAGGCTGGCACAGACACACACTGTCACTTCCTGCTGACTGCAGGGTAGGGTATACACTTCCATTCCTCTTGGGTGTGCCATATTGCTTTTGTTCTGGCTGAATAAGAAGACAGCACTGGGGGAGTCTGGAGTGGACTCTGGAGACACTGACAGTGGAGACTGGAGAGAAACAACATTTTGCTTTGCATTTGTAGTGAGTGACTGGAGTGGAGTGCAGAGACTCTTATTATTGGACTGACTGCGAGAGTGTAAGTAAAGTACTTGTAATAATATCTTCCTATTCTTAATTTATCCTGGCAACATTTGTTTGCAAATATATTTCATACTTGTGTATTTTTTATTCATGATTTTTCATTTAGCTTTGCCTTGTTTTTGAGTGCTGGTGCTGGTGGAGAGACTGATATCTTTATTATGCCTGTCGGTGCTCACTGCTCCATGTGTCCAGTGTCTCATTTTTTTTTATCTCCCATGCAGGCACAGGGGCGGACAACTAATGGGGCCCCCAGGCAAATGGAGGTCATGGGGCTCCCCTTGTACTTTGCACCCACAGGGGGCCACACCCATAAAAAACACTCCCTACGTGTACATTATTGTGCTAAAGAATTTAATTCTGAACTCCTTAAAATAACCTTTTTGAAAATCCACTTGGACCCTGCAAAGAATTGGGGGGATCCCTTGTGCCCCCTCCATACTTACAGATGGCCACCGCACTGTCACCCATTAGTGGTTGTTTTTGTCTTTGGACCTATATTATATACAAAACAAAAAAATTCAGTTACAAAATATTTTATTTACGGTTCTATTTTTTATTTGTTTAGAGAACATAACATCATGGACTCGACAAGCAGTGGTGACACGCCAAGCACCATCATTCAAAGGACGGCCCCATCTACTAGTACTCGCAGGACTGTTTGTCCTGCTGTCACTGTTTCTCAAGATCTGCCAATTATTAAAACCCGAGGGAAAACAAGCAGAACAGAGTCAGACAGTTGTAGTAGTAGTACTACTAGTCAGAGAAAGAGAAACCCAGTCCCACCCAGCAAACAAATAAAGACATCATCATCATCCTTTACTGGCAAGGCGGCGGAGTTTAAGATTAAGATGTATTTATCTGAGTCAAGAACTAAGTCAGCAATTCTGTGTCAGCAGTTTAAGGAGCTAGTTCCTCCAAAAACAACGTGCACAATAACCAGCGCCACTTGTAGAAGCACCACAAGTACCCTGGCTGGGGCAGCAGTGGTGTATTTAGGTTTTGTGCTGCCCTAGGCCTGACTAAACTCGTGCACCCCCTAATTTAAATTTGACGCACCCCTTCCTGTCAAGGGCACACCTCTTCCTGGTTAATCCCCACCCTTCCTCTTTAAGCTCCACCTTTTCCTTAGAGCTCCGCCTTTTCCTCTCTTTATATTAAAAGGGGATACCAAGTGCCTACTTGTATATTTTGTATACCATTTCAAATGTATCTATTGAGATAAAGAAAATTATGAAATGTTTAAATTCAAGCATTTTTACAAAGAACAGCCACGCATGTCAAGTAAACGGGATCACAGCCACTCTAACAATAAAATCCACAGAAACGTGCACTGCATATGAGCGTATCACAGAGCTGCACGGCAATAAAACCCACAGAAATGGGCACTGTGTATGAGCATATCAGAGCTGCACAGCAATAAAACCCACAGAAATGTGCAGTGTGTATGAGCATATCACAGAACTGCACAGCAATAAAACTCACAGTAATGTGCAGTGTGTATGAGCGTATCCCAGAGCTACAGGGCAATAAAACTCACAGTAATATGCAGTGTGTATCACAGAATCCACAGCAATAAAACTCCCAGCAATGCAATGTTTGGTGTGTGTCAGCGTATCAGAATCCACAGCAATAAAACGCCCAGCAATGCAATGTGCGGTGTGTATGAGTGCATCAGAATTCACAGCAATAAAACTCACAGCAATGCAATGTGTGGTGTGTGTCAGCGTATCAGAATCCACAGCAATAAAACTCCCAGCAATGCAATGTGCGGTGTGTATGAGTGCATCAGAATCCACTGCAGTAAAACTCCCAGCAAACCGAGTGTATATGAGCACACAGCAATTATGCTGTGGAGCCATCTTGTCAGCAGTGGGGTGCCACTGTCAGAGGGTGCACTGTAGCTTTGATTCCCTTCCCGGTGGGTGTTCAGTCCAGAATAGAGTCTGTGTTAACAAAAGGGCGGGCAGCTGCGCGCGTGCGTTTCACGTGGTTCAGCCAGTCATGTGGTACTGAGACTCAGAGAAATGGCAGTGAAATGCCCTGATGTTCGTGGTTTCAATCAGCAGGTTTATTCAGGTGAACCCCATAGGTTTCAATGTTAAAAATATTCCCGTTTTTATGCAATATCTAATAAATCATTTATTATTTTAATCTGCAGTAAAAAGTCTTTACTTATTGATTTTTTTTTAGTACCTTTAGTCATTTTTCAGATTTTTTTGGGCAAAATTCCCCCCCTTTTTTTAATAGCAGTTTTTCTTTTTTCTGTAACAGAACTTTTTATTATCAATCATAGGATCTTATATGTAAATTCCAGACATTTTCGTTCAGTAGTTCTTTTGAAAACAGCAGGCCACGGGTTTGCGGTGGCAGCATTCAGCGGCCGACTCCATGCACTTTGGGGACCCTGCGGTGAATGGTGAATTCACTGCAGGGTGGGGAAATTTTATTCTCCTAAGTGCAGGGAACTACAGAACACCAAAAAGTTGGCGTCATTTCGGTGCTCTGTGAGTAACCCATTTAGTGGTGAGGTTTTTTGCTGCCCCCTGGAAAGTGAAATTGAAAATGTAAATTAGTGAAATCTCAATGTATCCTTCCTGGTAAAATACTTTGCAAAAGTAAAAAAAATAAAAAAAATTTTTTGGTTTTTTTGGGGTGGGGCCACCCAGTGCGGGCCGCCGCCCCCTGGAAAGTGCCGCCCTAGGCCTGGGCCTAGTCGGCCTAGGCCAAAATACACCAGTGTGGAGCAGCTAGTGCTACTTCTACTGCAACAAAAATGTGCTAGTAACAGAGGTGTTTTATTCTAGTAGAGGCACGAAGGTATGTGGGAAGTGTTTGAAAGTCATCATTCATTTAAGCAGCCCAAAACTGCTTCTGCAGTATCAGGAGGGAATTGCTTTAGCTCAATTACAAAGTGCCACCACCACCACCACCACCGCTGCTGAACTTGATAGAACCAAAGAGAGAGATACTGGTGGTGTTCTATCCCATTCCCTATATCCTAGTAGCCTTCAGGGAGAAGGAATCCAGCAGCAAGACTCAACATCTCCCACTGGTGATGAATTTTTATCTTCACACAAAGACTATAATAGAAAATCTCATTTAAATTTGGATCTACAAGAGCAAGAAGATTTACAGCCTTATACTCCTTTTCAAGGTTCCCTATCCCCTTACCATAGTACACATGATCGTTCCCCAATTTTGTTTTCCCGTGAAAACTCGTCGGCATCACCAGTGTCACCTGTCTCTCTGTCCCAAGTAGAAATTATTAGTACCATTATCAAAATTTGTGCTCCCGTCACCAGTGCCACTAGTACCACCACACCAGTAGGAGCCCCTCACCCCACTATCCCAAAAATGTTTAAAAACAATAAACATGGGTTACAACAAGGAGAAACTGAAAGTACTGATACTATTACATCACAATGCACAGGCCAGGTTCAGCGTGTGGAATTGGATGAAGAATGTTGCTCTAAACAAGAACCTTCACCAGCAACAAGTGGCCGCCGTCGCTCGAAAGCGTGGCAGTATTTTACTGAAAGTGCGGATAAACGTACAGCCAAATGTCATTTGTGCGGAACATGGGTCAGCCGTGGTCAACAGACAAACTCACTCACTACCACTGGCATGAACTCACACATGAAAACCCACCACAAGGCAGTGCTGCTAGGTTTAGAAAAAGGTTCTCCTCTACCGGCACTGCCACCTAGCAGTGCTAGCACTACTAGGGAATTTACTTCTACTCTCACCACCAGTGCCACACACACCACAACTTCTGCAGCAGCTGGTAAAAGTCTGAGCAAACAGCCATCCTCCACACAGCCCACTATGGAGCAATTTGGTGGGTTTCAGCCCAAGGGAATATCGAAGCAGCAGACCCGAAAAATCACCAGACTCATTGCAGAGTTAATAACTGTTGGGGGTGCTTCTTTTAATTTGATAGGTGGTGATTCTTTCAAGCGCCTCATGCAGGCTCTCTCCCCCAATACAAAGTGCCTTCACGCACTACATTTAGTCGGTCTGTAGTGCCCGCTATGTACCGGCCCTTCGTTGGAGTTTTGAAGGAGGAGCTGGGAAAGGCTGCTGGACGATCAGTGCACTTCACCAAAGATCTATGGACTGCTCCAAATAGCCGGCATGCCTTTCTGTCCTTGACTGGACATTTGTGGCAGTCACAGGCCAATGTGCCCGAGCAAAAGCAGCCAGCAGCAACAAGTTCAGGGGCAAAAAAAAAAAGTGCTGGGCCTTGTGCCGATGATACAGAAAAGAAGACAGCATTACATTCCTTCCTCCTCCACGCTGAGGTGATGGATCAGCAGCACACTGCAGAGAACATCTTACATGCACTGAAGAACATGATGGCACAGTGGCTAGGGGAGCAGTCTGATACACAAGCTCAAATGGGTTTTGTAGTAACCGATGGCGGAACCAACATGATAAGGGCTCTCCGGGATGGAAGATTTGTGGGTCTGCGGTGCCCATCTCACATCCTGCATCTAGTGGTGACGAAGGCACTCGATGTGAGTATTAGTGGAGGAAGGTTGGGGGCACTTGTTGAATCGTGCAGAAAAATTGCTGGTCATTTCCACCACAGTGCTAGGGATGTGCGTTTCGGGTTTCGGAATTTCGGAATTTTCACGAAATTTCCCGATTCGTGTTTTCGGATGCGGCCAATTTTCCGAAAATTTTTAGATCCGAAAATGGCAGATCCGAAAAGTTTTCCGAGCCGAAACTAAATATTTTCGGAATTTTCGAATGGACTTGAAATGTGTCAAATCGAAATTTATTTTCGCTCTATTCATGATTTCGGTTCCATTCGTGATTTCGGTTCCATTTCGGTAATTCTGGACATCGTATATTTAACTATTATCGGTTATATCGCTGATTCTGTAAATTTTGTATTTGTAAATGCGTATCACTTGTTTTTTTTGTTTCCAATGATCCGATAATTCTGTCGATACGATAATTCCTTCGTAATTGGGTCGGATCCGATTCGTCCGCGGGTCGCGCATGCGCGCGCGGATTTCGTAACTTTATTGAGCCAGTTTTTTGACAACTTTTTGGACAGGCCAAAAAATATTGTTTTTATTATTCAATTCATCATGGCTGCAAGAGACGAGTGCCATTCAGACACCTCCTCATCGTCTTGCACCCATGAAACACCACCACCCAGGAAGAAGCGGGCCAGCAACATGGCATTTGAGGAGATGCTCGAGCTGGTCCGGATCTTTGACAGACGAGATTACGACTGTCGTAAGGGCCCTTACGGCAGAAAGAATAACGCAAGAAAGGACCGTATCCTCGATAAGGTTCGCACCACCATCCTGGAGCTGTTCGGGAAGGACCGGATGAAGGACCAGCTCCGAAAACGCTGGTCCGACCTCAAGGTATGCGAGGAGGAGGAGCTGAGGCACATCCGGCGTGTCATAGCCAAACGTAAGTGTCATGTTATATTGTAAAGCGCTGCGCAAACTGTTGGCGCTATATAAATCCTGTATAATAATAATAATGTGCTTGCATGTGCTAATGTGCACAGAAATATGTTGATTTATCTAGTCCTTTTTTCATGCAATGTGATGGTGTATAGCTTTGCGTTTTCACGACTCGTCATACATGCATTTTTGCCATAGCTCTTCCTTTTTGTGATTTTACGTATTCGTGAAAATTGTGATATTTGACGTATGTAGATGAAGTTACAATGCTGGATTTCTTTTGGCACTGTGTGTACTGTAGTGTGTTGGGGGGAGGTTGTTGTGATTGAGTGATGCATACGAGATGACCCGCAGCTTGCCCAATATTGGCTCCCACCTGCGCATCAATAAAAATCTCTGCGTCTCTGCTAAGTGGTAGAATGGGACATGTAGTTCTTTTGAAAGTGCATCCAAACAGAGCCGCGTTCAATACATCCTCAACAGCTGCTGAATTGTTGCAGCGCAGCAATTCAGTTTGCTGCAGCAGTGTCATTATTGAACGCTTTAGATGCAAATTTCAAAACAAAATGGCCGATTTCTGTTGTTTCTGCAATATCCAGTTTTATTCGCAGAAACTGAAAGTGAAACTGAGGCTGAGGCCTTCTATAAAATAACTAAAAGCAGTCGCACAATGTGTTTTGTATGCACACAACACAAATAATAGTTTTTATTGAATAAATGTAATGTTTACTTCTGAAAAAAATATATAATTGAACGGTAATATATGTCTATGTGCAGGGGAAATAAATAAATATTTTGTGACTTTAGAACTATGAGATGGGAGTAGTGGTGGGTCAAGCTGGTAGTGGGGTAGTGGAGGGGGGTCGCAATACTTTCGGCAATATATTGTATAGATATGCCACGGGCGACCACCAGCGCTGGTATATACTGTTTTATTTTGCAACAACTTTTGGTCAAAAACAGAAACATTTTTTGTTTACTGTATTTTAATTTAATTTTTTTATGTATAGCACAAGAGGAGCAGGAGGAGGAAGAGGAGGAGCATGGCGATGTTGGAGAGAGGGAGCCGGAGCCGCAGCAGGAGGCCGCGAGTCCAGGTTTTTTTTTTTTACTGTTGTATTTTGCATCGACTTTTGTTCAAAAATCAATCAGTTTTGTTGTTTACTGTATTTTTTATTTCTTTAATTTCTTAGATATAGCACCGCATGAGATGGTGATGGTGGTGGTGGAGGAGGAGGAGACGGAGGAGGAGTCGGAGCCTCAGGAGGCCGCCAGCACTGGTATATACTACTGTTATATTTTTTCAAGACTTTCAGTCACAAATAGAAACCTGCTTTACTTACTGTATTTTCCTTCTTTCATTTATTGGATATATAGAAGGAGAAGCCAGACCGGACACATCATCCAGCATTAAGCAAATTAACCGGATGGCGATCGGCGAGCTACGCCTTGCTGTTACAACTATTGATTCCATCCAGGAACTGCTCCAGGAATTGCGGGAGCATATAAGAAATGCCGCTGACATCCTGGAGCGGCAGTGAGACCAGCCTCCTCCTCCCCTATGTTTGTTTGTGCCCCAGTTGGACTAGATCAATCAACGTATTTCTGTGCACATTAGCACATGCAAGCACATTATTATTATTATACAGGATTTATAAAGCGCCAACAGTTTGCGCAGCGCTTTACAATATAACATGACACTTACGTTTGGCTATGACGCGACGGATGTGCCTCAGCTGCTCCTGCTCGCGTGCTTTGAGGTCGGACCAGCGTTTTCGGACCTGGTCCTTCGTCCGGTCCTTCCCGAACAGCTCCAGGATGGTGGTGCGTAGCTTGTCAAGGATACGATCCTTGCGGGTGTTATTCTTCCTGCCGTAAGGGCCCTTACGGCAGTCATAATCTTTGTAATCAAAGATGCGGACCAGCTCCAACATCTCCTCAAATGCCAGTAATTATCTCAAGTGAACCAATATTCTGAACAAGATGTTCGCCTGGCTTACAATGGCGGCCATCTTTCCAGTCTATTTCACTACACTATGTTTGTTTGTGTTGTTTGTGCCCCTGTTGGGCAGTTTGCCATCCTTGGCATGTTCCCTTCCCTCCCCATGTTGTAAATAAATTTTCTATTTTTTCTATATTTTCCTGTTTGTGTGCGTTGATTTTCCTTACTTAATAAGTTAATATGTGTATTGCTTGTTTCCACACTGTTAAAATTATATGTACATAAATTTATTGACATTTCTATGGACCCTTTGTCATAAATTTGTCAACATATTTGTGGCCAATGAATGTGACTGTGCACATTCTACACTTCCTGCCTGGCCAAAAAATGTCACACACTAACACAACCTTGTTGTACTGCCTTGAGATTTGATTACCGACGTGGCCTGGTTTTGTTAAGCTTAGGCGATGTCACAACAACACGGATTTTTGTCCCACAGTCACATTCATTGTATAACCAAGAATTTATCAAAAAATATTGATGGCAGCACTGCGTGAAGTCTTCTCCGACACAACCCAAAGATCCTTAGTGCGGCTCAGGTCTAGTTTATTTGTCCCTGTTTGCAGCTTCACGCAACACCTCCTCGCTCCAGATATGAGCTCTCTCTCTCCCACCGCTGCCCGCTAAGACGCTGCCCGCCAACATGGTCACGTCTTTGCAGGAAGACAACAGCGTGGGGGAACGGCAGCTGCCGACAGTCCCAAGACCTCGTCACAATGACGTCAGTTCTGGAGTTAACCCCTAACTGCGACCAATGGTGGAGATAGGGGGTTCCAATGAACGCCCTATCTCCCGATCCACGGCAGCTATTGTTGGTTAATGTTGGTATCTTTGGATCGACCAGAGCATGGCCTTTCCAACAATACCAAACATGACAATGTTAAAATTATAAAAAAATTCAAATATAAAAAAAAAAATAAACAGGTTTTTTGTTTTGTTTTGTTAATGCAGCAATATTGTTCCCATTTCAATTATAATGTGAACAATGATGCTGCACTAAGGATTTTTGTATGGGGTGCGTTTGTTAAAAATAGTGTAATTTTCACCCAAAAAAATATAACAAGTCCCCTTTTCATTTTTTTTTAACAAACGCAACTCATAAAATATAACCGCAAACACTCGCATGTTAAAATGTGAAAAAAACACTTTACACCTTGTAAAACAAACATTGAAAATTCTAATTTATTGCATTTTTGTTATAATATACAGACAGGACATGACGCATACATATGATAATGATATATTATGAATCATCTGCCGAGTCTGCCGGAAAGAACGATATATAACATGTCTGGGTCATATAATAAAGTAAGGCTTCAAAAAAACGCGTTTAAACAAGAGGAGCGAAACTGTTAAAAATTAGCTCAGCAGCAGACCGCAGTGCCGCACACAGGCGTGAAGGGAAGCTGTGAAATGCCTCAGCAGCGAAAGGGTTAATTTATTTTTTGGTCTGTTTTAAATCATTTTATTTTTTTATTTTTTTTAATTTCAGATCATTTTGATCAACTATTTTTCCATTTTAAACCTTTTTGTTCTGGTTTTTATTTTTAAAGTCAGACCATTCGGGTCAGTTTAGCGTTTTTTAAATCGTTTTGTTCATTTTTTTTTGTTCCTTGGCTTTCATACTGTGCTGACTAGAGCAGCCTGAGAATAGTCAGTATTGGCTACTGTCTCCTTAAGAGACAGCTTTATAATGTTTAAGAGCTATCCCTTTAAGGGCAATGTCTTCAGGGAAATGTAGTTCTGTGACATGTGACCAGTTCTATGTGTCTGATTGGTGCTGAGGTGCTTTGCATGCTGGTAAGAAGAAAGCCCTCCATTAGGAATTCCAATTCTCCAGAAGAGCAGCTTCTCACACTCTCTCAGCATGGGAGTGAAGTTACCCTCTTCTCACACCGTATGAAGGGACAGACTGAGTAATCCGGATGAATCTTTTCAACACTGTAAGTGTTTGTTTAGGATGCCTGGAAATAAAGAATCTGTATGTAAAATACCCCTTTATCGGAGTTATCACTGCTGTTTTCTGCAAAGCTACCGTGGGAACAGAACAGTGAGAAGAGGCTGGATAGATTCATTCCAAGCTCCATTTGATTGTTAACCCTTTGAAACAACGAAAGACTGTTTGGCCTTCACTTTATGCAGCTGCATCTAAAAGCCAGCTTCCTAAAGGACATTTTTCTTTGCATTTAAAGCTAAATGAGTCAGTCTGGCTGCTCCCCCTCCTTTTTTCTCACCTCATGGAAAGGCAGCTTAACTTCAGCAATTGAGAAAACAAGTTTGTGAAGTTTATATCAAAGTAAAGGTTCCAAGGCATGTGGCTTAAAAGGCAAGAAAGTCTGCGCAGAATGAGTTATTAATTCAGCTGTTAGCTTAACTACTGTTGAAAGAGAAAATACACTGGAAAGGAAAATCACCCTCAGGTGTGCAGGCCTGGTAAAGCCCAAAACAGAGACTCAAGGCAAGGCCCTTAGGAGATCTATAATTGGAAATTCCAGCTCTGCAAACCTCATCCAGGGTAAAACTCCCTAGCCCAGTAATCTCTCACATTAGTTACACTCAGCGTCCTTTGGTGACTCCTCTGCAAACTACAGGCCAGCATTAAGCCAAGCAAACCGCGCCAGCTGCAACGCACTCAGCAGCAGCGCTCCCAGAGACCGCAAGGTAAACCGCGCCAGCTGCAACGCACTCCAGCAGCGCTCCCCAGAGACCGCAAGGTAAACCGCGCCAGCTGCAACGCACTCCAGCAGCGCTCCCCAGAGACCACAAGGTAAACCGCGCCAGCTGCAACGCACTCCAGCAGCGCTCCCCAGAGACCGCAAGGCGAACCGCGCCTACGTCTACAACAGTTTGCGTAACGCACCCAAGTGGGCAAATAGTGAACTGCATTGACATTTCTAAAAGTGTTTTAGCAATTTCTTGAGTCTCCTCAATCATGGCAGAAGGCTGTGACGTGCCAAAAGAGTTGGGCCTACTAATCGACCCCGACTCAAATGAAGAGTGTGTCCTCCGAAATTCAGAAGATGCAAAGGCAACTCAGAGACAATATGAAACGAGGGCGCATAGGGAGCTCACCAAGGAAATGCGATCGTATCTGATGGTTGAGTGGGACAGGTATTACAAAAGCTACACTAATTCCCGAGATAAATTAATAGAGCTCTGCAATAAACCTAAAGGAGAGCTCTCTCCTGGTCGCATCACAATTGAGAACGAACGCATGAGGAAGACGCATCTAAAGTCAAAGGATAGCGAACGCCACCTCATTTTCATCCAGTCACAGTTGGAAGACCCAAGTCTCCAAGCGGACTTACAAAGCATCCAGGCGTTTAACATACAGCATGCGAATTTCCTTTCAAACTGTGATGACTCTCAGACAAATCTGCAAGCAAAGGACTCAAGCAACGAGAAGGCCGAGTCGGAGTCATCCCATCGCTCGTACAGGGCCTCTTCTCATGCTTCAAAGAAAGCCTCGTCCTTTCACCCCAAACCGGCACGGTCTCACTCAGGTAGCAACGTTTCACAGCAATCTTATATCACAGGCTCTAACCATTCTTCCAAAGCATCCTCTCATCACAGCCGTTCGTCCCGTGCCTCGAGTAAAGAGAGTCTCGCCGCCCTAGCGATATTAGCACAAATCGAGGCTGATGAAGCTGCTGTAGATCTGCAAGTGGCAGATGAAGAGCGATTACAAGAGGAAGAAGTGGCCAAAGCCATAGCTCAAGCCAACCGTACGTATCTTCAGCATAAACGGGAGGCTGCAAAAAAGGCAGTACGGGCAACAGCTTTACGGGCGGAAGCTGCCAATGCTTCCCTCAACTTCAATCCTACACAGCTGGAAGGAGAGAACTTGCAAACGTGTCGAAGCCTACGTGAACAACCAGAACTCATTACGGCAGGGACAAGGAGGAGAAGCTCAACCACTAGTTTCGCGAACTATTCAGAATGCTGACACCGCCAAATTCGTACAAGTCGAAACCCTCCTAGAAGCTGAAAAATTTACTCCAACAAGCCAAGACACAAGAGGTAACCAGATTGTTCCATCAGCATTAGTGAAGAATACTCAGCAGGCAGACACAAGAGTAGCCGCGAGCCACAACCTCAACGTAGAGGCAGCAGTGTTCCAGCCACAGCCTCAAGGCAACTCATGGACGGACGTGAAGCCCATCAAACACGATCGACCTGCCCAGCGGCGAAAGGAACAACCATCACATGTGTCATGGCAAGACGTAATAATCAACAAGTATTCTGCAGACACAGAACAGCTGTCCTTAGCTTCCGCTCCTGATCCTAGGGACTATGCTTACCAGGACCCACGGGAAACCCCTGATCCTGCTTTCACCAATTCCATATGGTTCAGCTTACCATCTCCCCCCAAATACAAGCCCCATACAGCCCAGATGGACTTTGCGACACCCAGGGAAAGAAACACAGAATGCCCACCTCGACAAGGAAGGTGGATTTGGCTTCAAGAGGAGCACAGAAGTTTTCTGACAAGCCAGGCAGAGACTATTTACTATGGAAGCACATCTTCTTACATACCGTTAGTGACGAGAGGTTACGGCCAATCGAGGAGATCATACATCTGATGGCTTGGCTAGGACCAGAATCTACACGAGTAGTAAAGGATATTTTATTCATCTCATCTCGGTGACCCAGTCATCGCCCTCAAACAAGCCTGGGAAGTGCTCGATCAACGGTTTGGTGCATCCACGTTGACGGAGTCCTCGTTGTTAGAACGTGTTAGCGATTTCCCAGTCATCCGCACTAACGAACCTCACAGGTTATGGGACTTCTCTATTCTCCTTACACAGTTGCGAGCAGCCAAAGAAGATCCTAACCTAACGGGACTGACATGTCTCGACCAGCATAGAACACAGAAGCCTATCGTTAGAAAATTACCTACACAGTTAATCGAAAAGTGGATCGAATTATCAGATGCCTATAGAGAGCGCGCACCTAGACAGAGACCCTCCCTTCGCCGCTCTTCAAGAATTTGTTGCCTACCAAACAAAACGGTGCAACGATCCTCGAAATCGAAGCTTCAGAGAAACGGAGTTCCCTACCACCAAAAGGGCCAACTATAACTCCGACTTCAAGCGAACAACACAAATGGCGAGGGAAAGGACCATTGTGTCTGTCCACAAAACACAGGTCGCTGCCTCATCCACAAGCAAGTCAGATGAGCATCCGTCGAAGAGAGCACTACCTAAAACCCTAAGCAAAATAAAGATCCTTTCTGTCCACTCCACAAGTCCTCGCACTCTCTGAACAAGTGCAGAAACTTTGGAAAGAAGCCCCTAGAAGAAAGGAAAGCCTTGATCAGGAGTACAGACTTTGCTTCAAGTGTTGTGAGTCTACAGAGCACATGGCCAAAGCTTGCACAAGTAAGGTACAATGTCACCTATGCGGTAGTGACAGACACCCTGGTGCACTGCATCCAGATTCCAAGCCAACACAATGGACAACACCTACCCCTCCTTTGCCTAAGGAGTCACAGGATAATACTGAAGCGCATCGAGAGGCAACCGCAAGTATCAACTGCACGACGGTATGTGCACGACCCTCGCTTATGCCACGAGATCTACCTAACCAAAGTCTACCCAACCGGACACCCTGAAGAAGCTGTGAAGATGTATGTGATGCTGGACGGACAAAGCAATCAATCGTTAGCCAGGTCAGCATTCTTCGACCTCTGTAACGTCCGAACCGATGACACATCATTCACTATTTCCACGTGCACCGGTTCCCAGCGCACGGCGGGGAGGAAAGTCACTGGATTCTGCATAGAATCATTAGATGGAAGTGCAAAACTGAAACTGCCACCATTGCTAGAATGGATGCTTTGCCAGATGATCGCAACCAGATAGCGACACCAGAGGTAGCAAGCAATATACCTCACCTGAAACACATGGCTAGCCTCTTCCCTGCCCTAGACCCCGAAGCTGAAATCCTTCTCTTGTTGGGATTAGACGCCTCCGAAGCTTTCCTTCAACATGACCAGGTTAGAGGCCCAGCAGGTTCTCCGTTTGCCGCAAGTCTGCACTCGGATGGGCCATCTTAGGAACAGTTTTGTATCGATCGGCTGCAGGCCCCAACCCAAGTCAACGTTTTCGCAACCTCCATTCTCAGTAATGGGAGAGCATCACACTTCAAACAATGTGACGAGCACTTCACGACTTCAACAAACAATCCCGTTTTAGGAGCAACGGTGTTCGAGACCAGCAAAGAAGATAATGACCTGGCCTGGTCAATAGAAGACAAAGACTTTTTGCAGCTCATGGATAAAGAACTTCAACAGGACGCCTCCGGGAGCTGGGTAGCCCCATTACCCTTCCGTACACCCAGACAGCGCCTGCCAAACAACCATGAACAAGCTCTCTTGCGCCTCTTCAGTCTGAGACGACTCATGAACAAGAAACCGCCAATGAGAGATCATCTAGTGGCGTTCATAGATAAGATGCTCCAGAACAGACATGCTGAGCTTGCCCCACCTCTGGAAGAAGGTGAAGAATGCTGGTACCTGCCATTCTTTGGAGTGTACCACCCACAAAAGCCAGGCCAGATTTGGGTAGTCTTCGATGCGAGTGCAAAATTCCAAGGCTTCTCCCTGAATAAAGCCCTTCTCACAGGGCCGGATCTCATCAACAGCCTCCTAGGCGTGCTCATTCGTTTCAGAAAGGAAGCCGTAGCCTTTATGGCCGACATCCAGCAGATGTTTTACTCATTCCTAGTCAGAGAAGACCACCGCATTACCTACGTTTCCTGTGGTTCAGTGACGAACAGCGCAACCAGCAGATAACGGAGTACAGAATGCGAGTACACGTTTTTGGGAACGGTTCTTCCCCGGCAATTGCCAACTACGGCCTGCAACGCACCGCTCGCATCGGCGAAACCAAATACGGCACAGGATGCCAGACGATTCGTGGAACGAGATTTCTATGTAGATGATGGTCTAAAATCTGTAGCCACACCACAGCAGAAGCTATAGACCTACTGAACAGAACACGCCAGATGCTAGCAGTAGCCAACCTCACATTGCACAAAATCGCGTCCAACAGTGAGGAAGTGCTTGAAGCCTTCAGTCCTGAAGATCATGCCAAGGGACTACAGGACCTAGATTTTACAACAGACATGCCTCTTATCCAACGTAGTCTCGGTCTATGTTGTGGACTTGAAGAAGGACGTCTTCACCTTTAGAGTTCCAGCCCAGAATTCCAATTTCACAAGGAGAGGAATTCTGTCAACGGTGAACAGCCTTTTTGACCCTCTAGGATTTGCCGCGCCTGTAACGATCCAAGGGAGGCTCCTTCTACGTACGCTATCCCAAAACACCAAAGATTGGGATGAGCCACTTCCACCAGACCAGAAGCAAGAATGGGAGAAATGGTGTGCCTCCCTGAGATGTCTCCAAAACGTTAGTGTTCAGCGCACATACGTTCCCGTTTCACCCCGCAGCTGCACTGAAAAAAGAACTGCACGTCTTTTCAGATGCATCGACTAAGGCAATAGCAGCTGTAGGATACGTCAGAGTCTACGGCCGGGAGAACAATACTCACATCGGTTTCGTAATGGGAAAGGCGAAGATAGCACCACAACAAGGTCACACAGTACCAAGGTTAGAACTGTGCGGCGCCGTATTGGCCGTGGAGCTTGCTGACCTGATAAAGAAAACTATAGACCTTGAGCTACAAACCACCATCTTCTACACGGACAGCAAGGTGGTGCTGGGCTACATTCACAACCAAAGCAGACGCTTTTATGTCTATGTGAGCAATAGAGTCGACAGGATCAGAAAATCTTCAGAACCTGAGCAGTGGCGACATGTGCCAACAGACCAGAACCCAGCGGATCATGCTACACGGTCCATCCCTGCTTCCCAGTTGGCAGAGTCAACCTGGATAAAGGGTCCTGAGTTCTTGACCTGTCAAGACACCTCGACGTTACCGGGACCGGAACACCATGAACTTATAAATCCAGATCAAGATGCTGACATCCGACCTCAGGTACTCAGTAAATCAACCCCTGCGGATGAGAAACCGGTGGTCCAAGCCACCATCTTCTCAACGATGGTCAAGAAAACCAAAATATTGCCCCTCGATCATAACCCAGTACCAGTTACCTTTGAAAATTTCTCTCGTTGGAGATCTGTCTTACGAGGCGTAGCAGCATTCATCCGATTCCTGCGTCGCAGAGCGAATCTGCAGATAAGCATTTCGGAAAGCCATCTCCAAGCACAGAGAGGAATTCTGCGATGGGTGCAACACGACGCGTACCCTCAGGAATTTGAATGGGCAAAAACTAAGAAGCCCATCCCAAAATCTAGCCCACTTCTGAAGCTGAATCCATACCTTGATAGACACGGCATGCTGCGAGTAGGGGGACGTCTGGAGAAGGCCGAATTGGATTTAAAGACGAAACATCTTCCTTATACACTTCCCGCTCGTCACCATGTGACAAACCTGCTAGTTCAGCATCACCACGAAACCGTCCAACATCAAGGCAGACACTTCACAGAAGGAGCGGTTAGAGCTGCTGAACTCTGGATCGTGGGAGGCAAAAGGCTCATTGCTACAGTCCTGCACAAGTGCCTACCTTGTCGTAAGCAGCGACGTGGGTCTTGCAACCAGTTGATGGCTGACCTGCCAATCGAGCGTCTTAGTACTGAACCACCTTTCACCAATGTAGGAGTAGACGTCTTCGGCCCATGGGCCGTGTGTACCCGACGGACCAGAGGTGGTCAAGCTGACAGCAAACGTTGGGCCGTTCTGTTCACGTGTCTCAGCATTAGAGCCGTCCATATCGAAGTCATCGAATCTATGGACAGCTCCTCCTTTATTAACGCTCTAAGAAGGTTCCAAGCCCACAGGGGCCCAGTCAAGGTGTTTAGATCCGACCGCGGAACAAACTTTGTAGGAGCATGCAAGGAGTTGCAGATAGATGAAAGCATTCGCCCGGATTCAGCAATTGACAAATACCTAAAGGCTCATGATTGTGAATGGACATTTAATCCTCCCCACGCATCCCACATGGGAGGATCATGGGAGCGAATGATCGGGATAGCCCGTAAAATCCTGGACTCCATGTTGTTGAAGGTACATATGCTGACCCATGAAACTCTTACCACCCTCATGGCAGAAGTAGCAGCCATCATTAACGCCCGACCTTTGGGCCCAGTTTCTACAGACCCCGAGAATCCAAGTATCCTCGCCCCAGCCACCTTGCTCACCTACAAAACAGGTGATTGGCCGGCTCCAGTAGGGAACTTCGTTCCCAAGGACATGTACAGACAACAATGGAGACAAGTGCAATGGCTTGCCAACACCTTCTGGAAGCGATGGAAGCAAGAGTACTTACCTACCCTACAGGAACGTCGCAAATGGCAGAACAAAGAACCAAATCTCGAAGACGGAGACCTTGTTCTTTTGAAAGATAAGGAAGCGCACGTAACTCATGGCCTATGGGACTTGTGCACCAAGTCTTACCCAGCAAAGATGGATTAGTGCGCCAGGTTGCAGTGCAGATCGTGAAGCCAAAGGAGTCCGGTGGCAACCAGCAGACTTTCACCAAGAAACTATATACCAGGCCATTACCGACCTGGTCCTGCTGCTGAGGAAGACCGAGCTGGAAGATTGAACCTCCAAGCTTTGCATGCTTTGTGTATACTCATTGTTTGCATGTTTGATAATATGCCTTGATTATCTTCGTTAACAGTTTAGTTAGTAAGTAGTGGAATTTATAATTCCAGGCGGGGAGTATGCTGACTAGAGCAGCCTGAGAATAGTCAGTATTGGCTACTGTCTCCTTAAGAGACAGCTTTATAATGTTTAAGAGCTATCCCTTTAAGGGCAATGTCTTCAGGGAAATGTAGTTCTGTGACATGTGACCAGTTCTATGTGTCTGATTGGTGCTGAGGTGCTTTGCATGCTGGTAAGAAGAAAGCCCTCCATTAGGAATTCCAATTCTCCAGAAGAGCAGCTTCTCACACTCTCTCAGCATGGGAGTGAAGTTACCCTCTTCTCACACCGTATGAAGGGACAGACTGAGTAATCCGGATGAATCTTTTCAACACTGTAAGTGTTTGTTTAGGATGCCTGGAAATAAAGAATCTGTATGTAAAATACCCCTTTATCGGAGTTATCACTGCTGTTTTCTGCAAAGCTACCGTGGGAACAGAACACATACCCTTTTTTTAATGTGATTAAATAATGTTGTGAAATGTATATTCATAAGAAAAAAAGGATCTTTATTTAATTAAAAAAAAACACGATAGAATTGCCAGAATTATCGTATCGACAGAATGAATTATCGGATCCGAAAAACAAACCAAAAATTTATTATAAAAAAATATATAAAGTATAAAAAAGTAAACCATAGTAGTTTACAACAAAACGAATAGAGTTAGACAGCTTTGAAACGAGGAGAACAGATGTTCCGAAAAAACGAAAATTTCCGAAATCACGAAAAGTCGATACAAAAAACGAGCAAAGTGACACTAAAATACGAAAAATGGTCGAGGAGAACAGACGTTCCGAAAAAACGAAAAGTCCCGAAATCACGAAAAGCCGATACAAAAAAACGACCAAAAAACACGAAAATACGAAAAATGGTCGATATGCGGAAAAAAAAATGTACACAAAAACGAGTCGAGCTGAACCGAATCGAAACAGAAATCGGTCGAAACGAGCCGAATTGAAAAGTTTAAACATCCGAACAAATCGAACCGAAAAAAAATCGTTGCACAAGCCTACACAGCGCAAGAGCTAGCCAGCTCCTTAGGCAGGAGCAGAAAAGGGCAGGACTCCCAGAACACCGGTTAAAGCAAGATGTGGCAACAAGGTGGAACTCCACATTAGACATGCTGGAAAGGATTCTCGAACAGCAAAAAGCAATCCACGCAATGGCGTACAAACATTCCATTGGCATTAGCAGCCCACTAGGCAGGGATGACTGGGCCGTGATGGAACAGGCAGTGGAAGTCATGAAGTCTTTCCAATTAGCTACAGAACACTTGAGCAGACCGAGTGCTAGCTTGTCTGAAATCATACCCGTATTCTACCAACTCCGTGACTCTATGGATGACTTTCTGTCCAACAGAGAAGAGTTGCCTGGCAGTAAACCTCCACATGCCGATGTCACTGTCCTTCTGACCAGACTCTATGAACAGCTGGAGTACCGAATAAGACAGCACATTGCCCCTTGTCCTGAGTAGATGCCGGCCACAATTTGCAACCCTACTTTTAAAGGAAAGTCTGCACTCCGTGACGATTCTCTTCATTTTGGCAGCAAACACGCATAGATAAGATACGGGACAGGGAGCGTAAAAACCGTGCACAGTTGCAGAGGGAAGAGGAGGAGACAGAGGAGGAGACAGAGGAGGAGTCTGTCGTTGAGGAGGATGACAGTGACACACCCAGATGTGAGAGGACCAGTGCTGCTGCTCAGAGCAGCGTTCCCAGACCTGTATTTTTTACAAAAATGTACACGAGTTATGGGTCAGGATACTAACAAAAGTTCGACCTAACAAAAACCCGCCAATTGAAAATGCTAAGACATTTGTTACGGCATACCTTGCTGAGTCTCCTTTGGAACCCAATATAGACCCTTTTCAGTTTTGGGAGAACAAGAGAGGTGTGTGGCCTACGTTTGCAGAGGTAGCCATGGAGCTCCTATCTTGTCCACCAACCACTGTACAAAGTGAGCGGATTTTCTCCATTACGGGGAATATTCTGTGCCCTCAGCGCTCCCAATTATCACCCCAGCTGTTAAAGCAAATGACATTTCTGAAGGTGAACTTGCCGAAGCTGGGATGCCCGGCCCTAGGTTTTGATTCAATCTAGAAATGCAAGCACACAAGTTTAGTTAGTAGAAGGTCATAAATCCCTGTTGTTTTTTTTTTGTCTTTTTTTTATTTATTCAAGATAGATAGATTAAGATTTTTAAAAGTTTGTATTGATGAAGAGTAGGCCCACACCAGAAACACCACTCAGCTTATGATGAAACCTTCACCCTTAGGCACCCAGGTGAGTGGCTCAATATATTTATTATTTATCTTATGCCGAAACCATCATTCAAAATAATCATTTCTGCTTATTAATCTGGAAATACCTCTTCCTTTCACAGTTTTGAAAAAATAGTTACCTTGAAATGGGTGAAGATTAGAAGATGGAAGATAGTTATGAGCTTTGCAGACTGCATATGGTAAGACATTTTAGCTGAATTAATTTTACAATAAATAGACAATAATATATTTACAATCAATAATTTAAGTTGGATTTAATATATTTACAATAAATAGTCAATAATAATATATTATATTTACAATATATAAATAATTTAATCAGAATGAATTTATTTAATATATATATTCAAAATTTTTTTTTATATTTTCTTGTATTTTACCATAAAGGATACATTTGTTTTTTTCTTGTTTTCAAGTATGTCCTGGGACTTTTACAAATATATATAATTGAACCTAAATAATTAAAATATAAACAGTGCACTAATACAAGGTATTCCTGGATGCAGACGCCAGTCAGTTCACAGTCTGGGTCTGCTTCCTGATCTCCCGCCCAAGCCGTTGTGTCTGAAAAACCAGTCTCTCCAAGGTATCCTGGTGGATTGGACATGGCTGTTCAACTGTAATAGGAGACAAGAAACAAGCAAAGTTTATAATTCTGTAACATCTGTGTGATTGATTTAGGATTGTGTTCTTCCTGCAGTGTGACTGTGTGACTCGCATACTTACGTGCACTCGTGCAGGACTGACAGCGGGTGATGGTACTCTTCCCACAGGATGCATCATGCCACCAATGGGTTACGGACTACTGTTGTTAAAGACAAAAGTACAATACTTAGCAGATGGATAAAGGTTCGTTCTCTCCCCCTCCATCCCTCCCTCTACCCCCTCTCCCTCTACCCCCTCTCCATCATTCTTTATCCCTTGTGTGTTTGTTTTGTAGGTACTCACTGGAAAGGGCCCCAGACGTGCTGCCTTGGAGCTGATCCCTCTGGTGATGCATCCGTAAAATAGGAATGTGAAGCAAAAGGTAAGTCTCAAGTGTTGTGAAAAAGAACAATTTTTTTTTACATACATAAGGGGTTATTCAGAGTCAAACTGACCCTGAAATTGCATGCAGATCAGTTAATTTTGCTATAAGGTGCAATTGTGGCCTGGCCAATCAGTGGGATTTCTGTACTCTTTGAATTGACCAACAGTGATTGCAATTTATGTAACGATCTATTTCTTTTAATTTAACTCACCAGCTCTCTGCTGTCTGCTGTGCTCAGAGTCCGTATCCTGATTTTAACCCGTCGTGACATCCAAGAGGTGATCCACCAGACGCCTCTCCCACCGGCTCAGTTCCCCATGGCGCATCTTCTCCAACTTGCGCTGTACAGTCGCCTTGCATTTGCAGTCATAATAGCTAAAGAACAAAACAATTATTAGTTAAAAAATTATTTTCTAAAAAATTGCATTTATTCATTGTCGGGTCAGTGAACAATTTTCTCAGTTTACAAGAAGTAAGAACTGATTGCAGCAAATTATGTGACTAGGAGACGAATTTTATGTGATTTATGACAACATATGTAAACAATTGAAGTATTTACAGTTCTGATTTATTTATATAATTATATATTTTACTATATTTTGTGCTACAAGAAATAAATAGTTTTGTTAACAAGTTATATCATGTGTCTCCTCTCCACTCATTAGCATTATACAAATAGGTGCACATTTTTTTTAAATCTTTAGTTTTTCTTTGTTTCCTGTTCCCCAGGGCAGTAGCCACTAGCCAGACCCCCATACACCTTATTTTTTATAGCCAATATCTTGCACATATGCCCTCTCGACGGGCACCCTAATTTTCAAACTTTTTGAGAACCATAGACTTGCATTGTGTTCTAATCATGTTCAAATTCTAAAGTTCGAATGCGAGGCAAACACGGGGGTGTTCGGTCCATTACTATTCATAATGTATAAAAAATTTGTAATTTACTTACCGGTGACGAATGTATTCAATGGTCCGATGCGTTTGCTGGACTGTGTAAAAAACTGTAAACAGCATCCCTCACCCGTCCCCATGCAGCCCTCTTCATGGCCTTGTTATTCTTAGATGAGAAGTTTTTTCTTTTCGGACACCACCGCCGCCACCAGAGCATTGTTCTCATCGGTGGTAAACCTTGGCCCCCTTTTCTGCACAGGCTGTAGTACATGTAGAGGACAGGGTGGAAGAGGAATTGCCCTCCCTTATCCTCCCACCCCTCTCCCTCACATCATCCACATCACGCCACCTCTCGCTTCCCGCCTCCCTCCGCCCTCACACCACTCACACGCCCCAAACCCCTCACCCCTCACACCCCCCTCCCCACTCACATGCCCCAAACCCCTCACCCCTCACCACTCACACGCCCCAAACCCCTCACAACCCCCTCAACAATCACACGCCCCTCACACACCCCTCACACGATGAGGTCTTGGGACTGTCGGCAGCTGCTGTTCCCCCATGCTGTTGTCTTCCTGCAAAGACGTGACCATGTTGGCGGGCAGCATCTTAGCGGGCAGCGGTGGGAGAGAGAGAGCTCATAGCTGGGAGGAGGTGTTGCGTGAAGCCACGAACAGGAGCAAATAAACTAGACTTGAGCCACACTGAGAATCTTTGGGTTGTGTCAGAGAAGACTTCACGCAGTGCTGCCATCAATATTTTTTGATAAATTAAATTCTTCATTATACAATGAATGTGACTATGGACAAAAATCCATGTTGTGGCATCGCCTAAGCTTACCAAAAAACCATGCCACGTTAATGAAATTTCAAGGCAGTACAACAAGGTTGTGTTAAAGTGTGTGACATTTTTTGGCCAAGCAGGAAGTGTAGAATGTTCAGTCACATTCATGGCCACAAATATGTTATCAAATTTATGACAAAGGGTCCATAGAAATGTCAATAAATTTATGTACATATAATGTACAGTGAGGAAACCAAGCAATACATATTAACTTAAGTAAGGAAAAGCAACAAACAGGAAAATAGCGGAAAAATATAAAATTTATTAACAAATGAAATAAATGCCAAATGGCAAACTGCCCGATTGGAAAAAACTAGTAAACTAAATAAAAACGTGATGACTGAGGACGGAGGTGACTGCCTAGCAGAGGCGTTCCAGGACGTCGACAGCAGAATCAATTTCTTCGGACTTGGACTTAAGGTTCCTGGAAACCTGCTGCAGTATTCCAGCAGCTATGCTGCTGCTGGAACGCTCTGGTCTGGCTTCTCGTGCTGGTATATATCCAATAAATATGAAAGAAGGAAAATACAGTAAGTAAAACAGGTTTCTATTTTTGACTGAAAGTCATTAAAAAATATAACAGTATATACCTGAGCTGGCAGGCTCCTGAGGCTCCTCCTCCGACTCCCCGTCCTCCTCCTCCGACTCCCCTACAACCACCATCAGCACCTCTTCCGGTGCTATATCAAAGAAATTAAAGAAATAAAAAAATATAGTAAACAACAAAACTGGTTTGTTTTTGACCAAAAGTCGTTGCAAAATACAACATTAAAAAAAAAACCTGCACTGGCGGCCTCCTCCTGCAGCTCCGTCTCTGTCTCCCGGCTCTCATCCTCCTCCTGCTGCTCCTCCTCCTGTACCTCTTGTGCTATATATAATAAAATTAAATGAAAATACAGTAAACAAAAAAGGTTTCTGTTTTTGAGCAAAAGTCGTTTCAAAATAAAACAGTATATACCAGAGCTGGTGGTCGCCCGTGGCTCCGCTCCGTGGTGCTGCTTTGTCCCGCCGCCACCTGCGCCGTGGCATGAGATGCCTTTCTGTTTTCAATTTCTGCCAAATCCAAGAAACACATAAATAATGCAGACTGGAAAATAATGTTATATCTATACACTATATTGCCGAACGTATTGCAACACCCCTCCTCCACCACTACCAGCTTGACCCACCACTACTACTCCCATCTCATAGTTCTAAAGTCAGTGAGGTCACAAAATATTTATTTATTATTTACCCCTGCACATATAGACATATAGAAAATAGCTCAGTCAGTAAAAAAGGGGAACAAAACATTTTTTAGATGCATAAACGAGAAAAGAAAGGTAAAACAAGGATTAGTTAGATTAAAAACAAAGGAAGGAAGGTATGTAGAAGAGGATAAAAGTCTCGCTGACTGCCTCAATTAATATTTTTGTTCAGTCTTTGCAGAAGAAAAGGAAGGAAAGGGACCTCAGTTAGGAGGAAACACTAACGAGACATTTACATATCAGTTTACAGAGGAGGAGGTTCTACAGCAGCTGTCTAAAGTAAAGACAAATAAGTCAATGGGGCCTGATGGGATCCACCCTAAATTATTAAAAGAGCTCAGTGATGTAATAGCAAAACCGTTAACAGATTTAATTAACCAATCCTTGCTAACGGGAGTCAACCCAGAAGACTGGAAATTAGCAAATGTTGTGCCCATTTACAAGAACGGTAGTAGGGAGGAATCGGGGAACTATAGGCCAGTTAGTCTTACTGTACGTCAGTAGTGGGGAAATTAATGGAAACCATGTTAAAGGAAAGGATTGTTGAACATCTAAAAACACATAGATTACAGGATCAGAAACAACATGGGTTTACCTCAGGGAGATCATGCCAAACTAATCTTATTGATTTTTTTGATTGGGTAACAAAAATAATAGACACAGGTGGTGCAGTAGACATTGTTTATTTAGATTTCAGTAAGGCTTTTGATACTGTTCAGCATAGAAGGCTGATCAATAAATTGCAATCTTTGAGCTTGGATTTCAATATTGTTGAATGGATTAGGCAGTGGCTGAGTGACAGGCAACAGAGGGTTGTGGTAAAGGGAGTTTATTCGGCGCAAGGTCTTGTTACCAGTGGGGTACCTCAGGGGTCAGTACTTGGACCCATTCTCTTTTATAGTTATATTAGTGATATTGCAGAAGGTATTAATGGAAAAGTATGTCTTTTGCTGATGACACAGAGATTTGCAACAGGCGCTGACGTTCCTGGAGGGATCAGCCAAATGACAAATGATTTAGGTAAACTAAAAAAATGGTCGGAGCTGTGGCAGTTGAGTTTTAATGTGGATAAGTGCAAGATAATGCACCTGGGACGTAAAAACCCAAGGGCTGAATATAGAATATTTGATACAGTCCTAACCTCAACATCTGAGGAAAGGGATTATGGGGTTATTGTTTCAGAGGATCTAAGGGTGAGTAGTCAATGTAATAGAGCAGCAGGAAATGCTGGCAGAATGCTTGGTTGTGTAGGGAGAGGTATTAGCAGTAGGAAAAGGGAAGTGCTCATGCCACTGTACAGAGCACTGGTGAGACCTCACTTGGAGTACTGTGTGCAGTACTGGAGACCGTATCTCCAGAAGGATATAGACATCTTAGAGAGAGTTCAGAGAAGGGCTACTAAAATGGTGTACGGCATGAAGGAGAAAAGTTACCAGGAAAGGCTTAATGATCTTAACATGTACAGCTTGGAAAAAAGACGAGACAGAGGTGATATGATAGAAACATTTAAATACGTAAAGGGAATCCACAAGATAGAGGAAGGGAGTATATTTAAATGGAAACAAAGTAGCAAAACAAGAGTACATAGTCTTAGATTAGAGGGGCAAAGGTTTAAAAGTAACATCAGGAAGCATTATTTTACTGAGAGGGTGGTGGATACATGGAACAGCATTCCAGTTGAAGTGGTAGAGGCCAAAACAGTAATTGAATTTAAGCAAGCATGGGATAGGCATAAGGCTATCCTAAACAAAAGATAAATCCAGGTAAAGTATCCATGTAATTGGGCAGACTAGATGGGCCGAAAGGTTCTTATCTGCCGACATTTTTCTATGTTTCTATGTTTCTACTACGGTTCAATTATAAAAAAAAATCATAAGTAAACAGAAATCTCAATGTATCCTTCTTGTAAAACCAGAGAAATCTCAATGTATCCTTCTTGTAAAACATGAGAAATCTCAATGTATCCTTCCCGGGAAACCAGAGAAATCTCAATGTATCCTTCCTGTAAAACATGAGAAATCTCAATGAATCCTTCATGTAAAACATGAGAAATCGCATTGTATCCTTCGTGTAAAACATGAGAAATCGCAATGTATCCTTCGTGTAAAACATGAGAAATCTCAATGTATCCTTCGTGTAATAAATGAGAAATCGCAATGTATCCTTCGTGTAAAACATGAGAAATCTCAATGTATCCTTTGTGTAAAACATGCGAAATCTCAATGTATCCTTCGTGGAAAATAGGAGAAATCTCAATGTATCCTTTGTGTAAAACATGCGAAATCTCAATGTATCCTTCGTGTAAAACATGAGAAATCTCAATGTATCCTTCGTGTAAAACATGAGAAATCTCAATGTATCCTTCGTGTAAAACATGCGAAATCTCAATGTATCCTTCGTGTAAAACATGAGAAATCGCAATGTATCCTTCGTGTAAAACATGAGAAATCTCAATGTATCCTTCGTGTAAAACATGTGAAATCTCAATGTATCCTTCGTGTAATAAATGAGAAATCGCAATGTATCCTTCGTGTAAAACATGAGAAATCTCAATGTATCCTTCGTGTAAAACATGAGAAATCTCAATGTATCCTTCGTGTAAAACATGAGAAATCTCAATGTATCCTTCGTGTAAAACATGCGAAATCTCAATGTATCCTTCGTGTAAAACATGAGAAATCTCAATGTATCCTTCGTGTAAAACATGAGAAATCTCAATGTATCCTTCGTGTAAAACATGCGAAATCTCAATGTATCCTTCGTGTAAAACATGAGAAATCTCAATGTATCCTTCGTGTAAAACATGAGAAATCTCAATGTATCCTTCGTGTAAAACATGCGAAATCTCAATGTATCCTTCGTGTAAAACATGAGAAATCTCAATGTATCCTTTGTGTAAAACATGAGAAATCTCAATGTATCCTTCATGTAAAACATGCGAAATCTCAATGTATCCTTTGTGTAAAACATGAGAAATCTCAATATATCCTTCGTGTAAAACATGCGAAATCTCAATGTATCCTTCGTGTAAAACATGCGAAATCTCAAACGCCACGCGATGTGCGTCTGGTGAGAAAAATAACTCCATTCAACATTCATTACAGATTGCAAAGGGGCAATACAGGCATTGGTGAGGCCAATAAGGAGTGAGTTGCAGTAATTAAGACGCAAAATGACAAGTGCATGAATCAGCACCTTTGCAGTATCTTGCGTCAGAAAGGGACGGACACAGGAAATGTTTTTGAGTTGATAACAGGATTTGTCACTGTCTGGACGTGGGGAGAGTATGACGTTACCCACCCACAAGTAAATCTGCGGTGCACCCTAGTCTTCACCCTAATGGCTGTTGGGTACTGTGGGTAGGTGCACATAGTTGGGGCCCAGGATGATTGTACTCCACCTTGTTTGTGATATGCTGTAATGCTCTAAGGATCAGAGAAATCATAGACTGGTGTCAGGTCCTGGTCGCCCTGACCCTCTAACACCCCCTTTGAGACTGCAAGCATGCAGAGGACCTATAGTTTCCTGGACTTTCCTTGCTGGATTCTCCAGCAGCTGGTGTGCAATCAGCCCTGAATCTGCTATTTAACAGAGGCACACCCTACCCAGAGTGCTTCTGCATTCAGTTGGCCCAGCTCAGTTTGCATCAGCAACCAGTCTGGAAGGAAGCTCCAGAATTCGGATTGATATCTTGTGTACCGGACCCCTGGCTATCCTCCTGGACTTCTTATGGACATTCCCTGCTGGTAACCCTGCTAGTAACTGTGCTTCAAGACCCCCTTTTGTTGTTCCTGACCAAGACTAGAGAACAACTCAGACTTGAATCTCATAGAGTAAATAAAAGGTTGTCATCTGCTGGATACTACACAGGAACTGCAAAATAGTCAGTAATAACAGAATTGCTGTAATCCAGGGGGTTACAACTGATAAGTATCATTATTGTATATCTGTCTCTTTTCCTTTTTCTTTCCCGCCACTTATATGACAAATATGTTTTTAGCGGCTTTTTAATATTATTGTATAATTGCTGTTGCTATGTGTGACACAACTTGTAAAGAATTAAAAAAAAAGGAATGTTGCGAGGTAGAGAGTTCAATAGGTATGGGGGCAACCATCGAAAAGTTCAGAAAGTAAGAGTGATGGGGCCGGGTGTGATGGGGAAATAATATTCAAAGACAACTCCCTTAACATTGTGAGTAGGGATGAGCCGAACACTCCCGTGTTCGGTTCGCATTCGAACTCGAACAATTTCAAAAGTTTGACTTTGAACGTGAACACGAACCGAACTCAATGCAAGTCAATAGGACTCGAAAGTTCGAATTTTAGAGTGCCCTCCAAGAGGGCATATATGCAAAATATTTGCCATAAAAGGTGTATGGGGGTCCGGGTAGTGCCCTGGGGGACAGGAAACAAGGAAAAAAAGTTTTTAAAAAACGTTTTTAAAGGAACAGTGAGTTTTCCATGAAATAAAGGTTAAGAATAAACACGAGAAATTCCTTCAAATATCTAGTGCCTAGGAGGTCCCCATAACCTGCCCGTGAAGTGGCGGATTTGTAGGATGTATAGAAACATTTAAAAACTTTAAATCTTTAATCTTTAATCTACTCATAAACAACTGTTTGGGGCGGAGACATTTTAGGACACGCAGAACAAGTTTAGTGATTTTTTTGGGCTAAATTATGGTGAAACTTATGCAAGCTTTGGATGAAAGTAACAATAGGTGCTTTAAAATTGGGACTTTAGTGCCGTCACACCGTAACCCCTCTGTGGTATTGTGGAAGAGTGCAGGGTTGGACCCTGCGGTCCAATATTAAAATGATATGAATCTGGTACAGGCATCAGTGCACCCAAATATTTTGCCTATGGTGGCAGCAAGTGCCTTCACACCATAACCCCTCAGAGGTATTGTGGAAGAGTGCAGTGGTGGAGCTTTTGGTAATGCAGAAGAGATCCCCGATCTATTCAGTTACATCAGCAGCTATAACAAAACCGGGTCAGCAATGTTTAGGCACTTGTACTGCGCTACTGTATATGGTGAGAATCGGCGCACACCAGTAGCAACAGGAAGCAAACCGAACAGGCAGGGAATAGAGAGAATAGTCAAATGGCAGGCAAAGTCGGCAACAGATCGGGTCCTCAGAACAAGCAGGGTCAGTAACAAGTATACAAACTGATTCAGTAAGCTAGCGATGCGGGAATAAAGGCTGAGACACACTGAGCGTGTAGCGACGCAAAGAGAAGCAAACATTTTGCAGGCTTGACTTCACTCCGCTCCGCCTCGCAGCGTGTCTACACTACATTATGTTTGCTTCTCACCGCACTGGACAGGAATCCACTAACCAAATTAAAATGTACACACAAAACCGTTTTCTTTTCACAAAGCACATGTTATATAGGGAAAAAAAAGTTTCTACTGAATAAAATACATCAAAAATTACTGTTAATTTAATAGGAATAGTATAAAAATATAAAAAAGGTAACCCCTGATCATATTTATTATAGGGACACGTAGCGCAGTGTATAGAGTAGGGATGCATTGATACCACACACAGACATATACGTATATATCAACACGCAGACCTATATATACGTATATATCAACATGCAGATATATATAAACCCACCCACAGACCTCAGACCATATATACAGATACGCACATGGGGGTGGCATGTGGACAATCTCAACTAAATGCGCCCCCCCATTTGACTGATCCCTCCAGGAGAAATGTTGAACCCGACAGAGCAGAGAATATATATATTACTCTCTGCTCTATCGGGTTCAACATTTCTTCTGGAGGGATCAACCAAATGGGGGGGGGGCAATTAGTTGCCAAAATGTGTGTGTAATGCAAGTCTGGATATATATATATATATATATATATATATATATATATATCTCTCTCTCTCTCATACCTGACCTTACCTTCCCCTATAAATTTGCTAAAAATATACACACAGAAAAAACAAACCACTGCCTGAGACCCCACATGCCACCCCCCCTACCTGGCTGAATGTATCTAATATATATAATTAAATACATTTAGCCAGGTAGAGAAAGAATAAAAAAAGTTTTATTTTATGTTCCTGGGGACATTTAAAAATGTCCTCGGATTTTATTTTTTTTAGAAATGTGTCGCCTTACCTTAGCCTGGTGGCCAGTGGGGTCTCCCTTGATCCTGGTTGTGCGGGGTCTGCCGTGGCTCCCTCCCTGCGCTGCCTGTCTCTGCCACATGCACCTGGGCGGCTAGCCCGCACAGTCACAGCTCTGTCATCGCATGCTCCTCAAGGGGATCCTCGGGAGGCTCCGGCAGGCTGCCCTCTACAGTGCCTGATTAGAGGGCCGTGTCTGCCTGATGTTTTAGTAACAAGAATGTTTTATCCCATAGGCTTTTTTTTAAAAATATTCCCGTTTTTAATTCAATATCTAATAAACCGTTGCTTATAATATTCTGCAGTAAAGAGTCTCTTTATTTCTAGATTTTTTTTTTAGTATTTTTTTTAAGCATTTTTATACTTTTTTTTTAAAAAAAAATATTTTCGAACTTTTGGCGATCGTCCCAAAAAGTTCAAAGTTTGCGAACTTTCGAACAGCCGATGTTCAATGCGAACTCCGAACAGATGGAACCGAACAGCTCATCCCTAATTGTGAGGTGTATAGAATAAAGAATTCCTGCCTCTCCTTTCAGCGGTGCAGCGATGTCACCTTCTAGTTAAAACCTTATGAGACCTGAGCAAGTTTAAGGGAACTCCACATATGCCTTACCGAATTCTTGTGTTCTCATAAACTTGGTTTTGTTAACAGGTCAGCATAGCAGTATGGTTAAATAAGGGTTACCGTTACATTATTTTAGATTTACAGTAAGGTAAAGTGCAATAAAGAAATAAGACTATGAATAGAATTTCTTATCCTGTCCCGTATCCCCAACACTACTCATAATCCTACCAGTTTACCCTATTCCTAAACTGTAACCAAAACCTAACCCATAATCCCACCCCTAATTCTAAATCACATCCCTAATTCAATCCTTAACATTAACTCCTGCCCATTATCCCTGGCACCTACACCTAATATGATCATCTAATCCTAACATTATCCCTAATCCCATTCCTAGTCCTAACCCCTACTGTTAATCCTTTCCATTTATTTTAGCCCTACTCCTTAATCCAGGACCAGACTGGCCATCGGATGTAGTGGGCATTTGCCCGGTAGGCAGATGGCCTTACCAGCCGGTCAGCTGGTATCCCATGTAGGCTGTGGACTATCTGTGGCCTGGGGTGTCTGCTATAATTCAGAAACAACTGCTTAGTTAAATTACTCTATTGCACATGCCGCGCACCCGCTCAGCCGCCTGCATCTGTGCTTGACCGCGGTTCTTGTACTCTCAGCTGCCCTCCCACAAGATCATGTAAAGATATGTGTAACTTCTCGCGAGAGCAAAGCCGAGAGTGCGAGAGCCAGGTTCATGCAGTGGCCCGTGCCATTGAGGGGTAAATTAACTAAGCGGTTTTCTGAATTAGAGCAGCCACCACCAGACCAGACAGCCCACAGCCTACTCGGGCAACCTTGTGTACATAACTAATAAAACTTGGGGGATGAGGTACTAGTAAAATGGGGGTTAGTTAATAAATTGGGGGCCACAGACAGCCCACAGCCTACTCGGACTGTCGTGTACATAATTAATAAAACTGGTGGGATGAGGTACTAAAATAAACAGGGGGGTAGCTAATAATTTGGATGAGGAAATAATAAAATTGGGGGATGTGAAAAAGATTAATAAAATGAGGGGGCAAGGAAATAATAAAATTGTGAGTGGATGGAATTAATTAATAGAATTGGGGAGGGATATGAAATAAATAATAAAATGGGGGAATAATAAAATTGGGGGATATGGAAATAATAAATAGAATTGGAATGTGAAATAACAAAATTGGGGATTAGGAAATAATAAAACGGGAAGTACTGTGGAAATTATAAAATAGCGGGACATAAAATGAGGAAAACATGGGTTTGTAGGCAAAAAGGGGGTTGCACGCATCCGTATTGGTATATAATAGGGCTGTGTAGGCCTACAGGGATGGTTAGGGGTGTGTAGCTGCCCGTAGATACATAATAGGGCTGTGTTGGCACACGTAGAGGTATGTTGTGGGGGGGGGGCTGTAGGCCACTGCTAACCCAAACAACTGTCAAAACAAATGTTCAAATTCTGTTTTTTGTATTTAAGATCACTCTCTCAATGAATCAAAGAGCAATGAGTGTGAGGACACTCAGGCTCAGTGCAAGGGGGAGGACACTCAGGCTCAGTGTGAGTGCAAGGGGGAGGACACTCAGGCTCAGTCTGAGTGCAAGGGGTGTGAGAACACTGACGCTCAGTGTCAGTGCAAGGGGTGTGAGGACACTCAGGCTCAGTGTGAGTGTAAGGGGTGTGAGGACACTCAGGCTCAATGTGAGTACTTCGCTGCAACACTGATACTATACAACAGTGTTTCCCAAACCTGTCCTCTGGACCTTAACCCCTTCACTGCTGAGGCATTTCACTGCTGAGCTAAGTTTTACCGCTTTTGGTCATCATATTTAAACGCGATTTGAAGACACATTTTATTATATGACCCAGACATATTATATATTGTTCTTTCCAGCAGACTCAGCAGATTCACAATATATCATTTTTATATGCATACATCATGTCCTGCCTGTATATTATAACAAAAAAATGCAATAAAATTTGAATTTTTAATCATATACAGCGTGTAAAGTTTTTTTTCCCACATTTTATCACGTGAGCGCTTGCAGTTATATTTTCTATGGGGTGCGCTTGTACAAAAATTAGAAATGAGGACTTGTTACATTTTTTGGGGGGAATTATGTGATTTTTAGCAAACGCACCCATAGAAAAAAATCATTAGTGCAGCATCATGGTTCGCATTATAATTGAAATGTGAACAATATTGCTGCATTAATAAAAACAACACACAAAAAAACATGTTTTTTTTTTATTTTATTTTGTGCTTATTTTTTTTACTTTGAACATGGTCATGTTTGGTGTCATTCGAAAGGCCATGCTCAGGCCTTTCAAATGACACCCTCCATGACCCCCTAGCTGCTGCGGTTCAAAGGAACCCCTTATCCCCACCAGGGGATTTCCTTGGGAAATCCCCAGGCAGCTATGGGTTCCCCGGCTATCTGATGTCATCGGGCTATGCGTAATACGTCAGGAGGCGAGGGGGAACCCAGAGGTGGAGCTGCCATCCAAGATGGTGGCCCCCACCGGAGCTAGATCGTGATCTGGCGCCGAACGGTGCTGGATCACGATCTGGCACGTAAGGGGTTAAAAAAAGGCCCCGCTTTAAAGGGCAGACACTGCCCTTCAAAGCGGTGCCTTTTTTTTTTTTTTACTGTAAACCCTCCCAATCGGGAGGGAGAGGGATCCAAAAGGATCCCCCCTCGCTTTCAGGCGATCTGCTGGCATTGCCGGGGGGTCGTCTGGAAATGACATCATCATGCATGGCACAATGACATCATTGACATCGGGAGGGGCTTAACTTCAGCGTCTGACTTCGCTGAAGTCAGAACGCCGCGGGACCCCGGACAGAGACGAGTATCTCCGCCGGGGCTCCCGCTTGCGGATGATGTGTGGGGAACGTCCTCTGCATATAGCAGGAGTCAATGCGGACGTTCCCCATACGTCATCCACAGCGAAGGGGTTAAACCATGCCAGATTTTGCAGATCACCTTGAGGAAATGCAGACTGACAGGGTAATTCAAAGAGATTCGAAAAGTCACCGCACATTCGGTGACTTTTCATTCTCTTCAATTCGGTTCTTTTTGCCGATCCCTGCGGTGTATTCAGCAAGCACCACAGGGTCCCCGAATTGCAGGGAAAAGCTACCGCAAACCCGATGAAAACGAACCGCAAAACCCACCGAATGCACGCCGAAAACCCCCAAAAACATCTGGATTAACCCGTCGAAAAACCCGAGCAGCAGCCGATCACACGCAACGAAGCAGCCGAGACCGCAGACGAGGCAGTGAATAAATTAGAAAAACAATTTGTGTGAATGTTTGAAAATGAAACGCTGTTTGCAAAGAAACTACTGAGCGAAAATGTCTGAAATTTGCATATGAGGTCCAGGGAATGATAATAAAGAGGGCTGTTACAGAAAAAAAAGGAAAACTTTAAAAAAAAAAAAAATCGGACTTTTAAAAAAATGCTTTAAATAAAGAGACTCTTTACTGCAGAATTTTATAATGAATGGTTTATTAGATATTGAATTAAAACGGGAATATTTTTAACATTGAAGTCTATGGGATAAAACATTCTATGGGATAAAACAGAGGAGGCAGTGAATAAATTAGCAAAACCATTTGTATGAATCTGTGAAAATGAAAAGCTGTTTGCAAAGAAACTACTGAGCGAAAATGTCTGAAATTTACACGAGGTCCAGGGAATGATAATAAAAAGGGCTGTTACAGAAAAAATAAGTAAACTTAAACAAAAAAATCAAAAAAAATCAGACTTTTAAGCATTTTTCTGATTTTTTTTTTTTTTTTTTTTTTTTTTTTTTTAAATATCCTAAAAAATCTATAAATAAAGAGACTTTTTGCTGCAGAATTTTATAATGAACGGTTTATTAGATATTGAATTAAAACGGGAATATTTTTAACATTGAAGCCTATGGGATTCTCCTGAATAAATTTTCCGCATGAAACCACCGAATGGCAGGGTATTTGTGGTTCTCTGAATAGACGAAGCAGTGCTTTTTTATGGGGATTTCACTGCCCTCAAACAGGCACCGTATGTTCAGGCAATTCGCTAGGATTTGGCGAATTGCCTGCTCTCTGGATAGCCGAATGGCCAGGAAAGGTAATCGAACGCTGTTTTTCAGTGTTCGGTTACCTTCCTCAAGCAATTCGGAGCTCTTTGAATAACCCTGTAAATCTTGCAATCACTGAGGAGCAAATTATATAACCTGTGCTTCAGATATCTGTCAAACCTGGAGTGTCTGCAGGTCCTGAGGTCAGATTTGGGAAATACTGCTATACAGGTTGATGTAACTTTTTAATGTTTTCACTTTTTTATGTTATGTTGCGACCTGCAAACCTCTGTTTCATTCTCTATCAAAAATTCACAGGAATCCAGCCATGTATTATGCGACCTTCAGTATACTATGCCTGGATCCTACTGCTGCCTGTGTATGAAGGAGAGCATTGCAAGGCTGTCAGTATTAGGGATGAGCCGAACACCCCCGTGTTCGGTTCGCATTCGAACTCGAACAATTTCAAAAGTTCGAGTTTGAACTCGAACCGAACTCAATGCAACTCAAAAGTTCGGTTTTTAGAGTGCCCTGCAAGAGGGCATATATGCAAGATATTTGCCATAAAAGGTGTATGGGGGTCCGGGTAGTGCCCCGGGGACAGGAAACAAGGACAAAAACTAAAAAAAAAAACGTTTTTAAAGGGAAATAAGGGTTAAAAATAAAAACGAAAAATTCTTTCAAATATCGTGCCTAGGAGGTCCCCATAACCTGCCCGTGAAGTGGCGGATTTGTAGGATGTATAGAAACATTTAAAAACAAAAAAATGACATTTCAAATGGCGGTAAATGCTTTTCCTTTAATCTATTCATAAACAACTGCTTGGGGAGGCAGTCTGTATGAAAAGACATTTTTAGGACGCGCAGATTAGAACAAGTTTAGTGTTTTTTTTGGCTAAATTATGGTGAAATTTATGCAGGCTTTGGATGAAAGTAACAATAGGTGCTTTAAAATTGGGCCTTTTAGTGTCGGCAACAGTGCCATCACACTGTAACCCCTCTGTGGTATTGTGGAAGAGTGCAGGGTTGGACCATGCGGTCCTATATTAAAAAGATATGAAGCTGGTAAAGGCGTCAGTGCACCCAAATATTGTGCCTTTGGTGCCAGGCCAGCAAGTGCCATCATACAGTAACCCCTCTGTGGTATTGTGGAAGAGTCCAGGGTTGGACAATGCGGTCCAATATTAAAATTATATGAATCTGGTAATATAGGCGGGAGTCAGTGGCAGTGCACCAAAATATTACTGCGCTATAGTGTATGGCAGGTAGGAAGTGCACCAGCAGTAACAAGCAGTGGAAAATACCAGACAGGGGCACAGAGCGAGAGTAGTTGTTATAACAAAATCAGCTCAACAACGTTTAGGCACTAGTACTGCGCTACTGTATATGGTGAGAATTGGAGCACACCAGTCCCTGCGGCTCTGCGTCATCACGCCGCGCCCTGCCCCCTGATCACTCACAGCTGCGCTGGGTGCCACCAGAGCTCCTGGCATTCGGCCAGCTGGTGGCACAATGCGTCCGGGCCCCCCCCCCCCGATTGCCACCTGGGGCCCTGGATGTCACAATATTACAATCCAAACGCAAACGGGTTAAGTAACCAAATTTGTAAGAAGAATAATTAATGCAGCTTATGAATCCTCACACTGCCGAGCAGCACCTTAAGGCCCGGTTCACACCTAAGCGTTTTACAGCGCGTTCCTGCACGCTGTAAAACGCATAAACAGGGAAATCCCATTATTTTCTATGGGACCCGTTCATACCTGGGTGTTTTACAGCGCGCAGGAACGAGCTGTAAAACGTCCTACGCCCAATGAAGTACAGGAGCTTCTTTGGGGCGTATTGCAGCGCGTTCACTCTGCAGTCTATGGCCGTGAACGCGCTGCAATGCGCGTTCGTATGTTTTTTACATTCGCGCGATACGCGCCTTAAAAAACGCACGTATTGCGCGCGTAAAAAAAACGCAGGTGTGAACCCAGCCTTACAGTATAATTAATGCAGCATATGATTCACATATTTACAGTTTGTGGATCCAGGAATCAGGTGAGTATAAAAAAAAGGTTTTATTTTATGTTGCTGGGGACATTTAACCCCTTAGTGACCGGGCGGTTTTACACAAATCCGTCCGTTCGTGACCGCAGCTGTTTTTATGTTTCTGCGCTCTTAGTGTTTACGTCAAATTTTCCTCTTACTCGTTTATGTAACCCACACATATTTTACACTGTTTTTCTCGTCACTAAATGGACTTTATAAAGATACCATTTTTTTCATCATTTCATATAATTTACTATAAAAAATATTGTGAAATATGACACAAAAATTGAAAAAACACCACTTTTTCGAACTTTGACCCCCAAAATTTCTTATGTATCAACAACCGTCAAAAATTTTTTATTCCTTAGTAGTTTCTAAATTTAGTACTGAGTTTAGCAATACCCAATGTTTACATATTCCTCGCTTTTTTTCCTTATTTTATGCAACAATAAGTGCAAGTAGCACTTTGCCATTTCCAAAGAGTTTATTTTCAAAACTAGTGATAGTGACATTGTAACACTGATATCTGTCACTAATTCCTGAATAACCCTCCACATATACATATTTTTTTAAAGTACACAAATCAAGGTATTAAACTTGGGGTATTTTGACTCTTTCCATGCAAAATTTTACCACAAATCTATGCCAAAGTTTGAAAAAAAAAAAAATTTTGGTGATTTTTTTTTTTTGAACGCAATTTAAGAATACATGTACTGTGAACTTTAAGGTTTACTGCCAAAAAGCACCCCAAAATATGTTCAGCAACATCTTCTGAGTAAATTGATACCACCCATGTATAGGTATGTCGGGTCATTTGGGGGCTAAAAGGCCTTATTTGGGGGGTGTGCGCATTTCAGTTTTCCAACTTGGAATTTTCACATTTCGTCATCATGCACCCATGTCCTATTTGGGACATTTTTGAAGCCGGCCAAAGTAATTTACCCCCATCAAACCATAATATTTTTAGAAAGGGCACACCCTAGGGTGCTTCAAAGAGTTGTATTTTAACACTTTCCATGCACTAGCTCTTTGTCAAACTTTCAGGTAGTCACTTTTTGTGTTATTTTTTCACACACATTGTACTTTAGGCATGAATTGTCAAATCCCGTTATGGGTTACTGCCAAAAACACCCCAAAATATGTTCAGCAACATCTTCTGAGTAAATTGATACCACCCATGTATAGGTATGTCGGGTCATTTGGGGGCTAAAAGGCCTTATTTGGGGGGTGCGCATTTCAGTTTTCCAACTTGGAATTTTCACATTTCGTCATCATGCACCCATGTCCTATTTGGGACATTTTTGAAGCCGGCCAAAGTAATTTACCCCCATCAAACCATATATTTTTAGAAAGGGCACACCCTAGGGTGCTTCAAAGAGTTGTATTTTAACACTTTCCATGCACTAGCTCTTTGTCAAACTTTCAGGTAGTCACTTTTTGTGTTATTTTTTCACACACATTGTACTTTAGGCATGAATTGTCAAATCCAGTTATGGGTTACTGCCAAAAAACACCCCAAAATATGTTCAGCAACATCTTCTGAGTAAATTGATACCACCCATATATAGATTTGTTCTGTTGTTTTTGGGGTGCTACGCCAATCTTTGACATGTGCTTGTCAATTTTCTAATTTGACATACAGTATCTTCTTTGCTTATCTTCTTTTTAGGGGCCTTTTTACATACCCCAGTTTTTATGAACGTGCATATATTTGGTAAGCTAACACCCCAAAGTATTGTAAATGGAGTGTTTTTATGCTATGGATGCATCCGTTTGCTCCAAACAAATTAGATACTGTTTGGTGGTCATTTTTCATTTTCACACCCACATCAGTTTTGGACTGTGATTTAGGAGACACTGTTGTTTTTTTACTGCATGAAAACTCTCCAGGTTGTTTTCTGCAAGGTCTCCTGAGTACACCCATGCCCCCATGCATAGGTTTGCCAGGATTTTGGGAAGGTTCAAATACAATTTTTATGACTTTGTCATTGGAGTTGAAATTGAGATTATTTCTTCAGCTAGGCCTAGCTTTGGTTTTGGGTCTACCGCATACCCCAGTTTGAATTATTGCCAGAAAATTGTTTATATTTGTTATGTTGACACCCCAAGGTATTGCATATGGAGTGCTTTGATGCCATGGATGCAGCGGTTTTAGCCCAAAACATTTGAGAAGGTGTGTGGCGGTAATTTTTCAATTTTCAGATTTTTACGCCCACAGTAGTTTTGGACTGTGATTTAGCAGACACTGTTGTTTGTTACTGCATGAAAACTCTCCAGGTTGTTTTCTGCAAGATCTCCTGAGTACACCCATGCCCCCATGCCTAGGTTTGCCAGGATTTTGGGAAGGTTCAAATACAATTTTTATGACTTTGTCATTAGAGTTGAAATTGAGATTATTTCTTCAGCTAGGCCTATCTTTGGTTTTGGGTCTACCGCATACCCCAGTTTGAATTATTGCCAGAAAATTGTTTATATTTGTTATGTTGACACCCCAAGGTATTGCATATGGAGTGCTTTGATGCCATGGATGCAACGGTTTTAGCCCAAAACATTTGGCAACAAGGTGTGTGGCGGTAATTTTTCAAATTTCAGATTTTTACGCCCACAGTAGTTTTGGACTGTGATTTAGGCTAGGGTCAGACGAGCGTAGTGTTCACGTCCGTGATCGCGCCTAAAAGTACGTCCGTGATAGCATGACATAAAGTCCAATGGAGCCCGACACACGAAGTACGTCCGCACTGAACTGCGGACGCACAACGGCCGCGGCCCACGGACGCAAGGCAGGCAAGAACGTAGAACCGCTAGAACGGCCGCACAAAGTGCGCTGCGTCCGCAACGTCTGCATAGCTTTGTGTGTGAGTGATGGAACGTGGTCAGACGGACTGCATTTATACGTCCTGCATTTTTCACGGACAAAATGGTTTTGCAATTGAATTTATTGTCCCTCCTACATCTGTCAAAAATAAATGTCAGTGAAAAAACAGACTGTGTGACCACTACTGCGTCTTCCGTACTGACGATGTCCGTACTGCACGGACGTACAGTCCGTAGAAATCACGCTCGTCTGACCCTAGCCTTAGCAGACACTGTTGTTTGTTACTGCATGAAAACTCTCCAGGTTGTTTTCTGCAAGATCTCCTGAGTACACCCATGCCCCCATGCATAGGTGTGCAAAGATTTTGGCAAAATACAGCACCAATTGTAGAACATAAAAATGTACGAATAAAATGTAAAAGTCTGGTGCCTGTCAAACTGGGGATGCTCTCTAGGGGAGCACAGGCTGTTGTCACTGAAGTGCATGAAACGCAAAATGTTTTCATACCTTCTACGTGACATTGATTGGAGGTAAATGGGGGTAGAGCAGATGGGGCTACTGCTCCAGTAGGAGCGAATTGAGGGCTTCTTTATGATGCCCATCAGCATAGTAAGTGCCCAGAATTTCAGAAATTCTGGCACATCTAGCGGGGTCCATTGCTGCCTTGCCAAGTAGGAGTCTGGCTTCGCAGCACAATGCTGATGGGCATACAGATTTGATTGGGCCACGATGTGGCCCCAAACATCCCCCATAAACACCTGCAAAAACTGTGTGGCGGTAAATCCTGCAACATCAATATTGATGCCAGGATTTGCCGTGAAAGGAGGGATATCTGGCCTCTGGCGATGAGGCACTACCCACTCCTCAGCTGGAGCTGTGCGTCTCCTGCTGGCAGGTGGTGACCCAGGATCTGCATCAGAAACATCACTAGATACATCAGCCAGCATAGATAATGTATCTAGCGACGCCTCTGAGCAGTTAGCGGGGTCGAAATGAGGGTCTGAGTCTGACGCAGATGCCTCAGATTCTGACGCCAGGATGGCATATGCCTCCTCGGCGCTGTACACCCTCTCAGACATTATATATAATAGATTATAAAATTTTATAATTATTATATATATATAAGCGGATTGTTGGTTCTTAGAAGAACCGTTGGGTTTCACAAGAAAATACAAATAAACACCTAAATCTCTCTAAATCCCTCTAAACCTGCCTCAATTCTTCTAAATCTCCCTAAAATCTCTCTAAATCTGCCTCAATTTTTCTAATCTCACTAAATCTCACTAAAATCTCTAACCTGTCAAATCTGATCTCTCTCTCTCGCTCACCAAAACACAAGTGAGGAGAGGGAGGGAGAATCACAGAGGTCAGAGCCAATATTTACAAAATATTGGCCTGACCTGACAAATTAGAAATTTTATTTTGATTTTTTCTAACTTCTGATTGGATGTTGCTAGCCTGCCTCTCTGATGAGGCAGGCTAGGAACATCCCACTCAGCCCCAAGATGACCCTGCCCTTAGAACCCTAACCCTACCCCTGACCCTGCCCTTAGAACCCTAACCCTACCCCTACCCCTAACCCTACCCCTAACCCTACCCCTACCCCTACCCCTACCCCTAACCCTACCCCTACCCCTACCCCTACCCCTACCCCTAACCCTACCCCTACCCCTACCCCTAACCCTACCCCTAACCCTAACCCTAACCCTACCCCTACCCCTACCCCTACCCCTACCCCTAACCCTACCCCTACCCCTAACCCTAACCTAACTGTCAGTTATTTTATTTATTTTTCTTTTTTTACACTTTTTTTACACACTTTTTTTTACTTTTTTTTACACTTTTTTTTTCTCTGCTGGGTGCCTTGATCCCTCGAGGCACCCAGCAGAGCACCTGATCACTGAAGTGATCGATTTTGTACTGAGTGCCACGATACCTCGTGGCACTCAGTACTTCCTGCCGCTACCGGAAGTGATCGCTCGGGGGGAGCGATCACGGACGGACCGGCGGCAGGTAAGTATATTACAAGGATGCCTCGATGTCGAGGCATCCTTGTAATATGCTCAGAGCAGCTGGAAGCGATCCGATCGCTTCCAGCGCTCTGTAGAAGTGCCGGGCACCTCTCCGGTGCAACCGGATGTAGATCGCTCCCGGGGAGCGATCACATGGTGCCCCGGCACTTCTAACGGCCATTGCACGGATGCCTGGACTCCCAGGCATCCTGCAATGGCGTTTGAGCTGCTGGAAGCGATCCGATCGCTTCCAGCAGCTCAAAAACGGCAGGACGTACCATGTACGTCAGCGGGTCTAAGAGAGACCGCTGCAATGACGTACATGGTACGTCCGCGGTCGGGAAGGGGTTAAAAATGTCCTCGGATTTAATTTTTTTTAAAAATGTGTTGCCTTACCTTAGCCTGGTGGTCAGTGGATCCTGGTTGGGTGGAAGGGGGGGGGTCTGCCGTGGCTCCCTCCCTGGAGCCGCTGCGCCACCTCTCTGCCACATGCACCCTGCAACCTGGATCCTGGTTGGGCGGAAGGGGGGTCTGCCGTGGCTCCCTCCCTGGAGTCCCTGCGCCACCTCTCTGCAACATGCACCCGGCTGGCCAGCCCGCACAGTCGCAGCTCTGTAATCTTGCGGCCGCATGCTCCTCAAGTCAAGGGGTCCTTGGGAGGGAGGCTCCGGTGGATTGCCCTCCACAGTGCCTGATTTAGAGGGCCTCATCTGCCTGATGTTTTAGCAACAACAATGTTTTATCCCATAGACTTCAATGTTAAAAATATAGTACTGCGCTACTGTATATGGTGAGAATTGGCACACACCAGTCCCTGCGGCTCTGCGTCATCACGCCACGCCCTGCTCCTGATCACTCACAGTCGCAGCTCTGTAATCTTGCGGCCGCATGCTCCTCAAGTCAAGGGGTCCTTGGGAGGGAGGCTCCGGCGGGTTGCCCTCTACAGTGCCTGATTTAGAGGGCCTCATCTGCCTGATGTTTTAGCAACAAGAATGTTTTATCCCATAGACTTCAATGTTAAAAATATTCCCGTTTTAATTCAATATCTAATAAACCATTGCTTATAATATTCTGCAGAAAAGAGTCTCTTTATTTCTAGATTTTTTTTTAGTATTTTTTTTAAGCATTTTTATACTTTTTTAAAAAAAACGTATTTTTTCGAACTCGAACCGAACACGCCAAATAGTTCGAAACTTGCGAACTGCCAAAGTTCGAATCGAAGTCCGAGCCGATCGAACAGCTCATCCCTAGTCAGTATTCTCAGTGAAGCACATGGTGCTCTGGTGCTCAGAATCCCGATAGTAATGATGCTATGTGTAGCAAGGATGTCTGTATATATATATGCAGTCAGTATACTCTGTGATTTTCCGAAAATTAAGCGTCCTTTCTGAATGTCTGTTGTGCCTTGTATCAACTGCCATACGGTCTTCTCCCCTAGCTTCCCTTCCCTTCCCTCCTTGACAGGTATAGGTGAAAAACTCTGTATATCCAGGGTCACCCCCCCATCCCAATGTGACACTATTCACCCAGCCAGCATATAGTGAGACTGCTGTGCCTGCCCCTAGTGCTCCATATGCAGTGATTGCTAGCTCTGCTGACCAGTGGCACGCTATGCATTACTTTTATTAGTTAATTTAATTCGGGCGGCATAGAGCCAAAAGAATGAAAACTGTGCCTGTGTCCAAATATATATGAACATAAAACAATTATAATTAACGATAATATTTTTTTTTACTTTAGTGCATCCTCATCCCAGGTTTATTCAATCTTTTGCTTTACAATTGTATCAGTAAATAAATGAATATTGCAAACTATTTCATATAACATATACATAGGCATATACAGTTAGGTCCATATATATTTGGACACAGGCACAATTTTCATATTTTTGGCTCTTTATGCCACCAGAATAAAATTAGAACAAAACAATACAAATTAATTTGAAGTGCAGACTTAGCTTTAATTCAAGGGGTAGATTATACATATCAAGTACAAATTTTAGGAACTGCAACCGTTTTTATACACAGTCCTCCCATTTTTAGGGGCTCAAATGTAATTGGACAAATGAATATAATCATAAATAAAATGTTCATTTTTAATATTTGTCGAGAATACTTTACTGGCAATGACTGCCTGAAGTCTGGAACCCATGGACATTACCAAAGACTCCTTTCTGATGCTTTGTCAGGCTCTAACTGCAGGTGTCTTCAGTTGTTCTTTGTTTGTGGCTCTTTATGCCTTTAGTTTTGACCTCAGCAAGTGAAATACATGCTCAATTGGGTTGAGATCAGGTGATTGCCTCAACCATTGCAGAATATTCCACTTATTTTCCTTTAAAATCTCATGGGTTGCTTTTGCAGTGTGTTTTCGATCATTGTCCATCTGTACTGTGAAGTGCCGTCCAATCCACTTTGCTGCATTTGGCTGCATCTGGGCTGACGGTATATCTCTAAACACTGCTGAATTCATCCGGCTGCTACTGTCTTCTCTCACATCATCAGTAAACACCAATGACCCAGTGCCACTGGAAGCCATGCATGCTCATGGCATCACATTGCCTCCACCAGGTTTTACAGATGACGTTGTGTGCTTTGAATCATCAGCTGTTCCAAGCCTTCTCCACACTTTTCTTCCCATCATTCTGGTACAGATTCATCTTAGTTTCATCTGTCCAAACAATGCTTTTCCAGAACTGGTTTGGCTTTTTCAGTCTTTTTTGGCAAAGTCTAAACTGGGTTCTCTATTCTTCAGGCTTGTGAATGGTTTACACCTTGTCGCGAATAGAGATGGGCGTTCGGTTCGATTTGAACATGAGTTCAATTCAAACATTGCCCGTTCGGGCGTTCGGCGAACTTCAAACTTTTCAGGCCGTTCGCAAAAAGTTTGAAAAAAATAATAGTTTTGAATTTTTTTAAAAAATACTTAAAAAATCCTATAAAAATCTAAGAATAAAGAGACTCTTTACTGCAGAATATTATACGCAACGGTTTATTAGATATTGAATTAAAACGGGAATATTTTTAACATTGAAGCCTATAGGATAAAACGATCTTGTTGCTAAAACATCAGGCAGACCAGAGCTGTGTGAAGTTGGCACCCCATGTTTGTAAAACCTGAATAAAAATATACCATTCGTTTGTGCTACGTTTGTGCTGGTTTGTGGTGCAAAAAACAACGTTTGTGCCAGTTTGGTTTTGAAGTTATTGCACATTTAATTTTAGATTATGTGACTGCAAGCCCCGCCCACTTTGCACTCCATGTTATTAAATTTTAAAAACAAATATACCATTTGTTTGTGCTACATTTGTGCTGGTTTGTGCTGCAAAAATGAACGTTTGTGCCGGTTTGGTTTCAGAGATATTGTGCATTAAAGTTGATGAAACCCCGCCCACTTTGCGCCCCATGTTATTAAATTTAAAAAAAATATACCATTTGTTTGTGCTGGTTTGTGCTGCAAAAATGAACATGCTGGTATAATGTAAATCATGAACCAGGGCATTTGTCATCAACTAAATGCCCTAAGATATTATAATACTTACGACCTGATATTAGCGTAACAAATATTTTCATAAGTACCAACAGAATTATAAAACTTTGGTGTACACATAAGAACAGATGTGACTTACAAAAAAATATTTAAAAGCATAGGGCCCTATTACAATCCCCGCGCTAAAACGGGGGCGGTAGGGAGAAAAAAACTGCACCCGCAGTTTTCCCCCTTCCGCCCCCGGTTTAAAGGGGGATTACAATGCAGGCACAAAAAAGGCTGCCTGCATTGCTTGTGCCCAGGCTTAGGGATGAACTGTTCGGTTTGACCCGAACTTAGCCTGTTCGATTAGATCGCGAACTCCGAACATTTCCGGGTGTTCGCCGCATGTTCGACCACAATGCATCACAATGGACCACAATGCATTTTCCCACTGGCCTGAAGCTCGTAATTGGCTACAGCCTTGCACCTGACCACAGGTCTGGTGCAAGACAGGTTCAACAGTATGCCAATCACGGCTCAGAGTCCTGATTGGGCAAATTTTGCCCAATCATGGGCTCACAGAGCTAAGTCCCGCAGCACACTAACGTTTCAACGCATAGCTACAGCACGCATTTTGAGAGGAGATTTCAGAGGAGATAGTTGTGTGTTGTTACTGCCGGTCTGCCACGCTACTGGGGGGGGGGGGTCTCATTTCTACCAAATATCAGGGAATTTAGGTGATGTGTGTCTTGTCACTGTGCCAGCAAGTTTTTTTGGGGTTTACAAATTTCTTTAAAACATTTGTGAATTGAGGTGATCTGTCTCTTGTCACACAGCCAGTACCACGCAGTATTTTGGGGCTCACTAATTTCTACAAAACATTTGTGAATTGAGGTGATCTGTGTCTTGTCACACAGCCAGTACCACCCAGTATTTGGGTGTCACTAATTTCTACAAAACATTTGTGAATTGAGGTGATCTGTGTCTTGTAACACAGCCAGTACCATGCAGTATTTTGGGGCTCACTAAATTCTACAAAACATTTGGGAATTGTTATAATCCGTGTGTTCTCACTGGCTGCCACCCATCCAAGGGGTCTCACTGATTTATAGGAGGTTTCACTGCCACCCATCAAGGGGTCTCACTGATTTATAGGAGGTGTCTGAGACTTGTAATCTGTGTCTTGTCTCTGGCTGCCAGCTATCAGGGTGTCTCACTGAGTTACACCAGAGTTCTTTAAATCTTTATACCAGAGTTGAATCAGAGTTCTGTACATATTAATCTATATATCACTCACCATGTCTGAATGAACAAAAAGGACAGGCAGACGCTCCCAGACACAGATAAGAGGGCAAGCAGCCCCTGTGTCGGGAGGCTGTGCCTCTGGTCGTGGTGGACGTGGTGCATCCTCTGCAGGGGCACGCTTGTCCTTTCTAACTGGTGCTGGCCATCTTAAGCAGCAGCAACATACAGAGGACTTGGTGGATTGGCTAACCAGGCCATCCTCATCTTCCGAGTCCTCTGCCAGCCAGGCTTCTAGTGCTTTACAGTCCACCTCAGCTGCCAAAGCATCCACGTCTCCATGTCCACAGCTACTCCTGCCGTAGCCTCGCTATCACACACGGAGGAGTCAGCTGAATTGTTTGACTACAATGAGAGTGACATGCTGCTTGAGCATGCGCAGCAAGTACAGTGCTCTGATTCAATCTCTGAGGTTGAGGAAGGGAGTATAATCAACCTTGAGGAAGGGGGTGCCAGTGATGACACACAAATAACTGGCACTCATGTTGCCCCAGCAGCTGCAGCATACTGCCAAGTTGGCTCCAGTGATGAGGAAATAGGGTGTAATGATGACAATGATGAGGTCACTGACTCCACCTGGGTGCCTGATCGAACAGAGGAATTAAGTGAGGAAGAGGGGGAGGAGGAGGCACAGCAAACACGAGGCACAACATCCTCTGTGACCAACCGTAGCACTAGCCAGTCCAAGGCATCACATATCAGAGCTGCTCCGGTGCAGAGCGCTGTTGTCTCAAAGAACACATGCAGGAACTCTGTTGTCTGGGAGTTCTTTAAGAAATGTGCAGTAGAGCGCAGCGTTGCTATTTGTAATCTATGTCAGATGAGGCTTAAGCGTGGGAAAGATACCAGACACTTGGGTACCACATGCTTGAGGCGACATAGGAACAACTGCCACACATCCCGTTGGCGCAAAACTTTGCGTAGGTCCTCCTCCTCCTCATCTGTCTCTACCCCCACTGTATGTCCTGCCATGTCATTGCCTACAACCTCCACCGACAGGGATGATGCACAGTAATGGATGTACCAGGTCCTTCCTCACAATGTGACATCATCCCAGCAGCTGAAGATTTACGCAGTCAGATTACGTTGCCGCAGCTGCTGCAGCGAAAGAAAAAATATAGTCCCAACCATCCCCAAGCACAGCGTCTAAATGCCAGCTTAGCAAAATTATTCGCATTGCAGCTGCTGCCTTTCCAGCTGGTGGACTCTGCTCCCTTCCGTGAATTTGCTGAATGTGCTGTACCACAGTGGCAGGTTCCAAAACACCATTACTTTTAACGCAAGGCCATTCCAGCACTATACCAGCCAGTGGAAGACAATGTTATCCAGTCATTGGGAAAGGCAGTCAGCAACAAGGTGCATGTGACTTTAGACATGTGGTCCAGCAAGCATGGACAGGGTCGTTACTTTTCCTTCACGGCACACTGGGTAACTCTGCTTGCAGCTGGGAGGGATCCAGGACGGGGCTCTGTGCTGGAGCTTGTTCATCCACCACGCCTCCAGAAAGCTGCTTATATAATGTCTGTCTGCTCCACCACCTCTTCCTCCTTCTCTGTCTCTGGCGAAGTGGCAGTTAAACCGACACCTGACAGGGTCTACGCAATGGCTCAAGCAAAAAGATGCCATACTGTGCTTGAGCTGGTTTGTTTAGGGGACAGGAGCCACACCGGGCCAGAAATTCTGTCAGCTCTGCAGGGGCAGGTGCAGAGATGGTTAACACCAAGCCAGCTTCAGCTGGGAATGATCGTCTGCGATAATGGCAGCAACCTTCTCTCCGCCCTACGCAAGGGTAAATTGACACATGTACCATACCTAGCACATGTCCTAAATCTAGTGGTACAGCATTTCCTAATCAAGTACCCAGGGCTGCCAGAGCTTCTCATCCAGGCCAGAAAAGTCTGCAGCCACTTCAGACGGTCATTCCCAGCAAGCGTTCGCCTGGCAGAAATTCAAAGAGAATTCCACCTTTCCACAAACTGTCTGATCTGTGACATGCCCACTAGGTGGAACTCGACATTAGCAATGCTGCAGCGTCTGCACAAGCAGCAGAGGGCCATCAACGAGTACCTGTGTGAGTATGGCACAAGGACAGGTTCAGGTCAACTTGTTTTTTTTTCCCCCCTGCAGTGGCTGATGATCAAGGATGCATGTACTGTACTGTCACCATTTGAGGAGGCAACGAGGATGGTGAGCAGGGACAGTGCATACATCAGTGACACAATTCCTTTAGTGTTCCTGCTGGAGCGCACTCTGTGGTGAATTACATATGTGGCTCTAGAGGCAGAGCAGCGGGAGGAAGAGGAGGCCTTACCTAGCTCTCAAGGCCCCAGTCTTTCTGCAGACAGCATTCCAGCGGGTCCTACTCAGATCAGACAGGAGGAGGATGAGGAGGAGACAGAATATTTAAGTAGTGGGGGCATTGAAGGTGGGGATTCCTCAAGGGAGGGTTTTGTGTGCCCAGAAACACAAGGGCTAGTGCATGGCTGGGAGGAGGAAGTGCACGATACGGTCATCCTCATTGACCAGGAAGACTTGGAAGCTAATGCCACCTCCAACCTACAATCCACAATGATGCAAAGCCTGCTAAAGGACCCCAGGATTCATGCTATCAAGGAGAGGGATCATTACTGGTTGGCAACCCTTCTTGATCCACGATACAAGGGTTAAGTTGCAGAGCTCATCCTGCCCGCACAGAGGGAGCACAGGATGAAAAAACTTGAGGACGCTCTAAAGCGACACTTGTGTAACACCTTTCCAGGCACTGGTAGATTACCAAGTGCTGACACACGTGCTTCTGAGGCTGCAGATGATCAGAGGAATAGTGGTGAAGGCCAGGGCCGCTCGACTGATGCATTTTTAAATTTTTTTAGTCCTCGACGCCCAGGGACGTCAAATGTAGGCACCCATTACCAGCGTCTTCACCGTATGGTGCAGGACTACCTAGGGGCAAGGGCAGACCTGGATACCTTTCCAGCAGATGATCCACTGGCTTACTGGGTGTTGAGATTGGATCACTGGCCAGAATTTAGCCAATATGCTATGCAGCTAAGGTTGCCCTTCATATAGCGTGCTTACCGAAAGGACGTTCAGTGCCACTGGAGGTTTTGTCACAGGCAAAAGAGTGCATCTGTCCACTGACTCTGTAGACTGGCTGACATTTATAAAAATGAATCAGTCCTGGATCACCAGCTGTCAATCCCCTGATGCTGAAGTAATAGAATAGATCGGGGATGTCCTCTACTGCATTCACAAAACCTCCACCACTGAACTCTTCCACAATACCACAAAAGGGTTACGGTGTGAAGGCACTTGCTGCCATGAAAGGCACAATATTTGGCTGCACTGACGCCTGTGCCAGATTTATATCATTTTAAGTTTTTTGAACCACAGGGTCCAACTCTGCACTATTCCACAATACCACAGAGGGGTTATTGTATTATGATGGCACTTGCAGGCCTGGCACCAAAAGCACAATATCTGGGTGCACTGACGCCTTAACCAGATGCATATCTTTTTAATATAGGACCGCAAGGTTCACCCCTGCATTCTTCCACAATACCACAGAGGGGTTACTGTATGATAGTACTTGCAGGCCTGGCACCAAAAGCACAATATTTCGGTGCACTGCCACTGACACCTGTATCAGATTCATATCCTCAGAGGGGTTACGGTTTGACAGCACTGTTGTGGACGCTAAAGGACCAATTTTGAAGCACCTAAGTTTCACAATAATTTAGCCAAAAAAATCTGTAAACTTTTTCTGCGTGTACGAAAATGTCTCCTCTTTTCATACAGACTGCCGCCCCAAGCAGTTGTTTATGGATAGATTAAAGGAAAAGCATTTACCGTCATTTGAAACGTAATTTTTTTGTTTTTATGTGTTTCTATACATCCTAGAAATCCGCCACTTCACTGGCAGGTTATGGGGACCTCCAAGGCACGATATTTGAAGGAATTTTTTGTTTTTATTTTTAACCCTTATTTCATGGAAAACTCACTGTCCCTTTAAAAACGTTTTTTTTTTTACTTTTTGTCCTTGTTTCCTGTCCCCCAGGGCACTACCCGGACCCCCATACACCTTTTATGGCAAATATCTAGCATATATGCCCTCTTGGAGGGCACTCTAAAAACCGAATTTTCAGCCCCATTGACTTGCATGGAGTACGAGTTCGGGTTCGGGTTCGGACCCGAACATATGGGAAGTTCGAGTTCGGGCCCGAACCGAACTCGGGAGGTGTTCGGCTCATCCCTACCCGGGATGCGCGTGGCAGCGCTAAGCGCAGCCACGCGCATCCTCTCAATGGAGTCCATGGGACTTTGTAATACCAGCGCTGATTAAAACTTTGTGCTCCCCATGTTAAGTTTCGGGAGAGTAAAGTGCAATAACCTCATGCTGAGAAGCGCAAGGTACCAAACGCAAACGGATTTTTTAACCCGTTTGCGTTTGGATTGTAATATGCGGTAAATACCGCAGCAAACGTTAATGCTCACGCAAGTGAGCATTAACGTTTGCGTTAGGAATATAATAGTTAATAACATGGGGTGCAAAGTGGGTGGGGTTTCATCAACTTTAATGCATAATATCTCTGAAACCAAACTGGCACAAACATTAATTTTTGCAGCACAAACCAGCACAAACGTAGCACAAACAAATGGTCTATTTGTTTTTAAAATTTAATAACATGGGGTGCAAAGTGTGCGGGGTTTCATCAACTTTAATGCACAATATCTCTGAAACCAAAAGGGCACAAACGTTGTTTTTTGCAGCACAAACCAGCACAGACATAGCACAAACGAATGTATATTTTTATTCATGTTTTACAAACATGGGGTGCCAACTTCACACAGCTGCAGACGAGGCCCTCTAATCAGGCACTTAGAGGGCAGCCTACCAGGGCCTCCCAAGGATCCCTTGAGGAGCATGTGGCCGCCGGATGACAGAGCTGCAACTGTGCGGGCTAGCCGGCCGGGTGCATGTGGCAGAGAGGCGGCGCAGCCACAGCAGACTCCCCCCACAACCAGGATCCAGGGAGCATCCACTGACTGACCACTAGGCTAAGGTAAGGCGACACATTTCTAAAAGAAAAAAATCTGAGGACATTTTTAAATGTCCCAAGGAACATAAAATAAAACCTTTTTTTTTTTCTTTCTATTACTCACCTGATTCCTGGATCCACCAACAAGCGCAGCCTCCCGTCTCCCACGCTGTTAGATGCTGCATACATCGGCACGTTGTGTACAGCTATTCCAATCATTTTAATATTTGAATGCAGAGTCCACCCCTGCACTCTTCCACAATACCTCAGATGGGTTACGGTGTGAAGGCACTAGCTGGCACCAAAGGTCCAATTTTAATGCACCTGTTCTTACTTTCATCCAAAGCCTGCATAAGTTTCACCATAATTTAGCCAAAAAAAATCACTAAACTTGTTCTGCATGTCCTAAAACGTCTCCTCTTGTCATACAGGCTGCCGCCCCAAGCACTTGTTTATGAATAGATTAAATGAAAAACATTTACCATCATTTGAAATGTCATTTTTTTCTTTTTAAATGTTTCTATACATCCTACAAATCCGCCACTTCACGGGCAGGTTATGGGGACCTCCTAGGCACGATATTTGAAGGAATTTTTCGTTTTTATTATTAACCTTTATTTCATGGAAAAATCACTTTCTTTAGAAACGTTTTTTTTTTTACTTTTTTTCCTTTCCTCCAGGGCACTACCCGGACCCCCATACACCTTTTTATGGGAAATATCTTGCATATATGCCCTCTTGGAGGGCACTCTAAAAATCGAACGTTCGAGTCCCATTGACTTGCATTGAGTTCGAATAGTGTTCGCGTTCGAATACGAACTTTTTCAAATGTTCATGTTCGAATGCGAACTGAACTCGGGGGTGTTCGGCCCATCCCTAATGGCGAACCCTCTGTATTTGCTCTTGTGAAGTTTTCTCTTGATTGTAGACTTTGACAAAGATACACCCACCTCCTGGAGAGTGTCCTGCACTTGTCTGGATGTTGTGAATGGGTTTTTATTTACCATAGAGAGGATCCTGCGATCATCCACCACTGTTGTCTTCCGTGGATGTCCAGGCCTTTTATTGTTGCTGAGCTCACCAGTTTGTTCTTCTTTCCTCAGAATGTAGCAAACTGTTGATTTGGCCATTCCTAATGTTGCTGTTTTCTCTCTGATAGATTTGTTTTTATTTATTTATTAAATATTTTACCAGGAAGGATACATTGAAGAAGATCGAATTGTTAGAGTCGTTACAGAAATATAAAGTAATAAATGCAAGATATTAAAAACGAAACACAAATATACAGATTAACACAGAAAATAAATATGTAGGACATGGCTCAAAATTTCCACTCGCCTACTAGCATTTGGCGAGTGGAAATTAAATGAGGGCGAGTGGAAATGCACACCTAGGCAGCACAATACATTATTTTGTGCCGCTTATTCCAGCGGTGCTACCGTGCAGCCCCCCTTCCCCAGGCTGCATGGTGGCAGGGATCAGCTGCCTAACCCAACCAAGCTCATCTGTCACTGGCAAGGGGTGGAGAGCAGCTTCCTTGCCTCTTACTCTGCTCACACTGGGGTCTGGTGACTGGGTATACATGTATCTGGGGTCTGATGTTTAGTTATTAATGTTATTTTTGTAACTTTATTCTAAATAAAACCTTTAACCCTTTCGCTGCTGAGGCATTTCCCGCCTCTGTGCTGAGCTCATTTTTACCGGTTTTGCTCATCATGTTTAAACGTGTTTTGAAGGCTTGTTTTATATGACCCAGACATATTATATATCGTTCTTTCCGTCAGACTCGGCAGATTCATAATATGTCATTATTATATGTATACGTCATGACCTGTCTGTATATTATAACAAAAAATGCAATAAAATATGAATTTTCAATAATTTACAACGTGTAAAGTGTTTTTTTTCACATTTTAACATGCGAGCAATTGCAGTTATATTTTGTATGGGGTGCGCTTGTTAAAAAAATTAGAAATGGGGTCTCGTTACATTTTTGTTTGGGGAAAATTACGCGATTTTTAACAAACGCACCGCATACAAAAATCGTTAGTGCAGCATCATTGTTCACATTATAATTGAAATGGGAACAATATTGCTGCATTAACAAACCAAAAAAAAGAAACAAAACTTGTTTATTTATTTTTTATAATTTTTTTTTAAATATTTTTTATTTTTAATTTAATTTTTTTTTAAAAAAACTTTTTTCACAGTCGTGTTTGGTATCGTTGGAATGGCCATGCTCTGACCGATCCAACAGTACCAAACTTTAACCCCTAGCTGCCAAGGATCGGGAGATAGGGGTTCACTGGAACCCCCTATCTCCACCATTGGTGGCAGCTAGGGGTTAACTCCAGGACTGGCGTCATCGTGCTATGCACGATGACGCCAGTCCTCAGGGGGAGTTCCCGGAGGCTTGGCCGACATCCAAGATGTCGGCCAGCTCCGAGAAAGGATCACGAACCGGCGCTTTTCAGCGCCGATTCGTGATCCGGCTCCCCAGGGGTTAATGACAGCCACCGTTTGGAAGGGCAGGCTGTGCCCTTCCAAACGGTGCCTGGCATTAAGCTCAGGACCCCCGCGATCGGGAGGGAGAGAGGTCCAAAGGACCTCCCCCCTCCCTTTCAGGCGCCTCCTCCGCACACGCAGGGGGGCGCCTGAAATAGATGTCATCGCGCCACCGCAATGACAAATATTGTGCCCGCGGCTGTCCCGGATTGACAGGCTGACATCCAAGATGTCAGCCCGCACCGGGGGGCACAGCGATCAGCTGGAATCCGGCCGATCGCAGGCTGCTTCAGGAGGACGCGCTCAGCGCGTCCTCCGCAGCCAACCCTTCCTGCGGCAGGACGCGCTCAGCGCGTCCTCCGCGGCGAAGTGGTTAACAGTGGAATTTCATAACATAATTTAATGGTGTGTGTTTAGGGGCAGAGTTAAGGGCTGGGTAGGGGTTAGGTGGAGCAACTGGTGGCGAGTAACTCTTATGGCCTAGTTAGTAGTAGGGATGAGCGTTCGGTTCGGATCAGTTCTGAGTTTGATTCGAACATCGCCCGTTCGGCTGTCCGTCGAACTCTGAACATTTCCTCGTGTTTGCCGCATGTTTGCCCACAATGGACCACAATGCACTTTTCCACTGGCCTGAAGCTTGTAATTGGCTACAGCCTTGCACCTGACCACAGGTCAGGTGCAAGACAGGTGCAAGACTATGGGCAAATTTTGCCCAATCATGGGCTCACAGAGCTAAGTCCCGCAGCACACTATACAAGGCATCCCTGCCTGCAGCCCCAGCGTGTGTGTTTGCAGGAGTGAATCAGAGAGGAGGAGATTGTTCTGTCAGGGTGTATCAGTAATGTTGCAGGATATTTCTGGGAATTAGAATCTGTGTTGGCACTGCCAGGCTATCAGAGACAGTGTGTTTCAGTGAGTTGTAGGAGATTTCTGGGAATTTGAATCTGTGTTGGCCCCTTCCAGGCTATCAGGGACAGTGTGTATCAGTGAGTTACACCACATTTCAGCAAATTAGAATCTGTCTTGGCACAGCCAGGCTATCAGGGACAGTGTGTATCACTGATTTATAGCATTGTTCTGGAAAATCTGTATATCTTTGATCTAATTCTAGATACCTTACAATAACACAGTTTAATCAGAGTTCATCTGTTTATCTATTGAGAGTTGAATCTGGCTGTTGCCAGGTATCAGGGTGTTGCAGCCTGCAGGAGAGGAAGTGAATCAGAGAGAGAGTCGAGGACATTGGCAGCCTTGCAGGGAAAATATCAGTAAAATCACCGATTTATATCAGAGTTCTGAATATCTTTAATCTATATACCAGATTTGAATTTGAGTTCTGCATATCTCCAATCTTTATACCAGAGTTGAATCAGAGTTCTGTATATCTTTAATCTATATATCACTTACCGTGTCAGAAAGACCAAAAAGGACAGGCAGACGCTCCCAGACACAGATAAGAGGGCAAGCAGCCTCTGTGTCGGAAGGCAGTGCCCCTGGTCGTCGTGGACGTGGTGCATCCTCTGCAGGGGCACGCTTGTCCTTTCTAACTGGTGCTGGCCGTTTTATGCTGCAGCAACATACAGAGGATTTGCATGATTGGCTAACCAGGCCATCCTCCTCCTCTGAGTCCTCTGCCAGCCAGGCTTGTAGTGGTTTACAGACCACCTCAGCTGCCAAAGCATCTAATGCAGTCTCCATGTCCACAGCTACTCCTGCCGTAGCCTCACCAACATACACGGAGGAGTCAGCTGAATTGTTTGACTACAATGACATTGACATGCTGCTTGAGGATGCGCAGCAACTACAGTGCTCTGATTCCATCTCTGAGGTTGAGGAAGGTAGTATAATCAACCTAGAGGGAGGGGTGCCAGTGACACACAAATAACTGGCACTCATGTTGCCGCTGCAGAATACTGCCAAGTTGGCTCCAGTGACGAGGAGATAGGGGGTGATGATGATGATGAAGTCACTGACTCCACCTGGGTGCCTGATCGAACAGAGGAGTCAAGTGAGGAGGAGGAGGAGGCACAACAAAAATGAGGCAGAACGTCCTCTATGAGCAACCATAGCCAGTCCAAGGCATCAGATGTCAGAGCTGCTCAGGTGCAGAGCGCTGTTGTCTCGCAGCACACGTCCAGGATCTCTGCTGTCTGGGAGTTCTTAACGACATGTGCAGCAGACTGCAGCGTTGATATTTGTAAGCTATGTCAGAAGAGGATCAAGCGTGGGAAAGCCATCAGACACTTGGGTGCCACGTGCTTGAGGTGACATATGACCACCTGCCAAGCATCCCGTTGGCACAACACTTTGCATAGGTCCTCCTCCTCATCTGTCTCTACCCCCACTATATGTCCTGCCATGTCATTGCCTACAACCTCCACTGACAGGGATGATGCTACAGTAATGGGTGTACCAGGTCCTTCCTCAGAATGTGACAGCATCCCATCAGCTGAAGTTTTACGCAGTCAGATTACGCTGCCCCAGCTGCTACAGCGTAAGAAAAAATATAGTCCCAACCATCCCCAAGCACAGCATGTAAATGCCAGCTTGACAAAATTACTCGCATTACAGCTGCGGCCTTTCCAGCTGGTGGACTCTGCTTCCTTCCGTGAATTTGCCGATTGTGCTGTACCACAGTGACAGGTTCCAAAACGCCTTTTCTTTTCATGGAAGGCCATTCCAGCACTATACCAGCAAGTGGAAGACAATGTTATGGAGTCATTAGGAAAGGCAGTCAGCAGCAAGGTGCACATGACTTTAGACACGTGGTCCAGCAAGCAAGGACAGGGCCGTTACATTTCCTTCACGGCACACTGGGTAACTCTGCTTGCAGCTGGGAGGGATCCACTAGCTGCTTATATAATGTCTGTCTGCTCCACCACCTCTTCCTCCTTCTCTGTCTCTGGCGAAGTGGCAGTTAAACTGACGCGTGGCAGGGGCTATGCAATGGCTCAAGCAAAAAGATGCCATGCTGTGCTTGAGCTGGTTTGTTTAGGGGACAGGAGCCACACCGGGCCAGAAATTCTGTCAGCTCTGCAGGGGCAGGTGCAGAGATGGTTAACACCATGCCAACTTCGGCTTGGGAATGGTCGTCTGTGATAATGGCAGCAACCTTCTCTCTGCCCTACGCAAGGGTAAATTGACGCATGTACCATGCCTAGCACACATCCTAAATCTAGTGGTACAGCATTTCCTAACCAGGTACCCAGGGCTGGCAGAGCTTCTCAGCCAGGTCAGAAAAGTCTGCAGCCACTTCAGACGGTCATTCCCAGCAAGTGTTCGCGGCAGAAATTCAAAGAGAATTCCACCTTCCCACAAACCGCCTGATCTGTGACATGTCCACCAGGTGGAACTTTACACAGCAGCAGAGGGCCATCAATGAGTACCTGTGTGAGTATGGCACAAGGACAGGTTCAGGTCAACTTGTTTCCCCCCCCGCAGTGGCTGATGATCAAGTATGCATGCACTGTACTGTCACCATTTGAGGAGGCAACGAGGATGGTGAGCAGGGACAGTGCATGCATCAGTGACACAATTCCTTTAGTGTTCCTGCTGGAGCACACTCTGCGGGGAATTATAGATGTGGCTCTAGAGGCAGAGCAGCGGGAGGAAGAGGAGGCCTTCCCTAGCTCTCAAGGCCCCAGTCTTTACGCAGACAGCATTCCTGCGGGTCCTCAGATCAGACAAGAGGAGGATGAGGAGGAGGAGATATATTTAAGTAGTGGAGGCATTGAAGGTGGGGATTCCTCAAGAGAGGGTTTTGTGTGCCCCGAAACCCAAGGACTAGTACGTGGCTGGGAGGAGGAAGTGCGCAATGGGGTCATCCTCATTGACCAGGAAGACTCGGAAGCTAATGCCACCTCCAACCTACGCTGCATGGGCTCCCTTATCCTGCAAAGCCTGGTAAAGGACCCCAGGATTCGTGCTATCAAGGAGAGGGATCATTACTGGTTGGCAAACCTTCTTGATCCACGATACAAGGGTAAAGTTGCAGAGCTTATCCTGCCCGCACAGAGGGAGGACAGGATGAAATTACTTGAGGACGCTCTAAAGCAACACTTGTGTAACACCTTTCCAGGCACTGGTAGGTTACCAAGTGATGACACAGGTGCTTCTGAGGCTGCGGATGATCAGAGGAAGAGCGGTGATGGCCGGGTCCGCTTGATTGATGCCTTTTTAAATTGTTTTAGTCCACGACGCCCAGGGACGTCAAATGTAGGCACCCATTGCCAGCGTCTTCACCGTATGGTGCAGGACTACCTAGGGGCAAGGGCAGACCTGGATACCTTTACAGCAGATCATCCACTGGCTTACTGGGTGTTGAGATTGGATCACTGGCCAGAACTTAGCCAATATGCTATGGAGCTACTAGGTTGCCCTTCATCCAGCGTGCTTTCTGAAAGGACGTTCAGTGCCGCTGGAGGTTTTGTCACAGACAAAAGAGTGCATCTGTCCACTGACTCTGTAGACCGGCTGACATTTATAAAAATGAATCAGTCCTGGATCAACAGCTATCAATCCCCTGATGCTGACATAACTGAATAGATCGGGGATCTCTTCTGCATTCCCAAAACCTCCACCACTGCACTCTTCCACAATACCACAGAGGGGTTACGGTGTGAAGGCACTTGTTGCCACCAAAGGTAAAATATTTGGGTGCACTGCCACTGACGCCTGTACCAGATTCATATCATTTTAATATTTGACCGCAGGGTCCAACCCTGCACTCTTCGACAATACCACAGAGGGGTTACATACGGTGTGAAGGCACTTTCTGCCACCAAAGGCACAATATTTGGGTGCACTGCCACTGACGCCTATACCAGATTCATATCATTTTAATATTGGACTGCAGGGTCCACCACTGCACCCTTCCACAATACCACAGAGGGGTTACGGTGTGAAGGCACTTGCTGCCACCAAAGGCAAAATATTTGGGTGCACTGACCCATGTACCAGATTCATATCATTTTAATATTTGACCGCAGGGTCCAATCCTGCACTCTTCCACAATACCACAGAGGGGTTATGGTGTGACGGCACTGTTGCCGACACTAAAGGCCCAATTTTAAAGCACCTAAGTTTCACCATAATTTAGCCAAAAAATCACTAAACTTGTTCTGCGTGTGCTAAAACGTCTCCTCTTTTCATACAGGCTGCCGTCCCAAGCAGTTGTTTATGAATAGATTAAAGGAAAACCATTTACCGTCATTTGAAATGTCATTTTTTTCTTTTTAAATGTTTCTATACATCCTACAAATCCGCCACTTCATGGGCAGATTATGGGGACCTCCTAGGCACGATATTTGAAGGATTTTTTGTTTTTATTCTTAACTTTTATTTCATGGAAAACTCACTGTTCCTTTAAAAACGTTTTTTTTTTACTTTTTGTCCTTGTTTCCTGTCCCCCAGGACACTACCCGGACCCCCATACACCTTTTATAGCAAATATCTAGCATATATCCCCTCTTGGAGGGCACTCTAAAAATCGAACGTTCCGTCCCATTGACCTACATTGAGTTAGGATTGTGTTCGAGTTCGAGTTCGAAGTCGAACCAAACACGGGGGTGTTCGGCTCATCCCTAGTTAGTAGCTTGGGACTTGAAATTTTGAGCCCTGATGTAGGAAATGTATTCATTAGGTTACATGTTTACAGGTGCATTCTGTATTGAGGTATGTTAATAGGGAGCTCTTGAGTGACTTAAGACTGGGGGAAGATTTGATTTGATGGCGTCTGGGAGGTTGTTTCATAACTGCGGTGCTCTGTAGGAAAATGAGGATCGAGCCACTTTCTTTTTGTATTGTGGTATTGTAAGTAAGCTGCAGGTCCTGGACCAGAGGTTATAGGATGAGGGAACTGCTGGGGGAAGCAACCTGTTCAGGTAGGGTGGTAGCTAAAATGGCCTGTTTCACTTACATGGACATCTCCTTTGAACACATGATGTAGATTCATAGCAGTAGATTCCAAATGCAAATACCGGACTTAGAATCAACTCCAGACCTTTTACCTTCATTTATGAAGAAATAATGGAGTAGCAGACATCTGGTCATGGAACAGCTTTTGATTGAATTGTCCAATTACTTTTGGTCGCTTGAAAAGGGGGATTGGCTACTCTTAAGAGCTGTAATGTAGAAACATAGAAAAATGTCAGCAGATAAGAACCTTTCGGCCCATCTAGTCTGCCCAATTACATGGATACTTAACCTGGATTTATCTTTTGTTTAGGATAGCCTTATGCCTATCCCATGCTTGCTTAAATTCAATTACTGTTTTGGCCTCTACCACTTCAACTGGAAGGCTGTTCCATGTAAAACATGATGAGTGAAACCGTTAAAAATGAGCTCAGCACACAGGGGTGTAATGGCTCAGCAGGGAAAGGGTTAATTTAACTTTCAGGGTTATTCAAAGAGATTAGAAAAGTTACCGCACGTTCGGTGACTTTTCGTCCTCTTCAATACGGTTCCTTTTGCCGATCCCATATCGGTGACCCTGCGGTGTATTCAGCAAGCACCACAGGGTCCCCAAATTGCAGGGAAAAGTCACCGCAAACCTGACGAAAAATAACCGCAAAACCCACCGAATGCACGCCGAAAACAAGCAAAAACATCTGGATTAACCTTCGAAAAACCCGAGCAGGAGCCGATCACACGCAGCGAAGCAGCCGAGCGGGAGCCGAATCACACAGAGCCGAAGCAGCTGAGACGCAGAGGAGGCAGTGAATAAATTAGCAAAACCATTTGTATGAATCTGTGAAAATGAAAAGCTGTTTGCAAAGAAACTACTGAGCGAAAATGTCTGAAATTTACACAGGAGGTCCAGGGAATGATAATAAAAAGGGCTGTTACAGAAAAAATAAGTAAACTTAAAAAAAAAAAAAAAAAAAAAAAAAAAAAAAAATCTGAAAAATGCTTAACCCTTTCGCCGCTGAGGCTTTTCCCGCCCCTGTGCTGAGGTCATTTTTACCTGTTTTGCGCATCATGTTTAAACGTGTTTTGAAGGCTTATTTTAGTATATGACCCAGACATATTATATATCGTTCTTTCCGTCAGACTCGGTAGATTCATAATATGTCATTATTATATGTATACGTTATGTCATGTCTGTATATTATAACAAAAAATGCAATAAAAGATGTATTTTCAATGATTTACAATGTGTAAAGTGTTTTTTTTCCACATTTTAACATGCGAGCAATTGCGGTTATATTTTATGGGGTGCGCTTGTTAAAATAATTAGAGATGGGGTCTCGTTACATTTTGTTTTGGGGAAAATGACACTATTTTTAACAAACGCACCGCATACAAAAATCGTTAGTGCAGCATCATTGTTCACATTATAATTGAAATGGGAACAATATTGCTGCATTAACAAACCAAAAAAAATAAAAAATAAGTGTTTTTTTTTTTTTAATTTTTTTTTAAATGTTTTTATTTTTATTTTTATTTTTTTTTACAAAATTTTTCACTTTCATGTTTGGTATCGTTGGAACGGCCATGCTCTGGCCGATCCAACGATACCAAAATTTAACCCCTAGCTGCCACGGATCGGGAGATAGGGAGTTCATTGGAACTCCCTATCTCCACAGTTGGTGGCAGTTAGGGGTTAACTCTAGGACTGGCGTCATCGTGCTACGCACGATGACGCCAGTCCTCTGGGGGAGTTCCCGGAGGCTTGGCCGACATCCAAGATGTCGGCCAGCTCGGGAAAGGATCGCGAAACCGGCGCTTTTCAGCGCCGATTCGCGATCCAGCTCCCCAGGGGTTAATGCCAGGCATCATTTGGAAGGGCAGGCTGTGCCCTTCCAAATGATGCCTGGGTTAACCCCCGCAGAGCCGCCGATCGGGAGGGAGAGAGGTCCGAAGGACCTCCCCCCCCCCTCCCTTTCAGGCGCCTCCTCCGCACATGCGGGGGGGGCGCCTGAATTAGGTGTCATCGCGCCCCCGCGATGACACCTAATTCTGGCGGCTGCTGGTCCGGATGCCGGGCTGACATCCAGGATGTCAGCCCGCACCGGAGGGGCCAGCGATCGGCCGGAACCGGCCGAACGCTGACCCCAATGGGAGGACGCGCTCAGCGCGTCCTCAGCACACCAGCGGGACTGCTGAGGACGCGCTGAGCGCGTCCTCAGCAGCGAAGTGGTTAAAATATCCTAAAAAATCTATAAATAAAGAGACTTTTTGCTGCAGAATTTTATAATGAACGGTTTATTAGATATTGAATTAAAACGGGAATATTTTTAACATTGAAGCCTATGGGATTCTCCTGAATAAATTTGCCGAATTAAACCACCGAATGGCAGGGCATTAGGGGAACCTTTCACTGCTGGTTTGTGTTCTCTGAATAGCAGAAGCAGTGCTTTTTTATGGGGTTTTCACTGCCCTCGAACAGGCACCGAACAGGCACCGTATGTTCAGGCAATTTGCTAGGATTTGGCGAATTGCCTGCTCTCTGGATAGCCGAATGGCCAGGAAAGGTAACCGAACGCTGATTTTCAGCGTTCGGTTACCTTTCTCAAGCAATTCGGATCTCTTTGGATAACCCTGTTAGTGTTATGCAATGTGATATACTCACTGAAGGATGTTAGACCAGAAAAATAGATATTTGCATGAAAATCTGAATTACCTTTGAAGTCAATAAATTCATTAGTACAAATTGTGTTATTAACATCCATGTTGTTTAACCGTAAATATTATTGCAATTTTGTATGCTACACCATCCATTTTACCATGTGCGTAACACATTCAATTTTTTTTTCCTCTTACTCTTAAGCTTGTAGAAAAGTAAAAGTCCCAGAGTTAAAATAAATAAATAAATAATGGCACATGAGCTTCTGTTCTGGGAAATTGTAAAATCCTCCTCTCCCTGAAGAACCTTTAACTTTCTTTTAAAAAAAAAAAAAAAAGTAAATAAAAAAACTTATCAAGTAGGGTCACCTGTTGAGAGGAATTAATGAGGTGTGAGGGACAGTAATGGGAAAAGGCCAACCACAACATTGCTAGAGAAGAGCAGAAGGGGAGGGTAAGAGGACATGGACCAGAAAACAGTATCCACTTAATTAGCAGGATACCTCAAAATGTGTGGAAACGGGCCAAGGTCTGAATTATCCACTGTGACAGAAGAACATCAATATAACTGCCATGCCAGAAAAGCAGAGCAAAGGCCAAGTCAAAGATCGCTCAGCTTTGCTTTGATGAAACTTTCTTGTATCCTTTCTTGACATGCAACAATGATCTCTCTCTATAAGAGTTTCATGTTAGGCTGAAATAAATGGTTTTCATGACAGACACCATGATAAGACTAGTGGGCAGAGTCCACACAAATGAAATATTCGCATTGATTATTATTCAAAATTTGCCAATGATAATGTACATGAAACTTTTTATTATATAGATATTTTTATAATCCCGTGATGAAAGTGGTAGGAACTAAACTTTTTATAATAAAGCAACTGAAACACTTTTATCTCTTCCATTTAACCCCTTAAGGACCTCGGACGTACCATGTACATCACGGCCGCGGGTCTCTTTTAGACCCGCTGACGTACATGGTACGTCCTGCGGTCTTTTGAGCGCTGGAAGCGATCGGATCGCTTCCAGCAGCTCAAACGCCATTGCAGGCTGCCTGGGAGTCCAGGCATCCGTGCAATGGCGGTTAGAAGTGCCAGGGCCCCTTGTGATCACTCCCCGGGAGCGATCAACATCCGGTTTCACCGGAAAGGTGCCCCGCAGTTCTACAGAGCGCTGGAAGCGATCGGTATCGCTTCCAGCTGCTCTGAGTATATTGCAGGGATGCCTCGACATCGAGGCATCCTTGCAATATGGTTACCTGCCGCCGGTCCGTCCGTGATCGCTCCCCCCGAGCGATCACTTCCGGTAGCGGCAGGAAGTACTGAGTGCCTCGAGGTATCGTGGCACTCAGTACAAAAAAGATCACATAAGTGATCAGGTGCTCTGCTGGGTGAATTTAGGGATCAAGGCATCCAGCAGACTAAAAAAATGTGTAAAAAGTAAAAAAAAAAAAAAAAAAAATGCATAAAATAAAAGTAACAGCCAAGATGGCGCTGCCCTTCTAAGGGCAGGGTCATCTTGGGGCTGTGTGGGATGTTTGTTTCTAGCCTGCCTCATCAGAGAGGCAGGCAAGCAACATCCAATCAGAAGTTAGAAAAAATCTAAATAAAATTTCTAATTTGTCAGGTCAGGTCAATATTTTGTAAATATTGGCCGTGACCTCTGTGATTCTCCCTCCCTCTCCTCACTTGTGTTTTGGTGAGCGAGAGAGAGAGATCAGATTTGACAGGTTAGAGATTTTAGGTAGATTTAGGCTAGGGTCAGACGAACGCATTTTTCGCGTCGACCGTGGAAAAGTGCGGTCGAACGAACGGACATATTTTTTCACGGAATACGCGGTAGCGGTCATACGATGCGCCTTTTCGTCCGTGATTTTGTACGGATCATCAATAAAACACTTTTTGTGTCTGGACGTTATGTTGGCCGGACATTAGCAGCGTCTGATGTCTCCCAATCACACACACACGCCGCTATGCGGCCGCAGCGCACTCTGTACGTCAGTAGTAGCGGTTTGACGTTCTCGAAAAAATGCGTTCGTTTGCCACTTGCGTTGCGCGGACGAACTTTCGTGCGGCCGTACTTCGTGTGTTCCCCGGCATTGGACGTCATTTGCTGCTAGCACGGCCGTGATTTTGTGCGGCTAAACGCACGTTAAAGCTGCGTTCGTCTGACCCTAGCCTAAGTGAGATTAGAAAAATTGAGGCAGATTTAGAGAGATTTTAGGGAGATTTAGAACAATTGAGGCAGGTTTAGAGGGATTTAGAGAGATTTAGGTGTTTATTTTTATTTTCTTGTGAAACCCAACGGTTCTTTTGAGAACCAATAATCCGCTTATATATACAGTTGTGTTCAAAATTATTCAACCCCCACTGAAATTGAGTGTTTTGGCCAGTTTGACATTGATTTTGATCATTCAGTCATCTTGCTTACAATTAAATCAAAGAGGCACGTGTAGGTCAGACAAATATAACATAACATTTATAATGAAATAACCACAAATGTCTTTTCTGTGCTCACATCATTATTAGTTTTATTCAACCCCTTGCAGCGATCTACGGGTATCTTCGCCCATTCGTCATGGGCAAAAGCCTCCAGTTCAGTCACATTCTTAGGCTTGCGCACTGCAACTGATTTCTTTAAGTCCCACCAGGGGTTCTCAATCGGATTTAAGTCAGGTGACTGCGATGGCCACTCCAAAATGTTCCAGCCTTTATCTGCAACCATGCTCTAGTGGACTTGGAGGTATGCTTGGGATCATTGTCCTGTTGAAAGGTCCATCGTCTCCCAAGCCTCAGGTTTGTGACGGACTGCATCACATTGTCATCCATTATCTCCTGGTACTGAAGAGAATTCATGGTACCTTGCACACGCTGAAGCTTCCCTGTACCTGCAGAAGCAAAACAGCCCCAAAGCATGATTGACCCCCTGCCATGCTTCACAGTAGGCAAGGTGTTCTTTTCTTCATAGGCCTTGTACTTCCTCCTCCAAACATAGCGTTGATCCATGGGCCCAAACAGTTCTAATTTTGTTTCATCAGTCTACAGAACACTATCCCAAAACTTCTGTGGTTTGTCCACATGACTTTTGGCATACTGCAGTCGACTCTTCTTATTCTTTGGAGACAGCAAGGGGGTGCGCCTGGGAGTTCTGGCATGGAGGTCTTCATTATGCAGTGTGCGCCGTATTGTCTGAGCTGAAACTTCAATACCCCACATCTGACAAATCTTTTCTCAGTTCCTCAGCAGTCACACGGGGACTTTTCTCCACGCTACGCTTCAGGTAGCGCACAGCAGTCGAAGTCAGCATCTTCTTTCTGCCACGACCAGGTAGCGTTTCAACAGTGCCCTTTGCCTTGAATTTGCGAATGATGCTTCCTATGGTCTCTCTTGGTATGTTTAACATCTTTGCAATCTTCTTATAGCCATTGCCCTTCCTGTGAAGAGTAATCACCTCTTCTCTTGTCTTCCTGGACCATTCTCTTGACTTCACCATGTTTGTAACCACACCAGTAAATGTCTAGAAGGAGCTATCACAGTCATTTTAAAGCTGCCTAATTGGTTCTTATTATGCTTTATTGCTGCTCCGTGACAGCCACAGGTGTTTTCAATACCTGATTGAAAACACTTGAATGAACCTCTGTTCTTCAGAGTGGTGGTCTTTAAGGGGTTGAATAATTGTGTCAATGAAGAATTCACAAAAGAAACATTTACTACTGTATTAACAAAACCAATTGATGTCATTTTAGTTGCATATGGTTCTTTAAAAAGTCCTTGTAGCATTTCATTCTGAATACAATTACAAATGTACACTAAATTCCCTAAAACCCTTTACAGCATTGGGGGTTGAATAATTTTGAACACAACTGTATATAATAATTATAACATTTTATAATCTATTATATATAATGTCTGAGAGGGTGTACAGCACCGAGGAGGCATATGCCATACTGGCGTCAGAATCTGAGGCATCTGCGTCGGACTCCGACCCAGATTTTGACCCCGCTAAGTGCTCAGAGACATCGCTAGATACATCATCTACGCTGGCTGATGTATCTCCTAGTGATGTTTCTGATGCAGATCCTGGGCCACCACCTGCCAGCAGAAGACGCACAGCTCCAGCTGAGGAGTGGGTAGTGCCTCATCGCCAGAGGCCAGATATACCTCCTTTCACGGCAAATCCTGGCATCAATATTGATGTTGCAGGATTTACCGCCACAGTTTTTGCAGGTGTTTATGGGGGATGATTTGTTGGGCCACATTGTTGCCCCATCAAATCTGTATGCCCATCAGCATTGTGCTGCGAAGCCAGACTCCTACTTGGCAAGGCACCAATGGACCCCGCTAGATGTGCCAGAATTTCAGAAATTCTGGGCACTTACTATGCTGATGGGCATCATAAAGAAGCCCTCAATTCGCTCCTACTGGAGCAGTAGCCCCATCTGCTCTACCCCCATTTACCCCCAATCAATGTCACGTAGAACGCATGAAAACATTTTGCGTTTCATGCACTTCAGTGACAACAGCCTGTGCCCTCCTAGAGAGCATCCCCAGTTTGACAGGCTGTATAAAATCCGCCCCCTGATTACCCACTTCGCCGCCAGGTTTGCAGAGGCTTATACACCTGGAAGGAATATCTGCGTGGATGAATCCCTAATGAAATACAAGGGAAGGCTGGGATTCAAGCAGTATATTCCTTCCAAACGCTCCAGGTATGGAGTGAAGGTGTATAAGCTCTGTGACAGCGAGAGTGGGTATACTCAGGCCTTCCAGGTGTACGAGGTAAAGTATAGTAGCCTTGACCCTCCAGGTTGCCCAGAGCACATGGGAACCAGTGGCAAGATTGTGTGGGACCTACTTTTTACCCTGATGAACAAAGGGTACCACTTGTATGTTGATAATTTTTATACGAGTGTCCCTTTGTTCAAGCTGCTGTATTGTTTTGATACAGCAGCATGCGGTACTGTTCGCAAGAACCGCGTAGGTTTCCCAGCACAGCTTGTCCGCACCCGGTTAAAAAGGGGGGAGTCCTCAGCTCTGCGCCAAGAGGAGCTGTTAGCGGTCAAGTACAGAGACAAAAAGGATGTATACCTTCTATCCACCGTCCACACTGAGAGGTCTGTGGAGGTCTCTGTACGTGGCAGAGCTGAGCACATCAGGAAGCCAGTGTGCATCAAAGCCTATAACCGGCATATGGGTGGGGTTGATCTGGCAGATCAGCTGCTCCAGCCCTACCAGATTATGCGGAAGTCAAGGGCCTGGTACAAAAAGGTTGCAATTTACCTGATGCAAATTGCAACCCACAATGCCTTTTTGCTCTGCAAAAAGGCAAACCCCGGAGTGACGCTGTCCTTTTTACAGTTTCAGCTCCAGGTCATTTCGGGGGTTTTGTACCAGGATGCACCTGCTCCCCGGGCGGTGATGGGGGACAGAGTTGGTGCTACACATTTTATTTTTAAAATCCCCCCTACTGAGGGCAAACAGAAACCCCAAAAAAGATGCAGGGTGTGTTTCAAGAGGGGACAGAGGAGAGACACAATCTTTTACTGCCCAGAATGCCCTGGACAACCTGGTCTGTGTCTTGGGGACTGTTTCAAGATGTATCACACTGTGCGTGATCTGTGATTTTTTTTTTCTTACAGTCTAGTTAGTTAGTTCAGTTTAGTCTTTTGTTTCTTTTACTGCACCAGACTTTTACATTTTATTCCTACATTTTTATGTTCTACAATTGGTGCTGTATTTTGCCAAAATCTTGGCATACCTATGCATGGGGAGCATGGGTGTACTCAGGAGACCTTGCAGAAAACAACCTGGAGAGTTTACATGCAGTAACCGACAACAGTGTCTCCTAAATCACAGTCCAAATCTAATGTGGGCGTAAAAATCTGAAAATTGAAAAATTACCGCCACACACCTTCTCAAATGTTTTGGGCTAAAACCGTTGCATCCATGGCATCCAAGCACTCCATATGCAATACCTTGGGGTGTCAACATTTCTAATATAAACAATTTTCTGGCAATAATTCAAACTGGGGTATGCGGTAGACCCAAAACCAAAGATAGGCCTAGCTGAAGAAATAATCTCAATTTCAACTCCAATGACAAAGTAATAAAAATTGTATTTGAACCTTCCCAAAATCCTGGCAATCCTATGCATGGGGGGCATGGGTGTACTCAGGAGACCTTGCAGAAAACAACCTGGAGAGTTTTCATGCAGTAACCGACAACAGTGTCTCCTAAATCAAAGTCCAAAACTGATGTGGGTGTGAAAATGAAAAATGACCACCAAACAGTATCCAAACGGTTGCATCCATGGCATAAAAACACTCCATTTACAATACTTTGGGGTGTTAGCTTACCAAATATGTGCACGTTCATAAAATTGGGGTATGTAAAAAGGCCCCTAAAAAGAAGATAAGCAAAGAAGATACTGTATGTCAAATTAGAAAAATGACAAGCACATGTCAAATGATTGGCGTAGCACCCCAAAAACAACAGAACAAATCTATATATGGGTGGTATCAATTTACTCAGAAGATGTTGCTGAACATATTTTGGGGTGTTTTTTGGCAGTAACCCATAACTGGATTTGACAATTCATGCCTAAAGTACAATGTGTGTGAAATAATAACACAAAAAGTGACTACCTGAAAGTTTGACATAGAGCTAGTGCATGGAAAGTGTTAAAATACAACTCTTTGAAGTACCCTAGGGTGTCCCCTTTCTAAAAATATATGGTTTGATGGGGGTAAATTACTTTGGCCGGCTTCAAAACTGTCCCAAATAGGACATGGGTGCATGATGACGAAATGTGAAAATTCCAAGTTGGAAAACTGAAATATGCACCCCCCAAATAAGGCCTATTAGCCCCCAAATGACCCGACATACCTATACATGGGTGGTATCAATTTACTCAGAAGATGTTGCTGAACATATTTTGGGGTGCTTTTTGGCAGTAAACCTTAAAGTTCACAGTACATGTACTCTTAAATTGCATTAAAAAAAAAAATCACCAAAACTTTTTTTTTTCTCAAACTTTGGCATAGATTTGTGGTAAAATGGTTTGCATGGAAAGAGTCAAAATACCCCAAGTTTAATACCATGATTTGTGTACTTTAAAAAAATATGTATATGTGGAGGGTTATTCAGGAATTAGTGACAGATATCAGTGTTACAATGTCACTATGACTACTTTAAAAAGTAAACCCTTTGTAAATGGCAAAGTGCTACTTTCACTTATTGTTGCATAAGATAAGGAGAAAAGCGAGGAATATGTAAACATTGGGTATTGCTAAACTCAGAACTAAATTTAGAAACTACTAAGGAATTAAATTTTTTTGACGGTTGTTGATACATAAGAAATTTTGGGGGTCAAAGTTCTAAAAAGTGGTGTTTTTTCAATTTGTTTTGTCATATTTCACAATGTTTTTTATAGTAAATTATATGAAATGATGAAAAAAATGGTATCTTTATAAAGTCCATTTAATGACGAGAAAAACAGTGTAAAATATGTGTTGGTTGCATAAACGAGTAAGAGGAAAATTTGACGTAAACACAAACAGCACAGAAACGTAAAAACAGCAGAGGTCACTAAAGGACGGATTTGTGTAAAACCGCCCGGTCACTAAGGGGTTAAATAATAATGGCTCCTCTGTGACATGGCACAAAAAAAAAATACTTCTTTACATAGTAACAGTAATGCGAACCGGAACAGTAGATACAAGCAGACATAGTAAACCTAACCATAATCATAAAAGAAGCAGGAACAACTACCGTACCCCTAACCTTAAAAGTAACCTTAACTCTAAATCAAGCAATAAGCAGTAATCCTAATCCTGAAAGTAACCCTAATCCTATCCCTAAGAATAATACCAACCCTAATCATAAAACAAGCAGAAACACTAACCATAACACTAACAGGAACCCTAACCCAAATCATAACACAAGCAGAATTTGAGTAACCCTAACCCTAACAGGAACCCGTAACCCTAATCATATAAAGCAGAAACTGTAATCCTAACCCTAAACGTCATCCTCATCATAACACAAGCAGAAACAGTAAATAACCTGAAAAGTAACCCTAGCCCTAATCCTAACTGTAACTCTAACTGTAATCAAAAAACAAGCAGAAACGATATCCCCGACCTATTTTTTTATGTAGTGTGCTAAGTGCGAATGTGCATGAAATGAAAACTGCTGCCCATGCCCTTTAAATATTATTTCAGACACTTAAAGTGACTTTATTTTTATTTGAAGCTATTTATGTTAGAGTTCTGATATGAATATACCAGTTTATATTTTTTCGTGTACTGAAATATCAGGGATCCAAAGTTTCAAAATCGACTGATTCTGATTATTGCCAAAGCTGGAATTTCTGCATTCTGAAACATTCTGAACCGAAATGTTTTGCAAATGGAGTGGAATTTACTGTGAAAAAAATAGAATAAATTATATACAAGACAAAAATGTGTTGCTTTTTCTGACTTTGGTTGAAATTGCATATTTCCAAGTGATGTAACAGGTTCTCCATTTTGGAGTTTATTTTAAGTAAAGAGTACGCTGTCAAATATATGACCACAAAGGTTTGAATGATAACATGTGGGAAAATAGAAAGATATCTATATACATGAATGGAAACCCTTAATTAGAAATTTTGGGGTTGTCCTGAAATGCGTTTCACTGATGCTCAGTCAGACTGACTGAGAAAGCCGACGGATTATTGGAGAAACGCATTTCAGGACACCCCCAAAATACCCTTTTCAGGGTTTCTATTCAGGTTTTTATTCATGCATATATATATTTTATAGTCTGGCTTTGTTTAATAAATATAGAATATTTAGTAATACAGATCCAAGGCTCCAGTGTCCCTTCCTTATATCACCTGCAGGGTAAACCTAAAGGGTTGGACACCACCTATCAAGGTGTCATCCATCCTAGAGCCATGTCAAAAGGCTCTAGTACAGGTGAACTTGATTGCTATCCAGTCCTCCACATGTCTGCTTACTGTAACAGTATTTTGCCCAATGATCTGTTTTTCGTTCTTTTGTATCTGAGGAGGATTTAACTGAGGAGTAACCTGAAATAATATAACTGGTCCCTAATGACCGCACTCACAGGATAAAATTAATAATATAGGCACATCAAATGTTACCACTGCATCCACGCCTCCAGATTCCAGGATCACCAGGTGGAGAAGACCAGCACCATGGAATAAATATCTGCTGCAAGGATATCTGCTGCAAGGATTCTGCCGTAAAGATTTGGCTGATTTTTTTTCTCCAATAAAATATATTGACACTTTATTGGTAATAAAATAAAACCAAAAACAATATAAATCAAATCAAATGCTTTAATTTCTGTCTTAATGTGACTTTGTCAGGGATAAAGAATAATATCCTCCACAACCATTTATATACATCAGCTAATTATCAATTTTCGCGGGCTTACCATGATTTCCGGACAACTTGCAATCCATTGTTGAAAAGCATAGTATGCGGAAAAATACTTCCGAAATAGAAATTGCCAAAATTTTACACTAAATGCGATTTGTATCTGTGTGTATATAGTTATGTATGTGTTTTCTGTTTGTCAGTGTGTGTCTTGGTGTTTGTTTATAACTGTATATATCAACGAGAGTGTGTCTGGGTGTTTGTACTTTTATTATCTTTTATTTATATAGTTCCACAGGTTCCAACACAGATATCTTGTACTTCTATCTGTGTATGTTGTATATCTTGTAGAAGGCTACTATGCAGCAAATGGTGAATCGATTTTCACTATAACTTGCAAATATTGGGACACACATGACAGACAGTTGCTACAAAGCCACCATTATGATTACACCATTCTTCCCAAGTAAAAAATCGCATGGATGTCTAGAAATTAAGCCATCCAGTGCACATTTCAACACATAAATCATTGACCATGTGTTATTTTATGAAATGTGAGCCACGCATTCAAAGTGTTTCAAGCCTTTAGGCTGACTTTTTTTTAAAGGGGAAGTTTGGTAAACAACCAGTAATACTATTTCTATTATTGCATTTTTTTAAATTTATTTTCTAAAATGTTACTCGAAAACACAAATAGAATTTCACATCCCATGTTAATGTGTCCTTGGTACTTATACGTTTTGAAATGTTCTTAAATTATATTTTGAAACTTAAGACTTCAGTATTGACCACAACCATCGCCACCCAGTGGTGACAAGAGGAAAAATAACGAAAAAGGTAATTTAACAATTGTTTAGAGGAGTACTTCTAAACTAACTAACTCAATTTAAATATTATAGTGCACCAACTAATGACTTCCAATATAGCTATACCTAAAAATAGGTTTAATTAAATTTTTTGATTTATATCAATCACTTCTGTTGAGCTTGCTAGGTTTGATTATGAACCAATTGAGATGAGGCCAATGAAAAAACACCAAGGGCCATATTACATAGTTGGTGCTAACTTAACCAGAGCTGTTGTAAATTTAAAACCTCCAAAGGCTATAATGGCTCCGGTAATTTTACAACAGCTCTGGTTAAGTTAGCACCAACTATGTAATATGGCCCCAGGAAAGGTATCAGTCTCATCTGCCTTAGTGAGGAGGGGGCATTGGAGTGAATCTGATGTATGGTGGTCCGATAAAGACAGTTACAGTTACAAGTACTTAAACGGCGGCAACAGATTTCATAGCGCTTTACAATGGGGATGCATGAACAGATGACATAATAAATAATAAAAACATAAAGGGACAGATGGCCCTGCCCTTTGGGATAATTGTCCTGCAAATACAGCACTCTATACAAGTGCTCAGCCAAACATCCTGTGAGTTTACAATCTAAGGGACTAAGGCAAGTGAAACAAAAGGGAACAAGGGAGTGTGGAGACAATTACCAGAGAGAGTATAGAAGACACTGCATGATGATAGACCAAGAGCTTGGGCATGATTAGGTTAAACCAAGAGAGGAGTGAAGCAGCTGAGAAAAGGAGCCTATATAATTAGGATAGGGGCTGGGTGGATGGGGCTGGCGGGTAGGAGTGCAGAGGGAAAGATGGGAGTGATGTATGGCTGTGAATAAGAAAATACAGAGTTTAGAGAGATAGCCATTGCACGCAAGGAATTTACAACAGGGAGGAGCAGAACAGACTGAGAAATGCTGGTATCAAGACAGAGGAATCGACGGAGTGCAGGGAAGACAGGTTCTTCTTGTTTTAATTATTTTCCAGGTATGAAGTAGATTCCTACCGGGTGCTGGGCCAGATCAAGACCCAGGTGGGCGCCGGGCCTAGTAGAGAGTGACCCAGGCAACCGTCAGGCCTTGTTGAGTCCCCAGCAGCAGCAGCAGGACCTGAGGCCTATTCAGTTCCTTAGCCGCTGCAAGTGCTAAGTTAGCAACTTCTTATTCACAGCCAAAGAGTTCAGTGAGACTACTGCAGAAAACTGAACTGCTGCACTGTAGCAATTCAGCAGCTGCTGAGGAACTGAACAAGCCTTAGATCGAGGCCCAGTGGGTGCCAGGCCTGGTCGAACCCACCCACAGCAGCCGGGCCTGGTTGAGGCCCAGGCGGGTGCCTGGCCTGGTCGAGGTGCAGGAGAGCTGCTCTGGGGAATGCAAGCTATGTGTTGGCAGCCAGGCGCCCTGTTGTCATGGCGCCCCGTATGGCTGCACAGCTCGTACACCCCAAAGGCTGGCCCTTCTTCCATGTACTTTAGCATGCTATGTGAGAAAGTCTGTCAAGAGCGCCCCACCAGGTGGCTGCCAAGGGGGGCCCTTTATACAAAGTGTTAGGAAGCCCTTTAGGCAGGTATGTACTTTGCTGCATGATGCAGAGCCCAGCACACAATATGCAGGAACAGAACCAGAGCAAGAGATGACAGGACAGTATACAGACACAAGAGGAGTAGGGAGGGATGGGCTGAACACCCCCGTGTTCAGTTCGCATTCGAACTCGAACATTTGAAAAAGTTCAAATTTAAACGCGAACACGATTCGAGCACAAAAAAGTCAATGGGGCTCGAACGTTCGAAATTAAGGTGCCCTCCAAGAGGGCATATTTGCAAGATATTGGCTATAAAAGGTGTATGGGGGTCAGGGTTGTGCCCCGGGGGACAGGAAACAATGAAAAAAAGTTAACCCTTTCACTGCTGAGTGCTGAGCCATTTCACCGCTGTGTGCTGAGCTAATTTTTACCGCTTTTGCTCATGTTTAAACTCGATTTGAAGCCATGGGAAATGTTTGAGCAACAACGAGTGGGAATAATTACGATCTTAACGCAAACGTTAACTCTCACTTGCGTGAGCATTAACGTTTGCTGCGGTGTTCACCGCATATTTGTAACGATTCCCCAGGACAGACCTGGTAGGATCCCTGGTAACAGACCTCTAACCCTCCGATCCTTAGGATGGTTGGGACCAGGGCAGCCATCAGAAATGATGGGGCCCCTTACTAAACCTCACGATGGGGCCCCCCCCCGGCACTCCATCAACCTCTAACAGCTTTTCTCCCCTTCAAAAAAAAAAAAGTACATAAAATAGCACCACAGCAATAAAACTCCCAGTAATGTGTAGTGTGTATGAGCGTATCACAGAATTCACAGCAATAAAACTCCATAGTAATGTGCGGTGTGTATGAACGTATCACAGAATCCACAGCAATAAATCTCACAGTAATGGGATGTATATGATGGCCTTTGGGTCTGGGCCTGGTCCCTGGGTCTGGTTTGGGCCTTGGGGTCTATGCTCTGGGCCTTGTGGTCTGGGCTGGGCCTTCGGGTCTGGCCCCTGGGGTCTGGCCTGGGGTCTGGTCCTTGGGGTCTTGGCCCTGGGGTCTGGGCCTTTGGGTCTGGGGACTGGGCCCTAGGGAATGGGCCTTGGGGGTCTGGTCCCTGGGTCCTGAGTCTGGGCCCTGAGTCTGGCCTGGGGTCTGGGCCCTGGGCCCTGGGCCTTGGGTCTGGGCCTTGGGGTCTGGGCCCTGGGGACTGGGCCTTGGGGACTGGGCCTTGGGGTCTGGGACCTAGGGACTGGACCTTGGGGTCTGGGCCCTGGGTCTGGGGGACTGTGCCTTGGGGACTGGGCCTTGGGGTCTGGGCCTTGGGGTCTGGGCCCTAGGGTCTGGGTCTGGGCCCTAGGGTCTGGGCCTTGGTTTGGTCCCTGGGTCTGGGCCATAGGGTCTGGGCCTTGGGGTCTGGGCCCTAGGGTCTGGGCCTTGGGGACTGGGCCCTAGGGTCTGGGCCTTGGGGACTGGGCCCTAGGGTCTGGGCCTTGGGGACTGGGCCCTAGGGTCTGGGCCTTGGGGACTGGGCCCTAGGGTCTGGGCCTTGGGGACTGGGCCTTGGGCCCTAGGGTCTGCGCCTTGGACTGGGGTCTGGGCCTTGGGGACTGGGGTCTGGGCCTTGGGGACTGGGCCCTGGGCCTTGGGGATTGGGCCTTGGGGACTGGGCCCTGGGGTCTGGGCCTTGGGGACTGGGCCCTGGGGTCTGGGCCTTGGGGTCTGGGCCTTGGGGTCTGGGCTCTAGGGTCTGGGCCTTGGGGACTGGGCCTGGGCCCTAGGGTCTGCGCCTTGGCACTGAGGTCTGGGCCTTGGGGACTGGGCCCTGGGGACTGGGGTCTGGGCCCTGGGGACTGGGCCTTGGGGTCTGGGCCCTGGGGATGGGCCTGGGCCCAGTGTGGTCCCTGGGAATGGGCCTGGGCCCAGTGTGGTCCCTGGGAATGGGCCTGGGCCCGGTGTGGTCCCTGGGGATGGGCCTGGGCCTGGGCCCCGTCTGGTCCCTGGAGATGGGCCTGGACCTGGGCCCCGTCTGGTCCCTGGGGATGGGCCTGGGCCCGGTCTGGTCCCTGGGCCCTGTCTGGTCCATGGGGATGGGCCTGGGCCTGGTCTGGTCCCTGGGGATGGGCCTGCGTCCGGTCTGGTCCCTGGGGATGGGCCTGGGCCCCGTCTGGTCCCTCGGGATGGGCCTGGGCCTGGGCCCGGTCTGGTCCCTGGGGATGGGCCTGGGCCTGGACCCGGTCCCTGGGGATGGGCCTGGGCCCGGTCCCCAGGATGGCCGGTCCCCGGGATGGGCCTGGGCCCGGTCCCCGGGATGGGCCTGGGCCCTGTCTGGTCCCCGGTCCCTGTCTGGTCCCCGGGCCGGGTATGGGCCTGGACCAGGGGATGGGCCTGGTCCCCCCGGGCATGGGCCTGGTCCCTGGGATGGGCATGGGCCTGGGCCCGGACTGGTCCCCAGGATGGGCCTGGGCCCCGTCTGGTCCCTGGGGATGGGCCTGGGCCCTGTCTGGTCCCTGGGGATGGGCCTGGCCCTGTCTGGTCCCCGGTCCCTGTCTGGTCCCCGGGCCGGGTATGGGCCTGGACCAGGGGATGGGCCTGGTCCCCCCGGGCATGGGCCTGGTCCCTGGGATGGGCATGGGCCTGGGCCCGGACTGGTCCCCAGGATGGGCCTGGGCCCCGTCTGGTCCCTGGGGATGGGCCTGGGCCCAGACTGGTCCCCGGATGGGCCTGGGCCCGGTCTGGTCCCCAGGCCCTGTCTGGACCCCGGGGATGGGCCTGGGCTGGTCCCCGGGCCCTGGTGCCTGGGGATGGGCCTGGGCCCGGTCCCCGGGATGGGCCTGGGTGCCTGGGGATGGGCCCGGTCTTGACCCCGTCCTACTTACCCGCTACAGTCTTCTGTCCTGGACTGGTTCTTCTCCTTTCTTCTCCGCTTCTTTCTTCTTTCTTCTTGCTTCTTCGCTTCTTCTTGCTTCTTCGCTTCTTCTTGCTTCTTCGCTTCTTCTTGCTTCTTTCTTCTTGCTTCTTCACCACGCGGTGTCAGAGTTCTTTTGGCGCCGCGTGTCACGTGTGCGCCGTCACACACGTGACTGGGGGCGGTGCCAAAGCAGCGTGCCTTGGAAGTAGACGCACGCTGCTTGGCCCGCCCGCGGCCCGGCCAAAGAAATTAAGGCAGCGGGCAGCGGCCGCCCGCCATCATAGCAGTCACAGCAGTAAGGGGCCCGCCGGGGGCCCCGGGGGCCCCAGCGGCGGCCCGGCGGGGACCCCGGCGGCCCGGGCCCCCCCGGGCACCGGGCCCCTTACTGCTGTATGGGGCGTAATGCCCTGATGGCGGCCCTGGTTGGGACCACTAAACCTAACCTCTAGCAGCCACACAGGCCAAGGAGACAGCACCAGCAATATACACCACAGACTGAGATCAATATGAGTTTGTACTGCGCTATATTGTATGGCAGGATGGAAGCGCACCAGCAGTAACAAGCAGCGGAATATACCAGACAGGGGCACAGAGCGAGAGTAGTCGTTATAACAAAACCGGGTCAGCAACGTTTAGGCACTTGTACTGCGCTACTATATGTGGCAGGATCTGTAGCACACACCAGCAGTAACAAACAGCAGATATACCAGACAGGGGCACAGAGCGAGAGTAGTCGTTATAACAAAACTGGGTCAACAACATTTAGGCGCTAGTACTGCGCTACTGTATATGGTGAGAATCGGCGCACACCAGTAGCAACAGGAGGCAAACAGAACAGGCAGGGAGTACACAGAGAGAACAGTCAAATGGCAGGCAAAGTTGGCAACAGATCGGGTCCTCAGAACAAGCAGGGTCAGTAACAAGTATACAAACTGATTCGGTAAGCAAGCGATGCGGGAATGAAACTCCACGGCAAGGCAAGGCAAGGTGTACAGTGTGCTCCTGGTTTAAAGGTCCAAGCGGCTCTGCGACATCATGCCGCGCCCTGACCACTCACAGCTGCGCTGGGTGCCGCCGGAGCTCCTGCTGGCGGCACCATGCGTCCTGGGCCCCCCTCCCCCCCGATCGCCACCCGGGGCCCTGGATGTCACAATATTACAATCCAAACGCAAATGGGTTAAGTAATTAATGCAGCATTTGAATCCTCACACTGCCGGGCAGCACCTCTACAGTATAATAATGCAGCACGTGATTTCGCACACTGCCGGGCAGCACCTCTACAGTATAATTAAAGCAGCATATGATTCTGTACACTACCGGGCAGCACCTCTACAGTATAATTAATGCAGCATATGATTCCGCACACTGCCGGGCAGCACCTCTACAGTATAATAATGGCGCATATGAATCTTCACAATGCCGGGCAGCACCTCTACAGTACAATTAATGCAGCATATGAATCCTCACACTGCCGGGAGGCACCTCTACAGTATAATAATGCAGCATATGATTCCACACACTGCCGGGCAGCACCTCTACAGTATAATTAATGCAACATATGAATCTGTACACTGCCAGGCAGCACCTCTACAGTATTAATTAATGCAGCATATGAATCCACACACTGCTGGGTAGCGCCTCTCTGCAGTATAATTAATGCAGCATACGAATCCACACACTGCTGGGAAGTGCCTCTCTGCAGTATAATTAATTCAGCATATGAATCCGCACACTGCTGGGAAGCGCCTTTCTGTGGTATAATTAATGCAGCATATGAATCCACACACTGCTGGGAAGCACCTCTCTGTGGTATAATTAATGCAGCATATGAATCCACACACTGCTGGGAAGCGCGTAAGAAGAATAATTAATGCAGCATTTGAATCCTCACACTGCCGGGCAGCACCTCTACAGTATAATAATGCAGCACATGATTTCGCACACTGCCGGGCAGCACCTCTACAGTATAATTAAAGCAGCATATGATTCTGTACACTGCCGGGCAGCACCTCTACGGTATAATTAATGCAGCATATGATTCCGCACACTGCCGGGCAGCACCTCTACAGTATAATAATGGCGCATATGAATCTTCACAATGCCGGGCAGCACCTCTACAGTACAATTAATGCAGCATATGAATCCTCACACTGCCGGGAGGCACCTCTACAGTATAATAATGCAGCATATGATTCCGCACACTGCCGGGCAGCACCTCTACAGTATAATTAATGCAACATATGAATCTGTACACTGCCAGGCAGCACCTCTACAGTATTAATTAATGCAGCATATGAATCCGCACACTGCTGGGTAGCGCCTCTCTGCGGTATAATTAATGCAGCATATGAATCCACACACTGCTGGGAAGCGCCTCTCTGCGGTATAATTAATGCAGCATATGAATCCACACACTGCTGGGAAGCGCCTCTCTGCAGTATAATTAATGCAGCATATGAATCCACACACTGCTGGGAAGCGCCTCTCTGCGGTATAATTAATGCAGCATACAAATCCACACACTGCTGGGAAGCGCCTCTCTGCGGTATAATTAATGCAGCATATGAATCCACACACTGCTGACCGGCAGTGTGTGGATTTATATGCTGCATTAATTATACCGCAGAGAGATGCTGACCGACAGTGTGCGGATTCATATGCTGCATTAATTATACCGCAGAGAGGCGCTTCCCTGCAGTGTGCGGATTTATGTGCTGCATTAATTTTTAATTTTTTTTTCGTTTGAAATCATTTTATTTGTTCTGGCGTATTTTTTTCGTTTCAGATAATTTTGTTCAGCTCTCTTTCCGTTTTATAACCTTTTGTTCTGTTTTTTATTTTTAAAGTCAGACCATTTAGGTCAGCATTTTTGTGTTTTTTAAGGCTGGGGTCAGACGAGCGTAGTGTTCACGTCCGTGATTGCGCCTAAAAGTACGTCCGTGATAGCATGAAAGTAAGTCCATTGGAGCCTGACACATGAAGTACGTCCGCACTGAACTGCGGACGCACAACGGCCGCGGCAAACGGACGCAGGTTAGGCAAGAACGTAATACTGCTAGAACGGACGTGCGGAGTGCGCCACGTCCACAACGTCTGCATAGCTTTGTGTGTGAGTGATGGAGCGAGGTCAGACGGACTGCATTTATACGTCCAGCATTTTTGACGGACAGAATGTTTTTTCATTGTAATTTATTTTCCCCTCCTACATCCGTCAAAAAATAACTTCAGTGAAAAAACGGACTGTGTGACCACTACTGCGTCATCCGTACTGACGATGTCCGTACTGCACGGACGTACAGTCCGTAGAAATCACGCTCGTCTGACCCTAGCCTTAATCGTTTTGTTCATTTTTGTTCCTTTCCTACCATTTTAATATGATTAAATAACGTTGTGCAATGCATAAGAAAAAAAGGATCTTTATTTAATAAAAAAACGATAGAATTGGCAGAATTACCGTACCGACAGAAATATCAGATCATCTGAAATACCATTAGTTTAAGGCAAAACGAATAGGCAGGAAGAGAACAGACGTTCCGAAAATTTCCGATATTATGAAAAAATAGTCGATACGAAAAACGAGCAGAAACGAAAATCGGCGGAAACGATCCGAAACGAAAATTTGAAAAACCCGAACGAGCCGAACCAAAACGAATAGAAAAAAAAGTTGTTCCTATGCTTCTATAATACAGCTTGGGCTCCATTTTTTTCCTTGAAGTAAATAAACAGGTTCCAAGTTGTTTACCCCCCCCCCCCATGGAATGACATGTCCTAAAGCCAGAGGAAGGTTATGAAGCCCCCAGCAAGATTGGAGGTGATGGCACAACGCATCGTTTCATCGACAACCTAAACCGCGGACGTGCAGTGAGGAGAGGCACGGGGAATTTGGAATCTCGCTTCTCTGATTTCTCAAACTGGACAAGGTCAAGTGAGGTGTCATTGGAAAGGTCAGAGTCTGGCCTTTCTTACAAAACCAAACATTATTACATAGTTACATAGGCTGAAAATGACATGCGTTCATCAGGTTCAGCCTTTCACACATCACAATGTCCATTTGTGATGTATAAAATGATCCAAAAAAAAATTAAGTGGTAAAAAGTCATGTCTTGAAAAAGACCCTCAGCCATAGCTGTAGTTTGATGCCCAGAGTTTTGGTTGCTCCTTGCCATCATTTTCCATAGCAAGGGGTAGAAATTAGGGTTTGGAAACTGTTTGTGCTTATTTTAGGGTTAACCTAAGCCTTAACATTCTGCTCCATTTTTGCTTTATTTTAAGGCAAGAGACAATGCCCCTTCTTTTGATGTAATGCAGCGAGAAACCGCTTTTAATTTATAAAAAAAAAAATTATTATTTTTTAAACAAAAATTAAAATAGTATCTTTGGCCCTTTTTTTGGAGGGGGCGCTACAGATTTTTGTGCATACAGACTCCTGAGATACAAATCCGGCCCTGCAAGGGGTGATACTGTTTTGGTAAGTTATCATGCCCAAGGTGCTAATATTTTGGGGACACATTCTGAAGTACGTCATTTGCAAACAAATTTAATTTGCAATATATGAAATTAATTTGTATTGCTTCAGAATTAGCCTAAAGCAAGTATACATGGGGCAATATTACAATCTTAAGTCTAACGCTATCGCTCAGCTATGTGAGCAGTAACGTTAGGTTAAGTGGCCCTAGCGCAGCCTGCACATATTACAATCTGATTGCCAATGGATTTTTTAACCCATTAGCGCATCTGAGTTTGCACTTTTCAGCGCAAGCTTACTGTACTTTCCGCTCCCTATACTTAACACGTGGAGAGCAAAGAGTAATTAGTTTTAGGATTACTAAATCCTAATGCTAATTACTCCCCATTGCACTTAACTGAAAAGTTAACTATATATATAGTATATAGAGTCCCAAGATAGAGATGGGGAAAATATTAAGGTTAGAGACTGCATGTGAACTAACAAAAAGAGAGTGTCATCCCAGAAGAAGAGGTTCCACGAGGCCACCTGCTGCAGCTCGTGGACTTTATTACCAGTCCTTTTTAAACACAAAATTAAGAACATCTATCCCCTTCACTGGTTAGTCTGACTTCCTCAGGAGTTAATACGATTTTATACTTACAATATGTTTTATTGCTTCTCTACCTTAAATGTCTCTCGTTTTCCTTGGCGCTTTAGTTTTGCCTTCACTGGGCTAAGACAATAGAATAAACCATATCTCAGGTCCCTATGACTCCTAAGACACAATACCGAAGTAATAATTTTGTTTTCTACTCCAGCTTGCCACACCTGGTCTGGAAAATGGAGAATCATGGAGGAATTTAGTGACTCAGTGTGCAATTTTTTCAATGCTTGCTCCAAAAGTAGGGATTGTTGTTTTAACTGACAGTCACTTAGGTCAGTGGTTCCCAACCGCGTTCCTCAAGTACCCCCAACAGTTCAGGTTTTCCAGATAGCTCAAGCACAGTACAGGTGAAATAATTTGCTGCTCAGTGATTGCAGGACTCCTCCTACATTTTCCCAAGGTGATCCTTAAAATCTGGCCTGTTAGGGGTACTTGAGGACCGCGGTTGGGAACCACTGACTTATGTCTCTGTTTAAAATTTTAGGTATTGTAATTCTAAATTAATTCAATTTTCAACACAGTTAAAGTTTATATTTATTTTATATATGTGTATAAAAAATAATGCCAAAGTTACAAGTTGAACAATACTCTTGGGAAGTATAATTCTGTTCTTCACATTCTGTAATGCAATTAGTCATTTTACAAAACACTTTGAGGTGGAGCTATAAGTTTGTATTTACACTGCCTTACAATGTAAACATTGGCATTAACATATATTCTTTTGCCAAATAAATTTCAATAATTAAAACAAAACACTTTAAAATGTATCTAGTTGGTAACTTAAATGCAATCTCCACTATCCTCCTTCCAGTGAGCTACCCATTCATACTGTCCACCTTAGTGGATTGGGATGGATAGATGGTTGGCAGCACAGATGAGACTCGCCTGTAACTCATTTGGGATGGGTACACCTGGACTCTGGAATAGAACAAGACACGCCCAGAGTGACCAATGGGCAAACAGGGTATACAACTGATGTGCCCACTGGCAATAGCCATGGGTCAACAAGGCGGCCAAATCTCATGAACAGTCCATGGAAAATACTTAACAAGTAAGGCAGTACTGAATCCTATTACCAAAAGTTGACTTGACACACAAACATTATTCATATGCAACTGAGTCCAGAAAGCCATTCATGTCCCATTCATGACCCAGTCCATTTTAGATATGAATAATGTGGCTTTATTTGAACGTAGTTCAAACTAGCACTAAACAGTGTTTCTTACTGCTGTTGTTATCTTGGCAATTAGTGAATAACTTGAGTAATTACCAATTCAAAATGGTCAATTTTTGTCTTGAAGCACCGAATGCTTGCTGACTTACTCTACACCAAAAAAAAAGATTGTTGAGGCACGCCAACGGGTTTTTAAGGATATATAGCAACAAGAAAAAATTATATATTGGAGGACACCCAAGAGAGGAGGGCCTCCTGGTGAGGGTAAAAACACACTTTATTAGTAAATATATCAAACAATGTACACAAACCTCACAATACAATTTAGTTCTAAAGAAAAAGATCTTGAACCTGATTGAAATATTGCATGGTTAACTCTGTATATATTATATTATTAGGGATATCTCATGTGGGAACAGTGGGACAAACCCCAAAAAAGAATTTGGGTATTTAATTCAATTCAGTTCAATTTTATAAGTTACAACCAGAAGCAGCCTTAAACCAACTAGGTGCCCCTCGTTTGGACCCCAAAACAAAATAATTTCTGATTATTCTTCTGTGTCTCTACAAGCTACTCAATTAAGGCTAGGGTCAGACTGAGGCAGTGCGAACGCGCGTTCTGGCGCACTTAATCACGGCCGCACTAGCAGCAGATGCCGGGCAATGACGGCCAATATACGAAGTACGGTCGCACAAAAGTCCGGCTGCGCAACGCAAGTGGAAAATGAACGCATTTTTTCGAGAACGTTAAACCACTAGTACTGACGTACAGAGTGCGCTGCGTCCGCTAGCGGCGTGTGTGCGTGAATTGGAGACGTCAGACGCTGCTAATGTCCGGCCAACATAACGTCCAGATGCACAAAGTGTTTTATTGAAGATCCGTACAAAATCACGGATGAAACTGCGCATCGTATGACCGCTATTGCGTATTCCGTGAAAAAATACGTCCATTCTTCGAACGCACATTTTCACGGACAACGCGAAAAATGCGTTAGTCTGACCCTAGCCTTAGAGACCCATCAATTGAGGAACCAGGACCATGCAGTCACATATCACTATATCTTGTACCGGCTGGGTGGAGTAGAGGTAACATTATTGCTCTGTAGACTGTATTGACTGTAGAGACCTTGGAGACACAGGTTCAAATCCTGGTAAGAGCATCTCTCCAGTAAGTGTCCTTGGGAAAGACACCTAATGGTACATACTTGCCACCCACTTGAAAACAAGAGAAATCTCATTGTATCCTTCCTGGCAAAAAAAAATCTTATCCCCGCACTTTCAAAATTTCTGTCCTCTCCCTACTGGGAGCTCTATGAGATTTTTAGCGAATTGTTCACGCAGGATACTACAAGTCCACAACACAAGTATATCCATAATAAGGGTTATGCCCAAATAGTATAGCCAACAACGTTTTCCTAATATCACATAAGGGTAGCTGCTAAAAAATACCAAAACTCCACCAGCATAATGCGCTCAACGTGCGTTTCGCCATTAAAGTCACAGTTTAATCAAGAGTGTTGCTTGAACAATTCGCAAAAATCTCATAAAGCGCTTAAACAATTACCTACTGCTCAGCCCTGGTATAACTGACAAAAAAGTAAAAAAAACAAAAACAATTTGAGTCAAAAGTCCTTGCCCAAAATTCACAGGCAATTAACAGGCAATTGAAAGGAATGCAGCACAGGTGTCCTCTTGGCCCCATAATCCATAGTAATGAATCTGGTCAGCAATGTCATTGCTGTTGCAGAAGGCTATATTATGAGATATATGTATCCTTTATCCACATATATCCCATTCTAATATATTGCCTAATTTTAAACATTTAATGCTGGGGGTTATTCATAGTATGTAATTGGTTGATTTATTAGAGTGACCGTGTGGACCATGTTTAAAGGGAGATATGGATAAGTCTTGCCCTGAAACATGTATTATTTATATGCTGCAGCAGGGAAATTATTGTCGCTCCCGTGGCCTTCCTTTTGCATCTATTAAATGCATTGTAATGATTTTACATGCTGTTGGGTGGCCTTTATCATGCAATGCCCATCAGCCTTAATTAATATGTGTGCATATATACATGGATGACATGGCCACCTTGGAGGATTTTAATAATGCAGGAGTGTGAGGGCTCTTCGCTGGATGTGTTCATACTTATACAAGCTTGTGTGGGCAGAGGATAGGTATGGCCAGGCACTCTGCACTGGAAAGAAACAGTTCTATCCTGTACACAACCGTATTAGGGCTGGGTCTCAGCCCGGATCTTAGCGATTCCCTAGCGTGCGCTAAATGACCTTGTACACGGACTACCGCGGACAAGTTGATCTGTTGGTGCGTCGACAGACTATTCTTTAGCGACTTGTGCTAAATTTTTCATGTATGTTGGCATTTTAGCTCACACCAGGTGAAAGGCCCTAAATCAGGGGTCTCAAAGTACTGGCCCACGGACCGTGTGTGGCCCGCAGACCAGTTTCAAATGGCCTGCAGACAGAGGCAAACTGACCCAGTCTGGATTGGCCTTGCTGCCCCTGCGGCCTAGGATGTGCGTGGACGGTGGAGACTCTCCACTGGAGAGTCATGGGGATTCCCTCCCCAGCATGCAGGACGCTCCATGCCTGTTCTGTTGGGCCCCTGCTTGGTGCTGGTCTGGCACAGAGCAGGGGTTTCAGCCACAGCGGACTGACATTAGCCCTTGTTGTGGGACGCGTCCCCCCGGGCCGCGGGAGTTATCGTGCCTGTGCGCACGATGATGTCACTCTTTGGAATTCCCCCTCCCATTACAGGAGAGATGCCGGGGTCTTTAGAACACGGTATCTCTGGATCCATAGGATCTACAAGTTCAGTTGAGGTGTCGTTGGAAAGGACAGAATATGACCTTTCCAGTGGTTCCCAACACCACTATATATTCTGTAATAACAAAAGATAATTAATATTAAAATACAAATATAAAAAATTAAATACAGTTTATTTTTTCCAAGAGAAACCCTCACAAGGAGGCTGTTGGTCGGAACCACATATACATGAATTGAATAATTATATTCAATTATTATTCAATTCATGTATATGTGGTTCCAACCAACAGCCTCCTTGTGAGGCTTTCTCTTGTATTCAATAGTAGGGCTATCCCCTGTTTTGGTTTCGGATTCTATTAAACTAGCAGCTCGACTAATTAGGTCCTCAATTCCTTGAGGTCCTCTCTTGTCAGTTTATTTTTTTGTTCTAAAAACAGGGGCATTGTCTCCCCCTTATATAGTTAACAATGCTGCTGCACTAACTCACTAAATTTTTCATATATAATTTAATATATAATATTTTATTTATATTCTAATTATTTTAATAAAATACTGCATTTTGATATAACTTTAGTTTAAAAAATAATAAGTTAAATATAATTGGTTTTGAGTTTTATTGCTGTGGTGCTCTGTGATACGCTCATATACATTTCACATTGCTGTGAGTTTTATTGCTGCGGAGCTCTGTGATATGCTCATACACATTGCGCATTACTGTGAGTTTTATTGCTGTTGAGCTCTGTGATACACTCCTACACACTGCACATTTCTGTGAGTTTTATTGCTGTGGAGCTCTGTGATATACTCATACACACTGCACATTACTGTGAGTTTTATTGTTGTGGAGCTCTGTAATGTGCAGTGTGTACAAGTGTACCACTAAGGTACACTATCTTATAAACCTGAAAAGCGAGCGGCAGCTTCCCACATGTGCCACAGGGACCTTCTGTGCCATGGCGCATCCTTAGATGCAATGAGTATTTTGTATTTTGACTCATTTATTCTGCACCTGTATGTCACTAGCACTTTTATGACGAATAATATGACTATGTATAAAACACCATTGACCTTGCTGGCAGTGTGGGAAATTAGGTGAATAACGGCAGTGGTATTGCTAATTTTATACGTGACAAATGGACATTGCCATTGCTTAGGAGCAAAAAATAAATAAAAAGAATTTTTGCTGTAAATGAAAAGAATAAAAGGTTTAATAGAAAAAAACGAGTTTGAAATTTTGCATGCAGCCCCCATGGGATTTGAAAACTTGTCCAATGGCCCTCGAGTAATTTGAGTTTGAGACCCCTGCCCTAGATCTTTTCTATTGCATTTTTGCACAATGACAGTATTGCACAGAGACTATTTTACGGTTGCACTTTCGCCCCGGTCATTCAGACTGTGCACATATCCCATATTGATTGCTGGGATTCACCGTTTATTCAAAAACCCATTTATAATGGTATTGTATGCACTTTATTCTGCACTTGTATGTCACTAGCACTTTATTTTGTCCAATGGTTGCAATATATACATTTTGCATTGTATTTGTATATTGATAGTGCTCACATATAGCCTATCAACGGCTGTATTCACTACCAGTCCGTTGAGAATGTGTAGACATGTTATATTGAATGTATTTGGGCTTTAAAATTCAATAACCTTGTTCATATTAGGTATTGAATACTCATCCCTATTAGTGTTTTGACAATTGATTGCGCCACTAGGACTCCCTATTACGTCTCCTACTGTATATCCAACAAATTTCTGCTAAGGTTTTGTGTTTCTTTCCCAGTTGGCTGCATAACATAAGTATACCACTCTATCTATTTCTAGCGCCTCCACTGCTTTACCCCTTTTTCACTTAATATAATCTGAATGGTCATAGTACCTTGAGCACCTTCATCCCTTTTACCCTTCTGGGGTCAGTCTCGGAGGACTGATTCAGCCCTCTGAGTGAAGGGGCTTAGCTGCGCACAGAAGCTTAGATCAGCTAGCACTGCACTTGCTTGGATTGACTCCTATTTATCCAACAGGTCCTTCTGTGTGTCCTTTGCTGGTAACTCCTCCTCCTCATTGCCTCTATCTGTTGGTGTACCTCAAGGCTCTGTCCTTGGTCCTCTGCTCTTTTCCATCTACACCTCCTCCCTGGGCAAAATCATCAACAGCTTTGGCTTTAATTACCACCTCTACGCTGATGACACTCAGATCTACCTCTCTACCCCTGATCTCTCTCCCCCTGTCCTTTCCAAAGTCAGTGACTGTTTATCTGGCATCTCCTCCTGGATGGCCTCCCACCACCTAAAGATCAACATGTCAAAGACTGAGCTCCTACTTATTCCTCCCTCTAATGCCGCCCCACCTCCTGACTTCTCGATCACGGTGGAGGGTATCACCATCTCCCCATCAAACCAAGTTCGCTGTCTTGGAGTTACACTTGACTCTGCTCTTTCCTTCATCCCCACATCAAGTCTCTTTCCTCCTCCTGCCGATACCAACTGCGTAATATTTACAGAATTCGGCCATTTCTTACCGCTGTCGCCACAAAACAACTCATACACGCCCTGGTAATCTCCCGACTCGACTATTGCAATAATCTCTTATCTGGCCTCCCTCTGTCCCACCTCTCCCCCCTACAATCCATCCTGAACGCCTCCGCCAGGCTAATTCACCTCACCCGCCGCTCTGTCTCTGCCGCTCCCCTCTGCGAGTCCCTTCACTGGCTCCCCATCCACTGCAGAATTAAGTTCAAAATCCTTATCCTTACCTACAAAAGCCTCACTAACTCAGCTCCCCACTACCTGTCCTCACTAATCACCAAATACACCCCAGCCCGCTCCCTAAGGTCAAACAGTGACCTGCGCCTAGCTTCTCCCCGCATCACCTCTTCCCATGATAGACTGCAGGATTTCTCACGCGCAGCCCCCACTCTCTGGAACGCTCTCCCTCGTACTGTCAGACTTTCCCCTAACTTCTCTTTCTTCAAACGCTCCCTTAAAACATTCCTATTTAGGGAAGCCTACCACCCAACTCACTGACGCAACCATCAATCACTCTCACCTTACAGTCCTCTCCTCCTGTTTCCAACCCCAACCCTCCCAGATTGTGAGTTCCTACGGGAATAGGGCCCTCATCTCCTCCTGTACTGTTTGTCAAATGTTGTTCAATGTATTGTAACCCTGTCTATACTGTGCTTATTGTACAGCGCTGCGGAATATGCTGGCGCTTTATAAATAAAGAATAATAATAATAATAATAATAATAATAATAATCTGAGCTTCTAGAACCAGGACCTGGAAAAAAGAACCAATTCTGGACCAAAGTCTCACCAAAGGCTCTCGATGCACCTGCATTGAGAGTTGTTGGATTAAGCCTGAGATACACTGAGCGCGTAGCGATGTGCAGTGCCTGTAGGTAGCACCGCGCGTCGAGTCTCGCTCAGCATGAACACTTTTTCCATCTCACTCGCTCAGCCGGCTGCACCATGAGGTGCTGAGTGGCAGGAGTTGAAAAAATTGAACTTTGGCCGTGAGTGGAGCAACGCGATGAGAGAAGGAGCAGGATCTACAGCACACAGTGCATGTGCCGTGTCCTGTTGATCCCTCCCTCCTACCATCGCGTCATTTCATCGAGGAGCGGAGATACAGAAGCCTCCTAATGCCGCTCAACTCTGGCTGTCACAGTGGCGATTTCAAGGTCTGGTCTGAGGTCTGAGTGAGCATGATATGGTCTGAGGTCTGAGTGGGCATGATACGGTCTGTGGTCTGCATAAATGTATCTGAGTGGGTATACATATACATATGAGATGAGGTATGGTGTCTGTATGTGTAGTCAGGGTCAGGGTAAATGGGTCTCTGGCCATACATTTCAATGTTTACATAAATTGGAGAGGCTTTCAACAAAATCCTAAATTATTTATTGGAAAACGGTCACATGACTTTAAATAAAAGTATCAGTACTCGGTATCGGTGAATACCTGAAAAAAATATTGGTACTCAGTCCTTAAAAAGTGGTATCGGTGCAACCCTAGTGTGATATATATATATATATATATCTCATCTCTGAGGTCTGCGTGTGGTGTATATGTTACGGTTAAAGTCCGAAGTGCGGTTAATTTTAGGATTACCCAGGTAATCCTGACATTACCCAAGTGTCGTTATCCAGGACTTTATCCGGGTAATACGCAAAGTATCCAAAGGCCACTGGGTACTCCGGTTTTCTTCAGTTTTCAACAGGTTACAGTGGACTGAATTCCAAGGATTACCCGGGTAAAGCTGCATACCGTTATCTGACCGATAACAAAATTGTATCGTTTTTTTTTAACCAAAATGTATCCACAGTCACATGCCACAATAAATAACCATCCAGTTACTCTGTGCGTTAATTGTCTGAAAATTTATTTATAAATCCTTTCCCTTCCCTACAAAGCTCTCACTAACTCAGCTCCCCACTACCTGTCCTCACTAATCACCAAATACACCCCAGCCCGCTCCCTAAGTCTAGGGTCAGACGAGCATGATTTCTACGGACTGTATGTCCGTGCACACGGACGTACGTCAGTACGGAAGACGCAGTAGTGGCCACAGAGTCCTTTATTCACTGATGTATATTTTGACGGATGTAGCAGGGAAAATAAAATAAAAAGCGAAACCATTTTGTCCGTGAAAAATGCTGGACGTATAAATGCAGTCCGTCTGACCACGTTCCATCACTCACACACACAGCTATGCAAATGTTGCGGACGCAGCACACTTTGTGCGGCCGTTCTAGGGGTTGTACGTTCTTGCCTGCCTTGCGTCCGTGGGCCGCGGCCATGGGGGTCCGCAGTTCAGTGCGGACGTACTTCGTGTGT